>JASDDO010000022.1:558161700-560561700 GCA_030015575.1 Agapanthus africanus | reverse complement strand
TGGAGGTAGAGCACCGGATCTACAAAGGTTGTATATCCGTAATTGTAGTTAAGTGTTAACTAGTTTTTAGTTTCGCCTAAAATTCTAGCCAACGGTCCGTATTAGGGTTTCTCGGCACCGTAATTTTTGTAAATTGGCATGGTTGATACCTTGTGAGACCTCCTTGGGGTGCCTAGGATCCCTACAGTGGTATCAGAGCCTAGCTAGAGCCTTAGGCGAAGTCTAGACGGAATTTGAACTCCGATCGAATCAAAACCAAAACCTAAAAAATTGCTCTCTGTACTTTTTCTAAAATCGTGGATTTTTCCAAATTAAAAATATGCAGAAAACTCAGCAGGGTATTCTAAGAATTACGGCGCAAAATTTATTGCATGAACAGTGTAATCGACGGCGGAACCGCGGCATAAGCCTAGCTTATGCTGCGGTTCCGCGGCAGAAGTATGACGTCAGCAGTAACTGTTTGCACAGTAATTCATTGTTTCAGGTGCTGAGTTCTCTGGGTATTTTTTAAATTTTATTCAAGAGTTGAATTTTCTGGAGTTGTTTTGGGGATTCGGTGTTTCGATCGGAGTATCAGATTTTGTCTATTTGGCTTTCCGGATAAATTTTAGAATATGTTAAAAAAGTTCGACCGGATATAAATACCCAATTTTTCCCCTATCGGGAAATTTCCAAGAGTTGGATTTTTCCGTGGTTTAAAAACGTTCTAAGTAGTGCAAGTAACTCAATGGACCCTCTAGAAGACAACAAACCTTAACTCGATTATGTGACCGTCTTGAACTGCCCTTTGAACCTTCGGGTTTGGGGCAGTACGGCGTGCCACATGTGAGGCGTTGGCTTAACCCTTCTACGGCTGGACCGTTGGTACTGAGGCACGAACTGAATGTTTTTAGACTTGTTTCATGTGTTGATCTGTATCGGGAAAACTTGGGTGTTCGAATGTTCAATCGGAAAGTTTAACATTTTCTGTTTATCCGGAATGGGATACAATAATTGGAATTCACAAGAAGTTATGAGATAACTGAATGAATGTTATAAACATAGCAGTTTAGTCTCACTTGATCGGTTGCCACGAAATTTTGATGTGATCAAAAGTCCGTCGCAATCACGTAGCGTACGCGGATACTCGCCGGATAAACTTAATAGACAGCCTCGCCCCATAGCCCCGACCAAGTGACTGTAGGAGAACCCCGTCGCCGAAAGCATCCATTTGGGTGCTCGCGGTAGCGGTGTTCCGCCTTGGTGCACTTTGTCGACGGCGTCGGGGGTGCGGCCGTCTACTGAAGTTTGCAACGAGCATTCGATCAGGATGTCGGGAATCCTGTTGAATTGCCCGACTTGATATTGAAAAGTGTTTTCGATAATGAGACTAAAATGCGGGGTTTATAAATGTTAGGCATGCGATGTCTAAGTAATTCATTTGGTCAGGCATGCGATGTCTGAGGTGGTTGCGGATTCCAACTGTTGTAGTTTTACACTTTCTTTTCTGTGACCGTAAGTGTAATATGTGATATCGCCGGTTTCGTTGCTATATGTCAACGACAATTGGGATACGCATGTTTACTTACGTTGATGACATGTGATGTTATGTGTTGCTGGATATGTTATATTGGATCGTCGTGTTTGAATAGCCGGGGGTTTTTATGTGAGATGAGTGTTTTTCATTTTCATTCATGTAAAAACTTGTGTGTAATATTCTTTTATTGGGCACTTCCAGGTAGCGGAAGTTGTCACCATTGATGTATATTATTTACTTTTCCGCACTAGGATGACCTAAGGAGGGGAGCACAAGTAACCGGGTTCTGGAGTCCAGTGGGAGACCAATTCGAGGAGTCGAGTCCGGGTCTTCTAACTCCAGAATTGGTAGGGTTGCTTGCCGCTCTCGTAGGGGTCTAGGGGTGTGGGTTTGGCTATTCATCACGACCGTGGAATCCGTGTTTTATACTGGCTCGTATTGAAAACACGGACGTCCTAGTATATCCAATATTTCATATGATTCTTCTGCTGCGATATCTGTGATGTGATCATGTGATGCTTGTGATAGATATAGTATATAGTATATATGATATATTATATAGATGTTACTTATGTTTTACACCCGTGCTAGCCCTGCCCCGCTCTGTCGTTAGTTACCTAACCTAACGGTGCACGAGGGGACATCGAGGCGAATGCGGATGGCATAAGTGTACGTCGTATTTATCTGTGATGTTTAGGTACATTAAATGATGGGACTTCATTAATATGATTAATGAGATTAAAAGAAACCTAAGATGTTGTAGAATCGAATTTCAAAATAAAACAGGTAGCTACAGTTCTTGCTTTGCACAGAGGTATATGTGATATATCCTGCACCTTATTCGATAAGGAAAGGACCGAGATCCCTTCACCGGGAGTGACTCCTTTAGCAATAACTGGCAGATGCTACACACTCGGTTTGTCTTTTGAAAGCTTTTAAGTGTTTTTGCTTTGCACAGTGATATATATGATATATCCCGCACCTCATTCGACGGGGAAAGGACCGACGATCCCTTCACCGGGAGTGACTCCTTTAGCAAAACTAGAAAAGCCTCAAAAACACTCCATTTCAGAATTCATTCGATCCTACAACGATATCAAGTTCATTACGCAATAGGTTTTCAGAAAAACCTGTCGTAGCCCTCCGTCATTTCAGATAAGTACTAGTTAGTATTCGTGCTACGTTTGTTGACTATGTTAAGGCGTAGTGTGCGGTAGCTAATTAGTGCTTATCTGTATAAGCATATGATGCGATTGGATTAGGGTAGTCGTGCGACTTTGTTGACTATGTTAAGGGTCGTGCGGGTGGGTTTAATTCAATCGGGAAATGACGGGTTGAACTTGACTAGCACTTATGATTTGTTGACTATGTTAAGGTCATATAGCTGCTAGGGGAAAAATATTATCGGGAATTTCAAGTGTTGAAATTTGCAATGAGATTGCATACCTTCTATGAGATAGTTGGATCCCGATACCCGCTGCGAGTAATTGTTACTCCTGGGAGAGTTTTATACATTATAATTAGCCGATCAAGTAGGTGTCTAGAAAGGTGTTAACGAGGTTATGCCTCTGGGAAAATGAGGTTTACATTAATTAGGTTCGTGCGAAAGCACGGGGGACCTCCCTCAAAGTACCGACACTGGCCTGGCTGAAAGATTGGCGAACTTGTAGTGTGTAATTAATCCCGGCTAGTCTTTCCTTTTAGGGTTTGAAGGAAGATTTGATAAAAAGCAGTGGGAGCCATCCTGATTAGATAAAATAATAACCAATATATTCTTGCAATAGCGCACGCTGAGTGTTTTCTTCTCTCTCTCTCCTGGTAGCGACCATGTCACGCCTTAATCAAGATAATAATACGGATTATTGACCGAACCCGCTTGTTATACTGAGCTGGGGAACGTTGGTCCCGCTCCAACTTATAATTGTTATAAGACAAAGCAGGAAATTGGGGATTACCAGAATTCCCGTGCCGCCCAAACGAAGAAAGTGCATATGATGCATCATCTTCGGGTGTGTTCATTACAAAGAACTGTTTCTCAGTATCCTCCGTATCCAGGGTATTTGATACCGGATCAGGATCCCAGATATGTAAGATGTTACATAGGGCTACAAAAGGGTAGAAAAACTGAGAACGGGTGATAAGTTTCATGAGGCAGAAAACGGGGCAAGTGTTGCAGCCAAATCTGTCGGTCACTGTCACCCTGTATTGTAATACATTGATTCTGAACGAATGTTATTAGATACCGAACCTGATATACAAAATCATATCTGTCTCTTTATTAGTAAAGAAACGATAAAATTTTGTATTGTTGGATAATGTTTTGAACATTTCCTATATCAAAAGTTGATCGGTTCAGGCACGTTATCTAAAAGCATTAATGTTCTAAATCAAACTACAGTTCTTCGTATACAGAACACACACAAGAGGAAGAGTTCAAAAATGAACGAATTCTTCTTGAGGTATTGTAGACTAGGTCAGATCAATGTGACCCGATTAGCTAGAGTTACATAAAGATGCATATTTAAATTAGTTTGAATTTACATCTTGTGAAACTCGCCAGTCATGTCACAAAGATAAGATGACCATAGCTCCGTTTACTGGAAACAGAGAAAGAGTTAGTGAACTCTTGGAACTGATACATGATGATGTATGTAAGGTCTCCTGTCTACACATGCCAGGACTGATTCTTTGTACTTCATTATATTCTCTGATAATCTCTCAAGATTCAGTCAGATGTTCCTGTTGAAACTTAAGTCCGAACCTTTTGAGATATTCACAGAATATGATTTAGAAGTAGAGAACCGATATACGGGTATAAGTATAATGTCCTTTGATGTGATCGAGGAGGAGAATACTTGAGCACGGAAATTCTGGACTATTCATAAGGAGAATGAGATTCTCTCTCAGCATTACTCCTCCGTATACACCATAGCACGATGGTATATCTGGGCGGAGCAATTGCACCCTATTCGATATGGTGTGCTCTATGATGAGTACTACTGAGTTACCTATTTCCTTTTGGGAGTTATGCACTTATGAAGCTGCATACCTATTGAATTAGGGTTCGAATCAAATCAATTGCCTACCGCTTCATATGTGATATGGAATGGGAAGAGCCCATGTCTTAAGTTAGTTAAGATTTGGGGTTGTCCGGCCTATGTCTAAAAGCATGATCCGGACAAGCTCGAGGCAAAGTCTGTAATGTAGAACCGGAAAGGTTCCAGCTATACAAAATACAGCAGATGATTTGGTACAACCAAAGGATTCAGTAGATGCCAACGAACCTCAGCCTCTCCGCCGATCTAGTAGGGTTTCTCACCCACCTGAGAGATACTTCGGTTTCTCTATGACAGTGGGAGCGAGGAATGCATCATGAGATGATGACCCAACTAGTTTCGAGCTGGCCATCAGGAGTGAGACTCTGTAAGAATGGCTGGATGCTTAGCGATCTGAGATGGAATCCTTATACACCAACAAAGTATGGACTTTGGTTGCTATATCTGAAGGGTTAAATCCCCATCAGGAGCAAGTATATCTTGAGAAGATTACTTGGTGTAAATGGAAAAGTTGAGACTTTCAAAGCTAGACTAGTTAAAGGTTTTCGTCATTGACCAGGCGTGGATAATGATGAAACCTTTCCCAGTACCTATGCTTAAGTCCATCCAGATCCTACTTGCCATGGCTACATACCATGACTACGATATGTGGTGGTTGGGTGTCATGACTGCTTTTCTAAATGATGTTTTAGAAGAGTGTGTCTATAAGTACACAGCCAGAGGGCTTCGTAAATAGTGGGAGCAGCGGAAACGTGTGCAAGATGTTTTATCTGATAAAGCAGGCATCGCGGAGTTGGAACGTCTGTTTTGATGTGTTAGTCAAAGAGTTTGACATCATCAAAATGGTAGATGAACCTTGTATAAACAAAAAGGTAGTAGGGAGTATGGTGGCGATCCTCGTAGAGTACGTGGATGACATACTCTTGATAGGGAAGGAGCTTCATATGCTACGCTCGATCAATCTCCGCTTATCACAAGGATTCTCCAGATAGGATCAATGTGATACCTCCTCCATCCTGAGTTTTCATCTATGAGATAGATGTTATTTGGGTGTTAGTATACTCACTAGTTGTAGTGAGATGGTATCAATCGATCCTGGGGAGAATCACTGGAAGGGTTCCAGGGTGATAAAAACGACTGAATGTCAGTCGCAGGCATTGTCTTTACCCTCAGTAAACGGACGGTATGTTGGAAGAGTTCCAAGCTAGATACCGTGGCATACTAGACGATAAAGGCTGGATACATCGCTACTTAAGATGCTACCAAAGAGGCTGTTTCGATGTATATTAGTTCATGAGATGAACTTAGTTCCTACCATTGTGTGACAATGGAGTTGTGGCTTATGCCAGGAAATCCCGGTCCCATCAGTGATCCAGACTTATTCTAAGGCAGTATCGCCTGATCATGGAGATAGTTGATCTCCAGGATGATCGAGGTTAGGAGAGCAGACCCAGAGGTTAACACGGCGGATCCACTCACGAAGGCCTATTCCCAGAGAGAGACTTTTATGGGATGGTTGAGTATGAGATACTACAACCACTGCTACAGATGGCCCTAGTGCAAGTGGGAGATTGTTAGTTATATGTATGCCCTAGAGGCCATTACTATACATGGGATGTATATTGTAGTGGATGCTGGGACATATATAGGGAGGACTTTCTTGCTCGATATGATAGTATGCTATCTGGTTGTACTTTACCTTAACGTGTACACTGATTGTCTCTCTGTTACATGTTGGTAAAGCCCTTAGGATGTGTACTTGACTACCTGGACTATGATGCGGATCATACTAGTGGGGACATGGTAGTCCATAAGTACATCCTTCAAAGTCCCTAGTCGTGGGTGTATCGAGACGGGGCATCGATATACCAGAGTAGACTAGCGTGTACCTTCTCGACCCATACAGATGGGCGATGGATGATCCCATATCCATTGGTGTTTGACATCAGAGATGATATACGGGTGCTCAGTAGAGACTGGGTACACTGGACGGACTCGCTGAGAACTCCCAGATGGTATTATACCTTACGTCAGATGGCAGTTCTCTGGTGACACTGGTACAGAGTAGTCTGTTGACCCGATATCGTCATAGAGTCTTGTGTGGTTCCCACTGTGCTTTGATTTCCATCTTACCACGTCCAAGAGGGCGTGCAAAACGGTGGTTTTTGGGCACAGTCCCGAGTCACATGGAGGCAATGAGCGATAGGAGGGGATTCGTCTCTCCCGGTATAGGGAGTTGATGTTGCACTGTGTTCGATTGACTATAACAGGAAGTCCCTGGCCAGGGCTGATCAGAGAATTGCTGGTAAGTGTTACCAGTAGTTTCTCGACCCGTTATGAGCCTCATATCGACACGACTTATCGAGCTATTGGGGTCTGACGTTTACCACCCCTAGGCAAGATATGCGACATATCAGACGATCAGACCGGACTGTACGGTAGTGTTACTGGTTGGATTCACTGGAGTGTGAGCGGGCTTTCTCGTCGATCTTCAGATCGCTCAATACCCGGGTGGACGTTACGTTTAGCAGACCGCTTGCGGCTTGTGGGTGTTTGATATGATCATCATCTGCTGCCGGCGTATTGACGAGTCTTTAGAGTCCTACACAGAGGTTTCCTGGCTCAAGCGAAACGAGATAGGAGCGCATATGAGATATGTGCGGGACCGAGAATAATGTGTGTATGTGATACCGTATTTCATTCTCGCGATCAATGTGTCGGATGGTTGTATGCGATATAACCTGGTTATCGATTCAAGCGTTGAATCGATAAGCCAATACATTGAATACTAGTCGGTTGTGTGCGACATGACCGGATCATTGAATCAAGTGTTGATTTAATGATTTAATGCATAATTATATATTTGATATATTACTTTGCATTAACTAGTATTGCTTCACTTTAAATGGATTTTCTCACTTGGATTGTGCACATTGTATATGTGATATACATTTGTACATTTGATTGTATCATGTTTGATGATACATGATAGTTTGGTGTATGGATTAAACCATGGTTGGTCAATGGTTAGGGTTTCTTTTGCTTCATTTATTCATTTATTTATCCATTTTGTTTATTTTAGCAAAAGAAAATAATGAAGAGATAATGGTGGCTTTCTTTGTTTGTTTATGAACCTTCATGAAGGTTTGACCAAAGTGACCATTTTGTCTTCATGTCTTAACCCAACCATTCACTAACCCTTGTTAATTCTCTACACCTAACTATGGTTTGATTATGATAAGAATGATTATTCTTTTCTATTCTTTAATTCTTATCATAAAACTTATCATAACATTCTTCTTCTTCTTCTTCTTCATTTTCTTCATGGAAGAAAGCTTGCTACAACAATGGCAAGTGAAGAAATCAAGTGAGAAATCCAATTCTAAAGTCTACCCACTTCCTATTTCTTCATCCTCTACCTCTTGCCAAGAAGTATAGGGTGTTTCCTTCACAAGATTTCAAAGCTTGGTGAAGTTGGAGCTTGATCTAGCGATGCCTCGACGTAGATCATCTTCGGCATCGTCGTCGATGACCTAGCCCGCTTCTTCTCCGATGAAGCCGACGCTAGAGCCCGGGATCCGTTTTGGACAGCGAGGAGACACCATCACGGAGCCATGGAGGTGGAGCACCGGATCTACAAAGGTTGTATATCCGTAATTGTAGTTAAGTGTTAACTAGTTTTTAGTTTCGCCTAAAATTCTAGCCAACGGTCCGTATTAGGGTTTCTCGGCACCGTAATTTTTGTAAATTGGCATGGTTGATGCCTTGTGAGACCTCCTTGGGGTGCCTAGGATCCCTACATAAAATAGGGTATATATTTTCAGAATTTGGACTTAAGGTTCAGAATTATTTTTTCAGACTTATACTTCAAATAAAACTTTCAATACTCTTCCCTTATTTCGACTTAGCCCAAGAACTGAACTCAAAATTTGCCTATTTCTAAATAAACTACAAGGATGTATATTTTCTACAGTTAAATTTTAAGAAAGGTTATTTTTAGGATTTTTAATTTATAAGCTTAGGATCTAGTTTTTCCTAACTAGTCAACCGTCATGTTGAACTTGAGTCAAATATGACCTAAATTTTTTATTTTTTTTAATTTTTTTTATTTTTATTTTTTAATTTTTGTGGGTTTTAATAAGTATGCAAATACAAAATATACAGATGAATGCGAAGGTAGAAAACTTACCGAGCACACCCCCAAACTTACTCTTGACAGTGCCCTCACTGTCAGGCTACACCAAGAGAGTCAAAATTGTCGGCGCTCCCTAAAAGAAAATTTTAAACAAAACAAAAAGCAAACTAAAAAAAATATATATGTATATATATATATATGTATATGTATATATATATATGTATATGTGTATATATATATATATATATGTATATGTATATATATATACAAATAAAAAGGTCCCCCCAAACTTAAGTAAAACAGTGTTTCCACTGTTTAAGCGGTGGAGTTCAGGATTAGGGGGGGAAAGAGAACAGTATCAATCTATACAAGACCTTACACAGGCCAAAAGTGAGCACCAACCATTCAAAATTTTTATCGTTATAAAGTGGCGGTTGGTGAAAGAATATGGTGAGGAAAGAAATGGAGAGTACGCGAGACCGTATTGGGATAGAAGTGGAATGCGGTCTCGGTATATGAAAAGAAGAATGGCGGAAGGGAAAAAGAAGTGGAATACAAACTTGAGGGTGGAAATGATTTGAATAAATTAGTACCATCTGTAATGATCGATGTGAAAAAATGGATTGTACTAATCTATCAATATGGCGAGAAATTGGGTCAAATCCCTCAACATTCGTGAGAAAACATGGGTATG
The DNA here is from genome assembly GCA_030015575.1 of Agapanthus africanus. Taxonomy (NCBI): domain Eukaryota; kingdom Viridiplantae; phylum Streptophyta; class Magnoliopsida; order Asparagales; family Amaryllidaceae; genus Agapanthus; species Agapanthus africanus. The sequence goes on along the minus strand of JASDDO010000022.1, from coordinate 560,552,299 downwards.
CCGAACTTGGTAAACCAGACACAGAAAATGAAGGTGATACGGTGTCTTGCGCGGTCGGAACGATGGAAAGGATCGAGAGGAGTGATTGAGGAAGGGTAACAGTTAAAGGTTCAGGAGGGTGTACACAGTCAGTGGAAGGAACAGAATGAATTGGAAAATCCGACTCATCAAGCAAAACTGGTTCATCCTCAATACTATCCTCAAAATTCTCCTCAAAAGTTATCTCATCCATGCATTTATCATCAAAATCCAGACGCATATGAAGTTTGGGAAAAACAGTTAATGACTCAGGATGATGAATTGGAGAGAGAAACTCATCCAAATCTGTGGGTTCATCATCTGAAATATTCCCAACGTCGATATCCTCAGCCAAGTGAAAATCAATTTTTTCAGATACCTTATCAAAAGCATGGATATTAATCAATTCAAGTTCTAGAGTGGAGGTGTAAAGGTCAAAAGGATTGGTGATGGTTTCACTCGAAAGGGACCCTTCATAATCAGGTAAATCAAACACTACAAAGTTGCACAACTCATTAATAGTTCTATCTTCAACTGGTGAATCATTTGGGACACTTGATAGACCTTCAAAACTGGAGTCGTGGGATTCAATTAGGAATGTGTAGGTTTGATTTGGAAGGGTGCACAGCTCACTTTCTCTACTCAAATTCTCAATCTGTCCAACCGCCTCATCATACATTGGAAAATTTGGAGCTAGTTGAAAACTAACTACCGGGTCACTAGGTTGTATGAGGGCGGCCATGGACGCATTCAAATCCATCATCTGTTGGCATGACGCTACCCTAAATTCTTCCAACGACTGTTCCAGACTAGACATGGGTTGTGAAGGGGTTTCAGTAAAAGATTCAAACTCGTTTGGATACTGGAAAATTCCAAAAAGCTGTTCAGAAGCAATGTCTAGGGAAGGTGCAAAAGTTGGGTAGGATGGATAGGAATTGAATGGTTGGACAGGGGTAGGATCAACATGCGGATAAGAAGGTGAATGGAATTGTTGATCCAAAGACTTCGCAGTGGTGAAAGGAGTAAAAGATCGGCTACGGGATTGTTCAATACATTCAGCGATGGACAATGGACGATTTACAAAAGGGGTATCAACATAAGGGGGTGGGGGAGGTTGAAATGGTTGATACGAAGTGGATTGTGGAGTGCAAGTGTTTGTCCTAGATGCGTCTATCCGATCTTTCAAAGATATTTTGGGCATGGAGGGGTCGTCGAAATTCGACCAAATCAAGAACTGTAGGAAGTAATGTCTGGTTGTGGGTACCAAAGTTCGGCAAGAGTTTTGCGAGGTGGGGTACCCATATTGGAAAAGTGAAAATGTAGGAAGGGGGAAGTGGTGAATTTTTTAAAATATTTTTTTAATTATTATTTTTATTTTTATATATATATTTTTTATTTTTTTAAAAAAAATTGTTTGATTTTGGAGTTTTGAAAATTGTTTGTTTGAAAGAATACGGAATTATGGGACTAAATTTTTCATAAGCATAATCACAATATGCACAACACACTTAGAGCTAGGGTCTTCTAAGTCCACTAGACTGCTCCTAACTGTTCCAAAGTGACAAGTTGTGAGATAACCCTTAAATCGTCTCTTCACTGCCAATTGTGGCCAGGTAAGCACAAATGAAGAAAGAAGGGTTCCACTCACGAATCACCGTGAGACGGGCCTTTTAAAATTACCTTTCTCACTTGTCTAGCCTAGACACCACAAAGTCAAGTTTAGATAAACGATTGAATGCCCACAACCCTCCTCTGTCCTAATGAGCACGGCAGTCCTTAGTTGGCTGAGTCTAGATATTTTTTAATTTAGCTCAAGGGTAATGCATATACTTTTAGTGATTTTTTGGGTCTTAGGAAGGGTGATGAAATCCCCACTCAATCTGAATTGGTGTTATAGCCCCTTAAAGTCCGTATTAGTTATGCAAAGCAGTAACAACTAAAAATCTAAAACACTTTCAAAAAATTTATTTTGGCTGCGCAAAGAATCCTGCACAAAAATAATTTATTGGATAGGAGAAAGAGAATCTGTGCAAAGAAACCTGTAGGACAAATATTACAGTGGAGTTCAGAGGAGAGGAAAGGAAAAAAGAGATACTTACAGAGAGTTTTTAGTTGCTGACGTCACCCGTTGACCGCGGTTCCGCGGTCAAACCCTTGATTCTACCCCGGTTCCACGGTTGAACAGTCGGTTTGGATCTTCTAACTTTTTCCCTGTGCTGAGTTGGTTCTCATTTTTCTGTTTAGATCCCCTGATTCTGGATTTGTTCACTGAGTTTGCTTCAGATCTGAATCAGGCCTTCTTCCAATCTTGCACACTTGCACAAAGATTTTTCAAAAATAACAAGATGATTTTTATTTTTGTTTTTGGTTTTTTCAATTTTTCAATTTTTAAATTTTTAATTAACCCGAAATTACACAAAGAAAGAAATTACCGTCTTCCCGGAAACGACGCCATTTGATTTTTGACTGTTTTCTATGCGTATTCTTAATTTTTAATTACCGCAATTAAGACGGTGTCGCTTGGTAGCTATCCGGTTGAGTACGGGTCGATCCGCAAGGATATGGAATCTTTTTCTTTATGTGTTAACGAGTTAAGTCCAAAAAATTGATGGTTTGTTTTAAGATCTACGAATGAGATAAATGATGATAAAATACTTTCTAGAGTGAGGATTAGGTTAGTTCGAGTTTTAGGAATTCCTCACTTCTTTCAATGCCTTAGTTATTAATATTGGTGTTAAGGTAATCGGCAACAACGGGGATTAGCACGACTAAGAAGAGACTTACAAGTATAAGTTAGGCTTTCCATGCTTAATTTCTTCCTTTTGGTCCTTGTCCGTCCGTTCTTGGCTCTTAGCCCTAACCTCCGGTTAATTCAACCACAACCGATCTAACTAGGGAATCACCGCTATCATGTAGGATAGGGTGACGTAGTGAGCGGATTGTGGGTCAATTAAAGGGAGTCCAAATTTAAAGTGTTGGGCAAAGAAAGGAGTGAGAGAGATTTCCTTCTCTCAAACCTTCTTTCTCCTGCCCTAACAAGTGAGAAATTACTCACCCATTAAAATGATAAAAATAAAACAAAGGAAAGGTAGAAAGAATTTTAGGTTAAGAGGAATTTTTACAACTAGCTATTCGAGACCTCACCTAGGTAAAGATCTTACTCAAGTATCATCGTTGTCAAAGAAAAATAGAAAAGGAGATAACAAAAGAAAAACACAGATTTAATTCTACTCCTAAGTTAACAAATGAAAATTGCAGATAAAAATGCGATAAACAATTGCGATAAAAATAAAAGAACTTACTTTTATTGATAACCTCTCAAAAACTCACTACAATTTTTCATAGAGAATTTTAAATTCTAAATCTAAAAATAAAAAGAGGCATGCCTAATTTGTCTTTGAGATTTCCTATTTATAGATAGAAAAACCCTAGGTTTACATTCTGATCCATACACGAAATTACAGAACTATCCCAAGAGAGCCAAGTCAAAGCACCGACACTGCCATCGACATGTGCAGAACGCGGCCGCGGTTCCACGGCAGAAGTGCCTGATTGGCCACGGTTCCGCGGCTAATTGGTGGAATCGTGGGGCCATTTTTTCTGGGCTTCTCCATGTTGCTTATATCTTCTATTTTATTCACTTGGTTTCTCAGAATCTCTTCAATTTCCTTCCAGATTTCCAACAGTGCAGAATGATATGGACTTTTGCCTTGAGCTCCGCGTTGAAGTCTTGGATCTTGTGCTGCCCTTGTGCTTTGTGCATTGAAGTGCCTAATGATTTTCTATTTGTCCCTTGAACTGGTAGGCGGCATCATACGGATGGTTAGCGGAGATCAGTATTCATCTGTTGTTGGTCGTAGTCCCGCATTTGTTGTGATTTTTCATGAATTTCACTGTAAAGAGCTGAGAACCTGTAACCTGCAACTATTTAGCAGACATGGATCAAAAGTACCTACTTATATGCAAGGTGATTAAGAATGGGCGATATAAAAATGCAAAAATCTGATATGAACATCTTGCACACAAAACCTTTGGCCTACCCCCATTACCTTTGCATTGTTTGCTCTGAATTTAAATAGAGACTTCAATATTCATCTTTAAATCCAATTTTAATGCATTTTAATTCATTCTTTCAATTCCAAAACCCTAATTCCACACAATAAATACAACCCCATACCCTAGCCCTTCCTCATTTTGAAATCCTTAGCCAAAATTATCAATTTTTTTTTATGTACAAGTGGAGTAGAAGTGGAGTTAGCCTAAGTCCACCTTCCGGCGAGGATCTAAGCAAGTTCCGACGACTTCACGATACCATGAAGGATACCACATTTTCTTCTACCTCTTTCCTACCCGTCTAGCTAGTAAGTCTCCCCCTATTCTACTCTTTCTTCTTAAAATGTTCTCTTTATAAAACATATCGGTAAGTGGAGTTAACACCGACATCTCATTCTAAAACCTAAAAATTTCATTATTTTCTTCCATAAATTTCATGCAAACGCTTACCCTATGTTTATAACCATGAATCTAATGTTTAGAAATAACTTTCACTTTAAAACATCATACTAGATAACTTTAATTTAACTTTTACAGTAAAATACCATGAACTTTGTATCTACCATATTTTATTACTTTGCTTAATCATATCTTTAGAAAACTTCATGGGGTAATAACCCACCCCTCAAATACACGCATGTTTACATAGCACGATACTCTTGGAAATATATTTTTGTGGCAAATACAATATTTCATTAAAATACCATGAATTATAAAAACTCGGTTTTCTTTGAATTGTATTATCAAAATTCTTTACGATTATATCTCTACAACCCATTTTTAGGAACCCACTATTGGATGGTGTGGATTATCGCACATCCTTGTGCTAGTAGTGCGAGATGCAGACCTCCTCACGGAGTATTCGGTCTCGAAAGATTTTTAATACGATTTTTTAGAAAAACGAGATTTTCTATTTAATAATAAAATTAATTTTTATAAATATATAAATATTAGCAAACCACATATTTTTAAGATATAATAAAATTCCATGTTTTCTAAAAAATGAAAGAATGATAAGTTTCACTAAAATACTCTCAAGTTATCCAAAAGATAATTTTTACACTAAAATACCTTAAACTATTCAAGCTATATAAATATTCACTAATATACCTCACTCTTTAAAATTCACATCCATGAAAACCCTAAAGAACATAAATAATTACTCGAGATTTATTTTGAAAGTATATAAAATATTTTTCATAAAACCCACTCGAGTTATAAAAACTTACATTTAAGGACTTTAGTAAATATAGGTTTAAGTGGGATCAATTCTCTTGAGCCTCAGGGAGCCGGAGAAAGTGAGTGCTTGCCAATTTAAGGTAGAAAAACTTAACGGAGTTATCAATGGTAATTTTCTTGGAAAAAAATACAAATCCTGTCGTCTATGTGCAGCGATTACCGATAACACCCAAATATAATTCATGATCCAAATCTGTTTTAAAGTGTCTAACTCAATCTGAGTCTAAGTCTAATATAAATCCAATCCAAACATGAATCCAGTATACTAACATGTATACTTGAACCTGAACCTGTATACTAGAACAATATCAACATGACTTGACTTGACCGAACCATGGCTATAACTTGACTTGATTACATGCGTAATTATTTACATCCTGAACATGATTACATGAACAACTTGTATCCGTGGTCTCAGCAAGTCTGATAACTATAATTCAAAACAATACATTACGGGGGTTTAACGGGGTAGATTGGTACGGAATATGTTAAAAGTGGTATGATGCTGAACACTAAAAGACACCTGCATGAACTCTCGTGCCGTTGTCCCGTGGGTTTTGATGGGGCCTTGTACTTACAAGTTACCATAGTCCACGGGATAGTTGGAATCCTCTCGTAGACACTGATATATTATGTACCAAGCTAAAAACAACTACGTTAGTATAACAAACATAAACCTGTACAAATTACAGTTATATTTCTCTCTACTTGTCGTATTCCTTCCTTTCTTTTGGAACATACCGAGCGCTAGTTCGCTGACGACATTCCTGTCTCTTCTTTTTTTGGAATGTTCATCAGGAGGACCCGACTCTCAGGAGACCGAGCCCAGCCAGAAATACTTGGATCAGTTCATAGAGGAGCCAGACTTCTAGTCTTAACTTGTACTTATCTTTTCATTTGTATGCTATTGTTTATGCATTGCTTTTATCATTATATATTTCCTTTTCAAATCAGTTGTAATGTAAAGAATGAATATTAATATAAGTTTCTATTATTATATTACATCTCTTATTATTCTTGTGCATTTAGTTATATTGCTTATTTATGCTTAACGTGTTTATTTCTGAGTAAATACGTCGCGGCCTTGCCATGTCCCCTTCTCCGTACAGTGGGAAGCGGGCGCCTACATGCAGGGCACGTGATCCGCTGGTGCCCAGCGCCCACGCGCCATGCACATGAACCGCTGGTTCCTAAGCGCCCGCGGCCGGGCACGTGACCCGCTGGTGCCCAACACCAAGCGCCCACGTGCTGGGCACGTGACCCGCTGGCATCCAGCGCCCGCATTCGGGGTGCATAACCCGCTGGCGCCCAGCGCCCACATTCCATCTCACGCGTCCTTAGAACGCTCCTCACCCCTCTTTTTCATGCATGCCCTACACTTAATACATATCTCCTGTTAAAAAAAATTTAACGCGGCGCTGCCCCGCAAGGGGGCTGCTAACCCCTTTGACCCCCAGCCCGCTATCCAGGTAGCGGGTGTTGGATATAGTACCCTCAAGTCGATTATTGTAATCGCATGCAGGCGATTGTGATGATTGAGGGAGGACTTATACGGGTAGAACAATCTTACTCGAGATGATAGTATGCTATCTGATTTATCTTTATCATCATGTATATGCATTATGTGGTATTATAGATCGCTATTACATATTGATAAAGCCTGTAGGATTATTTCTTGACTACTAGTATTATGATGGCGATCATACATGTGGGGGTTGGGTAGTCTATAAGCACATCCTCAAATGTTCCTAGTCATGGGAATATCGAGACTGGGCATCGATATTTTGGAGTAGAATGGTGTATACGTTTCTAAACTCCGATGAGGGGCGATAGTTGGTCCCACAGCCATTGGTCTTTCGCACCTAAGATAGTATACAGGTGCTCACTAGGGGTGAGTACACTGGACGGACTCGCCGGGAACATGCTAGATGGTATTGTACCTATTGTTAAATAGCAGTTCTCAGGTGACATGAGTACTTGTTATTCCTTCAACCTGATATCGTCATTTGTCTCGTGTGAGTTCCCACTGTGCTTTGATTACTATCCTACCACGGCTCAAATGAGTAGTGCAAACAGGTTTTAGTTGGGTGCAGTCCCAAGCCACATGGAGGTGTTCCCACCAAAAATTTCTGCACAAAAGAGCCCAAGGCATCAAATGGCAGCGATACGCTTAAGAAAATATGAACCTGTATTTTCCGGGCTGTATTTTGACAAACTTGTAAGTCGATTTGCAACACCCCACGAGTTGCAGGGAGGCGGAAATATGAAAAACAATCTTTTTCTTGAAGCATACATCAACTAACCGAAGATCTTTGCTAAACGATAATTAACAACTACCATAGAAGTTCTAAACTACTATGTAAAGAGATTATACCTAGTGATACGTGTCCTTCGTCTTTACGATCTCTTCGTCCTCCTCGGCCTCCTCCAAGTGATAGATGATCCACCCGAGAACCCTAATCCAAGCTTCACCTCAAGACTTGAGGTAACTAAGTTTCTCTAGTTGCTAACCAAAGGGACTTAGGTCATATAGAGTTAGGTTATGGGATATTTAGTCTTTTCTAACCCTTGTACTCAACTCACGAGTGGTAGGATTAGAGCTTGAAGAAAGAGAGAGCTTGAGGAGAGAGAAGGTGAACTAGAATTATGAAATGAAAATTGCTTCTCACTTAATATATCAAGCATAATGAAATATCAATAATAATAGATTATTCATCATGCTTCATAAATGAATATGAGTGATTCACTATGTGAGTCATTAAGCATTTAATGATGCATTAATGACATAGCGAATCACACAAAATGAGTCACAATTTACATTAATGATAATGCCACCTAAACCCCTCAAGTCACCATGCTTCTAGAAGCTTCCCGGAAATTACGAGAACGCCCCTCTCATCCGTGAAAAAACGGAAAAACTTTAGACTGTATAAATCCAATAACCTGATACTAGAATCTGGCTTAAACCAAAGCCGTCTAGTAAAAACTGTCCGAATGTCGTACGTGCGTTTAAACATGTATTCGTCCGAACCCTTGTCGTAAAACCGTACGACCTCTATATGGTTTCGCCTGGAGTTGGGAAAACTCTGTGTGGGACTCTAAAGACTCGACTACTACGCTGGCAGTGGGTTTAACCACAGACCGCAAGCGGTACTAGCTGTACGTAACGGTCCCCAGGTAGATGTCGATAAGAAGGCCGATGAGGATACCCATCCGAACTCCTACTGAGCCTATGCGTGACAATATCTATGCAGTCCGGTCTGTTCGTCTAAGAGTATCGTATGTATGGTCTAGGGAGGTGGTAAACGTCAGATCCCTAATAACCGTACAAGTCGTGTCGGTATGGCTCTATCACCATCCGAGAATCTACTGATCAATCTATCAGTAATTCTCAATTAGCCCTGGCCAGGGACTTATGGTAATAACCAACCGATCACCGTGCGATATCAACTCCCTATACCGGGAGAGACGAATCCCTAACAGTCACTCACTGCCTCCACGTGGCTCGGGACTGTGCCCAACTAAAACCTGTTTGCACGACTCCTTTGAACCGTGGTAGGATAGTAATCAAAGCACAGTGGGAACTCACACGAGACAAATGACGACTTTAAGTCAACAGACTATCTGCACACATGTCACCTGAGAACTGTTATCTGACGTTAGGTATAAATACCATCCAGTCAGTTCTCGGCGAGTCCTGTCTGGTGTACTCACACCCAGTGAGCATCTGTATACAATCTTAGGTGCACTCCACCAATGGCTGCGGGACCAATCCATCGCCCCTCCTCAGGGTCTAGATATGTATACACCAGTCTACTCCGGAGTATCGATGCCCAGTCTCGATACTCCTGCGACCAGGGACATCTAAGGATGTGCCTATTGACTATCCAGCTCCCACTAGTATGACTGCCATCACAACGCCGGTAGTCAGGCAAACACCCTATGGGCTTTTTCAACATGTATATATGTATGAATACTACGCAAAATATATCATATGTTAAGATAAAGACAAACCAAATAGCGTACTATCATATTAAGCAAGACTGTCATGTACATACATATCCCTAGCATCCTATACAATGAAGGCCTCTAGGGCATATATATCCAACAATCTCCCACTTGCACTAAGGCCTATAATTGGCGCAATGAGTACCCACTGTCTTCACTATATCCAGTTGCTGGAGTACCGCATGCCCAACATCTCAAACAGCCTCTCGAACTGAACTTGAGGGATGGCCTTGGTGAATGGATCTGTCGTATTGTCTTTTGTGTCCACTCTCCGTACCTCGATCTCCCGACGATCAACGATCTCCCTGATCAGGTGAAAACGCCTTAAGATATGCCTGGATTTCTGATGGGACCTTGGTTCCTTCGCCAATGCTACGGCCCCATTGTTATCACAATACAAAGGTATTGGATTGGCAATGGACGGAACCACCTGAAGTTCAGAGATGAACTTCCTCATCCAGACAGCCTCTTTTGCGGCTTCACTAGCAGCTATATACTCAGCCTCCATAGTTGAGTCTGCGACGGTATCCTATTTGGAACTCTTCCAACATACCGTCCCTCCATTGAGGGTAAACACAAAACCCGAAATGGATTTAGAATCATCTTTATCACTTTGGAAGCCGGAGTCGGTAAAAGCCTCTACCTGGAGGTCCCCATTACCATAAATCAAGAACATCTCCTTAGTCCTTCTCAGGTACTTGAGAATGTTCTTTACCGCTATCCAATGCTTCTCATCTGGGTCATACTGATACCTGCTTACCACACCAAGTGCATAAGCTACATCCGGTCTTGTACATAACATTGCATACATTATAGATCCTACCGCCGAAGCATAGGGTATAATGCCCATGCGATCCCTCTCTTCATCAGTCTTTGGAGACATCTCTTTGGAGAGGGTGATCCCGTGACAAGCGGGCATATTACCGCGCTTGGAATCTTCCATACTAAATCTCTTTAGTATAGTGTCAATATACCTGGACTGTGAAAGTCCCAACATTCTATTAGATCTATCACGATAGATCTTAATGCCCAAAATGTAGGTTGCATCACCCAAGTCTTTCATGGAGAATTTCTGTGACAAGAAGAGCTTTACTGATTGTAGCATAAGGACATCATTCCCTATCAGTAGTATGTCGTCGACGTACAAAACGAGGAAGACTACTGCTCCTTCTACAATTTTCCTATAAATACATGGTTCATCTACATTTTTGATAAAGTCAAACTCTTTGACTGTCTCATCAATGCAGATGTTCCAACTTCGCGATGCTTGCTTTAATCCATAGATGGATTTAAGCAACCTGCACACTCTTCCGCTGCTCCCACTGTCTAAGAAACCTTCTGGTTGATCCATGTAAACACTCTCTTCTAAATGTCCATTTAAAAAAGTTGTTTTTACATCCATTTGCCAGATTTCATAGTCATGGAAGGCATCAATGGCAAGCAGGATCCGAATGGATTTAAGCATAGCTACAGGTGAAAAGGTTTCATCATAGTCCAATCCTGGTCTTTGACGAAAACCTTTTGCGACGAGTCTAGCTTTGTAGGTTTCCACTTGTCCAAGTGCACCAATCTTCTTTTTGAAGATCCATTTGCATTCAACTGGTTTCACCCCTGGAGGAGCAACTTCTAAAGTCCATACTTTATTGGTGTACATGGATTCCAATTCGGATCTCATAGCATCCGGCCACTTCATCGAGTCAATACTCGTGATAACCTGCTGAAAACTAGTAGGCTCATCATCATCGATGATGCAATCCTCTCGATCCCCATCTAGAAGAAAACCATAGTATCTCTCAGGAGGATGTGAAAGCCTACTAGATCTACGGAGTGGTGTTGGTTCGTCATGTTCTATTGAAATCTGAGGTTCTTCTAAGTCTTCGGTAGCAGTTTGAGGTTCTGGAATTTCTTCCATCTCTACCGCGCTCCCACTAATTTCTTTTGCAAGAAATTCGCTTTCTAAGAAGACAATGTGGCGAGCGACAAACACCTTTTGTTCTTCAGTGTGGTAGACCATGTACCCCCTTGAATGTTTGGGGTATCCTACAAACTTGCACAAAACCGATCGTGCCTCGAGCTTGTCCGGTCTATGCTTTTTTCATATGCCGGACACCCCCATATCTTGATATACTTGAGATATGGTCTCTTTTCGCTCCACATTTCATATGGAGTGGTAGGCACAGACTTAGTTGGAACTCTATTCAATAAGTATGCTACTGATTTTAGAGCAAATCCCCAGAAGGAAAGTAGCAACTCAGCACTACTCATCATTGAACGCACCATATCTAATAGCATGCGATTCCTCCTTTCTGAGACACCATTATGCTGAGGTGTATAAGGCGGAGTAAGCTGAGAGAGAATTCCATTCTCTTTTAAGTATTCAAGGAAACTGGTACTTAAGTATTCTCCACCTCGATCAGATCGAAGTGTCTTGATGCTTTTACCAGTTTGTTTCTCTACTTCATTTTTATACTCCTTAAACTTCTCAAAGGCCTCGGATTTATGTTTCATTAAAAACACATGTCCATACCTAGAGAAGTCATCAGTAAAAGTGATGAAGTAGGAGTGACCGCTTCGCGCATGTGTAGACATTGGACCACATACATCACTGTGTACAAGTCCCAAGAGTTCAGTGGCTCTTGCTCCGTGTCCGGAGAACGGAGATTTGGTCATTTTTCCTTTGATACATGATTGACAAGTTGCATATGATGAATATTCAAACGGATCTAGATATCCATCTTTATGTAACTTAGTCAACCTTGTTTCATTTATATGACCAAGTCTACAATGCCATAGGAAGGCTTGATTTGAATCTGGAGCCTTTCTTTTAAGTGTGTTTTGAATATTGAAAATTCGAGGTTGATTAAGTATGTATATGCCGTTTTCCAGTGTGCCATACCTAATCAGTTCTTGATTTAGGAGAATGTTCATGACATTTCTTTCAAGCGCAAAATTATATCCTTCATTAGATAACAAAGATACTGATATAATATTACACAACATACTGGGAATACAAAAACAGCTGTACAACACCAAAATGTGCCCACTAGTCAACCCTAGGTGATACTCCCCTATTGCAATAGCATCTACATGCATTCCATTGCCCATCCGGAGAGTCATATCACATGCCCCCAGTACTCTACTATTTCTCAGATCCTGTAATGAATTACAGATGTGAGAACCAGAACCGGTATCAAGTACCCATGATGTAGAGTTTACTGAAAGACAATTTTCGATTACGAACACACCTGAAGCAGAAGCAACAGCTTGCTTCGTGTCCTTAGCCTTGAAGGCCATACAGTCCTTCTTCCAGTGCCCTTGCTTATGACAATAATGCTATTCGTTTATATCCGCTTTCATCCTTCATGCCTTGTTCTTTCCCTGCACCTTCTTGACCCCACCCTTCGGTTTGTTGGCTTTCATCTTCTTCTTCCCTTTAGCTTTCGCTTTAGATTTAGAAGAGGATGATTGGCCAACATACAGAACGTGGGTCTTCTCTATTTTCATGAAGGTCTCTGCTACCCTCAACATGTTGAGGAGCTTTGGAAGATCAGCTTCCATTTCGTGCATGTTGAATCTAAGCACGAACTGAGAGAAGGTGTGGGGAAGGGACTGCAAAATCAAGTCGATATACAAATCATTCTCTAGCACGCATCCCAGGTTTGCGAGTTCCTCAATGAGGCTGATCATTTTGAGGAATTTCTCTCCTACAGGCGATCCTGGAGCTAACCTCATCTGGAAGAGTTTCCTTGGGGTCTCGTACCTTGCGATACGTGAGTGCTCTCCATATAATTCCTTAACATGGAGAAAGATGGATACAATATCCATACTCTCGTGCTGTTTCTGGAGTTCATTGTTCATGGATGCCAGCACGATACACTTAGCTCGCTCACAATCTAGATCCCAGGTTTTGCGAACTTCCTTGTCCACAACTGAGGAATCTGGTCCAGGGATAAGGGGAGGAACAGCGGTGGTAACATATGCTACTTTGTCATAAGTCAGTGCAATGTTGATGTTCCTTAGCCAATCTTTATAATTCTGCCCGGTCAGTATATTTTTTTTCAAGTAATAGTTTTAGTCCTGTCATGGTAGCTGCTAGAGAGAGAGAAAAGAAAACACTCAGCATATTCTTCTTGCAAGTTTAAATTGGTTATTAGTTTATCTAAACAGGATGGCTCCCACTGTTCCCTCAAATCCTTCTTCAAAACCTAAAAGAAGAACTAGTCAGGATTTAATCACATGTCACAATACTTGCTTAACCTTTCAGCCAGGCCGGTGTTGGTACTTCGAGGGAGGTTTTCCAACGCTTTCGCGAAGTTCCTTAATTAAATAACCTCTTTTCCGTGGAGGCGTAGCCCCTCTAACACCTTTTTGGACACCTACATGGTTTATAGTATTGATTGTTAAGTGAGAATGTTTCTCGAGAGTAATCCTACTCATCAGTGGGATCGGGATCCAACTATCATTGTATGATATACTAGATGGAAGCCACTCTAGTTACCACACTCCAAAAGGTATGCTAAATCTGTAAGTTTCCTTTATGTTTGAAACTCCCGATGTGATTTTTACCCCAAGCTCTTATTGACCTTGACGTAGGCCAACAAGTCATAAGACGCAAGTCAAGTTCTACCCGTCGTTGTCCTGATTAATTTAGGTACATCGTACATGCCCTTGATGTAGGCCAACTGTTGGATATATGTATGCCCTAGAGGCCATTATGAGATAGTGTATGTACTGATGTGTGTGTGTGTGTGTGTGTATATATATATATATATATATATATTCGGGGGGCAGTCTTGCTCGATATGATAGTATGCTATCTGGTTTTAGTTTATCATATGTTCACTTGATCATGTTTATATTCATTTGGTGCATGTTGATAAAGTCCTAAGGATATTGGCTTGACTACTGGCATTATGATGCGGATCATACTAGTGGGACATCTGTAGTTTATGAGCATATCCTTGAAATGTTCCTAGTCGTAGGTATATCGAGACAGGGCATCGATATTCCAGTTTAGACTAGCGTATACCATTCTTGTTCCATATGATGGGCGATGGATGATCCCATATCCGTCTGGTGTGTTGACACCGAAGATAGTATACGGGTGCTTAGTGAGACTGGGTACACTGAACGGACTCACCGAGAACTCATATATGGTATTATATCATACGTCGGATAGCAGTTCTCAGGTGACACAGGTACAGGTTAGTCTGTAGACCCGAGATCGTCATAGAGTCTTGTGTGTCCTCCCACTGTACTTTGATCTCCACCCTACTGCTGCTCTACTGAGTCGTACAAACAGGTGGATTTTGGGTATAGTCTCGAGGCATATGGAGGCAGTGAGCGATAGGAGGGGTTTCGTCTCTCCCGGTATTGGGGGTTGATGCTGTGCTGTGCACGATTGGCTATAACGGGAAGTCCCTGGCCAGGGCTGCTGAGATATTACTGATAAGTGTTATCAATAAGCTTCTCGATCTGTTATAGACCATATACCGGCATGACTTATTGAGTTATTGGGGTCGACGATTCCATCCCTAGACTCGATATGCAGCATATCTGACGAAGAGACCGGACTGTACGGTTAGTGTTGCCGGATGGATTGACAGGAGTTTTGACAGGTTCGCTTGTTCTTATTCTGATCGCTCAATACCCGGGTGGCCGTTACGTTTAGCTGACCGCTTGTGGCTTGTAGGTATTTGATATGATCATCATCTACTGCTGGCGTATTGACGAGTCTTAGAGTCCCACATAGAAGTTTCTCGGCTCTGGCGAAACGAAGTGGTGCACATATGAGATATGTGCGGAGCCTCGATTAAATACTAGTATATGATACTGTATTTTAATCGGGCATTTAATATTAGTCGGGTCGTATAAGATATGACCAATTTATTAAATCAAGTGTTGATTTAATATTGGCTTTTATATTATTTATTTAAATCCTTTTCTTCTTATGGATACATGCATGTATATATACATGATGATGTGCATACATACATACATACATGAAAAGTATCATGGTTGATGATACAAAAAGGATGGCAATATAAGAATCATATTGTAGATAAAATAATATATGGATATTTTCAATAAAGATTAAAGGCAAAAGAAAAGATTAATGAGTCATTTCTTCTACACTTTTCTACACATTTCCATGGTTGAATTTAACTCAACCATGGTTTCTTTTCCTTTTGCCTTTAACCTAAATTGAAATATCTAGATATTATATTTAACTATAGTTATGGTTATGATAAGATATCTCTCTCTCTCTCATTTTCATTTTATGATTATCATTTTCACTCCAAAAGAAAAAGAGAGAGCCATCTTCTTCCTCAAAAAAAACCCTAGCTCTCTTTTAAATGTTAAAATAGAGTTAGAGAAAGAAAAGAAAAGGTATTAAATAAGAATAGCAACCACTTCATCATCCTACACAACCTTAGCTATCTTGTGTAGGGTGTTGTGCTTCAAGTTTTTCAAAGATCGAAGGAAGCATCAAGCTTAGAGCAAAGTGCTTCGGGTGGATCGTCGTGGACGAGGAGTTGATCAAGCGAACCCTTTCAAAGCCAAAGAGTCTTCCAAAGAGGTCTACAAAGGTTGTAGTCTCATCACTTAGTATAACTTAACTCTTAATTGTTGATACTATTAATAGTTACTTCATATATTCTAGTTCGATTCTTTGTATAGTTTGCTTAGCATCTCAAAATTTTATTGTTATAGCATGTATGATGCTTCTAAACCGTAATAGAGGTGTTAAGGAAACCCTACAGTGGTATCAAAGCCAAGCTAGAGCTTTGTCGTAACCTAGACGACGTTGAAAACATCGAACGGACGAAAAATGACACCCGGGGGGTGCTCTCTGGAAATTTTTTCAAAACATGGAATTTTTCAAATTAAAAATATGTAAAAAATTAAGCAGGGAAATATATGGGCCCACCAGATAAACGATGCCCTAAATCGACCATACGACAGCGGAACCGCGGCCAAAGTGGCCTTGTTGCGGCGGTTCCGCGGTGATGTAGGTGATTCTTGGGCCGTATTTTCTTGTGCTGGCCCGTATGTGTTTTCTCATGTTACTGGTATTTTTAGAATCTGCTCAGGTGTTAAGCTTTCAGAGCAGTCTGTGGTTGTTTAAATCGTTTGATCGGATGTTTCAACGTCGCTTAGTTTAATAGTATGTGACACAATAATTGAAATCTACAAATTTGTTTGTTGCGTGTAAATCTAGCAATTCGGTCTCGGGATAAACGGAAATCTTGTTGAATTATCCGGTTTGTTTTGAAAAAGGTGTTTTCTTGAATGAGACCCAAATGCGAGCTTTACATTATTTAGGCATGAAATCTTGTATATGTGATATTCCGGATTTGTGTTGTCTAAAGGCAGTTAAAGATTCCAATTGTTGTATTTTTTTTTCCATTTTATTTCTCTGTGACCGTAAGTGTAGTATGTATTACCGGTTTTCGTTGCTATACATCAATGACGATCGGTGTATGCATACTTACTTACGTTGATGATATTTGATATTATGTGTCGATGAGATTTGATATGCAGGATTGTCGCAATGAATAGCCGGGGGGTTTTCTTTTTTTATGTGAGATGAGAGTATTCTTTTAATTCATGTAAATTAAATTGTATGTAATATTCTTTTATTTGGGGCACTTCCGGGATGAGGTTGTTGTCACCAGTGTTGTATATTATTTACTTTTCCGTATTAGGATAGACCCAAGGTGGAGGGCACAAGTGACCGGGTTCTTGGGTTCAGTGGGAGGCCATCTCGAGGAGTCAAGACCGGGTCTCCTAAACTCCAGAATTGGTAGGGTCGCTTGCCGCTCTCATAGGGGTCTAGGGGTGTGGACTTGGCTATTCATCGCGACCGTGGAATCCGTATTTTTTATTGCTGGCTAAATATAAAATACGGACCTCCTAGATATCCTTTATGTGCTTCTGCTGCTTTTATTATCTGATGTGATCTTTTAATGCATATCTGAGACGAATGAAATATTATATATATATGATATATATTAGACGTTACTTATGTTTTTCACCCGCACTAGCCCCGTCCCGGTATGCCGTTAGTTAAGTAACCTAACGGTGCATATCAGGACACTGTGACGAATGCGAGTGGCATAGTGCACGTTATATTTTCGTTTCTTTCTGTAATGGCTTAGGATTTAAATGATGGGACTACATTAATGAGATTAATGTAAAAGATAAATGAACCTAAAAAGATGTTGTAGAATCAGATTTGAAACACACTCGGCCTTTTTGTAAAAAAGCAAGTTTCAAAATGCGGAGCTTAAGCCACTCCTTTTAAACCCATTAGATTCTACAACGATATCAAGTTCAAAGCGTCAAAAGTTTTCTTAAAAACTATCTGCAACCCTCCGTCATTTTAGGAAGTAGAGTACTTAGTATTCGTGCTGCGTATTTTGACTTTAGTTAAGGCGCGGTGTACGGTAGCTGAGTAATGTCTTCCTACACTGCATATGATGCAGATTAGTTAGGACATTCATATGATTATGTTGACTTTAGTTAAGGGTCATATGAGTGGGTCTAGTTAATCACGAAATGACGGGAAGAACTTGACTAGCACTTATGATATGTTTACTTTAGTTAAGGTCATAAGTACTAGGGGTAAAAATAATATCGGGAATTTCAAGAGTTGAAAATTACAATGAGATTGTATATCTTCTATATGATAGTAGGATCCCGATCCCACTGCGAGCAAATGTTGCTCCCGGGAGAATTTTGCACTTTACAATTAGCTGACTCGGTAGGTGCCAAATGGGGCTACGCCTCTGGGAAGACGAGGTTTACTTTAATTAGGTCCATGCGAAAGCACGGGGAACCTCCCTCGAGTACCGGCACTGGCCTGGCTGAGAGGTTGGTGAAGTTGTAGAATGTAATTAATCCCGGCTAGTTTTCTTTTTAAAAGGTTTTAAAGAAAATTTGATAAAAACAGTGGGAGACATCGATTAGACAAGAAAATAACCAATCTGATCTTTGCAAGAGCTTTCACTAAGTGTATTCTTTTCTCTCTCTTAATGGCAGATACCCATAACAGGACTTAAGCTTTTATTAGATAAAAACAAGCTGAATGGGACCAACTATAAAGACTGGTTGAGGAATTTAAACATAGCCTTGACTTATGATAAAGTATCATATGTCCTTACAGCTCCAGCCTTGCCCCCTAGGTCCTAAATCTTCAGTTGCGGATAGGGAAATCCGCAAGACATGGGACGCTGACTGTGCCACGGCAAAATGCCTCGCGCTTGCATCGATGGATAACACACATCAAAAGCAGCACGAGAATATAGACGTACAAGCTATATTCCTCCATACAAAAGAGTTGTATGGAGAGCAATCCCGCGTATTACGATACGAAGCGTCTAAGAAACTGTTTCAGATGCGCATGACCACTGGCACAGTAGTAGGAGACCATGTTCTGAAAATGATAGCTCTCATAGAAGAGCTTGAGGACTTTGGGTGGACAATGGACAATGAACAGTATACAGATATTATTCTGCAGTCTCTCCCCTCCACCTTTGCTCAGTTCATCGTTAACTTCAACATGCACAACATGGAGAAGGAACTGCCTGAACTCCTTAATAGTTTAAGGAGTGCAGAGAGCACACTGAAATCAGTGAAGACTCCCGTTATGAGTGTTGGGCAATCCTCCTCCTCTTACCCAAAAGCTAAGGCCAAGGGAAAGATGAAGAAGAAACCCACCAAACCTTAGGGTGGAGTCAAAAAGGTGAAGGGAAAAGGCAAGTACAAGGTTGGGGCATCAGAGAAAGGTGAATGTTTCCATTGCAAGAAGACGGGACACTGGAAGAGGAACTGTATTGAGTACCTAGCACTCAAGAAGAAGCATGGTGATGCTTCAGCTTCAGGTGTGTTCGTAATTGAAAACTGTTTTTCTATTAACTCTGCTTCCTGGGTATTGGATACCGGTTCAGGTTCTCATATTTGCAATTCTATGCAGGCGTTGAGAAATAGCAGAGTTCTGAAGACAGGTGATCATACTCTCCAAGTTGGAAATGGTTCCAATGTAAATGCAGTTTCAGTAGGAGAGTATCACCTAGGTTTGCCTTCGGGTTGTATATTGGTTTTGAACCCGTGTTATTTTGTACTAAGTATGCTTTGTAATATTATATCTGTTTCCTTGTTAGACAATGAAGGGTATCATTTTGCTGTGCAACACAATGTTATGAACATTAGACTGAATCAAGAGTTGATTGGTTGTGGTACATTAAATAACGGGATATACGTCCTTAATCAACACACAGTTTTCAACGTACAACACAAAAATAAAAGAAAATTTTCAAAGATAAATGAAGCTTTTCTTTGGCATTGTAGACTTAGTCATATTAATGAAACAAGACTAAACAAGCTTCATAAAGATGGATATTTAAATTCATTTGAGTATAAATCTTATGCAACTTGCCAGTCTTGTATCAAAGGTAAAATGACCAAAACCCTGTTTACAGGACACGGAGAAAGAGCTACTGAGCTCCTAGGCCTCATACATAGTGATGTATGCGGACCAATGTCTACACATGCAAGAGGCGGTTTTTCATACTTCATAACTTTTACTGATGATTTCTCAAGATTTGGTTATGTATATTTGATAAAACATAAATCTGAAGCTTTCGAGAAATTCAAGGAGTATAAACATGAAGTAGAAAACCAAACAGGAAAGAGTATCAAGATACTTCGATCAGATCGAGGTGGAGAGTACTTAAGTACCGAGTTCTTAGTCTTCCTAAAAGAGAATGGGATTCTCTCTCAGCTCACTCCACCTTACACACCACATCACAACGGTGTGTCAGAACGAAGGAACCGTACCCTATTAGATAGGTACGATCCATGATGAGTGATTCTGAGTTACCTCTCTCGTTTTGGGGGCATGCATTGGAAACAACAGCTTTTTTGTTAAACAAAGTTCCAACCAAGACCGTATCTACCACTCCATATGAGATATGGAATGGGAAGAAACCATCTCTTAAAAGAGTTAAGATTTGGGGTTGTCCGGCTTTTGTTAAAAAGCAGAATCCAGACAAACTCGAGACACGATCAGTCAAATGTATATTTGTAGGATATCCTAAACATTCGTTTAGGTATCTTTTCTACCACAAAGAGGAACAAAAAGTATTTGTTTCTCAGTATGCCACCTTTTTAGAAGATGAGATTTTTTCAAACAAAACAAATGGCAATGTGGTAGATCTAGAAGAAGTTCTAGAAACACAAGTTACAAATGACAACTTGGCTGAACCTGAAGTTATAACAGAATCTAATGAACCTCAGCCACTCCGTAGATCTGGTAGGACTTCTCGCCCACCGGAGAGATACTACGGTTTTCTCGTTGATGGTGATAGAGAAGATTGCATCATGGATGATGATGATCCTGCCAGTTTTCATCAGGCTATCACGAGTGGTGACTCTGTGAATTGGCTGGATGCCATGAGATCCGAAATGGAGTCCATGTACACCAACAAAGTATGGACTTTGGAAGATGTACCCTCCAGGATAAAACCTGTGGGATGCAAATGGATCTTTAAAAGAAAGATCGGTGTAGATGGACAGGTAGAGACCTATAAGGCAAGGTTGGTAGCGAAAGGTTTTCGTCAAAGACCAGGTTTGGACTCTGACGAGACTTTCTCTCCGGTAGCCATGCTTAAATCCATTCGAATCCTACTTGCTATTGCTGCTCACTACGACTATGAAATCTGGCAGATGGACGTTAAAACTGCATTCCTGAATGGTGATTTAGAGGAATGTGTTTATATGGATCAGCCAGAAGGATTCATTGATAGTGGGAGCAGCGGTAAAGCATGTAAGCTACTTAAATCCATTTATGGATTAAAGCAGGCATCACGGAGTTGGAACATCTGTTTTGATGATGTTATCAAAGAGTTTGATTTCATCAAAAATCCAGATGAACCTTGTGTTTATAAGAAGACTGTAGGAAGAAATGTCGCAATCCTCGTATTGTACGTAGATGACATACTTCTGATAGGAAATGACATTCCTATGCTACAGTCGGTCAAATCATTCTTATCACAAAGGTTCTCCATGAAGGACCTGAGAGATGCCACATACATATTGGGTATACGGATCTATAGGGTTAGATCCAAACGGTTATTGGGATTGTCCCAAACCAAGTACATAAACACCATCCTAAAAAGATTTAGTATGGAAGACTCCAAGCGGGGTGCCTTACCCGCTTGCCACGGAGTCACTCTCTCAAAAGACGATTGCCCAAAGTTTGATATAGAGAGAGCTCGCATGAGCATTATTCCCTATGCTTCGGCAGTAGGATCGATAATGTATGCAATGTTATGTACACGCCCTGATGTTGCTTATGCATTTAGTGTAGTAAGCAGGTATCAATCTAACCCAGGGGAGAATCACTGGATTGCTGTAAAGAACATTCTTAAGTACTTGCGAAGGACTAAAGAATTGTTCTTGGTATATGGTAATGGGGATCTCCAAATGGAGGCCTTTACCGATTCGAGCTTCCAGAGTGACAAGGATGACAGCAAGTCTATCTCAGGGTTTGCATTTACCCTCAATGGAGGGACGGTGAGTTGGAAGAGTTCCAAACAGGATACCGTTGCAGACTCAACGATGGAAGCTGAATATATTGCTGCAAATGATGCTGCCAAGGAAGCCGTCTGGATGAGAAAGTTCATCGCGGAGCTAGGAGTAGTTCCAACCATTATTGATCCAATACTTCTGTATTGTGACAATAATGGGGCTATGGCGTTGGCCAAAGAGCCCAGGTCCTATCAGAAGTCCAGACACATCCTGAGGCGATATCATGTGATCCGGGAGATAGTTGATCGCCGCGAGATCGAGATTAAGAGAGTAGACACAAAGAACAACGCTGTGGATCCATTCACCAAGGCCCTCCCTCAGCCGCAGCATGAGCGACATTTTGAGATGTTGGGTATGAGATATGCCAATAACTGGCCTTAGTGCAAGTGGGAGATTGTTGGATATATATATGCCCTAGAGGCCATTATGAGATAGTGTGTGTGTGTGTGTGTGTATATATATATATATTCGGGAGGCAGTCTTGCTCGATATAATAGTATGCGTTTTACTTTATCATATGTTCACTTGATCATGTTTATATTCATTTGGTGCATGTTGATAAAGCCCTAAGGATATTGGCTTGACTACTGGCATTATGATGCGGATCATACTAGTGGGACATCTGTAGTTTATGAGCATATCCTTGAAATGTTCCTAGTCATAGGTATATCGAGACAGGGCATCGATATTCCAATTTAGACTAGCGTATACCATTCTTGTTCCATATGATGGGCGATGGATGATCCCATATCCGTCCGGTGTGTTGACACCGAAGATAGTATACAGGTGCTCAGTGAGACTGGGTACACTGAACGGACTTACCGAGAACTCCTATATGGTATTATATCATACGTCGGATAGCAGTTCTCAGGTGACACTGGTACAGGTTAGTCTGTAGACCCGAGATCGTCATAGAGTCTTGTGTGTCCTCCCACTGTTCTTTGATCTCCACCCTACTGCGACTCTACTGAGTCGTACAAACAGGTGGATTTTGGGTATAGTCTCGAGGCATATGGAGGCAGTGAGCGATAGGAGGGGTTTCGTCTCTCCCGGTATTGGGGGTTGATGTTGTGCTGTGCACGATTGGCTATAACGGGAAGTCCCTGGCCAGGGCTGCTGAGATATTACTGATAAGTGTTATCAGTAAGTTTCTCGATCTGTTATAGACCATATACCGGCATGACTTATTGAGTTATTGGGGTCGACGATTCCATCCCTAGACTTGATATGCAGCATATCTGACGAAGAGACCGGACTGTACGGTTAGTGTTGCCGGATGGATTGACAGGAGTTTTGACAGGTTCGCTTGTTCTTATTCTGATCGCTCAATACCCGGGTGGCCGTTACGTTTAGCTGACCGCTTGCGGCTTGTAGGTGTTTGATATGATCATCATTTACTGCTGGCGTATTGACGAGTCTCAGAGTCCCACATAGAAGTTTCTCGGCTCTGGCGAAATGAAGTGGTGCACATATGAGATATGTGCGGAGCCTCGATTAAATACTAGTATATGATACTGTATTTTAATCGGGCATTTAATATTAGTCGGGTCGTATAAGATATGACCAATTTATTAAATCAAGTGTTGATTTAATATTGGCTTTTATATTATTTATTTAAATCCTTTTCTTCTTATGGATACATGCATGTATATGTACATGATGATGTGCATACATACATACATACATAAAAAGTATCATTGTTGATGATACAAAGAGGATGGCAATATAAGAATCATATTGTAGATAAAATAATATATGGATATTTTCAATAAAGATTAAAGGCAAAAGAAAAGATTAATGAGTCATTTCTTCTACACTTTTCTACACATTTCCATGGTTGAATTTAACTCAACCATGGTTTCTTTTCCTTTTGCCTTTAACCTAAATTGAAATATCTAGATATTATATTTAACTATAGTTATGGTTATGATAAGATATCTCTCTCTCTCTCTCATTTTCATTTTATTATTATCATTTTCACTCCAAAAGAAAAAGAGAGAGCCATCTTCTTCCTCAAAAAAAACCCTAGCTCTCTTTTAAATGTTAAAATAGAGTTAGAGAAAGAAAAGAAAAGGTATTAAATAAGAATAGCAACCACTTCATCATCCTACACAACCTTAGCTATCTTGTGTAGGGTGTTGTGCTTCAAGTTTTTCAAAGATCGAAGGAAGCATCAAGCTTAGAGCAAAGTGCTTCGGGTGGATCGTCGTGGACGAGGAGTTGATCAAGCGAACCCTTTCAAAGCCAAGGAGTCTTCCAAAGAGGTCTACAAAGGTTGTAGTCTCATCACTTAGTATAACTTAACTCTTAATTGTTGATACTATTAATAGTTACTTCATATATTCTAGTTTGATTCTTTGTATAGTTTGCTTAGCACCTCAAAATTTTATTGTTATAGCATGTATGATGCTTCTAAACCCTAATAGAGGTGTTAAGGAAACCCTACACCAACAAGGCTATACGTCTGTCCTATACTAATGCATCTTTCTATGCAACAAATACACAAGCCACACTGCTACCATCCACTATGCCTTGACGTAGGCCAACAAGCATAGCATGAATACGATGTGCTGTCTATTTGAAACGACGGAGGGTTAAGGCTGGTTTTTGGCAAAAAAACCGTTATTGTAGTGAACTTGATTTGATCGAAGGAACCAAGATAGCTTTTATAAAAAGGAGTGGTTTAAGCTCCGCATTTAAAATTTGCTTTTTCAAGAAAACCGAGTGGTTTTAGAAATTGTTCCAACGATTCAGTTTAGGTTTTATTTTTCTTTGCATTAAAAATAATGCGTCCCATCTTTAACCTATCATTACAGATAACAATGAAAATACAACGTCCTCTTATGCCATCCGCATTCGCCATGGGGTCCCGTCATCACCCGTTAGGTTACTTAACTAACGACAGAGCGGGGGCTGGGCTAGTGCGGGTGTTAAACATAAGTGACGTCTAAATAGCTATCATATATAGATATTGCACATTCGTCAGACGCAATAATAGGCATTCCAGATCACAGATAAACTTTATTGGATATGCAAGCAATCCGCGTTTCTTTTGAGCCTTTAAGAAAAGACGAATTACACAGTTGTGATGAATAGCCATTACCCCACCCTAGACCCCTACGGGTACGGCAAACTACCCGCCAAGTACCCGAAGTGAAGCGGTCTCCCTCAACAACGTGAGTAGGCCACTAAGCACTTCGAAATACCCGGTAGTTTGTGCACCCCACCTTGGGTCTATCCTAGGAGCAAAAACAGTAAAAAGAAATAATACAACGGTGGCAACAACCGCAATCTGGATGTGCCCCGCAAAATAATATTACAACTTATTACAATTACATCGAATGAATTAATACAATAACCCATCACAAAACCCCGGCTAATCATCACAACAGTCCAATAGAGTTCATAATCACAAACAGTTAAAACATTACAGATATGTGCAACCCCCTGCCAACCGACATACTAGCAGTTAGGAGAGGTTTATGAACACATAATACAGTTCACAGATATAATCAAACAAGCAAACATCGTATAATTTCGATCGATCAAACCCATTAGATTCTGCTCCAAAGCTTCTCTGTAAACCTAAGACCTGAGCAAAAAATAAACTATACGAGAAAAGATAAAATATCACAGAAGATGCACAGAGAAAAACTGGGCTGAATCGGCCCCAACTCGGGCGTGGATCCGCGGCGGATCGGTGGGATCGGTCGCGGTTCCGCTGCTCAGTGGCCGATTCAGGAGCCCATTTTTTTTGTGTGTTCTTCTAGTTTCATGTAGAGTGTTCTGGAGGAACCTGAAAAATTTTAGGACCTCAATTTAAAATCGACAGAAACTATATAATATCGGGGTGTTTTCCGGTTCGTTTTGCATTCAAAATTCATACGACTTTGCAAGTGAGTTAATTATTGTTTAGTGAGGCTCTGATACCACTGTAAGTCGATGTGCAACACCCCACGAGTTGCGGGGAGGCGGAAATATGAAAAACAATCTTGTTCTTGAAGCATACATCGACTAACCGGAGATCTTTGCTAAACGATAATTAACAACTACCATAGAAGTTCTAAACTACTATGTAAAGAGATTATACCTAGTGATACGTGTCCTTCATCTTTACGATCTCTTCGTCCTCCTCGGTCTCCTCCAAGTGATAGATGATCCACCCGAGAACCCTAATCCAAGCTTCACCTCAAGACTTGAGGTAACTAAGTTTCTCTAGTTGCTAACCAAAGGGACTTAGGTCATATAGAGTTAGGTTATGGGATGTTTAGTCTTTTCTAACCCTTGTACTCAACTCATGAGTGGTAGGATTAGAGCTTGAAGAAAGAGAGAGCTTGAGGAGAGAGAAGGTGAACTAGAATTATGAAATGAAAATTGCTTCTCACTTAATATATCAAGCATAATGAAATATCAATAAAAATGAATAATAATAGATTATTCATCATGCTTCATAAATGAATATGAGTGATTCACTATGTGAGTCATTAAGCATTTAATGATGCATTAATGACATAGTGAATCACACATAATGAGTCACAATTTACATTAATGACAATGCCACCTAAACCCCTCAAGTCACCATGCTTCTAGAAGCTTCCCGGAAATTACGAGAACGCCTCTCTCATCCGTGAAAACACGGAAAAACTTTAGACTATATAAATCCAATAACCTGATACTAGAATCTGGCTTAAACCAAAGTCGTCTAGTAAAAACTGTCCGAATGTCGTACGTGCGTTTAAACACGTATTCGTCCGAACCCTTGTCGTAAAACCGTACGACCTCTATATGGTTTCGCCTGGAGTTGGGAAAACTCTGTGTGGAACTCTAAAGACTCGACTACTATGCTGGCAGTGGGTTTAACCACAGACCGCAAGCGGCACTAGCTGTACGTAACGGTCCCCAGGTAGATGTCGATAAGAAGGCCGATGAGGATACCCATTCGAACTCCTACATGTGATCTAAGGAAGAAGATGCGAACCAGTATTTTCCGAGCTGTATTTTGACAAACTCCGGAATGAGAAACGGCTAAATTCTGATGGTATCGAAAGTGTCTCGAAAAATCCTTCGATTTGATATATTATGGGCCTCATAATTCATCCGAGATCAAAAGTTATGAGAAAATGTGCTATGCACGTGTAATCTAAAGTAATGCTCTACTACATGGGGAATGCATTTTTAGTCCCACATCGGGAAAAGAAGAGATGGCTTCTCTACCACTCTCATATAAATAAGAGGGGATACCTTTTAGAAAGGGTAGAGTTCAATCCTCAAAGGATTCAATTCTCAAAGGTGCTTAGTTCTCCATAGGAGCTTAGTTCTCCAAGATAGGAGTATGCTCCTCTCAATAATGCGCATATGTGCAAGCGCCATGTGCGCTACGTGCAACGCACGTATGCTCGCCATGAGCGCACCACGTGCAACGCACGTGCGCACTACATGAGAACATTTAATAATATTAAAAGGAGATACGTTCTCCATAGGAGCTTGCTCCCCCCATAATGCGCATATGCGCAAGCTCCATGTGCGCTACGTGCAAATATGTGCGCCCAACACGTGCGGCGCACGTGCGTCCAACACATGCGACGCACGTGCGCGAACGCAAAGAAGCCTTTTCAGCAGCGAGAAGCTTAAGCTCCGGTCTGTTCTTTCCCCCTAATGAGTGGGACATGGTTCACAGGGTACATCCCTCCACACCTTCGATATATGGCGCTGTAATCTCTCAGTGTCGTCGGAGAGGTGGTTGGTCCCAACGACCAATGATCCTTCTTTTCAATAAAAAAAAAGGAAAAGAAACAGATATACAGAAGCAAAAGGAGAAAATATAGATGTCACGACCCGAAAGTACGGAACATGACCGGCAGTTAAACTACGAACGTCTCGAGGCGTACATAATCTAAGTGAGCTGAAAAACCCAGAAATCCAAACCAAGAAAAGTAGTAGAGTGAAGGAAAACCAATTTAAAATCAAGTAGTTTTAATAGCATAAGCAGAGTTATGCGGTTTTAAAAACATCAAGTATTTTCTGAAAATTTCGGCAGAGTCTCCTTTGTAAATATTGGCTCCCAGACGGGATACAACATGAATAGTATACGAAATCAATAAAAAGGCATCCCCAAGCGGGAGCTAGCACTTCGTCAAACGACGGTCACAACCACACAAGCAATATAATATACAACGCCAACGGCGAGGATTAAAATTCAAAAGGAAACTCAAAACCACAAGAAAACCACAGAAATATAACGCGCGACTCTAAGGTCGAAGGAATAACATCACTGGTCTCTATCTCAAAATAAATACATGTTTGGTTGATGGAACTTCTAGATACAACAGAATAATAATATACAAGATATATAATGGGGGTACGATACAAGTAAACCCACCTACTAGCAAATCACCCGAAGGAAACTATGCCCGCAAAGCCGTAATGAAACCTGTACGGCAAACCTGCAAGAAATTGGGGCACAACGGGGGTGAGTTGCCAACTCGTGAATAGAAAAACATCTACGGAAAGAAATCGCATAAATAACGCAACCTAGGTCAATGATCATAATATATCCTCAATTATATATATAACATGCAACCTATAACAAGGCTAGGGTAAATATCTAACCCGAGTGTAATCTCATGTGCCCGTGTCAGTGCCTCAGGTAGCAATATATCATATGAATGAGGTATGAATGCATGAAAACAGAATACATGTAAATGAAGAACTGTTTTCATAATTTAGTGAGATTTCCTTTGTATTTTTAAAATGAGGTATCATAATGAAATCAGCATAAAACAGTGCCTAGCATCGGCACAAAACGTAATCCCAATATCTCGATATCTCTGTATCACAGTCTCTGTACCTCAATATCTCGAAATCTCAATGTCTCAATCACAATATCTAGGGCGCCGTCAGTCCAGACCGGCCCCTACCATCCATCTCAAGACCACGACGGTATCCTCCGGATATCCGACGCGTCGGGTAAAATCACCGGTAGGTAGTGCTCCCCTGCCAGGCTCACATCGTCATCATCACGCGCTTCTTGCCCCGGGGTACCTTACCGGGTCCACCATGTACCCAAAACGGTTCATCCGTCTCCTCGAATCGGGTCTCGAAATCCATCAGCAAACTCATGGTGGACGACTCATACATCATGGGAAAAACCGCACTTTTTATTTAAAAAGAGAGAAATCAGTTTATATAAGTTTTGCGGTTTTCCCCCCCAAATCCAGAAAATTTCATGGAAATCCGAATCCAAATCATCAATAGCATGTAAAACCATGAATATAGGCATAACAATGAATAACAGTATGCATGAAGTGACAAGTAATAACTACAATGTTAAGCAGGCATATAAGGCAGGTACACTAATATCATGTCAAATTACTAACTAACAAGCTAAGTCAAGCAATAATATTTTCTAAGGTGTACGTGACATGGCAATTACCGATGAAGATGTGTGTGAGCCGGCAAGTAAGTGTACGTGGTACATACACATCATCGGTAATGGTGCTGGTGTCCTAACAATATGATATCAACATTGCAATAAGAAATTATAACATAAGAATGCGATGCGAAGCGAACCACAATAATAAGCTGGAGCTGAATACTAGACGCAACTGTAACTAACCTGCATTAATCTAAAATAATTCCTACAAATGGTGCATTTTGAAATAACACGAATCATGGGGTTTTGAAAATAGGGGCTACGGTGTTTTTATGAAAAAATACGTCTTTTGAAATATCCGTAGGATCCCTTAGGCTGTCTTTTAAAATACCCACGATTCGTTAGTTTTTGAAATATGTAAGAATCGAATCTAATCTAACAACTAAACTAAACTAAAGGGCTAAGCTAACAAGCTGGACTACAGGTAAGGAAACCGCCTAACATCTGAGTCGATCCATATACATACCTGTATATATATTAGTCGGTGATCCCGCCTCAATAATATCATATCCGATACCATATCTACAATCAGACATCCCAAGTCAAGAGTGCGGATCAATCATCAAGATATAGCTCGTACGTAAATCCATCGTACGGCATCCCCAAATCTGGGTACGGGTCAATATAATATTCATCATACTATTCATCTGGTATTCTCTTTATCAAATATCATGATCGGGGTACTGATCTACGTCTAGTACAATACTGATACCGTCTAAGTATGCATGCACGTGTGTGAAACACTATGTCAAGGACCCGCTACAACGTCATGTCGTATCTCAAATACGAACCCTGCTATATCACCGATCTCACGGCCTCAAATCAAATCTCATCGACTCATCTTAAATCCCAAGTACTATCCCCATTATCCATGCATGTGTATATGAATGTACATATGCATAGTCCCATACCCACGCATATATACATATATACACATCCCAATCGACGCACAAGAAAGTAATGTATGCAAGTCTGTGTGTGCGTATGTGGGTATAACAACTACTCTAGGGTTTCGCAACTAACCCAAAGCTAATCCAGGAACACATAAACATAACATGAATACACATTCTCGTATCATAAAACACCTATATAAACATATATATATAAGCTACACTACGGACTGCGGGGGTGCTATAGCCATCCACCCGACTTCTCCCCGTAGATATAAATCTACTCACCTGGTCCTCGCTTGCCGGTGCCGACGTCGCCACGCGCTTGCTTGTCGTCTCGAAGTCCACATAGGATACCTACATATCATAACAGACCATATCGTATTAAAATCCGACTCATGACCAAAACGACATATGAATCCCACATAGGTCAAAACCTATGGTTTGCTTTCACAAATCAACCCAAAACCCTCGACATCGGCGTACAAACGCCAAACCATCGAGAAAACTCCCAACACACTCATTTGTACAATTACAAGCGCTAATTATAATATAAAATAGCTTAAAATTCACAAAAACCCCAATTTCACTTAAAAAGTCATTTTTCCGAAAATCTAGCAAGCACAAATCACCGTTTTAGTACAAAACTCGATGTATAAACGAATCTAGCGGCCACAATATTCACTAAATATCTTACATAAGTCATAAAAATAATTCCCGTAATTTAATCTCGTTAAATTCCAAAAACCCTAAAATTCTAGTTTACAAAATACCTAAATTTTAACAATTTTATAGCAAAAATGCACAAACAACAATTTAGCTTGGATTTTTCATGAACTAAAGTATTAAACTATATTTTATAATGTTAATGAAGTCATGAAAAACCTAATCACATTTTTAAAACCAATATTTAAACAATTTTCAAAAACCTAGTTTGTTAAAACTCCAATTTTAACAATTTTAAGTGACAATATACAAAACAACTACTAGACTAGATTTGCATATCATAAGATGCTAAAATACATATCACAACCATCATCAATTTATCACAACCCTAACATGATTCAAATCCTTCTCTTGAATTTCACAAACCATCACTTTAAATTAGAAACCCAAACAACTTTTAACTACTTTAGCTTAAGCAAAATACCAACAATTTAACCATTTGGACAAGATTTATACCTCCAAGACTTGTAGATCTACATGCAATTTAGCCTCCCAAATTAGCTTCTATGCCCCAAGATCCATGCTAGATGGGATAAAGAATAATGGGTAGGAGTTAGATTTTGATGTTGGGATTTTTTTTGATGGGTTTTGAGGCAATTTTGATGAAATTTTTTTCAAGAGAAATGAGGGGAGGAAAGGGAGGAGCTGCTGTTGAGAGGGGGAAGAGGTTTCGGCTGGAATGGGGAGTGATTGGAGAGAGAATGAGGTGGGGAAAGTGTTTCCAAGTCAAAGAAGTCGAAGGTCAACACAACCATATCTCTTTTCTTATACATTTCTTTTTGTTTTCTTTTCTTTTCTTTAGCAAAACAAGTGGAGAAAATGAGGGGGCACTAGGGCTGCTGATTTGGAGAGGGGAGAGAGGGTGTGGGTGAGTGTGTGTGAGGGAAAAAGATAAATGTATTACCCCAATTCCTATTAACACTAATTTCACCGAAAAAAGCCCTTTTTTCTTCAATAATTTCTAAACCGTTTAGGCAAACGATTTCGTTTCAAAAACCACATGATAAAATTTTATTTAAAGTTTTATGATGCACAAAATTTGTTTCAACTCATTCCAATTTGTAATTTTCCCTAATTAAATGAATTAGTGACGGCTTAAAATAATATTAAAATAATATTTTTTTCAGAAAATTTGAAATTTCACCAGTGGCTCAATAAACACCAAATACTAGCAATTACATAGCTAGAATATGTATATTTAATTTTATAATAAAGATATTTGCATTTTGACTTTTTACAGAAAACCCCCTTATTTTACCGTTTTTTCGAAATTTCACCGAAACGATTTTTAAAATGTTACAATAGAGAAACCCCCATACAAACTTTGAGAAAAACTCAAAGAGAAAGAAGGGCAAGCTCTTAGAAAAAAGAAGATTATTTCTTCATTTCCGAGATAAAGAACTATGTTCTTGAATAACAGAGATGAAACCATCTCATAAAAAGAAGAACCGTTTTCTAAAAAGATCATAGATCTGAAAAAAGATCAAGGTCTTTAATAAAAAGCAAAAGATCAAAAGATCTGATCATAAAATATATATATAAATATAAAAGAAGTATTTTACTTCATTTACAGATCTTTGATCTATAAAGGCAGAGCCTTTTATAAAAACAAGAACTTTTGTTCTTGAATCTTGAGGCAAAGCCTCCTTTAAGAAGAACATAAATTTATTCTTTGATCTTGAAAGTGCTTTTGCGCTCTTGAACTGCGCTCTTGCGCTCCTTGGATCGGCGCTCAGCGCCAAAATATGCCACATGTCAACCATAGACACCACTTGCGCTTTGCGCTTTTAAAACAGAGCACTGCGCTCATTGGCTGGCGCTTAGCGCCAAGCGCGCCACGTGTCACTCGCTGGCGTACCAACAGACTAGCGCAAAGCGCTCATAAATCAAAAGCGCAAAGCGCTCATAAATCAAAAGCGCAATGCGCTAATGAACTAGCGCTTAGCGCTAAACACGACACGTATCCTCTTCGTGTGCGCTACCTGATAGAAGCGCAATGCGCTCTTTAACTGGCGCAAAGCGCCTGGCGCGCCACGTGGCGCATTGTCAGAACACAATTTGTTCTGATGAAGACAAAAGATGTCAGAGCCCAATGCTTAGCATTATTAAAAGGGCCGAGCCTAAATAAAGGCTTAATAGCCAGAACAAAAAAATGTTAAACATTTTAATTGGACTTAGCCCAATTCTGGCCATAAGTCCTCAAATTATCTTGAACTGAGCACATCTGCTCTTTCAACCAACTCATCCTGGTTCAAGGGTACATCTCTTCACTCCTTTGATATTTGTCGTTGTAATTCCTCAACGTCTTCAAAGAGGTGACGGGTCCCGACAACCATACATTTCACAGACTATGACATCTTTAAACTGGACTGTGAGGTCCTTAAACTCATGGACTATAATGTCTCTAACCTCGACCGTGATGTCTTAAAACTAATAGTGGACTGCGGGGTCCTTAAACTCATGGACTACGATGTCCTTAACCTCGACCGTGATGTCTTAAAACTAACAGTGGACTGTGGGGTCCTTAAACTCATGGACTATGATGTCCCTAACCTCGACCGTGATGTCTTAAAACTAACAGTGGACTGTGGGGTCCTTAAACTCATGGACTATGATGTCCCTAACCTCAACCGTGATGTCTTAAAACTAACAGTGGACTGTGAGGTCCTTAAACTCATGGACTATAATATCATTAACCTCGACCGTGATGTCTTAAAACTAACAGTGGACTGTGGGGTCCTTAAACTCATGGACTATGATGTCCTTAACCTCGACCGTGATGTCTTTAAACTAACAGGCGACTGTGAGGTCCTTAAACTCACGGACTATGATGTCCTTAACCTCGACCGCGATGTCTTTAAACTAACAACGGACCGAGATGTCCTTAAACTAACATTAGACTGTAATGTCCTTAAACTAATCGACCGCAATGTCACTAAACTAAACAATAGAGCCCAATTACTCTCTTGTTGGATCTAAACGATCCCGTTAAGTTGATCTTAGTCTAAAATGAGACTAACGTATTCTTAACAAACGTTTAAGTTGACCTTAGTCTCAAATGAGGCTAACGTGTCCTTAAACCCAACCCCCTAAACCCAAATCTAAGAAAGATACGGATTTGGACTACACGTCCTACGGGCGACAACATAAATTAGTCTCCGTATACAATCCACGGGCAACCAAACACAAAATAAACAAACACGACACGAAGTGACCATCTGGAGAAGGAGAAAGTTGTTACCGCGATGCGGTAGCGTAATTAACTGCAGGGGCTTGCACCTACAGGGAAGAGCGTCCCCACAATCAAAAACTCCTCAAACGAGGGGGAATCTGACGAAGTCTGCTACATCGGCCGCATCCGTTTAAACCTTCGATATACGGTGCCATAAATCAACTTGGCATCTTCGGAGAGGTGGACGGATAACACCAATTAGCATCTGCCCCCAAATTCAGGCAAGACGGACCTACGCGGTCGCGTCTCTGTGTTTGGCGGTAAACAGGAGGCAGTGAGCGGATCGTCAGGGATTCGTCTCTCCCGGTATCAGGGGCTGATGTCGTGCTGTGCACGGGTGGACATCACAAGAAATCCTTGGCCAAGGTGGACGAGAATTACTGATTTGGATCAATAGTTTCTCAGTGTGTGATGGGCTTCACACTGACATGAAATATCGCGTTATTAGGGGTCTAACTTTATCCACCCCTTAGACCCGATATGCGATACTCTTAGACGAAGAGACTGAACTATACGGAGATTGTCACGGATATGCTCAGTAGGGATATGAATGAGTTTGCTCGTCGGCCTTCCTTTTCGACAGGTACCCGGGTAGCCGTTACTTACAGCTAGTGCCACTGACGTTCTTGTGGTTATGGATTCATCCAGTAACTCACTGCCGGCGTACTGTCGAGTCTTTAGAGTCCTACACAGAGGGTTTTCCTGGTTCAGGTGAAATGATGTAGTAGCCGTATTTTGATATGTGCAGGGTTCCGATCGAATGATTGTACTAGTTACCCGGACTTTCGATCGGACGGTTGATAATACTAACCGGCTTTGGTTTGAGCCGGATTATTAAATCGGGTATTGATTTAATAATTTAAATATATATATATATATATATTTCGATATGTATATTCTATTATTATATTCTTTGTGTTATTCTATCTCTTTGGGTATTTGTATTTTGATACGAATACGGGAATGCATATACAGTTAAGTGTATTCCGTATTTATACGGAAAACATTCTAGAAAGCGGACACCTCATTTTAGATTTATCCATTTATTCTTTAAATGGAAATGGGGTGTAAAGGTAGTGAGGTGAGAATGGTGAGAACCATGCTTGAATAGTGTTGACAAATGAATTGTAAATTCATTTGTGCAAACTATTCAAGTATGGTTGCTATATTTTTATTGAAAAATGATTTTATACAAAACCAAGCTTCATGGTTTTCTCTCACTTGGATGGTTGGTTTTTTGGATGAAAGATCATTCTCACCATTTTGGTTATCTCTTCTCACTAGCCTTTCTTGAGCTCCTCTTCCTTCTTCTTGATCTTCCACCCTACCATCTCATGTGTTGAGAATCAAGGGTGGAAGAGAGATAGAAATACACTAAAAATAACTCATTATATTCTAAACACTCTAGATCAGCAATCTAGAGTCTCTAATTTCTCTACTAGATCTTTTGGTGTGGAGCGAGAACCATGAACCACATCCCTCCGGTGGATCATCTTCGACGGAGGAAGACCGGCGATCAAGCCTGATCAAGGAGATCTCAAGGAGCTAAGGAAGATGGTAGAAGATCGAAGGACACAGATCTCTTGGTAAAACAACTTTATCACAGTAGATAAACTCTTTGTAGCTTGCTAGTTTCATGTTTGGTTTCGATTCTAGGTAGTTGTTTATAGTGCTAAGTTTTTTAAACCCAAAATTTTTCGTTCCGCAACGGCCGCGGTCGACGGCCAGAGTGCTAGGAACCCCAACAGTGTATCAGAGCCGCCCAAACATTAGAAACTAGTAGTAGACGGTGCATTAGTTTCTAAACCGAAAAATTCCGATTTCAAAACTCACTCTCTGTTCTGAAATTTTTTTGGTCTTTGAAATCTTTTAAACAAGTGCAAAGGCTTACTCTAGACATGTATATGTCACACGATGAAAACGAGGTGGATCCACTCAAGTTTGGCCGGCCAAACCCTAAAATTCATGATATGGACGGTTCACTGTTCATATTTGGGTCTCGTTTTCATCTAGTGTCTAGGGTTTTGTGAATTGGTATTTTTGGTCTTGTTTGATTTGCCCCATATTTCACTTAGTATAGTCTTTGCTTTGGGGGAAACTTGGAAAGTTTCAAAACTTGAAATTTTGCTTCATTGATATTTGTGATGTGGTGTATGTGTTTTTCAAACGTTGTAACACCCTAGTTCATTTAAACCATATTTTATTTGGCTATTTTCTGATCTTGCGACAGTGTTCTTGTTTATTATTGTTTTTGGGTACGGATATTGCATTTGGTATCTGTGGTTAATATCCGACCTGACCCGCATGCTTGAAACCCATTATGGTTCTAGATTACGTCATATATTTGCTAATATAGAAAATCCATGCACATCTAGATTCTATATACATGTATGATATATTCGGTATCCACATATCCTTTAAATAATACAAAGTATAGCCAAATAATACATTTTAATATCTAGCGTGGCCCGTTATAATACCCCACACCACATGGTTGCATCCATGTATCGTGTTCATGTCTAGATTGATAAACAGACTCGTTTGGATCACTACGTGTATTTACGTATATCCGTCCTAGGGGTATGCATTTTTACAAACCGGACATCGTATTATGGTTTTGGCTTATCGTATATTTTCCATATTTTAAAACTAGATTTTTAGAAGAGACACGGATATTTTTCGGAGTATATTTGTATTAGCAGTTTAAACCCAATATATATATATATTATAATATTTTTTATAATCCTAATATATATAATATATTATATTATCTAACTAAATTATTCTACTCTCTCTCTTCTCACCCTCCCTCTCTCCTCTCGCATGCACTCTCTCTACCTCTGCCTCTTATATATATATATATATATATATATATATATATATATATATATATATATATATATATATTATACATGATATAATATCACCTCAACACCCTCTCCTCTCTTTCTCTATCTTCTTCCTCCTTCGTTACCCGCGACGAGAACTCGGCCCTAAACCCTAGCCGCTCCCTCACCTCGTAGCTGACCCTGGCCTCACTATCTCCTCGTCCTCATAACCTCACCACCTCTTCTCTACCCTTGACAACGACATCCCTGAGAACCCAACAACCTGCAACCCAAACCTACGAACCCAAGAACCCTCGTCGCCGGTGACTTGCCGTCGCCATCACCCCGACCTCACCCTCAACTTCTCCACCTCCTCTCCCTCTCCATCCCCTGCACCCGACACCCCTATGACAGCCCCCGACTCCACCCGCAACCCACGACCCTAACCCAGCAACCTCACCTCGCCGAAGACCCATGACCTTGTCATCATCACTCTCTTTCTCCTTACCTCCCTCTCCAACTCTGGACACCACCACCACCATCCTCGCCACCCTTGAACCCCCAAGAGCAACCTCGACCAACTCAAGAAACCCCTCTATCCTTCACCGTCGATGGCTGCCCATCTTCGCCGTCGTCACCTCCTCGTGTCCTTTGTCCCCAGCCCAGAGCCAAAATCACAACCCCATTCCTCTTCTACCCTTCTCTCCTTTCTTTTCTTTTCTTTTCTTTCTTGCTTATTCATGGCCGATGCCGGAGTCACGCACGTCGCCGACGATATGGGCGACCCGGTCATCGTCGACGTCCAGCGTAGTCACGTCTTTGATTAGCCAAATCTAGTCCTGTATGCGCGTAATTGCATCGCGACGTTTATCCAACATCGAACGTGACGTATGTACCCCAACGTAAGATCCAATCAGGCAGGTTTATATTGCAACATGCTATGTTATATTATATCATTTATATATGAATAAAAATAATACATGCGTTTCATTATGCAGCAAATATTATAGTTTTACCGTTTTACGATATCCGTTCGTATCCGTACTGACAATAACATATCTAATTGCATGCCGGAATATCATGATAGTATTATACTATTATACTAGTACGACATGTTATCTAGTTTGCATCATACGTAGTCATGGACGTATAAAAGGTTATTACAGATAGACACATATGCATCCTGCTATCAGTTTGTTTACCGTGTTCCGATAATTCGTAACAGTTTCACATTTGGGTATCTATTTGACACATATGCATCACATGACATGTACACTACACATTACCTGACTTGTTACTTGGATCTTATTACTAATGTCGACAATCCTGACTTGTTGTCCTGACGGACGCAACTTGTTGTCGCATAGACAAAACCTGTACCTGCTTGATCCTGTGTTGGCATTAGATTCATATCATCAATACCTGACTTGAAAACACACAACCTGGGGAGTAAGGGGAAATCAATAATGAAACCTGACTTATAACTCAACAGTTTGATACTTATACTGATCAGTCTTTACGGGCTCGGCCAGCCCCAGGATGATGCTGCTGACATCATTCATCTGTACATGTTACCTGTTTACTGCTTAGCGGCACATCTTGGATTCAACCAGAGATTCTTTACTGTGGTCCTGGGCATGCACGGGATACTATTGAGTTACATCGACGATTCAATTAAATTGATTTCAAAAACTTTAGAATAGATAACCTAAAAGCACAGTTTTAGGTTACACATCACACCTCACATACACACACAAACCTCACTGTTTCATATCCGTGTTATTCATTTATATTCATGTGTACCTATATCGTTACATCCTGGTTATTATTGTTGATTTGATATTATGACGCATTGACGTCTGGGTTTTGCATGGCCCAGTTTCTCTATCTTTATTGCAGGCTGAACAGGAGTGCTTTAGCCGTCAAGCCGAGCAGTAAGAAATTGAACATGTGTTAGTTAGAGATGTTTAGCTTAGTTCAGTTTATTTTCCGCAGTTTTATTTCTTGATATGAGCATATATTGGGATAAGTTTTCAGATGATGTTTATTGGATTTAATTCGTTTCCGCTTATACATTTTCTTGACCATATTTACTGTGGCAAATGGACATGTATTAGATAGATTTTATATTTTTCCGTTCTTGATATCCTATAGACAGTCGTAATGTGACTGTGGAGAGATGTTTCCTAGCCACAGATAGCATGGTTGGCTCTGTCACGTGCCTTAGTTTGCGCACTCTAGGAAGCAGGGCATGACAGGGTTTGTTTAGTATCAGAGCTATAGGATTTAGGATTAGTCGGGTTTGGTTCTTTTGTAGTTGGGTATTAAACCCGATACACTAACCAGAAAACTCGTAATTAGGAACATGTCTTGCCACATTATTATCTTGCCACTATCTTGTTTATTGAATCCTGTTTACCGTTGCTAATCCTCTTCAATGTCTTGGGTTCAGAATCATGGCGGATAGAGATTTGCGATCGTACCAGAGGCATGTTGATGACGCCGCACTGCTTGGAGTTATACGTGGTATGTTGGAAAACCAGAAGCGATAAACTGAGCTTAATCAGCGGCAGGCCGAGGCTTTTCAGGAGGGTCTGCGGACAGTCCAGCAGTCTGTAGTCACAGTAGCACCCAGGCCAGCACAGCGTGAGGGCACCGTGGCGGACTTCAGAAAGCTCGGTCTGTCCACATTTACAGGATTGGAGGAGCCATTGCCAGCGGAGCAGTGGTTAGTTAACACGGAGAATCTGCTCGTCACCGCACAGATTCCAGATGAGAAAAAGGTGGATGTAGTACGCATCCAACTGGTGGATTATGCTCGCGAATGGTGGCTCGTAGAGGAGACCCATCTACTTAAGCCGATCAGTTGGGCAACATTTTCGTGAAGTTTCTTGGAGAAGTTCTTTTCACAAACTACTCGAGAGGAAATGGAAGAAAAGTTCATTAGCCTGAAGCAGAATGGCGGATCTGTTGATGCGAATACGGCTGAGTGGACTCGGCTCAGTCGATTTGTGGGGTATTTGGTTGCCGACGATGTAGAGGGCATGAAAGTTTATGCGTAGCTTGAATGTGGAGATCCAGAGGCACATAATATCTCTGGGATTGACCACCTTCTCCCAAGTTCTCAAGGCAGCCAGGGAGCAGCAAAGTTTATCGGTGAAAGCGAAGAGTATGCAACATCAAGCCATCATAGTGCGGAAGCCGGCATTTACGCCAAATAGAGCTCTTGTATGCAGAGGCATCCCAGTGAACAGGCGATGCATTGTTCCTATGAAGATGCCCATGGTATCCGATCAGAAAAGAAGTGTGATTTGTGACATTTTCCATCTACTCGGACACCTACAGAAGGAATGTCGAATGAGGCTTGGACTCTGTCTTGTTTGTGGATCAGCTGACCATACCATTAATGCTTGCCCTTCAAAGCTACGATTGAGGGACGATATTCAGACGCCACCACAAAAGCAGATTCATTAGCAGAAGCAGATTACTCAGAGGCCTAATCAAGCATGGGCCTTTACTTTGATGGCCGAGGAGGCCAAGGCTTCAGACAAAGTTGTGTCAGGTATCCTACTCATTCATAATTTTCCCGCATTAGCATTATTTGATTCGGGTGCATCCCATTGTTTTATGTCGTCCATGTTTATTAGTGCACACTCAATTCCACACGCGGCCCTGTCTAGTTGCTGGGACATACACACTGGGAATGAGAAAATTATATCTAGTGGCGAGTGCAAGGATTGTCCGATTGTTATTTGCAGACGAGAGTTATTCATGGATTTCTTGGTTATTGATACCGACAGCTATGATGTCATCTTGGGAATGGATTTTCTCGGCACTTTCCATGCACATATCGATTGTAGGGCAAAGAAAGTGATTTTCCTGATTCCCGGACACCCGGAGTTTATATTTTCAAGAGGTAGAAGATCTTTCGGGCCAGTCGAATTTAGGGCTGGGCCGACAAGTGCCATTCTTTCGTCGATGGAAGTAGATAAGGAGGAAGCGCCAGCAGTAGTTCGGGAGTTTATAGATGTGTTCAAAGACATCTCGGGCTTACCGCCAAAACGAGATGTGGAGTTCGTGATTGACCTTATTCCTGGAGCAGCCCCGATTTCAAAGGCGTATTATCCGATGGCACTAGTGGAACTAGAAGAGGTAAAGAAACAGGTTACCGAATTACTAGAGAAAGGTTGGATTCGCAACAGCAATTCACCATGGGGAGCTCCAGTTCTTCTAGTCAAGAAGAAGGATGGCATGCCGAGAATGTGCATCGATTATCGAGAATTAAACCTGGTAAATATTAAGAACAAGTACCCGATCCCTCGCATCGGCGAATTATTCGATCAACTCAGTGGCACGAGTGTATTCTCGAAGCTGGATTTACGATCTAGAAAACATCAAGTTCGGGTGAAATCAAAAGACATTTGCAAGACAGCGTTCCGAACTTGATATGGGCATTACGAGTACTTAGTGATGCCATTCGGAGTCACGAACACACCGGCAATATTTATGGACTTGATGAACCGAATCTTTTCACCGTATTTGGACCAGTTCATAGTGGTGTTTATTGATGACATTCTGGTCTACTCCGGGATCCAAGAAGAGCATGTTGAACACTTGAAGATCGCACTGTAAACGTTGAGGCAAGAAAGGTTATATGCTAAGATGAGCAAGTGCGAGTTTTGGCTCGAAGAAGTGAAGTTCTTGGGTCATGTCATTTTCGGAGATGGAATTGCCATTGACCCTGAAAAGATTGCAGCTATTCGTAATTGACCAGTTCCAAAGAACGTAGGGGAGATCAGAAATTTTCTTGGGCTTGCCGGATATTATAGAAGGTTTGTGGAGAACTTCGCTCGTTTAGCTGAACCATTGACCAAGCTAACACGAAAGGAGGTATTGTTCATATGGACGAAGAAATGTGCGTCAGCTTTTGAAGTGTTGAAGCAACGATTGACCACCGCTCCTATCTTGACAGTGCCAGAAAGTTCCGGAGGGTTGTTTATTCACAACGACGCATCTGGAAAAGGCTTGGGATGTGTTCTAATACAGAATGGGAAAGTTATAGCCTACGCGTCGAGACAATTGAAGACTCATGAAAAGAACTACCTAACTCATGATTTGGAGCTAGTAGCAATGATTTTTGCTTTGAAAATTTGGAGACACTACTTATTGGGTGAAAGGGTAGAAGTATTTACTGATCACAAAAGCCTAAAGTACATGTTCACACAGAAAGAGTTCAACATGAGGCATTAAAGATGGTTGGAGCTGATGGCTGACTATGATCTTGAGCTAAAATTCCATCCGGGGAAAGTTAATGTAGTGCCGGATGCTCTAAATCGGTTGCCAGCAATACGGATATTGACTGCACAGAATGAGATTATGACTGATATTTAGAGATTCGAGTTGGAGATTGTACTACCGCATTCTTCGGGAAATTTGATGCAAT
This sequence comes from Agapanthus africanus, assembly GCA_030015575.1. Taxonomy (NCBI): domain Eukaryota; kingdom Viridiplantae; phylum Streptophyta; class Magnoliopsida; order Asparagales; family Amaryllidaceae; genus Agapanthus; species Agapanthus africanus. The sequence continues at coordinate 560,509,836 of JASDDO010000022.1, read as the reverse complement.
TGCAAGTAAAGTCATCCTTGATCGATAACAATAAGGTAGCGCAGCACGATCCAAGGTTGCAGAAGTTTCGAGAACAGGTTGAAGCGGGACTTCGAACGGACTTGTTAATTCATGAAGATGGTTCGTTACGATATATAAGCCATTTATGTATGTCGAAAGGAGATATTCGTAAAGAAGTTATGAAGGAGGCTCACAGTTCCATGTATTTCGTACATCCGGGAGGCGCAAAGATGTACCGAGATCTACGACAACACTTCTGGTGGGATGGAATGAAAAGGAAGATTGCTCACTATGTATCGAAGTGCTTAGTGTGTCAGCAAGTCAAGGCTGAACATCAGAGGGTAGCCAGTTTATTGCAAGCACTTCCGATTCCTCAATGAAAGTGGGAACATATAACCATGGATTTCGTGACAGCTTTACCGCGGAGTCCAAAGGGCAATAAGGCAGTTTGGGTTATTGTTGATCGATTGACCAAGGTAGCTCATTTTATACCATTTCAAGTTGGTCAGTCGACAGAGGCTTTAGCAGAGCGGTACATGCAGGAGATTGTGAGATTGCTTGGAGTACCCATGAGCATCGTTTTCGATCGTGACACCCGATTTTATCGCACTTTTAGAGTAGTTTACAGGAAAGTTTGGGGACTCGATTGAAGTTCAGCACAGCATATCATCCTTAAATAGATGGTCAGTCTAAAAGAACGATCCAAACTCTTGAAGATATGTCGAGAGCATGCATGTTAGACTTCAAGGGTTCATGGGAGGATCATTTGCACTTGGTGGAGTTTTCTTATAACAATAGTTTTCAGGAAACTATACAGATGGCTCCATTTGAAGCATTATATGGTCGTAACTGTCGCTCGCCCGTCTGTTGGGACGATGTTGGAGAAAGAAGATTGTTGGGACCAGATCTTATTGTGCAGACCGTGGAGAAAGTCAATGTGATCCGAAATCATATGAAGGTGGTACAAGATCGACAGAATAGTTGGGCCGATATAGGACGAAGACCTCTGCAGTTCGCAGTTAGTGATCTTGTATTCTTGAAGATATCACTGACCAGAGGAGTGATTCAATTTGGTAGTCGAGGCAAGCTTAGTCCGCGATTCGTGGAGCCTTTCGGTATCATTGAGCGCGTTAGAGAAGTCTCTTATCAATTGGATTTACCACCATCTTTGGCGAGTGTTCATGACGTGTTTCATGTATCTCAACTCTGCAAGTATGTTCGAGATGAGACGCACGTCCTAAATCACTCGGAGCTGACAGTAAGGGAGGACTTAACATACGAAGAACGACCGATGGCGATAGTGGATCGACTAGACAAGGTCCTTGTTCATATCATAATATTGCATTATTATATTCCCCAGTCCTAGTCATTTTACAAATAAACAGGTGCTTTTGACCCATGTCTGCTACATAGTTGCAGGTTACAGATTCTCGGGACAAAAACAGTGAAAAAGACAAAAGACGATACAAAAGTGAGATTACGACCAATAAATGTTGGAATCTTGATCAAGCCTACACGAAGATCAGATTACAAAGTACAAGGCAGTGCAAGGTTCAAGACTTCGTCACGAAGCAACGGCAAAAGTCCACTACAATATTCACTGGAAAGATCTGGAAGAGAACTAGAAGATATTCTGAAGAAAATCCTGAAGAAACAAGTACCCAAATGCAGCAGAAAAATCCCCAGAAAAACACAGAGCATAATCTCTTAACTTGGCCGCGGAACCGCGGCCAAGGCATGCTACTGGCCGCGGAACCGCGGCCGGGTTGTGCCCGTGTCGGTGCAGAAAGTTAGAGGCGCGTCGGTGCGTTGAATAGGTCTTTTTCTTAGGGGGTATTTTTGTAATAGCAGATATGCGAGTCAATTGTAACCCTAGGGTTTCTATCCTCTATAAATAGAGACCCTAATTCTTGTATTAGGTTATGCCTCCCTTCATTAATAAAATTCAGATTTCTTTTGGAGAGCGTCGATGCCTCTTTTCATTTCATCTATTCAGATCTGACAAGTCTTGTGTAAATGTTTGGAGAAAGCCATCTATAAAGTAAGTAGTTTTATTTAATTTCCTAAGTATAGATCTTTAATTCCTTTCCCTAGATAGATAGTTTAGATCTGTTCTTCAATTCCCTAATGAGCGAGTAGTCTCCTCGCTTGTTAGGGTTAGCTTTGGGAAGGCTTGAGAGATGAAGATCTCTCACCCCTTTCTTGCCCATCACATATAATTATAGGACTCCATGCATACATGCACACACCGCTCCCTACGGCACCCTATCCCACGAGGTAGTGGTGATACCGTAGTGTAAAGGCCCGGTTGAGCGTGTTTTCCATGGATGTTAGGGTAAGGATGAAGAAAGGAAGGACAAGAACCTAGAGGAAGAAACATCTTCCCGATGGTTCTAATCCCATTTGTTAATAATTACCATAACTCCTAATAGATCTTAATATGGATATAGAAAGCGGTGAGATTTATTGACTTTCCAAACTTAACCTAACCCTAACCCTAGCAAGATTTAGATCTAGATAAATTTAGTTTTTTAGCTTTAATCAATCCGTTTGAAATTAACTCGTAAGAGCAATTAGGAAATTCACAAAATCCCTGTGGACCTACCCGTACTCACCGGCTAGCTACCAAGCGACGCCGTTCTTGATTGCGGTAACATATTATTTTTGATCGTAAAAACCCTATAAATCAGTCCTCAAGAACAAAGTTATCCCTCTAGTACTTGTTTCATGGGAAAATCGTTCACACGGGGAATCTACTTGGGAACGTGAAGACGAGATCCGACAGAAGTTTCCACACCGCTTTTCTTAGATTCATGTTTCCTTGTCTTTTCTTGTTCTGGGGATTTCGAGAACGAAATTATTTTATACTTGGGTATAATGTAACACCCTACTTCATTTATACCATATTTTATTTGGCTATTATCTGATCTTGCGATAGTTTTCTTGTTTATTATCGTTTTTGGGTACGGATGGTGTATTTGGTATCTGTGGTTAATATCCGACCCGACCCGCATGCTTGAAACCTATTATGGTTCTAAATTACATCATATATTTGCTAATATAGAAAATCCATGCACATCTAGGTTCTATATACATGTATAATATGTTCGGTATCCGCATATCCTTTAAATAATACAAAGTATAGCCAAATAATATATTTTAATATCTAGCGTAGCCCGTTATCATACCCCATACCACATGGTTGCATCCATGTATCGTGTTCATGTCTAGATTGATAAAACAGACTCGTTTGGATCGTTACGTGTATTTACGTATATCCGTCATTGTGGGTATGCATTTTTACAAACTGGACATCGCATTATGGTTTTGGCTTGTATATATATTATCCATATTTTAAAACTAGATTTTTAGAAGAGACCCAGATATTTTTCGGAGTATATTTGTATTAGCTGTTTAAACCTTATATATATATTATAATATTTTTTATAATCCTAAACTTAATGGTTTATACATACATAATATATATAATATATTATATTATCTAACTAAATTATTCTACTCTCTCTCTCTCTCTCTTCTCACCCTCTCTCTCTCTCTCTTCTCACCCTCTCTCTCCTCTCGCATGCGCTCTCTCTTCCTCTGCCTCTCTCTCTTATATATATAAATATAAATATATTATTATACCTAATATAATATCACCTCAACTCTCTCTCCTCTCTTTCTCTATCTTCTTCCTCCCATGTTACCCGCGACGAGAACTCGACCCTAAAGCCTAGCCACTCCCTCACCTTGTCGCTGACCTCGGCCTCACCATCTCCTCGCCCTCATCCTCATAACCTCACCACCTCTTCTCCACCCCCGACTACGACATCCCCGAGAACTCAGTAACCTGCACCCAAACCCATGAACCCAAGAACCCTCGTCGCCGGCGACTTGCCGCCGCCATCACCCGACCTCACCCTCACCTTCTCCACCCCCTCTCCCTCTCTATCCCCTACACCCGACACCCCTACGACAGCTCCCGACGTCACCCGCAACCCACGACCCTAACCCAGCAACCTTACCTTGCCGGAGACCCACGACCTCGTCGTCGTCACCCTCTCCTTCTCCTCATCTCCTGTAACATTTTGGAAAAATTATAAATATTAATTTATAATTTTAAATATAAAAAAAATGAGTTTATAAAAGTGATATCACATACAGCTTTTGGTATCGTAATTATATCCGTAAAAAATGTGATTATTTTGGTAGAATGTGAATAAAGGTGTGTGATGTCATAAAAATGATATTTTAATTATTTTAACATGATATTGAATTTTACATTAAGTTAATGACATTTAAGCGATAGATTAAATCATTTCATATCTTTTGTTTCATATGGATTTAAATTGTAACATGATATAAGATTTCATATTAAGATAAGAATATTTAAGTGTCATGACAAGTATTTCATTTTATGCATGGATGTAGATTTTACATGAAAATGGTTTTCTTTCTTTTGTTGTTTTAATTAATTTGTAAAAGGTTGACATATCTTAAGCTAAGTCTAAACCCTCACCCTTGTTCATAACTCTACACATCCTCCTTGCATGAACACAACACATCACTTCAAGTGTGACACCTCCTCCTTCCTCTCATGCCACCTCCATATCACCCCCTCCACCTTATGCTTTCTCTACACCAAACAACACTTAGGGAATTCCTTAGTAATCTCTTTAGCCTCCTCAACCTGAACACAATACTTCTTCAGCCCCAAACTAAGAAAATTCCTAAGTGTTCATACCAAGAGAGAGAGAGAGAGCAATGACTTCCTTCATCAAGTGTACCCTTTATCAAACACAATACACTACAACCCTTAGATGATTCCATCATAGGATTCTTGAGCTGGTGTTCTCTGTGAATCATTCAATAAGTATAAGTTCAACCCTGCAGTTCTTAGTTCAATACTATTTTTGTTTAGAGGTATGATATCGTTATATATCGTATTTGGATAATTAAGCTCTATTTTGAATCTGCTATAGTTTAGATGTAAATTAGAAAACCCAAACAGTGCCTTAACTTAGTAAATTGGACCTAGAATAAACCATAGGAATACGAACCCATCTCCTCGGATTTTGGTCGGCGACACATAGGGAAAATCTAAGCTTACTGGATTTTTTGAGGAGTTGGGTGTTGTGGTTTTTTTGGGTAGCTCTCTGAATATGTATTAGGATGTTTGGTATTGTTTGTTTAAGTTGTTTTAGCAGTATAGGAAATCTGGAAGCTAATATCAGTTTTGGAGTTAAAATCCTATATACGACACGGATATATCGTATCATGAGTTTTGTTTTTACCGTTACGACCAGAATAGGGTTAGCTCAGATTAACTTAAGTTCAGTTAACTCAAAATATCATCACGTAGCATGTTTAGTTTGTGCAGTATCATAAACTGGAATTTTGTAATAATTAGCCTACTGAATTTAAGTCTGGAACCACTATCTGTAATTACTAGAAAGACCAAAACCATACTGAGATCATTAGAGAACTTTAAACAAAACACGAGCCCCAAACTCCCTGGTCCATCCGGCGACATACCCACAAAATCCGGTGACGCCGGCCCCCTTTGGGATTTTGGTGTTGGTTTTTCTTCTGCAGCTTTGTTTTGGTATTTTATAAGTCTCTGTATTGTTTGTTTTGTCTAAATATTTACACAGTAAAATCTGGGAATAATTAGTAAAGATTTTATCAAATTTACGATATTACGATACGAGTTTTGAGTATTTCGTACTGCGACTGAAACATCGACGTTCATACGTAGATTTCAGTGGCATATTATTGTTTCTAGGTTAATTATGCTGTAGGTTCTAACCTATGGATGCTTATCTCATTGTTTTAAGGTTTGATATGATTTTTACACCGATATTTCATAACCACGGTTATAGGTACGATTTCGAGGATTTCCGAGACGGAGTTGGCGGATATAGTGGCGTGGATTTCAGCAAGCTTAATAAGTTGGTGAGTAGATTTAAATCTACGGGGGAAGTCGGGTGGATGGTGTATAGCACCCCCGTAGCCTTATAAATAGTATTATGATATCTAGTTAGTTTAGTATTTATTCAAGATATTGATATAGTATCGCATCTAGTATGTCCTTCATTTGCATATAGTTTCATACATAGTTTTAAATGAGATACGTACGTGATGTTAGATCCGTACCATATAGATATGGTTTGATGGATTGGTACGAGGAATCATGCCGTACTTGAGATGATATAGATACATTGGTACGATGAGGTATTAGATAAGAAGGTTTATGTATTGGAAGTGATGAGATTCGTATGCCGAATAACGGTCAAGTTTTTCCTTTAGACTCGTAGAGTTAAATTATATTCCGTTTTAGGATTTAATACTTGTGTGAGCTATATTCTTTTAAAAACTACGATTCGTTTCTCTTTTATATGATAAAAACAAGGATGCGGTGCCAATTTCCAAAACGAATATCGATTTTAACCTAAAGCAGCTTCCTTATCTCACAACTAACGTTTCGTTCCTTTTTCAAAGATGATGGTATAGCTCATAGCAAGTAATTACAGTTATCAGTTACGCTTAGATTTACTTTACATGTTCGCGTTATAATTATCAGTATTATACGTTTCCGTAATACGAATACTCCGATAGAACACTGCACAATTACCAATGAGTATTATGTTGCACAAACACGTATACTTATGTTACACTACACCTCATTGGTACTGCCATATCACTGTAGGACCGTTATGATATATTGCATAGGTAGATATCGATATGAGTGGGCTGTTACACCTGTAGAACACTTGCACAAATACTAATGATTGCCATGCTGCACGAGCACAGACGCGTATGTTACACCACACATCATTAGTAGTGCCATGACACAGTAGGATTGATATCCTTATGCCTATATAATCTAATTTGGTCGTCCTTCTTTATTACCAGTTGTGTATTGTAAATATTAGTACAATAGATGTTGTATTTGATTCTTATGGATTTCTGGATATTTTACTCCTGATGATATATCGGTGGTATGGGACACTGTTATATATGTATATGTATGTATGTATATATATATATATATAATATATCATCGGAATGATCTATGCAAGTATTTTCATTCTTCACTTGATATTTTGTATATGATGAGTTGGCGTCCACCATGAGCTTTATCTTTTCTGAGTATTTATTCCGAACCGAGTGGGGGAGCTATACGGTTTCGGACTTGTTATTATCCAGACTGAGTGGGAGAGCTATACAGTCGGATACATGGTGGATCCGGATCGAGACCGAGGGGCAGGATAGCCGCAGTTGAGGCCGGGAGCCTAGGGAGAACACTCGATACCAGAGATAGAGACGAGCACGGTAGATATCCAGGGGATACTGGCCGGGGTTCGATTGGGCTCGGCGGATATCCAGGGGATACCGACCGGGGCCAGGGATATCGGGTGGCAATCATCTGTTGAGATGGTATCGACAGTATCTGCATTTACGTGTCGATGCTGGACACGAGAGATTTCAGATTTCGATGTCGATGCTGATGCTGAACATCCATATATATATATATATATTGATATGATTGATATCATGAGGTACACAGTTAGATATCATTTATTGGATTCGACTAGGACTGATCCGGGGGACAATACCTCTCTCTCTCTCTCTCTCTCTCTCTCTCTCTATATATATATATATATATATATATATATATATATATATATATATATAGGTATTGTCCTGTATGACAGTTAGTGTTGCATTATGATATATACGCATATCATGTTATATTAGTACAGATCATGGTAGTACTATATTTATGACTTAGGTATCGTCGTGCATTTCGATTTCTACCCTTAGACGTACTTTTATTCACTGAGTTGGCAATTCATCCCCGTTGCGCCACAGTTTCTTGCAGGTTTTACTGCTTGGATTATCAGCGGTTTGGGTACACATTCTTTTCGGTGATTGATTGGTAAGTGAGTTACTATTGTATCGTACTCACACTTGATTATTCATATATTCTTATATCTAGTGGAAACTCCATCAACTTAGAAATGGTATATTGTGGACTTAGAGTTTGTGTGTTGTGAGGTCGCACTCATTGGAGTCGACTTGTGATTTAGATTGTTTGGCTGCTCCATCATTTAGACGTGGAAGCTAGCTCCCGTTGGGATGCTATTTTATTGTTGTAGTTGTATCGGGGTTTTATGCAAAATTTACAAAGGAGGTGCTGTCGAATTTCAAAACGTCATAAATTCTTTTCAAACATACTTAGTTAAATTTAAATGTTATTTCAACTGATTCCATCTGATGACTATTTTAAACTTCACCTCCAATATTTTCAAAAAGGGTTTAGATTCCGGGTTTCGGCTTACTTAAATAGCGTCGATGTCTTTAGATGTCACGTGATTTAAGTGCCGGTCACGTGCCACATGTGGGTCATGACAAAGTTGGTATCAGAGCATTTGGTTTAACCTTTGTTCGTGTTTAGGTTGGCTATATGGGATCTAGGCATGCACTTTTGTTACCTGGATCTACCTTATAGGACTTCGATTTGACTTGGGAGTCTTATACCCGAATTTTCGTTATATAGGATGACCTTGGTTGATGGAGTGGGTACTAAGTAGAGTGACGTACCGTACATATGTTCCGCGGCATATTTACGATACGATACTCCGCCTAAATTACCTTAGGATTTATATCTTGAGATCTCCCTTCTATTCATTTCGTTGATCTATCCTCGTCAATGCATGTTGATTGTTTCGGTCACCATGTTTATGCGAGCCGAGAGTGCTGCGGTTAGAGATACGGTCAGAGCAGACTTGTCTAGGACAAGGACTGACCAGGGTGATTTTCCGGTGATAAAGAGACACGTCGTTTATTGATATTGACCGAGTTCTAATATTGAAGTGAGTTTCTTCGGGATCCGCACCAGATGGTAGAATCATTGCTAGAGTTCGGCCGGACTTAAGGCGTGATGTTTTCCCCTCTCCGAAGATCGTGGTGTCGCGTACTTTTCAGACAACGGTACCAATCATTGCTGAGTTTATCGAGATTTTTCTTCCAGAGTTCATGAAGTTAAAGGTTGACGATGTTTACAAGTGTAGATGGATCAGAAGGATTCATAGCCGTTCAGATATGGGATGGTTAGGACTTTTAATCCATTGTGGCGCTCCGATAAGAGATCGGTGAAATTGATTAGATTCTTCCGATGGGTCTTACTCAGACCAGGTGCAAGTTTCTTGAGAAAGAGATCGTACAGTAAGTTTTCCTTCGACAAATTGGGACGAGTTTTCGAAGGTGAGCTCAGTCAGACTCTTCTACAGAGTATCAGAGATGCTGGATTTGCATTTTTGGAAATCTTGTAAGGCTTCGGGCATGGTCATAATCGAGTATGACTTGAAATTCGCCGGATGATCGAGATACGCTCCTTAAGTGGTTAATATTGGAGATTTATGGAACAAGAGATTGGTGCGAAGTTCCAGTGGACAGTTGTTCTTCACAGTTGATATTGAAGACTTGATACATATACTTATACGCGTACGACTACAATTCCAGGAAGGAAATCAAAAGAAATGACACTCGTTACTAAAGAAAAAGTGGATTCAGTAATGAGTGCTAGTAGCGGACAGGCTGGATAGCTGAGATCAGCAGGAGACTTGAAAGGGTTCTTTCTGAAATTTGAAAATAAGTAAGATTGGACACAGGATCAGTTGTTAGCACACGGGCAGAGGATAGCGATTTCCGTCATCAACATGTTGCGTTACGAGAGACTGGACTACTGGCCAAGGAGATGTGATAAGAGGTATCAGCAGTAGGGTTGATTGTGTCGTTGCTCCTCATCGGACGATTGTACGAAGAGATCTTGATGTTAGAGATCCGCAAGAAGAATCATAATTCAGAGACAGAGAACGTTAGATCGTGGCAGACGGTAAATAGTAACCCTTGCTATGCCAATTCCGGTGGTATAAGCACCTTTCGACATTGAAGAGAATATGCTCTGATTGTCATTTGAGTTTGAATTGCGTTTTTATGATCCAAATATTTTGTTTCCAACATTGAAGAAAGGAATACCCAACGTTCGTTATTTGACGTATGTAATTTTTGAGGATTTGTGGGTCACATGATGTTTTGTGCACACTAGGTGCACTTGATGAGATTTCCATGTACAGTGATTTCACTTTGATTTATGTTTTGTGCACACCAGGTGCACTTGTTGAGATTTTCGTGCGAGGTGACGACACTCGATTGGAGTGTTATGTACACCGGATGCACTGCACTGATATTTCCGTGCATATCAGATGCACATGGTTAATAGATTTTATATATATATATATATATATATATATATATATATATATATATATATATATCCTAGATATACTTGGTATGTTTCGTGCACACCAGTTGCACGTTTTGATTTTGTGCACTCTGATGCACTTGATGTTGAATTGTGTAATCCGATGCACTTGAGATTTATTTTGTGCACCCCGATGCACTTGATATTATTTTGTACACTTTTGTTCCGTGCACAATAGATGCAGCGGATATCGTTTCGTGCACGCCTGTTGCACTTAACGCTGTTTTGTTTTCATGCACACCGTGACGTGTGGTTTGATATTTACATACAAACCCATTAGTGTTGATTTTGTTTTCTTGCTTTGCACTTAATAGATATATTATAGATTTGATTTATATAAAAAATTTCGCTTGGTCGTGTGCACCGATGTTGCACTACGATTATGGCATTGATTGTGTACTTAGGATGCACAACGGTTTTCGTATTTGGCAAATTGTATCATAACTGGAGTAATTCTTATAGAGTCCGCTAGAGTTACAGTTATGTAAAATTATATCTTTTGAGTTTTCACGCACAATGTTGCAATATGAGGCGTTTTGGCTCGTGTGGGACTTCGGAGTTCCGTCGTATCGAGTGGACGATTTGTTTTAAAATTTGGACCCCGAAAAATTGTGTTGAAATGAGTTGATTGGATTGAGAAAAATATTTTAAGAAAAGGGTTTAATTTAAATTCGGAGACCGAATTTCTTTAAGAGGGAGAGACTGTAACATTTTGGAAAAATTTTAAATATTAATTTATAATTTTAAATATAAAAATAATGAGTTTATAAAAGTGATATCAAATACAGCTTTTGGTATCGTAATTATATCCGTAAAAAATGTGATTATTTTGGTAGAATGTGAATAAATGCGTGATGTCATAAAAATGATATTTTAATTATTTTAACATGATATTGAATTTTACATTAAGTTAATGACATTTAAGCGATAGATTAAATCATTTCATATCTTTTGTTTCATATGGATTTAAATTGTAACATGATATAAGATTTCATATTAAGATAAGAATATTTAAGTGTCATGACAAGTATTTCATTTTAAGCATGGATATAGATTTTACATGAAAAGGGTTTTCTTTCTTTTGTTGTTTTAATTAATTTGTAAAAGGTTGACATATCTTAAGCTAAGTCTAAACCTTCACCCTCAACATACCCTCACCCTTGTTCATAACTCTACACATCCTCCTTGCATGAACACAACACCTCACTTCAAGTGTGATACCTCCTCCTTCCTCTCATGCCACCTCCATCTCACCCCCTCCACCTCATGCTTTCTCTACACCAAACAACACTTGGGGAATTTCTTAGTAATCGTTTTAGCCTCCTCAACCTGAACACAATAATTCTTCAGCCCCAAACTAAGAAAATTCCTAAGTGTTCTTACCAAAAGAAAGAGAGAGAGAGCAATGACTTACTTCATCAAGTGTACCCTTCATCAAACACAATACACTACAACCCTTAGATGATTCCATCATAGGATTCTTGAGCTGGTGTTCTCTGTGAGTCATTCAATAGGTATAAGTTCAACCCTGCAGTTCTTAGTTCAATACTGTTTTTGTTTAGAGGTATGATATCGGTATATATCGTATTTGGATAATTAAACTCTATTTTGAATCTGCTATAGTTTAGATGTAAATTAGAAAACCCAAACAGTGCCTTAACCAAGTAAATTGGACCTAGAATAAACCATAGGAATACGAACCCATCTCCTCGGATTTTGGTCGGCGACACATAGAGAAAATCCGAGCTCACCGGATTTTTTGAGGAGTTGGGTGTTGTGGTTTTTTTGGGTAGCTCTCTGAATATATATTAGGATGTTTGGTATTGTTTGTTTAAGTTGTTTTAGCAGTATAGGAAATCTGATAGCTAATATCAGTTTTGGAGTTAAAATCCTATACATGACACGGATATATCGTATCATGAGTTCTGTTTTTACCGTTACGACCAGAATAGGGTTAGCTCAGATTAACTTAAGTTCAGTTAACTCATAATATCATCACGTAGCATGTTTAGTTTGTGCAGTATCATAAACTGGGATTTTGTGATAATTAGCCTACTGAATTTAAGTCTGGAACCACTATCTTTAATCACTAGAAAAACTAGCAAGACCAAAACCATACTGAGATCATTAGAGAACTTTAAACAAAACACGAGCTCCAAACTCCCTGGTCCATCCGGCGACATACCCACAAAATCCGGCGACGCCGGCCCCCTTTGGGATTTTGGTGTTGGTTTTTCTTCTGTAGCTTTGTTTTGGTATTTTATAAGTCTCTGTATTGTTTGTTTTGTCTAAATATTTACACAGTAAAATCTGGGAATGATTAGTAAAGATTTTATCAAATTTCCGAAATTACGATACGGGTTTTGAGTATTTCGTACTGCGACTGAAATATCGACGTTCATACGTAGATTTCAGTGGCATATTACTGTTTCTGGGTTAAGTATGCTATAGGTTCTAACCTATGGATGCTTATCTCATTGTTTTGAGTTTTGATATGATTTTTACACTGATATTTCATAACCACGGTTATAGGTATGATTTCGAGAATTTCCGAGACGGAGTTGGCGGATATAGCGGCGTGGATTTCAGCAAGCTTAATAAGTTGGTGAGTAGATTTACATCTACGGGGGAAGTCGGGTGGATGGCGTATAGCACCCCCGCAGCCTTATAAATAGTATTATGATATCTAGTTAGTTTAGTATTTATTCAAGATATTGATATAGTATCGTATCTAGTATGTCCTTCATTTGCATATAGTTTCATACATAGTTTTAAATGAGATACGTACGTGATGTTAGATCCGTACAATATAGATATGGTTTGATGGATTGATATAAGAAATCATGCCGTACTTGAGATGATATAGATACAGTGGTACGATGAGGTATTAGATAAGAAGGTTTATGTATTGGAAGTGATGAGATTCGTATGCCGAATAACGGTCAAGTTTTTCCTTTAGACTCGTAGAGTTAAATTATATTCCGTTTTAGGATGTAATACTTGTGTGAGCTATATTCTTTTAAAAACTACGATTCGTTTCTCTTTTATATGATAAAAACAAGGATGCGGTGCCAATTTCCAAAACGAATATCGATTTTAACCTAAGGCAGCTTCCTTATCTAACAACTAACGTTTCGTTCCCTTTCCAAAGATAATGGTATAGCTCATAGCAAGCAATTACAGTTATCAGTTACGCTTAGATTTACTTTACATGTTCGCGTTATAATTTTCACTGTTATACATTTCCGTAATCTGAATACTCCGATAGAACACTGCACAACTACCAATGAATATTATGTTGCACAAACACGTATACCTATGTTACACTACACCTCATTGGTACTGCCATATCACTGTAGGACCATTATGATGTATTGCATAGGTAGATATCGATATGAGTAGACTATTACACCTGTAGAACACTTGCACAAATACTAATGATTGCCATGCTGTACTAGAACAGACGCGTATGTTACACCACACATCATTAGTAGTGCCATGATACAGTAGGATTGATATCCTTATGCCTATATGATCTAATTTCGTAGTCCTTCTTTATTACCTGTTGTGTATTGTAAATATTAGTACTATTGATGTTGTATCTGATTCTTATAGATTTCTGGATATTTTACTCATGATGATATATCCGTGGTATGGGACACTGTTATATATGTATATATATAATATATCATCAGAATGATCTATGCAAATATTCTCATTCTTTACTTGATATTTTGTATATGATGAGTTGGCGTCCACCATGAGCTTTATGTTTTCTGAGTATTTGTTCCGAACCGAGTGGGGGAGCTATACAGTTTCGGACTTATTATTATCCAGACTGAGTAGGAGAGCTATACAGTGGGATACATGGTGGACCCGGATCGAGACCGAAGGGAAAGATAGCCGCAGTTGAGGCGGGGAGCCTAGCGAGGACACTCGCTACCGGAGATAGAGACGAGCACGGCAGATATCCAGGGGATACTGGCCGGGGTTCGATTGGGCACGGCGGATATCCAGGGGATACCGACCGGGTCCAGGGATATCGGGTGGCGATCATCTGTTGAGATGGTGTCGACGGTATCTGCATTTACGTGTCGATACTGGACACGAGAGATTTCGGATTTCGATATCGATGCTGGACATCCATATATATATATTGATATGATTGTTATCATGAGGTACACAGTTAGATATCATTTATTGGATTCGACTAGGACTGATCCGGGGGACAGTACCTATATATATATATATATTCTACTTGGGGTTGCATGACAGTTAGTGTTGCATTATGATATATACGCATATCATGTTATATTAGTACATATCATGGTAGTACTATACTTATGACTTAGGTATCGTCGCGCATTTCGATTTCTACCCTTAGACGTACTTTTATTCACTGAGTTGGCAACTCATCCCCGTTGTGCCACAGTTTCTTGCAGATTTTACCACTTGGATTATCAGCGGCTTGGGCACACATTCTTTTCGGAGATTGATTGGTAAGTGGGTTACTATTGTATCGTACTCACACTTGATTATTCATATATTCTTGTATCTAGTGGAAACTCTATCAACTTAGAAATGGTATACTGTGGACTTAGAAGTAATACTTAGAGTTTGTGTGTTGTGAGGTCGCACTCATTGGAGTCGACTTCTGATTTAGATTGTTTGGTTACTCCATCGTTTGGACGTGGAAGCTAGCTCCCGTTGGGATGCTATTTTATTGTTGTAGTTGTATCGGGTTTTTATGAAAAATTTACAAAGGAGGTGCTGTCGAATTTCAAAACATCATAAATGCTTTTCAAACATATGTAGTTAAATTTAAATGTTATTTCAACTGATTCCATCTGATGACTATTTTAAACTTCACCTCCAATATTTTCAAAAAGGGTTTTGATTCCAGGTTTCGGCTTACTTGAACTGCGTCGATGTCTTTAGATGTCACATGATTTAAGTGCCAGTCACGTTCCACATATGGGTCGTGACACCTCCCTCTCCAACTCCCGAAACCACCACCACCATCCTCACCACCCTTGAACCCCTAACAGCAATCCCGACCAACTCAAGAAACCCTTCTTCCCTTCGCCGTCGACGGCTGCCCATCATCACCGTCATCACCTCCTCGTGTCCTCTATCCCCAGCCCAGAGCCAAAACCACAATCTCATTCCTCTTCTTCTCTTCTCTTCTCTCCTTTCTTTTCTTTTCTTTTCTTTTCTTTCTTGCTTATTCCTGGCTGTCGCCGGAGTTGTGCATGTCGCCGACGATGATCCGGGAGACCCAGTCATCGTCGTCGTCCAGCGTAGTCACGTCTTTGATTAACCAAGTCCAGTTCTGTACGTGCGTAATTGCATCATGACGTTTATCTGACGTCGAACGTGACGTATGTACCCCGACGTGAGATCCGATCATGCAAGTTTATTTTGCAACATGCTATGTTATATTATATATATTTATATATGAATAAAAATAATACATGTATTTCATTATGTAGAAAATATTATAGTTTTACCGTTTTACGATATCCGTTCGTATCCGTACTGACAATAACATGTCTAATTGTATGCCGGAATATCATGATAGTATTATACTATTATATTAGTATGATATGTTATTTAGTTTGCATCATACGTAGTCATGGATGTATATAAGGTTATTACAGATAGACACATGCATCCTGCTATCAGTTTGTTTACCGTGTTCCAATAATTCGTTACAGTTTCACATTTGGGTATCTATTTGATACATATACATCATATGACATATCCACGACACATTACCTGACTTGTTACTTGGATTTTGTTACTAATGCCGACAATCCTGACTTGTTGTCCTGACGGACGTAACTTGTTGTCTACATAGACAAAAAGTATACCTGCTTGATCCTGTGTTGGCATTAGATTCATATCATCAATACCTGACTTGAAAACACACAACCTGGGGAGTAAGGGGAAATCAATAATGAAACCCGACTTGTAACTCAACAGTTCGATACTTATACTGATCAGTCTTTACGGGCTCGGCCAGCCCCGGGATGATACTGCTGACATCATTCGTCTGTACATGTTACCTGTTTACCGCCTAGCGACGCGACTCGGATACAGCCCGAGAGTCTTGACCGTGGTCCCGGGCACGCACAGGATACTATTGAGTTATATCGACAATTCCATTAAATTGATTTCAAAGGCTTTAGAATAGATAACCTAGAAGAACAGTTTTAGGTTACACATCACACCTCACACACACACACATACCTTACTGTTTCATATCCGTATTATGCATTTATATTCATGTTTACCTCTATCATTACATCCTGGTTATTATTGTTGATTTGATATTATGACGCACCGACTTCTTGGTTTTGCATGGCCCAGTTTCTCTATCTTTATCGCAAGCTGAATAGGAGTAGTTTAGCCGTCAAGCCGAGCAGTGAGAAATTGAACATGCGTTATGTCACGTCCCGCTTCCCATCAAACGGAAGCGGTGACGTGGCGAGGTCACGACGTATTTACTAAGAAATAAATACGTTAAGCGTAATTAAGCAATATATAAAATGCACAAGAATGAAAAGAGATATAAAATAAACATCAACTTTTATTAACATTCATTTTTACAATACAACTGCTTTGAAAAGAAAAGATACACTGATATAAAGTAATGCCTAAACAGTGGCATACAAATTGAAATAAGTACAAGATGAGCTAGAAGTCCTGCCGGGCAATGAACTGGTCCAAGTCCTCCTGGCTGGGCTTGATCTCCTGTGATTCCGGTCCTCCTGACGAACATTCTAAAGAAAGAAAAGACAAGATTGTCGTCAGTGAACTAGCGCTCGGTAAGTCCCAAAAGAAAGAATGGAATAGAACAAGTAATGAGAATTGAACTGGTAAGTTGTATAGGTTTTAGCTTGTTATTCTAACGTGGTTGTTTGTAGCTTGGTACAGAAAGTATTTGTGTATACAAGAGGAGTCCATCTTACCCCGTGGAATATGGTAACATGTAGTATAAGGCCCCGTAAAACCCCACGGGACAACGGCACGAGAGTTCATGTAGGTGTCTTTTAAGTGACCATCTCGTGCCACGTTAATACATTCCATACCAATCTAATTATCCCCGCGTAATGTTTAGAGTATATTTACAAGTTTTGCCGAAACTATGGATACAAATTGTTCAAGTAGTCAGGTTCAGAATGTAATCATGTATTCATATCAAGTTATAACCATGGTTCGGTCAGGTCAAGTCAAGTATTCATATTTGATATTGGTGTTTGAATTCAGGTATTTAGGTTCATATTCAAGTATTCATGTTAGATTTTAGATTCATGTTTGAATTGGACTCTTATTTGAGTTTGGATTCAGTTTTAGTTAGACTCAGACTGAGTCAGACACTTGTGACTGATTTAGATCCTGAATTAGGTTCTGGAGTTATCGGTAACTACTGCACATGGATGGCATGATTTGTGTTTTTTTTCCAAGACAATTACCATTGATAACTCCCTTAAGTTTTCTACCTTAAATAGGCAAGCACTCAGTTTCTCCGGCTCTCTGAGCCTCAAGAGAATTGATCCCGCTTAAACCCATGTTTACTAAGGTCATTAAATATTGTTTTATATAACTCGAGGGTATTTTGTTAAAAATATACTTTTGATAAGTTAGGGTATTTTAGCGAAATGTTAATTATGGTAAAATAAAATAATGGTTTTTGTATGAAAATCTAACCTAGAATTAATTATTGATATTTCATGTCAATATGTTTTTTTTGGAAAGATTCATATCATATGCGAAGAATAGGGATTACATGGGTGGTGAAAGGTAGAAATCAATAATAAGTTGCAGAATTCAGTCATGTAAAAATAAGTATCCATGTCAAAAAAAAAATTTGAATTGTTTAAACTATTTAACCTTAGTATAATGTATATATCTTAGGGACATAGGAGTATAAATTAAGAAATTCTATTCCCCTTCCAACAATAAGAGAGCTGGCATTTGCCAAAAATGCCCTGAAGATGGATGCCAGGTTGCATTCAAGCAGAAGATAAAAATACTGGTTTCAGCAGAGGCTACAGCATCAGCCAGCAGCAAGGACACATGTTTCTTATTTTATTTTTTTATTTTTTTTAATTTTTCTAAGGATCATAAGTCATACTCCTCTGGATTTGATGTGCAAGTGTCATAAACATTTCACAAGAGTCTATCAAGGCTTTAATCTCAACCAACACTGCTGTTCCCGTTTATCTTTCATAGAACTTTTATATGCCACTAGATAAAAAGTATAACAACTATATATAATGTATGAACAAACATAATAATATGAAAAATGTACTTGTGATTTAATATCTAAGAACATATCATAAATAATCAAGTCAATGGATAAAATAATACTAACATATTATCATCACATAAACCATATGTTAGTCATATGCAGGCTATTTCCAAACCATCAAATTATATTTCATATTATCTAATCATCTTGTACGTGCTATTATTCATTTTATGAGTATGTGTTCAAGTGTGTAAACACACATTTTAACATTATATCTAACATTTTAATTTTATAAAGAAAACAATTTCATATGGGATTTATCGATAACACGAGTTGACATGATGAAGCTTAATAGGAGGTAAAAATTCAAATAGTAAGAAAAAAAGGAGGGAAAGGATGGGACTTACCTGCGTTTAGGACGCAAGGAAACGATGGAATTTCATTGGTGCATTTCATCGAACACTTCCGGAAGAAATTTTGAAATGTCAACGGATTGAAAATCCGGCGGCGTGGAAGTGGTCTTCGTTCTCACGCGGACTTAGGCCTGGATTTGGAGCCTCGGTTCTCGGCTCGGTCGCGTCGTACGGACTGTTGAAGGTCGAGGGTTTGGTTGTTCTCGATTTTTTTGTGGCTGCTACTGCTTTTTTTTACGACGATGATGGACTGGTTGACCGGCCAAGGGAGGTGGTTTGGTGTTGGATTTTGCATGGTTCTTGCGAAAAAGGTCTATAGGAAAATAATTTTAGTATGACTGATAGAAAGACTCGGCATCAAAGCCATTAGAATTTGATGCAAAACTGCGCTCATCATTAAAGCTATGAGAATTAGATGCTACCTACAATTTCTAACATCTGTTAGTAAATCTAGGTTCAAAAGAACAATGGAAAAACAAGAAAATCTCTAATTTGCATTATCACCGGCACCTTCCATGCATCAACTATTTTGTGAACCCAAAATTTCCAACATCCCCCGAACAATACTTCCAGCTTTTAATAACCCTAAAATGGGTGCATGATCATTTATAAACAATGGGAAAAACTCATCAAATCAACATTTATGTGATGTACAATTGAAATCAAACAATAGCACTGTTCAAGTTCATCACTCAAATGGCAATAGAAGCATGAAAAGGTATCTCAGAAGAGGGAACTTACTCAATATCGAGGGAAAGGAAAGGGCGGAGCTCGGCGTCAGCGTCGGCGATGGGGAGGGCCAGCCATCGGCGGAGGAAGGCAGCGGTGGCCACGGATCTGAGGGAGGCGAAGGCGGTAGGACTTTCTCGATCGCATCAGAGAGGAAGAGGAGGGTCCGAAGCTCGCTGGCCTCGTCGGAATCATCGCAGGAGAGCATGAGCAACGGCGGCTTGGGATTGGCGCTCATTTTTTTTTTTTTGACGGGAAGAGAAGGGAAAGTGATGGTTGTGAAAGTGTGTTTTAGCACCACAGCTAGGTTTATACAAGTATTAAGTATGCAATTTTAAAAAATCTAGAGTGTTAAGCTATACTGACCTAGAATCTAACTAGAGTATTAGGGTTTACAAAACATAAAAACAAGTTCTATACTAAGTGAAGAGGGTGACAACCTTTGCAGACCAAGTCCTTCACTTCTAAAGCTCTAAGTAGTAGTCCCTAGAACTCCTCTTGGCTCCACTTGAAAAAAGGATCGAGCTTGCTTTGCGATCTTCGAGGCCGAAGATAATCCACCTTGAAGTCTGTTTAGGTCAAGCTACCTCTTCACTAATCAAGTATTAGTGAATGAAACAACCTAATCTAAAAGGCTAGTTTAGAGTAGGTTGATGAAGTAGGAGTTTTGGCTCACTTAGAATTCTCTCTCTCTTTTTATTTCCAACTCAAGAAAAACCCTAGTGAGCTGTTGACAGAAAGAAGATGAACATGGGTGAGAAAATGAATCTTTTGATGAAGTGAGAGAATGAACTATGAGCTCAAGATATTATTGGGTGAGAAAAATATCTAAGAGTAAAACAAAAATGAATGGATGAGTCATGGTTTCTACATGCTTCTACAAGCATCCAAGCCATGCTCATTTATCCACTCATTTTAATTTCCTCTTAAAAATAAATCATCTCAAATCATCCTAAGTCTTGGTGTGAGTCTCATACACCCATATTCAATGTATCATCTACCATGACACAATATATATATGTATATATGAGAATAATGGAGGAAAGATGCCACGGAGGGAAATTTCTCTTATGGTATCGAAAAAATACAACCTCCACCATTTTTTCCGATGATCGGCATCCATCATCATCATCGTTATCATCTAAGATGTACATACACCAAATTTCATGTGATTCCACCAATTTTTCACCGTTGAATTAGCAATGTAAAAAGTTCTATTGTCTGTAAACCATTAATTTTGCACCAACTAAATCAACGGTGAAAAAATGGTATAATCACATCAAATTTGATGTATCCACATCTTAGATGATAAAGATGAAAGTGATGTATGCCGATCGTCGAAAAAAATTCATGAAACATGTATTTTTCCGACGCCATAAGAGGAAATTCCCTCCTATGGCATCTTTCCTCCATTAACCTCATCATATATATATATATATATATATATATATATAATAAGAGAAGAAAATCATTATTGAGCTCATATTAATTAATATATATTAATATATCAAATATAAAAATATATATCAAATTATTAAATCAACACTTGATTCAATGATCTGGTTATATCATATATAACCGACTAATATCATTTATATGTGTATCAAATTATCAAATCAACACTTGATTCAATAACCCGGTCATATCATATATAACCGACAATATTCAATATAGTATATCAAATCAACACTTGATTCAATAATCCGGTCATATTATATGTAACCGGCCAATATCAAATATATATACATATAACATATCATTGAATCAACACTTGATTCAACAATCCGGTTATATCTCATATAACCTAACCGATATCAAATATCACGAGTTTAGAATACGGTATCACATGAAAGTATGCCTTAGCACCACTACTAGGTTTTTAGAAGTATCAAGTATACAATTTTAAAAATCTAGCGTGCTAATGCATGCCATCCAAGAATCAAACTAGAGAATTATGGTTTTTAAACTAGTAAACAAGCTTTACACTAAGTGAACAAGGAATATAAGCTTTGTAGACCAGTCCTTCACTTCTAAAGCTCTAAGTAGTAGTCCCTTAGCTCCAAGTAGTGGTCCCACGAACTTTTCTTAGGCTCCACTAGTCGAAAGGAACAAGCCTGCTTAAGGATCTTCGAGGCCGAAGATGACCTACCTTGAGGAATCTCTAACTCAAGTTACCTCTTCACTAATTGAGGAATTAGTGAAGTAAACAAGCCATACTAAATGGCTAGTTTGGTATAAATTGATGAAATAGGAATTTTGCTCACTTTAGAATTATTTTTCTCTTTTTCTTTTCTCACCTCACTCAAAACCAGAGAGCAAAGAAGGAGATCAAGAAAATCTATTAATGTGAACCATGGGTGAGAAAATATCTCAAGAGATATTCGTAGAGAGTTAACCATGGCTAAAAATAATGGTTGGGTTAATAAAATATCTAGAGTAAAACAAAATTAGTGGACTAAGTCAAGGCTTCTATATGTTTCCACAAGTATCTTAAGCCATGGCATTTTCCACCTAATTTTGGTTTATCCCTTAATAATTAAATCACCCAAATTATCTTTAGTTTGGTGTGAGTCTCATACACTCATGTCCAATGTATCATCTAGCATGACACAAAAGTAAATACATTAATATATATATCTCATATATATTTAAATGTATTTGTAGAAAAGAAATTCTTAAGTGAGCTAATATTAATTAATATATATATATATATATATATTAATATATCAAATATATAATTATATATCAAATTATTAAATCAATATTTGATTTAATAATTCGGCTATATCATATATAACCGACTAATATTATTTATATGTATATCAAATATACATATAACAAATTATTGAATCATCACTTGATTCAATAATCCGGTTATATTACATATAACCTATATCGCAAGATTAGAATACTGTATCACATACACGTATTAATCTTGGTCCCGCACGTATCACATATGTACCCTACTTCGTTTCGTTTGAGCTAGGAAAACTCTGTGTAGGACTCTAAAGACTAGTCAATACGCCAGCAGTAGGTGATGATCACATCTGTCACGATCCGAAAGTACGGAACATGACCGGCACTTAGACTAAGAAACGTCTCGAGGCGTACGTAATCTAAGTAAGCCAAAAACCCAGAAATCCAAACCAAGAAAAGTAGTAGAGTGAAGGAAAACCAATTCAAATCAAGTAGTTTTAATAGCATAAGCCGAATTATGTTTTTTATAAGAACATCAATATTTCCTGAAAATTTCGGCAGAGTCTCCTTTGTAAATACTGGCCACCAAACGGGATACAACATGAATAGTATACGAAATCAATAAAAGGCATCCCCAAGAGGGAGCTAGCTTTTCGTCAATCGACGGTCACAACCACACAAGCAATATAATATACAACGCTAAGGGTGAGGATCAAAACTCAAAAGGAAACTCAAAACCATAAGAAATCTACAGAAATATAACACGCGACTCTAAGGTCGAAGAATAACATCACTGGTCTCTATCTCAAAATAAATACATGTTTGGTTGATGGAACTTCTAGATACAACTGAATAATAATATATACCGAGTATACTGATGGGTATGATACAATAAACCCACTTACTAGCAAATCACCCGGAAATGGAAGTAGTGCCAGCAAAGCCGTAATGAAACCTGTACGGCAAAACCTGCAAGAAACTGTGGCACAACGGGGGTGAGTTGCCAACTCGTGAATAGAAACATCTACGAACAGAAATCGCATGAACAACGCAATCCTAAGTCATACAATCATAATATATCCTCAAATATATAACCAGCAGCCTATAACAATGGCTAGGGTATACCTCTAAACAACGGTAATACCAAGTGCTCGTGTCAGTGCCTCAGGTAGCAATGTATCATATGGATGATGTATGAATGCATGAAACAGAATGCATATACTGGAGAAAACTGCTTTCATAACTTAGTGAGATTTCTGTATCTTTTTAAAAGAGGTATCATAAATGAAATCAGCATAAACAGTGTCTAGTATCGACACAAAACATAAATCTCATTGTCTTAAAATCTCAGGCTCCGGCTATCCGGACTGGCCTGTATCATCAAATCTCAGTAGCTCAATATCTCAAAATCTCAATGTCTCAATCTCAATATCTAGGACGCCGTCAGTCCAGACCGGCCCCTACCATCCATCTCAAGACTACGGCGGTATCCTTCGGATATCCGACGCGTCGGGTAAAATCACCGGTCGGTAGTGCTCCCCTGCCAGGCTCAATGCCATCATTTGCGATCCTCTTGCCCCGAGGTACCGCACCGAGTCCACCATGTACCCGAAACGGTTCCTCCACTCCTCGAACTCGGGTCTCGAAATCCATCAGCAAACTCATGGTGGACGACTCATACATCATGGAAAAACCGCGCTTTTCATTTAAAAAGAGAGAGAAGAAGTTTGTATAAGTTTTGCGGTTTTCCCCCAAATCCAGAAAATCTCATGGAAATCCGAATCCAAAACCTCAATAGCATGTAAAATAGTGAATATATGCATGAGAATCCATAAATGCGGCATAACAAGGAATAACAGTATGCATGAAGTGACAAGTAATAACTACAATGTCTAAACTGGCATGTAAGGCTGGTACACTAATACCATGTCAAACTACTAACTAACAAGCTAAATCAAGCAATAATATTTTTTAAGGTGTACGTGACATGGCAATTACCGATGAAGATGTGTGTAAGCCGGCAAGTAAGTGTACGTGGTACATACGCATCATCGATAATGGCGCTGGTGTCCTAACAGCATAATATCAACAATGCAATATGAAATAGCAATGTAAATATGCGATGCGGGGCGAACAACAATAATGAGCGGGAGCTAAATACTAGACACAACGGTAACTAATCTGCATTTAATATATATACGTCATACTATGGTGCCATTTGAATAACACAAATCGTGGAGTTTTGGAAATAAGGGCTACGGTGTTTTTAAGAAAAGATACGCCTTTTGAAATATCCGTAGAATCCCTTGACCTGTCTTTTAAAATACCCACGATCTGCTAGTTTTGAAATAGGTAGTAGTCTAATCTAGTCTAACAACTACACTAAACTATACGGCTGGACTAACAAGCTGAACTACAGGTAAGGAAACCGCCTATCATCTGAGTCGATACATATACATACCTGTATATGTATAGTCGGTGATCCCACTTCAATAATATCATATCCGATACCATATCTATAATCAGACATCCCAAGTCAAGAGTGCGGATCAATCATTAATATATAGCTCGTACGTAAATCCGTCGTACGGCATCCCCAAATCTGGGTACGGGTCAATATCACATTCATCACACTATTCATTTGGTATCCTCTTTATCAAAGATCATAATCCGGGGTACCGATCTACGTCTAGTACAATAATGATACCAATCTAAGTAAATGCATGCGTGTATGAAAACACCAAGTTAAAGGTGTTGGAGATAGTGCCCTCATAGTCAATTATTGGATCGCAGGTACGTGATTGCAATGATTGCGGAGGACCTATCCCGGTAGGACAGTCTTACTCGAGATGATAGTATGCTATCTGGTTTGACTTTATCAGTCGTGTACATGATCAGGTGACTGATTGCATGTTACACTTTGATAGAGCCCTTAGGATCTTGCTTTACTACCAACTGTATGAGGGCGATCATATACGTGAGAGTTGGGTAGTTTATATGCATATCCTTAATTATGGTCCCTAGTCGTGGGAGTTTCGAGACAGGGCATCGATACTCCGGAGTAGACTAGTGTGTACAGTCGAGACCCCGACGAGGGGCGGTGGCCGGTCTCACAAGCCACTGGTGTCAGTTGGATCACCTAAGATGTATACAGGTGCTCATTGGGTTATGAGTACACCGGACAGGACTCGCCGGGAATCTGCTAGTTAGTATTATATCTATCGTCAGATAGCAGTTCCCTGGTGACATGTGTACAGGTTAGTTCATCGACCTGAGGTCGTCATTTGTCTCGTGTGAGTTCCCACTGTGCTTTGATTTCTACCCTACCACGGCTCAAAGGAGTCGTGCAAACAGGTAGCTTTTGGGTACAGTCCCGAGCCATATGGAGGCACGTGAGCGGATCGGCAGGGGATTCGTCTCTCCCGGTATTGGGGGCGAGATCGTGCTGTGTCTAGGAGAGCCATTACACAAATCCATGGCCATGGTAGGAGATTTACTGGTAGGTACTCCAGTAGTATCTCAGGGTGTTATTGGGCTTCACTCCGACACGACTTATACTGCTATTGGGGGTCTGACGTTGCTAGCCCCCTAGGCAGATATGCGATACTCATTGACGAACGGACCGGACTGTATATACATTGTCACTGTTAGGCTCAGTAGGGTTTTCGGAGGAGTTCGCTCATCGGTCTCCCTTGAGTTCGCTCCTCGGCCACCCTTGAGGTCAGTCCATGGGCAGCCGTTATGCATAGCTAGTGCCGCTGACGGTTTGTGGTTAAACCCACTGCCAGGGTACTGACGAGTCATTAGAGTCCCCCACAGACAGTTTCCCAAGTTCGGGCGAAACGTTGTAGAGGCCGTATGGTTTTATGGCAGGGTTCGGAAAATGCACGTACGTTTACGCACGTGTCAGTTTTCGGGCAGATAATACTGGTCGGCTTTGGTTTAAGCCGGATCCGAGTATTATATTGAGTAGGTATAATATCTTTGTCTCAGTTGCATTTATATTCGGTCGTAATATAAATGCGGGTATATTTATACATATTCGGGGTTATCCTGAAAGTCGTTTCAGGATCACTTTTGGAAGTTGCCAGTTTCCAGTTTTCTATCAGCCGTCTTTTAACATTCGGTTAAAGACGGATTTATCTTTTCTTCTGTTGTGATGAGTCGTGCTTCTAGAAGTTTCTAGATATGGTGACTAGGGCGATGACTTGGCTTCATGACTCATTAGGCATTAATGGTGTCATTAAAGCTTTTGGTGACTAGGGTTTTTAGTTCAATGTTTCTAAATGACTCATCCATTTTCATTAAAGCTTCTTGGATTGCTTAAGATATTTTAGAGTAAGAAGCTTTCTCTTATTGTCACCACTTGCTCCTACGGTCACCTCCCTCCTTCATATATATATGGCTTGCCCTCATTCTCTCATTCTAACTCTCACTTGATTCATTCTTGAAAAGATTATGATAGATATTTGGGGTGTATGGAATTCACAGATCATTTCATTCCATCACCCGATACCTTCGGCAACTTCATTTACCGATCGTCCACGGATTTGGACGAAGTGAGACAAAGTCATCTACTCATTCTCTACATCAATCTTGGTCGTCTCTTTTAGCAAACTTGACGATCGAGTTGCCTCGAGTCAGAGGCGGGAGCCCGTTTAAAGAACCGATCATGTGGTGCCACCTCGACGAGGAGATCGGAGATCGACGAGATCGGAGCAGCCGCAACGGAGCGTGGGATGATGGTTGAAGAACGAAGGACTCGGATCGTTCGGTATAACCATTCTACACTCTTTACAGTATGTTAGTTTAGCAATAATGGCAGATCCGGATTAAAGTATACGATAGCACCAGTTAAAAAGTTTTTGTTCCGCATTTGGCGTCTGTAGACTGCCGGGGTGCTAGCGTAGACTAACAGTGGTATCAGAGCCTCACCATTTTGCTATACTAACTTGTGCTAACGCGTTTAAAATATCGATCCGACCGGAAATCGAAAACTACAAAATCCTATGCCGACAGTTTCTGTTGATTTTGAACAGTGTCAAAATTGATTTCTGGATGTCTTAAAAATCCGAGCAGGCAATTTTAAGACCCACGACAAAAGTTGGACTCGTGACTCCTCCAAGTTGCCGCGGAAGCGCGGCCAAACCCATGGTTTGGCCGCCCTTCCGCGGCCATGTGAGGAGCACGTGCTCCCAATTTTTTCCAGTGGGTTCTAATTGGGATTTTGGGGTTTTTGATATATTTATTTTTGGCCCAGATTTTGTTACTGTTCACCAGTAAGCTGTCGGGCCCACTTTTTAATATTTCGTGTTTGGTCGATCGAAATTTAAACACGTTAGTTTACAGTGCTTACATTATATCTCCGACCGTGAATGTCACTTGATCGGTAAACTGCGTCTGATTGCTATAGCTCTTTTAGACGGGTTTGCGAACGTGACATTCGCGTTGATGTTCTGTGTTGTGCTGTAATGTTGCGGATTTGTCGTGGTGGATAGCAGTGTGCAATGGTAGTACAGTTTGTGTTTATTTGTACATTTGAAATTGCGGGGCGAGCGTCCAACTTGTGGACTGCCGTCACTGCCTGTTGTATAATATTCTTTTGGGGCACGACCAGGTTGCGGTCGATGTACCTATTGTACTATTTTTCATTACTGTACTAGGTTTTGCCCCGAGACGGAGTGCACGGATAGCCGGGTTCGGGAAAGCAACGGGTCCGCATCTCATGGTTTTGAGAGGCAGAAGGGCCCCACTTCAGAATTGGCAGACTATTCGCCGCACTCGTAGGGGGTACAGGTTGACCCAAGGAGGGGTGCTCAATTTACCGGATTCCGTGAAGTGCCGGGTGTTCCATTCACTATGCTGTGGGGACTACCTCGTTTCAGGTCTTGGCGGGTAACTTGCCGCACCCGTAGGGGTCTAGGTTTCATTGCACAGGCTATCCACACGACAGGGGAACGTCGAGTTTCAGCAGTGGCTCTGTGAAACTCGGGGATCCCAGATTATCTGTATTGTTCTGTGATGCTTATTACTTTTCTGTAATGTTGCATACTATCACGCCTGGAGCGATTATGTATATTGGTTTATATACTATTAGATGTTGTATATGTTTTACACCCGCGCTAGTCCAGTCCCCGCTCTGTCGTTAGTTAAGTAACCTAACGGGTGATGACGGGACCCAGTGATGAATGCGGATGGCATATACGTACATTTTATTTTCGTTCTTTTCTGGTGTGATTATTTGATGGGACTGCGTTGATTCTGATCAATGCAAAGTTAAACAAACCTGTATACAGTTGTTGGAACAATTTAAAAAGTGTTATTGCAAAGACGTTTTCTTTTGTTATGCATAGCGGTACTCAGTGGAATATCCAGCACCTCATTCGACGGGGCAAGGGTTGATATCCCTTCACCGGGACTGACCCCTTGGGCAGAAGTTTGCGTCAGGGTAATAACTTCACTATAGTCGATTACATGTTGCTTTGCATAGCGGTATTCAGTGGAATATCCTGCACCTCATTCCACGAGGAAAGAGCCGAGATCCCTTTACCGGGAGTGACCTCTTTAGCAAAAGGTTTTCGCCACTATATTTTAAAAAAGCTATCAGGTTCCTTCAGCGATATCAAGTTCACTACGCTAAAGGTTTTTTCGCCAAAAACCAGTCGTAGCCCTCCGTCACTTCTTTTGGGTATTCAGTAGTATTCAAGCTACGTATTTTGACCAACGCCAAGGCATAGTGTTTGGTAGCTGCTGGGTATTCAATTGTTGCATAGATAGATGAGTTAGTTTGGGACAGTCGTTCTGCCGATTGGCCAACGTCAGGGGCATGTGCGGGTGGGTTCAAATTGACAAGATAGTGATGGGTAGAACTTGGCATGTGACTTATGACATTTTGACCAACGCCAAGGTTATAAGAGCATGGGGCAAAATTGATATCAGGAGTTTCTAAAGAAACTGAAACTTGCCGAGTATGCGCATACCTTCTGGAGTATGAGTAACGTGGATGCATTCCATCACGTTATCATGCGATGAGAGTTGGATCCTGATTCCCACTGATGAGTTGGTTTACTCTTCGGGTGATCCCGATTGATTCTTCTTTAGGTTTGGAGGAGAATTTGACAGGACAGTGGGAGGTTTCCGGATTAGATAAAGTATATGACCATTCTGATCTAGGTTAGAGTGCACGCAGAGTGTTTCTTTTCTCTCTCTCTCTTTGGCAGCGACCTTTGACCGACCCTAGACTATGACTCAGTGACCAGGTTAACCGAACCTTCTTAAAATACTGGCTTTTGGATTGTCTGAGTTGCATAAGTCATTGCCACTCCTTCTTTTACCCTTTGTATTTCTCAGAACACCCGTATTACTACGGATATCCACTTCCATTGGATAGATCCATCGTATGGTTATATACGAACTCGAAGGGACTTCTTCGGGGATGGATCCAGGTTCAGGAGAAATAGAATTGGTTTATTCAGTTGTCTTTTATTATCACCTTCTCTCAGGTTGCGAGAGCTCCTTGGTTTAGGAGAGTACACCTATTACGCTTATTGGATAGTCTTATTCCAAACCATAGGCTGGTGCCGAAAGGTAGGGAATGAAGAAAACCAATTAGCCTAAGTAGGGTGTGCAGAAGGTAATATGTAAAGACAAAATAAAGGGATTAGAAAGAGGGCAAAGTAAATTGCGACTGATATCATTCACGACCAAAACCGCGTACTTCATCGCCGCTCCTATTTCACCTTTAAAAGAATAAAGGTATTATTCAATTGTCTTTTATCGTCACCTTCTCTCAGTTGCGAGTACTCCTTGGTTTAGGAGGGTACACCTATTATGCTTACTGGATAGTCTTCTTCCAAACCATAGGCTGGTGCCGAACGGTAGGGAAAGAAGAAAACCATTTAGCCTAACGATGGTGTACAGAAGGTAACGACTAAAGACAAATAAAAGGGATTTGGAGAGATGGTAATAAAATATACGGTTGAAGTCATGAATTGGATTATGGAAGAGGCATTGCTATGAATACCAGGATACCCCTACGAAACATTTCCATGTTTCAGTGCATTGTTAAAGGAAAAACTGTTTTCCCGATTAGACACTTACTCCAAGGGTATGTATTTACCAGGTTTCATTCTCATATCTGTATGGTTTTACAGATGATGAGTGGGAGTAAGATATTGGGAATTGGGTGATCATCCTCATTATATCGGAATTCGTTGTAATTGGTGATATTTGAGGAAATCGCCAGGGTACAGTTTTCCACCTACAACGCACAGGTTTAGAGTTGTTCAACTCAGCGGACTTATACAGAGTATTGTATATTGTCCAAGTGTCCATCAGGACAAAGGGGTAGGTCCTCGTACTATATTCTGTTTACTTATAACTTCTCTAGTATTTAGACAAGTGTTTCGTAGAAATACAAGGTCTAAGTTTTGAGAAGTTGTGGGTATAAGAATAAAGTAGAGAACCAGGTATCACAAGTATCGGGATTCTTCAAAGAGATCGAAGATGTAGATTCTTGTGATTGGTATTCAGATGATAGTGATGGTTTTGAGAAACGAGTTTTCTCTTTCAGGTTACTCATAATTGGATGGATTCCTAAGTTGAGTAATGCTGATTAGCCTCTTTCCATTAAGTTGATATGCACTGGAGACAGCTGCATGGATTGAATATGGTTCCAATTAAATAAGTGCCAAAGTTTCTATATTGGATATAGAATAGTTTGTACCTTAAAAGAAACTAAGGTACGGGGAGTTGTCCAGCTTATGATTAAAACCAGACACTGGATAACTCAGGGCACGTTTCTGTAATGGCTGTTTGTGGGATGACCCTGGCTATGACGAGGGTTGATACTCTACCATTTGGAAGATCAATAGTGATATTGTTCTTGACTCGCCACAGTTTTAGTAAAATGGATCTTTTTCAGAAAACAGTAGTGGGAGTATGGTAGAACTGGAAGTAATTCCAGAACCGCGAACGATTACGGAAAATTTAATAGGACCTATACAATCAGGTTTGACATTCCAATAGCCACTCCGCAGGTATGGTAGGTAACCTCAGACACCCGAGAGGTACTAAGGTAGGCTCAAGGACGGTGACAGGGAGGTTCTTATCTACCCAGACTTGACACTACTGTTGTTCCAGGATATGAGACCCGGTAGGAGGGTTGTCATAGTCAGTGGGAGCAACGGAAGCATGGTGGGCAAGTAGCTTATGTCTATTTATAGACTTGAGCAGTAATAGCGGAGATAGATCATCTAATTTTGATGTGACAGTCATGGGTTTGACTTCAATCAGAATAGGGGATGGATCAGTTAAGAAGGTAGTAGGGTGTGGTGTCATGGTATCTGGATGACATACACAGAGTAGGAAGTAAAATTCCTATACTACGATCGGTTGTACTGTGGTAGTCACACAGTTGTTTCTCCAGACAGGACATGGATATAATATTTGACATTCTGGTTTCTGGATCTATGGTTTTAGATCTGGATTTGGGTAGTTTCCCAATGTGGGTACTTTGACAGATATTCTAATGGTTTTTAGAATAGTTGACTCCTAGTATGGTAGTCTACCTGCAGGTGATGGAGTCACCCTCTCTAAAGGTGTCGTATAGACTAAAGGGGAGAGGGATGTGCATGATTGGCAGATCACTTGCTTAGGCAATTGAGTCAATCATGAGATATCAAGTACCACACCAGATGTTGTTTTTGCACTAGATGCAATAAGTTTGTATTAATCCAATTCTGGAGAAACATAAGGAAGCAGTTTTAGAACATTAGTACATGTTCTACGGATTTGATAACGGCAGCCTCTTTCGGGAGACGGTTATCATTCCAGGCTTCAAAGGTGACATCGATGACAGAGTGATTGTCAGAGTTTTAGTTTTCCCTCTGACGAGGGACAGTATTATGGACAGGTGGTTCCAGAGGATACTGTGGATGGCATGGTGCCGGATACTGATTAGGTTCAGTGATCCATACAGTCTAAGAAGTTTGGATATGGAGTTCATTTATGAACTAAGGTCCCATCAGATATCCAGACATATTCTAAGACAGGTACTACTCAATTCGGGAGATGGTTTTCTCCGCGAACTTGAGATTATGAGAGATACAGAAAGAAGCTTCTAAGCGGATCCACTCACCGAGGCTATTTCTCGAACACAATAGTTTTACAAACGGGCTTTGTGAAGCTGATTAGTAGAGGAGTTGGATGTTCGGTTTCACACGGGCTGTGAGTAGTCGACATCGCAATATTAGCCTTGAGTGCAAGTGGGAGATTGTTGGAGATAGTGCCCTCATAGTCAATTATTGGATCGCAGGTACGTGATTGCAATGATTGCGGAGGACCTATCCCGGTAGGACAGTCTTACTCGAGATGATAGTATGCTATCTGGTTTGACTTTATCAGTCGTGTACATGATCAGGTGACTGATTGCATGTTACACTTTGATAGAGCCCTTAGGATCTTGCTTTACTACCAACTGTATGAGGGCGATCATATACGTGAGAGTTGGGTAGTTTATATGCATATCCTTAATTATGGTCCCTAGTCGTGGGAGTTTCGAGACAGGGCATCGATACTCCGGAGTAGACTAGTGTGTACAGTCGAGACCCCGACGAGGGGCGGTGGCCGGTCTCACAAGCCACTGGTGTCAGTTGGATCACCTAAGATGTATACAGGTGCTCATTGGGTTATGAGTACACCGGACAGGACTCGCCGGGAATCTGCTAGTTAGTATTATATCTATCGTCAGATAGCAGTTCCCTGGTGACATGTGTACAGGTTAGTTCATCGACCTGAGGTCGTCATTTGTCTCGTGTGAGTTCCCACTGTGCTTTGATTTCTACCCTACCACGGCTCAAAGGAGTCGTGCAAACAGGTAGCTTTTGGGTACAGTCCCGAGCCATATGGAGGCACGTGAGCGGATCGGCAGGGGATTCGTCTCTCCCGGTATTGGGGGCGAGATCGTGCTGTGTCTAGGAGAGCCATTACACAAATCCATGGCCATGGTAGGAGATTTACTGGTAGGTACTCCAGTAGTATCTCAGGGTGTTATTGGGCTTCACTCCGACACGACTTATACTGCTATTGGGGGTCTGACGTTGCTAGCCCCCTAGGCAGATATGCGATACTCATTGACGAACGGACCGGACTGTATATACATTGTCACTGTTAGGCTCAGTAGGGTTTTCGGAGGAGTTCGCTCATCGGTCTCCCTTGAGTTCGCTCCTCGGCCACCCTTGAGGTCAGTCCATGGGCAGCCGTTATGCATAGCTAGTGCCGCTGACGGTTTGTGGTTAAACCCACTGCCAGGGTACTGACGAGTCATTAGAGTCCCCCACAGACAGTTTCCCAAGTTCGGGCGAAACGTTGTAGAGGCCGTATGGTTTTATGGCAGGGTTCGGAAAATGCACGTACGTTTACGCACGTGTCAGTTTTCGGGCAGATAATACTGGTCGGCTTTGGTTTAAGCCGGATCCGAGTATTATATTGAGTAGGTATAATATCTTTGTCTCAGTTGCATTTATATTCGGTCGTAATATAAATGCGGGTATATTTATACATATTCGGGGTTATCCTGAAAGTCGTTTCAGGATCACTTTTGGAAGTTGCCAGTTTCCAGTTTTCTATCAGCCGTCTTTTAACATTCGGTTAAAGACGGATTTATCTTTTCTTCTGTTGTGATGAGTCGTGCTTCTAGAAGTTTCTAGATATGGTGACTAGGGCGATGACTTGGCTTCATGACTCATTAGGCATTAATGGTGTCATTAAAGCTTTTGGTGACTAGGGTTTTTAGTTCAATGTTTCTAAATGACTCATCCATTTTCATTAAAGCTTCTTGGATTGCTTAAGATATTTTAGAGTAAGAAGCTTTCTCTTATTGTCACCACTTGCTCCTACGGTCACCTCCCTCCTTCATATATATATGGCTTGCCCTCATTCTCTCATTCTAACTCTCACTTGATTCATTCTTGAAAAGATTATGATAGATATTTGGGGTGTATGGAATTCACAGATCATTTCATTCCATCACCCGATACCTTCGGCAACTTCATTTACCGATCGTCCACGGATTTGGACGAAGTGAGACAAAGTCATCTACTCATTCTCTACATCAATCTTGGTCGTCTCTTTTAGCAAACTTGACGATCGAGTTGCCTCGAGTCAGAGGCGGGAGCCCGTTTAAAGAACCGATCATGTGGTGCCACCTCGACGAGGAGATCGGAGATCGACGAGATCGGAGCAGCCGCAACGGAGCGTGGGATGATGGTTGAAGAACGAAGGACTCGGATCGTTCGGTATAACCATTCTACACTCTTTACAGTATGTTAGTTTAGCAATAATGGCAGATCCGGATTAAAGTATACGATAGCACCAGTTAAAAAGTTTTTGTTCCGCATTTGGCGTCTGTAGACTGCCGGGGTGCTAGCGTAGACTAACAAAAGGACCCGCTAAAACATCGTGTCGTACCTCGAATATGAACCCTGTCATATCACCGATCTCACGGACATGAATCCAATCTCATCGACTCATCTCCAATCCCAAGTACTATTCTCATAATCCAGTATATGTACACATAGTCCCATACCCATGTGAATACATATACACGTATCCCCATATACGCACATATAAAAGAATGAATGTAAGTAAGTGTGTGTGAGTGTGTGGGTGCAACAACTACTCTAGGGTTTCGCAAGTAACACTACAAATCCATGAACACATAACCATATCCTGAATATCATCCACGTATCATAAACCACATATATATATCTATTATATAAGCTATATTACGGACTGCGGGGGTGCTATACGCCATCCACCCGACTTCTCCCCGTAGATATAAATCTACTCACCTGGTCCTCGCTCGCCGGTGCCGACGTCGCCACGCGCTTGCTTGTCGTCTCGAAGTCCACATGGGGTACCTACATGTTACAACGTATCGTATCGCATAAAAACCCAATTCGAAATCGAAACGGCATATGAAAACCAAATCGGCATGCGTATCACGCACAGGTCAAAACCTATCGCCTACGCATGCAAGAATAGCCAACCCAACCCTCGATGTCGATGTACAAACGTCAAACTATCGAGAAAAACCCAAACGCACTCATTTGCGCATTCACGAACACTAATTATAATATAAAATAGGTTAACATTCACAAAAACCCCAAACTCACTTTAAAAGCCATTTTTCCGAAAATCTAGCAAGGAAAAATTACCCGTTTTAGTACAAAACTTGACGTTTAAACAAATCTAGCGGCCATAATACTTATTAAACATCTTAAATAATTCATACAACCCATTTCAAGAATTTAATATCATCAATTCTTATAAAACTAAAAATTCTAGTTTTGCAATTTATCTAATTTTAACAATTTCAACTAAAAAATGCACAAAACAACAACTACGTTTGGTTTTGCATGTTCCAAAGGCATTAAACCACTTATTATAATATTAATAATGACATGAAAACTTAATTATATTTTAATCTAAGCATTTGATAATTTTCCAAAAACTCTAGTTAGCAAAATAGCTTAATTAGGACATTTTATAAGTAATGGTTGTAATTAACAACTAGATTAGCTTTCAACAAGGCTTAAGATGTTAATCCACATCACATAACCATGCACAATTGATCACAACCCAATTCCACAACAAAACCCTAACTCAATCAAAATCCTCACTAGAAATTTCCAACCTCTCAAATAAACCCACAATTAAACACCTAATAACTTTAATTAAGCAACTAATCCACAATCAAACCATGGGACAAAGAGTTATACCTCAAAGATCATGAGATCCCACATGCAACTTGTCTCCAAAATGCAAACTTTTCACTAAGAATCATACTATAGTAGCCAAGAAATAATGGGTAAGGCTTGGATTTTGAATTAGCTTTGATTTTGCAAGGATTTTGAGGCAAATTTGTGGGAGATTTTGGGGTAGGGGCTGCTGCTGGAAAGGGGCCGGCCATGGGTGAGGGGGTGAGGAGAGAGAGTGGGGAAAGTGTTGAAGTCAAAAGACAAAAGCCCATGCCTCAATTAATTAACCCCATGCCTTCATATTCTTTCATTCTCTTTTCTTTTCTTTTTATTTCAACTCTAAAAGGTGGGGACACTTGGGGAGTGGGCTGGAAAATTCGGCCAGCATGAGGGGAGGGGAATGTGGTGTGTGTGTGTGAAACAATGAACACCAAACGCCAATACAACATACACCATACTTCTTTGTTTAATAAATTCCTTTAATTTTCCTTTTTCTTTAAATTTTTAGAACCATCATGGAATTTCTTTTCATTTCAAAAACAACATGATAAATTTTTGTTTAATACATTATGTTGCACAAAATTTGTTTCAACTCATTCCAATTTATAATTTTCCCTAATTAAATGTATTAGTGACGGCTTAAAATAATATTAAAATAATTAATTTCAGAAAAAATTTCAGAAAATTAGAAATTTTACCAGTGGCTCAATAAACACCAAATACTAGCAATTACATTGCTAGAATATGTATATTTAATTTTATAATAAAAATATTTGTATTTTGACTTTTTACAGAAACCCCCCTTATTTTACCGATTTTCCGAAATTTCACCGAAACGATTTTCAAAACGTTACAACATCAGTCACCCACAAGCCGTCAGTGGTACTAGCTGGACGTAACGGCTACCCAGGTATTAAGCGATCATAAGATCAACAAGCAAGCTTGTCCAAACTTCCGTGAATCCTGTAAGTAACACTACCGTACAGTCCGGTCTCTTCGTCTGATATGTCGCATTTCGAGTCTAGAGGTGGTAAACGTTATACCCCAATAACTTGATAAGTCATGCCGATGTGAGGCTCATAACGGGTCGAGAAACTACTCATAGCACTTACCAGTAAATCTGGCCAGGGACTTCCTGTTATAGCCAATCGAGCATAGTGCAACATCAACTCCCAATACTGGAGAGGCGAAACCCCTCCTATCACTCATTGCCTCCATGTGACTCGGGACTGTACCCAAAATCCACCTGTTTACACTACTCCTTTGAGCCGTGGTAGGGAGGAAATCAAAGCACAGTGGGAACCATACAAAACTCTATGACGAACTTCGGTCTACAGACTAATATGTACCAGTGTCACCAGGGAACTGCTGTCTGACGTTAAATATAATACCATCTAGGAGTTCTCGGAGAGTCCTGTTCGGTATATCTATTCTCTAATGAGCACATGTGTACAATATTTGATGTCAAACACCAATGGTGTGGGATCATCCATCACCCCATACAGGGTCAAGAAATATACTCACTAGTCTACTCTGAAATATCGATGCCCTGTCTCGATACGCCCTCGGCTAGGAACCATTAAAGGATGTACTTATGGACTACCCTGGCTCCACTAGTATGATCTGCATCGTAGTCCTGTTAATCAAGTACATCCTAAGGGCTTTATCAACATGTATCGGTGAGAGACAGTATAATAATACTAGTATACATATTAAGATAAAAAGCAACCAGTTAGCATACTATCATGTCGAGCAAGAAAGTCCTCTATATATATGTCCAATCATTCACTATAATATACAATCATGACAATAATGGCTTCTAGGGCATACATATAACTAACAATCTCCCACTTGCACTAAGGCCAGTTGTTGTAGTATCTTATACCCAACATTCCACAGCTCCATTTTTATCACAGTATAAAGGTATTGGATGCTCAATGGATGGAACCACACCAAGTTCAGTTATGAACTTCTTCATCCAGACAGCCTCTTTGGCGGCATCGTTGGCAGCGATGTATTCAGCCTCCATCGTCGAGTCTGCCACGTTATTTTGCTTGGAACTCTTCCAACATACCACCCATCCATTGAGGGTAAAGGCAAAACTCGAGACCGACTTACTGTCGTCCTTATCACTCTGGAAGCTCGAATCGGTAAAGGACTCCACCTGAAGTTCACCGTTACCATACACCAAGAACATTTCTTTAGTCTTTCTCAAGTACTTAAGAATGTTCTTCACAGCTGTCCAGTGATTCTCCTCAGGATCCGATTGATACCTGCTTACTACACTAAGTGTGTAAGCTACATCCGGTCTGGTACACAACATCGCATATATGATAGACCCGACTTACGAAGTATAGGGTATCCCTTGCATGCAAGCCCTCTCCAAATCGGTCTTGGGGGACATCTTTTTGGAGAGAGTGATTCCTGAGCAAGCGGGTAAATTACCTCGCTTAGAATCTTCCATACTAAACCTTTTTAGTATGGTGTCAATGTACCTGAATTGGGACAATCCCAACATCCGCTTAGATCTATCTCTATAGATCTTAATCCCCAGGATGTAGGAGGCATCACCCAGATCTTTCATGGAGAACCTTTGTGATAAGAAGAGCTCGACCGAGTGTAGCATAGGTACATCGTTTCCTATCAAGAGTATGTCATCTACGTACAATACAAGGAAGACAATCTTACTCTCTACAACTTTCTTGTATATATAAGGTTCATCTACGTTTTTGATGAAGTCAAACTCTTTGACTGCCACATCAAAACAGATGTTCCAACTCCGCGATACATGCTTTAATCCGTATATTGATTTAAGCAGCTTGTACACCTTTCCGCTGCTCCCACTATCTACGAAGCCCTCTGGCTGTGTCATGTACACGCTCTCTTCTAAATCACCATTTAGAAAAGCGGTCTTGACATCCACCTGCCAGATTTCGTAGTCATGGTATGCAACGATGGAAAGTAGGATCCGGATGGACCTAAGCATAGCCACTGGAGAAAAGGTTTCATCATAATCGACACCAAGTCATTGACGAAAACCTTTTGCTACAAGTCTAGCTTTGAAAGTCTCAACTTTTCCATCTACACCAAGTTTCTTCTTAAAGATCCACTTGCTTCTGATGGGTTTTACCCCTTCAGAAGCAACTTCCAAAGTCCATACTTTGTTGGTGTACATGGATTCCATCTCAGATCGCATTGCAGCCAACTATTTCACAGAGTCCCCACTTGTGATGGCCTGCTCGAAACTAGTTAGGTCATCATCTTCCATGATGCAATCCTCACTTCCACCGTCAATGAGAAAACCGCAGTATCTCTCAGGCGGATGAGGAACCCTACTAGATCTGTGGAGAGGGTGAGGTTCGTTGGGACTATCGAATCCTCCGGTCCCACTAAATCTTTATTTATAGTTTGTGTGTCTGGAACTTCTTCCAGTTCTACCTCATGACCACTAATTTCTTTTACAAGAAATTTCTTTTCTAAAAAGGTGGCATGTTGAGAAACAAACACTTTTTTTTCCTCACTGTGGTAGAATAGATATCCATGAGAATTATTTGGATATCCCACCAACTTGCAAAGAACTGAATGTGCCTCGAGCTTGTCCGGATTTTTCTTTTTGACATAGGCAGGACAACCCCATATCTTAACTCGTTTAAGATATGGTCTCTTTCCACACCATATCTCATATGGTATTTTAGGCACAGATTTAGATGGAACATGATTCAATAGGTATACGGATGTCTCAAGCGCATAACCGCAAAAGGAAATAGGAACTCAACGGTACTTATCATAGAGCGCACCATATCTAATAGGGTGTGATTCCTCCGCTTCGATACATGTAACATTTTCAAATAATAAAATATTATTTTTGGGAATTTTTAAAATTTAATATTATTTTATTGAATATTTTAATATTCCGGTATAATTAAATACAAAACAAATGGAGAAAAATTAAGGAAAATTCTAAAATAGGGTATTTTATGGAATTATGCCATTTAAAAGTTTTTATGATTAGTTTGACACTAATTTAGTGCTAATCGCGATTAAAAATCGCTAATCGGATTTTTTTGCAAAACATGCACATATCATTTTGGACTTGTGTTACATTATTCTTACCATGGCTTTTACTTTGTGGCTACTATTTGAATGAGAAGGTTTTGGAAAAGAAAAGAAAAGGATTTTGAATAAAGAAATAGGTATGGTGAGAGAGAGGGTAGGTGAGGGTGTTGACCTAGCCATTTCCTATCATTTCTTCATCACATTTCTCTCTCCCTCCTCTCTAGAGCTGCTGCTGCTCCTGCTCTTCCCTTTCCCTCCATCACTTTCAATCCCCCAAAACACTACAAAAATCATCTCAAAACCCCATTCCCTCTTCACAAAACTTGCTCACAAGCTCGAGAGGAAACACATTGGACTAAGGAAGAGTGGATCTAGAGGACTTTGAGCAACTCAAGAAAGTTCTTGAGTTGCCAAAAGAGGTAAATTCTGCAACCTTAGAGTAGTATTTCATTTCCTTGTGCATCTATGCTAGTTTCATTTCGATATGGTGTCGTTTGGTGGATTTGTGAAACATCAAGTTAGGATTTAGGGTTTGATCTGAATCAAAGTGAAATTGAGGCTTGCGGTGACTCTAGAACCCCTTGTGTGATGTTATATTGGACCAAAACCTGGAACTAGAACCAGAATACGGATTTATGGAATCGATATCGGGGAAAACTGTAATTCTGGGATTGTTTTTGGGAATCTGCTTTCACCCGAGACACTTAAAAATGAAATTGACTTGACAGAGAGATGTGCAGGCACCCTGGAACCAACACCCAAGACCCCAGCCTCTAACTCATTTCCCCGGTCGCAGATTTATTCTGTTTGGCCGCAATTTGCGGCCAGACCTGCACCATATTGGTTCGTTTTGGTTCTGTAGCTCCTACATGTGTAGACTAGACCCCTGGCATGTATAGATTTGTCTAATTTGACCTAGGGTGAAATCTGGAGCCTTTTTCCTATGTTGCTGTTTTGGATTCGTGTTTTCGTATTTCCGTATTGTGAATTCTGAGTTTGCGTACTCGACTACTTGGCGTTTATACGACGATATCGAGGGTTGTTGATGGTTTTGGAAGCGTTGTCCATAGGTTCTCACCTATAGATCATAGCGTATCGTTTTGGGTTTCGTATGCTGTTTTAGTCTTGAATTGGTTTTGATACGCATTTGCGATACGTTAATGTGTAGGTACCCATGAAGACTTCGGGACGACAAGAAAAAGCGTGGTTACGTCGACGGATAAAGACGCAAGGTGAGTAGATTTATATCTACGTAGAGAAGTCGGGTGGATGGCGTATAGCACCCCCGCAGTCCGTGGTGATGTATACGAATACGTATACACACATATATTTATTATGCATTGTTTGGAATTATTGATGATAATGATGCATTGGTGTAGTATAGTGCGAAACCATAGAGTAGTGGTTTTACTCACACATACACGTACACATATACTTGCATACATTCTTTCATTATCTGTGCGCATATGGAGGTGTGCATATCTACACATGGGTATGGGACTATGTGTTCATATACGGGATTTGAGGATGATACGTGGGATTACGATGAGTCGATGATATTTGACCTGAGGCCGTGAGATTCGGCGATATGCCAGAGTTCGTATTTAAGATGCGACATGATGGTTTCAGCGGGCTTTTGGGCATGTGTGTTACCCCGCATCCATATATATGTAGATGGTATCGATTGTACTGGACTTAGATCTGTACCCTAGATTATGTGATATGATGGTAGTGATACCTGATATGTGATGAGATGAATGTGATATTGACCTGTACCCAGCTATTCGGATGCCGTACAACGATTTACCGTACGAGCCTACATTGATGATAGATCCGCGCTCATGACTCGAGGATGTTATATCGTTTGTGATACTATTGAGGCGGGATTACTGACTATTATACTTAGATATATATATCGACTCAGATTTAGGTGGTTTCCATACCCCTTCTGATGGACTTGGCTTAGTAGACATTGGATAGACCGAGTCATACATATTGCAAAATTAACGAATCGGGGATATTTTAAAGATAGGCAAAAAGGATTCTATGGGTATTTTCAAACGAAGCATCTTTTCTTAAAACACCGTAGCCCTTATTTTATTAAAAACCCGATTCGTCTTATTTCAAAAGGCAAGGCTGCATGATATATTTATTGAGGTAGATTCTTTACCGTTGCGTTGATTATTCGATTCCGCATACTCATGCTATTTGTATTGCATCGCTTGTGTTGTTGATATATTACAGTCATGCTGCTAGGACACCAGCACCATTATCGATGATGCGTATGTTCCACGTACACTTGTGGCCAGCTCACACACTTCATCATCGATAATTGCCATGTCACTACACAGTAGTATTATTGCATCAGGATAGGACCTTGTATGTGCATACTATTATTCCATGTTGCATGATATCCTGTTGTACTTGCATTTCATTAATATGTCACATACATCATGCTTTCTGATTATACGCATCGAGATATTCGTTTTCATGACATTTCTGGATTTGGGAACCGTGGATAATTCCAAAGGAAGGTATGTACTCATTGAAAAACCCGGTTTCCCTTGATATGATATTTGCGCTGCCACCATGAGATTTATCGGTCCTGATTTTATACTCCATACGAGGAGTGGTGTCATATGAGGGTACATGGTGGGGCACGATGTATGAGAGAGTGGGCTGACCCGGACTGACGGATGCCCGATGTATGAGAGAGTGGGCTGACCCGGACTGACGGATGCCCGATATATGAGGGTTTACGTGCCGATGCTAGGCACAGGTTTTCATGATGTTTTCGTGTGTCGATGCTAGGCACTCAGGTTCCATGCTTTTGGTTATATCCTCATGTTTCCATGCATATGCTGATGATATTTACATGCATGATGGTCATTGTCATTGGGTGACGAGTGGACGGGATCCACGTACATGCAGATTTGATTACACTGATTTTACCTCATATTTATGATATGCTATTACCTGAGGCATTGGCACGAGCACTTGGCACTACACTCATGTATAGAGATTACATTGCCAGTTTAGCATGCTTCAGACTTGTTCGTATTGAGGTTTATATTTATCTGATTGTATTGACCTAGGATGGGTCATACATTCGATCTCTGCTTGTAGATATTTTCTATTCACGAGTTGGCAACTCACCCCCGTTGTGCCACAGTTCTTGCAGGTTTTTGCCGTACAGATTCCATAGCGGCATTTCTGGCACACTGCTTACATATGGGTGACTTGCTTGGGTAGGTGGGTTCTCTTGTATCAGAATCGCCATTATTCCTATATTATTCATTTTATCTAGAAATTCCATCAACCAAAACTTGTATATTGTTTCAGACTTAGAGACAGCGATGTATTATTTCGACCTTAGAGTTGCGCTTGTAGTTTTGTGATTTTTTGGCTGTTTTGAGTTCGTTTTGGGGTTTTGATCCTCGCCCTTTGGCGTTGTATATTATTAGTGCTTGCGTGGTTGTGACCGTCGATTGACGAAGAGCTAGCTCCCGCTTGGGGATGCCTTTTATTATTTCTTATATATTATCCTTGTTGTACCCTGTCCGGGGCCAGTTTTTACAAAGGAAACTCTGCCGAAATTTTCAGAAAAGACTACACATTTTAAAAATGCATATTCGGTTTAGTTATTTAAAAGCTTGATTTCAAAACATGTTTTCTTTACTTATTAAAAACCAGTTTTCTTTATTTACTCCTTAAAATGGTTTTAGATTTCTGGGCTTTTTGGCTTACTTGGATCAGCTGGAGTCCTATAGACTTTATAGGATTCAAGGGCCAGTCACGTGCTCTTTCGGGTAGTAACAAAGTTGGTATCAGAGCGCTAGGTTGAACTTGGTTCGAGTCTAAGTTTGACTATGTGGAGCCTAGGGCGTTATCTATATACGGAACTTA
This sequence comes from Agapanthus africanus, assembly GCA_030015575.1. Lineage (NCBI taxonomy): Eukaryota > Viridiplantae > Streptophyta > Magnoliopsida > Asparagales > Amaryllidaceae > Agapanthus > Agapanthus africanus. Next base: position 560,465,688 of record JASDDO010000022.1, on the reverse strand, counting down.
GGCTTGACCTTACGGAACTTAGACTTAGTCGAGGGGGTATTATACCCGAACTTTCGTCGCATAGGATGACCCTTGGTTGATGGAGTAGGTAGCTTGAGTAGAGGGACGTACCGTACGTATGTTCCGCGGCATACTTACGACACGCCACTCCTCTTAAGAAACCTTAGGATGTATATTTCCTTGCACAGTATTATATTCCTTCCTATGATCTATCCTTATCGATACTGGTTATGGTTTTGCTGCCACGATTGGACGGGCAGAGTGAGCTACGGCTCGAGTTGCGTCAGCATGAGCTCGTCGTGGACGAGGACTGACCAGGACGTGTTTCCAGAGACTTATGATTGCATATTGAGGCGTCGTCTTATTGTGCTTTTGCGCCATGAGCGTTGGACTGATCGCTTTTGCGAGATTTCTCGGGCGTACCGATCGGTACCGGAGGATTGAGCCACTGATAGAGGCCAGCCAGGATGTGATGATTATTGATATGTCGCTTATTCATGATGATTGAGGCGCTGTTCAGCGTACGGACGAATGAGCCAGTTGTTGTTGCGAATGATGAGATATCGCCCAGATGATTAGAGCTACTGCAGCATGAGCATATACTTAGAGATATGATGGTGAGTCGCTAGTCACCGAGGATGAATGACTAGGACATGTGGTTCATTCGCTTACCCCGATGCGAGGCTATCAGGTAGATTGATTCCAGCTAGAGACGACTTCACGTAGATTCGTTGAGAGTCGATTGAGACGATCGAATGTCAGGAACCCATTTTCCAAGTTTGAAGTATTCAGAAGGACATGCAAGCGATTCTATGGACCCTCTAGAAGAATGAAACCCTAACTCTACATAATGACCGTGTGAAAGCCTTTGAACCTTAGGGTTTGCGGTAGTTCCGTGGCGCCATTAGTGAGGCTTGGGTTTGCCCTTCTACGGATGGACCACTGATGCTGTGGTATGTACTCGATACTATTAAACTGTACCCAAGGTGTTGAGCTCTTGGGGGATTTTGAGGTTCTGACGAGTCGATCGGATGGTTCGACATCTTTCGGATATTATGATGGGACACACTGTTTGGGAGACTCTAGATACGAGCATAGCCGTTGGAGCGCAGTCCGTGCAGCACGATGGGATGAGTCCGAACCAGTCGATATTGAAGCAGAGTGGAGTAAAGGGTTCGCATGAGATTTCGACGAGATGACGTTCCACTCCGCTGACATCAGAGATGCGATATGCACGCTGAGGACGTGTTTGGATAAATATCTTCTACCGAGTGAGGAAGATACCAAGTTCATGATTTCGAGTCCGTGTGAGGGACTTCGGATGGACCATAGCCGAGGACATTGCAGTGCGCAGATAGAGACGCGACGTCGAAATGGACGATGATACAGACAAACGGGACAAAACGTTCGTGCGAGATGTAGACGGGCTGTTACTACTCCCCGTTAAGATTAAAGGTTGGATATGCATACAGAGGCGATGGGATGCGGCCAGCTTTCGAGTAGATGTTTTATTAAGGACGCAGATGTCCAGAGAGTGAGAAAAGATTATGCCAGAGTACCAGCCTCCGTACAGTTTGGCTTAGGCGAGATCAAAAGAGACCTTGAGCAGGATTCCTTCCAGTACACTGCTGCAATAAGATTTGCACCAGAAGCCGATGTGTGATGTGCATTCAGAGGACCAGAGGTCGGCGCTAGAGATGTGCTGCTGTACGAGCGGTCGTGAGGATTGACCGAGAGATGACCAGAGAAGTGCCCGAACGGAATCGTTCCCGTTAGCACACCTGACAGGCCGATGAGCCGATGGACTGCGAGATTGGTAATCCACAGGGAAGATAAGGAACCAGAGATAGAGGAAGCCAGCCGCGAGCAAGAGGCAAGTAGATATCTTGCGCCGCTAGCATTGGATGTACCGGCACCTTCTCGACTGTGAAGGAGGATATACCGACGACGGTATTTGTGATTTATGATTTGTGATTTTGTGATTTGACTATCACGTATCTGTCACTTTAGATTTCGGTATTTTGGGCGATTTATTTGCATGATTTAGTCTTGATGACTGAGTTCCATGATACTTGATTTTGTGCACCTTGGTTGCACTTACTGGGTATTTATACCTTGCGTATAGTTATTATTCTTGAGGTATTGATTGTGATTTCATGCCTACTTTATGCCGGTGATTCGATCTACGCTTCCAGCATAGTTTTCATGCACCTTTAGTGTTTTGATTTGATTTGTGCACGCTGATGCACGCGGTTGTGAGATTTTCCATCGAGGTACACCTGATTTTGATTGAGCCGCATTATATCGTCGATTTTGACCCTGATATTGATGATTGATTCTTGCACTCCATGCTTTTGATTGGACTTACGCATGTTCAGTGTTGCTATTGGATTTCGTGATTCCGTGCATGTTGAGTGCGCAGGGTTTAGATTTTCATTCGTGCACGATGGATGCACCGATTTGGATTTTCGCGCATATTGGGCGCATGTTTTGGGATACGATTTTGGGTGCACACCAGATGCACTAAATCGAGATTCTTCGTGCATGTCAGATGCACCTGGTTTTGCTGTCAGGCACACCCGTTGCCTATGACAGATACTTCGTGCACACCCGTTGCACCTAGATGTTGTTTTGTGCACCAGTATAGCACATATATGGATTTTGATTCCCGTGCGCACCAGACGCACAGGGTGGTGTTATGTGTATTTTGGGATTTATTCCTTTTGGAGCAGTACATTTTTATGATATTTGATATTCGTTTTGTACTGAGCAGGACTAGTCAGAGGACAGTACCTGGATATTTTTGGCATTCATTTACATCAGCTATTCATATGTATAGATTGGATGTCTACATGTATAGTTCTGATCTATATCATATTGTTTTTGTTTTGGATTTGACATTTGTGTCTTACCATGACTCCGATGATTGCGGGATGCTTGGCGGAGTTTTGCTTTTGAGTTATCTGCTCATTGCTCATGCGCATGCATTGCTCTATGATGTTATATGTATTGATGATTCGGAGCCCCGACGACTTGGAATTTGTATCGAAATGTTTTAGTAATTGGGGGTTTAAATTTAAATTCGGGGACCGAATTTCTTTAAGGGGGGTAGATTGTAACATTTCCAAATAATAAAATATTATTTTTGGGAATTTTTATAATTTAATATTATTTTATTGAATATTTTAATATTCCGGTATAATTAAATACAAAAAAATGGAGAAAAATTAAGGAAAATTCTAAAATAGGGTATTTTATGGAATTATGCCATTTAAAAGTTTTTATGATTAGTTTGACACTAATTTAGTGCTAATCGTGATCAAAAATCGCTAATCGGATTTTTGGCATTTTTGTGCAAAACATACACATATCATTTTGGACTTGTGTTACATTATTCTTACCATGGCTTTTACTTTGTGGCTACTATTTGAATGAGAAGGTTTTGGAAAAGAAAAGAAAAGGATTTTGAATAAAGAAATAGGTATGGTGAGAGAGAGGGTAGGTGAGGGTGTTGACCGAGCCATTTCCTATCATTTCTTCATCACATTTCTCTCTCCCTCCTCTCTAGAGCTGCTGCTGCTCCTGCTCTTCCCTTTCCCTCCATCACCTTCAATCCCCCAAAACACTACAAAAATCATCTCAAAACCCTATTCCATCTTCACAAAACTTGCTCACAAGCTCGAGAGGAATGCATTGGACTAAGGAAGAGTGGATCTAGAGGACTTTGAGCAACTCAAGAAAGTTCTTGAGTTGCCAAAGGAGGTAAATTCTGCAACCTTAGAGTAGTATTTCATTTCCTTGTGCATCTATGCTAGTTTCATATCGATATGGCGTCGTTTGGTGGATTTGTGAAACATCAAGTTAGGATTTAGGGTTTGATCTGAATCAAAGTGAAATTGAAGCATGTCGTGACCCTAGAACCCCTTGTGTGATGTTATATTGGACCAAACCTGGAACTAGAACCAGAATACGGATTTATGGAATCGATATCGGGGAAAACTATAATTCTGGGATTGTTTTTGGGAATCTTCTTTCACCCGAGACACCTAAAAATGAAATTGACTTGACAGAGAGATGTGCAGGCACCCTGGAACCAACACCCAAGACCCCAGCCCCTAACTCATTTCCCCGGCCGCAGATTTATTCTGTTTGGCCGCAATTTGCGGCCAGACCAGCACCATATTGGGTCGTTTTGGTTCTGTAGCTCCTACATGTGTAGACTAGACCCCTGGCATGTATAGATTTGTCTAATTTGACCTAGGGTGAAATCTGGAGCCTTTTTCCTATGTTGCTGTTTTGGATTCGTGTTTCCGTATTTCCGTATTGTGAATTCTGAGTTTGCGTACTCGACTACTTGGCGTTTATACGACGATATCGAGGGTTGTTGATGGTTTTGGAAGCGTTGTCCATAGGTTCTCACCTATAGATCATAGCGTATCGTTTTGGGTTTCGTATGCCGTTTTAGTCTTGAATTGGTTTTGATACGCATTTGCGATACATTAATGTGTAGGTACCCATGAAGACTTCGGGACGACAAGCAAAAGCGTGGTGACGTCGACGGATAAAGACGCAAGGTGAGTAGATTTATATCTACGTGGAGAAGTCGGGTGGATGGCGTATAGCACCCCCGCAGTCCGTGGTGATGTATACGAATACGTATACACACATATATTTATTATGCGGTGTTTAGAATTATTGATGATAATGATGCATTGGTGTAGTATAGTGCAAAACCATAGAGTAGTGGTTGCACTCACACATACACGTACATATATACTTGCATACATTCTTTCATTATCTGTGCGCATATGGAGGTGTGTATATCTACACATGGGTATGGGACTATGTGTTCATATACGGGATTTAAGGATGATACGCGAGATTACGATGAGTTGATGAGATTTGACCTGAGGCCGTGAGATTCGGCGATATGTCAGAGTTCGTATTTGAGATGCGACATGATGGTTTCAGCGGGCTTTTGGGCATGTGTGTTACCCCGCATCCATACCTATGTAGATGGTATCGATTGTACTGGACTTAGATCTGTACCCTAGATTATGTGATATGATGGTAGTGATACCTGATATGTGATGAGATGAATGTGATATTGACCTGTACCCAGCTATTCGGATGCCGTACGACGATTTACCGTATGAGCCTACATTGATGATAGATCCGCGCTCATGACTTGAGGATGTTATATCGTTTATGATACTATTGAGGCGGGATTACTGACTATTATACTTAGATATATATATCGACTCAGATTTAGGTGGTTTCCATACCCCTCCTGATGGACTTGGCTTAGTAGACATTGGACTAGATCGAGTCATACCTATTGCAAAACTAACGAATCGGGGATATTTTAAAGATAGGCAAAAAGGATTCTACGGGTATTTTCAAACGAAGCATCTTTTCTTAAAACACCGTAGCCCTTACTTTATTAAAAACCCGATTCGTCTTATTTCAAAAGGCAAGGCTGCATGATATATTTATTGAGGTAGATTCTTTACCGTTGCGTTGATTATTCGATTCCGCATACTCATGCTATTTTCATTGCATCGCTTGTGTTGTTGATATATTACAGTCATGCTGCTAGGACACCAGCACCATTATCGATGATGCGTATGTTCCACGTACACTTGTGGCCGGCTCACACACTTCATCATCGATAATTGCCATGTCACTACACAGTAGTATTATTGCATCAGGATAGGACCTTGTATGTGCATACTATTATTCCATGTTGCATGATATCCTGTTGTACTTGCATTTCATTAATATGTCACATACATCATGTTTTCTGATTATACGCATCGAGATATTCGTTTTTATGATATTTCTGGATTTGGGAACCGTGGATAATTCCAAAGGAAGGTATGTACTCATTGAAAAACCCGGTTTCCCTTGATATAATATTTGCGCTGCCACCATGAGATTTATCGGTCCTGATTTTATACTCCATACGAGGAGTGGTGCTGTATGAGGGTACATGGTGGGGCACGATGTATGAGGGAGTGGGCTGACCCGGACTGACGGATGCTCGATGTATGAGAGAGTGGGCTGACCCGGACTGACGGATGCCCGATATATGAGAGAGTGGGCTGACCCGGACTGACGGATGCCCGATATATGAGAGCGTGGGCTGACCCGGACAGACGGATGCCCGATATATGAGGGTTTACGTGCCAATGCTAGGCACATGTTTTCATGATGTTTTCGAGTGTCGATGCTAGGCACTCAGGTTCCATGCTTTTGGTTATATCCTTATGTTTCCATGCATATGCTGAAGATATTTACATGCATGATGGTCATTGTCATTGGGTGACGAGTGGACGGGATCCACGTACATGCAGATTTGATTACACTGATTTTACCTCATATTTATGATATGCTATTACCTGAGGCATTGGCACGAGCACTTGGCACTACACTTATGTATAGAGATTACATTGCCAGTTTAACATACTTCAGACTTGTTCATATTGAGGTTTATATTTATCTGATTGTATTGACCTAGGATGGATCATACATTCGATCTCTGCTTGTAGATATTTTCTATTCACGAGTTGGCAACTCACCCCCGTTGTGCCACAGTTCTTGCAGGTTTTTGCCGTACAGATTCCATAGCGGCATTTCTGGCACACTGCTTACATATGGGTGACTTGCTTGGGTTGGTGGGTTCTCTTGTATCAGAACCGCCATTGTTCCTGTATTATTCATTGTATCTAGAAATTCCATCAACCAAAACTTGTATATTGTTTCAGACTTAGAGACAGTGATGTATTATTTCGACCTTAGAGTTGCGCTTGTAGTTTTGTGATTTTTTGGCTGTTTTGAGTTCGTTTTGGGGTTTTGATCCTCGCCCTTTGGCGTTGTATATTATTAGTGCTTGCGTGGTTGTGACCGTCGATTGACGAAGAGCTAGCTCCCGCTTGGGGATTCCTTTTATCATTACTTATATATTATCCTTGTTGTACCCTGTCCGGGGCCAGTTTTTACAAAGGAAACTCTGCCGAAATTTTCAGAAAAGACTACACATTTTAAAAATGCATATTCGGCTTAGTTATTTAAAAGCTTGATTTCAAAACATGTTTCTTTACTTATTAAAAACCAGTTTTCTTTATTTACTCCTTAAAATGGTTTTAGATTTCTGGGCTTTTTGGCTTACTTGGATCAGCTGGAGTCCTATAGACTTCATAGGATTCAAGGGCCAGTCACGTGCTCTTTCGGGTCATGACAATACACCGTTGTGCTATGGTGTATACGGAGGACTAAGCTGAGAGAGAATCTCATTCTCTTTTAAATAATCCAGGAACTCCGTTCTTAAGTATTCTCCTCCCCGATCAGACTTTTACCCGTTTGGTTCTCTACTTCTCACTTATATTCTTTGAATTTCTCAAATGCATCAGACTTATGTTTCAACAGGAACACATGTCCGTAAATTGTGAGATCATCGGTGAATGTAATAAAGTACGCGGAACCATTTCTGGCATGTGTAGACATGGGACCGCATACTTCACTATGTATCAGTCCCAAGAGTTTAGTAGCTCTTTCTCCGTGTCCAGTAAATGGAGTTTTGGTCATTTTTCCTTTGAGACATGACTGGCAAGTTTCATAAGATGTAAATTCGAATGGATTCAAATATCCATCCTTATGAATATATCCAGTCGTGTCTTATTGATATGACCTAGTCTACAATGACACAAGAAGAATTCGTTCATTTCTGAACTTTTCCTCTTATGTGTGTTCTGTATATGTAGAACTGTGGTTTGATTCGGAATGTATAAACGGTTACATAACGTACCAAACCCAATCAACACTTGATTTAGGAAAATGTTCATAACATTTTTCTCTACTACAAACTTATATCCTTCTTTATCTAATAAAGAAATTGATATTAAATTGCACAACATTTTTGGTACGTATTAACAGTCGTTTAGAATCAATGTATCACCTTCAAGTAATACTAGGTGATATTCGCCAACTGCTTTAGCTGCAACCATTGCACCATTCCCTACTCTGAGAGAATGATCACCTATTCCCAGTTCTCTACTTTTCTTTAGCCCATGTAATATATTACAAATGTGGGATCCTGATCTTGTATCTAATACCCAGGACGTAGAACAAACTGAGAAACAATTCTCGGTAACGAACATACCAGAAGAAGATGCATCATCATGCTCATTCCTCGTTCGGGTCGAATGGGAATCCGGGTATTCCCCTATTTCCTGATCAGACTTATAACGGTTATAAGGTAGAGCGGAACTAACGTTCCCCAGCTCAGTATAACAAGCGGGTTCGGTCAATACATCAATATTATTATCTTGATTAAGGCATGTCATGGTCGCTACCAGGAGAGAGAGAGAGAGAGAGAGAGAGAACACTGCGTGCGCTCTTGTAAGATTAGATTGGTTATTATTTTATCTAATCAGGATGGCTCCCACCGTTTTTATCAAATCTTCCATCAAACCCTAAAAGGTAAGACTAGTCGGGATTAATTACACCCTACAACTTCGCCAATCGTTCAGCCAGGCAGCTATTGGTACTCCGAGGGAGTCTCCCCGTGCTTTCGCATGGAACTAATTAAATAACATCCTTTCTGCAGGGGCATAATCATGTTAACACCTTTCTTAGACACCTACTGGATTGGCTAATTGTAAAGTGGAAAATTCTCTCAGGAGTAACTCTTACTCGCAGTGGGTATCGGGATCTGTAACAACCCTAAACTTTCTGTACAATTTTTTTCCAAAAATACATAAAGGGGTACTTGTGCCTGAGCACAAGTTATAAGTTTGATTTGCTTTTGAACAACAAGAAGGAGCTTGTAGCTCATTGGTAAGACCTTGCACTGCTGAACCAAAGCACCAGAGTTAAAATCCCATCAACCACACATTTTTTTAATTAAATTCTTTTAATCTTTTAGAAGCCCAAGAGTCTACACGTGCACTACATGTAATAGGGTAAGTTACAGAATTAACAAACGGGTCCACGAGTCAAGATGAAGCGTCGGGGACACGTGGCATGGAGACGCGGCCCGACTCGGCCGACTCAGGCCGGCGACTCGCGCGAATCGGCCGGCGCCGGCGGTCCGACTCAGTCGAAGCCCCAAATTTCTTTACCTGTTCTGACCTTTGAACTCCCCCCATAACCCCTGTATTATTTAAATTCGCTGCACATTACAGAGCAAATTAAAACACCCATTTAATCCATTTAAATACAAAAATTTAATACACCATTTCATTACCCTAAACCCTAATTTTTCCTATAAATACCACACCTAAAATCACCTCTCCTCACTCCCAAATCCCTGCCCAAACTCTCAAGAAAATTACCAATACTTTTTGTGTGCAAGTGGAGTTAGTAGAGAGCGAAGCTCCGACGAACTTCCGACGACGATCCGAGGAGTTTCCGGCAACGAAACGACGTCCCGACGCCATCCGTAGTTCTCTCTCTCTCCCCTCTATTTCTAAAGACAGTAAGTCCCATTCTTCCTTCTCATCTTGATCTCTAAAAAGTTCTTTTTCTAAAACCTGACGGAAGCGGAGTTAGTCCGACTTCCGATTCGGTTTTCTTTAAAAATCTATATTTTTCTTAATCAAGATAACTTCATATTCTCACATATGTCTTAACAAACATTAACAAAACCATTAAATCAAGATTCACCACAAAAGAATCATTTTTGTAACTTTTATCGCACTTTTACAGTAAAATACCATATAGTTTAGTTTCGACATAAATCCTTACAATCCCTTACTATGCCTTTAAATAGTTCATGAGGTAATGACACAACACTCATATGTAACATAGCACGATAAAAATTGGGAATATAGATTTGGGAAAAATACGATTTTACACATAACTACCTCCTACTTATAAAAACCTTTTTCTACAAGATGTGTATTTTAACAAATCTTTGCAAATGCGCCTCTACAACCCATTTCGGGGAACCCGTTCGGAATAGTGCGGATTATCGCACATCCTCGGGCTTAGTAGAGTGAGATGCAGACCTCCGCAAAGAGCATACGATCTCGAAATATTTAAAATACAATTTTTCTTTAGAAAATGTGATTTCTATTATAAATAAAACTTATATTTTTAATAAATAAATATATATGTAATTACTATCAAAATATCTGTTTTAAATATTTATAATATTCCACATTTCCAAAATTCAAGAAAAACATTCTATTTACAAGAAAATACCATACAATTCCAATATTACAAATAAATACCATATATTATGAAATTAAGTTTATTTCACTACAAATGTCATATTGATAAAATATATATCAATGAAAACTCTAAAGATGATAATAAAATACTTGAGGTGTATTTTGAAAATTATACAAAATTATTTTTACATAAAAGCCCCTCAAGTTATACTAAATTACAATAAGGACACTAATAAACATAGGTTTAAGCGGGACCAGTCTCTTGAGCTTCAGGGAGCCGGAGATATGGGTGCTTGCATATTTAAGGTAGACAACTTAACAAACGGTGTTATCAACACGGTAATTGTCTTTGAAAAAGACACAAATCCTGTCGTCCATGTGCAGCAGTTACCGATAGAACCATAACATAATTCAGGATTCAATTTCTTTTCTAATTGTCTGACTCAGACTGAGTCTCGATATAATTAATCTAACTTGAATATGATTCAAGTACAAACTACAATTCAACATGAATCCATGAATCTATATATTCAATCTGTTCAATCTAATCAATCTATATTGACTGAACCGAACCATGTATATACATCCATCTACATGATTCTCCAGTTACATCTATTTACTGATATCATGGTTTTGGAAAGTCATCCATCTATACAATTCAATTTACAACACAATACATTCCGTACAATCAATACTATAAATACTACGGGGTTATAAAGGGGTAGACGGGTACGAAATATATTAAATGTGGCACGAGGTAGTCACTTAAGACGTAATTACATCCATGCCGTTGTTCCGTGGTATTATCGACGGAGCCTTGTACTCCATATACCGTAGTCTCTGGTCTAGTGAGACTCCTATCGTATACACTGGCCTCTTCTGTACCAAGCTACAAACAACAGCGTTAACAATATAATACAACATTATAAAACTGTACTCTCTCTCTGTCTATTCTACTTCTCCCTTATCTTTGGGACTTACCAAGCGATTTGTTCGCTGACGATATTCTCTTTCTTCTTCTTTGGAATGTCGTTAGGTGATTCAGACTCACTGGAGATCGAGCCCACCAGCGAAGATTTGGACCGGCTAGCTTTTGACCCGGAGCTTTAGTTACTTGTACATTTCATTTCAGTACTTTCCATTTTTGTTATGCCACTGTTTAGGCATTGCCTTTCATTCCATGTATTTACTTTCAGATGTATTGTAAAAAGAATGTTAATAAATAAATTTGCTGTTCAATCATATCTATTGTCCTGTCTCTTGTGCATTTTATTTATATTGCTTAGATACGCTTAGCGTGTTTACTTCAGAGTGAATACGTAGCGGCCAGCCGCGTCCCCTTCACCGTACATTGGAAAGTGGGGCGTGACAGGATCTAACTATCTCATAGAAGGTATGCAATCTCATTGCAAATTTCAACACTTGAAATTCCCAATATCTGTTTTCCCCCCAAGCGATTTATGACCTTGACAAGGTTAACAAACCATAAACCGCAAGTCAAGTTCAACCCGTTCATTTCCTGATTGAATTAAACCCACCCGTATGACCCTTGACAAGGTCAATAAGGTCGTACGACTACCCTAATCCAATCGCATCATATGGTTACAGATAAGCATTAATCAGCTACCGCACACTATACCTTAACAAGGTAAACAAACGCAGCACGAATACTAAATAGTGCTTATCTGAAATGACGGAGGGCTACGACAGTTTTTTAAGAAAACCTTTTGCGTAATGAACTTGATATCGTCGTAGAATCGAGTGATTTGAAAAGGAGTGGTTGAATCTCCGCTTTTTAAAATTGAATAGTTTTCAAAACAAACTGAGTGGGTTATAGCATTTGGTAGTTTTTTCTAAAGAGGTCATTCCCAGTGAAGGGATCTCGGTTCTTTCCTCATCGAATGAGGTGCTGGATATTCATCAAGGAATACCACCTTGCAAAGTAAGAACTAGAGCTACTTTTTTTTAAAAAATTGATTCTACAATATCTTTAGGTTTCTTTTTTTTTCATTAATTTCATTAATGAAGTCCCATCATTTATGTTTCTTAAACATCACAGAAGAAACGAAAATAGAACGTACGCTTATGCCATCAGCATTCGCCACAAGGTCTCGTCATGCACCGTTATGTTAGTTAACTAATGGCAGAGCGGGGGCAGGACTAGCGTGGATGCAAAACATAAGCAACGTTTATTATATATCATATATATAATAAAAGCATTCGTCTCACGCAGTTATATGATCTCATCACAGAACATTGCAGCAGAAGTCAACATATGAAATATATGATATACTAGGAGGTCCGTGTTTTAAATTAAGCCAGTAAAAAACACGGATTCCACGGTCGTAATGAATTGCCAATCCCATATCCCTAGACCCCTACGAGAGCGGCAAGAAACCCTACCAATTCAAGAGTTAGGAGACCCGGTCTCGACTCTTTGAGATAGTCTCCCACTGGACTCTAGAACCTAGTTACTTGTGCTCCCCGCCTTGGGTCTATCCTAGTGCGGAAAAGTAAATAATATACATCAATGGTGACATCATCCTCAATCCGGAAGTGTCCCAATAAAAGAATATTACATACAAAATTTTTACATGAATGAAAACGAAAAACTCTCATCTCACGCAAAACCCCTAGGCTATTCAATCACGATGATCCAATATAATATATCACAGCAACACATAATATCACATGTCATCAACGTAAGTAAATATGCGTATCTCAATTATCGTTGACGTATAGCAACGAAACCGGCGATACACTACATATCACACTTACGGTCGCAAAAAAGAAATGAAAATTACAATAATTAGAATCCGCAACCACCTTAGATATCATAAACCCGGAATATCTCATACTCCGGATTTCATGCCTAACAATATAAACTTGGCATTTTAGTCTCAAATTGAAAACACTTTTTAATAACCAGTCGGGCAATTAACAAGATTCCCATCAAATGATCGAATGCTCGTCGGAAACATTAGTAAACGGCAGCACCCCCGATACCGTAGACGAAGTGCACTTAGGCGGAACACCGCCGCCGCGAGCACCCGAGCGGATGCTTTTGGCAACGGGGTTCTCCTACAGTCACTTGGTCGGGGCTTTAGGGCGTGGCTATCTGGTAGTGTTACGCGGCGAGTGTTCGTGTACTATACAAGATTGCGACGGAGTTTTGATCCGAATCGAAACTCCGTGGTAATCTATCGAATGAGACTAAATTGCTAGATTTTCAATATACTAACTAGTTTTCACAAAACTAATTATTGTGGATTCCAAATATTGTATCACAGATCAATATCTACTAGACGATTTTAAACATTTCGATCAAATTATCAAACACCCAGAAAACCCAGAGACGTCAACAGCTTGAGTCTCACTAAAAATACCCAGAAGATGCAAAATAAAAAAATGGTGCAGCACAAGAAATTAGAACCAACAACTCCATGAAAGTGCGTCGGAACCGTGACCAAACAGGTGTTTGGGCCGCGGTTCCGCGGCGGTTCTATGGAGTCATGGCCTCATTTTTCTTGGGACTCCATTAAAAACCCTACATGATTTTCTGAATATTTTTAATAAAAAAGTTCCAACTTTTGAATTTTTTTCCAGAAACTAGGGAAATATGGGTTTTGAAAAGTCGATCGAACACTTTAACGTCGTCTATGCCACTCCTAATGCTCCAGCTTGGCTCTGATACCATGAAAGTATGCCTTAGCACCACTACTAGGTTTTTAGAAGCATCAAGTATACAATTTTAAAAATCTAGTGTGCTAATGCATGCCATCCAAGAATCGAACTAGAGAATTAGAGTTTTTAAACTAGTAAACAAGCTTTACACTAAGTGAACAAGGAATACAACCTTTGTAGACCGGTCCTTCACTTCTAAAGCTCCAAGTAGTAGTCCCTTAGCTCCAAGTAATGGTCCCCCGAACTCTTCTTAGGCTCCACTAGGCGAAAAGAACAAGCTTGCTTAAGGATTTTCGAGGCCGAAGATGATCTAATTTGAGGAATCTCTAACTCAAGCTACCTCTTCACTAATTGAGGAATTAGTGAAGTAAATAACCTAAACTAAATGGCTAGTTTGGTATAGATTGATGAAGAAGGAATTTTGCTCACTTTAGAATTATTTTTCTCCTTTTTTTTCTCACCTCACTCAAAGCTAGAGAGTAAAGAAGGAGATGAAGAAGATCTATTAATGTGAACCATGGGTGAGAAAATATCTCAAGAGATATTAGTAGAGAGTTAACCATGGCTAAAGATAATGGTTGGGTTAATAAAATATCTAGAGTAAAACAAAATTAGTGGACTAAGTCAAGGTTTCTACATGCTTCCACGAGCATCTTAAGACATGGTATTTTCCACCTAATTTTGGTTTATCCCTTAATAATTAAATCACCCAAATTATCTTTAGTTTGGTGTGAGTCTTATACACCCATGTCCAATGTATCATCTATCATGACACAAAAGTAAATACATTAATATATATCTCATTTATATTTAAATGTATTTATAGAAAAGAAATTCTTAAGTGAGCTAATATTAGTTAATATATATATTAATATATCAAATATATAATTATATATCAAATTATTAAATCAACATTTGATTTAATAATCCAGCTATATCTTATATAACCGACTAATATCATTTATATGTATATCTAATATACATATAACAAATGATTGAATCAACACTTGATTCAATAATCCGGTTATATCACATATAACCTATATCGCGAGATTAGAATACTGTATCACATACACATATTATCTCGGTCCCGCACATATCACATATGTGCCCTAATTCGTTTCGTTTGAGCTAGGAAAACTCTGTGTAGGACTCTAAAAACTCGTCAATACGCCAGCAGTTGGTGATGATCATATCAGTCACTTACAAGCCGTCAGCGGTACTAGCTGGACGTAACAGCTACCCAGGTATTGAGCGATTAGAAGATCAACAAGCAAGTTTGTCCAAACTCCCGTGAATCCTGTAACTAACACTACCGTACAGTCCGGTCTCTTCGTCTGATATGTCGCATATCGAGTCTAGGGGTGGTAAACGTCAGCCCTAATAACTTGATAAGTCATGTCGATGTGAGGCTCATAATGGGTCGAGATACTACTGATAACACTTACCTGTATATCTCATCAACAGCCCTGGCCAGGGACTTCCTGTTATAGCCAATCGAGTATAGCACAACATCAACTCCCAATATTGGGAGAGACGAAACCCCTCCTATCGCTCGTTGCCTCCATGTGACTCGGGACTGTATCCAAAATCCACCTGTTTGCATGACTCCTTTAAGCCGTGGTAGGGAGAAAATCAAAGCACAGTGGGAATCACATAAGACTCTATGACGATCTCGGGTCTACAGACTAACCTGTACCAGTGTCACCAGAGAACTGCTATCTGATGTTAGGTATAATACCATCTAGGAGTTCTCGGTGAGTCCTGTTCGGTGTACCCATTCTCCAATGGGCACCTGCGTACAATCTTTGATGTCAAACACCAATGGATGTGGGATCATCCATCGTCCCATACAGGGTCAAGAAACGTACACACTAGTGTACTCTGAAATATCGATGCCCTGTCTCGATACTCTATCGACTAGGAACCATTAAAGGATGTACATATGGACTATCCTGGCCCTACTAGTATGATCTGCATCATAGTCCTGGTAGTCAAGTACATCCTAAGGGCTTTATCAACATGTATCAGTAAGAGACAGTATAATAATACTAGTATACATGTTAAGATAAAGAGCAACCAGATAGCATATTATCATGTCGAGCAAGAAAGTCCTCTCTATATATGTCCAAGCATCCACTATAATATACAATCATGTACAATAATGGCCTCTAGGGCATACATATAACTAACATTACATACTCGTATTTAATCAAGATCCCGCACATATCACCATATGTGCCCTACTTTATTTCTCTTGAGCTAGGAAATCTCTGTATGGGACTCTAAAGACTCGTCAATACGTGAGCAGTAGGTAGTGATCACATCAGATACCCACAAGCCGTCAGCGGTACTAGCTGGACATAACGGCTACCCAGGTATTGAACGAATATAAGATCAACAAGTAAGCTTGTCCAAACTCCCGCAAAGCCTATAAGCAACACTTACCGTATAGTCCAGTCTCTTCGTCTTATATGTCGCATATCGAGTCTAGGGGTGGAATCGTTAGACCCCAGCAACTTGATAAGTCATGCTGATGTTTGGCCTATAACCTTTCAAGAAACTACTGATAACACTAACTAGTAAATCTCATCAGCCCTGGCCAGAGACTTGCTGTTATAGCCAATTGAGCATAGCGCAACATCAACTCCCTATACCGGGAGAGACGAAACCCCTCCTATTGCTCATTGCCTCAATGTGACTTAGGACTGTACCCAAAATCCACCTGTTTGCACAACTCTTTTGAGTCATGGTAGGGAAGAAATCAAAGTACAGTAGGAACCACACAAGACTCTATGACAATCTCGGATCTACAGACTAACTTGTACAAGTGTCACCAGGGAACTGCTATCTAACGATAGGTATGGTACCATCTACGAGTTCTCAACGAGTCCTGTTCGGTGTACCCATTCTCTAATGAGCACCTGTGTACAATCTTTGATGTCAAACACCAATGGATGTAGAATCCACCCCATTCAGGGTCAAGAAACGTACACACTAGTCTACTCTGGAATATCGATGCCCTGTCTCGATATTCTCTCGACTAGGAACTGTTAAAGGATGTGCTTGCGGACTACACAAGCCCCACTAGTATGATCTGCATCATAGTCCTAGTAGTCAAGCTAACATCCTAAGGGCTTTATCAACATGTATCAGAGAGACAATATAACAATATAAGTGTACATGTTAAGATAAAGAGCAACCAGATAGCATATTAGCATGTCAATCAAGAAAGTCCTCTATATATATGTTTAAACATCCACTATATCATACAATAATGGCCTTTACGGCATACATTTTCCTAACAAGTTGTTGGGTTTTTATAGGAGATTAAGATAGTGAAAGAGCTAGAGAGATTGGGGGATCGGTTACGAGGAGGTGAAGAAGAAGAGAGGGTTGGTTACGAGAGGGAAGCAGAAGAGATGTGCGGTTGAGAAAGGCTCAAGAGTTTACAACATGGTAGATGAACATCGGGGGATTGTTTCTTTTAATTAAGGAAATAAAGTTAATTAAGAAGAGAGAAAATGAAGAGGGAATTAAATTAATTAGGTAGTGGCTTATAGGATGTGAGCAGTAATCTGAAATGGGTTTGGGTAAAAAGGGCTTATGGGTTTTAAAAGAAATAGAGAAAAAGAAATGGAAAAATGAGTTTTGGGCTTTTAAGCTGAGTTAGAGTTTAGGTTAAGTTTTGGTTTAAAATGGGTTTTGGAAAATAATAAAATAGGAAATTATATGGAGAGATTAAATAGAAATATAATATTTTTAATAGAAACAAAAATATACGAAAGTTACAAAAACAATTAAATATAGTATTTTATTAAAGAAGATGATACGAAAGTATAGGAATTTTTTGGGGTCGTTACACGTTAGTTAGAGATGTTTTGTTTAGTTTAGTTTATTTTCCGCAGTTTTATTTCTTTATGTGAGCCCATATTGGGACAAGTTTTCAGACGATGTTTATTGGATTTAATTCGTTTCCGTTTATACATTTTCTTAACTCTATTTACTGTGGCAAATGGACATGTATTAAATAGATTTTATATTTTTCTGTTCTTGATATTGTATAGACAGCCGTAATGTGACTGTGGAGGGATGTTTCCTAACCAATGGTAGCATGGTTAGCTCTGTCACATGCCGTAGTTTGCTCACTCTGGCAAGCGGGGTGTGAAAAACGTCGTCTATTTGCTATATGTCATTTAGACGGGGTTGCACATACTTGCTTATACTACTGTGATGTTGATATCTGTGATAACATGTTCGGATTGTCGTGTTAGATAGCCTCCAGTGCAATGGTAGTTGTACAGTTTATATTCATTTGTATATTCATTATTACGGGATGAGCGTCCGATATGTGGACTGTTGTTTCCGCCAGTTTGTATATTCTTTTATTGGGGCACGATCGGGTTGTGGTCGATGTCACCTTTGTATATATGTTTTTCTTTTCTGTACTAGGATTACCCCACGGTGGAGTGCTTGAGTAGCCGGGTTATAGAGGACAATGGGCCCGCATCTCATGGCTTTGAGACAGAGGGGGCCTCACTCTAGAATTGGCGAGCTATTCACCACATTCGTAGGGGGTATAGGATAACCCACGGAAGAGGTGCTCAAGTTACCGAATTCCGTGAAGTGCCGGGTGGCCCATTCACTTTGTTTATTGGGGTTGCTTCATTTCTGGGATTAGCGGGTAACTTGCCACACTCATAGGAGTCTTAGTTCTTCATTGCATGGGCTATCTACACGACCGGGGAATGTCGGGTTTCATTTGCGGCTCAAATGAAACCCGGGGCTCCTAGATTATCCGTTGTTCTGTGTTGCTTATCGCTTTTCTGTGATGTTGCTTATATCATGACTGGGACGAATAATTATATATTTATATATATATTAATAGATGTATATGTTTTGCATCCATGCTAGTCTAGTCCCCGCTCTGCCGTTAGTTAATTAACCTAACGGTGCATGACGGGGCCCCGTGGCGAATGCGGATGGCATATACATACATTGTATTTTCGTTCTTTTTTGGTGTGATAGGGATTAATTGATGGGACCACATTAATTTTGATTAATGCAAGGAAAATAAACCTAAAAGACGTTGTCGGAACAAATTTCGAAAAAACTATAGTTGTATTCTTTTGCTTTGCATAGTGGTGTTCATTCAGGAATATCCAGCACCTCATTCTAGGAGGCAAGAGCCTAGATCCCTTCACGGGGAGTGACCACTTGAGCAAAAGTTTATGATACTGTAGATTGCTCGGTTTTCTTCAAAACCACTAGTTTTTAAAAGCGGTGACTAAACCATTCCTTTTCAAAACTGCTCGGGTTCATTCAACGATATCAAGTTCATTACGTTAAAGGTTTTTTGCCAAAAACTAGTCGTAGCCCTCCGTCATTTCCTATGAGTAGTGCTCAGTATTCGTGTTGCGTATGTTGGCATTGTCAAGGCGTAGCGTACGGTAGTTGAGTATTGCTTGTTTGTAGCATGCGATGCGATTGGTTAGGACAGTCGTGCGGCCTTGTTGATTGTGTCAAGGGATCGTGCGGGTGGGTTTAATGCAATCAAGATAATGACGGGTTGAACTTGAATAAGACCTTTTGATTTGTTGACTGTGTCAAGGTCACTTGGGTCCTAGGGGCCAAAACCACATCGGGAGTTTCAAATATACACGAAACTTGCTAGCACTTTTGGAGTGTGGTGACTAGAGTGGCTTTCATCTAGTTTATCATGCAATGATAGTTTGATCCCGATCCTACTGATGAGTATGATTACTCTTGGGAGATATTTTCACTTCACAATCAGTTGACCTATTAGGTGTATAGAAAGGTGTTAACGAGGCTACGCCTCTGCGGAAACAAGATTTATTTTAATTAGGTCCATGCGAGAGCACGGGGAATCTCCCTCGAAGTACTAACACCAACCTGGATGAACGGTTAGCGAACTTGTAAGATGTTAATGATCCCAGCTAGTTCTCATTTTAAGGCTTGAAGGAGAATTCGAGAAAACAGTGGGAGCTATCCAGATTATATAAAGTGATTAACCAATCTAATTTAGGTTAGAGTGCATGCTGAGTGTTTCTTTTCTCTCTCTCTCTCTCTTTAGCAGCGACCATGACCTGACCTTAAACTAAAACTCATAAACCAAGTTAACCGAACCTTCTTAAACACTTTGGTTTTTGGATTGTCATGGTTCACGACGAAGCCGCATATATCCCTGTCACTCCTACTTACCTTTTGCATTTCTCCAGAACACTCCATATCACTGAGAAGATCCATATTTCTTGGGTATGCCATCGTATAGTTACATAGGAACTCGAAGAAACTTGTTTCGGTTCGAGAATGGTTTTCGATTCTGGAGAAATTGAATAAGATTATTCGGTTGTCTTTTCTTTTTCCCTTCTCTCAGGTTGAAAGAGCTCCAAGTATTAGGAGAGTACACCTATTACGCTTATTGGATACTATTTCTTCCAAACCATAGGCAGGAGCCGAAATGTACGGAAGGAAGAAAACCAATTAGCCTAAGTATGGTGTACAAAAGTTAAGAAGAAAAGACATATAAAGGGATTAGAGTGAGGGCAAAGGAAATTGCGACTACTATCATTCACGACGAAGCCGCATATATCCCTGCCACTCCTACTTCCCCTTTGCATTTCTCCAGAACACTCTGTATCACTACGAATATCCATATTGCTTGGGTATGCCATCGTATAGTTACATACGAACATGAAGAAACCTGTTTCTGTTCGAGAATGGATTCTGGTTCTGGAGAAATTGAATAAATTATTCGGTTATTTTTTCTCTTTACTTTCTCTCAAGTTGCGAGGGCTCCTAGTATTAAGAGAGTACAACTATTACGCTTATTGGATAGTTTTCTTCCAAACCTTTGGCATGTGTCAAAAAGTAGGGATGGAAGATAATCAATTAGCCTAAGTATGGTGTACAGAAGGTAAGAAGTAAAGACATATGAAAGTATTGCAGTGAGGGCAAGGAAAATTGCGACTGCTGTCATGAATCTGAATAGTGGAAACAACATTACTCGGAATACCCGGCCACCCCACGAAACATTTTCATGTTTCAGTCTTACTATATGGTGTTAATTGAAAACTGCATTCCCAATTAGATTCTGACTACAGGGTATGTATTTACCAGACTTTATTCTCACATTTGTATGGCATTACAGATACTGAGTAGGAGTAGAACATTGGGAATTGGATGATTAGATCTTCAACATCAGAATTCTTTGTAATTAGTGATATTTGAGGAAATCGCCTGGGTTTTGCCTAACGGCAAATATTTGGTTTTGAATATCCGTCGTATGCACCAATTTCAAACTGATATATCTGTAGCTTATTTTATAAAGTGAGATATAACTTTTTGAAATTATATTTATGACGTTTACCTATATCAGTTGATAGTTAAGTAAGATGCATTAAACAACGGTGTAATTCTTCTTAACCATAACACAGTTTTCAACCTAAGACGCACAGAGTTTGAGTTATTAAACTCAGTGGACTTATACAAAGTATTGTATGTTATCCGATGTCCATTAGGACAAAGGGGTTGGTACTCGTACTATATTCCGTTTACTTATGACTTCTCTGGTTATAGACACGCTTTTCGTTGAAATATAAGGTCCAAATTTTGAGAATTTATAGGTATAAGAATAAAGTAGAGAACCATATGTTGCAGGTATCAGGATTTTTCGGGGTGATCGAAGGTGTAGATACTTATTCTAGGTATTCCGTCGTAAGTAATATATTTGAGAACTTGCTTCTCTCTCAGGTTACTCATCCGTGAGTACGCTCCTTGATGAGTAATGCTTCTTGGCCTTCTTCCATTTAGTCGATATGCGCTGGAAACAGCTGCATGTTTTTTGAATCTGGTTCAATTTAAATTAGTGTCTTTGTTTCTATATTGGATATAGAATGTATTCATATCTTAACGTTGTTAAGGTATATGGAGTAGTCCGGCTTATGCATAAAAGCAAAATCTGGATAAACATAAGGCACGTTTCAGTAATGGCAGTTTGTGGGTTATCCCAGGCTTTGTCGAGGGTTAACATTCTACCGTTTGGAGGATCAGTAGTTATATGGTTCTTAACTCGCCACCTCTTTAGTAAAATGAATTTTTTTCCAAAAAATACAAGTGGGAGTATGGTAGAACTGGAAGTGATTCCAGAACCATAAACGATTACTGAAAATTTAATAGAACCTAAAGATTCAATTGGATTCAACAATTCATTAGCCACTCCGAAGATATAATGGGTAATCTCAGCCACTCGAGAGGTACTTTGGTCTCCTCAAAGACGGTGATAGGGAGGTTTTGATGACCCAAGCTTGCCATTACTGTTGTCCTAGACTATGAGATCTGGAAAGTGCATGAATATAACATCGTTCTAAATTAGTTTTAGAAGTGCATGTGTATATGACTCGAGGGTTGTTGTAGTCAGTGGGAGCAACGGAAGCGTAGTGGGCCAGTAGCTTATGTCTATTCATAGACTAAAGCAAGTATAGCGGAGATAGATCATCTATTTTTGATATGACAGTCATAGAGTTTGACTTCATCAGAACAATAGATGGACCTGGTAAGAAGATAGTAAGGTGTGATGTCCTGGTATTCAGATGACGTACTCCTAATAGGAAGTGATGTTCCTATACTACGATCGGTTATACTGGGGTTGTCATAAGGTGTTTCTCCACATAGGATGTGGATAAAATATCAGGGATTCTGGTCACTAGATCTATGATTTTAGATCTAGATTTGGGAAGTATCCCGATTTGGGTACTTTGACACTATTCCAAAGTGTTTTAGAATAGACGACTCCTGGCGTGGTGGTGTATCCGCAAGTGATAGAGTCATCCTCTCTAAAAAGATATCTTCTAAACTGATGAGGAGAGGGATTTGCATGATTGACATATCACTTGCTTATGCAATTGAGTCTATCATTAGATGTCAAGTAACACACTAGATATTGCTTTTGCACTGGCTGCAATAAGCATATATTAATCCAATCCTGGAGAAACATTGGGAAGAGGTTATGAACATAAGAGGATGTTCTTGGTATATGGTAAATGCAGCCTCCTTCAGGAGGCGGTTATCATTTCAGGCTTTCAAGGTAACCTGGATGACAGAGTAGCTGTCAGAGTTAATAGTTTTCTCTCTTTTGAGGGGCAGTATATTGGACAGGTGGTCCAAGCGGATACTGAGGAAGGCATGGCGCAGGATACTGATTAAATTCAGTGGAAGATACGATCTAAGAAGTTTGTTGGATTGGGAGTTATTTATGAACTTGGTTCCATAAGATATCCAGATAAATTCTAAAGACATGTATCTCTCATTTCGGGAGATAGTCTTTCTCCGCGAAGTTGAGATATAGAAAGATAAAGATAGAAACATTGGAGCGGATCCACTCACCGAGGCTATTTCTCGAACGTGATAGTTTCATAAACGTGCTTTGTGAGACTGATTAGTAGAGAAGTTGGGTGTTCAGTATCACACAGGCTGTGAGTATGCGACACCGCAATAATTAGCCTTAAATGCAAGTGGGAGATTTTTGGATATAGTGCTCTCAAGTCAATTATTGTAATCGCAGGCAGGCGATTGTGATGATTGAGGGAGGACCTATACAGGTAGAACAATCTTACTCGAGATGATAGTATGCTATCCGGTTTGTATTTATCATTATGTATATGCATTATGTGGTATTACAGATCACTATAACATGTTGATAAAACCCGTAGGATTATTGCTTGACTACCAGCGTCATAATAGCGATCATATATGTGGGGGCTGGGTAGTCCATAAGCACATCCTTAAATGTCCCTAGTCGTTGGAGTATCGAAACCGGGCATCGATATTCCACAGTACACTAGTGCATATGTTTCTAGATCCCGACGAGGGGCGATGGTTGGTCCCACATACATTGGTCTTTCGCACCTAAGATCGTATACGGGTGCTCACTGGGGGTGAGTACACTGGACAGACTTGCCGGGAACATGCTAGATGGTATTATACCTATTTTTAGATAGCAGTTCTCAGGTGACATGAGTACAGGTTAGTCCTTCGACATGATATCATCATTTGTCTCATGTGAGTTCCCACTGTGCTTTGATTACTACCCTACCACGGCTCAAAGGAGACGTGCAAACAGGTTTTAGTTGGGTACGGTTCCGAGCCACATGGAGGCAGTGAGCGGATCGTCGGGGATTCGTCTCTCCCGGTATTGGGGGTTGATGTCGCGCTATGCATGGGTGGCCATCACCAGAAATCCTTGGCCAAAGTGGACGAGAATTACTGATTTGGATCAGTAGTTTCTCAATGGGTGATGGGCTGCACACCGACATGAAATATCGCATTATTAGGGGTCTGATTTTATCCATCCCCTAGACCTGATATGCGATACTATTAGACGAAAAGACCGGACTGTACGGAGATTGTCACAGATAGGCTTAATAGGGATCCAGATGAGTTTGCTCACGGCCTTCCTTTTCAACAGGTACCCGGGTAGCCATTACGTACAGCTAGTGCCGCTGTCGTGCTTGTGGTTATGGATTTATCCAGTAACTCACTGTCGGCGTACTGTCGAGTCTTTAGAGTCCCACGCAGAGGGTTTCCCTGGTTCAGGAGAAATGATGTAGTAGCGGTATTTTGATACGTGCAGGATTCCGATCGAATGATTGTTCTAGTTACCCGGACTTTCGATCGGACGGTTGATAATACTAGCCGTCTTAGGTTTGAGCCGGATTATTAAATCAGGTATTGATTTAATAATTTACATATATATATTTCGATACGTATATTTTAGTATTATGTTCTTTGTATTATTCTATCTCTTTGGATATTCGTATTTTGATACAAATACGAGTATGTATATACAGTTGAGTGTATTCCGTATTTATACAGAAAACATTCTAGAAGATGGACACTTCATTTTAGATTTATCCATTTATTCTTTAAATGGAAATGAGGTATAAAGGTAGTGATGTGAGAATGGTGAGAACCATACTTGAATATTGTTGACAAATGAATTGTAAATTCATTTGTGCAAACTATTCAAGTATGGTTGCTATATTTTTTTTTATTGAAAAATGGTTTTATACAAAACCATGCTTCATGGTTTTCTTTCTCTTAGATGGTTGGTTTTTTGGATGAAAAATCATTCTCACCATTTTGGTTATCTCTCCTCACTAGCCTTTCTTAAGCTCCTCCTCCTTCTTGATCTTCCACCCTACTGTCTCATGTATTGAGAATCAAGAGTGGAAGAAAGATAAAAATACACTAAGAACAACTCACTACATCCTAGACACTCTAGATTAGCAACCTAGAGTCTCTAGTTGCTCCACTAGATTTTTTGGTGTGGAGTTAGAGCCATGAACCACATCTTTCGGGTGGATCATCTTTGATGGAGGAAGACCGACGGTCAAGCTCGATCAAGAAGACCTCAAGGAGCTAATGAAGAGAGTAGAAGACCAAGGACATGGATATTTTGGTAAAACAACTCTATCACAGTAGATAACCTCTTTATAGCTTGCAAGTTTCATGTTTGGTTTTGATTCTAAGTAGTTGTTTCTAGCACCAAGTTTTGTAAACCCAAAATTTTTCGCTCCGCAACGGTCGCGGTCGACGGTCAGGGCGCTAGGAACCCCAACAACGGGACCCCTGTAAAATCTGCGACGCCCCGGATATACCCAAAACTCTCATGACACATATACTGCACATTGAGTTCACATGACCAGTTTAACCCGTTAATCGGAGGTTCCCTTTCTCCAAAGGCTAGGGGTAATTAACGATAGCTAAGTCCACGGCTGCCGGAGATTCGGATCCGCAAAATCAATAAACCCCGGCCTACCGTAGGCAGGAGGAATCAGTAATGCGCCTAACAACCGTGCGCATTCCTATCCTAATGGGGTGACGAAAAACACCCTATAGATTCTGGCACGCCCGGTGGGACCTTCTCTCTTCTTTCATATTTCGGGTCAAGGATTCATGTGAGCTCAATTAATATATATTGATTGTTTCTACTAAAATTCTATTCCTTTGAGCAGATTAACAATTTTCGATTTCAATTTTCGGACGCAACAAAGATGTCTCCAAGGAAAAGCACAAATATCGACACAACTCGCATCTCCTACACGATGAAGATGGACACCAGGACGGTCCTCCTTTCTAGTCTCGGGCGACAGTGGGAAGAGCCTCTGCTACAGTTCGACTCTATTCTGTTCATGCCAGCTAACACCATCCTAGCTTCTAAAGCTTCGGTAACAAACAAACAGGCCTCAAAAGGCAGGAGGCCAAATGTGGTGATTTTGAGGGCGCCCCAACCCAAACGCAAGTCGATATTCGAACGGCTCTCCTTGGCCCGAGCTGAGGGAAAATACGTAGGAACGAAAGAAGTCGCCAAACGTCGCGGGCAAGCTCAGGCGATGCCTTCGGCGAGTGCGCAACTGGATGTCTTTTCAAGGCTTTCTACTGGCTGATCCACAGCGGCTTCCCGAAGAGCAGAAGCGTACCAGGCATTCAAAACAGAAAAGCTAAGGCAGAAGCGGCTCAGGTATAGAGCCAATAAAAGGGCGCGGTGTAACATTTCAGAAAATATAAAATATTATTTTTGGAATTTAATATTAAAATAATATATTTTGCAAAAACTACCGATGTGCGAATTTGGGGTTTTCATAAAATGGTATAAATATGAATTATTGCTTCTTGTCAGTGTCTTTTTTGGCCACATTTTCCTTCTTTGAATCATGGCCGAAATCATTGTTTGAGGAGAGCTTCATTTGGCTAGGGTGAAGTGGCTTGGGATGAGTCATCACATTACTTTAATGCAAGCATGGTTTCTAGGATGAGGTGTATTGTGCATTAATTCCTTTTGTAATGCTTGAGATATTTTGCAAAGATATTATGCAAAGGGTATTTGGATATGGTCACTTTTGGACTTGCTTTTGTTCCCCCCCTTCACTGTGGACATGAGGTGGCCGGCCCCACTTGTTTGTTTTTAAAAAGGAGTTGGATTAATTTCTTGGATGATTGATTCATATATACATTTTTGAGCTCACCCCATCACAATTCCCAAAGAGCTTTCCCAGACTTGGCCGAGCACATTTTGTGTGCAAACACATTCAAAATTCCAAAGCTCATTGCTCACTTGATCTCATTCTCCGTGGCAACTTCATTTACCTGCACCTGATTAGTTGGGTGCCTTGAGACAAAATTTCCTACACTCTCTCTACTTCTTTCTTGGACATCTAGGCTAGCAAACTGGATGTCCTATTTGCCTCGGTTTGAAGCGGGAGCTCGTATAAAGATTCGTTGACGTGGTGCTACTTCGATGAGGAGACCGAAGATCGGAGATGCCGCGAGGAGCGTGGAATGATAGCTAAAAACCGAAGGACACGGATCGATCGGTACCTTCGCATGGATTTCGAGACGACGAAGCGTATCGACTATGGCTAAGCGAGGAGTTTAGCAGGAGAGTAGATTTATATCTACGGGGGAAGTCGGGTGGATGGCGTATAGCACCCCCGCAAACATTGTTATGGAATATCGTTTGATTATTTTATCCTGATAAATGATATGCGACGGACATGATTGTAGGATTTACAAACGATAACATGATAGAAATTGATGCTAATGGAAATTTTGACATATGAGAATATGAAATGATAAGTGAATCATGATAGGTATGAATTAAAAGAAAACAAGTGTGATGTTAATATTATTGTGATGCGAGATATTAATGTGATGAACGAGTATACGATGCGATATGATGACTTAGTGTGATTTGTCGTTATATCGGTTTCGAGTTGATATAAGATTGTTGATACCTTTTTAGGTCCCCTGATACGGAATTGACATGGATGTGACCTGAGAGATAGGTATATATATATGGATAATGTTTTGCATTTTGAGTGATATGTCGTACGAGACTTAGATCCGTACCCCGATGTTTTATAGGTTGATAGAATCCCTATTTGTTTAATGCTGCCATATGATAGATTTCCGTACGCGATGAGTTTTACTTGTCGATTTATCCATACCCGTGTTTAGAGGATATCGTACGATGGATTATACCGTACGTGATGTTGTGAGGCTGGAGGCCGATTGATAGATTCACCGACTCGGATATATATTGTAGACATGTATACATTATAGCATTTAGTTGACGATGTACTTTATACTGCGTTCATGTTATTCTCATTGCATTACATATACCTGTGCTAGTACACCTACACCATTATCGATGATGCGTATGTTGCACATACACAGATTGCCGGCTCACACACTTCATCATCGATAATTGCTATGTCACTACACAGTAGATTTGCTACATCATGTTATGATATACTTGCTATGTTCATATCACTGTTCCATATTGCATGAGATATACGGACATGCTTACATCCTGTTATATGTTGCATACCATGCTACAGCTACATGCACATCATGCTTACATACTGACATGTACACTCACATATCTTGCTATAGCTGCATATACCTCTAAGTGGTATTATATTGACATATGATATTGAGACGTTGCTTTTCGTGCTATTGTTCTTATGAGATGCATCATACATACCTGCTTACATGTAGATACCCTTATCTTTCTATAGTTACAAGCACACCTCATATGATGCTGCACTTGATTTCGGAGGATTTGGGAACCGCATGATATATTTTAAAATTAGATTCATTTAAAAGAGCGGTTTTCCCTTAGTATGCTCATATTACTGTTTTATGTTGCATATATCAGTTTTTCATGGATTTTCGCATTGAGATATGAATTTCATGTGATTTATGGATTTGAGAACCGTGGGGGTATTTCAAGAAACTATGTATTGTTTGAAAACCCGGTTTCTCTTGATATGATATTTCAGTGCTTCCACCATGAGATTTCTCGGTTATGAGATTTATGATATATACCCGATGCGAGGAGTGAGTGGGCCGTGTGCGGGTACATGCTGGATCCCGGTACGGTTCCCCTCGGAAAGAAGTTCGCAGATGATAGACGGTGAGCCTGGAAGGCTGGGTAAGTACCTACCGGTGATAGTATTTAGACTCGGCAGTTATCGTGGGAATACCGACCGGAGTGATGTACGACATGTCATCAGGGCTAGTCATGGGGACGACGCTTGAGATATGAGGATTTACGTGTCGATGTTAGACACGGGTTTCATGATGTTTCGAGTGTCGATGTTATACACTCAGGTTTCCATGATTTTGTTGTGTCGGGATGGACACACGTTGATTTATATCCTCATATTTACCCGCATATGCTTTTATGATATTTACTTGCAGGAGTTGTTGTGTCGGTAGTTGACACATGGATGAGATCCACTGCATACATGCATTGATTATATTGTTGGACGAGATCCACTGCATTCATGCATTGATTATATTGTTGGATGTTATCCACTTGCTGATAGGCATTTACCATGTATTGGCACATATGCAGATACGGTCACCCTAGATATCATAGTATTACCTTTATGATATAGTTGACCTAGGAATCGTTGTTTATTTCGATTTCTACCTGATGATGTTTTTCTATTCACGAGTTGGCAACTCACCCCCGTTGTGCCACAGTTCTTGCAGTTTGTCCACTTGGATCAGTAGCGGCATCGCTGGCACACAGCTTGCTTTCGGGTGTTTTGCTTTTGGTAGGTGGTACATGTTGGATCGTGCCCCTCTTGTATTTGTTATTCATATTGTATCTAGTCACTCCATCAAATCAGAAACCAGTAATTGTATATGTTGCAGACTTAGAAGACTTGTAGTTGCGAGACTTAAGCGATGGGTTTTATGTTCGCTTTTGGGGTTGATATCTTGCTTTACTTTATTTCCTTCTGTGGATCTTCGCCGTTGGGCGTCATATATTTATATTTATGCTTGTGGTGGTTGTTTCCGCCGTTGGGCGTGATTTGCTCCCTTTTGGGGATGCTTTATTATATTTTGTGTTGTACCCGTTTACGGGGTTAGTTTTTACAAAGGAGGTGCTGCCCAAATTTTTAAAAGACAAAATATGATTTACTATACCTTTATTTCAAGCTTCACTTCTTTATTTCTTAAAAAGGTTTAGATTTCTGGGTTTTAGCTTACTTGAATTACGTTACACCTGGAGACGTCGCGTGATTTAAGTGCTGGTCGCGAGCTAGTATTTTGGGTCGTGACAAAGTTGGTATCAGAGCGCTAGGTTTAACCTTGGTTCGAGTCTAGGTTTGACTATGTGGAGTCTAGGGCGTATATATTTTGGAACCTAGGCTTGACCTTACGGAACTTAGACTTGAACAAGGGGGTGTTAGACCCGAACTTTCGTTTCATAGGCTGACCCTGATTGATGGACTAGGTAGCTTGGGTAGAGTGACGTACCGTACGTATTTTCCGCGGCATATTTACGATACGATACTCTACTTATGTGACCTTAGGATGTACATATCTTGAGACTGGTGATTCTCTTCGTTCCTTTGATTATACATCCATTTGAGATACTTGATTTGATTCGTTTCCATGATCGTACTCTAAGTGATTTGACTCCTCCTTATGATCATGTATCCATTTTGGGATCTGTTGACTCTTTTCATCCCTTTGATCTTTTTCGTCGATACTTGATTGAGGTTCTTGTCACCATGGTTTGAGCGCAGTTTGAGCTGCTGCTGGTGTTGCGGTCAGGGCGAGCTCGTCGTGGACGAGGATTGACCATCGTGTTTTCTGGTGACATGGGAACGTATCGATGTAGTGATGTGTTATGACCTCTCGTTTGAGATGAGTGTGCGGTTTTGTACCGGATGATCGGGCCATTGTTAGAGGCTGCCGGCTGTGAGAGGACTTTTGATGTACAGGATACCTCAGAGATTTGTGATGTCATCGACCGTGCAGACAAATGACCCAGCTGTTGCTGAGATTGATGTGATGTCGCTTCCAGAGCTTGCGAGCTGAGATCGTTGGAGCTTCCAGGCAGAGATGCGACAGATGATAGCTAGTCTATCTTGGGATTGAGTTGAGAGACGAAAGTGATTCGTCAGATTTGATACGCCGATGCAGGCCCAGTTGAGTTGAAGATTTCCAGTGTGGTGAGTCTTACTCAGGTCTAGAGTAGACCGATCCAGAGATGACCGTTGATGTATCGTCTATCCTTGAGGATTGATGCAATTGTTAGCATTCGGACGGAGGGTGTTCACATGTCGTCTAGGCGGAGTTGAAAGGTTCGAACGAATGTTAGAAAACCCTTTTTTTTCAAGTTTAAAGTATTTGGAGGAACATGCAAGTGATTCTGTGGATCCTCTAGAAGAATGAAACCTTAACTCGACGTGATGACCATGGAACCGCTTTTGAACCCTAGGGTTTGGGCAGTTCAGCGGTGCCATCAATGAGTCTTGGGTTTGACCTTCTACGGCTGGTCCATAGGTACTATACCGAATATTATTAAACTGTGCTCAGGTGTTGAGCTATCAGGAAATTTTGGGACTTTTGATGACTCGATCGAAAAGTTTAACACCGTCTGGATATCCTGTGATAGGAGATCAACAACAAGACCAGCTTCGGATAAAGGACCTCACCCAGATACGTTTTGAGTGGATCGAGAACGGATGAGTATTCAGTATTCCTCCGGTGGTTGGGACGAGTTCCCGAGGACGCGTTCGGCTAGATATCTTCTACAGAGTGATGACTATACCGAGTTCGTGATTTCGAGTTCATGCGAGAGATTCCGGATTGATTGTCGCTGAGAACCATTGCAGTACGCAGATATCATGACATGATGTCAAAGTGGACGATAATAAGGACGGGTGGAACAAGAGATTCGTGTGTGATGCTAACGAGCTGTTGTTACTCCCCGTCGAGATTAGAGATCTGATGTGTATGCAGAGGCGTTGGGATACGGCCAGTTCCCGGGAAAAAGTTATGCTGAGAACAGAGATGTCCAGAAGTGAAAAAAGATTTGTAAGAGTACCAGCCTCCGTATAGTTCGGCATAAGCAAGATCGGAAGAGACCTAAGCAGGCTCCTCCCAGGACACTGCTGGAATAATATTTTGCACCGAGGATCAAATATGTCGTGTATATTCAGAGGACCAGAGGCCGACGCCAGTGACGTGCTGCTTTATGAGTGATCATACTAACGGGCTGAGAGGTGACCTGAGGAGTGACAGAGAGGAATCGTTTCCGTTAGCACGCCTGACCGGGCAGATGAGCTGATAGAGTGCGAGATTTGTGATCCACAGAGGAATGAGGACCCAGAGACAAAAGACGCCAGATTGTGAGCAGGAGGCAAGCAGATGTTCTTGCTCTGCCAGTTTGGGCGTACCGACATCTTCTTCGACATTGTAGGAGGTGTACCTCAATATCATTTGTTGCGATTTGTGTTTGTGATCCGAGTATCACACTTATATCGCTTGGATTTGAGTTTTGATGATTGAGTTTCAAGATATTGTTTTCGTGCACCAGGGCTGCACCTACTGGGTATTTACATTTTGTGCATAGTTGTTGCACTGGATATACGTTTTACAGACTATTGTATTGGTTTATGATTTGTGTATATCTAATTGCACATGATATTGATTTTGTGCTTGGCTGCACATGTTTATGATTTCGTGGATTTCATACAGTTGATTTGATATGTGCGTATGGTACGCGCTCGATTTGATTTTGCACTCGGTATAGCTCATATGTGCTTGCAGTGCATTGATACGTGTTTTGTGCACGCAGATACACACGGTTATGATTTTTTATACACCTTAGTACACTCGGTGTAGTTTTCATACGCATTTGAGATTTTATGATATTTTGTGCACTAGATGCACATGATTTGATATTTCGTGCAGTGGATGCACCGGATTCGTATTTCGTGCATTGGTTGCACTAGATTTGCATTTCATGCGTTTGTTGCACCAGGTGGGTATTTCGTGCATTGGTTGCACTAGGTTTATACTCTGTACTTTGGTTTCATCCGATTTATGCCTTTGAGCATCCGTTTTACGTGATTTGTGTTTTCGTGCACGTGTGTACTTGATGTTCGTTTTCGTGCATGCTATTGCACTTGATGCCTACTACGGACCGGGCGTGTTTGAGTCAGATTTTTGCGCATATTAGGCGCTGGTACTGGATTTTGTGTGCATTAGATGCACTTGATTTCGATTTCATTCGTGTATGACGGATGCACTTGATTTGGATTTTCGCGCACGTGCATGATATGTGATATGATTTTTGTGCACGCCTGATGCACTCGATTGGGATCTTCGTTCGTGCATGATAGTTGCACTGGATTGAGACTTTCGTGCACAATAGTTGCACTGGATTGAGACTTTCGTGCACACCTGTTGCACTGGACTGATACTTTCGTGCACACCCGTTGCACTTAGTCTTACTTTTGTGCATATTGTGGCACCTGTACTTGGATTTGATTTCTTTGCGCACTAAACGCACGTGATGGTTGGACACGCCTTTTGAGGCTAATTTTGCTCTTGAGCCCTTTGTTTTCGTGATGGACATTATATTATGTAGTAACCGAACATGACTGATCGGAGTATAGTGTTTGAGTATTTTGCATGCATAAAAAGGTTTATCAAGAGGTTTTCAAAAAGGAGCTATAGTCTCGCTATTTCTTACGTGTCTGTGAGTGACACGAACGTTTACAAAAGAAAACCTTTTTGGGATATTTTGAAAAGGGAGGGACGTATATTTGAGCAAAACTTATATGAAAGTATATTATTACTTTACAAATGAGCATCCGTTTTTTGTGACGTGAGCTACACATCACACGGCGATTCAGAAAAAGATTCTGCATATGTTATTTCAGTTTTTGGAGATTTTTCAAAAAGTATGTGTACTATATACATATTATAGGTTTTGCTTAGTGTATATTGGATTTCAGTAGTGGTTTTGAGATCTGTATCTCGATTGTAACTCCGATGATATGCGTGCGAGTCCGATGATTTGCGTGACGCTTGACGGAGTTCGGTTTTGGGTTTCATTCACGGCTTCAGGCGCATGCGATGCGCTATGTTATTTCTGTTGCTTTCGTGATTTCGGATCCCTGTTGATTTGAGCTGATTATTGAAATGTTTTAGAAATTGGGGGTTTAAATTTTAAATTTGGGGACCGAATTTATTTAAGGGGGGAAGATTGTAACATTTCAGAAAATATAAAATATTATTTTTGGAATTTAATATTAAAATAATATATTTTGCAAAAACTACCGATGCGCGATTTGGGGTTTTCGTAAAATGGTATAAATATAAATTATTGCTTCTTGTGAGTGTATATTTTTTGACCACATTTTCCTTCTTTGAATCATGGCCGAAATCATTGTTTGAGGTGAGCTTCATTTGGCTAGGGTGAGGTGGCTTGGGATGAGTCATCACATTACTTTAATGCAAGCATAGTTTCTAGGATGAGGTGTATTGTGCATTAATTCATTTTGTAATGCTTGTGATATTTTGCAAAGATATTATGCAAAGGGTATTTGGATATGGTCACTTTTGGACTTGCTTTTGTTCACCCCCCTTCACTGTGGACATAAGATGGCCGGCCCCACTTGTTTTTTTTTTAAAAAGGAATTGGATTAATTTCTTGGATGATTGATTCATATATACATTTTTGAGCTCACCCCATCACAATTCTCAGAGAGCTTTCCCAGACTTGGCCGAGCACATTTTGTATGCAAACACATTCAAAATTCCAAAGCTCATTGCTCTCTTGATCTCATTCTCCGTGGCAACTTCATTTACTTGCACCCAATTCGTTGGGTGCCTTGAAATAAAATATCCTACACTCTCTCTACTTCTTTCTTGGACATCTAGGCTAGCAAACTGTATGTCCGATTTGCCTCGGTTTGAAGCGGGAGCCCGTATAAAAATTCATTGACGTGGTGCCACTTCTACGAGGAGACCGGAGATGCCGCGAGGAGCGTGGAATG
The DNA here is from genome assembly GCA_030015575.1 of Agapanthus africanus. Taxonomy (NCBI): domain Eukaryota; kingdom Viridiplantae; phylum Streptophyta; class Magnoliopsida; order Asparagales; family Amaryllidaceae; genus Agapanthus; species Agapanthus africanus. Next base: position 560,430,932 of record JASDDO010000022.1, on the reverse strand, counting down.
ATAACTAAAGACTGAAGGACACGGATCGATCGGTACCTTCGCGTGGATTTCGAGACGACGAAGCGCATCGACTACGGCTAAGCGAGGAGTTTAGCAGGTGAGTAGATTTATATCTATGGGGAAAGTCGGGTGGATGGCGTATAGCACCCCCGCAAACATTGATATGGAATATCGTTTGATTATTTTATCCTGATAAATGATATGCGATGGACATGATTGTAGGATTTACAAACGATAACATGATAGAAGTTGATGCTAATGGAAATTTTGACATATGAGAATATGAAATGATAAGTGAATCATGATAGGTACGAATTAAAAGAAAACAAGTGTGATGTTTATATTATTGTGATGCGAGATATTAATGTGATGAACGAGTATACGATGCGATATGATGACTTAGTGTGATATGTCGTTATATCGGTTTCGAGTCGATATGAGATTGTTGATACCTTTTTAGGTCCCCTGATACGAGATTGACATGGATGTGACCTGAGAGATAGGTATATATATATGGATAATGTTTTGCATTTTGAGTGATATGCCGTACGAGACTTAGATCCGTACTCCGATGTTGTATAGGTTGATAGAATCCCTATTTGTTTAATGCTGTTGTACGATAGATTTCCGTACGCGATGAGTTTTACTTGTCGATTTATCCATACCCTTATTTAGAGGATGTCGTACGATGGATTATACCGTACGTGATGTTGTGAGGCTGGAGGCCGATTGATAGATTCACCGACTCGGATATATATTGTAGACATGTATACCTTATAGCATTTAGTTGATGATGTACTTTATACTATGTTCATGTTATTCTCATTGCATTATATATACCTGTGCTAGTATACCTACACCGTTATCAATGATGCGTATGTTGCACATACACAGATTGCCAGCTCACACACTTCATCATCGATAATTGCTATGTCGCTACACAGTAGATTTGCTATATCATGCTATGATATACTTGCTATGTTCATATCACTGTTCCATGTTGCATGAGATATACGGACATGCTTACATCCTGTTATATGTTGCATACCTTGCTACAGCTACATGCACATCATGCATGCATACTAACATGTACACCCACATATCTTGCTATAGCCGCATATACCCCTAAGTGGTATTGTATTGACATGTGATATTGAGACGTTGCTTTTTGTGCTATTGTGCTTATGAGATGCATCATACATACCTGCTTACATGTAGATACCCTTATCTTTCTATAGTTACATGCACACCTTATATGATGCTGCACTTGATTTCGGAGGATTTGGGAACCGCATGATATATTTTAAAACCGGATTCATTTAAAAGTGCGGTTTTCCCTTAGCATGCTCATATTACTGTTTTATGTTGCATATATCAGTTTTCATGGATTTTCGCATTGAGATATGGATTTCATGCGATTTATGGATTTGAGAACCGTGGGGTTATTTCAAGAAACTATGTATTGTTTGAAAACCCGGTTTCTCTTGATATGATATTTCAGTGCGTCCACCATGAGATTTCTCGGTTCTGAGATTTGTGATATATACCCGATGCGAGGAGTGAGTGGGCCGTGTGCGGGTACATGGTGGAGCCCGCTACGGTTCCCCTCGGAAAGAAGTTCACAGATGATAGGCGATGAGCCTGGAAGGCTGGGCAAGTACCTACCGGTGATAGTATTTGGACTCGGCGGTTATCGTGGGGATACCGACCGGAGTGATGTACGACATGTCATCAGGGCCAGTCGTGGGGATGGCGCCTGCGATATGAGGATTTACGTGTCGATGTTAGAGACGGGTTTCATGATGTTTCGAGTGTCGGTGTTATACACTCAGGTTTCCATGATTTTGTTGTGTCGCGAGGGACACACGTTGATTTATATCCTCATATTTACCTGCATATGCTTTTATGATATTTACTTGCAGGAGTTGTTGTGTCAGTGGTTGACACGTGGACGAGATCCACTGCATACATGCATTGATTATATTGTTGGACGAGATCCACTGCATACATGCATTGATTATATTGTTGGATGTTATCCACTTGCTGATAGGCATTTACCATGTGTTGGCACATATGCAAATACGGTCACCCTAGATATCATAGTATTACCTTTATGATATAGTTGACCTAGAAATCATTGTTTATTTCGATTTCTACCTGATGATGTTTTTCTATTCACGAGTTGGCAACTCATCCCCGTTGTGCCACAGTTCTTGCAGCTTGTCCGCTTGGATCAGTAGCGGCATCGCTGACACATAGCTTGCTTTCGGATGTTTTGCTTTTGGTAGGTGGTACATGTTGGATCGTGCCCCTCTTGTATTTGTTATTCATATTGTATCTAGTCACTCCATCAAATCAGAAACTAGTAATTGTATATGTTGCAGACTTAGAAGACTTGTAGTTGCGAGACTTAAGCGATGGGTTTTATGTTCACTTTTGGGGTTGATGTCTTGCTTTACTTTATTTCCTTCTGTGGATCTTCGCCGTTGGGCGTCGTATATTTATATTTATGCTTGTGGTGGTTGTTTTCGCCGTTGGGCCTGATTTGCTCCCGTTTGGGGATGCTTTATTATATTTTGTGTTGAACCCGTTTACGGGGTTAGTTTTTACAAAGGAGGTGCTGCTCAAATTTTTAAAAGACAAAATATGATTTACTATACCTTTATTTCAAGCTTCACTTCTTTATTTCTTAAAAAGGTTTAGATTTCTGGGTTTCAACTTACTTGAATTACGTTATGCCTCGAGATGTCGCGTGATTTAAGTGCTGGTCGCGAGCTAGTATTTTGGGTCGTGACACGCGGACTCCGGCCAAGCTGGATTTTGTGATGTTCCAAGAGCCGAGTTATCCTGCAAAGACGACTGTCTCGGCCGTAAAAATTCGCAACTCTTTTGAACTTCTGAGATGGGTCAAAAGAAACTCTCTTATTGCGAAGATCAAAAGGATGACAATTCGTACAGTGCTGCGAAGGGACATGTCTAAACCCTAACGTAGAAAACCTGACACCATCTCTTCAAGCGTTTACCAGGCACTCTGTGCAGCGCAAAAGCAGCGGGGCAAGGCCCGAAAAGAAGCGCCAGCGCCACTCGATAACCCTGTCAGGACGACCGTCTTCAGTCGATTGTCCTTTCCCAAAGCGGAAGGACCACGACAGCTTTCTGCAGAACCAGCCGCTGGAAGAAAAAGGATAGCCAGCTATGTTTTCCATATAGTCTACATGGCCGGTATGCGTCCCAGCGATAACCTTCGCAACAAAAGAAAGGATGGGGCCACCACATCCCAAGCCCAATCTGGCTTGAATGTGGCTGCCCCTTCCCAAGATCAGCCTCCTCCGCAGAATGGTGAAAACCCTCTCGATGAGGCCGATAGGCAGAAGGACCTCTCAGTCCATGTGGAATCAAGCTCGGACAGCGAAGAAGAGCCGAGCTTTCGCCCTCGGACTACAGAATAGGAGCTCCTCCATGAGCTCCGAAAACAACTTTGGAGCAAAGATAATTAGATGGTCAAGCTATACTCTAAAATTGACAAATTGATGAACGTCGTAATGCAGCTCGTGGCTCAAGTTGCTCGGGCTCCCTCTAATAAAGCGCAAGTCTCTACTCATAAACCGGGGTGATATCGACCCGAAGCGACCGATGCATGTCTCTTCAGGTCCGAATATGGGCGAGCTATACGGAAGCCGACGTATTCCGCTTCTGGGGAAGCCTTGGCCCCAAATGGTGCCATTCCACTGATGCAAGATCGAATAATATATTTGGTCACCAACAAAGTTAAAACATTGGTGGCCGAAGCTGAGGCTCAGAAGGAAGTTGGCAGCAGTGGGAGGTCGTACCCCGCACAGTACAACCTGATCGAGTTCTCTAGCGGTTACGTCATCCTTAAATTCGGGAGATTCGATGGGACGGGAATTGTGAATCAGTATGTTTCCCACTTTAAAGCATCATGTGGGAATACAGGTGGAAACGATGCGCTTCTTCTTCATCCGTTTGTCAACAGCCTAACTGGTGTCACTTTCGACTGGTACGCAAGCATACCAGACGGTTCCGTTACTACTTTCGTCCAGATGGAGTCTCTGTTTCGGCAAAGATTCATTAGTGTCAGTGATAAAATCTCCATTGTTGACCTTGTGAGGACCAAGTATGGGAAGAATTAAAGAAACACGGACTTCATTTCCTGATGGCTCAATTTCACTGTCAAGTGCGAGCCGCCGTTAGAACATGACCAATCCGTCAGCCTCCTCATTGGGAACCTCAGCAATTGGATAGTCCCGTTCCTATGTACTGCGGGTCTCAAAATGTTGCAGGACCTGACCAAGAAGGTTAAGATGTAGGAGCGTTCGAAGCAAGAATCTACCCCGGTCTCTTAAAATGACAAACCTTGGAAGTGCCGAAAGGATGACCATCGTAAAGGTGGGAGTCCAACAATGCCAACGTTTTCAATGCGTCTGACAATGAAGACAAGAGAAGGGCTGGTGGACAAAAAACCGACCGATCGCAAAAGACAGTACTGGAAGGAGAAAAAGCAAGGTCTACTCCTTCAAAAGGGACAAGGTCCGGAAGATATTCAGGGACGGCTTGAGGAATGGTTCACAACTTCCAAACCCAAAGAGTCCGCATGAAGTAAGTATGACTGACAACCCTATGTATTGCCCATACCACAGAATGCTAGGTGACGTCATCGAGGATTGATACGTCTTCAAAGATTGGGTCGAGAAACAGTATAAGGAGAGAGAAATCTCATTGTCCCCTGGCGTGTTGACAAATGATAAAGTCGCAACCGCTAATTTCATACAAACAGAAGCTGAAACCTTTTGGAGGCATGTCGCTGAATCGTCCACCCTAAGAAATGTGGACAATGTGTCGCAGCTTCCATGGAATATGTTCATATCCAAGAAGACGGAGAAGATGCTAAAGCTGCTTCAGAAAGAACCCAGAGTCGAGTGGGGAGGGGAAAAGGAGCCCACTGTCCTGTCCACCAATCTAAGACAGACAGGTTCGAAGTCCAATAAGCTTAGAAAGAAGAAAAAGAAAGACGTAGCGCGACGCGAGGAAGAGTTCACGAGGAGAACAGCCATTCAAAAATACATCGATTCTCTCGGAGACTATGTGCAAAAGAAAAGAACCCTTATCCAAATGAAGGAGTTCTTCCCTATAGGAGCCGTGATTGGTAAGGTTTTTGCGTGCTAAGTTTATTACCACAATCAAGACGGTTTCGCTTGTAGCTAGCCGGTTGAGTACGGGTCGTCCGCAGGGAGATGTGAATCTTTTTCTATGTGCTTTAACGAGTTAAGTCCAAATGTCCAGGTTTGTTTTTAGATTACTTATGTGCTAAAATGATATATAAAGAGAGCTTGTTAGGGTTAGGATTAGGTTAGTTTGAGTTAGGAGTCGCTCACTTCTTTCTTTGCCACTCTTAATATCGGTGTTACGGTAATCGGCAACAACGGGGATTAGCACGACTAGGAAGGAACTTGCGAGTATAAGCTAGGCTTTCCAACGCTTAAGTTCTTCCTTTTGGTGCTTGTCCGTCCGTTCTTGGCTCTTAGCCTTAATCTCCGGTTAATTCAACCACAACCGGTCTCACTAAGGAATCACCGCTATCATGTAGGATATGGTGCCGTAGGGAGCGGACTGTGGTTCAATTAACGGGAGTCCGAATTAAGATGTTGGGCAAGAAAAGAGTGAGAGAGATTTCCTTCTCTCAAACTTTCCTTATCCTACCCTAACAAGTATGAAAACTACTCACCCATTACAAGAAAAAGGAAAATAAAACAAAGAAGGAAGGTAGAAAGAAAGAGGTTAGAAGATTACAACTAGCTATTTGAGACCTCACTTTGGCAAGGATCAAGCTTAAGCATCATTGTTGTTTAAGGATAAAGAAAAAGAGAACAAGAAAGAAACAAACAACAAATAACAACAACTAGATTAGCAAATGAAAAATACATGCAATTATAATTAATAATAAGACAAACATGGTAACAACAAGAACTCTTTATTCATCCTTCACTCACAAAAGTTCACTACAAGGTTTTAATGGAGAAGAGATGAGAAGAGGAAGAAGAACAACAACATGTATTCTAAAATCTAAATACAATAATAAGCACCCTTGGCTTTGGCAAGTTCTGGACTATTTATAGGCAGGGAACTGAAACTCTAGGGCAACTTTCAGGCCATATATGAAATTAGCAATCTGCCCCCAAAAGATGATCGTCCACTGAGCCAGTATGGCCGCGGTTCCACGGCCTAAGCGTGCTTATGCCGCGGAACCGCGGCCCTTTAGGAGACTTAGGTCTTGAAACTTGGTAGTTTTCTCCTGTTTGTTGTTGTCTGCAGTGTGGTATATGTTTTTTCTCAGAAACTCTTCACAATTTTTCCAGAATTTCAGCAGAACAAAAGGTGATGTGATGTGGATCTTTTGCCATGGTTTCCTCGAGCTCCGCGTAGATATTTTGGATCTTGTGTTGACATTGAGCTTTGTGCATGAAAATGACATCGATTTGCCATTTTGTCCCTTAAACTGGTGTGCGGCAACATACGGATAGAGAGCGGAGACCCGTGTTTTATCTGTGGTTGGCAGTAATCCAGAATTTGTCGTGCTTTTCCATGAATTTCATTATTTAGAGCTAAGAACCTGTATCCTGCAATTAACTAGCAAACACGGCTCAAGAGTACCTACCGATAAGCAATGTGATAAAAATTGGGCGGTATAAAAATGCAAAAATCTGATATGAACAAATACCCCCAAACTTATCATTTCCTCGTCCCGAGCAAAGCCAATTTATTCACAAAAATTCCTAAGCTCACTTTCGCAGGGAACGCGATTGCACTGAGCATGTGCAACAAGCCGTTAAACCTCTAGGTGTCCCTAGTAGGAGGAGTGTTGTCTCCTGAGGGTTTTCAGTGGATACTACCCATAAAATCCAGTCAAGCTAGTTTTGCAAAATAACTATGATTCAAAACCCCTAAAGTTTTGTTTCAGAAAATAACAATTCTATTATCCCGAGTCTAGACTATCGAACCTTTATTTTTCACACCTCGCTTCTTATTTAACTTAAGATTTTATATGTCTTTACGTGCAGTGCAAACAGTGTCGTTAAGTTCCAGAAAGATCGATTAAAGTCATTATGTCACACAATAAAAGCCCAGATAAATTTTTTAAAAGGATCACATAAGTTTTATAAAGAGTTAAGCATTTTTCAAGTTTCGTTTTCCAGTAAGGTTTCAATTTCAGAATTTCTATCTTCCTTAACAGAAAACTAGGTCTTATTTTTCACTCCACCTTTTTCTTGTTTTCATTTCATACAAACCTCTGTGAACGTGCAATAGTCTTTATCATAGAATAAAACCTTCATACTCCGCTAGAAATATTTTTTTATAAAAACCTGTCTTTTGTCAAGATTATTCTCACACAAAGAACCGTTAGGAATTTTAACTCGGAGAGAACACTTGCTTGACTTTGTTTTAATCTGGACTTTCTAGGCTTCTTAACGAGCTTTGGGCCAATGCACCCAAACCAGTTGGCTTTAGGGCATTAGGTGTAGAGACACCCCAGCGGACTTAATTACTCAAGTTACCTAGGAAAAAAAAGACAATTTAGCGTGAAAATCATGATGATTCAATGCGAACGGAGATATAACCGGCAGTTCAATTATTTTTTTGGATAAAAGACGTGTTTAGTGGGTTCGGTGTGTAATCATTCCAATCAAGTTCCAGATGGGTTATTTTTCAGACTTAGTTCCAATTAAGGTATCAATAACATTCCTTCATATTCACTTCACTTCATAAACTATTCTTGATATTACTTATTTCAGAACAAACCTATTTGATCCTCAGAAAATCATTTATCCATTTAAAAGTTTTTAGACATAAAAGACTTGTCATCTAATTTCCAAAACTCACGACACGTGTAGTGTGATGTAAAGACGTATATCAGCTATAGTTAACTTCAAATGAGAGTTATCTTTCAGGTTTTCAAAATCTAAAAATAAGATTTAGTTATTCTTATCTTATCAAACAAAACCGTCGAAATGTTGAATCAGAGTTCTCCCACTAGCTAACTTGACAGAAAAGTTTTTATGTTTTTAGAAAATTTTCTGATTTTTATGAATTTTTTGGATTTTAGTATGCAGATGCAAAATATACATATGAATGCGAAGGTTAGAAATGCGTACCGAGCGTACCCCCAAACTTAAACTGGACAGTGTCCTCACTGTCATTGCATGAAGAGATCATTGAAGGGTGAAAATTGTCGGTTAGATATACACAAATTTTATTTTTTTTAAAGAAAAGAAAAATAGTAAAAATGGAAAAGAATATCAACAAATATATACAAAATGGAATATTCATACCCCCAAACTTATTTGGAACAATGTCCACTGTTCTTGGCTGGATAACCGAAGTTTGGTGGTAGGCAGAGAAAGATTATGCAGGGTAAACCGGCTCCTGTAAGACCAAGGAGCTCCTCTGTTGGTTCGGCTCTAAGGTACGGTTTAAGTCGGTGTCCGTTTACTTTGAAAAATGAACCGTCCTTTGGATTCTCCAAATCCACAGCGCCATGCGGATACACATTCCGCACAAAATACGGCCCTTTCCAGCGAGATCTGAGCTTAACTGGATGGAAATGTAGCCGGGTGTCGTAAAGCAGTACCTGTTGACCAGGTACGAAAGTTTTGCGCAAAAGGTGTTTGTCGTGAAACACCTTCGTTCGGTTCTTAACGACAACCGCGTTTTCGTAAGCCTCATCCCTAAGCTCGCTCAATTCGTTCAACTGCAGCTTCCGATGGCTGCCCGCATCTTCGAGAGATAGATTCAGCTCCTTTATCGCCCAAAATGCGCGATGCTCTATTTCGACAGGGAGGTGGCAAGCCTTTCCATACACAAGCCGATAGGGAGACATGCCAAGATCGGTCTTATAAGCGGTTCGAAATGCCCAAAGGGCATCAGTGAGTTTCAACGACCAATCCTTACGGTTCTTGGAAACCGTTTTCTCCAGTATTTGCTTGATTTGCCGATTTGAAACTTCGTCCTGCCCACAGGTTTGGGGGTGGTAGGGCGTAGATAGCTTATGATTAATGGAATATTTCCGCATCAAGGCCTCGAAAGTCTTAATGCAGAAATGAGTTCCATTGTCGCTAATGATCGCTCGGGGGTGCCCAAAACGGGAGAAAATGTTTTCTTTAAGAAACCTAACGACAACCTTATTGTCGTTAGTCCGGCTGGGCACCGCCTCGACCCACTTAGAGACGTAATCAACAGCGAGAAGGATGTACAAGTTCCCGAAAGAGCTGGGAAACGGCCCCATGAAATCTATCCCCAAACGTCAAAAATCTCCACAACCAAGATTGGTTGGAGCGGCATCTCGTTCCTCCTGGATATCCGGCCCAAGTGTTGGCACCGGGAGCAAGTATTGCAGTAGTCATGAGCGTCTTTGAAGAGTTGTGGCCAGTAGAAACCACACTGCAAGATCTTCTCAGCTGTCTTTCTGGGGCCAAAATGCCCGCCACATGCTTGATCATGGCAAAATAACAGCACATTCTTGAATTCATCGTCAGGGACACACCGACGAATAATCTGGTCGGGACAGTACTTGAACAGATAGGGTTCGTCCCAGTAAAAGTGTTTTACTTGGGACAAGAATCGAAGTCTGTCCTGACTTGACCATTCAGTCGGGAGTAACCCTGTGGCCAAATAGTTCACAATATCTGCGAACCAGGGTTCGCGAGATACTGTCAAGAGTTGTTCATCCGGAAAAACGTCGTTGATCGGAAGTTGATGCGACGGCGAAGAAGGAAGTCGTGAGAGATGGTCGGCGACTACGTTTTCACAGCCTCTTTTGTCCTTGATGACAAGGTCAAACTCTTGAAGCAAGAGGATCCAACGTATTAGCCGAGATTTTGCATCTTTCTTCGCAAAAAGATGGCGCAGAGCAGAATGGTCTGTGTAGACAATGACTGGAGAGCCGATGAGGTAGGGCCTGAACTTTTCTAAAGCAAATACAACAGCTAAGAATTCCTTCTCAGTTGTTGTATAATTAAGTTGGGCATCGTTCACGGTTCGGCTAGCATAATAGATTACGTGCGGCATCTTGTTGATGTGTTGTCCAAGGACAACACCAATGGCAAAGTCGGATGCATCGCACATAATCTCAAATGGGTGCGTCCAGTCAGGTGAAGAAAGAACGGGAGCAGAAGTGAGTGAGCTTTTTAATGACTCGAACGCAGTCACACAGCTCGAGTTGAAGTTGAATGGCGTGTCCTTGGCCAGCAAAAGAGTCAAGGGCCTAGCAATCTTGCTAAAGTCCTTGATGAACCGTCTATAGAAACCGGTATGACCAAGGAAGGCTCGGATGTCTCTGACGCATCTGGGAGGAGGGAGATTAAAAATGACCTCAATCTTTGATTTATCAACCTCTATGCCATTTTGAGAAATGATATGTCCTAAGACAATACCTTCGCGCATCATGAAGTGGCACTTCTCCCAATTCAAAGTGAGGTTCTTGTCCTTACATCGGGTAAGGACAGCGTCAAGATGCAGCAAACACTCGTTAAAGGAATCGCCGAAGATGGAGAAATCGTCCATGAAGATCTCCAGGAATTTTTCCACCATGTCTGAGAAGATCTCCAGGAATTTTTCCACCATGTCTGAGAAGATTCCCATCATACACCGCTGGAAGGTAGCGGGCGCATTGCATAACCCAAAGGGCATGCGACGATATGCAAATGTGCCGAAAGGACAAGTGAATGTGGTCTTGTCCTGGTCTTTTTCGGCGATGGGAATCTGATTATAGCCGGAGTAGCCATCAAGAAAGCAGTAGTACTCGTGTCCGGCCAATCGTTCAAGCATTTGGTCAATGAAAGGTAGCGGAAAGTTGTCCTTCCACGTTGCGGCGTTGAGTTTTCTGTAATCGATGCATACTCGCCACCCAGTTTGGGTGCGAATAGAGATTAACTCGTTCGCCTCGTTAGTGATGACCGTTATGCCTGATTTCTTGGGGACAACGTGAATGGGGCTAACCCACTGGCTATCAGAGATAGGGTAAATGATACCACTATCTAGACACTTTACGATTTCCTTTTTCACAGCCTCCTTCATGAATGGGTTGAGTCGCCTTTGTGGATCCCTGGCTGGTTTGGCATCATCCATCAGATGAATGTGATGTTCAACGATCAGGGGACTAATCCCCTTGATGTCCGCCATGGACCAACCAAAAGCTTGCCTATTGCTGTGCAAGACCGCAAGAAGGGCTTTCTCTTGCTCTGGAGCTAGAGAAGCCGAGATGATAACAGGGAGGGTCTCGTTCTCACCCAAGTAAGCGTACTTAAGGTGAGACGGCAAAGGCTTTAGTTCGAGCGTTGGAGGTTGTAAGTCCACGTTGCCCACCCCGGTGCCTGCGGGGAGGCGAAAACGGTATAAAAATCTGATTTTTACGGTATTAGGCAACATGGACTATCTAAAGGAGGATCTTTGCTAAACAAAAACTAACTACAAGCTAACTAGTATTAGCTACATGGAAGAAAGGTTATACCTTGGGCTTTATGTCCTTCTCTCCTTGCTCCTTGGAGTGGAAGAAAGAGATCACCCTGTCGCCTTCTCTAGTCGAAGAAGGATGCACCCGAGAGCCTCAACCTTTGGCTTCAACTTCAAGCTAGAAGTAACTAAGATGCTAGAAGTGCTAATCCTAGAACTGTAACATTCTAAAAAGATAAAATATTAATTTTGGGAATTTTTATAATTTAATGTTATTTTATTGAATATTTTAATATTTTGGAATTATTAAATGCAAATAAATAGGAAAAATTTGAGAAAAATTATGGAAAATTCTAAAATAGGGTAAATTAGAGAATTATGCCATTTCTAAGTTTAATTGATTAGTTATATACTAAATTAGTGCTAATCGCGATTAAAAATCGCTAATCGGTTTTTTAGCAAATTTGAGCAAAACATGCACACATTACTTTTCACACTTGTGCTACTTTTTATTGCCATGGTTGTTTTGGGGTTGCTATTTATGTGAGAAGGAGTTGAAGAGATAAAGAAAAGAAAAAGAAAATGGGAAAAGATTAAAGAATTGGAGGGTTGGTGAGAGAGAGAGGTAAGGGCTTCATTTGACCATAACCCTTAGCTTTTTTTCCCCTCATTTTCCTCCCTCTTCTATCTTCTTCTGCTGCTGCTCCTGCACCTCATTGCCTCCCTTCTTCAAGCTCCAAAACACCTCTAAATCTACACCAAAACCACACACTCATTTCATTAAAAGTGTGCACAATCCCTAGATCTACACTTGGAGCTAAAGAAGCAAAGATTTTGACCACTAGGGGCAACTCAAGAAAATTCTTGAGTTGCCAAATGAGGTAATTTCTGGACCATTAGCTTAATTCTAGCATTTCCTTTACCCCCATGTTAAGATTGAATCGATATTGTGTGATATTGTGGACTTGTGGATAACCTAGTTAGGGTTGTGATGAATTATGGGTTGTAATATGAAATTGAGGTCAGTAGAGGTTATACCATCACCCTAGTGTATGAATTGGAACCCAAAACCTGAAGCTTAAACCAGAATACGGATTTCAGAAACCGATATCGGGGAAATTATGGAATCTGTGAAGGTTAATTTGAATCTGCTATCATACGAGACACCTGAAAATAAAATTGATTGGACAGTGGTATGTGCAGGCACCCAGGGAGATACCACCAAAGCCCTAGCCCCCAATTCCGTTTCCAGGCCGCCAATGTATTCACTTTAGCCGCCAATTGCGGCCTGGGTCCCACCATTTTGTCTCGTTTTTGTGCTGTAGCTCCTACATGTTCATGTTAGGCCCCTGGTATATATAGATTCGTATAAAGTGACCTAGGGTGAAATCTGGGACATATTTCCTAAGTTGCTGTTTTGGATTCGTGTTTCCGTATTTCGTATTTTTGATCCTGCAATTGTGGATTTTGTTTTGCCTCGACTATTTGGCGTTTATACGACGATATAGAGGATTTATTGATGGTTTTGAAGGCGTGCCATAGGTTCTCACCTATAGGCCCCTTATCGTATCGTTTTGGATTTCATGTGCCGTTTTAGCTTGATTTTGTTTTAATGCACATATACGATACTTTGATGTGTAGGTACCCCATGAAGATTTCGGGACGACAAGAAAGCACGTGGCGACGTCGACAAATGAAGACCCAAAGTGAGTAGATTATATCTACAGGGGGAAGTCGGGTGGATGGCGTATAGCACCCCCGCAGTCCGTAGTTAGTATACTATGTATATTAGATATATGATAGTTTATATTGTGTCGTGGTTTTTGTGTTAGATGTATTATGGTTAGTTAGGGTTAGAAGTAATTAGCGTAGTTCCCAGTTGCGAGCCCTAGGATAGAATTGCACCTACACGCCTACACTTGTATATTCCTTATACTTACACTTGGTGGATGATATTTGATGACATCGGAAATGAGTCGATGATATTGGGCCTTGTGCCGCAAGACAGGTGATTTGATATGATTCATATTTGGGATATGGCATGTGATTCTTACGGGCTTGGGATGTGTGTGTTTACCCCCGCATTCATACTTCATAGATGGTATCAGATGTACTTGACTTAGATCAGTACCCCAGATTATGTGATATGATGATAATGATACCTGATAATTAATAAGAGGAATGTGATTTGACCCGTACCTAGCTTGGGATGCCGTATGACGATTTACCGTACGAGCCTTACACTGATGATAGATCCGCACTCATGACTTGAGGAGGTCATATGATATATTGTATCGTACGCGATACTACTGAGGCGGGATCACCGACTATATATATACATATCGACTTAGATTTAGGTGGTTTCCATACCCCTCCCGATTGGCCGGATGCTTAGATCAGTAGTTTGCATAATAGATGTTAGACTAGACTCGAGTCATACCTATTTCAAAAACTACGAATCAGGAATATCTTAAAGACAAACAAAGGGATTCTACGGATACATTAAAGGGCGTACCTTTTCTTAAAAACACCGTAGCCCTTATTTTACTAAAAACCCTGATTCGTCTTGTTTCAAAAGGCATCACTACATGATACATACATATTGATGTAGTTTCTTCACGGTGGTGTTGATTATTCGATTCCCGCATACTCATGCTATTCATATTGCCTGCATATGTTGCCATCATGCTGTTAGGACACCAGCACCATTATCGATGATGCATATGTTCCACATACACTCGCTTGCCGGCTCGCACACTTCATCATCGATAATTGCCATGTCACTACACTGTAGTACTGTCGCATTTAGTATACGACCATTGCATTGCATACTTGTATACATACTCATTGTACACTTATATTTGTACACATACTTGTTGCACATACACAGATGATAATTCTAGATTTGGGAACCGCAAAATACTCCTTAAAACGGATTCTTTTTAAAAGAGCGGTTTCCCCAATATGTGCATATCACTTTTCCGTACTGCATGATATATCGATATGCTTACATTCTTTTATATGTTGCATACATCATGTTTTCTGATCATACGCATTGAGATATGTTGTTTCCATGATATTTCTGGATTTGGGAACCGTGGCTATTTCAACTGAGAATATGTATTGTCTTTGAAAACCCGGTTTCCCTTGATATGATATTTCAGTGCGTCCACCATGTGTTTTCTCGGTTCTGAGAGTGGCTTATGAAACCCGATTCGAGGAGCGGTAGGCACCGTCTGCGGGTACATGGTGGACCCGGTAAGGTACCCCGGGGCAAGAAGACTCGTATATGTTAGACGGTGAGCCTGGCAGGGGAGCACTACCTACCGGTGATAATATTTGGACTCGGCGGTTATCGGGGGGATACCGACCGGAGTATGTACGTATAGATACGTCGAAATTCGAGGGTCGAAGCTGGGCACTCGGGTTTTCGAGACAGCGTATGATACGTACCTATCAGGGCCAGTCTTGGTGACAGCGCCTGATAGACGAGGATTTTCGTGCCGATGCTAGGCACAGATTTCATGATGTTTTATGATATTTCCGTGATTGCTTATATCCTCATATTTCCATGCATATGCTTTACGATATTTACATGCATGAGGCTTATTGTCATTGGGTGACAGGTGGACGGAATCCACACATATACAGACATTGATCACATACCGACTGGATTTACATTGATCATACTTCATTTGTATATATAACAGGGTTTGAGGGCGCTGTTATATATACCCTTACACCAATATTAGTGGTATGGGACGCTAATATATGTGTATTGATATTCATTTGATACTTCATCATATTTACTTCATGCAGCATACCTTACATTCATGACATGTTATTACCTGAGTTTTTGGCACTACATACATGTTTAGAGGTTACTTTGCCACCTTATCATGCTTCAGACGTACTCTTGAGGTCTACTTTTTATATTGATCGTATTGGCCTAGGTTTATGTCTTGCATTCGGTTTCTGCTTGTAGATATTTCTATTCACGAGTTGGCAACTCACCCCCGTTGTGCCACAGTTCTTGCAGGTTTTGCCGTACAGGTTCCATTGTGGTATTTCTGGCACACTACTTTCTTGCGGGTGAATTGCTTTTGGTAGGTGGATTCTTTTGCATCAAGAACCACTATTGTACTTGTATCATTCATTGTATCTAGAATTTCCATCAACCAAAACTTGTATATTGTTTCAGACTTAGACATTAGTGATGTATTATTTGGCCTTAGAGTCGCGCTTAGTAGTATTGCGGTTTTCTTGCTTGCTGTGTTTCTTTTGGATTTGATCCTCGCCTTTCGGCGTTGTATATTATTGTTGCTTGTGTGGTTGTGACCGTCGATTGACGAAGTGCTAGCTCCCGCTTGGGGATGCCTTTTATCATTGCTTATATATTGCTATTCTTGTTGTACCCCGTTCGGGGCCAGTTTTTACAAAGGAAACTCTGCCGAAATTTTTAGAAAAGACTTTACTTTTTAAATCCATTTTCGGCTTAGTTATTTAAAAACCTTGACTTCAAACATGTTTCTCCTTACTTCCTAAAAACAAATTTTCATATTTACTCTTAAAATGGTTTTAGATTTCTGGGCTTTCGGCTTACTTGGATCAGATGGAGTCCTATAGACTTCATATGGTTCAGATGCCAGTCACGTGCTCTTTTCGGGTCGTGACAAGAACCTTAGAAGAGAGTAGAGATTATTTTAGAGAGGTTTATCTCAAGCTCATGTGTTTCTCAACTCATGAGAGGGGAGAGCTTGAGAGAGAGGAAGAGGAGGAGAGAGAATCAATATGATAGAATCAATAAGAATAATGAACCATTCTCTCTAATATGGGTGAATTATGAAATTAAATAATTAGCTAGATAATTGTCATGGTTAATCAAGACTTGACCATTATCATTTCACATTAAATGCAAATTGCAAGGATCAAAGAGCATCTTCCATATGGAATGATGATGGTCAACATGTCAACCCAAGTCAACAAGTCAAGTATGGTCAAATGGTCAACAACCCTAACCATGCACAATTATATTTAACTAATATCAGTTATTCATAATACACACATAAGTATTAGGGTTAAGCAAATGACAATAGTCATCAACCCTAATCAAAGTCCTCTCCCTCTGTCTCAGTCAACTGTGCATACGCACCCGTATTCGTGATCCGAGGAACACGAATACAATGAGATAAAACCAGTCCCAAATCATATACTAGGATCTGGCTTAAACCAAAGCCCGCTAGTATAAGCTGTCCGGACAGCAAACGTGCACAAGTGCGCGGATGTGAACGAACCCTGTCGCAAAACCATGCGACCTCTACTCATTTTGCCTAAAGGAGAATAACTCTCTGTGTGGGACTCTAAAGACCCGACACTATGCTGGCAGCGGGTTTAACCACAGACCGCAAGCGGCACTAGCTGTACGTAACGGTCCCCAGGTAGATGCCGATAAGAAGACTGACGAGGTGAACCCATCTGAACTCCTACTGAGCCTGAATGTGACAGTCTCCGTACAGTCCGGTCTGTTCGTCTGATACATCGCATGGCGGGCCTAGGGGGGCGGTAAACGTCAGTCCCCTAATAGCGGTACAAGTCGTGTCGGAGTGTAGCTCAGAACATCCTGAGATAACACTGGAAACCTACCAGTATATCTCGCTTGCCCTGGCCAGGGACTACTTGTGTAATGGCTCTCCTAGACACAGCGCGATGTCAACCCCCAATACCGGGAGAGACGAATCCTGTCTAACCATCACTGCCTCCAAGTGCTTCGGGACTGCACCCAACTACTACCTGTTTGCACGACTCCTTTGAGCCGTGGTAGGGTAGTAATCAAAGTACAGTGGGAACACACTCGAGGCGAAGTGACAGTGTCAAGTCAGCGGACTAAGCTGTACTCATATCACCTGGGAACTGATAACTGACGATAGGTATAATACCAACCAACAGTTCCCGACGAGTCCTGTCCAGTGTACTCGTAACCTAACGAGCACCCGCATACTATCTCAAGTGCGACGTACTGACGGCTGCGGGATAGACCGTCTCCCACGCTGGGATGAGAAGCGCATACGCTAGTCTACTCCGGAGTATCGATGCCCTGTCTCGATAGTCCTACGACTAGGGACCTGTATAAGGATGTGCGTATGGATTACCCAGCCCCCACGAGTGTGAGCACCATCACAACGCTGGTAATCAAGCAAAGATCCTAAGGGCTCCACTAATGCGTATAAGTGATATAATAAAAGAAACATATGTACACATTAAAGCAGAGACAAACCAAGTAGCATACTACCATTTCAAGCAAGATTGTCTATACAACTGTGAATATCCCAAGCTTCCATCAAGTAATATACATACTAGTATGATACAGTAATGGCCTCTAGGGCATATACACTAACAGAGGTGAAACGATTGAAGGCAAGATTGGTGAAAAAGTCTCGAACTCAAAGGATTCCAGCAAAGGTTCAAAACGAGTGTAAGCGACCGAGTTGGATGGTTCAGGTAACTCATCCGGAAATTCGAAGGATTCAAACTCGGGTGGTGAGTGGCTAAGATCGTTCGAGAAAGTGAAACACTCGTAGTCTTTGTCGGGAGCAGAAACAGCAGCAGGTTCGAAGAGGAACGCACCAGTGGCGTTAAGGTTATCGTGATCGAACAAAAACTCCTCGAATTCACCCTCTTCTGGGGTGATCTCCTGGATTGAGCAAACGTCTAGTATATGAGCATTAGGTTTGGTGGACTGATTCCCCAACCTAAAAATGTTGAGTTCAATTGTCATGTTTCCAAAAGATAAGTTCATCGAACCATTTCGACAATTGATCACAGCATTTGAGGTTGCAAGGAATGGGCGACCGAGTATCACCGGAATTTGATTCCGGGGGTTAGCTACAGGTTGTGTGTCTAAAATAATGAAGTCAACGGGGAATATGAAGTCCCCAACCTTGATTAACACATCCTCTAGCTCATCCCTAGGATGGGTGATCGATCGGTCGGCCATTTGGAGAGTGCAGTGTGTGGGTTTCAGCTCTCCTACACCTAGTTGCTCATATACAGAGTACGGAAGCAGGTTAACACTGGCACCAAGATCTAATAGTACGCGGTTGATGTTCTTATCCCCAATGGTAATAGAAATCGTAGGACAGCCAGGGTCCTTCCATTTTTGAGGTAAAGATTGGGTAAGAGCATCACTCACAGCACTAGCCAAGAAAACTTTCTTGGGTACCTGAGATTTCCACTTTTTCGTGCACAAGTCCTTTAAGATTTTCGCGTAGGACGGGACTTGTTGGACAACATCTAAAAGGGGAATGTTGATGTTAACCTGCTTAAACAACTCCAGAATCTTCTCCATTTGTGGATTTTGTTTATTGGACCTCAATCGGTTTGGAAATGGAACGTTTTTAAAATTGGTTGAGTCCAATGCTTGTGGAGGAGATTGTGGAGTTGGAACAGATCCCAGAGCTGGTGTTTTCGTGGAGTGAGAAGTGGGTCCGTTCAGAGCAGAAGAAGAAGAAGAGGAAGAAGAAGAAGAAGAGCCTTTTGACGAATGGAGAATAGGCTCAGAAGACGAAGAAGAAGAAGAAGAAGAAGAAGAAGAAGAAGAAGAAGAAGCGGCCGGGGTGTCATTATCCTCAATTGTTGTGTCGATGTTGTTGTGCAGCATCCTTCCCGATCTCAATGTAGTCACGACACTCACATTATGGTTCTGTTGTTCAAGAGCAACATGTACATTATATGGGTGACCGAGATTTGGGAGTGGTTGAGATGGAAGCTTCCCCTTTTCTCGCTCGCTTAACGCCGCATTCAGCTATGCAATCTGGGCTTTGATGGTCTTGATGCTTTGCCCGTGTGCAGCAGTGTGTTGCACCAAAGGCTGAATAGACGACTGGATGTTGGTGGTGGATTGTGTCGATTGTTTAACGAACGCCTCCAGACTTCGTTCTAGCGAGGAAACCTTATCGTTGTTTGACAGAACAAAGTTGTTTTGCGGAAAAGAATTGTTGGGTGCAAAGTTGTTCGTCTGATTTTGAAAAGGTTGGGGTTGGAAGGGTTGCTGAAACTGATGTTGAGTTTGTTGTTGCGCTTGTTGTTGCGGAGGAGGGGGCCTCTGGAAATTGTTGCCTTGGAATTGATGCTGATTCTGATTCCAGGCGAAATTGGGGTGGTTCCTCCAACCGGGATTATAGGTGGTAGAGTATGGATCATTTCTCGGTCTTTGCTGAAATGCAGCATTAACCTGATCCTGTCCTTGAGATGGTGGGTTGTAGGGACACTCTTCGGTCAAGTGAGAAGGATCGGAACAACAAGCACAAATGGTACGAAGGGGAAGAACAGGGGCAGGAGCAGGAGATGAAAATTTGCTCTCTATCGCTTCAAGTTTTCTCGTTATTGCAGTCATTTCAGCTTTCATCGCAATAGAAACATCAAGTTGGTGAATTCCTACCCTAGACTGACCAGTAGAAGTGGAGGAAGAAGAAGAAATTGGTCTAGTGCTCTCCCATTGAAGCGTTTGTTCCGCAAGGTCGTCGAAGAATTGCCATGCTTCCTCGTCAGATTTCGATAGGAAGTGGCCCTGACAAATGGTTTCCAACAACTGCTTGGTTGCTGGGTTCAGGCCCTCGTATAAGATTTGGCAAAGTTGCCATTTCTCGATACCATGGTGAGGGCACTGAATAAGAAGGTCTTTATACCGGTCAAAGCACTTCCAGAAGGGTTCAGTAGGAAGCTGAGAGAATTGGTTGATTTCGTTACGGATCCTTGCGGTTTTATGATTCGGATAGAATTTCTTGAGAAACGCTTTCACAAACTCGTCCCAACTGGTTATGGAGTGGGAAGCGGTGCTATACAGCCATTTTTCAGCAAGATCGCACAAAGTGAACGGAATGACCCGTAGTCGTATAGAATCGTCCGACAGCTGGGTAGTTTTCATCATGGCACAAACATTTTGGAACTTGTTGATGAAGATATAGGCATCTTCAGATTCAAGCCCATGAAATTTCGGAAGCATGTTAATGAAGTGGGGCTTAATTTAAAAATTATCTCCATTGGCCGGTGGAAGGGAAAGACAGGTGGGAAGTGCAGAACGGGTGGGATAGAAACGATCCTGGAGCGCGATTCGCTGTGGCGCTACAACAGGCGGTGGTGGTGGGTTATTCGCATCCATAGGAGGTGGAATCAATCCCGGGGGAGTCAAAGAGATGTTTGGATTAAATCCTGACATCGCGGAAGAAGAGGTTGGTGATGGTGAAGGTGAGGATGTATGAACAGAATTCCGGTCAACGTCGGAGTTGGCCGGCAAAGGTAAGGGTGAAAGAGGCGTGGACGGAGTTTCGACGTCTGAGTCGATCGCGTAGTCGGTAGCGACTAACGTAACACGGACTAGGCAGGCGCTAGTGTCCCGAGTCCAAGCGGACATACACTAAATGAGTTTAGTATAGTCAAAGCGGAGAAGGTGAGGATAAGAGAACGTCAATGGAGAAATACGATAGGAGGTGGGTGAAAAAATGGATTCTGGCGACAAAGGGCAAGTTTTTATAAAAGTTTTTGGTTTTTGTGTTTTTTTTCTTTTTTTCTTTTTAGAAAGAGCTTTACAGAAATATGTACGGACTTACGGCTTCAAGTAATCACAAACAAGATATGCACAATCACACCTAGATCTAGGATCACCTAGGTCAGCTAGACAGCTCCTGACTGTTCCAAAGGGCTAGAAATAGGACCTCAAACCGCCTCTTCTCCGCCAATTGCGGCCAGGTAAGTGCCAGGTAAGTGGGAGGCTCCTCACTACGTAAGTAGTGGTCCTAATTAAGTATCTACTTGCTTTGGACACACTTGCCTAGACACCGCAAAGTCAGGATAGGATAAACGGCCGATGCCTGTAACTAGTCCTCTGTCCTATTGATCGCGAAGTCCTTAGGGCTGAGTCTAGTATTTTTTAATTAAACAATGGTCAATGCATATGCTTTTTGTGATTTCTGGGGTCCTGGGAAGGGTGATGAAATCCCCACCCAATCTGGATTGGTTTCAAGCCCCTTAAAGTCCGTATTAATATATGCAAAGCAGTAACAATCAACTGCAATCAATTTTATTTTTTTGCACGGCGCAAAGAATCCTGCACAAGAACAATTTATTGGAAGGGGGAAGAGAGTTTGTGCAAAGAATGCTGTAGAAAACACAGTTCAGTAGAGTTCAGAGGAGTGGGGAAGAGGAGAGAGACACTCACAGAAAATTTGGCACCCTGAAGGCACCAAACGGCCGCGGTTCCGCGGCGTAGTGCTGTCCTTGGAGCTTCAAAAATCTTGCAGGTCCTTATTTGGCTGTCCTCTTCTTGTATGGATTTCCTGAATCTTGATATGCTCACTGTATATGCTCCAGATTTTTAAAGTAGACCGTTGGTTCTTGTCTTGATCCGTCGCGGTGTAGCCGCGAGATATGGGTCTAACTTCCCACGTCTTTGGCACTGAACTCGACCGTCTTTTTATCCTGCACACTTGCACAAAAACTAATCAAAAATAACAAGATGATTTTTTTACAATGTATTTTTTTTTGTTTTGTTTTTCGGTTAGATTTATATTCACAAATTTACCCGAAATTACACAAAGAAATAAACTACCGTCTCCCCGGCAACGGCGCCATTTGATTGGTAAGGTTTTTGCGTGCTAAGTTTATTACCGCAATCAAGACGGTTTCACTTGTAGCTAGCCGGTTGAGTACGGGTCGTCCGCAGGGAGATGAGAATCTTTTTCTATGTGCTTTAACGAGTTAAGTCCAAATGTCCAGCTTTGTTTTTAGATTACTTATGTGCTAAAATGATATATAAAGAGAGCTTGTTAGGGTTAGGATTAGGTTAGTTTGAGTTAGGAGTCGCTCACTTCTTTCGTTGCCACTCTTAATATCGGTGTTACGGTAATCGACAACAACGGGGATTAGCACGACTATGAAGGAACTTGTGAGTATAAGCTAGGCTTTCCAACGCTTAAGTTCTTCCTTTTGGTGCTTGTCCGTCCGTTCTTGGCTCTTAGCCTTAACCTCCGGTTAATTCAACCACAACCGGTCTCACTAAGGAATCACCGCTATCATGTAGGATAGGGTGCCGTAGGGAGAGGATTGTGGTTCAATTAACGGGAGTCCGAATTAAGATGTTGGGCAAGAAAAGAGTGAGAGAGATTTCCTTCTCTCAAACTTTCCTAATCCTACCCTAACAAGTATGAAAACTACTCACCCATTACAAGAAAAAGGAAAATAAAACAAAGAAGGAAGGTAGAAAGAAAGAGGTTAGAAGATTACAACTAGCTATTTGAGACCTCACTTTGGCAAGGATCAAGCTTAAGCATCATTGTTGTTTAAGGATAAAGAAAAAGAGAACAAGAAAGAAACAAACAACAAATAACAACAACTAGATTAGCAAATGAAAAATACAAGCAATTATAATTAATAATAAGACAAGCATGGTAACAACAAGAACTCTTTATTCATCCTTCACTCACAAAAGCTCACTACAAGGTTTTAATGGAGAAGAGATGAGAAGAGGAAGAAGAACAACAACATGTATTCTAAAATCTAAATACAATAATAAGCACCCTTGGCTTTGGCAAGTTCTGGACTATTTATAGGCAGGGAACTGAAACTCTAGGGCAACTTTCAGGCCATATATGAAATTACCAATCTGCCCCCAAAAGATGATCGTCCACTGAGCCAGTATGGCCGCGGTTCCGCGGCCTAAGCGTGCTTATGCCGCGGAACCGCGGCCCTTTAGGAGACTTAGGTCTTGAAACTTGGTGGTTTTCTCCTGTTTGTTGTTGTCTGCAGTGTGGTATATGTTTTTTCTCAGAAACTCTTCACAATTTTTACAGAATTTCAGCAGAACAAAAGGTGATGTGATGTGGATCTTTTGCCATGATTTCCTCGAGCTCCGCGTAGATATGTTGGATCTTGTGTTGACATTGAGCTTTGTGCATGAAAATGACATCGATTTTCCATTTTGTCCCTTAAACTGGTGTGCGGCAATATACGGATAGAGAGCGGAGACCCGTGTTTTATCTGTAGTTGGCAGTAATCCGGAATTTGTCGTGCTTTTCCATGAATTTCATTGTTTAGAGCTGAGAACCTGTATCCTGCAATTAACTAGCAAACACGGCTCAAGAGTACCTACCGATAAGCAATGTGATAAAAATTGGGCGGTATAAAAATGAAAAAATCTGATATGGACAAGCCGCAGAAATCTTAGAAGAATTGAAAGAGGGTGCTGATGATGGGGTCCCTACTATGACCTGATACGCCATCCATCTTGGCAGTAACTCTGAGGAGGAGCTCTATTTTCCCGAAGAGGACGATGGGCTCGCCACAAAAGCTAACCAAATCTAGCTCAGAAGCGGTAAGGCTTTAAAGCCAAAACAAGGCAATGCCCCCAAAGGAAAAGGGAAAACAAGTAGCTAATGAAGAAGACGGGAGAGATCCGACTCATGGAGACTCGAGCTCTTCCTCAGTAGACTAAAACGTCTTGGTTCACCTCCGGAAGCTTCCATCCCTCTTAAGCATCTATGATGCTTTAGTTCTATCTAAGGAGCTTAGGGACATCCTTATCTATGGTCTGCAAAACCCTGAGTGGTACCAGGGACGCTTCGCGGAGATCAATATGGAAGAAGAAGCCCAGTACACTCTGCACACAGCTGCAGTCGCATTTAAAGATGAAGACCTGCTGCTAAGGATAGCTGAACATAACCGGCTGCTTTACGTGACAGGGTACATCGACGGTGATCGGATTAATCATATATTGATTGATCTGGGGTCCTCAATGAACTTCATGAACTTACAGACTATAAAGAGTTTATCAATGGATGTCCGACAACTGTCAAGGGAGAGAATTGTCATACATGGCTTTAATCAAAATTGCCAGCAAGTTCTGGGATCTATAGCTTTGCCAATCAGGTTTGGGGACCTGCAAACCAAAGCTAAGCTATACGTGATCGACTCTGACACATCCTATAAGATTCGCTCGGGACGAACGTGGCTTCCTGATTATAACAGCGTTTCATTAACACTGCATCAATGCATGAAGTATACCAAAAATAGCGAAGAAAGACGCATTTATGGAGTCATACAGCCGTTTGGTGTACATGAAGTCCGATATGAAGATTCTTGGTACTTTAAGAAACCCCAAAATACTGAGCCACAGTCGACTAAAGACGAGAGGGCCCAGAGTCTCACAAGCAAATCTGAGCCGCAGTCAACTAGAGGTAAAAGGGCCCAGAATCTCAAAAGAAAACCAAAGCCGCGGTCAATTAAAAACAAGAAGGCCCAGAGTCTTAAAAGCCAATCTAAGCCGGTTGTCACCATTAAAAGTAAAAATCCCTAAGTGCGTCCGCGTTTCGGCAGTGGTGTAGGGTGTTTTTCGTCACCCCATTGAGATGGGAATACGCGCACGCTTGTCAGGCATACTACAGATTCCCCCTGCCTAGGGTAGGCCGGGGTTTATTGATTGTGGGGATCCGAATCTCCAGCAGCCGCGGACTAAACTGCCGTTAATTACCCCTCGCCTTTGGGGCGAGGGAACCTTCGATTAACGGGTTAAACTGGTCATGCGAACTCAATGTGCAGTGTTGTGTTTTGTTTTGGAGGGGGCTTGGATATATCGGGAGCCACGCAGAGTTTTTATGGGGGTCCCGCTACCCGGATAGCGGGATAGGGGTCAAGGGGGCTAGCAGCCCCCTTGCGGGGTGCGGGGCAGCGCCCCGGCCCAAATTTTTTTTGGGAGGGACAGTTTTGTGGAGTGTGTGTGTATCTATACATATATATACATGTATACATATATATAAAAAAAGGAAAAAGCGCCCAAAGGACGTGTGGGGCCAGCGCCTTGAGCACTGTGCGCTTAGGTGTTGTGCGCTCGAGCGCTAGCGCGCCACATATCCGACACGTTGGCGCTGGAGCACTGGGCGCTCGAGCGCGAGCGCACCATGTGGGTGCTGGGCGCTTGAGCGATGGGCGCTCGAGCGCTAGCGCACCACGTGTCGGCGTGTGGGCGCTGGGCGCTTGAGCGCAAAGCGCTCGAGCGCTAGCGCACCACGTGTCGGCATGTAGGCACTGGGCACTTGAGCGCTAGCACGCCACATGTCGGCACGTGGGCACTGGGCGCTCGGGCGCCGGCGAGAAAAAGGGGCTTTTAGCCCCAGAAACTCCCGAAAGGGAAATTAGAGTGGAGTTAAACTCCTAAGATGTTTTGGAGTTGATGAAGGGCTTCTCCCCTTGAGCCCTAGTTCTTCCCCAAAGTGGGGTTTCTGGATATGGGTCTCCTTCTTCTTCCTTTGTTGGCCGGATCTTGAAGATCAAGAAGTGTGAGATTTTAAAAATCTCTTCTTTTTGAGATCTAATGGAAGATCTGAGTTCTCCTTTATGGGTTTTGTGGTGAAAAACTATTTAGTTTTATAAAAGGAAGAGTAAAACTCTTGATTTTAATTCAAGAAAGAAGAAGGTTTTAGAACCTTGAAGAAGGAGAAAGATCTTAGATCTAAATTTGCTCTTTGGAGAGAGAAAAAAGTTGTTGGGATATTTTCATTATCCTTACCTTTATAGGCTATACACTTTACACATAGCCCCTTGGGCTTCACAAAATGGCATTTTGCCTATCC
Organism: Agapanthus africanus; assembly: GCA_030015575.1. Lineage (NCBI taxonomy): Eukaryota > Viridiplantae > Streptophyta > Magnoliopsida > Asparagales > Amaryllidaceae > Agapanthus > Agapanthus africanus. The sequence goes on along the minus strand of JASDDO010000022.1, from coordinate 560,404,851 downwards.
CATGGCTCATGTGCCATTTCTTTTTGCACATAAGCCATGGGCTTTACAAAAATTTGGCTTTATGCCCATTTTTCTTACATTCATTCATAAAATAAAATAAAAGAAATACAATAAAATTATTTATTACAAATTTTTTTATCTTGGCATGGGGGAGGCCGGCCGCTTCATGTTCGGACTCAACCCGGGCATAGGCCCACTTGATCTGGGCTTGGGCCCACTTGGATTGGGGTTGACTTTTATTTTGGCTTGGTCAACCGGAGTGCAAATTTTTACCCCAACAAATTGCCCCCCATCAATAAATGCACACCACATATGTGGGTCGTGTGTATGAAATTGATGGATCTTCTTTTACTTGGAGGCGACTTGATTTGGTTCCCGCTTTCTGGGAGGCTGGCACTGCCCTTTTTACGACATGGATGGTCGGTGCTGCCATTTTAGCGACTTGGACGGTCGGTTCTGCCCTTTTAGCGACTTGGATGGTCGGTTCTGCCCTTTTAGCGACTTGGATGGTCGATGCTGCCCTTTTAGCGACGTGGACTGTCGGTGCTGTCCTTTTAGCGACGTGGACGGTCGATGCTACCCTTTTTGCGACGTGGACGGTCGGTGCTGCCCTTTTAGCGACTCGGACGGTCGATGCTGCCCTTTTTGCAATGTGGACGGTCGGTGCTGCCCTTTTAGCGACTCGGACGGTCGATGCTCTTTTTTTACGACGTGGACGGTCGGTGCTGCCCTTTTAGCGACTCGAACGGTCGATGCTGCCTTTTTTGCGACGTGGACGGTCGATGCTGCCCTTTTAGCGACTTGGATGGTCGATGCTGCCTTTTTTGCGACGTGGACGGTCGACGCTCTGATCCGGAACGATTTGGTTCCCGATTAGTAGGAAGCCTGCACTGCCCTTTTTGCGACATGGACGGTCGACGCTCTGATCCGGAGCGATTTGGTTCCTGATTTGTGGGAAGCCTGCACTGCCCTTTTTGCGACATGGACGTTCGATGCTCTATTTTACTTGCTCTGCTTCCTGCAGTGTCAGGGGTGAACTTGACTTGCTCCGCTTCTTGCGGTGTCGAGATTGGATTCTGACTTGCTTCTCTTTCTGCAGTGTCGGAGTTGAAGTTGACTTGTTAATTGTGATTTGGGTTGATATCAGCATCGCTACACTGGAATATGGTACCAGGAGCGAATCATCATCTATCATGAGAGGATTTGGGGATTTGGTTTTTGCTTGGCATCGGTATCGCTACACTGGAATATTGTACCAGGAGCGAATCATCATTTGCGCATTCTTATCAGGAAGCGATGGCTTAAGAGACAGGTTTTAGGTCCCTATCACCTAAGACTTTTCAATTTTGTGAGCCGTAAGGGTCTCACAAAGCATTTTCTCCCTACGGGTCGTAAGGATCCCGTAGGTGTATTTTCTCCTTAGGAGTTGTGGGGACTCCTAAGTGTGTTTCTCCTTCGTGAGTCGTAAGGATCTCACGCGGGAATTTTCTCCTCACAAAGTCGAGAGGACTTTGTGAGTGCATTTCATCTCTTTTTCACGAGTTTACGCCCTTTCGGGTTTTCACAAACTTGCCAGCAGTCCTGCTGTTTTTACTCACGGAGCCCTTTCGGGTTTTCATCTGTGCCCATTTTTCTTGCGGACATACCTTTTTTTTCTTTTTTTTTCTTCACCGCCGGTAGGACTTTGAATGTGGTCTCACCGGCAGGACTTGGGAGGGATTGGGATCGTTTTACGCCCATGGATTGTATACGGTTTTGCAGGATGTATGATCTAGACCGTAGGGCCGGAAAAATTTTGGGACTTTGTTGGCGTCTGCATCGCTGCACTGGAATATGGTACCAGGAGCGACTCATCATTCGCCGTTTTGGGATTTGGAATTTGGTTGGCGTCTGCATCGCTGCACTGGAATATGGTACCAGGAGCGACTCATCATTCGCCATTTGAGAGTTTGGGTTTGGAATTTGGTTGGCGTCTGCATCGCTACACTGGAATATGGCACCAGGAGCGACTCATCATTCGCCACTTGAGATTGGGGAGCGATGGCTTGGGAGACAGGTTTAGATCCCTATCACCTAAGGCTTTCAATTTTATGGGCCATGAGGGTCCCATAAAAGCATTTTCTCCCTACGAGTCGTAAGGATCCCGTAGGTGTATTTTCTCCTTGGGAGTCGTAAGGACCCCCAAGTGTGTTTTTCCTTGGTGAGTCGTAAGGATCCCACGAAGGTTTGTTCTCCTCATGCATCGTGAGGACACATGAGTGGGTCTTTCCAATGGAGCATAATTCCTAGGGCGGAGACCAACATCGGGACTGGTGATTACGGTGGGGTATGGGTATGATGAGAATTATTTGAGCCCGTGGATTGTATACGGTAGTCAATTTGGGGACTAACCGTAGGGCCGGGAGAATTTTGAGAAATTGGATTTTGGTCGGCGTTAGCACCGCTAACACTGAAGTGTAACGCCAGGAGCGACTCATCATTTGCCGTTGCCCGTTGGGGAACGATGGCTTAGGAGACAGGTTTAGGTCCCTATCACCTAAGGCTTTTCAATTTTATGAGCCGTAAGGGTCCCATTAAAGCATTTTCTCCCTACGAGTCGAGAGGATCTCGCAGGTGTATGTTCTTCTTAGGAATCGTGAGGATTCCTAAGTGTGTTGCTCCTTTGTGAGTCGTAAGGATCTCACGCAGGGATTTTCTCCTCACAAGATCGAGAGGACTTTGCGAGTGTATTTCATCTCTTTTCACGAGTTTGCGCCCTTTCGGGTTTTCACAGACTCGCCGGTAGTCCTGCTGTTTTTACTCACGGAGCCCTTTCGGGTTTTCATCCGTGCCCGTTTTGCTTGTGGACATACCGTTTTTTTTGCCGCTGGTGGGACTTTAAAAGTAGTCTCACCAGCAGGATTTAGAAGAGATAGGGGTTGTTTACGCCCGTGGATTGTATACGGTTTTGCAGGATGTATGATCCAGACCGTAAGGCTGGTGTGCTCAATTCGCCTGTGACTTGGAGAATTCACGCGTAGTATTTCTTGAGATATCGGCCATTGATGGGTGGCATGGGCCTTTCTCCCTCGACACTTATTAGTTGGTAGGATCCTCCGTCGAACACTTTCTCGATGACGTATGGTCCTTCCCAGTTTGGCTCGAATTTTCCCTTGGCTTGTCGATCGGGGATGATCGGTCTTTTGAGGACCAACACCAATTCACCTTTCTTGAAAGCGCGGAGACGAGTCATCTTGTCATAGGCTCGTGACATTTGGGCTCGGTACAGCTCCAGATTTTTTTGTATTGCAAGCCTCTTTTCTTCGAGGGCGTCGAGCTCTTCGAGCCGAAGGAGCACGTTTTCCTCCTCCGTCAGTTCGTGCTGAACGGCCATCCTTAAGCTTGGAACTTCGACTTCGAGGGGGAGGACCGCCTCCACTCTGAAGAGCAATGAGTATGAAGTGGACTGAGTTGGAGTACGGTGCTTGGTACGATATGTCCACAACGCCTCATGAAGCTTGAGATTCCAGTCTCTCTTGTTGGCTGAAGCATTTTTCCTCAGGAGCTTGCATAGAGTCTTATTGAAGGCTTCGGCTAGCCCATTGGCTCTTGGATTATAGATGGAGGAATATCTCCAGTCTATCTTGTGCTGAGTAGTGAACCTTGAGACTTTGAATCTCTTGAAAGAAGGCCCGTTGTCAGAAATGATTCTTCTTGGTGTACCGAAGCGGTATAGAATGTTATGCTGGAAGAATGTCAGAATATCTTCTGTCTTGACTTCTTTTAGCGGGACAGCTTCAGCCCATCTGGAGAAGTAATCTATTGCGGCCAGTATGAATCGGTAGCCTTTGGATGACGGAGGATCAATTGGGCCAACTATGTCGGTTCCCCAGACTTCGAAGGGCCACGACGCCACCGTAGGATGCAACGGATTGGGGTGCTTGTGAATGAAATCACCGTGAATTTGGCAGATATAACATTTCTTTGCATGCTCTCCGCAATCCCGTATCATATTGGGCCAGTAATACCCAAGCGTTTAATTTGAAGTCGCATCTTGGGGCCAGATTGGCGAGCACCGCAAACGCCCGAGTGAACTTCTTTCATGACCTTTTGGGCTTCGGCCAATGACAGACACCTGAGCCAGAGTTGGTCATATGACCTGCGGTATAGCGTGTCATTCACAAACACATATCGGAGAGCTCTCTTCTTCAGCTGAATCCTTGCAGATTTTCCTTCGGGCAGCTTGTCGTATCGGAGGTACTCTATGAAGGGTTCTCTCCAATCGGGCTCGTCTTGGATGATCGAAGCTTCTTCGGCAGGACTGCTCTTCTGTTCCGCGCTTTCCTTTTCTCGTAGAGAGACTGGGGGTAGAATTTGTCGGCTCCTGACTGTGATCAGAATTTCGTCCATGTTAGGATCGGCCAGCTCCTTGGCTAAGCGAGCGAGTACGTCAACCTTTCCATTCAACGCTCTAGGGACTCTCATTAGTTCAATGTGAGTGAACCGTTTCATGAGTTCCACCACTCGGCTTCTATATCGAGCTAACTCAGGTTTGTATATCTTGTAGTCGCCGCTTACTTGGTTGACGACAAGCTGAGAGTCACTGTAAACCCGTATCCGAAGGATTTCCATTTCTATGGCGAGCTCCAGACCAGCTATCAGAGCTTCATACTCAGCTTCATTGTTTGTTCGAGGCTCAGTGAGAGCAAAAGAACGTCGTATGGTTCCTATTGATGGCGTGATGAACACCAATCCTATCCCTGCTTTTATCTCTGGGACGCTTGATTTTCTGGAGGTCCTTATTGATGAGGCTCCATCGAAGTAGAGCTCCCAACATGGCTCATCTTCCTCGAGGTGCAGCACTTGTTCGTCGGGTAACTCACAATTTAGCGGCGACCCTTCTGGTATAGGATGAGCGGCTAGGAAGTCTGCAAGACCTTGCCCTTTTACTGCTTTTTGAGAAGTATAAACTATGTCAAACTCGAGTAGCATGACGGCCCATCTTGACATTCTACCGGCTAGGCTTGCTTTGGTCATTAAGTGTTTGAGCGGGTCGACTCTAGAGATCAGCATAACCCGATGAGCGAGCAGATAGTGCCTCAGCTTCTTCATAGCGAATATCAGAGCCATGCATTGCTTTTCGATCAGGGAATAGTTGTGTTCCGCCCCGACTAAACTTCGACTGAGGTAGTAAAGGGCATTCTCTTTTCCCTCCTCGTTGTTCTGGGCAAGGAGCGCACCGAGTGACTCATCTAGCGCTACAGTGTAGAGAATCAGCGGTTTATTTAGAATGGGAGCAGCCAGCACTGGAGGGTGCAACAAGTACTGTTTGATGCTTTCAAATGCTTCTTGACATTCTACATCCCAAATAAAAGGAGCTCCTTTCTTCATGAGCTTTGAGAAGGGCCTACATTTCCCCGATAAATTTGAGATAAACTTCCGTATATAAGCAAGCTTGCCTTGAAAAGATCTTAGCTGCGTCAGACTCTTCGGAGGGGGCATCTCCATGATGGCCTTTATCTTGGATGGGTCAACTTCAATCCCTCGATGTCGGACTATGAATCCCAGGAATTTTCCCGATGACAGGCCAAAAGCGCACTTCAGAGGATTCATTTTCAGATCGTACTCCCTTTGTCTGGCGAGAACGGTCCTAAGATCTTGGATGTGATCGGCCTTGGCCTTAGTCTTGACGACCAAATCATCAACATAACATTCGACGACTTTATGAATTAGGTCATTAAAGATATTGGTCATTGCCCTTTGATATGTAGCGCCTGCGTTCTTCAGTCCGAACGGCATCACTTTGTAGCAGTATATTCCGATCGGGGTTCGAAATGCTATGTGCTTCTCATCCTCAGGCGACATCTTGATCTGATTATACCCAGGCGAGCCATCCATAAAGGTGAACAGCTCGTAATTTGAGGTGTCATCGACCATCATTTCCATGGCCGGTAGCGGGAAGTCATCTTTAGGACATGCCTTGTTGAGGTCCCTGAAATCGACACAAACTCGGATCTGCCCATTTTTCTTCTTCACTAGGACTATGCATGCGATCCAGTCCGCGTATTTCTCTTCCCTGATGAAGCCAGCCTCGATGAGCCTCTTGGTTTCCTTGATGACCTTTTCTTCTAGTTCCCTTCTCATTCTTCGTGGAGCTTGTTTGACTGGATTAGCATCAGGAGATATAGCCGGTTTGTGCACGGCGACTTCAGGGGAAAGTCCAGGAATTTCTTTATACGTCCACGCGAAGCAATCGACGAACTCGTGCAGCAGGGCTATTATCTGCGCTTTCATTTCCTCTGATAAGTGTGAGCTGATGTAGGTTGGCCTTGGATTATCGGGCGTTCCTAAGTCAATCTCGTCTAGTTCGTCGAAGGTTGCTTGTCCACCATCTTCGAGCTCCTTAGGAGCTTCTTCTGGCTCGGCTAGCTCATCTTCATCATTTGACTCTTCGCTGTCTTCCCCAATATGGATCATGTAGCATGCCTTAGAGTCCGGTTGAATGAAGCTTATGCCCCGTCTATCTGGAATTCGTCCATCGATGAGTGCTCGGACCTGGGGCGGATGCCATAGCCCTTCATAAAACTTTGCTTCGGACTCCATTTGATATAACCGCCATCCGCACTTTTTAAAGTGTTCCTGCATCTCAGGCGCATAGTATCTGGGATTGAGGATGGCTCTTATGCCTCTCTCATATGGAAGGCACGCGACAGACAAATCGTCCGGATGCACAACGGGGTTTGACCCATAAAACAGGATGCCTTTCTATCCACTTTTCCTTCCGGGGACGTAGAAAGTTTCAGCTGGTCCACGGTGGAGACTAAAAAAACATCGAGCTCTTTGCACATATGCTCCGGTACCCTTGTGACGGCTAGGGACCCTTCTGCAATTTCGAAGGTCTCTCATAGTTTTGCTTATTGCATGGGGGTCCAATCTGCATCGCTGTTGCACGACAGGTCCTCTTCCTCCGACTCTTCAGTGTCGCTGCCAAGATGAGGGCGGAATTTGCTGTTATATGGGCCTTCAGTATCGGATTCGTCCGTATCGCTACCAAAACGAGGGAGAGTTTTACGGAAGGACGGACTTCCAGCGTCGGACTCATCAGTGTCGCTACCGAAACGCGGGCGCACTTGGGCATTTTTGCTTTTGAAAGTGACAGCCGGCTCAGATTTGCTTTTGAGTCTTGGGGCCGCTCTATCCTCAGTCGGTTGTGGCTTAGCATTTTGGTGGTTCATAAAGTACCGAGAATCTTCATATCGGACTTCATGCACACCGAACGGCTGGATGTCTCCGTCAATGCGTCTTTATTCGCCATTTTTAGTATACTTCATGCATTGATGGAGAGTTGACGGAATGATGCCGTAATCGTGGAGCCACGGCCGTCCCAAGAGAATCTTATAAGACATGTCCGCATCAATCACGTATATCTTTGCTTCGGTCTGCAGATCCCCGAATTTGATTGGCAAAGCTATAGACCCCATAACTTGCGGGCAGTTTTGATTGAAGCCTTGATTGACAATCATTTCCCTTGACAGGTGTCGGACGTCCATTGACAAACTCTTCAGTGTCCGCAAGTTCATGATGTTCACTGAGGACCCCGGATCAATCAATATGCGATTAATCCGATCTCCGTCGCTGTACCCGGTTACGTAAAGCGGCCGATTATGCTCAGCCGTTCCCAATAGCAAGTCTTCATCCTTAAACGTGACTGCGGCGGCTTGCAAAGTGTACTGAGCTTCTTTCATATTAATTTCCGCAAAGCAAGCCTGATACCGCTCGGGGTTTTGTAGAGCGTGAATGAGAACATCTCTAAGCTCCTTAGATAGGACCAAGGCATCGTAGATGCTAAGGAGAGCCGGAAGCTTTCGGAGGTGAGCCAAGACATTGTAGTCCACTGAGGAAGAACTTGAGTTCTCATTAGCCGGCTCTCTGCCGTCTTCCTCATTAGCCACCTGTTTTTCCTTTCCTTTTGAGGCATTTCCTTGATTTGGCGGTAGAGCCCTGCCGCTTCTGAGCTGGACTTGGTTGGCCTTTGTGGCGAGCTCCTCGTCCTCTTCGGGAAAACAGAGATCCTCCTCAGAGTCGTTGCCCAGATGGATGGCGTAGCAGGTCACTATAGGGATCTCTTAATTGGAGCCTTCTTCCAACTCCTCCGCTGCTTCTACGGGGAAGAACTCTTTCAAGTGAATTAAAGTTCTTTCCTTCTGTTCATAGTCTTCGAGAGAATTGATATATTTTTGAATGGTCGATCTCCCCGCAGACTCTTTTTCGCGCCGAGATGCACTTTTCTTCTTCTTGAGCTTCTTGGATTTTGAGCCTGATGGAGCCGCATTGGCAGCTGGGCTGGTAGGCTTCTTCTGTCCTTCCCATTCCGTCCTGGGCTCTTTCCGAAGTAGCTTTATTATCTTCTTCGTCTTATTAGATATGTGCGTACTCCACGGAGGCCGCGGTGAGTCCATTTCATTTCTCAGGGTAGCGGGTTCGGCTGTCTGCTCCCAAAAAGCTTCAGCTTCTGTCTGTATAAAGTTGGTGGTTGCAACTTGATTGTTCACCAACATGCTTTTAGACAGCTCGATCTCTCTAGCCTTGTACTACTTCTCGACCCAGTCCTTGAAGATATAGCAATCCTCGATCGCATGGCTCACTACTCGGTGGTACGGGCAATACAGGGGATTGTCGGTCATTTTTGCTTCTTGGGGTCTTTTTGACTCCGGCAATTATAGGTCGTTGTTCAAGGCATCTTTAAATATCTTGCGGACCTTGTCCCTTCTGAAAGAGTAAACCTTGTTCTTTTTCTCTTCTAGGGAAGGCCCATCTCCTCCCAGCAATGGCTTTCGAGACCGGTTGGTTTTGGATTCGCCCGCCCTTCGCTTTTCTTCATTGTCGGACGCATTGAAGACGTTGGTACTGCTGGAACTCGCTTCTATGGCTGTCGTCCCCCTTGCTTTTCCAAGTTTTGTCTCTCTGACAGTCCGGGGTAGACTCTTGCTTCAAGCGTTCCAGCATTTGGACCTTCTTGGTTAGCTCTTGAAACGTCTTGAGACCTGCTTTACACAAGAATGGGACCATCTAATTGCTGAGGTTCCCAATGAGAAGGCTGACGGACTGGTCCTGCTCCAGCGGCGGTTCGCACTTGACCGTGAGATTACGCCATCGGGCGATAAAGTCGGTGTTGCTTTCATTCTTCCCCGGCTTGGTCCTTACAAGGTCAGTAATGGAGATTTTATCACTGACACTCATGAAACTTTGCCGAAACAGAGACTCCATTTGGGCAAAGGTAATAACGGACCCGTCTGGTATACTCGCGTACCAGTCGAAAGCGACACCGGTCAGGCTGTTGACAAACCGACGAAGAAGGAGCGCATCATTGCCCCCTGTATTTCCGCACGATGCTTTAAAGTGGGTGAAGTGTTGATTTGCATTTCCCGTCCCGTCAAATCTTCCGAACTTAGGAATGACGTAGCCTCTCGGGAACTCGATCAGATCGTACTGTGCGGGATATGGCCGCCCACTACTGCCAATTTCTTTCTGAGCTTCAGTTTCGGCCACCAATGTTTAAACCTTGCCGGTGACCAAATCCATTATCCGATCTTGTGTTAGCGGGATAGTGCTATCTGGGGCCAAGGCATCCCCAGAAGCGGAATGTGGCCGGCTTTCGTGCGGCTCGACCAGTCTTGGACCCAAAGGAACATGCATTGGCTGCTTCGGATTGTCATCACCCGGCTGATAGGTAGCGACTTGTGCTTTATTGGGAGGCACTCGAGCGATTTGAGCCGTGAGCTACATCACAACATTCGTTAGGTCGTCAATTTTCGAATAGAGCTTGGCCATCTCTTTATCTTTGCTCTTGAGCTGTTTCCGAAGCTCTTGGAGCAGCTCTTGCTCCGCGGTCCTGGGGAGGAAAGTCGGCTCTTCCTCGCTCTCCGAGCTTGACTCTGCCTGGACCGAAGGGTCCTTCTGCCTATCGTCCTCATCGAGAGGGTTTTCATCATCCGGCAGAGGCGGCTGTTCTTGGGAAGCGGCAACTACATTCAAGCCAGATTGGGCTAGGATGTGGTGGCCCTATCCTTGCTTTTGCTGCGGAGGTTGTCACTGGGGCACCCGCCTGCCATATAGACCGTATGGATAATATATCCAGCCGTCTTTTTATTATCGGCGGCTGATTTCACGGATCGCTGTCTTGGCCCTCCTGTTTCGGTAGCGGGCAGTCGATTGAAGGCGGCTGGCCTGACCAGATTCTTGAATGGTGCTGGCGCTTATTTTCTGGGTTTGCCTCGCTGCTTTTGTGCGGCACAGAGCGCCTGATAGACTCTTGAAGAAACAGATTCATACTTTTTCTGTTGGGGCCAGGACACGTCTCTTTGTAGTGACGTTCGGACCGCTGTCTTCTTGATTCTGGCGGTCATGGCATTTTTCTGAACCTACTTCAGAGGTTCGAAGGAATTGCTGATTTTTACGGCCGACTCAGCCGTCGTCGCGGAGTAACCCTGCTTTCGGAACCTCACAAGACTCCACTTGGCTGAAGTCCTGGCCCTCTTGTTGGCTCGATACCTGAGCCGCTTCTGCCTTAACTTTTCTGCTTTAAGCACCTGACAGACTTCGGCTCTTTGGGAAGACGCCGTAGACCGGGCGATAGAGGATTTTGGAGATACGATCGATTGTGCACTTGTTGGAGTCATCGCCTGAGCTCATCCGTAACATTTGATGTTGCCCTTCGTACCGGAAGTCTTTCCCCCAGCTGGAGCGCCAGAGAGTCGTTCAGACACCGTTTTAAGTTTCGGTTGTGGTGCCTTGGCGATCACAACATTCGGCCTCTTGCCCCTTGAGACCGGCTTGGCTGCCTGCTTTGCCGGGATTTCTGCCAGATGAGCGCTTCCGGTAGGGTAGATGACGACAGAACCGAACTGGCGGGGCGGTTCCTCCCACTGTCGACTGAGGCTTGCGGGGGAACCACACGAGCATTGACCTTGACCACGTACGGGATCGGGGTCGCGTCGGAAGCTGAATTCGTCTTAGAAGACATCGTCGTTGAAAGTTGATTGCTGCACGGGAAAAAAAAATTATTTTAGTATAGGCAATCGATATATATATTGATTGAGTTCGCATGAACGTTTAACCCGAGATATGGGAGGAGAGAAATGTCCCACCGGGCGTGCCAGAATCTGTAGGGTGTTTTTCGTCACCCCATTGAGATGGGAATACGCGGGCGCTTATCAGGCGTACTACAGATTCCCCCTGCCTAGGGTAGGCCGGGGTTTATTGATTGTGGGGATCCGAATCTTCGGCAGCCGCGGACTAAACTGTCGTTAATTACCCCTCGCCTTTGGGGTGAGGGGACCTCCGATTAACAGGTTAAATTGGTCATGCGAACTCAATGTGCAGTGTTGTGTTTTGTTTTGGAAGGGGCTTGGATATATCGAGAGCCACGCAGAGTTTTTACGGGGGTCCCGCTACCCGGATAGCGGGCTGGGGGTCAAAGGGGCTAGCAACCCCCTTACGGGGTGCGGGGCAGAGCCCCAGCCCAAAATTTTTTTGGGAGGGACAGTGTTGTGGAGTGTGTGTGTATCTATACATATATATAAGAAAAAGGAAAAAGCGCCCAAAGGACGCGTGGGGCCAGCGCCTTGAGCGTTGTGCGCTTAGGTGCTGTGCGCTCGAGAGCTGGCGCGCCACGTGTCGGCACGTGGGTGCTGGGCGCTCGAGCGCTCTCGCGCCACGTGTCGGCACGTGGGCGATGGGCGCTTGAGCGTAAAGCGCTCGAGCGCTAGCGCACCACGTGCCGCGCACCACGTGTCGGCACGTAGGCGCTGGGCGCTTGAGCGCTATGCGCTCGAACGCTAGCGCGCCACGTGTCACCACGTGGGCGCTGGGCGCTTGAGGGCAAGGCGCTCGGGCGCTTGGGCGCCAGCGAGAAAAATGGGCTTTTAGCCCCAGAAACTCCCGAAAGGGAAATTAGAGTGGTGTTAAACTCCTAAGATATTTTGGAGTTGATGAAGGGCTTCTCCCCTTGATCCCTAGTTCTTCCCCAAAGTGGGGTTTCTGGAGATGGGTCTCCTTCTTCTTCCTTTGTTGGCCGGATCTTGAAGATCAAGAAGTGTGAGATTTTAAAAATCTCTTCTTTTTGAGATCTAATGGAAGATCTCAGTTCTCCTTTATGGGTTTTTTGGTGAAAAACTATTTAGTTTTATAAAAGGAAGAGTAAAACACTTGATTTTAATTCAAGAAAGAAGAAGGTTTTAGAATCTTGAAGAAGGAGAAAGATCTCAGATCTAGATTTGCTCTTTGGAAAGAGAAAAAAGTTGTTGGGATATTTTCATTATCCTTACCTTTATAGGCTATACACTTTACACATAGCCCATTGGGCTTCACAAAATGGCATTTTTCCTATCCCATGGCTCATGTGCCATTTCTTTTTGCACATAAGTCATGGGCTTTACAAAAATTTGGCTTTATGCCCATTTTTCGTACATTCATTCGTAAAATAAAATAAAAGAAATACAATAAAATTATTTATTACAAATTTTTTTATCTTGGCATGGGGGGAGGCCGGCCGCTTCATGTTCGGACTCGACCCGGGCATGGGCCCACTTGATCTGGGCTTGGGCCCACTTGGCTTGGGGTTGACTTTGATTTTGGCTTGGTCAATCGGGGTGCAAATTTTTACCCCAACAAGTGGCACTGATGATTCTGAGGCCAGAAGTCCATCCTTCCGTAAAAATCGCCCTCACTTCGGTAGCGATTGGATGAGTCTGATATTGAGGGCCCATCCGGCAGCAAAGCTCGCCCTCATCTCGGCAGTGATACAGAAGAATCGGAGGAAGACCCATCTTGCAACAGTTGTACAAGTCGGAATCTCACGCAAAAAGCAAAACTAAGAGAGTCCTTTGAAGTCATAGAGGGATTCTTGGCCATCACCAAAGTTCCGGAACAGATGTTCAAAGAGCTCGACGTGTTGTCGGTCTCCACCGTGGACCAACTGACAACCTTCTACGTCCCCGGAAGGAACATCGGACAGAAGGGCATCCTATTTTATGGGTCGAACCCCGTCATGCACTCGGGCGATTTGTCCGCAACGTGCCTTCCCTACGGGAGAGGAACAAGAGCAATATTAAACCATAGATATTATGCGTCCGGGATGCAGGAATATTTTAGAAGGTGCGGATGTCGGTTATACTAGACAGACTCTGAAGCAAAGTTTTATAAGAGGCTATGACATCTGCCTCAGGTCCGATCGCTCATCGAGGGGCGATTCCCAGATAGATGGGGCATAAGCTATGTGCAACCCGATGCCAAATCATGCTATATGATCCACGTTAGTGAATCCAACGAAGATTCGAATGACAACGACGAGCTAGCCGAGCCAAAAGAATCCCCTCGACAGCTCGAAGATGGCGGACATGAAACATTTGACGAGCTAACCGAGATTGATTTGGGGACGCCCAATTATCTAAGGCCGACCTACATCAGCTCGCTCTTGTCAGGGGAAATGAAAGAGCAGATAATCATCCTGTTGTGCGAATTCGTCGACTGTTTCGTGTGGACATACAAAGAAATGCCTGGCTCCCCCCTGAGGTGGCCGTGCATATGCTGGCTATTTCTCCTGATGCCAAGCCAGTCAAACATGCTCCTTGATGAATGAGAAGGGAGTTGGAGGAAAATGTCATTGAGAAAACCAAGAAACTCATCGATGCCGGCTTCATCAGAGAAAAGAAATATGTGGACTGGATCGCATGCATTGTCCTAGTAAAGAAGAAAAATGGGCAGATCCAGGTTTGTGTCGATTTCAGGGACCTTAACAAAGTGTGCCCTAAGGATGATTTCCCACTTCCGGTGATGGAAATGATGGTCGATGACACATCAAATTACGAGCAATTCACTTTCACAGAGGGTTCGTCTGGGTACAATCAGATAAAACTGTCGCCTGAGGATGAGAGGCATACAACATTTCGAACCCCGATAGGCATATACTATTACAAAGTGATGTCGTTTAGACTGAAGAACACAGGTGACAAATATCAAAGGGCAATGACCAAGATCTTTGACGACTTAATCCATAAAGTCGTTGAATTTTATATTGATGATTTGGTCGTCAAGACTAAAGCCAAGGCCAATCACGTCCAAGATCTCCGAACTGTCTTCACCAGACTGAGAGAGTACAATATGAAGATGAATCCTCTAAAGTGCACCTTCGGCGTATCATCGGGGAAATTCTTGGGCTTCATAGTCCGGCACCGAGGGATCGAGATCGACCCGTCGAAGATAAAAGCAATCGTGGAGATGCTTCCTCCAAAGAATCTGACGCAACTAAGATCCTTCCAAGGCAGGCTCATGTACATAAGAAAGTTCATCTCAAACTTATCAGGAAGATGCCGAACTTTTTCAAAGCTCATGAAAAAGGGAGCCCCTTTTGTCTGGGACGCCGAATGTCAAGAAGCATTTGACAGCAACAAGCAGTACCTGTTGACCCTCCAGTGCTTGCTGCCCCCATTCCAAATAAACCGATGATCCTCTACACCACCACATTGGACGAATCACTCGGTGCCCTACTCACTTAAAACAATGAGGAGGGAAGGGAAAATGCCCTCTACTACCTCAGCTGTACATTAGTTAGGGCAGATCATAATTACTCCCCGATTGAAAAGCAATGTTTAGCCTTGATATTTGCCGTAAAGAAATTGAGGCATTATCTACTTGCTCACCGGGTTATGTTGATCTCCAAGATCGACCCGTTGAAGTATTTGATGACCAAGGTGGATCTAACTGGTAGAATGGCCAGATGGGCTGTCATGCTTCTTGAGTTTGATATAGTCTATACTCCTCAAAAAGCAATAAAAGGGCAAGCCCTCACCGAATTTCTGGCTGCTCATCCCATACCTGAAGGGTCACCGCTAAATTGCTAGTTACTCGACGAACAAGTGCTACACTTCGAAGGCGACGAGCCATGCTGGGAGCTCTATTTCGATGGAGCCTCATAATTAAGGACCTCCAGCAAATCAAGCATCCCGCAAATAAAAGCAGGAATAGGATTGGTGTTCATCACACCATCGGGAGGAACCGTACGGCGTTCTTTCGCTCTTACCGAGTCTCGCACAAACAACGAGGCTGAATATGAAGCTCTGATAGCTTGTCTGGATCTTGCCTTAGAAATGAAGATCCCTCAGATGTGTGTCTACGGCGATTCCCAGCTACTTGTCAACAAAGTAAGCGGCGAATACAAGATATATAAGTCTGAATTTGTTTGATACAGAGGCCGAGTGGTGGAGCTCATGAAGTGTTTCACCCACATTGAACTGATGAGAGTTCCTAGGGTGTTGAATGGAAAAGCCGACGTACTCGCTCGCCTACCCAAGGAGCTGGCTGATCCTGACATGGATGAAATTCTGATCACAGTCAGGAGCCAGCAAATCCTGACTCCCGTCTTTTTATGAGAAGAAATCATAGAACAAACGAATAGTCCTGCTGAAGAAGCTCAGATCGTCAGGGACGAGCCGGATTGGAGAGAACCCTTCATAGAGTACCTCCGTTACGACAAGCAGCTTAAGGAAAAATTCACGAGGGTTCAGTTGAAGAAAAGAGCTCTCCGATATGTTTTTGTGAATGCCACGCTATACCTCAGGTCGTACAACCAGCTTTGGCTCAGGTGTCTGTCCCCGGCTGAAGCTCGAGAAATTATAAAAGAAATTCACACGGGCATCTACGAAGCTCACCAATCCGGTCCCAAATGCGGCTTCAAATCAAACGGCTTGGATATTACTGGCCTACTATGATAAAGGATTGTGAAGAGCATGCAAAGAAATGTCATCTATTCCAAATTCAAGGTGACTTCATTCACAAGCATCCCAATCCGCTGCACCATACCGTGGCGTCCTAACTCTTCGAAATTTGGGGTACCGACATAATTGGCCCGATTGGTCCTTCGTCATCCAAAGGAAACCGGTTCATATTAACCGCGATGGACTACTTCTCTAGATAGGCTGAAGCTGTCCGGCTAAAAGAAGTTAAGACAGAAGAGGTTTTGAAATTCTTCCGGTATAATGTTCTATACCACTTCGGTACGCCAAAAAGAATCATATTGACAACGAACCTTATTTTAAGAGCTTCAAAGTCTGAAGGTTTGCTACTCCACATAAGATAGACTGGAGATATCCTTCCATCTATAATCCAAGTGAGAATGGGTTAGCCGAAGCCTTCAACAAAACCCTGTGCAAGCTTCTGAGAAAAAATGCCTCAGCCAATAAACGAGACTGGGATCAGAAGCTCTATGAGGCGTTGTGGGCATATCGTACTACATGCCGCACTTCAACGCAGTCTACTTCATACTCGCTGATCTTCAGAGTGGAGGTAATCCTCCCCCTCGAAGTCGAAGTTCCAAGCCTAAGGATGGTTGTCCAGCACAATCTTACGAAAGAGGAAAACACTCTCCTTCAACTCGAGGGACTCGATGCTGTTCACTGCCGAAGACGGGACGAACCAGGATAGGTCGTCTTGCCTGAATCTGTGGACATATACTATTTGGATTTATCCGTCAACCTCTCCGAAGATACCAAGTTGATTTATGACACCATATATCGAAGGTTTGGACAGACGCGACCATTGTAGAAGACTTTATCAGATTCCCCCTCATTTTATTAGGGGTTTTTGATTGTAGGGACACTCTTCCCTGCAGGCGCAAGCCCCTGCAGTTAATTTCGTTACCGTATTGCGATAACCACTTTTTCCTGCTCCGGCAGTTCACTTCGTGTCGTGTGTGTTTTTGTTTATTTGGGTTTCCCGTGGATTGTATACGGAGACTAGTTTACGTCGTCGCTCGTAGGGCGCGGATTAGTCCAAAACCGTATATTTTAGATTTGGGCCTGGGTCAAGGATTTGCTTGACGGGGTTTTCGAACTTAGGTTGTATATTCCTTTGGTTCAAAAATATTTTATTTTATTTAAGGACCGTTAATCTAGTTTGAGATTAAGGTCAACTTAAATAAATAAGTGAGCATTTGGGCTCAGTTTGTTTTTCTAAGGATACGTTAGTCTTATTTGAGACTAAGATCAACTTAACAATGTTTTTACGATCATTTTTGCTTAAGATCCAGCAAAAGAGCATTTGGGCTCAGCTGCAAGAAAACTTCAGAGACTTAGCCAATTTGGGCTTAGTCTACTTATTCTTTTTCTTTTTCATTCAAAAGTGTTAAGCACTTATTTGGGTTCTGTTTGTTCAACCATTTTCATTTTATGTAAAAGTGCTAAGCACTTATTTGAGCTCTGATGCTCACATATATGTCATTTGAAGCATTCAGTCATGGGCGCTGCCGAATGAATGTTGAACACTTTAGTCCTTTTGACTAAGTGTGAAGTGTTGAACACTTCCTTTGGCGTCCACGTGAGATGCACGTGCGGCGTTGGGCGCTGCCTAATTAGTGCTAAACACTCATCCGTTTTGGCTATATATGGAGTACTAAGCACTTTTTATGTGGCGCCCACGTGAGGAGCACGTGAGGCGCTGGGCGCTGCCCAATCAGTGCTAAGCACTCAGCCGTATTAGCTGTATGTGGAGTGCTAAGCACTTTATTCAGCGCCCACGTGTGTTTCACGTGAGGCGCTGGCCTTCTGTTTTGGGCGCCCGCGTGTTTTTCACATAAGGCGTTACGCGCTG
The DNA here is from genome assembly GCA_030015575.1 of Agapanthus africanus. Taxonomy (NCBI): domain Eukaryota; kingdom Viridiplantae; phylum Streptophyta; class Magnoliopsida; order Asparagales; family Amaryllidaceae; genus Agapanthus; species Agapanthus africanus. Next base: position 560,387,229 of record JASDDO010000022.1, on the reverse strand, counting down.
TTAAAGAGGGGCGCCCACGTAGGAAGCACGTGAGGCGATAGTTTTTTTAATGGAGATTTAATATCTATTCATATTTTCGGAGAGGTTAAACCTCTGTCAATAGCATTTTGACCAATAACACTCACCAAAATCACTATTTTTGAGGATTTCGGATTGAGTTTTTAGAGAACTAAGGTCTTGATTTGAAGGAACCGAGTTCTTGGTGTATTATAGACTCCATTTTTTTTGAATTTGTTCTTACCTGAATCGTTGATTCTCAAGAACAATATCTTCCCGATGAGAATTAAATTCTCAACTTATGGGAAACTCATCTTGTGGATCTCAGATCCAGAGAAAGAAGTTAGTTCTTTTTAAAAGGGTTAAACCCTTAGATGCGATATTAGAGATATTTTGATCTCTTTTCTTTACCAAAGGTTTTGAGAAGGAAGGTTTTCTTCTTTGAGAATTGAATTTTCTGTTTTCTCGAGAGCTCATTGTATTTTTGCAGAATCTTATATGGGGTTTTTTTCTTTTCTTCCTGTGTCTGTGTGTTTTTCTCTGTGCGTGTTTGTGTGAGACTTGAAGTCTCGGGTCCTTTATATAGTGGAGGCAAATTGTTAATTAGTTTTGAGAAAATCTCTTATTGAGAGATTCCAATTGATATAATTGGTTTCAAAATTGAATTGGGGAATTTTACCCACCGTTGGATCTTTGATCCAAGTGTTTCTATTTTCACAGAATATGTTGTTCTTGTTTCTAACAAGATCGGGGAAATATTTTTCCATATACAGATTTATTCTGTCAAGTGGTGATTTTTAATCACCATTGGATTTTTAATCCAAGGGTTCTCTGTTTTACATAGAGCAATCTTTTTTGGAAAGATTAAGGGAATATATTCCCAAAAATAGAATTTTATTCTATTATTGGATCATTGATCCAACCGAGAGTATCTTTCTTATTTAGAAAGATTTGGGAGATGTTTTCTCCTAATAGAATTTGATTCTATATTTTGATGATTTATCATCTCCGTTGGATCTTTGATCCAAAGGCTCTGTTTAACAGAGAGTATCATAGAATTTAATTCTACTTGGGCACCGGCGCTTACGTGTTTTTCACGTAGGCGCCACTTAAGAATTTAATTCTCAATATGGGTATTCCTGTGCTTTACACACTGGCGCTCGCATGATGAGCTTGTGCGGCGCCATATAAGAATTTAATTCCTACTCAGAAATTGCTTCTGTGTTTTGCATAATGACGCTGGCGCCCTCGTGAAAAGAACGTGGGGGCGCTGCCCCATTAGCTTTCAACATAGCTTTGCTCTTTCTATATTGTTTAAATTTTGGCGAGAACAAATGTCCCCCACTACTTTGCCCACGTAAGTATGTACGTGGGTGAAGTAGCGCAAAGTTATGCATGGCCATAGAACTGATGGCTTAGGAGACAAGGTTAGGATCCTTGTAGCCTAAGGATTTTTTTAATTTCATGAGCTGTAAGGGTCTCAAGAAGTTTTTTTTTCTTATGAGTCTTGAGGATCTCACAGGTGTATACTATCCTGGGGAATCGTAGGGATTCCTAAGTGCCTTTCACCTTCATGAGTCATAAGGATCTCACGCAGGTATTTTCTCCTTACAGGTTGAGAGGATCCGTAAGTGGCATCTTCACTTCATCGATAAATGTGGCCCATGGATAATATACAAGAGTCAGTTTGGACTTTCTTTTAGGGCAGCGATGGCTTAGGAAACATGTTTAGATCTGTCGCCTAAGGCTTTTCAACATTATGAGCCGTGAGGGTCTTATAAAGATGTTTCTCCCTACGAGTCGAGAGGATCTCATAGGTGTATTTTCTCCTTAGAAGTCGTGAGTACTCCTAAGTGATTTTTCTCTTGAGAGTCATAAGGATCTCACAAGGGAATTTCCCCCTTACGAGTCGAGAGGACTCATAAGTGGTTTTCCTCCTCATCGGTATGCGACTTTGGAGAATGTGGCCCGTGGATAGTATACAAGAGTCAGTTTGGACCTACTTATAGGGCCACATTGCTTAGGGAACAGGTTGATATCTCCGTCGCCTAAATCTTTTCACCTTTATGAGCCATGAGGGTTTCATAAAGATGTTTTTCCCTACGAGTCGAGACGAGACGGGAGGATCTCGAAGGTGTATCCTATCGTGAAATATAGATAACCCCCATTTTTGATAGGGGTCCGTTAGGTTTGTAGTACTAAGGTTTTAGTCCATGGTACCGTCATGTTGGCTGATGTATTCTTCGATATGCAGTCTTTAAGCCGTTGTTCGAGTAGCCCACGACTGTCGTGTCTCTGATCCCTTCTGAGGCTGGACAAGACGTCTTCAAGTAATCTTCTTAGGTCATATTACCGTTGGAAGAGCAAGTGTTGAGAATTTGACATGATGCTTTTTACTTGAGGTTAGGCTCAATTTGGAGCCCCGGTGAGTCATAACCACTCTGCTCTGGTGTGGGATGATCTCCGATAGTCTTTTAAGCTTTATATGAGTTGTCGTCGAGACCCGAAACTGGGAATATGCCCCCATTTCATTTTTTTTCTTTTTCGATGTTACGCCGATTCTTTGCTAATGTTGGGAAAATATCTGTGTGATCTCTATACTGTATGTATTTCAATCGAGATCTGGAGCTAGAAATGTTTACCGCCGAAAACAGAGACGAAACCGCGTGGGTCGTCTTGCCTGAATTTGGAGGCATATGCTATTTGGGTTTTATCCATCCAGCTCTACGAAGATGCCAAGTTAATTTATGGCACCGTGTATCAGAGGTTTGGACAAATGCGGCCGTTTTAGCAGACTTCGTCAGATTCCCCCTCATTGTGAGGGGATTTTGATTGTGGGGACACTCTTCCCTGCAGGTGCAAGCCCCTGCAGTTAATTACGTTACCGCATCGCGGTAACCACTTTCTTCTGCTCCAGAAGGTCACTTCGTGTCGTGTGTGTTTGTTTTATTTTTTGGTTGCCCGTGGATTATATACGGAGACTAATTTATGTTGTCGCCCGTAGGGCGGGGATTAGTCCAAATCCGTATTTTCTTAGATTTGGGTTTGGTGAATTTAAGGCTCGTTTGAGATTAAGATCAACTTAAACCTTTGTTGAGGATACATTAGTCTAATTTTAGACTAAGATCTACTCAATGGGAGGTCAGGATCATTTAGATCCAACGAAAGAGTATGGGCTCCATCGTCATAGTTTAGGGACGTTGCGGTCCATTGGGTTTAAGGACTTCATAGTCCATGTGAGTTTAAAGACATCATAGTCTGTAGGGTTTAAAGACATCATAGTCTGGTTTAAAGACATTATAATCTGTAAGGTTTAAAGTCATCATAGTCTGTAAGGTTTAAAGACATCATAGTCTGGTTTAAAGAAATCATAGTCTGTAAGGTTTAAAGACATCATAGCGGCATGCTTCTGGTCTTCGGGATGCATCTTTATTTGATTGTACCCTGATGATCCGTCCATGAAGGAGAAGACTTCGTGAGTGGATGCGTTATCTATCATCAACTCTGTAACCGGTACAGAAAAATCATCCTTCGGGCAGGCCTTGTTGAGGTCCTGAAAGTCCACGCAGATGCGCACCGTCCCATTTTTATTCATCACTGGGACAATGTTGGCAATCCAATAGGTGTATTGAACTTCTTGGATGAAGCCAGAGTCGATCAGCTTTTTGACTTCGGCGTTGATACTCATTTCAAGTTCGAGCCGCATTCTTCTTGGTGCTTGTTTGACTGGCTTGACGTCCGGAGATATCTCTAATTTATGCACAGCTATTTTTGGATCTAGCCCCGGCATCTCGAAATAGTTCCATGCGAAGCAGTCTTTATACTGTATAAGCACGTCTTTTAGCATAGCCACCTTCTCTTTAGACAACAGCTCGCTGACGAACGCTGGCTGCGGGTCGTTTTCTGTCCCTAAGTCGATTTTCCTTAGGTTGTCTGCAGTAGTATGTATTCCATCTTCCAGTTCTTTTGGCGCCGGTGGAAACTCTGAGATCAACTCATCTTCATCCTCATTTTCGAAGCACCAGGAGAGGTCTCCCATATTCTCATGGACTCCTTCTTCTGACAACGTTATCACGCGACAGGTACGGGATCGTTTCCAAGACCGGTGTTGATCTGGTTTTACTCCTGCCATATACGTTTCTTTTGGCACATGCCTTTGCGGTGGGGGCTACCTTCCAACCGTTGGATAGAGCTAACCTGCCGAGTTGATATTGGTCTTCGACCCAGTTTTTGAAAGTGAAGCAGTCTTCAAGAGGATGACCTATTGCTCGGTGATAGGAGCAATAATCCGGCTGACAGACCTCGTTTGCTTGTTCGGGGTGCTTGGATTCTGGGAGCGTAATCATTTGATGTTTCAGGATGAGGTCGAAGATTCTCCTTGTCTTTTCTCGAGGGAAAGAATATGCTCGACCCATCTTTTTCATTAGAGACGGATTCCGGCTGACCTTTTCTTGATCGCGTGGCCTTTTAGATCCGTTTTGCCGCCGTCGAGCGTTTTTTCCATTCTTCAACTTGCTTTTGCCTCTGCATCGGGCCTTTTCTTGTCTTGGGAATGCATGGCGGGATGACGGTGAAGGGCATTGTCATCCTCCGTAGCCTGCTGAAGGAGGCGTTGCGTCTTGGCTTTCTCGTAAATGGCCATTTCGCGGCTGTAATCGTTCCGAACCATTTGACTCGCTTCCCTTATTAGCATGTCCATCTGCTCTTCAAACAACGGGCTTGGCATTTTATAGCAGGACCGCGTTCTGATTCAGCGTCAGAGTCTTTTAAAAGAGCATCCTATTCTTCATCAAGGTCCTTTACGACATAGCAGCCATGGAACTGCTCCCGTTTCTTGGACTGGACATATCCAAGCCCGATCATTTCCATTTTCCCATTGGGCAATTTTCGCTGAGTTCTGGGGACGTTCCAGATCCTGTTGTAGAATTGGGCCTGTCACGCGTTTTCTCAAAGGGTATGCCTTGGCATCTCAATAACCTTTTAAATCCCTCTGCGTAATATCTGGGCAGACGGATGGGTTGGATACTGTCGAGCGCAGGTTCGGCACCATGCCAGACTTCTTTTTCGACTTTAGTCTCCGTGAATTGATAGAATAGGATCCCCTTTCACCTCTTCGCCTGGGAGGGACGTAGAATGTCTGCAGCTCTTGCACACTATATATTTCAAGCGCATCAAGCTCTCTGTAATGCTGCCGCGGAACCATGGCGATTTGCAAACTCCGATCATCTTCAACGAGGGTTTGTACTGATGGACGGACCGAGAACACTGCGTTGACTTCGTCTTCAGAGTCACTGCCAAAGGCCAGAATAGGGGTAGATGGTCCTGGCTTGTTGCATTGGGGTGGTCTCGAATAGACTATCTCTTCCTCCTCCTCGGTATCGCTCCTGAAGACCGGAATAGTGGTGATAGCTTTTTGCTTATTCTACGGTTTATGACATCTTTCCGTGTCTTCAAAGTCTGGTAGGAAATACTTTGCATCTTCGTACTTTCGGACTTCATTTACTAAGAATGGATTTAGTTCCCCCGTTACGGTATACTCGAGACCATCATTGAAATACTTCATACACTGATGTTGTGTAGAAGGGGTGATGTTGTACTCGTGTAACCAAGGCCCGCTGAGTAAAGCGTTGTAACAGGTCTTTGCGTCAATGAAATGAAATTTGATATCGGTGACAAGCAGCCCAAAGCGTAGTATCAATATTACAGACCCGAGCATCCGTGATGACTGGGAGTCAAACCCGAATATGGTGATTCTATCCCGAGCGAAGTGCTGAACGCTCATGCAAATTTCTTTTAGTACCCTCACATTTAGGAGGTTGACAGAGGACCCGTTGTCAACTAAGATCTTCCCTATCTTGATGTCATGGCAGTACCCGGTGACATACAGGGGGCGGTTGTGCTCGCACGTTCCGAGGAGGAGATCTTCATCATCGAAAGTGATGTCAGCTGTGTGCACTTCTTCCAGCTCGTCCTTCATCTTTTCTTCGGCAAGGAAAGCTTGAAACTGCTTGGGCTCTTGTAATGCCCTGATCAGAGAATCTCGTGCCTCTTTAGACAACAGAAGGGCATCCAAGACGCTTAGCTGTGAGGGTATCTTTCTCAGGTGTGCTAGAACATTGTAATCCACTTTGCTTTTCTTGGGCGGGTGGCAGGACATGTTTCCTAAACACGGGTATTCTGATTCGTGTATTGGGTACAATACCCAACTACAAAAGAATCAACCCGACTAACCTATGACTCTGATACCAAAAGAACCATGTCACACCCCGCTTCCCAGAGTACGCTAAAATGGGCACGTGACATAGCCAACCATGCTACCTGTGGGTAGGAAGTATCCATCCACAGTCACATTACGGCTGTAAAGATATCAAGAACAAAATAAAACTATCTAAACATGTCCAAAATCCAAGATAACATGAGTCAGAATAATAAAATGCGGAAGCGAAAGATCCAATACAAAATAACTGGAATGTATGTCCCATAATGTGGGCTCACATCAGGAAATAAATGCAGGAAAGAAAACTAACTACTGCTGACAATCACAGCTCAGCCTGTCGGCTGAAGTACTCCTGCTCGGACTGCGACAGCGGTACGAAATCTGGGCCATGCAAAACCCAGACGTCAGCGCGTCAAGTCATCAAGTAATAACATAATAAACAGGCAATGTGAATATAAACATGAATAAAGCAAAGGTAACAATAATATGAATCAGAGCAGCGCATGGTAGTGTGTAGTGGGTAAACTGGACTGTTCTATCAGGTTTTCTATTCTAAAGTCTTTGAAACCAAATTGATGAATCATCGATGTAACTCAATAGTATCCCGTACATACCCGGGACCACGGCCCCAAGATTCTCGAGCTGAAACCGAGACATGCCGCTAGGCACCAAACAGGAATGTGTACAGATGAATGATGTCAGCATCATCATTCCAAGGCTGGCCTAGCCTAAAACTGATCAGAACAGGTAGCGAACGGTTGAGTTACAAGTCAGGTTTCACCTTTGATTTCCCCATACCCCCAAGTTATAAGCGTATGTCAAGTCAGGTATCCCGTAATCAAGAAACTAGTGCCAACGCAGGATCAGGTAAACATGTTTGTCTGGATAGACAACAGGAACGATCCATGAGGACTACATGTCAGGTTTGTTGGCATTAGACACAAGATCAGGTAACGGGTCAGGTCATGGTACATCAGGTCAAGTCAAGCAGTATACGGTACCATGTCGGGTAAATTGATATGTATGTATCAAGTCAGGTTAAGATGTAAACAATATCATGGGTGTGCTCATACTCAGTCACATAATCAAGAATGGTTATCAACAGCATGATCTAAGCAATGAATTAAGCAATAGGCAGATTCACTCAATTAGCAGTACAGTTATCAGTTGTGTCACAGAGATGATTTCAACATTATAAGAATGCAGTATGACAATTATAGCCGTTTAATCATGTTAACAAGTTTAAGACTTCATGGATGCAATGATATATATATATGTATAGGTTCCAAGTTTGAAAGATAAAATGATATATAACAATAATGAACACGAAAAGGAGAAATGATCGTACCAAAGTTAAATTTATAGGTTTAGGGGTCATCAATGTGTATGTAAATATTGTTTAGCATTTAGCGAGGGGTACTTGCCTCGACGGGTCGCGAACCGGGAATACGGAACGATAAACGTCGGCGGGGAAATCTCGCGACGGGCGCACGGTTCACGGAAAGAACCAAAACGACGAACAGTGGAACCACAAAGACCAGAGTACCTCGCTGGATCTTCGGGACACGTCGTCGGCACGGCCGGATTCCGGCGAACCCAAAAACAGCGAATCTACAATTTTCAAGAATTCATGAAACGATAAAAGGAGAATCAAGAAGAGGGAAGAGAAGGAGGATAGTGACGAGGGTGCTCATAAGGATCTGTGGAGGGGTGGTGATGGTCGACCACGTCGACGGAGCTCCGGCGGTCGGCCTGCGATGACGGAGGAAAAACTTTCAGATCAAGAAACTTGAATCAGAGAAGGAAGAAGAAGAAAGGAGAAGATGAGGAGGAGAGGGGAAGAAGCTTACTGGGAATGCACGAGGTCGGGGGACGGATCGAGATCGCCGGCGGCGATCCCACGAGGTGTAGGCGGTGTGCAGGCTGTGTGCAGGTGCTCGGGAATGAGGGGAGAGGAGGAAGGAGGTGCAGTGGCTGCAACGAGGGCGAGGAGTCCGGTGGTGGTGGCGTCGGCGTTGGGGCTGCGGCGGCGAGGGGCATGGCGGTAGGGTTCACATGGGGATGGGTTTTGCTGGTGAAAAGAAAAGAAGAGGAGGGAAGTTTTTTAAAATATAGAGGAGAGAGAGAGAGATATAAGTGTAAGTATACGGTAACGCCCCGGCCGTCTACAGACGCCAAATGCGGAACAAAAAACTTTTAACTGGCGCTGTCGTATACTTTAACCCGGATCTGCCATTATTGCTAAACTAACAAACTGTAGAGAGTGTAGAAAGGTTATACCGAACGATCCGAGTCCTTCGTTCTTTAACCATCATCCCACGCTCCGTTGCGGCTTCTCCGATCTCGTCGATCTCCGATCTGCTCGTCTAGGTAGCACCACGTCAACGATTCTTTAAACGGGCTCCCGCCTCTGACTTGAGGCAACTCGGTCGTCAAGTTTGCTAAAAGAGACGACCAAGAATGATGTAGAGAATGAGTGGAATACTTTGTCTCGCTTCGTCCAAAACCATAGACGAACGGTTAATGAAGTTGCCGTGGGAATCGGGTGATGGAATGAAATGAGCTGTGAAATTCCATACACCCCAAAATCTATCATATCTTTTTTCAACCATCTTTTTCAAGTGAGAGTAAGAGAGAGGAGGGGGAAGGGGCCGGCCATATATAGGGAGGAGGAGGGTGAGTGTAGGAGCAAAGGGGGTGAGCATAAGGATAAATATCAACAACAAATATCCTTAAGCAAAACAAAACTCATTAATGAAATGAATGACTCACTAAACCTAGTCATCCATTCATTAATGCAACCAATGAAAACACAACACCATTTAACCAAGTCATCACCTTCTAGAACCTTCTAGAAGCATGACTCACTCTCATCCAAGAAAAGATAAATCCGTCTTTAACCGAATGTTAAAAGACGGCTGATAGAAAACTGGAAACTGGCAACTTCCAAAAGTGATCCTGAAACGACTTTCAGGATAACCCCGTAACTGTATAAATATACCCGCATTTGTATTACGACCGAATACAAATGCAACCGAGACAAAGATATTATATATACTCAATACAATACTCGGATCCGGCTTAAACCAAAGCTGACCAGTATCATCTGCCCGAAAAATAACACGTGCGTAAATGCACGTGCATTTTCCGAACCCTGCCATAAAACCATACGACCTCTACAACGTTCCGCCCGAACTTGGGAAACTGTCTGTGGAGGACTCTAATGACTCGTCAGTACCCTGGCAGTGGGTTTAACCATAAACCGTCAGCGGCACTAGCAATGCGTAACGGCTGTCCATGGACTGACCTCAAGGGAGGCCGATGAGCGAACTCATCCGGAAACCCTACTGAGCCTAACAGTGATAATGTATAAACAGTCTGGTCCGTTCGTCTATGAGTATCGCATATCTGCCTAGGGGGCTAGTAACGTCAGACCCCCAATAGCAGTATAAGTCGTGTCGGAGTGTAGCCCAATAACACCCTGAGATACTACTGGAGTACCTACCAGTAAATCTCCTGCCATGGCCATGGACTTTGTGTAATGGCTCTCCTAGACATAGCACGACCTCGCCCCCAATACCGGGAGAGACGAATCCCCTGCCGATCCGCTCACGTGCCTCCATATGGCTCGGGACTGTACCCAAAAACTACCTGTTTGCACGACTCCTTTGAGCCGTGGTAGGGTAGAAATCAAAGCACAGTGGGAACTCACACGAGACAAATGACGACCTCAGGTCGATGAACTAACCTGTACACATGTCACCAGGGAACTGCTATCTGACGATATGTATAATACCAACTAGAAAATTCCCGGCGAGTCCTGTCCGGTGTACTCATAACCCAATGAGCACCTGTATACATCTTAGGTGATCCAACTGACACCAGTGGCTTGTGAGACCGGCCACCGCCCCTCGTCGGAGTCTCGACTGTACACACTAGTCTACTCCGGAGTATCGATGCCCTGTCTCGAAACTCCCACGACTAGGGACCACAATTAAGGATATGCATATAAACTACACAACTCTCACGTATATGATCGCCATCATACTGTTGGTAGTAAAGAAAGATCCTAAGGGCTCTATCAAAGTGTAACATGTAATAAGTCACCTGAACATGTACACGACTGATAAAGGCAAACCAGATAGCATACTATCATCTTGAGTAAGACTGTCCTACCAGTATAGGTCCTCCGCAATCATTGCAATCACGTACCTGCGATCCAATAATTGACTCTGAGGGCACTATCCAACAATCTCCCACTTGCACTCAAGGCTAACTATTGCAATGTCGACTACTCACAGCCCGTGTGAAACCGAACATCCAACTCCTCTACTAATCAGTTTCACAAAGCCCGTTTGTAAAACTATCGTGTTCGAGAAATAGCCTCAGTGAGTGGATCCGCCTAGATGTTTCTTTCTATATCTCTCTTAATCTCAAGTTCGCGGAGAAAGCCATCTCCCGAATTGAGTAATACCTGTCTTAGAATATGTCTGGATATCTGATGGGACCTAGTTCATAAATGAACTCCAAATCCAAATTTCTTAGACTGTATCGATCACTGAACCTAATCAGTATCCGGCACCATGCCACCCACAGTATCCTCTTGGACCACCTGTCCATAATACTGTTCCTCATCAGAGGGAAAACTATAACTCTGACAATCACTCTGTCATCCATGTCACCTTTGAAGCCTGGAATGATAATCGTCTCCCGAAGGAGGCTGCCGTCATCAAATCCGTAGAACATGTACTTATGTTCTATAACTGCTTCCTTATGTTTCTACAGGATTGGATTAATACAAACTTATTGCATCTAGTGCAAAAACAACATTTGGTGTGGTACTTGACATCTCATGATTGACTCAATTGCCTAAGCAAGTGATCTGCCAATCATGCACATCCCTCTCCCCTTTAGTCTGTAAGACATCTTTAGAGAGGGTGACTACATCACCTGCAGGTACACCACCATGCTAGGAGTCATCTATTCTAAAAACCATTAGAATACTGTCAAAGTACCCACATTGGGAAACTACCCAAATCCAGATCTAAAAAACCATAGATCTAGAAACCAGAATGTCAAATATTATATCCATATCCTGTCTGGAGAAACAACTGTGTGACGACCACAGTACAACCGATCGTAGTATAGGAATTTTACTTCCTACTCTGTGTATGTCATCCAGATACCATGACATCACACCCTACTACCTTCTTAACAGATCCATCCTCTATCCTGATTGAAGTCAAACCCATGACTGTCACATCAAAATTAGATGATCTATCTCCGCTATAACTGCTCAAATCTATAAATAGATATAAGCATCTTGCCCACTATGCTCCCGCTGCTCCCACGACTACGACAACCCTTCTACCGGGTCTCATATCCTGGAACAACAGTAGTGTCAAGTCTGGGTAGATAATAACCTCCCTGTCACCGTCCTTGAGGCTACCGGTGTACCTCTCGGGTGTTTGAGGTTACCCACCATATCTGCGGAGTAGCTATTGGAATGTCAAACCTGATTGAATATATAGGTCCTATTAAATTTTCCGTAATCGTTCGCGGTTCTGGAATCATTTCCAGTTCTACCATACTCCCACTACTGTTTTCTGAAAAAATCCATTTTACTAAAACTGTGGCGAGTCAAGAACAATATCACTATTGATCTTCCAAATGGTAGAATATCAACCCTCGTCATAGCCAGGGTCAACCCACAAACAGCCATTACAGAAACGTGCCCTGAGTTATCCAGAGTCTGGTTTTAAGCATAAGCTGGACAACTCCCCGTACCTTAATATCTTTTAAGGTACGAACTATTCTATATCCAATATAGAAACTTTGGCACTAATTTAATTGGAACCAGATTCAAATCATGCAGCTGTCTCCAGTGCATATCAACTTAATGGAAAGAGGCTAATCAGCATTACTCAACTTAGGAATCCATCCAATTATGAGTAACCTGAAAGAAAAACACGTTTCTCAAAACCATCACTATCATCTGAATACCAATCACAAGAATCTACATCTTCGATCTTTTTGAAGAATCCCGATACTTGTGACACCTGGTTCTCTACTTTATTCTTATACCCACAACTTCTCAAAACTTAGACCTTGTATTTCTACGAAACACTTGTCTAAAAACTAGAGAAGTTATAAGTAAACAGAACATAGTACGAGGACCTAACCCTTTGTCCTGAAGGACACTTGGACAACATACAATACTTTGTATAAGTCCGCTGAGTTAAATAACTCATAACCTATGCGTCGTAGGTTGAAAACTGTACCCTGGCGATTTCCTCAAATATCACCAATTACAATGAATTCCGATATAATGAGGATGATCACCTAATTCCAATAACTTACTTCCACTCATCATCTGTAAAACCATACAGATATGAGAATGAAACCTGGTAAATACATACACTTGGAGTAAGTATCTAATCGGGAAAACAGTTTTCTTTTAACGATGCACTGAAATATGAAAATGTTTCGTAGGGGTATCCTGGTATTCATAGCAATGCCTCTTCCATAATCCAATTCATGACTATAACCGTATATCTCTTTGCCATCTCTCCAAATCCCTTTATTTGTCTTTAGTCGTTACCTTCTGTACACCATCGTTAGGCTAAATGGTTTTCTTCCTTCCCTACCGTTCGGCACCAGCCTATGGTTTGGAAGAAGACTATCCAGTAAGCATAATAGGTGTACCCTCCTAAACCAAGGAGTACTCGTATCTTGAGAGAAGGTGATGATAAAAGACATCTGAATAATACCTTATTCTTTTAAAGGTGAAATAGGAGTGGCGATGAAGTACGAGGTTTGGTCGTGAATGATAACAGTCGCAATTTACTTTGCCCTCTTTCTAATCCCTTTATTTTGTCTTTACATATTACCGTCTGCACACCCTACTTAGGCTAATTGGTTTTCTTCATTCCCTACCTTTCGGCACCTGCCTATGGTTTGGAATAAGACTATCCAATAAGCGTAATAGGTGTACTCTCCTAAACCAAGGAGCTCTCGCAACCTGAGAGAAGGTGATAATAAAAGACAACTGAATAAACCAATTCTATTTCTCCTGAATCTGGATCCATCCTCGAAGAAGTCCCTTCGAGTTCGTATATAACCATACGATGGATCTATCCAATGGAAGTGGATGTCCGTAGTAAAACAGGTGTTCTGAGAAATGCAAAGGGTAAAAGAAGGAGTGGCAATGACTTATGCAACATAGACAATCCAAAAGCCAGTATTTTAAGAAGGTTCGGTCAACTTGGTCACTGAGTCATAGTCTAGGGTCGGTCTAAGGTCGCTGCCAAAGAGAGAGAGAAAAGAAACACTCTGCGTGCACTCTAACCTAGATCAGAATGGTTATCACTTTATCTAATCCGGAAACCTCCCACTGTCCTGTCAAATTCTCCTCCAAACCAGAAAGAAGAATCAATCGGGATCACCCGAAGAGTAAACCAACTCATTAGTGGGAATCGGGATCCAACTCTCATCGCATGATAACGTGATGGAATGCATCCACGTTACTCATACTCCAGAAGGTATGCGCATACTTGGCAAGTTTCAGTTTCTTTAGAAACTCCCGATATGATTTTTGCCCCATGCTCTTATGACCTTGGCGAAAGTCAACAAATCATAAGTCACATGTCAAGTTCTGCCCGTCATTATCTTGTTAATTTGAACCCACCCGTACATACCCTTGACGAAAGCCAACAAGGTAATACGACTGTCCCAAACCAACTCATCTATCTATGCAACAAATGAATACCCAGCAGCTACCAAACACTATGCCTTGACGAAAGCCAACAAACATAGTTTGAATACTACTGACCATCCATAAGAAACGACGGAGGGCTACGGATGGTTTTTAGTGAAAAACCTTTAACGTAATGAACTTGATCTCGTTGAAGGAACCTGATAGCTTTTTATAAAATATAGTGGCGAAAACCTTTTGCTAAAGAGGTCATTCCCGGTGAAGGGATCTCGGCTCTTTCCTCGTGGAATGAGGTGCAGGATATTCCACTGAATACCGCGATGCAAAGCAACTTGTAATCGACTATAGTGAAGTTATTACCCTGACGCAAACTTCTGCCCAAGGGGTCAGTCCCGGTGAAGGGATATCGGCCCTTGCCCCGTCGAATGAGGTGCAGGATATTCCACTGAATACCACTATGCATAACAAAAGGAAACGTCTTTGCAATAACACTTTTTAAATTTGTTCCAACAACTATAAACAGGTTTGCTTTACTTTGCATTGATCAGAATCAATGCAGTCCCATCAATCGATCACACCAGAAAAGAACGAAAATAAAATGTACGTATATGCCATCCGCATTCGTCACTGGGTCCCGTCATCACCCGTTAGGTTACTTAACTAACGACAGAGCGGGGACTGGACTAGCGCGGGTGTAAAACATATACAACATCTAATAGTATATAAACCAATATACAATAATCGCTCCAGGCGTGATAATATGCAACATTACAGAAAAGTAATAAGCATCACAGAACAATACAGATAATCTGGGATCCCCGAGTTTCACAGAGCCGCTGCTGAAACTCGACGTTCCCCTGTCGTGTGGATAGCCTGTGCAATGAAACCTAGACCCCTACGGGTGCGGCAAGTTACCCGCCAAAACCTGAAACGAGGCAGCCCCCTATAGCATAGTGAATGGACCACCCGGCACTTCACGGAATCCGGTAATCTTGGGCACCCCTCCTTGGGTCAACCTGTACCCCCTACGAGTGCGGCGAATAGTCTGCCAATTCTAGAGTGGGGCCCCTCTGCCTCTCAAAGCCATGAGATGCGGACCCGTTGCCCCCCAGAACCCGGCTATCCGTGCACTCCGTCGCGGGGCAAAACCTAGTACAGTAATGAAAAATAGTACAACAGGTACATCGACCGCAACCTGGTCGTGCCCCAAAAGAATATTATACAACAGGCAGTGACGGCAGTCCACAAGTTGGACGCTCGCCCCGCAATATCAAAAGTACAAATAAACTCAAACTGCACTACCATTGCACACTGCTATCCACCATGACAAATCCGCAACATCACAGCACAACACAGAACATCAACGCGAATGTCACGTTCGCAAACCCGTCTAAAAGAACTATAGCAATCAGACGCGGTTTACCGATCAAATGACATTCCCGGTCGGAGATATAATGTAAGCACTGTAAACTAACATGTTTAAATTTCGATCGACTAAATATCAAGAAGTGGGCCCCACGAACATCTGTTGAACAGTAACAAAAACTGGGCCCAAAATATATATACCAAAACCCCAAATTCCATCAGAGAAGACACTGTGCAAATTTGGTGCATTGATCCCATAGAATGGCCGCGGATACGCGGCCAAACCATGGGTTTGGCCGCGATTCCGCGGCAATCTTGAGAAATCACTTGCCCAAATTTTCACAGTGTGCTTAGAAAACCCTGCACAACTTTCTGTGATATATAGAATAATTTTAGGACTCCTTTAAAAATCGACAGAAACTGTGAACTTGGATTTTGCAGTTTTTGATTTCCGGTTCGATCGATATTTTAAACGCGTTAGCACAAGTTAGAATAGCAAAATGGTGAGGCTCTGATACCAACGTAAGTCTATGGTAGCGCCCCGGCCGTCTACAGACGCCAAATGCGGAACAAAAAACTTTTAACTGGCGCTATCGTATACTTTAACCCGGATCTGCCATTATTACTAAACTAACAAACTGTAAAGAGTGTAGAAAGGTTATACCGAACGATCCGAGTCCTTCGTTCTTTAACCATCATCCCACGCTCCGTTGCGGCTTCTCCGATCTCGTCGATCTCCGATCTCGTCGATCTCCGATCTGCTCGTCTAGGTGGCACCATGTCAACGATTCTTTAAACGGGCTCCCGCCTCTGACTTGATGCAACTCGGTCATCAAGTTTGCTAAAAGAGACGACCAAGAATGATGTAGAGAATGAGTGGAATACTTTGTCTCGCTTCGTCCAAAACCATGGATGAACGGTTAATGAAGTTGCCGTGAGAATCGGTTGATGGAATGAAATGAGCTGTGAAATTCCATACACCCCAAAATCTATCATATCTTTTTTTAGCCATCTTTTTCAAGTGAGAGTAAGAGAGAGGGGGGGGGGAAGGGGCCGGCCATATATAGGGAGGAGGAGTGTGAGTGTAGGAGCAAAGGGGGGTGAGCATAAGGATAAATATCAACAACAAATATCCTTAAGCAAAACAAAACTCATTAATGAAATGAATGACTCACTAAACCTAGTCATCCATTCATTAATGCAACCAATGAAAACACAACACCATTTAACCAAGTCATCACCTTTTAGAACCTTCTAGAAGCATGTGTAAGTGCACGGCGGCGCCCCGGCCGTCAACCCGACGCCGGAATGCGGAAGCGGTGAAAAACTTTAATTTTGCGGACTTAGCAAACCGGCACCACCGCGCACTAAACATCCGGATCGTAACCATTAAACTAAGTCTAAGCTAACTAGAAGATGGGAAAGAGATATACCGACGATCCAAGTCCTCCGGTCTTCATCTCCACTCCGATCTCCTTGCGGGATCTCCGTCCGTCTCCTCCTCGTCGCCGGAAGTGCACCACGTTGCCTACATCGTTTACGGGCTCCCACCTCAATGCCGAGGCAACTCGGGCACGAAGCCGGCTACTCGACGTGCCCAAGATTCGTTGTAGAATATGTAGTGAGCTTGTGTCTCCTTTTGGGGTAGTGGAGTTTCCATTTGTGGAGGAAGAAGAACTTGGAGAGAGGTGAAGGGAAAAACTAGCATCCAAAAGAATGAGAGTATCATCTATTTTCTCTACACTACCAATGAAGCATTTTTCCTTATGCCACACATAGTGGCCGGCCCCCCCTTGTTCATGTGTGATTGGAGAGAGAAAGAGTGAAGTCAAGGGGTGGGTGGAACCATCATCCAAAAGAGAGAGCAAAAAGGGTATGATGATCAAGAATCATTTTAACCAAAACTCCACTCCAAAAACTCATCAACAACTACCATGATGGCTCACAAAGTCATGCCATCATGACACAAAGAAAATCAAGGTCAAGGGAGAGACAAACATGATACAACAATAAGCAAATACCCCCTCCACAAATGTCTATTTGCAACAATGCAAATAAACCCTCCTCCATCAATCTTCGGCCAATGAACGGAACAGTGGAAATTGGCCGAAACGGAAAGCAAACTGGCAACTCCAGAAAAAACTGGTCCCGTAATAAATTACAGGAAAACCCCAATACTGTGCATACACACCCGCATCTGTATTTCGACCGAAATACAAATGCAATGAGACAAAGTCTACACTGTACTATACTAGGATCCGGCTTATACCAAAACCGGCTAGTAATATCTGTTCGATCCTGATCCGTGCAATACCGCACGTATCTGATCGAACCCTGCCATATAACCATACGGCCTATAGTACAAACTGTCCAATCCTGATCCGTGCAATACCGCACGTATCTGATCGGACCTTGCCATATCTCCATACGGCCTCTACAACCTTTCGCCCGAAAGCTGAGTAACTGTAAGTGTGGTGGACTCTAAAGACTCGTCAATACTATGGCTGTGGATTTAACCACTAGCACGTCAGAGGTATATGCCAATACGTGACGGGCCACCAGCTATTGACCAAAAGGGACGTCGATGAGGAAGCTCACCCCGACACCCAACTGAGCCTGTCAGTGACAATATCCGTTCAGTCCGATCCGTTCGTCTATGAGCATCGCATGGCGGGCCTAGGGGGTTGGTAAAAGTCAGACCCCCAAAAGCGGTACAAGTCGTGTCGGAGTGTAGCCCAGAACACCCTGAGATACTACTGGAATACCTACCAGTAAATCTCCTTGCCTCGGCCGAGGGCTTCGTGTAATGGCTCTCCTAGACACAGCACGACCTCACCCCCAATACCGGGAGAGACGAACCCCTGAAGATACGCTCACTGCCTCCATGTGGCTCGGGACTGTACCCAACTAAAACCTGTTTGCACGACTCCTTTGAGCCGTGGTAGGGTAGTAATCAAAGTACAGTGGGAACTCACACGAGACAAATGACGATCTCCAGGTCGATGAACTAACCTGCACACATGTCACCAGGGAACTGCCATCTGACGTCTGGTATATGACCAACTGGCATGTTCCCGGCGAGTCCTGTCCGGTGTACTCATAACCCAATGAGCACCTGTATACATCTCAGGTGATCCACCTGACACCAGTGGCTTGTGAGACCGGCCACCGCCCCTCGTCGGGGTCTCGACTGTATACACTAGTCTACTATGGAGTATCGATGCCCTGTCTCGAAACTCACACGACTAGGGACCATTTAAGAATATGCTTATAGACTGCCAGCTCCCACGTATATGATCGCCCTCATACTGCTGGTGGTCAAGCATAGAATCCTAGGGGCTCTATCAACGTGTAATAGCGACGTGTCATGTCACCTGAAACAGTACACGATGATAAAGGTAAACCAGATAGCATACTATCATCTCGAGTAAGACTGTCCTACCGGGATAGGTCCTCCATCAATCATTGCAATCACGTATCTGTGATCCAATAATTGACTCTGAGGGCATTATCTCCAACAATCTCCCACTTGCACTCAAGGCTAATTATTGCGATGTCGCATACTCACAGCCCGTGTGATACCGAACACCCAACTCCTCTACTAGTCAGTCTCACAAAGCTCGTTTGCGAAACTATTGCGTTCGAGGAATAGCCTCAGTGAGTGGATCCGCCTTGATGTCTCTTTCTATGTCTCTCTATATCTCAAGTTCGCGGAGAAACCCATCTTCCGAAATGAGCAATACCTGTCTTAGAATGTGTCTGGATGTCTGATGGGACACAGCTCATAAATGAACTCCAAATCCAAACTTCTTAGACTGTATCGTCAACTGAACTTAATCAGTATCCTGCGCCATGCCACCCTCAGTATTGCCTTGGACCACCTGTCCAAAATACTGCCCCTCGTCAGAAGGAAAAACTATAACTCTGACAACCTCCTTGTCGTCCATGTCACCTTGGAAGCCTGGAATGATAACTGTCTCCCGAATGAGGCTGTCATTATCATATCCCTAGAACATCCACTTATGTTCTAAAACTGCTTCCGACTGTTTCTCCAGGATTGGATTAATGTCAACTTATTGCACCTAGTGCAAGAACAACATCTGGTGTGGTACTTGACATCTCATGATTGACTCAATTGCCTGAGCAAGTGATTTGCCAATCATGCACATCCCTCTCCCCTTTAGTCTGTAAGACACCTTTAGAGAGGGTGACTCTTTCACCTGCAGGTATACTACCATGCTAGGAGTCGTCCATTCTAAATACTCTTAGAATGCTGTCAAAGTACCCTGATTGGGAAACCACCCAAATCTAGATCTAAAACCATAGATCTAGTAACCAGTATGTCTAATATAATATCCAAGTCCTGTGTGGAGAAACCACTGTGTGACGACCAAAGTATAACCGATTGTAGTATAGGAGTTTCTTTTCCTACTCTGTGTATGTCATCCAAATACCAGGATGTCACACCCTACTACCTTCTCAACAGATCCATCCCCTATTCTGATGAAGTCAAACCCATGACTGTCACGTCAGAAATAGATGATCTATCTCCGCTACTGGTGCTTTAGTCTATAAATAGACATAAGCTACCTGTCCACCAATGCTTCCGCTGCTCCCACTGACTACGACAACCCTCTGGCAGAGTCATATACACGTACACTTCTAAAGCGAGTTCAGAACGACGCTATACTCATCCTCCTGCCGGGTCTCACAGTCTGGAACAACAGCAATGGTAAGTGTGGGTAAACAAGAACTTCCCTGTCACCGTCCTTGAGGCTACCGTAGTACCTCTCGGGTGCCTGAAGTTACCCACCTTATCTGCGGAGTGGCCAATGGAATGTCAATCCAGATTGAATCTTTAGGTTCCTTATCAAATCTTCAGTAATCGTTTGTGGTTCTGGAATCACTTCCAGTTCTACCATACTCCCACTACTGTTTTCTGAAAAAATCCATTTTTAATAAAACTGTGGCGAGTCTAGAACAATATCGCTATTGTTCATCCAGATAGTAGAAAGTCAACCCACGTCATAGCCTGGGTCAACCCACAAACAGCCATTACAGAAACGTGCCTTGAGTTATCCAGAGTCTGGTTTTAATCATAAGCCGGACAACTCCCCGTACCTTAACACCGTTAAGATATGAACTGTTCTATATCCAATATAGAACCAGAGGCACTGATTTAATTGAACCAGATTCAAATCATGCAGCTGTCTCCAGTGCATGTCAACTAAATGGAAGGAGGCCGATCAGCGTTGCACAACTTAGGAGTGCTTCCAATTATGAGTAACCTGAAAAGAGAAGCAATTTCTCTTTATCTTTACCATCAACTGAATACCATACACAAATATCTACATCTTCGATCACTTTGAAGAATCCCGATACTTGCTATGTCTGGTTCTCTACTATATTCAAATACCTATAACTTCTCAAAATTCGGACCCTGTGTTTCCACGAAACACCTGTCTAAAAACTAGAGAAGTCATAAGTAAACCGAATATAGTACGAGGACCAACCCCCTTTTTCCTGATGGACCCTGGATAACATACAATACTCTGTACAAGTCCCTTGAGTCTGATAACTCATTCACTGTGTGTCGTAGGTTGAAAACTGTACTTATGGTTAAGAAGAATTACACCGCGGTTTAATGCTCCTTACCTAACCATCCACTGGTACAGGTAAATGTCATCGACATAATTTCAAAAAGTATATCTCACTCTATGAAAATAGACGTACAGATATATCGATTTGAAATTGGTGCATAGCAGCGGATATTCAAAACCAAATATTTGCCGACCGGCAAACAATCCAGGTGATTTCCTCAAATATCACCGATTACAACGAATCCCGATATAATGAGGATGATCACCCAATTTCCAATAACTTACTCCCACTCATCATCTGTAAAACCATACAGATGTGAGAATCGTACTTGGTAAATACATACCCTGGAGCAAGTGTCTAACTGGAAAATCAGTTTTCGTTTAACAGTACACAGTGAAAATGAAACATTGAAATGTTTCGATGGGGTATCCCGGTATTCCTAGTAATGCCTCTTCCAGTATCCAGATTCACAACTGTAACCGTGTAATTCCTTGCCACCTCTCCAAATCCCTTCATATGTCTTTAGTCATTACCTTCTGCACACCCCTTTAGGCCAAATGGTTTTCTTCCTTCCCTACCGTTCGGCATCAGCCTATGGTTTGGAAGAAGACTATCCAATAAGCATAATGGGTGTACTGTCCCAATCCTAGGAACACTCGCAATGCGAGAGAAGGTGAAGATAAAAGACACCTGAATAAATCTTATTCCTATTTCTCCTGAACCAGAATCCATCCCCGAACTGGAACAAGTTCCTTTCGAGTTCGTATATAACCATACGATAGAGTATCCAATAAACTGAGGATCTTCGTAGTGATACGGAGTGTTCTGGAGAAATACAAAGGTGATTTAGGATTGGCGAAGGAATACTTGGTTTGGTCGTGAGTATCTGTTGCAATTTACTTTGCCCTCTTACTAATCCCTTGCTTTGTCTCAACTTAATACCTTCTGCACACCATCGTTAGGCTAATTGGTTTTCTTCATTCCCTACCTGTCGGCACCAGCCTAAGGTTTGGAAGAAGACAATCCAATTTGCGTAATAGGTGTACTACCCCTAAACCAAGGAGTCCTCGTAACCTGAGAGAGGGTAAAAGGAAAAGACAACTGAATAATCCTATCCGTTTCCTCCAGAACCTGAAACCATCCTCGAATAAATTCTTTCGAGTTCGTATCTAACCATACGATGGTTTTGTCCAATGGAAGTGGACGTTCGTAGTAATACGGGGTGTCCTGGAGAAAAGGGTAAAATTAGGAGTGGCAATGAGGTTCGCAACTCTGACAATCCAAAAGCCAGTGTTTAAGAAGGTTCGGTCAACTTGGTCACTGAGTCATAGTCTTAGGGTCGGGTCAATGGTCGCTGCCAAAGAGAGAGAGAAAAGAAACACTCAGCGTGCACTCTAACCTAGATCAGAATGGTTACCAATTTATCTAATCTGGAATCCTCCCACTGTACCTCAAATTCTCCTCCAAACCTGAAAGAAGAATTAGTCGGGGTTACCCGAGGAGTAAACTAACTCATCAGTGGGAATCGGGATCCAACTATCATCGCATGATAACGTGACGGAATCCGCTCACGGTATCACACTCCAGAAGGTATGCGCATATCTGGCAAGTTTCAGTTCTTTTGAAACTCCCGATGTGATTTCTGCCCCATGCTCTTATGACCTTGACTTTGGCCAACATATCATAAGTCACATGTCAAGTTCTACCCGTCATTCTCCAGGTTAATTTGAATCCACCCGTACATACCCTTGACTTTGGCCAAAATGGCAGTACGACTGTCCCAAACTAACGCATCTATCTATGCTGCATATGAATACCCCAATAGCTACCAATCACTGTGCCTTGACTTTGGCCAACATACACAGCTTGAATACTATTGACCACCCATATGAAACGACGGAGGGCTACGAATGGTTTCTGGCGAAAACCTTTAACGTAAAGAACTTGATATCGTCGAAGGAACGGATAGCTTTTTAAAAAATATAGTGACGAAAACCGTTGCTAAAGAGGTCACTCCCGGTGAAGGGATCTCGGCTCTTTCCCCGTAGAATGGGGTGCAGGATATTCCAAATGAATACCGCGATGCAAAGCAAAAGTAATCGGCTATAGTGAAGTTAATGCCTCGACACAAACTTTTGTCCAAGGGGTCACTCCCGGTGAAGGGATCTCGGCCCTTGCCTCGTCGACTGAGGAGCAGGATATTCCAACTGAATATCACGATGCAAAACAAAAGTGAACGTCCTTGCAATAACAGCTTTTTGAAAAGTGTTCCAACAACATCAGATTAGGTTTGTTTTTAACTTGCATTGATCCGAATCAATGCAGTCCCATCAATTGATCACACCACAAAGAACGAAAATATACTGATGTACGTATATGCCATCCGCATTCGCCACTGGGTCCCGTCATTACCCGTTAGGTTAGCTAACTAACGACAGAGCGGGGACTGGACTAGAGCGGATGTAAAACATATACAACATCTACTAATATATATACCAATATATTATATTTCGCTCAAGGCGTGAAAAGAAATGCAACATCATATAGAATGAACAGCATCACAGAAACAAAACAGATATCTGGGATCCCCGGGTTTCACAGAGCCACTACTGAAACCCGACGTTCCCCTGGTCGTGTGGATAGCCTGTGCAATGAAATCCTAGACCCCTACGGGCGCGGCAAGTTACCCTCCAAAA
The DNA here is from genome assembly GCA_030015575.1 of Agapanthus africanus. Taxonomy (NCBI): domain Eukaryota; kingdom Viridiplantae; phylum Streptophyta; class Magnoliopsida; order Asparagales; family Amaryllidaceae; genus Agapanthus; species Agapanthus africanus. The sequence continues at coordinate 560,363,639 of JASDDO010000022.1, read as the reverse complement.
CCTGAAGCGAGGCAGCCCCCTTCAGCGCCGTGAATGGACCACCCAGCACTTCACGGAATCCGGTAACTTGGGCACCCCTCCTGGGTCAACCTGTACCCCCTACGAGTGCGGCGAATAGCCCGCCAATCCTAGAGTGAAGCCCCCTCCGTCTCAATGCCATGAGATGCGGGCTTGTTGCCCTCCAGAACCCGGCTATCCGTGCACCCCTCCGCGGGGTAATCCTAGTACAGAAAGTAAAATATACATACACCGGGTACAACGACCGCAACCTGGCCGTGCCCCAAAATAATAATACAAACAGGCAGTGACGGCAGTCCACATGTCGGACGCTCGCCCCGCAATATCAAATGTACATAATATAACACAACTGTACTAGCATTGCATCCAGGCTATCCCCCACGACCGATCCGCAACATCACAGCAAAAACAAAACATCAACGTGAAAGTCACGTTCGCAAATCCGTCTAACCGGGCTATAGCAGTTAGACTGGATTTACCGATCGAGTGACATTCACGGTCGCAGATATAATGTAAATACTGTGAAAAATGTGTTTAAAATTTTCCGATTGAACAAACAATTAACAAGTGGGCCTCAAGAAAAATTGTAGCACTCACAGAAATAATTGGCCCAATTTTAATATTCCAAAACCCCTAATTTAAGCCCAGAGGCCTACTGGAAAAATCCGACCCATTGAACCTTTCATTCTGCGGCGGAACCGCGGCCCCAGGTGGGTATTGGCCGCGGTTCCAGGCTCTGACTGAAAAGTCAACGGCTCGAATTTTCCCAGAAGTCTTATGTCATCCTTTACAGTACTTTAATACAACCTGAAAAAATTTTCGACACTAAAAATTTCCAACAGAAAACTGATGCTAACAAAATACGGGTTTTGGAACTTTTTGATCGATCGGAAAGGCAAACACATTACACAAAGCTAGACTAAGTTAATGGCGAGGCTCTGATACCACTGTAAGTGCACGGCGGCGCCCCGGCCGTCAACCCGACGCCGGAATGCGGAAGCGGTGAAAAACTTTAATTTTGCGGACTTAGCAAACCGGCACCACCGCGCACTAAACATCCGGATCGTAACCATTAAACTAAGTCTAAGCTAACTAGAAGATGGGAAAGAGATATACCGACGATCCAAGTCCTCCGGTCTTCATCTCCACTCCGATCTCCTTGCGGGATCTCCGTCCGTCTCCTCCTCGTCGCCGGAAGTGCACCACGTTGCCTACATCGTTTACGGGCTCCCACCTCAATGCCGAGGCAACTCGGGCACGAAGCCGGCTACTCGACGTGCCCAAGATTCGTTGTAGAATATGTAGTGAGCTTGTGTCTCCTTTTGGGGTAGTGGAGTTGCCATTTGTGGAGGAAGAAGAACTTGGAGAGAGGTGAAGGGAAAAACTAGCATCCAAAAGAATGAGAGTATCATCTATTTTCTCTACACTACCAATGAAGCATTTTTCCTTATGCCACACATAGTGGCCGGCCCCCCCTTGTTCATGTGTGATTGGAGAGAGAAAGAGTGAAGTCAAGGGGTGGGTGGAACCATCATCCAAAAGAGAGAGCAAAAAGGGTATGATGATCAAGAATCATTTTAACCAAAACTCCACTCCAAAAACTCATCAACAACTACCATGATGGCTCACAAAGTCATACCATCATGACACAAAGAAAGTCAAGGTCAAGGGAGAGACAAACATGATACAACAATAAGCAAATACCCCCTCCACAAATGTCTATTTGCAACAATGCAAATAAACCCTCCTCCATCAATCTTCGGCCAATGAACGGAACAGTGGAAATTGGCCGAAACGGAAAGCAAACTGGCAACTCCAGAAAAAACTGGTCCCGTAATAAATTACAGGAAAACCCCAATACTGTGCATACACACCCGCATCTGTATTTCGACCGAAATACAGATGCAATGAGACAAAGTCTACACTGTACTATACTAGGATCCGGCTTATACCAAAACCGGCCAGTAATATCTGTTCGATCCTGATCCGTGCAATACCGCACGTATTTGATCGAACCCTGCCATATAACCATACGGCCTATAGTACAAACTGTCCGATCCTGATCCGTGCAATACCGCACGTATCTGATCGGACCTTGCCATATCTCCATACGGCCTCTACAACCTTTCGCCCGAAAGCTGAGTAACTGTAAGTGTGGTGGACTCTAAAGACTCGTCAATACTATGGCTGTGGATTTAACCACTAGCACGTCAGAGGTATATGCCAATACGTGACGGGCCACCAGCTATTGACCAAAAGGGACGTCGATGAGGAAGCTCACCCCGACACCCAACTGAGCCTGTCAGTGACAATATCCGTTCAGTCCGGTCCGTTCGTCTATGAGCATCGCATGGCGGGCCTAGGGGGTTGGTAAAAGTCAGACCCCCAAAAGCGGTACAAGTCGTGTCGGAGTGTAGCCCAGAACACCCTGAGATACTACTGGAATACCTACCAGTAAATCTCCTTGCCTCGGCCGAGGGCTTCGTGTAATGGCTCTCCTAGACACAGCACGACCTCACCCCCAATACCGGGAGAGACGAACCCCTGAAGATACGCTCACTGCCTCCATGTGGCTCGGGACTGTACCCAACTAAAACCTGTTTGCACGACTCCTTTGAGCCGTGGTAGGGTAGTAATCAAAGTACAGTGGGAACTCACACGAGACAAATGACGATCTCCAGGTCGATGAACTAACCTGCACACATGTCACCAGGGAACTGCCATCTGACGTCTGGTATATGACCAACTGGCATGTTCCCGGCGAGTCCTGTCCGGTGTACTCATAACCCAATGAGCACCTGTATACATCTCAGGTGATCCACCTGACACCAGTGGCTTGTGAGACCGGCCACCGCCCCTCGTCGGGGTCTCGACTGTATACACTAGTCTACTATGGAGTATCGATGCCCTGTCTCGAAACTCACACGACTAGGGACCATTTAAGGATATGCTTATAGACTGCCAGCTCCCACGTATATGATCGCCCTCATACTGCTGGTGGTCAAGCATAGAATCCTAGGGGCTCTATCAACGTGTAATAGCGACGTGTCATGTCACCTGAAACAGTATACGATGATAAAGGTAAACCAGATAGCATACTATCATCTCGAGTAAGACTGTCCTACCGGGATAGGTCCTCCATCAATCATTGCAATCACGTATCTGTGATCCAATAATTGACTCTGAGGGCATTATCTCCAACAGCATGACTCACTCTCATCCAAGAAAAGGTAAATCCGTCTTTAACCGAATGTTAAAAGACGACTGATAGAAAACTGGAAACTGGCAACTTCCAAAAGTGATCCTGAAACGACTTTTAGGATAACCCCGTAATTGTATAAATATACCCGCATTTGTATTACGACCGAATACAAATGCAACTGAGACAAAGATATTATATCTACTCAATACAATACTCGGATCCGGCTTAAACCAAAGCCGACCAGTATCATCTGCCCGAAAAATAACACGTGCGTAAACGCACCTGCATTTTCCGAACCCTGCCATAAAACCATACGGCCTCTACAACGTTTCGCCCGAACTTGGGAAACTGTCTGTGGGGGACTCTAATGACTCGTCAGTACCCTGGCAGTGGGTTTAACCACAAACCGTCAGCGGCACTAGCAATGCGTAACGGCTGCCCATGGACTGACCTCAAGGGAGGCCGATGAGCGAACTCATCCGGAAACCCTACTGTTCCCCTCCGAAAGACGGCCTAGACTTTGCGTCTGTGCCTGAGGTTCGGGGCAGATGCTATTTGGTTTTATCCGTTTATCTCTCCGAAGATGCCAAGTTGATTTATGGCACCGTGTATCGGAGGTTTAGACAGATGCGGCCGATGTAGCAGACTTCGTCAGATTCCCCCTCAGGGTGAGGGGTTTTTGATTGTGGGGACGCTCTTCCCTGCAGGCGCAAGCCCCTGCAGTTAATTACGCTACCGCATCGCGGTAACAACTTTCTCCTTCTCCAGAATTTCACTTTGTGTCGTGTGTGTTTGTTTTGTTTGTGGTTGCCCGTGGATTGTATACGGAGACTGAATAATACCGTCGCCCGTAGGACGTGGATTAGTCCAAATCCGTGTTTGCTTAGATTTGGGTTTGGTGTTTTAGTTTAAGGATACATTAGTCGCGTTGCGGCTAAGATCAACTTAAACGTTCGTCAAGAATACGTTAATCCTGTTTTGGACTAAGATCGACTTGACGTAGTGATCGATTTAATATCTGGCCGTCGGGACTCGTCACCTCTCTGACGTCGTTGAGGGATTACAGCGACAGGTGTCAGAGGAGTTCAGAGATGTACCCTTGAACCAAGGTTGATTTGGGGTTTTATCGTTTATTTAAATATCTAAGGATACGTTAGCCGTATTTGGGGCTAAGATCGACTTAGACGGGGCCGTTGAGATCCGTCAAAAGAGCATTTGGAGGCTCTATTGTTCCAGTTTAGAGACGTGGTGGTCTGTATTCCAGTTTAGGGACGTTTCGGTTCGATATTAGTTTAGGGACGTCTCGGTCCAATATTAGTTTAAGGACATTTCGGTCCAATATTAGTTTAAGGACGTTTCGGTCCATCATTAGTTTAAGGACATTTCGGTCCAATATTAGTTTAAGGACGTTTCGGTCCATCATTAGTTTAAGGACATTTCGGTCCAATGTTCCCATTTTGGGGTAAATATTAGTTTAAGGACGTTTCGGTCCACGAGTTTAAAGACCCCGCAGTCCATATGGGTGTGTGGTCGTTGGGACTCGTCACCTCTTTGACGTCGTTGAGGAATTACAACGATGGATGTCAAAGGAGTTCGGAGATGTACCCTCAAACCGGACGTAGATTGATTTAGGAGAGCCATTTTGCTCAGTCAATTTAATTTAAGGACATATGGCCACGAATGGGCTAAGTCCCGTTGAAAATGTCCGACATTGCTTTTGCATTTCTTTTTACTTTTATTTGGGCTTTGCCCAGAAAGGATGCAGAGCATCAATTTTATTTGGACTCTGTTTTTTATAAATGATGCAGAGCATCAATTTGATTTGGGCCCAGCCCTTTTATTGCTTTGCAATTTATTTTGGCCTGCTAGGCCTTTTTGATTTGGGCCTGGCCCTTTAGGAAATGCATTGCATTTGTGCAGAGCACCAAGAATCTTTTAGATTCAAGAAAAGAAGTGCAGAGCACTTTTTAATTTCTTGATCTAAATTTAGATCAGAGAAAAGAAAGAAATCTTTTCTTTCTTTCTGTTTCAGAGAATCAAAGGTTCATAGCAAGTGCAAGGCACTATTTTTATTATTTTTATTTATTTATTTATTTATTTATTGAAGATCACTGATCTTGTTTTCTAGATCAATGATCTATTCTTTGAGAGAATTTTCTCTTATCTCAAAGGTTTTTACCTTCTTTTTTGTGTTCTCTAGAAATTCTCAAGAGTTCTTTTCTTTCTTCTTTTTTTTAAAACCCGATGATCCTTTGAAATGTGGTTTGGGGTCCTTTTTATAGTGCTAAAAAATTAGTTAAATTTGTTCAATAAATCTTTTCCTGAGTGATTTGGGGAATTTTCCCCACCGTTGGATCTTTGATCCAAAGGCCCTTGTTTTACAGAAGAAATCTTCTTGTTTTAACAAAAACAGAAAAGATTTCCTTAAATCTTCATTCTGTTGTTGCACAACTCACCAGCGCGTGACACGTATCGCGCAGTAAGGCGCTTGCGCAGCTGTGCTTGCGCAACTGCGCAGACACGTGTCGCTCAACGGTGCACTTGCGCAACAGTGTGTGCGCAACTGCGCAGACACGTGTCGCGCAGAGGTGCGTTTGCGCAGTTGTGCTTGCGCAATTGCGCAGACACGTGTCACGCTGCAGTGCACTTGCGCAACAGTGTTTGCGCAACTGCGCAGACACGTGTCGCGCAGCGGTGCGCTTGCGCAGTTGTGCTTGCGCAACTGCGCAGACACGTGGCGCGCTGAGGTGCACTTGCGCAACAGTATTTGCGCAACTGCACAGACACGTGTCGCGCAGCGATGCGCTTGCGCAGTTGTGCTTGCACAACTGCGCAGACACGTGGCGCGCTGTGGTGCACTTGCGCAACAGCGTTTGCGCAACTGCGCAAACACGTGTCGCGCAGCGGTGCGCTTGCGCAGTTGAGCGTTGCTTTTGCTTTTTAAAGAGCCTTGCTCTGATTGGACGTACTGCCTTGGGCGTTGTGCTGCCGAGTCAACTTCTGACACGTGGCAAATTGCGCGCAGCGCACGGGATCTGAAGCGTTGCTTCTCAATTTTGAATTTTCAAAATCCAAACAGAGCCTTGCTCTGATTGGGGGAACAAATGCCCCCCACCGTTGCGCTCACGTGGCGCGCACGTGAGTGCAGCGGTGGCAAGATCCCGACCATTGGATCATAGAGGTCAGGTGAAGAGACGCAGGCGTCTATAAATGGGACCCTTGGTCCTTAAAAATTTTTACCGTTTCAAGAACTTTGATTCAGAGCCTTGCTCTTGCTTAAAAACTCTTAGAGCCTTGCTCTTGCTTCTTCCCAAGAACTTTGAAGTTCAGAACTTAAAATCACTCCTAGGTAGAAATTTAAATTAATTTTAATTAACAGAGCCTTACTCTTGTATATCTTTGATCTAAAGAAAAACCCCTTTGGGGTTTCTTCAACAGAGCCTTGCTCTCATAGATCTTTGATCTAAAGAAGACCCCTTTGGGGTTTCATCCACAGAGCCTTGCTCTCAAAAATTTACAGAGATCTTGTTCCTGGGTTTTAACCCATGAACAGAGCCCTGCTCATAGATCAAATAGAGAACTCCTAAAAGTTTTCATGGATCTTTAAGATCCCAAAATTTTAATTCTTAGGAGTTATAATTTTTCATTACTACTACAGAGCTAGGCTCTTTTTTAAGAAGTTTTATTCCTTTGAGACCAGAGTTTGACAAATGTCACTCTGTGACAGAGCTTTGCTCTAAAAAGAGGAGATTTTCTCCTTGTCTCTAGGGATTCCCCCCCAATGAGGATATTCTCTTGGGGGTCTTTTTTATTGACTGACAGTCTCATCCAATGATCGGACTGTCTTATCAAATGATGCGCCGTCATCTTGATTTTGTGGGTCCCCCTTTGGTCCCCTACCCACTGCATTGTAGTGTGATGTAGGACTTTGAAATGTGAAGCATTGGAACACTAACGATTATATTATTTTATTATTTTTTTTCTTTTCTACAGGAAACATGTCTGAAGATCTGTCTTTCCCTTTCGTTCGCTCAGAAGGAGGGTTCCCACATTCACCAGTGGACCGGGTGGTGTTCGCCTTGATTAAAGATCACGATCTGAGTGCAAGAGACTTCACCTATGGGGAAGGTGGTACGGCCAAATCATCCAAGGCCGTTGCAGCTTTAGCTCCGCCTCGCCCTCTGAGCCCATAGCCGCGATCCCTTATGCGGACAAGCCTCCGGTGGAGTATGCCGTGGAAGCTAAAAATTGGAATTCTGACGACCTCCTTCAGCCTGCAATCGGTGCCATTCCGGTGCAGCCGCCGCCGACTATAGATATTTTGGGGAGGCGAATCTGTCAGGGTGAAGCACGCCCTTGGGGACAGGCTTATAACATTGGACTGATCCCGCGACCGCTTGCTGGATATTTGCCCTGGGCCGCTACATCTTAGCGGCGAAAAGGACTCATCTGACGAAGATTGGTTTATACTCGGCCGTTTACGTTTCACTTTTCGAATATCCCTCTCCTCCAACATGGTGGATAAAGGCCTTTGTTGAACAATGGAATATCCCCACCCACACCTTCTTGACAGCGGATAGGGAAGTTTCCGTCTCTTTGGAAGAATTTGTTGAGATTTCAGGTCTACCAGCGAGGGGGGAGCATTACGAGGAGCTGCTTCCTCCTGACGAGTACGTTTTAGCCACCAAGAAGTTGGTATTTGACTTAACTCCGGAAAATGCCATCCAGCATCAGCATCCGGGCTTGGTGAAGGTGTTGGAGATTTATGAGGAACTGCATTTGGAATCAGGCGACCGGGGCGTCAGTTTCGCGGATTTCATTGCTCGTTTTATCCGTACGGAGTTCCTATCAGAGCAGGGCGAGAAGTTCGCTCAGCTTGCTGACCCCTTTGGTTTCGGCTTGGACCGCCGACCTTCATCGGAAAATGACCAGCGGGATTTTTATCTCCCCGGCACTGCCAGCGTCCCTTTCTCAGAGATCGCCGTTCTTGGCATGGACGAGGAGACTTTTTTCATAGGGTTCTTGGGTCTATGGCTATGCAGCTTCGCGCTTCCCATGCATCCACGCCTCATGCGTTCCTCCATCTTTTACCCGACGCATCGAATGGCGGCTGGTTTGCAGCTATCGGTAGGGATTGCCGGGCTGGCTTACCTTTATAATGGACTTAGCGTAGCGGCGGACGATAATGAGCCTGGGGTACAGCCTGCTAACTTTCCGATGCATTACTTCACTTCTTGGATGGAGCTGCATGTGCGAGGGGTGTTTGGTGCCCATAAGACTCCTCCGTTCTTTGAGAAATACAGACTCCCAAGAATCATGCGGTTGGTCGGGGCTTCAATTGTGGTTGCATCTCCGCGGGAGTCTAGGGGACTGCTCCTGCGTTCACATCTAGTCGGAGCGAAGACCTCTTTTGTGGATAAGGTCATCACCATAGGCTCAGAGACCACTAAGTCAGTGGTGCCGCTGCGTGATGACTTTAAAGGCGGGGCTTCTGTACTGAAGGCTCGGGAAATCCTCCATCTTTACTCCATTCGGCCGGGCTACCTAGTATTTAGGCAGAATGAGACGGCTCTCTTTATGAGGTATAACCCACATCGATTTGCCCGACAATCGAGCTACAATCAAGGGATCCCGATGGAAGCCTTTCTGGAAACACCCGCGGCCAACCAAGGGGGAATAAGGAATGCTATGCATCATTTCACCCGGCTCAATACAGGCTCCTATTTTTTTATCAGTGAGCCTAGCTGTGCCCCCAAAATAATCCATCCGTATGTGGCCTGGTATGCGCATGCTATGGGCCCAATCATCTTAATGGAGAAACGTCTGCTGGTTGACCGTAGGGCTGCGCCTCCTGGCGGTGATCGCAAGGCTCCCTTGCAGCCAAGGATCCAGGTCACCCTCCCGATAAAAGATGCCAGAGCTGACCGACCGCGCGTGTTGAGCCCCCCGCATGGATTGCCATTGCCCACTACGGTGGATGCACCGCCGGCGCCCCGTGCTCCCACGATGACGGTTAATGTGGTATCACCAGGATCTGGCGGAGGGGCAGAGATCGGGACTCGCCGCTCTAAAGTGACCGCCAAGCGCAAATCCGCTCCGGGTGGATCTAAAGCTGGTGGACAGCAGAAAAAGAAGAAGTCCGCCCTTTCCCTTGATGCGATCCTCAGCTCAAAGCCTGCGGCTCCTCCTGTCGAGGCCATATGTGAGTATGGCAGCAATGAGGGCTTTGTGGTGTACCCTGAGGACACCAATTTAGCTGCCGCCATTGCAGCTTCGGAGCGATCGGCAAGGCTTGAAGCAATGTTAAGCAGACTTGCTGAGTCAGGTAATCATCAGCCGCTTTATTTATCATTTTACTGCATTTTTATTATTATCTTTAGCTAATATTTGCTTCATTCTCAACAGGTATTTCTACTGAAGAGGCCATTGCTGCCTCTTTGAAGACCTTCCAGGAGGAGGAGAAGAAGCGTGTCCCAGCAGGCATTGGTATGTCCCACCCTTTTCCCTTTCATAAGGAAAGTTTGTCATCTTCTCTGATGGTCAACCTAACCTTCTTTTGTTTCTTTGCAGAGGTTATATCAGTTGACGCGGGGATCATTCCCGAGCCCGTTATCGAAGTCCCGTCTTCGTCGAAGTTGCCACAAGAGTGCCGGCTTGACAAGACGACGAGGGATGCCTTGAAGAATCTAGAGGCATCCATATATACGGATGAGGAAGCCACACTCAAGGAAGCCTTAGTGGCATCCGTCTCAACGGCTCGAGAGGAGAGGAAGCGGTTGAGACGCGAAGCAAGGGCGCGCAGAGCTGCTTTGGCCGCGGGAGCGGGCCCTAGCACTATTCTTCATGCTGACACTCCTTCCGAAGAGGCCCCTGCCGCCCTGTCTACTGCTCAGAGGCAAGTGGCGCGCGCGGCTCGGAGTGCAAACGACAAGTCCTCTTCAGGTAACATTTCTTTCAGAACCTTGTTGTAAGAATTATCAAGCCGTTGGCTCATACGCATTCCAACCTTCAGGGCCAAGTCCAACTGAGGGGGAGGCGGAGACCGTTGAACCCAGGGGAATGGAGGAAACGGCACTTGCCGAACCCGAGCCGACAATGAGCACCGTCGTCAGGGCTACGGTACCTGAAACAGAAGTTGAAGGATCCGCCACCGAGAAGGTCATTGATGCCGCATCTGAAGCGGCGGCAGATGAGATGATTGTCGAACCGAAGGCAGTAGAAGTTGAGGCGCTTGAGGCTGGAGACGTTACGGTGCCGATGAACGAGACAACTGTGACCGCAGAAACCCAGGGAGTATCGGGTGAGGCGGCCACGATTCCTGAGGAGGAGCGAACCGCTCTTTCCCGGGAATCTGGTAATACTCCGATCATGGCCCTCCCCGCGTATGGTTCCTTGCCGTCTCCCGGGCTTGCGAGCACAACAACGGTTCCCATCGAGTCGGGTGATGAGGCTACGGGCGGTGGTCTCGTGTCAACAGAAGAGGGGATTGCTTCAGTTTCGGCTGGCAGCTCGTCAGGTAAACTTCGAGTTACCAGCGTTCTTCTTTTCATATATCTCGCGATCTCTTGTAACAAGTTTGTCTTTATAGGTGCGGCCAGTGCTGACGCTCCATTGCTTGAAGGAGCACCGTCAACGACTGCTTTGGCGGTGTTCACTTCCCCGTCTTCCCTCGTGCCATCACGGATGTTGGAAGGTATGGATTTGCGACTCACAAGTTAATCTTTTAAACGTGTAGTTCATGGACCAACGCCATACCACCGCATCTTTTCAGGAGTGCTCTTTGATCATCTATATCAAGTGTTGCTCCCACACTTCTCCTTCCCATCCGAACTTGCTTCTCCCTCTAGTGGCGCTGGTGAGTGTACGTTCATTACAATATCTTTGTTCATCCCCTTTTTCTAGCAATTGAATGATTTTTGACTTTTCCCTTTCTTTATTGCAGTGCCACAAATCGAAGGAGGGGATGCAAGACCTTCTGCGCTACCGGCCCTTCCGGCTTTGCCGTCCGTTGCTGCTGGTATAGCAAATTCCTTTTTTGGTAACCCTTAAACATCTCTTGAACCATCGTTTAACCATGTTTTGTTTTGCAGCTATTGTTCCAGCTCCGGTCCCTTTTGAGTCTCGCGTCCTTCCACCGGCAGGCCCTTTCTTGAAACGCCCGTCTTCAAAGGGTGCTGTGATGAGTTTGGGCATGCTGAGCGGGTACATCGAAGAGCTCAACATGGACGCTTTCCCTTCTGCCGTAGATTTCGCTGTGGAGGTTAATACAATGTTGGCGGCGCTCGTAAATTTTCATAACGAAGGCGTCGTCGGATCTTGGGTTAATCACTGTAGGGAGATCGAGGCCTGTCTATACCGGCTGGAGTCGACGCGCCCTTCTTCCGAAGTTTTAGCCCTGAGCACCCAACGTACAGCTTGGCTCGAGAAAAGCACTTCGCACTCCCGCCACTTGGAGCAAGAAGCAGCTTTAAGACTAAGGGAATGCCAAAAGACCTCGAACGAAACGGCCCATCTGCGCGCTGAGGTTGAGGCAAATGCTGCCCAAGTGAAGACTATCTTTGAGGGTCTCTTGGAGCGCATCTCCCATGGGCTAAACTTGAAGCGGAAGCTTGACGTAGCTGAGCGCAATATCCCAAGTCGGGAAGCTGCCTATCAGGTCGTCAGGGAGCAGCTTGCGTCGGTCTTGCAGCAACGAGCCCAAGTGGAGGCAGAGCTGGCGGTGGTAGCCGATCAAGAGAAGGCATGGAAGGACATATGCGAGCGATTGCTACATCTATGCAAGACGCTTCCTTCCCAATAATTCTCCTTGTATCATTTGTCTTTGTAAAGTATATGTATATATTTTTTATTCTTTAGCACAATGTATCCTGTACTCGATCAATATTTATGAATAAAAGATGCACATTTTTGTAATGTCTTGTGTCATTTCTCCGTCTTTTCTTTCTTTTATTATCAGTGTGCCACCTTAGTAACCATGATTGACGGATGATTAGGACGAGTATCCCGACCTTCTTAAGAAATAACGATGGCTTAGGCCGCAGGTTCAGATCTGCTGCCTAAGACTTTTCAACTCTATAAGCCGTAAGGGTCTCATAGAGACTTTTCTCCCTACGGATCGAGAGGATCTCGCAGGTGGATTTTCTCCTTAGGAATCGTGAGGATTCCTAAGTGTGGTTTTCTCTTATAAGTCGTAAGGATCTTATAAGAGAATTTTCCCTCCGACGAGTCGAGAGGATTCATAAGTGGTTGTTTCCCTCTTCGTCGAAATTCGACTTCGGAGAGTGAGACCCGTGAATAGCATGCAAGAGACCAGTTTGGATTGACTTGCAGGGCCTCATCGCTCAGGAAGTAAGTTTTCCCACCTCTGCTGCCTGAGGCGTCATCTTGCAAATTGAGAAGTAAATTCGATTTACTAGAGAAATCCTTTTCTGAATGATCTGGGGGAATTTCCCCTCACCGTCGGATCTTTGATCCAGAGGCTTCTGTTTCACAAAAGCAAATCTTTTTGTTTTAAAAAGAGTAGGAACGATTTCTCCAGAATTTTTAATTTTGTTTAGCGCAAATGCTTTAGGGTATGACACGTGTCGCACAGCGCACAGTGCAGCGCAACTGTGTTAGTGCCTCTGCGCTGTGTTGTATAGCGCACGGCGCAGCGCAGCTGAAGCGTTGCTTCCTTTAATTTTGAAAAGGAGCCTTGCTCTGATTGGGTGCGCTGCTTTGGGCGTTGCGCTGATACGTCTGCGTCCGCCACGTGGCCCGTTACGCAGCGCAAACAATCTGAAGCGTTGCTTCATTACATTGATTTTTAAAACAGAGCTTTGCTCTGACTGGGGGAAGACGAAGCGTTGCTTCGTCTCCCGCCTCGGGATTTGAACAGAAATTCGCTCCGATTAGGGTGAACCGCCATGAAGACTTTTGGAAGTCGAGGAGGCATTTGATGCCTATAAATAGGACTTTTGGTCCCCTCCAGATACTTATCATCTTCCAGATTTCCATCTTCGAAGACTTCGGAGCTTTCCCCTTGCCTTTAAGAACTCCGTTGCTTTGTTTCCCCTTTTTTAAAGTTTTTAGAAAACAACTTCTTTAGGTAGAATCGATTAACCAGCAGAGCTTTCGTTTGGGGGATTTCATCCTTGAACATAGTCTTGCTCCTCAGGAATTTAGTCCTCTATGTACGTTATCGCTTTTCTATTGCTGATCTTCGTGTAATATTTCCTCCAGGTATAATGGCGGCGGTGCACCTATACAGTTTGCACGAGTTCATTACTTACGACGATATCCGCGCTCAGGGTTGTCAACAAAACCAGGAGTTTACGGACGCTGAATGTGCAGAAGTCATGGGTCGTCTGAACGCAAGCAGTGGTTGGCTGTTGTCTCGTCGTTCGGCCCTTTTGAAAGTCGTGTTGGGAGCCATATGGAGAGCACTTCCGGATCTTCATGAGGCCTTACCGCTTAACGCACTGGATGATGCCGAAGACAAGGTGCATTCGGTGCTCCTGACAGGGCTGATCTCAAAGAAACGGCGGAACAACCTCGTCGACATCCTACACCAAGTCTTCCAGCAGACGACGATCATTGCCGCTTATCGAAGGCCAGAGGGGCTTGCCGATGATATTGACACAGAGGAGCATGAAAGACTGCGCATAAGAATAATTAGAAAGGCCAGACGAACTCTGGATGGCCTTACTTTCGATTTCCTCAATCCGTGCCCCGGATCTGAGGTTATTCCATTGTAATAATTTGAATAATGTTTTTTTTTTATTTTTCTTTCTTATGATTGTAAAAAGGAATTTTCTAGCAGTATGAATGGAAACTCTTTGGCTTGTCTTATTTCTCGTCCTGAGTCTTCTGCCCATGCATAAATGAGTGCATCACGCACGCCGGATCAAATGTAGACCGGATATTCTTTCTGTCATCTCTTTTTAATTGTCAGCAGGCTGTCTTAATAACCATGGTTGATGGATATCCAAAACGAGTATTCTGACTTTCTTAAGAAATAGCGATGACTTAAGCCGCAGGTTCAGGTCTACTGCCTAAGACTTTTCAACTCTATGAGCCGTAAGGGTCCCATAGAGGCTTTTCTCCCTACGGGTCGAGAGGATCCCATAGGTGGATTTTCTCCTTAGGAATCGTGAGGATTCCTAAGTGTGGTTTTCTCTTATAAGTCGTAAGGATCCTATAAGAGAATTTTTCCCTCTTACGAGTTGAGCGGATTCGTAAGCGGTTGTTTCCCTCCTCGTCGAAACTCGACTTTGGAGAGTGAGACCCGTGGATAGTATGCAAGAGACCATTTTGGATTGACTTGCAGGGCCCCATTGTTTAGGAAGCAAGTTTTTTAATCCTTACTGCTCGAGACTTTATCTTGCAAGGTGGAGCGAAACGTGAATTCTCTCACGGAAACTGTGGTGGCTCTGTGAGTTGACGCGGGTTGGGAGGCTCTCGTCACGGAGTATTTGTATCCGTGAGTCGAGGAGTTTGCTAGGGATTATTTGTTTCCCAAGCGCCAAGGATTATTTGTTTCCTTGGGGTTTGAAACGAGTCGAGGATTCCTACGGAGGCACTGGTGGCTCTGCGGGTCGACGCGGATCAGAAGGCTCTCGTCAAGGAGTGTTTGTATCCGTGAGTCGAGGAATTTTGCTAGGGATTATTTGTTTCCCAAGCGCCAAGGATTATTTGTTTCCTTGGGGTTTGAAACAAGTCGAGGATTCCTACGGAGGCACTGGTGGCTCTGCGGGTCGACGCGGATCAGAAGGCTCTCGTCAAGGAGTGTTTGTATCCGTGAGTCGAGGAATTTTGCTAGGGATTATTTGTTTCCCAAGCGCCAAGGATTATTTGTTTCCTTGGGGTTTGAAACGAGTCGAGGATTCCTACGGAGGCACTGGTGGCTCTGCGGGTCGACGCGGATCAGAAGGCTCTCGTCAAGGAGTGTTTGTATCCGTGAGTCGAGGAATTTTGCCAGGGATTATTTATTTCCCAAGCGCCAAGGATTATTTGTTTCCTTGGGGTTTGAAACGAGTCGAGGATTCCTACGGAGGCACTGGTGGCTCTGCGGGTCGACACGGATCAGAAGGCTCTCGTCAAGGAGTGTTTGTATCCGTGAGTCGAGGAATTTTGCCAGGGATTATTTGTTTCCCAAGTGCCAAGGATTATTTGTTTCCTTGGGGTTTGAAACGAGTCGAGGATTCCTACGGAGGCACTGGTGGCTCTGCGGGTCGACGCGGATCAGAAGGCTCTCGTCAAGGAGTGTTTGTATCAGTGAGTCGAGGGATTTTGCCAGGGATTATTTGTTTCCCAAGCGCCAAGGATTATTTGTTTCCTTAGGGTTTGAAACGAGTCGAGGATTCCTACGGAGGCACTGGTGGCTCTGCGGGTCGACGCGGATCAGAAGGCTCTCGTCAAGGAGTGTTTGTATCCGTGAGTCGAGGAATTTTGCTGAAGTCACTGGCTTCTTCGGTTGAAATGAACCGGTGAGGTTTGGGGTTCGTCGTCTGACGGAATCCGCTGGGAAAGTATGGTCCATTCTTTGTTTACGCCCTTGGATTGTATACAGGGATCGATGTGATCTTAACTGTAGGGCCAAAGTTTTATCATTTCTTCTTTTTATTTTATTTTATTTCCGCGATGCTCTATCATTTCAGCTTTTATATCGCGAAGGTCGCGACTGCCCGATCATTTCGGCTATTTTTCGCGGTGCCCAATCATTTCGGCTATTTGTTTTTTTTTTTATTTTTACTCGTTGCTTTTTATTACGAGTTGCCCAATCATTTCGGCTATTTTGCATGCATACATTTTACCTGCTGCTTTTTATTGCAAGTTGCCCTATCATTTCGGCTATTTCGTATGCATGAGCGGCCTACTGGCTTTCGCCGTAAACCTGAAATTGGACACCGATTTCGGCATCAGCACTGCTGCAACTGGGATATTACCAGGAGCGAATCATCATTTGCCTCTGTCGTTGTCGAACAAAGGAGGCTTAGCGACCAGGGTTAGGGTCCTTTCGGCTAAGGCTTTTGACTTCATGAGCCGTAAGGGTCTCGTGAAGGTATTTCTCCCTACAAGTCGTGGGGATCTTGTAGGTGTATTTTCTCCTTAGGAGTCATGAGGATCCCTAAGTGTTTGTTTCTCTGTAAGTCGTAAGGATCCTACAGGAGGGCTTTCTCCTTGTAAGTCGAGAGGATTTACAAGGGTTGTTTACCATGCAAACATATCCCTAGTTTCAGATGGGACTTAGTTAGGGAAATGTTTATTCGCGCCCGTGGATTGTATACAAGGGTCAATATTGAACCACTTGTAGGGCAATATTGGAAGTTTGTGGGGGTTTGCTTAAGCACAGGTTTAGGTCTCTGTGACTTAAGACTTTCAAATCCTATGAGCCGTGAGGGTCCCATAAGAGAGTTCTCCTTATGAGTCGTGAGGATCTCGCAAGTGTATTTTCTCCTTAGGAATCGTGGGGATCCCTAAGTGTGTTGCTCCTTTGTGAGTCGTAAGGATCTCACGCAGGTGGTTTCTCCTTACAAGGTCGAGAGGACTCTATAAGGGTTCTTTAACAAAGTTGCGCCCTTTCGGGTTTTCACAAACATTCGCCGGTAGTCCTGCTGTTTTTACTCACGGAGCCCTTTCGGGTTTTCATCCGTGCCCATTTTGCTTATGGACATACCGTTTTTTTTATTTTCTTTTTCTCTTTTTTTTTACGAGGTCGCGCCCTTTCGGGTTTTCACGAACACTCGCCGGCAGCCCTGCTGTTTTTACTCACGGAGCCATTTCGGGTTTTCATCCGTGCCCTTTTTGCTTATGGACATACCGTTTATTTTATTTTATTTTTATATGTTTTTTTTTATATCTCGTCAGCCTAAGGATGCTGCGGTATTAGTTTAAAGACGTTTCGGTCTGCTATTAGTTTAGGGACATTTCGGTCCATCACTTGAGAAGGCGGGCTACTGCTAATAGAGTTTGAGCTTAGGAAGATAGTGAGCGGACATAGTCATCGTCATCTACCATTGACCTAGGCTGTGACTCATTAAGCATAGTATTTCTTTAGGAAGCGGCCATTTATTGGCCTAAAAGGCCTTTCACCGTGCATGTCCATGAGTAGATAGGCCCCACCCTGGTAAACTTTATCTATGATGTACGGGCCTTCATAGTTTGGCTCGAATTTCCCTCGCTTGGCGCGATTGGGGATCATAGGTCTTTTGACCACTAGCACGAGTTCGCCTTGGCGGAATGTCCTCGGTCGGGTCAGTCTTTCATATGAGCGCGTCATCTTTGCTTTATAAGCTTCCAGATTTTGTTGTGCTAGAAGCCGGATTTCATCAAGGGCGTCAATCTCTTCAAACCGAAGGTGAGCATTTTCTTCGTCTGTCAGCTCGTAGTAGACTGCCACTCGTAGAGAGGGTAATTCTATCTCGAGAGGGAGTACTGCTTCCGTCCCAAATACCAACGCGTACGGCGTTGTGTTTGTGGCCGTTTTAAATGTAGTTCGATATGCCCAAAGAGCTTCTTGCAATCTTTCGTGCCAATCTCTCTTATTTCGTGACACTGTTTTCTTCATGATCTTCGTCAAGGTCTTGTTAAAGGCCTCAGCTAGACCGTTAGCTCGCGGATTATAAACTGAGGAATATCTCCAATCTATATTGTGCTGCTGTGCGAAGCGGCTAATTTTATGACTTCGGTAGGCTGGCCCATTATCAGAGATGATCCTTATCGGGGTTCCAAACCGGTATATGACATGCGTTTTGAAGAAATGGAGGATGTTCTCCGTCTTCACTTCCCTCAACGGTACCGCCTCTGCCCATTTGGAGAAGTAATCAGTCGTCGCCAAGATGAAACGATGTCCCTTGGACGATGCTGGTTCGATGGGGCCGACTATGTCAGTTCCCCACATTTCGAATGGCCAACTAGCCACTGTTGGATGCAGTGGATTGGGATGCTGATGGATGAAGTCCCCATGAATTTGGCATGAATGACATTGCCTCGCATATTCCAGGCAATCCTGCATCATCGTGGGCCAGTATTAGCCCATCCGTTTTATCTTCAACTTCATCTTAGGGCCTGCTTGGTGGGAACCGCAGAGTCCGTCATGAACTTCTTGGACGACCCTTCTCGCTTCGTCAAGTCCTAAGCATCTCAGCCACAAAGAATCAAATGACCTCTTGTACAGGGTATCGTTGACAAAGGCAAAAGATAGAGCTCGTTTTACGAGCTGATGTCTTATGGACGCTTCTTCAGGCATTCAGTGGAACTTGAAGTAATCTCTGAAGACTTCTCTCCAGTCCTCGGTATTTTCCCAATCTTTTATTTGCAGGGCTGTCTCCTCGTTCGCTCCTTTTTCTTCGGATGATTCCGGAGATACTTCTGCGGGGGCAAGAACTCGACGGCTCTGTACCACGATTCTAACGTCATCGAGGTTCTCGTCAGCCAGTTCTTTAGCAAGTTTGGCCAGTGCATCCGCTTTGCTGTTTTCCGCACGCGGTATGCTTTCCAAAATATAGGAGCGAATTTGGGTTAGCAGTTGTTGCACCTTTTCACCGTATTTTATCAATTCCGGTTTGCATGTTTGGTAATCGCCGTTCACTTGACTGACGACTAGCTGGGAGTCCCCATATATGAGGAGGTTTTCAATTCCCATGTCAATGGCAATCTCTAAACCTGCTATCAAAGCTTCGTATTCAGCTTCATTATTCGTTCTCGGCTCTGTCAAGGAGAAGGCGAAGCGCATTATTCCTCCTTGTGGGGTTACGAAGATAAGGCCTACTCCCGATTTGATCATTGACGTATTTTGTTTGTGCTTTTTCATGGAAGACGCCCCATCGAAATAAAGCTCCCAACGGGTATCACCACCGTCGATTGCGTCAAACGCATGTTTGTCTGGCAAATCGCAATTCAGAGGGGAATCGGCAGGTATCGGGTGCTCAGCAAGGAAGTCGGCTATGGCCTGACCCTTCACTGCCTTGAGGGGTCGATATGTTATCGAAAACTCCATTAAGAGCAGAGCCCATTTAGCGAGTCGTCCCGTCAAGATGGCCTTTGACATTAAATATTTGAGAGGGTCCACCTTTGAAATGAGATGGACTTCATGCGCTAATGCGTAATGTCTAAGCTTTGTTATTGCGAAGATCAACGCTAGGCAGTGTTTTTCAATGGGGGAGTAATTGCTTTCTGCCCCCAGCAGAACCCGACTTAAGTAGTAAAGTGCTCTTTCTTTCCCCTGGTCATTCTCTTGTGCCCATAATGTGCCTAAAGAACCCTCAAGGGCGGTCGTGTAAAGAATGAGAGGCTTTCCCTTAACTGGAGCAGCCAACACCGGAGGGTTTTGCAGATACTGCTTGATCTCATCCAATGCGCCTTGGCATTTATGATCACAAACGAATGGGGTTCCCTTCTTCATCAGGTGACTGTAAGGACGGCACTTTCCTGAAAGATTAGCTATAAATCGCCGTATGTATGCGAGCTTCCCTTGGAGAGATCGCAACTGTTTAAGAGTCCTAGGCGGAGGCATTTCCATGATCGCTTTAATCTTAGACGGATCTATTTCAATGCCTCGGTGTCGAACGATAAACCCTAGGAATTTTCCCGAGGAAACCCCGAACGCACATTTTAAAGGATTCATCTTCAAATTGTATCGCCGAAGGCGTTAAAATACGGTCTTCAAATGCTCGAGATGCTCTTCGTATGACTTGCTTTTAACCATGAGATCGTCGATATAGCATTCGACGATTTCGTGTATAAGGTCGTCGAAGATCTTTGTCATGGCCCTCTGATAAGTAGCACCGGCGTTCTTCAAACCGAAGGGCATTACTTTATAACAGAATATCCCTAAAGGAGTCCGGAAAGCCGTATGTTTCTGATCTTCAGGATGCATTTTTATTTGATTATACCCTGATGAGCCGTCCATGAAGGAGAAAACCTCATGAGTGGATGTATTGTCTATCATCAGTTCAGTGACTGGCACTGGGAAATCATCCTTCGGGCAAGCTTTATTAAGATCCCGGAAGTCTACGCATACGCGCACTGTCCCATTTTTCTTCATCACTGGGACGATGTTGGCGATCCATTCAGGGTACTGAACTTCTTGAATGAAGCCAGAGTCGATTAACTTTTTGACTTCGGTATTTATGCTCATCTCAAGCTCGAGTCGCATTCTTCTCGGAGCCTGTTTGACTGGTTTGATGTTCGGGGATATTGCTAGTCTATGTACAGCAATTTCTGGATCTAGTCCCGGCATCTCGGAATAGTTCCATGCGAAGCAATATTTATGCTGCACAAGGATGTCTTTTAACGCAGCCACCCTCTCTTCAGACAGCAGCTCGCTGATGAATGTCGGTCGCGGATCATTTATTGTCCCCAATTCGATTTTTTTGAGGTTATCTGCAGTAGTATGGATTCCATCTTCCAGCTCTTTTGGCGCTGGTGGAAATTCTGAGATTACCTCATCGCTGCTGTTTTCAAAGCACCAAGGAAGGCTGTTCATGTCCTCGGACTCTTCTTTTAATATTGTTATCACATGGCAGGTGCGAATTTTCTGCCAATCCCAATGCGGAGTTGGTTCTATCCTTGTGTTTTCGGGTTCGTGCTTTTGCGGCGGCGCTACCCTCCAGTTGTCAGACAACGCGAATTTTCCAAGCTGATATTGGTCCTCAACCCAATTCTTAAAGGTGACGCAATCTTCAAGCGGATGCCCTACTACTCGATGGTAAGAGCAATAATTTGGGTTGGAGACTTCGCCTGCTTGCTCAGGGTGTTTAGACTCTGGCAGTGTAAGCATTTGATGTTTTAGAGCAAGATCAAGTATTTTCCTTGTTTTGTTCCGAGGAAATTAGTATGCTCGACCCATTTTCTTCATGAGGGCTAGGTCAATAACGCTCGACTCTCGGATGCGTGGCTTCTTAGCTCTGCTTTGTGGTTGTTGAGTGCCTTTCTTGCCTTTCGACTTGTTTTTGCTTTCGTGTCGAACCTTTTTTGTAGCAGGTTGACAAGGAGCGGCATTTTCATCTTTCACGGCTTGTTGGAGAAGGCGTTGTGTTTTGGCTTTCTCATAGATTGCCATTTCACGATTGTGATCATCTCGGGCTTTTTGACCCGCATTCCTTATAAGTTTTCCCATCTGGTCTTCAAATGATGGACTGGGTGGTTTTGCATCAGGAACTTTTGCTGGCTCAGGATTAGCGTTTTCCTCTTGAGCATTTGCTTCTTCATCAGAATTGTGCACGACGTAACAATCGAGGAGCAGCTCTCGTTTCCTGGAGCAAATATATCCGAGCCCGATCGTCTCCAGCCTCCCATTAGGTAGCTTGTGCTGAGTTCCGGGGACGTTCCAAACCCTGTCATAGAATTTGGCCTTTCTAACGGTTTGTTCGAAAGGTATTCCCTGGCGCATCAACAGTCTCCTCAAGCCTTCCGTATAATATCGGGGTAGACGGATGGGCTGGAGTCTGTCCAGCGTTGGATCCGCACCATGCCAAATTTCTTTTTCCACCTTGTTTTCTTCAGAACGGTAGAATAGGATTGCCTTCTCGCCTTTTCGTCCGGGAGGGATATAGAATGTCTGCAATTCTTCTATGCTGTTGGTGTCGAGTGCATCCAGTTCTTTGTAATGTTCAAGCGGCACCATGGTTATCTGCAGACTTCGCTCTTCATCAGCGGAAACCCGTATTGAAGGCCGAGCAGGGAATACAGCATGAACTTCATCCTCTGAATCACTGCCGAAGATCAATGAAGGAATGGATGGTCCTGGCCTGGTGGATTGGGATGGACCTGAATAAATTATATCCTCCTCCTCCTCGGTGTCACTGCCGAAGACAGGGATGGTTGCGTTAGTTTTGTTCTCCGGTTTGTGGCACCTTTCCGTGTCTTCGAAACTCGGTAAGAAGTATTTGGCATCTTCATACTTGCGAACTTCATTCACGGAAAACGGATTCAACTCTCCTGCCACAGTGTACTCGAGGCCATCCCTAGAATACTTCATGCACTGATGCTGTGTAGAAGGGATGATATTGTACTCGTGTAGCCATGGTCGGCCGAGCAGAGCATTGTAGCACGTCTTGGCGTCTATAACATGGAATTTGATGTCTGTGACGAGCAACCCGAAGCGTAACGTCAATATCACAGATCCAAGAGTTTTTGATTATTATGAGTCGAATCCGGAGATGGTGATTTTGTCTCGGGCGAGGTGTTGGACACTCATGCAAATCTCCTTTAACACTCGCACATTGAGTAAATTGACAGACGATCCGTTATCGACCAAGATTTTACCTATCTTTATGTCATGGTAGTATCCTGAGACATAAAGGGGGCGATTGTGTTCACACGTCCCGAGGAGAAGGTCTTCATCACCAAAAGCAACGTCGGCTGTGTGCACTTCTTCTAATTCGTCTTTCATCTTTTCTTCGGCTAAGAAGGCTTGGAACTGGT
The DNA here is from genome assembly GCA_030015575.1 of Agapanthus africanus. NCBI lineage: Eukaryota > Viridiplantae > Streptophyta > Magnoliopsida > Asparagales > Amaryllidaceae > Agapanthus > Agapanthus africanus. The sequence continues at coordinate 560,341,012 of JASDDO010000022.1, read as the reverse complement.
CCGGATCTTGTAGCGCCTTAATCAAAGAGTCTCTCGCCTCCTTTGATAGTAACAAGGCATCAAGGACGCTGAGCTGAGAGGGCAGTTTCCTCAGATGTGCCAGAACGTTGTAATCCACCTTACTTCTCTTCGGCGGGTTTTCGGCATTTAGCTCTTCCAGAACTTGGTCATCTAAGACGATGTCTTCAGAGACCTTTTCTTTCCCTTTATCTTTTCTATTCGAGGGTCCGAGGTTCTTTTCAGGCAGTGTCCGATTCCGCAGCCGGATATTTTCGCAAACCACTGGCTCCTCTTCTTTTCCCGAAGTTGACTCTTTAAAGAGAGGGGCAAGTTCTAGCTCCTCATCAGAGTCGCTCCCAAATGTAGGCACTTGTGACTCGGTAGTGTTAACCATGTGACAATTGCCGGCAGTTCTTTCAAGCTCTTTGGTCGTGTTTCTTTACTCCCGACGAATTTTACGCTTTTCCCGTTTAAAGCGTTGTTGATTAGCGATGTATCCTTGCCACCATCTATCGAAAGCCTTGCATTCTTGAGTGGGATGCGAGACCTTCTGATGATATAAGCAATAAGAAGGGTGCATTTCTACCACACCAGTCATTTTTCCTTCAGAGGATGGTAGCTTCATGCCCATCGATATGGCCTTAGCAAACCTCTTTTTTTTATCTTGAATTGGCTTTTGTCAGCGGTGGAGGCATTTTGCTCCAGCGGGATCATCTCAGCTCTTTCCTCAAGTCGCTGGAGCTTGGCCCTTTCGAATATAGCCGTCTCGCGTTCTCGATCAGCTTTACTTTTCAATCGAGCTTCACTAAGAAACGCGTCAATCATTTCGATTGATAACTCCGGAACCCTTGACTCAGTATTTGCCCCCGGCGTTTTAGTGCCAGAAGTCCCTTCATCGTTCGTGGTCAAATGGGAGATCATATGACAGCTCGCCACATATTCCTCGGATTCATCCGATGAACTTTCTCCCTCATCTTCTTTTTGAAAGACGTGATCAAGGAAATCTTGGAGCGTAATGGGAGTCCGCGTCTTTTGGTTGTATTCATCCAGTGCGTCGATTTGCTTTTGTAAGTCCGTGCTCTTGTCGCCAGGCTTCACGGGCTTCTTAGATTTCTTCTTCTTCTTTTTCGAAGATTTTGACGGCTGGCTATAAACGCTTGAACTACCACCATCGGTCTTCGGAGTCGGTCGTGGCTTCAACATCCCCTCAATAAACTGCGGTTCCAAGGGGTTCTTCCACTTGACCGCTGGACAGGTCTGAAGATCATTTAGCATTCTCCTCGTTTTGGCTGATAATACAACCTCCCAAGGAGCTTCTTCAATGACGGAGCATGTTGCCCCCGGCGTATTCGTCCCCTTAGAGGTATGGGGCTGCTGGGGATTCACCTTCCATTTGTCAGATAGCGCAAATTTGCCCTGACGGTACTGATTCTCAAGCCAATTCTTGAAAACGTAGCAATCCTCGATGGGATGGCCTAGCACTCGATGGTAAGGGCAGTAATTGGGCTCGTTGACGTCGTTCGGTTGCAACGGACGTTTTGGATCTGACAGATTTATGAGTCTGTTGCGTAACGCCAGCTCGAATAGCCTCCTCGTTTTATCGCGGGGGAAGGAGTAAGGACGTCCCATCCTGTCCTCAAGGGGTACGTATGGGCGTGTATTGTTTGGACGAGAAACCGGCTTCGAGTTGCTCGGTTGTTGTTGGGCATTAGCGATAATGATCGCTTTTCCCTTTCCCTTGTCGTTTCGGGGGTCCGGCTTCGGGAGAGGGGGTTTATGGCCCATCTGGTCCATCTGCACTAGTTTGTCGATCAAAGCCTGGAAAGTAGTCGGCTTGAAGAACATCATGAACTGCGAGATGGTTGCTTGTGGATCAAGGGTTCCAACAAACATTCCCACCGCCGGAGCTTCTTCTATGCGCTGTTCGCACTTCGACCATAGATTACGCCACCGTATAGCGTACTGAACCCATGTCTCGCCGGGTTTTACCCTGGCATTAATCAGTGCCGTCATCGGGGTACGCTCACTGGCACTTGCAAAACGTTGGGTGAAGAGCAGCTCCATCTCCGCAAAGGTTTTAATAGAGTCGTTGGGGAGCTCAGAATACCATTCGAACGCCGTATCTGATAGGCTTCCAACAAACTGGCGAAGCAAAAGCTTGTCTTCGCCGCCGGTGTTACCGCAAAGCGCCCTGAACTGGGCAACATGTTGATGGGGATTGCCGGTCCCTTTGTAGACATGAAACTTGGGAATTGTGTAACCCGGCGGGTATTTGATTTGGTCATACCAGCCTGGATACGGTCGCCCCGTTTTTACGACATGGCCGGCTGCTTCGGCCGCGTGATGAACCTTTATTTGCTGGGCTATATATTCGTCCAGATCAGTTTTAGAGATTGTATCCTCTTTAGCCGTTGATAGAGCCGGTGGCGGATTTGATGCCTCTCCCCTATCGTCTTCAAGAATGATCGGGAGATCTCCAGCAGGTGGATCTTGTTGAATCATCATACCCACCATATCCTGGAACAGGAGGGCCATCCGCTGTATGTTGGCCGCTTGTTCAGCAGCCTCTCTGTCCCTCTTTTCCAGTACTCGGCGAAGGAACTCGGCGTCGGTCTCTTCCTCCTGGCGCTCATCTAAAGACGTCTCAGGGTTCTCTTTCGGCCCAGTGAGTGCAGCCATTGTGGTCATCATCTCCTGGAGCTTTTGTTGCTGCTCCTGAGCCTTGGTCACTGATCGGGTAAGCGGTCGGTGACCCGTAGCAGTACGACTTTCTTCCTTTCCAGAAGCCATATAAACCGTATGAACAATTATGCCCCCTGACTTGGGGCGTTTAGGTTCACTGCTTTCAAACATTGCCGCTGACGCGGGAGTTTTCTCTGGCTTCCTTCTTTTGTGGGCCATCGAGGTCAAAGGAGCCGTTGGAGTGGGCGTCCTAGCAATTGTTGCCCCCTGCTGTTTAATGGGGCGGTTTTTGTCCTTTTCCATCTTTGCCTCTTTCTGGCGATGAAGGTGGTCTGGGTCAATCACGGAGTCTTGAACCCTCCGCCAAACTTTATAAATTTTTGACGACAACCGTTGAAGGCGCTTTTCTTGTTTTGTTTCTGGAACTCTCTCCACAGGTGGAGGAGACCTTTTCAATGTAGCTATTGGAGAGTTCTTTCTTACCTTCCTCAGTAATTCGAAGCTGTTCCCGGTTGGAACAGCAGCATTGACCTCCACCATCGGAGCAGGTGGAGTCAGCCCTGAGGGGGAACTGCCCCCTGCTTTCCTCACTCGTCGCCAATGGCGACGTCGCGCACGACGAGCCGTTGGGACCGGCTCGGAAATCGAGATAGTTTCTTGTTGTCCCCTGTTTGAGCGTGGGGTAACTGCCGATGTCAGCCTATCGAAGACTGATGCCTTTTGACCAGCTGGGGGAGGAGTGGGAACCGTCAATCTTGTGAAGACCGACTCTCTGATGGGAGAAGCCGCTTTAATGACTTCCGGAGCAGCGACCGTTGCCCTCTTTGGGGGCGGCCACTTCATGGTTCTGACCTAGCCTGCTGAAAACGGAGGCTGTCGGTTTAGTGACGGGCGACCCGTTGACAGGGGCTGTCGAAACAGTGAGCCGGTTGAAGACCGACTTTTTACCCACTCCCGGTGCAGGTATTGGTGCAGAAAAGCTTGCAGGTGGGATCACAGTTCCGAAGAACAAGCCGGTGGTGGCTTGGGTCACTTGGTCTACCGGCAGAGTAAGGAAAGAAGCCGCTTGGGGCCCATATGCTACACCTCCGGGAGAGGTGGAGCGTCCATTGCAGTGGCACTTCGAGCAGTTGGTGCAGCTGGAGGCCATTGAATCTTGAGTTTTGTGCCAGACAAAAGACCAAATCTTAGTAATTTGAAATCCGAAGGCAACCATTTAACAAACCGCGATTGGTTCGCGAGGATGACAAACGAAGTGTGGAGTGGAAAGAGGAAAAGGTCCCACCGGGCGTGCCAGAATCTATTCCCCTCCGAAAGACGGCCTAGACTTTGCGTCTGTGCCTGAGGTTCGGGGCAGATGCTATTTGGTTTTATCCGTTTATCTCTCTGAAGATGCCAAGTTGATTTATGGCACTGTGTATCGGAGGTTTAGACAGATGCGGCCGATGTAGCAGACTTTGTCAGATTCCCCCTCAGGGTGAGGGGTTTTTGATTGTGGGGACGCTCTTCCCTGCAGGCGCAAGCCCCTGCAGTTAATTACTCTACCGCATCGCGGTAACAACTTTCTCCTTCTCCAGAATTTCACTTCGTGTCGTGTGTGTTTGTTTTGTTTGTGGTTGCCCGTGGATTGTATATGGAGATTGAATAATACCGTCGCCCGTAGGATGTGGATTAGTCCAAATCCGTGTTTGCTTAGATTTGGGTTTGGTGTTTTAGTTTAAGGATACATTAGTCGCGTTGCGGCTAAGATCAACTTAAACGTTCGTCAAGAATACGTTAATCCTGTTTTGGACTAAGATCGACTTGACGTAGTGATCGATTTAATATCTGGCCGTCGGGACTCGTCACCTCTCTGACGTCGTTGAGGGATTACAGCGACAGGTGTCAGAGGAGTTCAGAGATGTACCCTTGAACCAAGGTTGATTTGGGGTTTTATCGTTTATTTAAATATCTAAGGATACGTTAGCCGTATTTGGGGCTAAGATCGACTTAGACGGGGCCGTTGAGATCCGGCAAAAGAGCATTTGGATGCTCTATTGTTCCAGTTTAGAGACGTGGTGGTCTGTATTCCATTTAGGGACGTTTCGGTCCGATATTAGTTTAGGGACGTTTCGGTCCGATATTAGTTTAGGGACGTTTCGGTCCAATATTAGTTTAGGGACGTCTCGGTCCAATATTAGTTTAAGGACATTTCGGTCCAATATTAGTTTAAGGACGTTTCGGTCCATCATTAGTTTAAGGACGTTTCGGTCCAATATTAGTTTAAGGACGTTTTGGTCCAATGTTCCCATTTTGGGGTAAATATTAGTTTAAGGACGTTTCGGTCCACGAGTTTAAAGACCCCGCAGTCCATATGAGTGTGTGGTCGTTGGGACTCGTCACCTCTTGACGTCGTTGAGGAATTACAATGATGGATGTCAAAGGAGTTCGGAGATGTACCCTCGAACCGGACGTAGATTGATTTAGGAGAGCCATTTTGCTCAGTCAATTTAATTTAAGGACTTATGGCCACGAATGGGCTAAGTTCCGTTGAAAATGTCCGACATTGCTTTTGCATTTCTTTTTACTTTTATTTGGGCTTTGCCCAGAAAGGATGCAGAGCATCAATTTTATTTGGACTCTGTTCTTTATAAATGATGCAGAGCATCAATTTGATTTGGGCCCAGCCCTTTTATTGCTTTGCAATTTATTTTGGCCTGCTAAGTCTTTTTGATTTGGGCCTGGCCCTTTAGGAAATGCATTGCATTTGTGCAGAGCACCAAGAATCTTTTAGATTCAAGAAAAGAAGTGCAGAGCACTTTTTAATTTCTTGATCTAAATTTAGATCAGAGAAAAGAAAGAAATCTTTTCTTTCTTTCTGTTTCAGAGAACCAAAGGTTCATAGCAAGTGCAAGGCACTATTTTTATTATTTTTATTTATTTATTTATTTATTTATTGAAGATCACTGATTTTGTTTTCTAGATCAATGATCTATTCTTTGAGAGAATTTTCTCTTATCTCAAAGGTTTTTACCTTCTTTTTTGTGTTCTCCAGAAATTCTCAAGAGTTCTTTTCTTTCTTCTTTTTTTTTAAAACCCGATGATCCTTTGAAATGAGGTTTGGGGTCCTTTTTATAGTGCAAAAAAATTAGTTAAATTTGTTCAATAAATCTTTTCCTGAGTGATTTGGGGAATTTTCCCCACCGTTGGATTTTTGATCCAAAGGCCCCTGTTTTACAGAAGAAATCTTCTTGTTTTAACAAAAACAGAAAAGATTTCCTTAAATCTTCATTCTGTTGTTGCGCAACTCACCAGCGCGTGACACGTGTCGCGCAGTAAGGCGCTTGCGCAGCTGTGCTTGCGCAACTGCGCAGACACGTGTCGCTCAACGGTGCACTTGCGCAACAATGTGTGCGCAACTGCGCAGACACGTGTCGCGCAGAGGTGCGTTTGCGCAGTTATGCTTGCGCAACTGCGCAGACACGTGTCACGCTGCAGTGCACTTGCGCAACAGTGTTTGCGCAACTGCGCAGACACGTGTCGCGCAGCTGTGCGCTTGCGCAGTTGTGCTTGTGCAACTGCGCAGATACGTGGCGCGCTGCGGTGCGCTTGCGCAGTTGTGCTTGCGCAACTTGCGCAACAGCGTTTGCGCAACTGCGCAAACACGTGTCGCGCAGCGGTGCGCTTGCGCAGTTGAGCGTTGCTTTTGCTTTTTAAAGAGCCTTGCTCTGATTGGACGCACTGCCTTGGGCGTTGTGCTGCCGAGTCAACTTCTGACACGTGGCAAATTGCGCGCAGCGCACGGGATCTGAAGCGTTGCTTCTCAATTTTGAATTTTCAAAATCCAAACAGAGCCTTGCTCTGATTGCGGGAACACCTACTGAGCCTAACAGTGACAATGTATATACAGTCCGGTCCGTTCTTCTATGAGTATCGCATATCTGCCTAGGGGGCTAGTAACGTCAGACCCCCAATAGCAGTATAAGTCGTGTCGGAGTGCAGCCCAATAACACCCTGAGATACTACTGGAGTACCTACCAGTAAATCTCCTGTCATGGCCATGGACTTTGTGTAATGGCTCTCCTAGACACAACACGACCTCGCCCCCAATACCGGGAGAGACGAATCCCTTGCCGATCCGCTCACGTGCCTCCATATGGCTCGGGACTGTACCCAAAAACTACCTGTTTGCACGACTCCTTTGAGCCGTGGTAGGGTAGAAATCAAAGCACAGTGGGAACTCACACGAGACAAATAACGACCTCAGGTCGATGAACTAACCTTTATACATGTCACCAGGGAACTGCTATCTGACGATATGTATAATACCAACTAGCAGATTCCCGGCGAGTCCTGTCCGGTGTACTCATAACCCAATGAGCACCTGTATACATCTTAGGTGATCCAACTGACACCAGTGGCTTGTGAGACCGGCCACCGCCCCTCGTCGGGGTCTCGACTGTACACACTAGTCTACTCCGGAGTATCGATGCCCTGTCTCGAAACTCCCACGACTAGGGACCACAATTAAGGATATGCATATAAACTACCCAACTCTCACGTATATGATCGCCATCATACTGTTGGTAGTAAAGCAAGATCCTAAGGGCTCTATCAAAGTGTAACATGTAATCAGTCACCTGAACATGTACACGACTGATAAAGGCAAACCAGATAGCATACTATCATCTTGAGTAAGACTGTCCTACCGGTATAGGTCCTCCACAATCATTGCAATCACGTACCTGCGATCCAATAATTGACTCTGAGGGCACTATCTCCAACAATAAGGAGAGAGAGAGAGAGAGACGGGGAGAGAGAGGAGAGAGATAGAGAGAGGAGAGAGATCGAGAGGAGAAAGGAAGAAAGCGAGAGAGAGAGAGAAAGAGACGGGGAGAGAGAGAGAGAGAGAGTTGAGGTGGGGCCCACGGGTTTAAGAGGAAAGTGATTGGCTGGGATAAGAATATTGTGGGGGGTTAGAAAAATAATTAAAGATTTAGAAAGAAAGGAAAAAATATTATACGGTTAAATAAAATATATATGATGGTTTAAAAAAATATATAGAAATTAGGATTTTGGCGCAAAGTAAAATATTTCCAAATTGCGCCCGGGTCGGGTCCAAAAATTTGAAATTGAAATAAGAAAATTTTATGCGGGATCCAAAATTTAAAATGAAGTGTTTTACAATAAAAAAGCATACCCCCAAAACGGACACACGTACGTGCGCGTAGCCGTCCAAACTCGCCCGTTTCACTGAACGGGACAAGAACACGATGCACGGACGCTACAACAGGGTTAGGGTGTCAAGCAGGCCACGACGAATATTTTTAATTTTATTTTAGATGCCTTAAATTGTTATATGCAGAAATGAATTGACGGGGTAAAATGTTACAATAAGTGACAATCAAGCAAGATAAATGAAATAAGTGCCATACAACGTTCAAACGGTAACTGAAATTAGTAGCATTGGGCTCGTGTGTTACATTATACCCAACTACAAAAAGAATTTCGTCCTCGAAATTCCAAGAATACAAAGATAGACGACAAACAACTACAAGAAAAGATGAGGAAACTTCTGCCGGATTTCATCTTCTCGTTCCCAAGTGGACTCTCCACGTGAGCGATTTCCCTAAGAAATAAGCACAAGAGGGATCACCTTATTCTTAAGAACCTTTTCCCTTTGATCCACAATTTCAATCGGTCACTCCTCAAAAGTCAAGTCTTCTCGTACTGTTAGTTCCGAATGATCCAATACGTGCGTTTCATCTCGAACATACTTACGGAGTTGAGATACGTGAAACACATCGTGCACATTCGCCAAGGACTGCGGTAACGCCAAACGATATGCTACCTCACCAACACGCTCCAAGATCTCAAAGGGTCCAACGAATCGAGGACTAAGCTTTCCTCGACTTCCAAAACGAATCACCCCTCTAGTCGGTGATATCTTCAAGAATACCAAATCACCCACAGCGAACTCTAGAGTTCTTCTCGACGTATCTGCCCAACTCTTCTGCCTGTCTTGTGCTGCCTTCATATGATTTCTGATAGAGTTAACTTTCTCAACTGTCTTCACAACCAAATCTGGTCCCAACAATCTTCGTTCACCGACATCGTCCCAACAAACAGGTGAACGGCATTTACGACCATACAAAGCTTCAAATGGAGCTATCTGGATAGTTGCGTGAAAACTGTTGTTGTAAGAAAACTCCACCAAATGTAGATGATCTTCCCATGAACCCTTGAAGTCCAACATACATGCTCTCAACATATCCTTAATAGTTTGGAGTGTTCTCTCCGACTGACCATCAGTTTGAGGATGATAAGCTGTGCTAAACTTCAATCGAGTCCCCAAACTTTCCTGTAGACTCCGCCAAAAGTGTGATAAGAACCGAGTGTCCCGATCGGACACGATGCTCACTGGTACTCCATGCAATCTTACAATCTCTTGCATGTACCGCTCTGCTAAAGTCTCCGTTGATTGACCAACCCGAAAAGGGATAAAGTGAGCAGCCTTGGTCAAACGATCAACAATCACCCATACAACATTGTTTCCTTTTGGACTCCGCGGTAAAGCCGTCACGAAATCCATGGTTATATGTTCCCACTTCCACTGAGGAATCAGAAGTGGTTGCAGTAAACCAGCAACCCTTTGATGTTCAGCCTTAACTTGCTGACACACCAAGCACTTTGCCACAAAGCGAGCAATCTCCCGTTTCATGCCTTCCCACCAAAAATGCTGTCAAATATCTCGGTACATCTTTGTGCCTCCTGGATGTACAGAATAAGTTGAACTGTGTGCCTCCTTCATAAGCTCTTCACGAATATCTCCTTTTGGCACACACAAACAGCTACCATACCTCAACGAACCATCTTCGTGGATCAATAAATCTGTTCGTAGTCCAGCTTCAACCTGTCCTCGAAACTTTTGCAGTCTAAGATCCTGCGATTGCGCTACTTTAATATTCTCGATCAACGATGAATGTACTTGCAGTTGCATCAACTGTCCCGTAGAATGCGGTAGCACAACCTCCAAGTCAAATCTTCGAAAATCTTCAACGATCTCCTTCTGCGTAGTTAACACCTGAATTGCTGGTAACCGACTAAGCGCATCCGGCACGACGTTAACCTTCCCCGGATGGTACTTAAGATCAAGATTGTAGCCAGCCATCAGCTCCAACCATCTACGCTGCCTTATATTAAGCTCCTTCTGCGTGAACACATACTTCAAGCTCTTATGATCCGTGAAAACTTCGACCCTTTCGCCTAAAAGGTAGTGTCTCCTAATCTTCAAAGCGATGATCACAGCCGCAAGCTCCAAGTCATGAGTTGGGTAATTCTTCTCATGGGTCTTCAACTGTCTCGATGCGTACGCTACAACCTTCCCATGCTGCATCAAAACACATCCCAATCCTTTCCCAGATGCGTCGCTGTGAATCACCAATCCTCCGGAATTGTCTGGCACGGTCAGAATAGGAGTGGTTATCAATTTCTGCTTCAACGTCTCGAAAGCTAACCCACATTTGTCCGTCCATACAAAAGGTACCTCCTTGTGCGTAAGCTTGGTTAACGGCTCCGCCAGACGAGCAAAGTTCTCCACGAATCTTCTGTAATACCCGGCGAGTCCAAGAAAACTTCTTATCTCCACAACATTCTTTGGAATCGGCCAATCTCGAACTGCTGCAATCTTTTCTGGATCGACGGCAATTCCATTGCCAGACACAACATGCCCCAAAAACTTTACTTCTTCCAGCCAAAACTCATACTTTCTCATCTTCGTATATAACTTCTCCTGTCTCAACGTCTGCAGTGCGATCTTCAAATGCTCAGCATGTTCTTCAAAACTCTTCGAGTAAACCAGAATATCGTCAATGAATACCACAATAAACTGGTCCAAGAATGGTGAAAAGATTCGGTTCATCAAGTCAATGAATACTGCCGGCGCATTCGTTACTCCGAAGGGCATCACTAAGTATTCGTAATGTCCATACCGAGTTCGGAACGCCGTCTTGCAAATATCTTCTGTTTTCACTCGGACCTGATGTTATCCGGATCGCAAATCCAGCTTCGAGAATACCCCCACGCTACTAAGCTGCTCGAAAAGTTCGCCAATGCGAGGGATCGGGTACTTGTTCTTAATAGTCACCCGGTTTAATTCTCGATAGTCGATGCACATCTTTCTTGTGCCATCCTTCTTCACTAGAAGAACTGGAGCTCCCCAAGGCGAGTTACTGCTTTGAATCCAACCCTTCTTAAGCAATTCAGCAACCTGTTTCTTGACTTCTTCCAACTCTACTGGCGCCATTGGATAATACGCTTTAGATACTGGCGCTACACCAGGAATAAGATCAATTGCGAACTCCACGTCTCGCTGTGGCGGTAAACCCGATATATCTTCAAATACGTCCATAAAATCGCGAACAACAGCCGGCTCTTCACTATCATCAACTTCCATTGCTGCAAGAATATTGTTTGTCGGCCTAGCCCTAAACTCGACTGGCCTGACAGAACTGCTTCCTCCGGTGAAGCTAAACTCGGGATGTCCGGGAATCTGGAAAATTACCTTCCTTGCCCTACAGTCAATGTGATCGTGGAAAGTGCCAAGAAAATCCATTCCCAATACGACCTCGTAGCTGCCCGTATCAATCACCAAGAAATCTGCAAAAAGCTCTCGTCCGCACACAACTGTACAATCTTTACATTCTCTACTAGCTATGATTTTCCCATTCCCAGTGTGTATGTCCCAGAAACTAGACAGGGTCGCGTAGTCAATCGCGTGTGTACTTAAAAACTTGGATGACATAAAACAATGGGATGCACCAGAATCAAATAACACTAATGCGGGAAAACCATGAACGAGTAGAGTACCTGAAATAACTTCTCCTGACGCCTTAGTTTCTTCAGCTGTCAAGGTAAAAGCTCGAGCCTGATTAGGTCCTTGAGTCAGCTGTTTCTGTCCCTGGAACGGTCTCTGCGGGGGCTTCTGAAAATCATCCCTCGTACGAAGCTTCGACGGACAAGCACTAACGGCGTGATCTGCCGCTCCACAAACCAAACAGAGTCCCAGTCTCCTTCGACAATCCTTCTGCATGTGGCCAGGTAAATTGCAGTAGTTACAAGTCATGTTCTTTCTTCGATCGATGACAACAGGCTTCTTCATGGGTGTTACACCTCGACGGTCCACTGGAATACCTCTGCAACCATGAGATCGGTTTGGTACAAATGATGGCTTCCTTACCGCAACCGCTGTCTGCTGCAAACTCCCTTTCATCCCAGATAAACTCTGCTTCTCTCGGGCTGCCGCAAGTACTTGTGAGAAAGTGGTCAAACCCAGGGAGACAATCTGCCTCTGGATGTCGACGTCCAAGCTGCGCATGAACCTCCGTGCCCTGTCTGCATCGTTGGCAACTAAAGGTCCAGCGAATCTGCTAAGTCTTGTCTATTCTGCTGCATGCACATCTACGGGTGCTCCCTTCTGCTTTAGCCCGATGAATTTCTCTTCCATTTCCTCCCGTGCAGTCCGCGGGAAGAACTTCTCCAGGAAACTCTTTGAAAAATCCGCCCACTTGATCGGCTTGGGCAAGCAGTTCTCTTCTACAAGCCACCATTCTCGGGCGTAGTCCACTAACTGAATGCGTACCACATCAACTCTTTTCTCATCTGGAATCTGTGCCGCAATAAGCAAGTTCTCTATGTCAACTAGCCACTGCTCCGCTGGCAACGGCTCCTCCAAACCAGTAAATGTAGACGGACCCAAACGTCTGAAATCTGCTACGGTCCCTACTCGGTCAACTGGTTTAGCTCCAACATGGTTCACAGACTGCTGAACGATCTGCAAACCTTCCTGAAACGATTCCGCTTGCTGCTGGATCAGCTCGGTCTGTTTCTTTTGATTCTCCAGCATTCCTCTTATCACTCCAAGCATGGCGGTTTCGTTCACAAGCCTTTGGTACGTCTTCAAATTCTTACCGGCCATATTCCTGAAATCAAAACACCCAACATTAGCATGATGATAGATTCAAAATATAGATCAAGGCTAAAACTCCAAGTTACTTAAATAGAGTGCCGCATTGTAACTATGCCGCGGTATCATAGCCATAATTACATAACTCTACCCAAGTCGCCTAAGTCCTAGAGATAACAAGGAATCAGGTTTCAAGTCGATATGCAAAGGAAGTTTGCACATCGTAGAAGATATAATCAGGAAGAATTTGATTCAAGAATGGTAAAACGGCAAGGTGGCAGGACATGTTTCCTAAACACGGGTATTCTGATTCGTGTATTGGGTACAATACCCAACTACAAAAGAATCAACCCGACTAACCTATGGCTCTGATACCAAAAGAACCATGTCACGCCCCGCTTCCCAGAGTACGCTAAAATGGGCACGTGACATAGCCAACCATGCTACCTGTGGGTAGGAAGTATCCATCCACAGTCACATTACGGCTGTAAAGATATCAAGAACAAAATAAAACTATCTAAACATGTCCAAAATCCAAGATAACATGAGTCAGAATAATAAAATGCGGAAACGAAAGATCCAATACAAAATAACTGGAATGTATGTCCCATAATGCGGGCTCACATCAGGAAATAAATGCAGGAAAGAAAACTAACTACTGCTGACACTCACAGCTCAGCCTGTCGGCTGAAGTACTCCTGCTCGGACTGCGACAGCGGTACGGAATCTTGGCCATGCAAAACCCAGACGTCAGCGCATCAATGTTAGTGTATATGCCCTAGAGGCCATTACTGTATCATACTAGCTTGTATATTACTTGATGGAAGCTTGGGATATTCACAGTTGTATAGACAATCTTGCTCAAAATGGTAGCATGCTACTTGGTTTGTCTCTACTTCAATATGTGCATGTGTTTCTTTTGGCATATCGCTTATATACATATTAGTAGAGCCCTTAGGATCTTTGCTTGATTACCAGCGTTGTGATGGCGCTCACACTCGTGGGGGCTGGGTAATCCATAAGCACATCCTTATACAGGTCCCTAGTCATAGGACTGTCGAGACAGGGCATCGATACTCCGGAGTAGACTAGCGTATGCGCTTCTCATCCCAGCGGGTGAGACGGTCTGTCCCACAGCCGTCAGTACGTCGTACTTGAGATAGTATGCGGGTGCTCGTTAGGTTATGAGTACACTGGACAGGACTCGTCGGGAACTGTTGGTTGGTATTATACCTATCGTCAGTTATCAGTTCCCAGGTGACATGAGTACAGCTTAGTCCGCCGACTTGACACTGTCACTTCGCCTCGAGTGTGTTCCCACTGTACTTAGATTACTACCCTACCACGGCTCAAAGGAGTCATGCAAACAGGTAGTAGTTGGGTGCAGTCCCGAAGCACTTGGAGGCAGTGACGGTTAGACAGGATTCGACTCTCCCGGTATTGGGGGTTGACATCGCGCTGTGTCTAGGAGAGCCATTACACAAGTAGTCCCTGGCCAGGGCAAGCGAGATATACTGGTAGGTTTCCAGTGTTATCTCAGGGTGTTCTGGGCTACACTCCGACACGAATTGTACCGCTATTAAGGGACTGACGTTCACCGCCCCCTAGGCCCGCCATGCGATGTATCAGACGAACAGACCGGACTGTACGGAGATTGTCACATACAGGCTCAGTAGGAGTTCGGATGGGTTTACCTCATCGGCCTTCTTATCGACATCTACCTGGGGACTGTTACGTACAGCTAGTGCCGCTTGCAGTCTGTGGTTAAACCCACTGCCAGCGTAGTGTCGAGTCTTTAGAGTCCTACACAGAGGGTTTCCCTGCATTGAGCGAAACGTGTAGAGGCCGTATGGTTTTACGGCAGGGCTACGATCACTTATGTGCACTTGTGTGCGTATGCTGTTCGGGCAGGCAATACTAGTGGGCTTTGGTTTAAGCCAGATCCTACTATTGCACAGATGGATTTGATTTGTCTTCTGTGCATTCGCATTCTACGGAATGCGGATGCAGGTGTGTATGCACAGTTTTGAGGAGAGATGAAGGAGGAGGTGCCCCATTAGGGTTTTGGCAGTTGGTTCGGCCAAAACCGTAATGTGGCATACTCATTAGGGTTTTGACAATTCATTTGGTCAAAACCGTTATGAGCCGGAGACATTGTTTACTAATCCTTTTGGTGATAGATTAGTGATGGCTAATTGCATTGACCATTTGACCACTTAGACCTCTCTTGACTTTGTTGACCCGTTGATCGTGTTGACCATTGACCTTCAAGAGAGATCTACACTCTTCTTTCATTTTCTTTTTAATTCTTGAGTTATGATAATGGTCAATTCAATGTGCCATCAACTCTATCATGATAGGATTAGCAATGATGATTTTAGTGTATTATTGCAACCATGGTTCATTTCATTTGGCTTAATCTTTTTCGTTATTCTCTTCTCATTCTCTCTCTTGAAGTGAGAAGAAAAAGAAAAGCTCCATGGTTGCTAAGTTTCTCCTTCTTCTTCCTCCTCTTGATCTCATCTTTTGATCTCATGTGTTGAGAGAAAAAGATCCCACAAAGACAAACACATCCATACATCTCCTCTACACATCCTAGGGCTTCTTGACTAGCAATCTCTTTGCCCTAGTTGCCTCGGCTCGAGATGGAGCTCGGTGTACATCTCTCGGGTGGATCGTCTTCGACTCAAGAAGGCCGTGGAGGTGCCCAAGGTCCGGATCGACGCTTGGAGCTTGGATGGACGAGCGGGACAGCGGAATGAAGACCCGAAGGACCGGTTCCGTGAGGTATACTTTCTACAGCATAGTATTTAAAACCTCTAGTAGTTTACTAGTTTCTAGTTTAGCCAAGATCCTTGCTTTTGAGTCTATGTTGCCTTGAGCCAAAATTATTGTTTTTCGCCGTTTCCGCCTCCCCGTAAGAACCGGGGTGAGCAACGTGGACTTACAGTCAAGTCATCAAGTAATAACATAATAAACAGGCAATGCGAATATAAACATGAATAAAGCAAGGGTAACAATAATATGAATCAGAGCAGTGCAGGGTAGTGTGCAGTGGGTAAACCGGACTGTTCTATCAGGTTTTCTATTCTAAAGTCTTTGAAACCAAATTGATGAATCATCGATGTAACTCAATAGTATCCCATACATACCCGGGACCACGGCCCCAAGATTCTCGGGCTGAAACCGAGACATGCCGCTAGGCACCAAACAGGAATGTGTACAGATGAATGATATCAGCATCATCATTCCAAGGCTGACTTAGCCTAAAACTGATCAGAACAGGTAGCGAACTGTTGAGTTACAAGTTAGGTTTCACCTTTGATTTCCCCATACCCCCAAGTTATAAGTGTATGTCAAGTTAGGTATCCCGTAATCAAGAAACTAGTGCCAACGAAGGATCAGGTAAACAGGTTTGTCTGGATAGACAACAGGAACGGTCCATGAGGACTACATGTCAGGTTTGTTGGCATTAGACACAAGATCAGGTAACAGGTCAGGTCATAGTACATCAGGTCAAGTCAAGCAGTATACGGTACCATGTCGGGTAAATCGATATGTATGTATCAAGTCAGGTCAAGATGTAAACAATATCATGGGTGTGCTCATACTTAGTCACATAATCAAGCATGGTTATCAACAGCATGATCTAGGCAATGAATTAAGCAATAGGCAGATTCACTCAATTAGCAGTACAGTTATCAGTTGTGTCACAGAGATGATTTCAACATTATAAGAATGCAGTAAGACAATTATAGCCGTTTAATCATGTTAACAAGTTTAAGACTTCATGGATGCAATGATATATATATGTATAGGTTCCAAATTTGAAAGATAAAATGATATATAACAATATTGAACACAAAAAGGAGAAATGATCGTACCAAAGTTAAATTTATTGGTTTAGGGGTCATCAATGTGTATGTAAATATTGTTTAGCATGTAGCGAGGGGTACTTGCCTCGACGGGTCGCGAACCGGGAATACGGAACGATAAACGTCGACGGGGAAATCTCGCGACGGGCGTACGGTTCACGGAACGAACCCAAACGACGAACAGTGGAACCACAAAGACCAGAGTACCTCGCTGGATCGTCGAGACAAGTCGTCGGCACGGCCGGATTCCGGCGAACCCAAAAACAGCGAATCTACAATTTTCAAGAATTCATGAAACGATAAAAGGAGAATCAAGAAGAGGGAAGAGAAGGAGGATAGTGACGAGGGTGCTCACGAGGATCTGTGGAGGGGTGGTGATGGTCGACCACGTCGACGGAGCTCCG
This sequence comes from Agapanthus africanus, assembly GCA_030015575.1. NCBI lineage: Eukaryota > Viridiplantae > Streptophyta > Magnoliopsida > Asparagales > Amaryllidaceae > Agapanthus > Agapanthus africanus. Next base: position 560,324,108 of record JASDDO010000022.1, on the reverse strand, counting down.
GCGGTCGGCCTGCGATGACGGCAGAAAAACTTTCAGATCAAGAAACTTGAATCAGAGAAGGAAGAAGAAGAAAGGAGAAGATGGGGAGGAGGGGGGAAGAAGCTTACTGGGAATGCACGAGGTCGGGGGACGGATCGAGATCGCCGGTGGCGATCCCACGAGGTGTAGGCGGCGTGCAGGTGCTCGGGAATGAGGGGAGAGGAGGAAGGAGGTGCAGTGGCTGCGACGAGGGCGAGGAGGCGAGGAGTCCAGTGGTGATGGCGTCGGCGTTGGGGCTGCGGCGGCGAGGGGCACGGCGGTAGCGTTCACGTGGGGATGGGTTTCGCTGGTGAAAAGAAAGAAGAGGAGGGAAGTTTTTTAAAATATAGAGGAGAGAGAGATATATATAAGGGGGGAGAGAGAGAGACGGGGAGAGAGATAGAGAGAGGAGAGAGATCGAGAGGAGAGAGGAAGAAAGCGAGAGAGAGAGAAAGAAAGAGACGGGGGGAGAGAGAGAGAGTTGAGGTGGGGCCCACGGGTTTAAAGAGGAAAGTGATTGGCTGGGATAAGAATATTGTGGGGGTTAGAAAAATAATTAAAGATTTAGAAAGAAAGGAAAAAATATTATACGGTTAAATAAAATATATATGATGGTTTAAAAAAATATATAGAAATTGGGATTTTGGCGCAAAGTAAAATATTTCCAAATTGCGCCCGGGTCGGGTCCAAAAATTTGAAATTGAAATAAGAAAATTTTAGGCGGGATCCAAAATTTAAAATGAACTGTTTTACAATCAAAAAGCATACCCCCAAAACGGACACACGTACGTGCGCGTAGCCGTCCAAACTCGCCCGTTTCACTGAACGGGACGAGAACACGATGCACGGACGCTACAACAAGGTTAGGGGTGTCAAGCAGGCTACGACGAATATTTTTAATTTAATTTTAGATGCATTAAATTGTTATATGCAGAAATGAATTGACGGGGTAAAATTTTACAATAAGTGACAATCAAGCAAGATAAATGAAATAAGTGTCACACTACGTTCAAACGGTAACTGAAATTAGTAGCATTGGGCTCGGGTGTTACAGATTCCTTGAAGAGAGGGCCGAGAGTTATTTCTTCATCGGAATCGCTCCCGAAGGTGAAAACTTTTGATCCTCCGGATTCAACCATGTAACAGTTGCCGGCAGTTCTTTCGTGCTCATCGTTCGTACTCCTCTGCTCCCGATGAGTTTTGCGCTTCATCCTCTTGAAGTGTTGTCGGTGGGCAACATATCCCTGCCACCAGTTCTTACAGGCATTGCACTCTTCGGTAGGGTGTATGACCCTTCTATGGTACAAGCAGTAATTAGGATGTGCATCCGCTTCGTCAAGGCGTATACCTCCAGGAGTATTTCCTTTAGGAGATGGCAGCTTCATTCCCATTGACAGGGCTTTAGCGAACCGTTTCCTTGCCTTAAACTTGCTTTCTTCTGCCGCGGGCATGGTTCGATCTGGTTGGAGCGCTTTGCGACGCATCCCTACCATGACTTCTTCAGCTTGATACCGACGCCTGGCTCTTTCGAATATGGCCATTTCACGCTCTTGATCAGCTTTGCTCTTCTGACAGGCTTCGTTCAGCAGCATGTCGATCATCTCGTCTGACGGATCCAAAGATTTTGGCACCGATCCTGCCCCCGGCTCCTCTTTGTTATCTTTTAACGCTGAATGAGCTTCTTCATTATTTAGCGATGAATGAGAGATCATGTGGCAACTTGCCACATAATCTTCGGGTTTCTCTGACGAGTCGTCTCCCTCATTATTGTCGTTATCTCCACTTTTAAGGATATGGTTGAGAAACTCTTGGAGAGTGACTGAGGTTCACGCCTTCTGGTTATATTGCTCCAGCGCGTCAATATGCTTTTGCATACCCATGCGCTTGTCGTCAGGCTGCGTGGGCTTCTTGGTCTTTTTTTCTTCCTCGAAGACTTCACCTGCTGGGCCTGGGTATTTTGCCCATCGCTACCAATTCCTGATGTTGGTTGCGGTTTCAGCATCCCCTCAATGATTTCTGGCTCTAGCGGGCTTCTCCACTTGATTGCCGGGCATGCTTGAAGATCTTTCAGCATTCTTTTAGTTTTCACCGAAAGAACTACTTCCCATGGAACTTCCTCTATGAATGAGCATGATATCCCCGGGGTGTCCATATTTTTTGGAGCATGTGGTTGTGGCAGGTTCACACTCCAGTTTTCAGACATCGCAAATTTGCCTTGCTGGTACTGGTCCTCAATCCATCTTTTGAAGACGAAGCAATCTTCGATTGGATGTCCCAACATTCGATGGTAGGGGCAGTAGTTGGGATTGTTGACGTCACCGGGCTGTAGTGAGCGCTTCGGATCCGGAAGGGTGATGAGCCTGTTGCGCACCGCTAGTTCGAACAATCTCCTCGTTTTATCCCAGGGAAATGAATAAGGATGTGTTAACTTCTCGTCAAGGAATCACGCTTTGTTGCTTTGGCGAGCAGCTGGTTTCGGATCACTCGGCTGCTGTTGAGCGTTGGCGACGAAGGTCGCTTTCCCTTTGCCTTTTTCTTTTCGAAGCTCCATTTTCGAGGAGGGCGGTCTATGGCCTATCTGGTCCATTTGGGCCAGCTTGTCGACCAAGGCTTGAAAATTGGTCGGCTTGAAAAACATTATGAATTGGGATATAGTTGCCTGTGGATCTAGGGTCCCCATGAACATGCCCACAGCAGGAGCTTCTTCTATGCGTTGTTCGCATCTCGACCATAAGTTCCGCCACCGAATGGCATATTGAACCCATGTCTCTCCTGGTTTCACCCTGGCATTGATCAATGCCGTGATCGGGGTGCGCTCGCTAGCGCTTGCGAAACGCTGGGGGAATAAAAGCTCCATTTCCATAAACGTTTTGACAGAGTCATTCGGAAGCTCCAAGTACCATTCGAAAGCTGCCGATGAACTGGCGAAGTAGCAATTTTTCATCACCTCTAGTATTGCCCCCAGAGAGCCTTGAACTGAGCGACGTGATGATGGGGATCGCCTGTCCCCTTATACACGTAGAATTTAGGGATCGTATATCCCGGCGGGTACTTGATTTGATCGTACCAGCCTGGATAGGGTCATCCAGTTTTGACGATTTGGCCAGCCGCTTCGCTCGCCTGATGAGCTTGTATCTGTTGAGCTATATAATCGTCAGGGGCAGCTTTCGAGATCGTCTCCTCTTTGGCTGTTGAAAAAGAAGGAAGAGGGTTAGATGTTTCCCCTCTGTCGTCTTCAAGAATAATCGGAGGGTCTTCAGCCAGGGGATCTGGCTGTCTCATCATCCCGACCATATCTTGAAACAGAAGCGCCATTTGCTTTATGTTAGTCGCTTGTTTCGTGGCCTCTTTGTCTTTCTTCTCGAGCATTCTTCGGAGGAATTCGGCATCGGTTTCCTGCTCCTGGCGCTGCTCCGACGATGTCTTCGGGCTTTCTTTTGGCCCAGTGAGTGCGGCCATCTTTGTCAGCATCTCCTGGAGCATTTGTTGTTGTTTCTCCTGAGCCTTAGTTACTGATCGCGTAAGTGGTCGATGACCCGTGGAGGTTCGGCTATCCTCTTTTCTGAATTCCATGTAAATAGTGTGCACTACCAGGCCCCCAGACTTGGGGCGTTTGGATTCAGTGCCCTTGCGATTTGTCACAGACACAGGGATCTTCTTTGGCCTTCTCCTCTTATGGGCGGTCGAAGTTGAGGAGGCTGTTGCAGCCGATACTTTCCTTGATACTATGGCGGTGAGATGGTCCTCCTCTTGCCGAACCTTCATTTTCTTTTGTCGGCGGGAGTAGTCTTTGTCGATTACAGAGTCATGGACTCTTCGCCAGGCCCTATGGATTTTGGAGGACAGACGCTGAGAGGGCTGCTTCGGCTTTGCCTTAATAACATTTTCAGCGGGTGGAGGAGACTTCTTTAACATGGCAGTCGGAGAGTTCCTGCGCACCCTCCTGAGCGGCTCAAAGCTGTTCGCAGTTGGAACAGCAGCATCGACTTCCACCATTGGAGCTGGTGGGGTAAGTCCAGAGGAGGAATTGCCACCAGTCTTCCTTACTCGGCGCCAGTGGCGACGTCGATCATGTCGTGCAGATGGGACTGGCTCAGTTACAGGGGTGGCTTCATCATGCCCCCTGTTCTGGTGAAGGGCTGTTGTTGGCGCCATCCTATCGAAGACTGACATCCGCTGAGAAGAAACGTCCAATCTCGCAAAGACCGGCTTTTTGGCAGGGGAAGCATTTTTAACGACCCCGCTTGCAGCAGGAGTTGGAACGACCAGTCTTGCGAAGACCGATCCCTTAGCAGGAGAATCCCCTTCGATGACTTCGTTTATCGGAGTTGGAATGGCTATCCGCTTCGGGATAACTCCTTCGGGTATTGCAGGCCTCTTTACGGTCCCACTGGAGCTTGGGCTCAGCCTGTCGAAGACTGATGCAGTGGACTTGGACGACCCGTTGAGAGGGGCCGCGGTAGTTGCAAGTCGATCGAAGACTGACTTCTTTGGAGCTTCCTATGACGGCATCGGGACGCTGAAGCTTTCCGGTGGGATCATGGTCCCAAAGAACAGTCTAGATGTGGCCTGAGTCACCTGTTCCACCGGCATGGGGAAGATGGAGGCCGCTTGGGGCCCATACGTCACTCCTCCGGCGAGGATGGAGTGGGGGATGTTGTTATAGCTGGTGCAGCTGGAAGCCATTGATCTTCTTTTCTTTGCACGGAAGCAAGACACCAAATTTTAGTACCTCGAATCCATAGACAACCATAGCAGACCGCGATTTGTTTGCGAAACACGACACAAGAAGTGTGGAGTGGAAAGAGGAAAAGGTCCCACCGGGCATTCCAGAATCTGTTTACCGCCGAAAACAGAGACGAAACCGCGTAGGTCGTCTTGCCTGAATTTGGGGGAAGATGCTATTTGGGTTTTATCCATCCACCTCTCCGAAGATGCTAAGTTAATTTATGGCACCATGTATCGGAGGTTTGGACAGATGCGGCCGTTGTAGCAGACTTCGTCATATTCCCCATCATTGTGAGGGTTTTTTGATTCTGGGGACATTCTTCCCTGCGCAAGCCCCTGCAGTTAATTACGTTTCCGCATCGCGGTAACCACTTTCTTCTGCTCAGAAGGCCACTTCGTGTCGTGCGTGTTTGTTTTATTTTTTGGTTGCCCGTGTATTATATACGGAGACTAATTTATGTTGTCGCCCGTAGGGAGGGGATTAGTCTAAATCCGTATTTTCTTAAATTTGGGTTTGGTGGATCTAAGCCTCGTTAACCTCGTTTGAGATTAAGATAAACTTAAACGTTTGTTGAGAATACGTTAGTCTAATTTTAGACTAAGATCTACTCAATGGGAGGTCAGGATCATTTAGATCCAACGAAAGAGTATTGGGCTCCATCGTCATAGTTTAGGGACGTTGCGGTCCATTGGGTTTAAGGACATCATAGTCCATTTGAGTTTAAATATATCATAGTCTGTAGGGTTTAAAGACATCATAGTCTGGTTTAAAGACATTATAGTCTGTAAGGTTTAAAGACATCATAGTCTGGTTTAAAGACATTATAGTCTGTAAGGTTTAAAGACATCATAGTCTGGTTTAAAGACATCATAGTCTGTAAGGTTTAAAGACATCATAGTCTGGTTTAAAGACATCATAGTCTGTAAGGTTTAAAGACATCATAGTCTGTAAGGTTTAAAGACATCATAGGCTGGTTTAAAGACATCATAGTCTGTAAGGTTTAAATACATCATAGTCTGGTTTAAAGACATCATAGTCTGTAAGGTTTAAAGACATCATAGTCTGTAAGGTTTAAAGACATCACAGTCTGGTTTAAAGATATCATAGTCTTGTTTAAAGACATCATAGTCTGTAAGGTTTAAAGACATCATAGTCTGGTTTAAAGACATCATAGTCTGTAAGGTTTAAAGACATCATAGTCTATAGGTTTTGGTTTAACCGTTTTGGGATGCACCAAAAGTTATTAGTTATTGGGACCCTCCATCTCTCTGAAGACGTTGAAGAATTACAACGACATGTATCAGAGGTATGAAGAGATGTACCCTTGAACCAATGTTGGTTGGGAGATCTGTAGTCAGGTTTGGGTCTAAGTCCAATTAAAGAGATTGTGAGCACATGGGCTCGGTTAATCTGAATCGTGGACTTGTGGCCAACTTAGGTTCAGTCCACTCAATTTTGAATAAAATGTTGAACATTTATTTGGGCTCGGTCGCTTTTTATTCAACAATGCTGGGTATTGATTTGGGTTCTGACACCCCTCTTTCTTTTGTTTTTTATTGAGTGTTGAACACTCTTTATGGCGCTGGGGCTTTATTTATAGAGCGCTTTGTATTTCCTCAGTGCCCACGTAAGGAGCATGTGGAGCGCTTGGCACTGAGCGCCAGACTAGAAGCACTAAGGCGCTTCTTATAAAATAGTGCTTACGTGAGGAGCATGTGGAGCACTTGGCGCTGAGTGCCATACTTGGAGCGCTAAAACGTTTCTTTTAAAGTAGCGCCCACATGAGGAGCACGTGGAGCGCTTGACGCTGAGCGCCAGACTTGGAGTGCTAAAGCGCTTCTTTTGAAATAGCGCTCACGTGAGGAGCACGTGGAGCGCTTGGCACTGAGTGCCAGACTTGGAGCACTAAAGCGCTTCTTTTGCAGTTCTGATCAGTTCCGTGCTCTGAGAATTAAATTCTCGTTTAGAAGAGATTTTGTCTCATGGATCTAAGTTCTTCTTTATGAGGAGATTCTATGATCTCTTTTGTTTTTCTTTGTGAGAGACTTTGTCTCATGGATCTAAGAACTAAGTTCTTCTTTTACGAAGAGAGACTTTGTCTCATGAATCTAAGAACTAAGTTCTTCTTTTTATGAAGAGATGCTATGATCTCTTTTGTTTTTTCTTTACCTTGAAGAGAGGTATCTCTCGCTTTGAACTCTGAAGTTTTTGGGGGAGTTCTTCTCTGTTTCTTCTTTTAATTTGAAACTTATGGGGAGGTTCCTTTGTACAAGACTTGATGTCTTGGGTCCTTTATATAGGGGAGGCTGATTTGTTGAATCAGTTAAGGATATCTCTCATTGAGAGATTTCTAATTGGTTTAGGGATGTTTTCCACCATTGGATCTTTGATCCAAGGGCTTCTGTTTTACAGAAGACATCTTTCTTGTTTTTAGCAAGATTGGGAAAATATTTTCCCATACAGAACTTATTCTGTATCTTGGTGATTTTTAATCACCATTGGATCTTTGATCCAATGGTGCTTTGATTTACAGAGTACAATCTTTCTTGTTTGGAAAGATTTGAGGAGTATTTCCTCAACATAATTTAATTTTGTAATTTGATGATTTTATCATCTTCATTGGATCTTTGATCCAAGGGTGGAGAACTTTTAGTTCTGGCGCTGGCGCTCTCGTGCTTTGCACGTGAGGCGCTGCCTCAGAGTCTTTGAATCTTGGCGCTGGCGCTCTCGTGCTTTGCACGTGAGGCGTTGCCTCAGAGTCTTTGACTCCTAGCGCTGGCGCTCTTGGCGCGAAGCTCTTGTGCTTTGCACGTGAGCGCTGTCTCAGAGTCTTTGACTCTTAGCACTGGCGCTTTTGGCGCTGGCGCTGGCGCTCTCGTGCTTTGCACATGAGGCGCTGCCTTAGTTCAAATTTCAAATTTTGAACAGAGTTTTGCTCCCTGATTAGGGGAAACAAGGAATATGCCATTGCTCCGATTTCATTTGATAGTTGCGTCCGCATCCTGCTGAAATGATAGGGAACGCCGAGATTGTCTCTAGGTTGTATATGAACCGTCAAGACTTGGAGCTAGGATTTTTCCATGGCTCTATTTTTTCTTTGACCCTTAGGTCTTTTGTTGACGTTGCGTCTGCATCATACTGGAATGAGGAGAACGCCGGGGTGATCTCTAGGCTTTAGATGTTGCCATTAAGATATGAAGCAAGGATTTTGCCGTCACTTCATATTTATTTCATTGGTATGTCTGCCCCTGCTGGAATGAGGGAGGACACAGGGATAGTCTCGAGGTTGTATATGTACTGTCAAGACTTGGAGCTAGGATTTCGCCTTGGCTCTATTTTCGCTTTGACCCTTGGGTCTTTTGTTGACGTTGCGTATGCATCCTGCTAGAATGAGGAGAACGTCGGGGTGATCTCTAGGCTTTAAATGTCTCCGTCGAGATCTGGAGCTAGGAATATTCCATTGCTCCACTTATATTTGTCCCTTGGGTCCTTTTTAACGTTGAATCTGCACCGAGAAGGAACGTCGAGCTGGAGCTGGGATTTCGCCGTTACACCTTTTTGATTTGGCTCCTTGGAGCTTTGTTGACTTCACGTCTGCACCCTGTTGGAATGAGAAGAAAGTCGAGCTGATCTCTTGGCTGTGGATGTTGCCGTCGAGATCTGGCTTTTCCTTTGACGGAGCCTGGTGGGAAAATATGGTTCCTTTTCTTTCATTTGTGCCTATAGATTGAATACAGGAGTCGTTGTGGACATACCTGCACGGCAGAAGAAATTTTTTTTATTTTATTTTTTATTTCCGCAATACTCTATCTTTTCATCTTTTTATATCGCGAGAGTCGCGATTGCCCAATCATTTCGGCTATTTATCGCGGTGCCCAATCATTTCGGCTGTTTTCGTTTTTACTCGCTGCTTTTTATCGCGAGTTGCCCAATCATTTCGGCTATGTATTTTTTTATTTTTTACTCGCTGTATTTTTTGCGAGTTGCCCAAACATTTCGGCTTTTTCATACGCATTTTTTTGCAACTCACTGAGTTTTATTACGAGTTAGGAACTTGAGATCTGATACCAATCTTGGCATCAGCGTCGCTGCAACTGGAATTTCACCAGGAGCAAATCATCATTTGCCTTTTTCGATTTGAACAAAGATGGCTTAGTAGACAGGGTTAAGATCCTACCAACTAAGACTTTTAACTTTATGAGCCGTAAGGGTCTCACAAAGGTATTTCTCCCTACAAGTCGAGAGGATCTCGTAAGTGTATTTTCTCCTTAGGAATCGTGAGGATTCCTAAGTGATATTTTCTCTTGTAAATCGTAAGGATCTTGCAAGAGTGTTTTCTCCTTATAAGTCGACAGGACTTACAAGTGTCTTTCACCATATGGGGACATTTCTTGTCATTGCTGGAACTTGGTAAGGGAATATTTATTCGCGCCCGTGGATTGTATACAAGGGTCAATATGGACCGCCTGTAAGGCAACATGGGAGATATAACGGCTTAAGAACGGGTTTAGATCCCTGTAGCTTAAGGCGTCTGAATCCTATGAGCCGTGTGTGTCTCATAGGGGGAATTCTCCTTACGAGCCGTGAGGATTTCGTAAGTGTATTTTTTTTAACGAGATTGCGCCATTCCGGGTTTTCACAAGCTCGCCGGTAGTCCTGCTGTTTTTACTCACGGCGCCCTTTCGAGTTTTCATCCATGCCCATTTCGCTTGTGGACATACCCCTTTTTTAACGATGGAATACCAGAGAGTAGTTTCACCGCAGGTGCCCATCAATTTGTCGGTGGGACTTAGGAGTGGCTTTATTGCTGGAGTAGCTATGTAGCCAGTGGGACTTGAGTTGCAATCTTTTCCACTGAGAGTTTGATTGCAATATAGATCTCAAGAGAGAATATCGTCGTATTTAGAGCGATGCGTTAGTTTAGGGACGTTCCAGTCCATTATCGCCATATTTGAGGCGACATTTTAGTTTAGGGACTTTTCAGTCCAGTATCGCCATGTTTGAGGCGGATAGTTAGTTTAAAGACATCTCGGTCCGATATCCCCATGTTTGAGGCGGAGTTCTAGTTTAGGGACATCTCAGTCCGTTATCGCCATATTTGAGGCAAGGTTCTAGTTTAGAGACATCTCGGTCCGATGTCGCCATGTTTGAGGCGAGGTTCTAGTTTAGGGACATCTCGGTCCGTTGTCGCTATGTTTGAGGAGAAGTTCTAGTTTAGGGACATCTCGGTCCGTTATTACCATGTTTGAGGCGAATTTCTAGTTTAGGGACATCTCGGTCCATTGTCGCCATGTTTAAGGCGATTTCTAGTTTAAGGACTTTTCGGTCTTTCATTGCCATATTTGAGGTGACAGAGCTTCTTAGCATACTACTCTCAGAGTTCTGACTCAGAAAGATAGCGAGCGGACACGAGTGTCATCATCTATCATCGACATAAGTCGTGACTCGTCAAGCGTAATATTTATTGAGGAATCGACCATTTATTGGCCAGAAGGGTCTTTCTCCATGCATATCCATGAGCAGGTAGGCTCCACCATGGTAGACTGTCTATGATGTACGGGCCTTCATTGTTCGGCTCGAATTTCCCCCGTTTTGCACGATTGGGGATCATGGGTCTTTTGACGACTAGCACGAGCTTGCCTTGGCGGAATGTTCTCGATCTGGTCAGTTTTTCGTATGACCTCGTCATCCTTGCCTTATATGCCTCCAAATTTTGTTGTTCTATAAGGCGAGTTTCGTCGAGGGCATCGAGTTCCTCATGCCGAAGATGTGCGTTTTCTTCATCTGTCAGCTCGTATCGAACCGCTACTCGTAGAGAAGGGAGTTCTATTTCTAAGGGAAGCACTTCTTCTGTGCCGAATACCAACGCGTATGGTGTTGTATTCGTGGCCATTTTGAACGTTGTTCGATATGCCCAGAGAGCTTCAAGCAGCCTTTCATGCCTGTCTATTTTGTTTCTGGACACTGTTTTCTTTATAATCTTTGTCAAGATCTTGTTGAAAACTTCAGCTAGACTGTTGGCACGAAGATTATAAACTGAAGAGTATCTCCAATCTATCATATGTTGTTATGTGAAGCGGCTGATTTTATGGCTTCTATAAGCTGGCCCATTATCCGAGATAATTCGTTGCGGAGTGCCGAACCGATAGATGACATGTGTCTTGAAGAAATGGAGGATATTCTCTGTCTTCACCTCCCTTAGTGGTACTGCTTTTGCCCACTTAGAAAAGTAGTCGTTCATTGCCAGTATGAACCGATGTCCTTTGGACGGTACTGGTTCAATGGGGCCAATTATATCGGTTCCCCACATTTCGAATAGCCAGCTAGCCATTGTTGGGTGTAGCGCATTTGGATGTTGGTCGATGAAGTCCCCATGAATTTGGCACGAGTGATACTGCTTTGCATATTGGAGGCAGTCCTGAATCATTGTGGCCCAATAGTAACCCATTCTTTTGATCTTCAGCTTCATCTTTGGCCCAGCTTGATGAGAACTGCAGAGTCCGTCGTGAGTTTCTTGGACGACTTTCTTCGCTTCTTTTGGTCCTAGGCATCTTAGCCACAGACAGTCAAATGACCTCCTATACAGAGTGTCATTGACGAAGGCAAAACACAAAGCTCGTTATACGAGCTGATGTCTAAATGACGCATTTTTAGGCATTCGTCGGGATTTGAAGTAGTCAATGAAGACTTCCCTCCAATCGTTGACCTTTTCTTTGTCCCTTATTTGAAGGGTTACTTATTCGATCGTTCATTTTCCTTAGAATAGCTCTATTAAGTATTCCGAAGATATTTCTGGTGGTGCGAGAACCCTGCGGCTTTGCACAACGATCCTTATGTCGTCGAGGTCTTCGTCGGCCAATTCTTTAGCCAATTTGGCCAATGCATCCGCCATGCTGTTTTCTGCATGCGGTATACTCTCCAGGATGTAGGAGGGGATTCATGTCAGCAATTGCTGCACTCTTTCGCCGTACTTTATCAGCTCTGACTTGCACGTCTGATAGTCGCTATTTACTTGGCTAACGATCAGCTGGGAGTCTCCATATATGAGGAGGTATTTGATTCCCATGTCGACAGCGATCTGGAGACCTGCTATCAAAGCTTCATATTCAGCTTCATTATTAGTCCTTGGCACTATTAAGGAGAGGGCATAACGTAATATCCCTCCTTATGGAGTCACAAAGATAAGGCCCACCCCGGCTTTGATTATGGGGGTGTTTTGCTTTCTCCTGTTTATGGAAGACGCTCCATCGAAGTAGAGTTCTCATTGGAAATCATTTTCTTCCTTCTCTTCTTTGATTGTGTCGAATGCATGTTCATCCGGCAACTTTCAATTTAAGGGGGAGTCGGCTGGTATCAGATGCTCGGCAAGAAAGTCAGTAATGGCCTGGCCTTTCACTGCTTTGAGGGGTCGATACGTTATCGAGAACTCAATCAGGAGGAGGGCCCATTTGGCAAGCCTTCCCGTTAGTTTGGCCCTTGACATCAGATATTTGAGAGGATCCACCTTTGATATGAGATGCACCTCAAGTGCCAAGGTGTATTGTCTGAGCTTAGTTATCGCAAAGATCAGTGCCAGGCAGTGCTTATCGATGAGGGGTAGTTGTTTTCTTCCCCCAAGAGAATTCGAATCAAATAGTATAGAGATCTCTCCTTTTCCTGATCATTCTCTTGTGCCCATAGCGTGCTTAGAGAACTGTTCATATCAGAATTTTGCATTATTATATCACCCATTCTTAATCATATTACAAATAAATAGGTGCTTTTGATCCATGTCTGCTAAATAGTTGCAGTTTACAGGTTCTCAGAACAATACAGTGAAATTCATGAAAAGACGCTACAAATGTGAGACTACGACCAACAATTGATGAATCCGTATAATGTCGCCTAACAGTTCAAGGAACAACTGAAGATCAGTAAGCAGTTCAAAGCACAAGGGCAACACAAGATTCAAGACTTCAACGCGAAGCTTACGGCAAAAGTCCACACAATTATGCACTGTTGGAAATCTGGAAGAAAGTAGAAAAGATTCTGAAGAACCAAGTGAAGAAAACATAAGTAAAAAGCAACATGAAGCAACCCAGAGAAACTGAGCTCAAGACCCCTCAATATGACCGCGGATCCGCGGCCAAACATGGGATTCCGCCGCGGTTCCATGGCCGTGCAGTGCACGTGTCGGTGGTGTCTGTACTTTGACTCGGCTTTCTTAGGGTAGTATTGTAAATTCAGATGTGGATCAGATGTAAACCCTAGGGTTTCTCCTATCTATAAATAGGAGAGCCGAAAGCCTAATTAGGGTGTCTCTTTTGAGATGCCTCTCTTTAGTTCTTAATCACTTTTCAATTTCTAGATTTAATTCTCATTTTGTAATGAATCGTTGAGAGGTCATCAATAAAGGTATTTTTTTATTTTTATCTTGCATTTTTTATCTGAATTTAATTCCTGCAATTTTTATCTGTTCTTTTATTATCTGCAATTTAGTTTTCTAATATTAAAAATTATAAAAATGAATTTGATTGTCACCTTCCTAATGAATGAGTAATTCCTCACTTGTTAGGGTTAGGATAGGGAAGGTTTGAGAGAAGGAAATCTCTCTCCCTCCTTTCTATGCCCAAATAATTTTATTTAAAAGACTCTCTTTAAATCAACCATAATCCGCTCACTACGGCACCCTATCCTACAAGATAGCGGTGATTCCCTAGTTAGACCGGTTGTGGTTGAATTAACCAGAGGTTAGGGCTAAGAGCCAAGAACGGACGGACAAGGACCAAAGGGAAGAAACTTAGTTTCTTCCTGATCGTGCTAATCCCCGTTGTTGACTATTACCCTAACACCTATATTCTTAATTAGAGAATTGATAGAAGCGAGAAGAATCCCTTTTTCGAATTAGCCTAATCCTAACCCTAGCAAGCCTTTTTATCAATTTATTCTCATTCATAGATCTACAAAAAACCACCAATTTTTTGGACTTAACTCATTAGAATATAAAGAAAAGGAATCCTTCTCCCTGTGAATCGACCCGTACTCAACCGACTCGCTACCAAGCGACACCGTTATTGATTGCGATATATTCTTAACTTTGATTTTTAAAACGCACGCACGCAAAATCTAGCAAACAATCAAATTAATGGCGCCGTTGCCGGGGAGACGGTAGTCTCTTTCTTTGTGTAATTTCGGGTTAATAAAAAAAATTATAAAAATTTATAAAAATTTAAATTTTTTAAAACAAAATAAAATAAAATAAAAATAAACATCATCTCGTTCTTTTTGAAAGGTTTTTGTGCAAGTATGCAGGCTTGGAGCAAACTCTGTTTCAGATCTGGAGCAAGCCAGTGAACAAATCAAGAAACAGAGGATCTGAACAGATAGGGGAGAATCCAAACAACACAGAGAAAAATTTTGGAGATCTAAACCAACTAAACCGCCGCGGAACCGCGGCAGATTCAGGGGTTTGACCGCGGAACCGCGGTCAACCGGTGACGTTAGCACCCAAAAATCTCTGTGAGTATCTCATTTCTCATCTACTCTCCTATGCACTCCACTAAAAAAAAAATTCCTGCAGGTTTCTTTGCATAGATTCTCTTTATCCTATCCAATAAATTGTTTTTATGCAGGATTCTTTGCGCTGCCAAATAATAAAAAAAATTTGCAAAGTGTTTTAGATTTTTGGTGTGTTAACTGCTTTGCATAATTAATACGGACTTTTAAGGGGCTATAACACCAATTCAGATTGGGTGGGGATTTCATTACCCTTCCAAAGACCCAAGAAATCACAAAAAGCATATGCATCAATCTTGAGCTAATTAAAAAATATCCAGACTCAGCAAATTAAGGACTGTTGCGCTCATTAGGACAGAGGAAGGTTGTGGGCATTCAGTCGTTTATCTAAACCTGACTTTGTGGTGCCTAGGCTAAACAAGTGAGAAAGATAACTTTAAAAGGCCCGTCTCACGGTAATTCGTGAGCGGATCTCTCCTTTCTTCACTTGTGCTTACCTGGCCACAATTGGCGGTAAAGAGGCGATTTGAGGGATATCTCACAACTTGTCATTTTGGAACAGTTAGGAGCAGTCTAGTTGACTTAGGAGACCCTAGCTCCAGGATTGATTGTGCATGTTTAAACTGTGCTTGTTTGAAATTGTGCCGTAGTTCCGTATAAATTTTTGCAAAAAAAAAAGCTCTTTCTAATAAAAACACTTTCAAAAATTTCAAAACTCCAAAAACAAACAATTTTTTTTAAAAAAAAACAAAAAACAGAAAGTATAAATAAAATAAAATAAATCACATTCTTTTTCTTCTCCTTTCTCTCCTCACATCATGGGAAACCCACCTCGCAAAACTCTTGCCGAACTTTGGTACCCTCGACCAGACATTACTTCCTACGCTTATTGTTTTGGTCGAATTTCGGACGATCCCTCCATGCCCAAAATTTCTTTGAAAGATCGAATAGACGTGTCTAGGGCATCCAGTTAGACTCCGCAATCCACCTTGTATCAACCATTTCAATCTTCACCACCTTCTTACATTGATACTCCTTTTTCGAGTCCTGTTGTAACTCCGAAACCCATGTCTATTGCTTAACATATTGAACAATCTCGTAACCGATCTTTCACTCCTTTCCCCACTTCAAATTCTTGGGATCAACAATTCCATTCACCTTCTTATCCAAATTTTGATCCTACTCCTGTCCAACCATTCAATTCCTACCAGTCATACCCGACTTTCGCACCTTCCCTAGACATTGCTTCTACACAACCATTTGGGAGTTTCCAGTATCCAAACAACTTTGAATTTTTTACTGAAACCCCTTCACAACCCATGTCTAGTCTGGAACAGTCGTTGGAAGATTTTATGGTAGCATCAAGACAATATATGATGGATGTGAATGCGTCCATAGCCGCCCTTATACAACCTAGTGACCCAGTAGCTAGTTTCCAACTAGCCCCAAATTTTCTAATGTATGATGAGGCGGTTGGACAGATTGAGAATTTGAGTGGTGAGAGTGAGCTATACATCCTTCCAAATCAAACCTACCCATCCCCAATTGAATCCCACAACTCCGGTTTTGAATGTCTATCAAGTGTTCCAAATGATTCACCAGTTGAAGATAAAACGTTTAATGAGTTGTGCGACTTTGTAGGTTTGATTTGCCAGATTGTGAAGGGTCCCTTTCGAGTGAAACCATCACCAATCCTTTTGACCTCTACACCTCCACTCTAGAACATGAATTAATTGATACCCATGCTTTTGATGAGGTGTCTGAGAAATTTAATTTTCAGTTGATCGAGGATATTGACGCTGGGAATATTTTGGATGATGAACCAACAAATTTGGATGAATTTTTCTCTCCAATTCATCATCCCGAGTCATTAAATGTTTTTCCCGAACTTCATATGCGTCTGGATTTTGATGATAATTGCATGGATGAGATAACTTTTGAGGGGAATTATGAGGATTGTATTGAGGATGAACCAGTTTTGTTTGATGAGTCGGATTTTCCAATTCATCATGTCCCTTCCACTGACTGTGTACACCCTTCTGAACCTTTAACAGTTACCCTTCCTAAATCACTCCCCTTCATCCTTTCCATCGTTCCGACCGCACAAGAAACCGTTACACTTTCATTTTCAATGTCTGGTTTACCAAGTTCGACGTAGCCATGTTTTCTCATGAATCTTGAGGGATTTGACCTCATTTCTCAGTGGGTTGATAGTTTAGCACAATCGCTTTTTACACATCGGTCATTACAAATTGTGCTAATTTATACACTCCATTTCCACCCTCAAATTCGTATTCAACTTCTTTCTCCCACTTTCTCTGGTTCTTCTTCTAATCTTCCTTTAATGATAGCGAGTGTTAATGAATCACAATCTGATATTTTGAGTTCGATAATTCTAGAAAAACAACTTGATTTAGACTCTTTTGAGAATAAGGTAGATGAGCCTTACGAGTCTCCTATCTCCGTAATTTTTGAAAAATCAAGTGTGTTGAA
Source organism: Agapanthus africanus (assembly GCA_030015575.1). Classification (NCBI taxonomy): domain Eukaryota; kingdom Viridiplantae; phylum Streptophyta; class Magnoliopsida; order Asparagales; family Amaryllidaceae; genus Agapanthus; species Agapanthus africanus. The sequence continues at coordinate 560,307,373 of JASDDO010000022.1, read as the reverse complement.
TTCTGGCGCGACACTTATTGACATTGAAATTTTCAATCGGACCATCGATGATAGTTTCGAAGATATTTTTGCCGACGAACTCGTATTCCTAAATGACACGGATTTTGTGATTAATCAACCTCCACCTGAAGAAGTCGAACCACCACCATTTCTTTTTCCCTTCCGCCATTCTTCTCCTCCACCGAGACAGTATACTGCTTCTATCTCCACACGGTCTTGTGTGTTTCTCATTTCTTTTCTCTACTGTAACACCCTAGTTCATTTATACCAGTTCTTTTTCTGAGTATTTCTGTATTATGGTTGTTTCTTGTTTTGCTGTGTTTTGGGTGCAAATAGTATTTTTGACATCTGCATTGTATCCGTGACCTGACCCGCTTGCGGGAAACCGTCTTGATTCTTGTCTTTGGGATATCCCTGCTAGTTTGTGGATCCGTGCATTTCTTGTTGCAAATCTTGCATGCTTACATTTATATCTGGCTTTTACATTTTTTAATAAAACAAATAAAGTCAAAGAAAATATTTTAAAAATAGTTAACATAGCCTGCTTGGTACCCCTAACCCCGTGGTAGCATCCGCGCATCTTGTTCTCGTCCTGTTCAGTGAAACGGACGTGGTTGAATGGCTGCGCGCACGTACGTGCATCCGTTCTTGGGGGTATGCATTTTGTTACTTGAGCATTCCTTTTGAAATTTGGACATCGCATATATTTTTTAATATTTTAAATCTAAATTTTAGACCCGACCCGGGCATATTTTGGAGTAAATTTGTATTTGTCAAAATCTCGAAACGGACTAATATTATATTCCTTAATTCATTATAACTTTTAATTAATATACGTTTAACTAAAAAATATTTTATAATTTCTTAACGGTATTTTCTGTGCCTCTCTCTCTGTAAATATTTTATATCTTCCTAAATCTAAGTTTTAAACAGACTATATTTCTCCCACCAATCCCAGCTCTCTGTTCTCGCTGGCCCCACCACACTTAGATTTCTCTCTCTCGTCCCTTCTCTTTCTCTCTCCTTTCTCTCTATTCTCTCTTTCTCTCTCACCTCGGCATCGGCCATGGCGCTCTCCTCTATCCGCCTCTCTCTCACTCGAGGCTCCATTGCTGTTCCCCATCGTCCTCGCTCAGGATGCAGAATCAACCGCATTCTATGTGTAATCCTGTTCTTGTGGCTTCCACCGCAAGAGTGCGAGCAGTTGTGGCAACTACTTGTAGTCGGGAAGCAACTAAAGTGGCTGAAATAAACTGGGACAGCATTGGATTTGGTTTTGTGCCGACGGATTTTATGTATATTGCAAAATGTGCTCAAAATGGAACATTTTCCGAAGGTGAATTGCATCCCTTTGGGCCCATCGAGTTGAGCACAGCAGCATGGGTGTTAAATTATGGGCAGGTATTATTTGAAGGTTTAAAAGCTTATAGGAAAGAAGATGGATCAATTTTGCTCTTTCGACCAGAGGAAAATGCTCTACGAATGAGGATTGGAGCAGAGCGGATGTGCATGCCTACACCTTCTGCTGAGCAATTTATGGATGCTGTAAAAAAAACGTTGTTGCAAACAAGCATTGGGTACCTCCTGCAGGTAAAGGTTCGCTCTATATTAGGCCAATTCTAATGGGAAGTAGAGCTGTTCTTGGTCTTGCCCCTGCTCCTGAGTATACATTTCTTATTTTTGTTTCTCCTGTTGGAAATTATTTTAAGATCGTGACACGTGAATGATAACGTGTCCCGAAGCCCGCAAGGAAGGACCAAAGACAGCACGTCGGAGGAACACCCCGGCCTGAAACCCTCGCCTTAACTCTCATCGCCGGAGTTACGACCGCGTCGTCACCCTAGCCTCCGCCTCCTCTGTTCCAAACCCAGAGAACCTATCTTCTCTTCTTCTCCTTCTTCTTTCTTCTTTCTTGTTCTTGTTTCACATTTTTCCGGTGATCACCGTCGAAGCCGTGCCGTTGCCGGCGATCCAGTGAACAACCCCAACCAGCGTGGTCGTGCTCTTGCCTTTCATGGACCCGTCCTGTGTGCGCGTGTGGTTTTGCGACGTTTACCCGACGTCGGGCGTGCCGTACGTATCCGTCGCGTGATCCATCAAGGCAAGTAAAACTTGCTACATGCTATTGTATTATTATATACTTATTCAACTGCATATTGTATCGGTAAATTGAATTTAATGCCGCATGTTCCATATTAACATTTCGATGTCCATTATATCATTTTAAATTTATAGCTCGAAACATACCATGTTGCATTAGTTTTACTATACATAGTACCAACATCCATATTTAAATTACTTAATAATTATCTGCATAGCCCATAGCACCTTTGAATAATTTTCTACCCCCGAATACCCAGTTGCATCCATTGAACTTATTTTATTTATCATTGCATCCATAGAGCATTTAACCCATAATAACAAGATTTAACAATTCCATACTGGTTTAAGTGTATTTTACTTAATGTTGGAACCACAACCCTAACTCTAATCTATAACCGTACATCTATCTAATTTCTTCTGTACCTATTTGCATATCATATTACATGTTTATTTTAGTTTATTGTGCTATTAGTACCCATGCTTGTTTTGTATACTCATGCTTATGGTAGTTGATTATGAGCACCCACATGATATCTTGTACACCCTGACATGACTTGTTACACCCATTACTTGACACGACATGGTATCTTGCAACTCTTGACATGACATGACACCTTTATATATTACCTGGCTTGACCTGATATACCATGGTTTTACCTGTTACCTGATCTTGTGTCTAATGCCAACAAACCTGACATGTTGTCCTTACGGACCGTTCCTGTTGTCTATCCAGACAAACCTGTACCTGCCTGATCTTGTGTTGGCATTAGCTCTAGATTATTTAATACATGACTTGAACACATATAATTTGGGGATATGGGGAAATCAATTATGAAACCTGACTTGTAACTCGACAGTTCGCTTACTTATACTGATCAGTTTTAGAGGCTAGGCCAGCCTTGGGATGATGCTGCTGACATCATTCATCTATACATATTTCCTATTTCAGAGGCTAGGCCAGCCTTGGGGTGATGATGCTGACATCACTCATCGTTACATGCTACCTTTTAGTGCCTAGCGGCATGTCTCGGTTTCAGCCCGAGAATCTTCACCGTGATTCCGGGCACGCACGGGATACTATTGAGTTACATCGATGATTCATCAAATTGATTTCAAAGACCTGAGAGTAGTTAACCCAATATACCAGTTTAGATCACTCACTACACATTACCCCACTGTCCTCACTTATATTACTGTTATATCTGTTTTACTGTCCATACACATACCTGCGTGTCTTGCTACCCTGTTTATGTTATTGCTTGATGTTATGACGCTCTGACGTCTGGGTTTTGCATGGCCCAGATCCTCTACCTTTGTTGCAGGCTGATTAGGAGTACTGCCGCTGCTAGACCGAGCAGTGAGGATCCCGTTGGTATCCAGTCTTACTTTCCAGGTGTTTATTGATCTTTGCTTCCGCATATTATATTATTTCTTGACACATTTATTCTGGCTCATGGACATGTACTAGATAGTTTAGTTTACTTTCATGTTCTTGATATCTCTACAGCTGTAATGTGACTGTGGAGGGATTTTTCCTATCTACAGGTGGCATGGTTGGCTATGTCACATACCCATCTTAGCATACTCTGGGAAGCGGGGCGTGACATCTACACTCCATTCTTTCACCAACCACACCATTATAACGATAAATTTTTTGAATGGTTGGTGCTAACCTTTGGCCTGTGTAAGGCCTTGTATAGCTTGATACTGTATTTTTCTCCTCCCTAACTCTGAACTTTAATGCTTCAACAGTGGAAACACTGTTTCACTTAAGTTTGGGGGGACCTTTTTGTGTATATATATATTTTTTTCTTTTTCTGTTAATAAAAAAAAACAAACAGGGAAGTGCCGACAATTTTGACCCTCTTGGTATAGCCTGACAGTGAGGGCACTGTCAAGTTTAAGTTTGGGAGTGTGCTCGGTAAGGTTTCTTCCTTCGCATTCATGTGTATATTTTTGCATTTGTATACTTATTTTAAAATCCATAAAAAAAATTAAAAATTATAAAAATTGAAAAGTTCAATTTTGGCCATATTTGACTTAAGTTCAACATGACGGTTGAATAGTAGGGAAAAACTAGATCCTAAACTTAGTAATTTAAAAAAAAAACAAAAAATAACCTCTCTTAAAGTTTAACTGTAGAAAATATATGTCCTTATAGTTTATTTAGAAATAGGCAAATTTTGAGTTCAGTTCTTGGACTAAGTTGAAATAAGGGAAGAGTATTGAATTTTTATGTGAAGTGTAAGTCTGAAAAGTAATTCCGAACCTTTAGTCTAAATTCTGAAAATATATACCCTACAACTTGCACAAACACGCACCTTGAAACTTGGAATAGTAAAGGATACCTTGAAATGCTCTTGTCTAAAATCCTTAGTATGAAGGGAAATAAAATAAAAGTATAAGTGTGGATAAAGAGATATAAAAAAATGAACACTGGTTTTGTAATTACTTAAGGCTGCATAAATAAAAAAAATTTAGCGAGGGTGCTTTATCACCTAGTGCCTTAGACCAACTGGTTTGGCAGTCACTGCTAAAGCCTTAGGTATTACAAGACGAGGAATTACGCCTTAATGCGCGAACACATTTTGTAATCAGTCGTTAGAACCTCAAGAAGTATTAACGGTCGCATGAAGGATGTGTGAGCAATTTCATCTAAAATTCACCAATTAAAAGTACTTTGGACGATGGACAAGAGTATGATAGCTTGAATTGAATTTCCAAGTATAGGGGTGATACATACACACACGTAGGGATATATGATTGGGGTTTGGATGTGAGAAATGAATGAAAGATAGGGCTTATACCTTCAGTAGAGATGATAAAAATTCCTAAGTTGAGATGGAACCTTAGAAGGAAAATTCAAAAGATGCTGAAAACTTAATAAATTTGCAAAACATATACGATCTTAAGTTAAATAATAAGTAAGTATGAAAAATATAGGTTGATGATTTCTAAGTTGAAGATAATAGAATTTCTTTCTAGAATACCGAATTGAAGAATGCAAGTCAACATGCCAAATTGATCGGATTTTGTGGGTAGTATCCGCTGAAACCCTCAGGAGACAACACTCCTCCTACTAGGGACACCTAGAGGTTTAACGGCTTGTTGCACGAGCTCAGTGCAATCGCGATTCCCTGTGAAAGTGAGGTTAGGATTTTTTCGAGAATAAAATTGGCTTTGCTCGGGACGAGCAAAAGATAAATTTAGGGGTATTTGTTCATATCAGAATTTTGCATTATTATATCACCCATTCTTAATCATATTACAAATAAATAGGTGTTTTTGATCCACACAATTATGCACTGTTGGAAATCTGGAAGAAAGTAGAAAAGATTCTGAAGAACCAAGTGAAGAAAACAGAAGTAAAAAGCGGCATGAAGCAACCCAGAGAAACTGAGCTCAAGACCCCTTAATATGGCCGCGGATCCGCGGCCAAACATGGCATTCCGCCGCGGTTCCGCGGCCGTGCAGTGCACGTGTCAGTGCAAAGTGTCGATGGTGTCGGTGCTTTGACTCGACTTTCTTAGGGTAGTATTGTAAATTCAGATGTGGATTAGATGTAAACCCTAGGGTTTCTCCTATCTATAAATAGGAGAGCCGAAAGCCTAATTAGGGTGCCTCTTTTGAGATGCCTCTCTTTAGTTCTTAATCTCTTTTCAATTTCTAGATTTAATTCTCATTTTGTAATGAATCGTTGAGAGGTCATCAATAAAGGTATTATTTATTTTTATCTTGCACTTTTTTATCTGAATTTAATTCCTGCAATTTAGTTTTCTAATATTAAAAATTATAAAAATGAATTTTATCGTCACCTTCCTAATGAGTGAGTAATTCCTCACTTGTTAGGGTCAGGATAGGGAAGGTTTGAGAGAAGGAAATCTCTCTCCCTCCTTTATTTGCCCAAATAATTTTATTTAAAGGACTCTTTTTAAATCAACCATAATCCGCTCACTACGGCACCCTATCCTACAAGATAGCGGTGATTCCCTAGTTAGACCGGTTGTGGTTGAATTAACCAGAGATTAGGGCTAAGAGCCAAGAACGAACGGACAAGGACCAAAGGGAAGAAACTTAGTTTCTTCCTGGTCGTGCTAATCCCCGTTGTTGACTATTACCCTAACACCTATATTCTTAATTAGGGCATTTATAGAAGCGAGAAGAATCCCTTTTTCGAATTAGCCTAATCCTAACCCTAGCAAGCCTTTTTATCAATTTATTCTCATTCATAGATCTACAACAAAACCACCGATTTTTTGGACTTAACTCGTTAGAACATAAAGAAAAGGAATCATTTTCCCTGTGGATCGACCCGTACTCAACCGGCTAGCTACCAAGCGACACCGTTATTGATTGTGGTATATTCTTAACTTTTATTTTTAAAGCGCACGCACGCAAAATCTAGCAAACAATCAAGAACCCTCAAGGGTTGTCGTATATAGGATAAGAGGTTTTCCCTTAACCGGAGTGGTCAATACCGGCGGATTTTGCAGGTATTGCTTGATTTCGTCTAGTGCATTTTGGTACTTTTGATCCCAAATGAATGGGATCCCCTTTTTCATTAAATGGCTATAGGGACGGCATTTTCCGGAGATGTTGGTTATGAACCGCCGGATATATGTGAGCTTTCCTTGAAGAGACTGCAATTGCTTGAGAGTTTTTGGCGTGGGCATTTCCATAATCGCCTTGATATTTGAGGGATCGATTTTGTTACCCCGGTGCCGTATGATAAATCCTAGGAATTTTCCTGAGGAGACTCCAAACGCGCATTTTAGAGGATCCATCTTCAGATTATACATCCGAAGACGTCGGAACACTATTTTTAGATGTTCCCAATGCTCCTCGTGAGATCTGCTCTTTACCACAAGGTCGTTAATGTAGCATTCGACAATCTTGTGTATGAGGTCGTCGAAGATCTTTTTCATGGCCCTTTGGTAGGTATCTCCAGAGTTCTTTAAACCGAAAGGCATTATCTTATAGCAGAATATTCCTAGCGGAGTCCGGAAGGCGGTATGTATTTGGTCTTCAGGATGCATTTTTATTTGATTGTACCCTAAAGATCCATCCATGAAGGAGAAGACCTCAGAGTTATCGATCATCAGCTCAGTAATAGGAACTGGGAAGTCATCCTTCGGGCAGGCTTTGTTGAGGTCCCGAAAGTCCACGCAGATGCGCACTGTCCCATTTTTCTTCATCACTGGAGCGATGTTAGCGATCTTGTCAGGATATTGAACTTCTTAGATGAAACAGGAGTCAATTAGTTTCTTGATCTCAGTGTTGATACTCATCTCAAGTTCGAAACGCATTCTTCTTAGCGCCTGTTTGAATGGCTTTATGTCCAGTGATATGGCCAGTTTATGTACTGCTACCTTTGGATCTAGACCCGGCATCTCGGAATAGTTCCATGCGAAGGAGTCTTTATATTGCAAGAGCACGTTCTTTAACATGGCTACATATTTTTCAGATAGTAGCTCACTGACGAATGTTGGCCTCGGATTGGTTGAAGCCTGTCGAGTGCAAAATCGGCACCATGCCAGACTTCTTTTTCTACTTTGGTCTCCGTAGATTGGTAGAAGAGGATCGCCTTTTCACCACTCGCCTGAGAGAGATGTAGAAAGTCTGTAGTTCTTGTACGCTGTATGTATTGAGCGCATCAAGTTCCATGTAATGCCGAGGCGAAGCCATTGTGATTTGCAGACTCTGATCTGCTTCGGCAAGGGATTGCACTGACGGGCGGATGGAGAACACTGCGTTGGCCTAATCCTTAGAGTCGCTGCCAAAGACCAGAGTAAGAGTAAATGGTCTGGGCCTGCTGTTTTCTTTTTGGGGATGCCCCGAGTATACTATTTCTTCATCTTCCTCGGAATCGCTCTCAGAGATTAGGATAGTGGCAATGGGCTTCTGTTTATCCTCTGGCCTATGACACCTTTCCGTATCCTCGAAGTCTGGCAGGAAGTACTTTGCGTATTCATATTTCGATCCTCGTTTACGGAGAACGAATTTAGCTCCCCTGTGACGGTGTACTCCGAGCCATCCTTGAAATACTTCATAGATTGATGTTGTGTAGAAGGGATAATGTTGTACTCGTGTAACCAAGGCCTGCCGAGCAAAGCATTGTGGCAAATCTTGGCGTCAATGACATGAAATTTGATGTCAGTGACGAGCAATCCGAAGTGCAACGTCAATATTACGGACCCAAGCGTTCGTAACGACTGTGAGTCGAATCCGGAGATGGTAATTTTTTCTCGGGCCAGGTGCTGAACGTTCAGGCAAATCTCCTTCAGCACTCTCACATTGAGAAGGTTGATGGATGATCCGTTGTCGATGAGGATTTTTCCTATCTTGATTTTGTGGCAGTACCCGGTGACGTATAACGGACGGTTATGTTCACACGTACCGAGGAGGAGATCTTCATCACTGAATGTAATGTCAGCCGTGTAGACCTCTGCCAGTTCATCTTTTATCTTCTCTTCCGTGAGGAAAGCTTGGAACAGTTCCGGCTCTTGTAATGCCTTGATCGGAGAATCTCGTGCCTCTTTAGACATGAGGAGAACATCTAGTATGCTCAGTTGTAGGGTTATTTTCCTCATATGTGCTAGGACATTGTAATCCACCTTGGTTTTCCTAGGCGGGTCCCTTGCTGCGAGCTCTTTGACAACTCCACCGTCGAGGGCAATTTTCTCAGGGATTTTTTCTTTCCCTTTGTCCTTTTTGCTCGAACCTTTGTTTGTAGCTCCGAGATTCTTTTCAGGCAGCGTACGGTTACGCAGCTGAATATTCTCGCAGTTCTTCTCCTCCTCTTCTTTTTCGGAGGTAGATTCTTTGAAGAGAGGGCTGAGGGTTATTTCTTCCTTAGAATCACTCCCGAAAGTAAGAACTTGGGGTTTTTCTCTTTCCGAACTGGTATCAATCATATGACAGTTGCTAGTCGTTTTTTTATGCGCATATGTCGCACTATTTAGCCGTCGACGAGCTTCGCACTTCACCCTCTTGAAGTGTTTTTTATGGGCAACGTATCCTTGCCACCACTTCTTGAAGGCACTGCATTCCTCGGTAGGGTGGATAACCCTCCGATGGTATAGGTAGTAGTTTGGATGTGAATCCTCTCCGTCGAGGCATATGACCCCAGGAGTGTTTCCTACGAGAGGTGGCAGCTTCATTCCTATTGATAGGGCTTTGGAGAATTGCTTCTTTGTTTTGATCCTGCTCTTATTTTTCACAGGTATGCTTTGGTCTGGTTGGAGTACTTTACGACTCCTCTATGCCGCGGATTCTTCATCCTGATGCTGACGCTCGGCCTTTTCGTATATGGTTGTTTTGCGTTCTTGGCCAGCTTTGCTTTTTCGAAAGGCTTCGTTTAATAGCCTGTCAATCGGGTCTTCTGGCAGTTCCGGAGATTTTAGCGCCGATCCTTCCTCCAGTCCCTCTGCGTTGTTTACTAACGCTGAGCGAGTTTCTTTATCATTTAACAATGAATGGGAGCCCATGTGGCAACTTGCTATATAGTCATCAGTTTCTTCTGATGAGTTATTTTCCTTATCGTTGTTATTATCTTCGTTCTCAAAATATGCTTGAGGAACTCTGTAAGTCCACGGTAGCGCCCCGACCGTCTAACAGACGCCAAATGCGGAACAAAAACTTTTACAACTGGCGCTATCGCGTACTATAACCCGGATCTGCCATTAAAGCTAAACTAACAAACTACAAAGAGGATAGAAAGGTTATACCGAACGATCCGAGTCCTTCGTTCCTTAACCATCATCCCACGCTCTGTTGCGGCTACTCCGATCTCGTCGATCTCCGATCTTCTCGTCCAGGTAGCACCACGTCATCGGATCTTTAAACGGGCTCCCGCCTCTGACCCGAGGCAACTCGATCGTCAAGTTTGCTAGAAGAGACGACCAAGATGATGTAGAGAAAGAGTAGAACACTTTTTCTCGCTTCGTCCAAAACCATGGACGAACGGTTAATGAAGTTGCCTTTTGAATCGGGTGAAATGAGAATTGTAGCTATCTAATTTCATGAATCAAAATCTATCATCTTTTTTCCAATCAAGTGAGTGAGTGAGGAGGAGGGGAGGGGCCGGCCATATATGAGGAGGGGGGTGATGTAGGGTTGCTAGGCACGCTCACAAGGTTCTATGAGGCATCAACCATGCCCGATTAAAATTTTAGCCGTGCCGAACAACCCAAAGCCGGATCTTTAAACTAGGGTTTAGGCGAAAACAAGCATGTTAAACTCTTTAACACTAAGTGAGAGGGATTACAACCTTTGTAGATACGGTCCTTCACTTCTTAAGCTCCGTGTTGAGGTCCCTTCGCTGCAATCATCGTGTTCCGGACTCTCGAGAGGCTACACGAAGAGAAAGATGCAGTCTTGCTTCCGATCTTCGATAACAAAGATGATCTACCTTGAAGTTTTATTAACACAAGCTAACACTCACTAAATGAAGTGAACACTCTCATCTAAAGGGCAAGGATAGATGAGAATGATGAAGTAGGATTTTTGCTCTCTTTTATTTTCTTATTCTCACTCATTTTCATCACAAAATCAAATCAAGAAAGCTTTTTTCCATGAAAAGAGAAGGAAGAAGAAGAAGATAATCATAATCCTTTTGTGATGAATAATGAATTATTGTAGTGGTTACAAATCTAATCAAGGGTTAAGCATGAAGGAGTTAACCCATGTAGAGAATTGACTAGAGTTAATGGTTTGGATTGGGTTAACATAATATCTAGCTAAAAACAAAGTCAAAGCATCATGAAGCTTCATGGAAGCTTCATGCAAAAGCTAACCCTAATCCAAACCCTAACCAAGTTTAAACCCTAAACCATTGTTAAATTTGTAACCCTAACATGTTACAATATTATATATCACATATACAATATATTTTGTAACAATAGAAAATAATACAATTAACATATATCGCATATATATCAATGTATTATCCCATGAGAAAATGAATCTTTTAGTGAGCTAATATTAGTTAATGTAATTTAATATATAATATATATTATTATACATTAAATTATCGAATCAACACTTGATCCGATAATCCGGCTATTTCACAAATAACCGACTAATACGATGACCCGACTATATCACATATACCCGGCCGATATCTCATATCGCGAGAATCCAATACGGTATCACATACCGCATTATCCTCGGTCCCACACATATCACATATGTCCTTCTACTCCGTTTTGCCTGAGCCAAGAAACCTCTGTGTAGGACTCTAAAGAATCGTCAATACGCCGACAGTAGGTGATGATCATATCAAACACCCACAAGCTGCAAGCGGTCAGCTAAATGTAACAGCCACCCAGGTATTGAGCGCTCAGAAGATCAACAAGCAAGCCTGTACATTCTCGCATGAATCCAATCAGTAACACTCCCGTACAGTCCGGTCTCGTCGTCTGATATGTCGCATATCTCGTCTAGGGGTGGTAAACGTCAGACCCCAGTAGCTCGATAAGTCGTGTCGATATGAGGTCTATAACAGTTCGAGAAATTACTGATAACACTTACCAGTAAATCTCAGCAACCCTGGCCAGGGATTTCCGGTTATAGCCAATCGAACACAGCACAACATCAACTCCCTATACCGGGAGAGACGAATCCCCTCCTATCGCTCATTGCCTCCATGTGATTCGGGACTGTACCCAAAAGCCACCTTTTTGCACGCCCTCTTGGACGTGGTATGATGGAAATCAAAGCACAGTGGGAATCACACAAGACTCTATGACGATCTCGGGTCAACAGACTACTCTGTACCAGTGTCACCGGAGAACTGCCATCTGACGTAAGGTATAATACCATCTCGGAGTTCTCGGCGAGTCCGTCCAGTATACCCAGTCTCCACTGAACACCCGTACACCATCCTTGATGTCAAACACCGATGGATATGGGATCATCCATCGCCCATCATATGGGTCAAAATGCGTATACGCTAGTCTACTCTGGTGTATCGATGCCCTGTCTCGATACACCCTCGACTAGGAACAGTTATAGGATGTACTCGTCGACTACCGTGGCCCCACTAGTATGATCTCATCATAGTCCCAGTAGTCGAGTACATATCCTAAGGGCTTTACCAACATGTAATATAGAGACAATCAGAGTACATGTTAAGATAAAGTACAACCAGATAGCATACTATCATGTCGAGCAAGAAAGTCCTCCCTATATATGTCCTAACATCCACTACAATATACATCGTATGTACAGTATGACCTTTAGGGCATACATATAACTAACAGGTGATGGTAGGAGCAAGTGGTGACCATTAAAAAAGCTTCTCACAAAAATATCAAGAAGAAATATCTTAAGCTTTACAAAATGCATTAATGAAAACAATGACTCATAACCTTAGTCATCCTTTCATTAAATGCAACCAATGAAACAATAACACCACTCTAACCTAGTCACCACTTCTAGAAACTTCTAGAACCATCCACACTCATCAAGAAAAGATAAATCCGTATTTAACCGATTGTTAAATACGGGTGATAGAAAACTAAAACTGGCAACTTCCAAAAGTGATCCCGAAACGAATTTCAGGATAACCCCGTAACTGTATAAATATACCCGCATTTGTATTACGACCGAATACAAATGCAACTGAGACAAAGATATTATATCTACAAAGTATAATACATGGATCCGGCTTAAACCAAAGCCCACGAGTATTATCTGCCCGAAATATGACACGTGCGTAAACGCACGTGCATTTTCCGAACCCTGCCATAAAACCATACGGCCTCTACAACGTTTCGCCCGAACTTGGGAAACTATCTATGGGGGACTCTAATGACTCGTCAGTACCCTGGCAGTGGGTTTAACCATAAGCCGTCAGCGGCAGTAGCTGTGCGTAATGGCTGCCCATGTATTGACCTCAAGGGATGCCGATGAGTGAACTCATCCGGAAACCCTACTGAGCCTAACAGTGACAATCTATATACAGTCCGGTCCGTTCGTCTATGAGTATCGCATATCCAGCCTAGGGGGCTAGTAACGTCAGACCCCCAATAGCGGTATAAGTCGTGTCGGAGACAAACCCTGAACACCCTGAGAAACTACCGGAGTACCTACCAGTAATTCTCACCTACCTTGGCTAAGGAATTTGGTGCAATGGCTTTCCTAGACACATCACGATCTCAGCCCCAATACCGGGAGAGACGAATCCCCTGCCGATCCGCTCACGTGCCTCCATGTGGCTCGGGACTGTACCCAAAAACTACCTGTTTGCACGACTCCTTTAAGTCATGGTAGGGTAGAAATCAAAGCACAGTGGGAACTCACATGAGACAAATGACGACCTCATATCGATGAACTAACATGTACACATGTCACCAGGGAACTGCTATCTGACGATAAGTATAATACCAACTAGCAGATTCCCGGCGAGTCCTGTCCGGTGTACTCATAACCCAATGAGAACCTGTATACATCTTAGGTGATCCAACTGACACCAGTGGCTTGTGAGACCGGCCACCGCCCCTCGTCGGGGTCTCGACTGTATACACTAGTCTACTCCGGAGTATCGATGCCCTGTCTCGAAACTCCCACGACTAGGGACCGCTATTAAGGATGTGCTTATGGACTACCCAACTCTCACGCATATGATAGCCATCATACTATTGGTAGTAAAGCAAGATCCTAAGGGCTCTATCAAAGTGTAACAGTGATTAGTCACCTGAACCTGTACACGACTGATAAAGGCAAACCAGATAGCATACTATCATCTCGAGTAAGACTGTCCTACCTGCATATTGAAAGGTTCCTAGGCACCGTATAGTGGTCTCATAAGGCATCAACCAAGCCAATTTACAAAAATTATGGTGCCGAGAAACCCTAATACGGATCGTCGGCTAGAATCCTAGGCGAAAAACGAATCTAATTAACATTTTAACTAAAGGAGAGAGGCTACAACCTTTGTAGATCCGGTTCTCCACTTTCTTAGCTGCACGTAGGTGTCCTCTCGTTGTCCATCTCGAATCCTAGACTCAATCGTCGGCTTCATCGGGAAAACGAGCGGGCAATGTCGTCGGCTTCGTGCCGAAGATGATCTACGTCGAGGTTGCACAAGTTCAAGCTCCAACCTCACCAAGTTGTGAAACTTGTGAAGAAAACACCCAAAACAACTTGGCAAGAGGTAGAGGGTGAAGAAATAGGAGGTGGGTTCACTTTAGAATTGGATTTCTCACTTTAGATCTCAAGTTGCCATTGATGGCATCAAGGTTTCTTTCTTGAAGAAGAAGGTCAAGAAGAAGAAAGAATATGATAAGTGTTGAATTAAAATGAAAATAATTCAATACTTATCACAAGCAAACCATAGTTGAGTGTAGAGAATAGACCATGGTTAGTTGGATAGGTTAGGGTTAAGCATGAAGACAAGAATGGTTAAGAAGTCAAAGCTTCATGAAGTTTCAACTAAAAACAAACTTGTCGACCATTCTTATCTCAATCTTTTCCAAATAAATAAATGAACAAATAAATAAATAAATGAATATGCAAAACCCTAATTATCAAATTAACCATGGTTTAATTCTATATACTTAACTAAATTATCAAGTATCATCAAACATGATACAAATATGTGCACAAAAGTACATCATATATACTTCTTGCACATCGAGTGAGAAAATCCATATAAAGTGAACCAATACCAGTTAATGCAAAGTAATATATCAAATATATAATTATACATTAAATCATTAAATCAACACTTGATTCAATGATCCGGTCATGTCGCACATAACCGACTAGTATCCAATGTATCGACTTATTGAATCAATCTACGATTCGATAACTAGGTTATATCGCATATAACCAATCGAAACATTCATCGCGAGAATGAAATACGGTATCACATACGCGCATTATTCTCGGTCCCGCACATATCTCATATGCGCTCCTATTTCGTTTCGCTTGAGCCAGGAAACCTCTGTGTAGGACTCTAAAGACTCGTCAATACGCCGGTAGCAGATGATGATCATATCAAGCATCCACAAGCCGCAAGCGGTCTGCTAAACGTAACGGCCATCCGGGTATTGAGCGATCAGAAGATCGACGAGCTAGCCCGCTCACACTCCTGTGAATCCAACCAGTAACACTTACCGTACAGTCCGGTCTGTTCGTCTGATACGTCGCATATCAAGTCTAGGGGTGGTAAACGTTAGACCCCAATAACCGATAAGTCGTGCCGATATGAGGCTCATAACGGGTCGAGAAACTACTGGTAACACTTATCAGCAAATCTCTGATCAGCCCTGGCCAGGGACTTCCCTGTTACGGCCAATCGAGCACAGCGCAACATCAAACCCCAATACCGGGAGAGACGAAACCCCTCCTATCGCTCATTGCCTCCATGTGACTCGGGACTGTACCCAAAGACCACCGTTTTGCACGCCCTCATGGACGTGGTAAGGTGGAGATCAAAGCACAGTGGGAATCATACAAGACTCTATGACGATCTCGGGTCTACAGACTACCCTGTACCAGTGTCATCGGAGAACTGCCATCTGACGTGTGGTATATCACCATCTGGGAGTTCTCGGCTAGTCCGTCCAGTGTACCCAGTCTCCACTGAGCACCCGTACACCATCTCTGATGTCAAACACCAATGGATATGGGATCATCCATCGCCCATCTCATGGGTCGAGAAGCGTATACGCTAGTCTACACTGGTATATCGATGCCCCGTCTCGATACACCCATGACTAGGGACCTTGAAGGATGTACTTATGGACTACCATGTCCCCACTAGTATGATCTGCATCATAGTCCAGGCAATCAAGTACACATCCTAAGGGCTTTATCAACATGTAACTATAAGACAGTTTAAAGAGACAAGTGTACATGTTAAGACAAAGAGTAACTAGATAGCATACTATCATATCGAGCAAGAAAGTCATCACTATATATGTCCAAGCATCCAATATAATATACATCATCTGTACAATACTGGCCTCTAGGGCATACATACAACTAACAATCTCCTACTTGCACTAGGGCCAGCTGCTGTAGTATCGCATACCGAGCATCCCGAAGAGTCTCTCAAACTGTATCTGGGGAATGGCCTTCGTGAGTGGATCCGCCGTGTTGTTCTTCGTGTCAACCCTCCTGACCTCGATCTCCCGGCGATCAACTATCTCCCTGATCAGGTGATACCGCCTCAGAATATGCCTGGACCGCTGATGGGACCTGGGTTCCTTGGCCAAAGCCACCGCTCCATTGTTATCGCAATACAAAGGTATTGGATGCTCAATGGATGGAACCACTCCAAGTTCAGTAATGAACTTCTTGATCCAGACAGCCTCTTTGGCAGCATCGTTGGCAGCGATGTATTCAGCCTCCATCGTCGAGTCTGCCACGGTTTCCTGCTTGGAACTCTTCCAGCTAACCGCCCCTCCGTAAAGGGTAAAGACAAAGCCCGACTGCGACTTAGAGTCGTCCTTATCACTCTGGAAGCTCGAATCGGTAAAGGACTCCACTTGGAGCTCTCCATTACCATACACCAAGAACATATCTCTAGTCCTTCGTAAGTACTTGAGAATGCTCTTCACAGCTGTCCTGTGACTCTCTCCACGATCAGCTTGATACCTACTCACTACACTTAGTGAGTATGCTACATCGGGTCTGGTACATAGCATCGCATACATGATAGAGCCTACTGCCGAAGCATAGGGTATCCCTTGCATGCGAGCTCTCTCCAAATCAGTCTTGGGAGACATCTCTTTGGAGAGAGTTGTTAGTAATATGTATGCCCTAAAAGCCATTATATGGATAGTGGAAACTTGGACATATTATCTATGGAGATAGATGAATTTCTTGCTCAACATGATAGTACGCTATCTGGTTTACTTTATCTGGACATATAGATTTAATCATTTACACATGTTGATAAAGCCCAAAGAATATTTTCTTGACTACTGTGATTATGATGCGGATCATACTAGTGGGGCACGTGTAGTCTATAAGCATATCCTTGAACTGTTCTTAGTCGAGGGTGTATCGAGACAGGGCATCGATATTCCAGAGTAGACTAGCGTATACTATTCTTGTCCCATATGATGGGCGATGGATGATCCCATATCCATCTGGTGAGGAGACACCAAAGATTGTATGCGGGTGCTCAGTGGAGACTGGGTACACTGAACGGACTCGCCGAGAACTCCTATGTGGTATTATATCTATCGTCGAATAGCAGTTCTCAGGGAACACTGGTACAGGTTAGTCTGTAGACCCGAGATCGTCATAGAGTCTTGTGTGTCCTCCCACTGTACTTTGATCTCCACCCTACCACGGCTCTACTGAGTCATGCAAACAGGTGGTCTTTGGGTACAGTCTCGAGGCGCATGGAGGCAATGAGCGATAGGAGGGGTTTCTACTCTCCCGGTATTGGGGGTTGATGTTGTGCTATGCTCGATTGGCTATAACATGAAGTCCCTGGCCAGGGCTGCTGAGATTTACTGATAAGAGTTATCAGTAGTTTCTCAATCTGTTATGAGCCATACACCAGCATGACTTATTGAGTTACTGGGGTCGACGATTCCATCCCTAGACTCGATATGCAGCATATCTGACGAAGAGACCGGACTATACGGTAAGTGTTGCCAGTTGGCTCGACGGGAGTTTTTACAGCTTCGCTGGTTTTCATCTGATCGTTTCAATACCCGGGTGGCCGTTATGTTTAGCTGACCTCTTGCGGCTTGTAGATGTTTGATATGATCATCATCTACTGCCGGCGTATTGACGAGTCTTAGAGTCCCACAATGAAGTTTCCTGGCTCAAGCAAAAAGATGTGGTGTGCATATGAGATATGCGCGAGACCCGATTAAATACGGTTATGTGATAATGTATATTAATTGGGCATTTTCTATTTGTCGGATCGTATGTGATATGACCGGTTTGCTAAATCAAGTGTTGATTTAACAAATTACATTTAGATTAAATCTTTAATTAAATCCTTTTGTATGCATGCATGTATGCACATGATGATGTGCATGGACACATACATGCATACATAGTATCATGGTTGTTGATACAAGAATGGTGGCAATGCAAGACTTATATTGAAGCTTTTAATTTGTATTTATCATTTTAAGTTAATGTAAAGAAAACCCACTCATGCTCCTTTATTCTTTAGTGGGTAAGCTTTACTTAACTTAATGAAAAGAATTTCCACCCATGCTTAATTCTTTATGAAAAGAATTTCCACTCATAATTATGGTGGTAATGGAATAATGGTGATTATTCCTTCTCATCACTATAAATAGCTTCATATGTGATATGAAACAAGGTGTACAATTAGTGCAAGGGTGTGAAGAAAACAAGTTATCATATGTGATATGATAGAAAGTTCAAGCCACCATTATCTTCTTCTTCCTCTCTTGATTTCTCTCTTGAGTGAAGATTGATAAAAGAAAAGGATTTCAATTGAAGAACATAAACCACATCATCATACTACACACATCTAGCCGATTTGTGTAGGGTGTTTACTCTACTTCGTTTGCGAAACAAGTAAGGTAAGGAGCTTTGGGCAAAGGGACTTCGGGTGGATCATCGTGGACAAGGAAGGCTTCCATCGATCCGTTTCAAACTCTCATAGTGCCAAGGAGTCACCGAGGGAGATCTACAAAGGTTGTAATCTCCACTCTTAGTGATAGTTTTACATTTGCATGTGATGCTTGTTTGTATGAATCCCTAAAACTTCTAGTTTCGATTCTTGTCGAGTTAACTTAGCACCTCTAAAATTTTGATTATGGCATATGTGATGCTACCGAACCCTTGACGGGGTGCTAGGCTAGCCCAACAGTGGTATCAGAGCCAAGCTAGAGCTTTAGGCGATGCGTAAGCGATGTTAAACGTCCGATCGAACCACGAAACACCAATTTGGACCGCTCTCTGGAAATTTTTTGAAAATTGGATTTTTCCAAATTAAAAGTTCTTAAAAAATTCAGCAGGCTTTTTTAGGAATTACCATGTAAAAATTTTTCAACGATCCCTCTAAAGAGCCGCGGATCCACGGCAAAAGCATGCCTTTAGCCGCGGATCCGCGGCCGTACAGTGGGTTCAGGGAATAATTTTTAATGCAGTAGACCTGATTTAATTAGTACATGCCTCTGAAATATTTTAAACTTACTCAAGTGTTGAGTTTTCTGGAGAACTATTGTATTTGGTGATTCGATTGGAAAGGTTTAACTTCGTTCAGATTTTCAGATTTTTAGAACGTGTTAAAATGTTTGAACGAATATTAGAAACGCAGTTTTTCCCGTATTGGAAATATTCCAAGTGTTGGATTTTTCCCTAGTTCGAAATCTTCGAAAAACATGCAAGCGTATCTGTGGACACTCTAGAAGAACATAACCTTAACTCGATTATGTGACCGTCAAAACTATCACTGAACCTTAGGGTTTGTGGTAGTTTAGCATTGCCACATGTGAGGCGTTGGTTTGGCCCTTCTACGGTTGGTCCATAAGGGGCTGTGGCATGTTCTAGAAATTTTTGAACTCGGCTCAAGTGTTGTGCAGTTTGGGAAATCTTGGGTGTTTGTTTATTCGATCGAAAAGTTTAACATTGTCTATTTATCTGAAATGTGATACAATATGTGGAATTCATATAGTTAGGCATGAAATACGAAGTATGTGATATTTCGAATTTATGATGTCTAAGGCCAAGGCCAACAAATCACAGGATGCTAGTCAAGTTCAACCCGTCATTTCTTGATTGAATCAAACCCACCCGCACGACCCTTGACAAAGGCCAACAAGGTCGTATGACTACCCTGAAACAATCTGCATCACATGCATTAGCAGATAAGCACTATTCAGCTACCGCACACTACGCCTTGACAAAGGCCAACAAACGCAGCACGAATACTAAACAGTTCTTATCTGAAATGACGGAGGGCTACGGCAGGTTTTTCTGAAAACCTATTGCGTAATGAACTTGATATCGTTGTAGAATCAAATGAAGTTTTGAAATGGATTGATTTTGAGGCTTTTCTAGTTTTGCTAAAGGGGTCACTCCCGGTGAAGGGATCGTCGGCCCTTTCCTCGTCGAATGAGGTGCGGGATATATCATATATATCACTGTGCAAAGCAAAAACTCTTAAAAGCAATCAATAACCAAACCGAGTGTGTAGCATCTGCCAGTTATTGCTAAAGGAGTCACTCCCGGTGAAGGGATCTCGGTCCTTTCCTCATCGAATAAGGTGCAGGATATATCACATATACCGCTATGCAAAGCAAGAACTGTAGCTACCTGTTTTGTTTTAAAATTTGATTCTACAACATCTTAGGTTTCTTTCCATTCATTAATCACATTAATGAAGTCCCATCATTTAAATACCTAAACATCACAGATAAATACGACGTACACTTATGCCATCCGCATTCGCCTGGATGTCCCCTCGTGCACCGTTAGGTTAGGTAACTAACGACAGAGCAGGGAAGGGCTAGTGCGGGTGCAAAACATAAGTAACGTCTATATAATATATCATATATACTATATACTATATCCATCACATGATCACATCACAGATATCGCAGCAGAAGAAACATATGAAATATTGGATATACTAGGACGTCCGTGTTTTCAATACGAGCCAGTATAAAACACGGATTCCACGGTCGTGATGAATAGCCAATCCCACACCCCTAGACCCCTACGAGAGCGTCAAGCAACCCTGCCATTTCTAGGGTTAGGAGACCCGGACTCGACTCCTCGAGTTGGTCTCCCACTGGACCCCAGAACCCGGTTACTTGTGCTCCCCTCCTTGGGTCTATTCTAATGCGGAAAAGTAAATAATATACAAAAGGTGACAACTTCCGCTACCTGGAAGTGCACCAAATAAAAGAATATTACATACAAGTTTTTACATGAATGAAAATGAAAAACACTCATCTCACATAAAAAACCCCGGCTATTCAAACACGACGATCCAATATAACATATCCAGCAACACATAACATCACATGTCATCAACGTAAGTAAGTATGCATACCCCAATTGTCGTTGACGTATAGCAACGAAACCGGCGATATGAACATACTACACTTACGGTCACAGAAAAGAAAGTGTAAAAGTACAACAGTTGGAATCCGCAACCTCTTTAGACATCACATGCCTAATCAAATGAAATACTTAGACATCACATGCCTAACAATTATAAACCCCACATTTTAGTCTCATTATCGAAAACTCTTTTCAATATCAAGTGAAACTAAACCGCTAGATTTATAACATTCATTCAGTTATCTCATAACTGTTTGTGAATTCCAATTATTGTATCACATTCCAGATAAACAGAAAATGTTAAACTTTCAGATCGAACAGTCGAATACCCAAGTTTTCTCGATACAGCTCAACACATGAAATAAGTCTAACAACATTCAGTTCGTGCCTCAGTACCAACGGTCCAGCCGTAGAAGGGTCAAGCCAACGCCTCACATGCGGCACGCCGTACTTCCCCAAACCCGAAGGTTCAAAGGGCAGTTCAAGACGGTCACATAATCGAGTTAAGGTTTGTTGTCTTCTAGAGGGTCCATCGCGTTACTTGCACTACTTAGAACGTCGTTAAACTACGGAAAAATCCAACACTTTGAAATTTCCCGACAGGGGAAAAATTGGGTATTTATATCCGGTCGAACTTTTTAACATATTCTAAAAATTATCCGAAAATACACAAAGACGAAATTTGATAATCCGATCGAAACAACGAAGCTCTAAAACACCCCAGAAAATTCAACTCTTGAATAAATATTAAAAATACCCATAAAACTCAGCTGCTGAAATGATGAATTACTGTGCAAAGCGTGAGGGGTGACGTCATCACACTGCCGCGGAACCGTCGCCTAAGGCAGGCTTCTGCCGCGGTTCCGCCGCAGGTTGCACTGTTCATGACCCCAATTTTGCGCCGTAATTCTCAGAATTCTCTGCTGAGTTTTCTGCATATTTTTAATTTGGAAAAATCCCAGATTTTAGAAAAAATCCAGAGAGCACTTGGGTTTTAGGGTTTCGGGTTCGTTCGGACTTCAAACGTCGTCTGGACTTCGCCTAAGGCTCTAGCTAGGCTCTGATACCAGTGAAAGGTTCCTAGGCACCCTATAGTGGTCTCACAAGGCATCAACCATGCCAATTTACAAAAATTATGGTGCCGAGAAACCCTAATACGGATCGTCGGCTAGAATCCTAGGCGAAAAATGAATCTAGTTAACATTTTAACTAAAGGAGAGAGGCTACAACCTTTGTAGATCCGGTTCTCCACTTCCTTAGCTCCACGTAGGTGTCCTCTCGCTGTCCATCTTGAATCCTAGACTCAATCGTCGGCTTCATCGGGAAAACGAGCGGGCAATGTCGTCGGCTTCGTGCCGAAGATGATCTACGTCGAGGTTGCACAAGTTCAAGCTCCAACTTCACCAAGTTGTGAAACTTGTGAAGAAAACACCCAAAACAACTTGGCAAGAGGTAGAGGGTGAAGAAATAGGAGGTGGGTTCACTTTAGAATTGGATTTCTCACTTTAGATCTCAAGTTGCCATTGATGGCATCAAGGTTTCTTTCTTGAAGAAGAAGGTCAAGAAGAAGAAAGAATATGATAAGTGTTGAATTAAAATGAAAATAATTCAATACTTATCATAAGCAAACCATAGTTGAGTGTAGAGAATAGACCATGGTTAGTTGGATAGGTTAGGGTTAAGCATGAAGACAAGAATGGTTAAGAAGTCAAAGCTTCATGAAGCTTCAACTAAAAACAAACTTCTCCACCATTCTTATCTCAATCTTTTCCAAATAAATAAATGAACAAATAAATAAATAAATGAATATGCAAAACCCTAATTATCAAATTAACCATGGTTTAATTCTATATACTTAACTAAATTATCAAGTATCATCAAACATGATACAAATATGTGCACAAAAGTACATCATATATACTTCTTGCACATCGAGTGAGAAAATCCATATAAAGTGAACCAATACCAGTTAATGCAAAGTAATATATCAAATATATAATTATACATTAAATCATTAAATCAACACTTGATTCAATGATCCGGTCATGTCGCACATAACCGACTAGTATCCAATGTATCGACTTATCGAATCAATCTACGATTCGATAACTAGGTTATATCGCATATAACCAATCGAAACATTCATCGCGAGAATGAAATACGGTATCACATACGCGCATTATTCTCGGTCCCGCACATATCTCATATGCGCTCCTATTTCGTTTCGCTTGAGCCAGGAAACCTCTGTGTAGGACTCTAAAGACTCGTCAATACGCCGGTAGCAGATGATGATCATATCAAGCATCCACAAGCCGCAAGCGGTCTGCTAAACGTAACGGCCATCCGGGTATTGAGCGATCAGAAGATCGACGAGCTAGCCCGCTCACACTCCTGTGAATCCAACCAGTAACACTTACCGTACAGTCCGGTCTGTTCGTCTGATACGTCGCATATCAAGTCTAGGGGTGGTAAACGTCAGACCCCAATAACCGATAAGTCGTGCCGATGTGAGGCTCATAACGGATCGAGAAACTACTGGTAACACTTACCAGCAAATCTATGATCAGCCCTGGCCAGGGACTTCCCTGTTACGGCCAATCGAGCACAGCGCAACATCAACCCCCAATACCGGGAGAGACGAAACCCCTCCTATCGCTCATTGCCTCCATGTGACTCGGGACTGTACCCAAAGACCACCGTTTTGCACGCCCTCATGGACGTGGTAAGGTGGAGATCAAAGCACAGTGGGAATCACACAAGACTCTATGACGATCTCAGGTCTACAGACTAACCTGCACAAGTGTCGCCTGAGAACTGCCATCTGACGTGAGGTATTGTACCATCTGGGAGTTCTCGGCGAGTCCGTCTAGTGTACCCAGTCTCCACTGAGCACCCGTACACCATCTCTGATGTCAAACACCAATGGATATGGGATCATCCATCGCCCATCTCATGGGTCGAGAAGCGTATACGCTAGTCTACACTGGTATATCGATGCCCCGTCTCGATACACCCACGACTAGGGACCTTGAAGGATGTACTTATGGACTACCATGTCCCCACTAGTATGATCTGCATCATAGTCCAGGCAATCAAGTACACATCCTAAGGGCTTTATCAACATGTAACTATAAGACAGTTTAAAGAGACAAGTGTACATGTTAAGACTAAGAGTAACCAGATAGCATACTATCATATCGAGCAAGAAAGTCATCTCTATATATGTCCAAGCATCCAATATAATATACATCATCTGTACAATACTGGCCTCTAGGGCATACATACAACTAACACATATGTCCTCCTCAATCATTGCAATCACGTACCTGTGATCCAATAATTGACTTTGAGGGAACTATATCCAACAAACTCTTTGAGCGTGACCAGTTTCCGTGCCTTCTGGTTGTACTCCTCCAGCCCATCAATGTACTTTTGTAGGTCTGTGCGCTTGTCGTCATGCTCGGCAGGCTGCATAGGCTTCTTGGTCTTCTTCTTTTTCTTCGAAGACTTTGAAGGCTTGACTTGGGGATTTTTCCCTTTGTCAACAATCTTCGGTAAAGGTCGCGGTTTTAGCAACCCTTCGATGATTTCAGGTTCAAATGGGCTTTTCCACCTGACTTCCGGACATGCATGTAGATCTTTCAGTATTCTTTTGGTTTTAGCTGAAAGAACGACTTCCCATGGAGTTTCTTCCCCGAGCGAGCATGATGCCCCCGGCACATCCACTTTTTCGGGAGTGTGCTTCTGTGGTAGGTTCACCCTCCAGTTCTCAGACTGCGCGAACTTCCCCTATTGATATTGATTCTCGACCCAGTTCTTGAAGACGTAGCAATCCTCAATTGGGTGGCTCACCATTTTGTGATAGGAGCAGTAGTTGGGATTGTTGACGTCGCCGGGTTGCGATGGACGCCGTGGGTCTGGCAATGTGATGAGTTTGTTGCGCACTGCCCACTCAAATAATCTTCTCGTCTTGTCGCGGGGAAATGAGTAAGCGCGTACTAGCCTTTCTTCCAGAGATAGGCGCGGACGCGCGTTGTTTTGGTGAGCAGCCAGTTTTAGGCCACTCGGTTGTTGTTGAGTGTTGCCAACGAATGCCTCTTTCCTTTTACTCTTGGAATTTCGAGGGTCCTTACTTGAGGAGGAAAGCCCGTGGCCCATTTGGTCCATTTGGGCCAGTTTATCTATCAGAGCCTGGAAGGTTGTTGGTTTTAAAAACGTCATGAACGCTCGCTCTAACCCACCCGTTTGCCAACGAGGATGGGACACATTCGTTTGAGGATCAAGGGTCCCGATGAACATGCCCGCTGCGGGGGATTCTTCGATGCGCTTTTTGCACTTTGACCATAGGTTCCGCCACCGGATCGCATATTGAACCCAGGTTTCTCCTGGCTTTACCCTGGCATTGATTAATGTCGTGATCGGGGTGCGTTCTCTTGCGCTGGCGAACCGCTGTGTGAAAAGCAATTCTATCTCTGTGAATGTTCTCACGGAGTCATTTGGGAGCTCTGAGTATCCTTCAATGGCCGTCTCTGACAGGTTGCCAACGACTGGCGAAGCAACAGTCTGTCGTCGTCTCTAGTGTTGCCACACAGAACTCTGAACTGCACGACGTGCTGATGGGGATTGCTCGTCCCTTTGTATACATGGAACTTAGGGATCGTATATCCCGGCGGGTACTTGATTTGATCATACCAGCCTGGATAGGGTCGCCCAGTTCTGATGATTTGGCCAGCCGCTTCATTTGCTTGATGAGCTCTTATTTGTTGAGCTATATGATCATCAAGAGCAGCCTTCGAGATCGTTTCCTCCTTGGCTGTTGATAAAACCGGAAGAGGGTTTAATGTTTCCCCACTGTCATCCTCGATGATTATCGACGGATCCTCGGCTGGGGGTTCTGGCTGGATCATCATTCCAACCATGTCTAGGAATAAGAGAGCCATCTGCTTTATGTTAGCAGCCTGCTCAGCATCTTCCTTGTCCTTTCTTTCAAGCACCCTTCGTAGGAACTCTGTATCGGTCTCCTGTTCCTGGCGTTGTTCGGCTGTTGTGTCCGGGCTTTCTTTCTGCTCGGTAAGTGCTGCCATTTTGGTCACCATTTCCTAGAGCTTTTGTTGTTTCTCCTGAGCTTTTATCAGCGACCGAGTTTATGTTCGATGACCTACGGAAGCACGGCTGTCTTCTTTTCCGGAAGCCATGTAGACCGTATGCACTATCATGCCCCCAGACTTAGGGCATTTGGGTCCATCACTTTTGGAATTTGCCACAGGCAGTAGGATTTTCTCCGGCCTCATCCTTTTGTAGGAGGTCGAAGTTGAAAGAGCCGTTATGACAGGCACCTGTATAGAAGAAGTCCCTCGTTGTATGATGGAGGGATGGTCTTTCTCTTATCGAGCCTTCGATTTCTTCGGTCGACGAGAATAGTCTTTGTTGATCATAGAGTCCTGGACATTCCGCCAAACTTTATGAATTTGGGAGGAGAGCCGTTGATGGGGGCGCTCCAGTTCTGCCTGAACAATGACCTCTGCAGGTGGGGGCGATTTCTTTAGCACCGTATTTGGAGAGTTCTTGCGTACTTTACTGAGCAGATCAAAGCTATTCCCAATTGGAACAGCAGTGTCAACTTCCACCATTGGATTTGGTGGGGTAAGTATAGAAGGGGAGTTTCCCCCAGCTTTTCTCACTCGGCGCTAGTGGCTGAAGGGTTACACTAGCGCCCCGGCCAACTTCCGTGGCCAAATGCAGAACAAAATTTTTATAGCGATACGAAACTTGGCACTAGAATAAACCTTAACCGGATCTTTACCATAAACCTAGTAAGCAAAAGAAGTAGTGCTATCTAGTATGTCAAGAAGTTATACCAAGAGGCTCAAGTCCTTTGGTTTTCTCACCTCGTCATGTGCTCCAAGTGGCCACCTTGAACTTGGTTGACCTCCATTTCCGGCTCCATCGGTCCTCCGGGATCGAGCTTATTCTCCGGCCTTCCTTTGTCGTAGATGATCCACTGGGGGAATATGACCCATGGCTTTAGCTCTTTGCTAAGTGTCAAAGGAGCAACTAGAATACTTGGGATGCTAGTCCAAGTAGTCTAGGATTTAGTTTAAATGTCCAAGTGATTAACTATCTCTTTCTTGCCTCTTCACTTGAATCTCAACACATGAGAAGGTAGTGAAGAGGAAGAAGATGAAGGTGGAGGAGAACCTAGAGGAGGGAGGAGATGAAAAGAAAAAATGGGAGCTCAAAAGAAAAATGAAGCATTCATGAAAGAGAAAATACACACCAAGGTTTTGTGTATCTTTTTCATGAATAAACAATGGCAACCATGCTTCAATAGTAACCAAAAAATGAATTGAAAATTCATTTATTGATTATTGAAGCATGGTCATGCCCATTCCTCCCATACCTCAATTTCCACCTCATTATCCATTTAAGAATAAATGGAAATAACCAATAATGAGGTGTCCACCTTCTAGAAGGAAATCTGTAATAAATACGGATTTCAGTTTACTGTATATACATACCTGCATTCGGATAAAAATCCGAACGCCCAAAGGGATAGAATAACACGAAGAACGTAATACTAGAATATATATATCGAAATACATATATGTAAATTATTAAATCAATACTTGATTTAATAATCCGGCTCACACCCGAGCCGGCTAGTATTACCAACTGTCCGATCGAAAGTCCGAGTACAAAGTACATCAATTGATCGAACCCTGCACGTATCCTATACGGCTACTACATCATTTCGCCTGAATCAGGGAAACCCTCTGTGTGGGACTCTAAAGACTTGACAGTACGCCGGCAGTGAGTTACTGGATAAATCCATAACCACAAGCACGTCAGCGGCACTAGCTGTACGTAACGGCTACCCGGGTACCTGTTGAAAAGGAAGGCCGACGAGCAAACTCATCCGGATCCCTACTGAGCCTATCCATGACAATATCCATATAGTCTGGTCTTTTCGTCTGAGAGTATCACATACCGGGTTTAGGGGGTAGTGAACTTCAGACCCTAATAACCTGATAAGTCGTGCCGATGTGGCTCAGGACCAATCCGGGAAACTACTGATCGGCCTATTAGTAAATCCCAACTGCCTTGGTCAAGGTCTTATGGTCCTGACCAATCAAATCACAGTGCGATATCGACTCCCTATACTAGGAGAGACGAATCCCTACAATCGCTCACTGCCTTGGCTCGGGACTGTACCTAACCAAAACCTGTTTGCACGACTCAGCAGAGCCGTGGTAGGGTAGTGATCAAAGCACAGTGGGAACTCACACGAGACAAATGCCAATCTTAGGTCTAAAGACTAACCTGTACTAATGTCACCTGAGAACTTCCACCGGACGATAGGTATATTACCATCTGGAAGTTCTCGGCGAGTCCGTCCGGTGTACTCACCTCAGTGAGCACCCGTATACGATCTTAGGTCTCAAGACCAATGGTTGCGGGACCAAACCATCGCCCCTCGTCAGGGTCTAGAAACGTATACACTAGTCTACTTTGGAATATCGATGCCCAGTCTCGATACTCCCACGACTAGGGACCATTCAAGGATGTGCGTACCGACTACCCAGTTCCCACAAGTATGATCGCCATCACAACGCAGGTAGTCTAGCAACGATCCTACGGGCTTTATCAACATGTCTAAAAGATATGTAATATCAAGTAAGACATACACATGTTAAGATAAAGTCAAACCAAGTAGCATACTATCATATCGAGCAAGACTGTCCTGTACATATATATGTCCAAGAATCCATATGTATACATATACAATAATGGCCTCTAGGGCGTACATATCCAACAGTGGCGACGTCGAGCGTGTCTTGCAGACGGTAACGCCTTAGATTTAGAAGCGGCTTCTTCATGCCCCCGGCTTTGTTGAGGGGCTGCTGTTGGCGTCAACCTGTTGAAGACTGATGTCCTTTGCAGGGTTTGAGGAGGGCTGATTGGTATGGATATTTTGTGCGTATGTGTTTTTGAAAGATAGAATTTGAAATCAAAGAATTAACCGCAATCAATAACGGTGTCGCTTGGTAGCTAGCCGGTTGAGTACGGGTCGGTCCTCAGTGAGATGGATTCCTTTTCTTTATGTTCTAACGAGTTAATCCGATCAAATCGGGTTTTGTTTTAGATCTAAGAATGAGAATAAGTTGATAAAAAGGCTTGCTAGGGTTAGGGTTAGGTCATTTGAAAACAAGGATTCTTCTCACTGCTTTTAATGCCCTAGTTAGGATTTTAGGTGTTAGGGTAATAGTCAACAAAGGGGATTAGCACGACTAGGAAGAAACTTAGTTTCTTCCCTTTGGTTCTTGTCCATCCTTTCTTAACTCTTAGCCCTAAACTCTATGTAAATCAACCACAACCGGTCTTAACTAGGGAATCACCGCTATCTCGTGGGATAGGGTACCGTAGTGAGCGGTGTGTGGTTAATTTAAATAAAGTCCTAATTAAAAATTATGAGGGCAAGAAAAGGAGGGAGAGAGATTTCCTTCTCTCAAACCTTCCCTCTCCTAACCCTAACAAGTGAGGAATTACTCACTCATTAGGGTATTAACAATGGAATTCATTTTTTATAAATTTTTACATTAGAAAACTAAATTGCAAATATTAAAAGAATAAATAAAAAATGCAAGAATTAAATTCAGAAAAGGAATGCGAGATAAAAATAAAAAAAAATACCTTTCTTTATTGATGCACTCTTGAACAATTACAAAGGAATTAAAATTTTAAACTAGAAAATAAAAAGAGGCACCCAAAAGAGGCTGTAGGCTTTCCTATTTTTAGATAGGAGAAAACCTAGGGTTTACATCTGATCCAAATCTGAAATTACAAGACTACCCTAAGAAAGCCGGGTCAAAGCACCGACACCCACAGACACGTGCACTGCACGGCCGCGGATCCGCGGTGGAATTCCCTATTTGGCCGCGATTCCGCGGCCGTTTGGTGGGCTCTTGGGCTCAATTCTTCTGTGATGCTTCAAGTTGCTGTTTTTTTTTTTTCTGTTTTCTTCACTTGGTTCCTCAGAATATCTTCTATTTTCTTCCAGATTTCCACAGTGCAGAATGTTGTGGACTTTTCGCCGTGAGCTTCGCGTTGAAGTTTTTAATCCTGTGTTGCCCTTGTACTTTGTGCATTGAACTGTTCGCTGATCTTCGTTTGTTCCTTACACTGTAGGCGGCATCATATAGATTCATCTATTTGTTGGTCGTAGTCTCACTTTTGTAGCGTCTTTTTCCTGAATTTCACTGTATTGTTCTGAGAACCTGTAACTATTTAGCAGACATGGATCAAAAGCACCTATTTATTTGCAATATGATTAAGAATGGGGAATATAATAATCCAAAATTCTGATATGAACAAATACCCCCAAACTTATCTTTTGCTCGTCCCGAGCAAAGCCAATTTATTCTCGAAAAAATCCTAACCTCGCTTTCGCAGGGAAACGCGATTGCACTGAGCTCGTGCAACAAGCCATTAAACCTCTAGGTGTCCCTAGTAGGAGGAGTGTTGTCTCCTGAGTGTTTTCAGCGGATATACCCACAAAATCCGATCAATTTGGCCATTGACTCTAATTCTTCAATTCAGTATTCTAATCAGAAATTCTATTATCGTCAACTTAGAAATCATCAACCCATATTTTTCACACTCACTTATCATTTAACTTAAGATCGTATATGTTCTGCAAATTTATTAAGCTTTCAGAATGTTTTGAATTTTCCTTCTAAGGTTCCATCTCAACTCAGGAATTTTCATCATATTTATTGAAGATATAAGCTCTATCTTTCATTCCTATCTCTCATCCAAACCCCAATCATATACCTCTACGTGTGTGTAATTATCACCCCTACACTTGGAAATTCAATTCAAGCTATCATACTCTTGTCCATCTTCCAAAGTACTTTTAGTTGGTGAATTTTAGATGAAATTGCTCACACATCCTTCATGCGACCGTTAATACTTCTTGAGGTACTAACGACTGATTACAAAATGTGTTCGTGCATTAAGGCGTAATTCCTCGTCTTGCAATACCTAAGGCTTAGCAGTGACTCCTAAACCAGTTGGTCTAGGGCACTAGGTGATAAAACACCCTCGCTATATATATTTTTTTATTTATGCAGCCTTAAGTAATTACAAAACCAGTGTTCATTTTTTTTTGTCTCTTTATTCACCTTTTATACTTTATTTTATTTCTATTCATACTAAGGATTTTAAACAAGAGCATTTCAAGGTATCCTCTACTATTCCAAGCTTCAAGATGTGTGTTAGTGCATGTAGTAGGGTATAAATTTTCAGGATTTAGACTAAAGTTTCAGAATTTATTTTTCAGACTTACACTTCAAATAAAAATTTCAATACTTTTCCCTTATTTTGACTTAGCCCAAGAACTGAACTCAAAATTTGCTTATTTCTAAATAAACTGTAATGACATATATTTTCTATAGTTAAACTTTAAGAAAGGTTATTTTTAGGGTTTTAATTTACTAAGTTTAGGATCTAGTTTTTCCTAACTAGTCAACCGTCATGTTGAACTTAAGTCAAATATGGTCAAAATTGAATTTTTCAATTTTTATAAATTTTAAAAATTTTCAATTTTTATGGATTTTAAAATAAGTATGCAAATGCAAAAATATACACATGAATGCGAAGGAAGAAAGCGTACCGAGCATACCCCCAAACTTAAACTTGACAGTGTCCTCACTGTCAGGCTACACCAAGAGGGTCAAAATTGTCGGCGCTCCCCTGTTTTATTTATTTATTTATTTATTTGTGTAAAAGAAAACCAAAAATATATATACACAAAAAGACCCCCCCCCAAACTTAAGTGAAACAGTGTTTTCACTGTTTAAGCATTAAAGTTCAGAGTTAGGGGGGAGAGAACAGTATCAAGCTATACAAGACCTTACATAGGCCAAAGGTTAGCACCAACCATTCAAAATTTTTATCGTTATAATGATATGGTTGGTGAAAGAATGGAGTGTAGAGAAAAGAAATGAGAAATACACGAGACCGTGTGGAGATAGAAGCAGTATACGGTCTCGGTGGAGGAGAAGAATGGCGGAAGGGAAAAAGAAATGGTGGTGGTTCGACTTCTTCAGGTGGAGGTTGATTGATCACAAAATTTGTGTCATTTAGGAATGCAAGTTCGTCAGCAAAAAGTTCATCAAAACTCTCATCGATGTAATTTAACATTTTACTGTCAGTAAATTTTTTTCCAGAATTTATCATACTTGATTTGTCAAAAATTATGGAGGTAGAAGACTCGAAAAACTCATCTACCTCATTTTCAAAATTATCCAAATCAAGTTGGCTTACTGGAATGATCAAACTTGAATTATCGGATTGTGATTCATCAACACTCACTGAAATTATAGGAAGAATAGAAGAGGAACCTGAGAAAGTGGGAGAAAGAAGTTGAATATGAACTTGAGGGTGGAGATGGAGTGTATAAATTAGCACAATTTGTAATGACCGATGTGTAAAAAGCGATTGTGCTAATCTATCAACCCACTGAGAAATGAGGTCAAATCCCTCAAGATTCGTGAGAAAACATGGGTACATCGAACTTGGTAAACCAGACATTGAAAATGAAAGTATAACGGTTTCTTACGCGGTCGGAACGATGGAAAGGATGAAGGGGGTTGATTTAGGAAGTATAACAATTAAAGGTTCAGGAGGATGAATTGGAAAATCCGACTTATCAAACAAAACTGGTTCATCCTCAATACTATCCTCAATCCTCTCCTCAAAATTTAGCTTATCCATGCAATTCTCATCAAATTCAAGACGCATATGAAGTTCGGGAGAAACATTCAATGTCTCGGGATGATGAATTGGAAAGAAAAACTCATCCAAATTTGTGGGTTCATCATCCAAAATATTCCCAGCGTCAATATCCTCGATCAAGTGAAAATTAAATATCTCAGACACCTCATCAAAAGCATGGATATCAATCAATTCAGGTTCTAGAGTGGAGGTGTAGAGGTCAAAAAGATTGGTGACGGTTTCACTCGAAAGGGATCCTTCACAATCTGGAAAATCAAACACTGCAAAGTCGCACAACTCATTAAACGTTTTATCTTCAACTGGTGAATCATTTGGAACACTTGATATACATTCAAAACCGGAGTTGTGGGATTCAATTGGGAATGTGTAGGTTTGATTTGGAAGGGTGCACAGCTCACTCTCTCCACTCAAATTCTCAATCTGTCCAACCGCCTCATCATACATTGAAAAATTTGGAGCTAGTTAAAAACTAGCTACCGGGTCACTAGGTTGTATAAGGGCGGCCATGGACGCATTCAAATCCCTCATCTGTTGGTTAGTCGCTACCATATAAGCTTCCAACGACTGTTCCAGACTAGACATGGGTTGTGAAGGGGTTTCAGTAAAAGATTCAAAGTTGTTTGGATACTGAAAACTCCCAAATGGCTGTGTAGAAGCAATGTCTAGGGAAGGTGTGAAAGTCGGGTAGGACTGGTAGGAAATGAATGGTTGGACAGGAGTAGGATCAACATTTGAATAAGAAGGTGAATGGAATTGTTGATCCCAAGAACTGGAAGTGTTGAAAGGAGTGAAAGATCGGCTACGAGATTGTTCAATATGTTCAGCAATAGACATGGGTTTCGGAGTTACCACCGGACTCTCAAAAGGGGTATCAACGTAAGAAGGTGGTGAAGGTTGAAACGGTTGATACAAAGTGGATTGCAGAGTCCAACTGTTTTTCCTAGACGCGTCTATTCGATCTTTCAAAGAAATTTTGGGCATGGAGGGGTCATCCGAAATTCGACCAAAACAATGAGCGTTGGAAGTAATGTCTGGTTGAGGGTACCAAAGTTCGGCAAGAGTTTTACGAGGTGGGGTACCCATGATGTGATAAAGGAGAAGAAAAAGAATGTGATGATTTTTTTTTTTGATTTTTTATTCTTAAAATTTTTTTTATTTAAAAAAATTGTTTGTTTTTGGAGTTTTGAAATTTTTGAAAGTGTTTTTTTTAGAAAGAGTTTTGCAAAAATTTGTACGGAACTATGACACAATTTCAAACAACCATAGTTTAAGCATGCACAATCAAACCTAGAGCTAGGGTCTCCTAAGTCAACTAGACTGCTCCTAACTGGTCCAAAGGGCAAGTTTTGAGATATCTCTCGAATCGCCTCTTCACTGTCAATTGTGGCCAGGTAAGTACAAGTAAAGAAAGGAGGGATCCGCTCACGAATCTCCGTGAGATGGGCCTTTTAAAATTACCTTTCCCACTTGTCTAGCCTAGGCACCACAAAGTCAGGTTTAGAAAAACGACCGATTGCCTACAACCTTCCTTTGTCTTAATAAGCGCGACAGTCCTTATTGGCTGAGTCTAAATATTTATTAATTAGGTCAATGGTTGATGCATATGCTTTTTGTGATTTTCGGGGTCCTAGGAAGGGTAATGAAATCCCCACCCAATCTTCAGTGGTGTTATAGCCCCTTAGAAGTCCGTTTTAAATATGCAAAGCAATTAACACACAAAAAATATAAAACACTTGCAAAATTTTTTTTATTTGGCAGCGCAAAAAAAAATCCTGCACAAAAACAATTTATTGGAAAGGGAGAAGAATTTTGCGCAAAGAACCCTGCAGGAAAACTTTTCAGTAGAGTTCAGAGGGTAGAAGAAAGGACATAAATACTTACAGAGAATTTTGGGATGCTGACGTCACTGGTTGACCGCGGTTCCGCGGTCAACTGCATATATCCGCCGTGGTTCCGCGGTGGTTCTGTTAGTTTGGATCTCCAAAAATTTTCTGTTTGTTGTTATGATTCTCCTCTGTCTGTTCATATCTTCTGTTTTATTGATTTGTTCACTGGTTTTTTTTTCCAGATCTGAATCTGTCCGTCTTCTTTTCCTGCACACTTGCACAAAATGTTAGTTATGTATATGTCCTAGAGGCCATTGTTGTACATATGATGTATATTATAATGGATACTTGGATATATATAGAGAGGACTTTCTTGCTCGTCATGATAGTATGCTATTTTGTTTTCCTTTATCTTAACATGTTGACTTGTATATGTTTACTGTCTTACTCTCGCATGTTGATAAAGCCCTTAGGATCAGTACTCGACTACTGGGACTATGAAGAGATCATACTAGAGGGGCCACGGTAGTCGATGAGTACATCCTATAACTGTTCCTAGTCGAGGGTGTGTCGAGACAGGGCATCGATACACCAGAGTAGACTAGCGTATGCGCATCTTGACCCATATGATGGGCGATGGATGATCCCATATCCATCGGTGTTTTGACATCAGAGATGGTGTACGGGTGCTCAGTAGAGACTGGGTACACTGGACGGACTTGCCGAGAACTCCCAGATGGTGATATACCACACGTCAGATGGCAGTTCTCCGATGACACTGGTACAGGATAGTCTGTAGACCCGAGATCGTCATAGAGTCTTGTGTGATTCCCACTGTGCTTTGATTTCCACCTTACCACATCCAAGAGGGCATGCAAAACGGTGGCTTTTGGGTGCATTCCCGAATCACATGGAGGCAATGAGCGATAGGAGGGGATTCATCTCTCCCGGTATAGGGAGTTGATGTTGTGCTGTGTTCGATTGGCTATAACTGGAAGTCCCTGGCCAGGGCTGATATAGAGATTTACTGGTAAGTGTTACCAGTAGTTTCTTGACCCGTTATGAGCCTCACATCGACACGACTTATCGGTTACTAGGGTCTGACGTATACCACCCCTAGACTTGATATGCGACATATCAGACGAAGAGACCGGAATGTACGGGAGTGTTACTGATTAGATTCACCGGAGAAAGTACAGGCTAGCTTGTTGATCTTCTGATCGCTCAATACCTGGGTGGCTGTTACGTTTAGCTGACCGCTTGCAACTTGTGGGTGTTTGATATGATCATCACCTGCTACCGGCGTATTGACGATTCTTTAGAGTCCTACACAGAGGTTTCTTGACTCAGGCAAAA
The DNA here is from genome assembly GCA_030015575.1 of Agapanthus africanus. NCBI lineage: Eukaryota > Viridiplantae > Streptophyta > Magnoliopsida > Asparagales > Amaryllidaceae > Agapanthus > Agapanthus africanus. Next base: position 560,271,269 of record JASDDO010000022.1, on the reverse strand, counting down.
TTGAGTAGGGGCACATATGTGATATGTGCACGACCGAGGATAATGTGATATGAGATACCGTATTATATTCTCGCGATATTTAGATATGAACCGGGTCATCAGATCATGTGTTGATTCGATGAATCGGTACATGATATATTAGTCGGTTATATTCGATATAGCCGGATTGTCGGATCAAGTGTTGATTCGATAATTTAATGTATAATAATATATATGATATATTACATTAAATTATCTAATATTGCCTCGCTTTATTATTTCATTTTCTCACCGGGTAATACATTGATATATATGCGATATATGTTAATTGTATTATTTTCTTTTGTTACAAATATATAATATATGTGTGATATATATTATTGTAACATGATATGATTACTAATGCAACTTTATTAGTGGAGATTAAACAAGGTTAGGGTTTGATTTCGGTTACTTCTTTCTTGATGCTTCTAGAAGGATTTCTTTTGTCATTAGCATAGATATTATGGTTGATATTTTCTAGTGACTCATTGTTTAACTCAACCCAAACCCTAACCCTAGTTAATTCTCTACATGAGTTATGCTTATCATCCTTGACCATGGTTGCATTATTAATCATATATCATTTCATTATTCATCAAAAAAGGATTAATGCATTATTTCTTCTTCTTCTTCAACCTTGAGCTTTGAGAAAGCTTACTAGGTTTTCTTTATGTGATGATTTTGTGTGAGAATTTGATATAAAAAGAAAGCATAAATACTACTCCATCATCCTCATCTAATCGAGCCAATTAGATTAGGGTGTTCACCTCATTAGAGAGAGAGAGAGAGCTTGAGTTATAGAAACTTCGAGGTAGATCATCGGAGAAAAGGAAGACTACAAGCTAGCATGGATCGTTCGAGTTGTGGAGCCTCTCTTGAGTCCGGGAGATCATGGATCGCGGCGAAGGGACTTCCACTCAGAGCTTATGAAGCGAAGGAGAGGAATACAAAGGTTGTAATCCCTCACACTTAGTTGTAAAGATATTTACTTGCATGTTAAACCCTAATAATCTCGCAAAGATCCCGGCTTTGGGCTGTTCGGCACGTCTAAATTTTTATTCGGGCATGGTTGATGCCTTATTAACCCTTGTAAGAGTGCCTAGGAACCCTACAGTGGTATCAGAGCCTAGCTAGAGCATTAGGCGACGTGTATACGAAGTTAAAGCTCCGATCGAACCCCGATACGACGAAATAGACCCCTTTCTGGAAATTTTGTAAAAATGTGATTTTTTCTGCATTAAAAATACTTTAAAAAATCAACAGGGAATTCTAAGAATTACCATGAAACACGAGGCCAAAATTCCATGAAGTCGCCGTGGAACCGCGGCAGGAACCTGCTTCCCGCGGCGGTTCCGCGGCCGAACTTTGGCATTATGGACACGTGTTTGCACAAGATTATCCGTAGGACTTTCTGCATATTTATGGGTATTTTTAATCTGACTCAAGTGTTGAGTGTTCTGGGGATTATTTTGTATTCGTTGATTCGATCGGAAAATTTAATTTCGTTTTGTTTTCCGGTTATTTTAGAAACTGTTAAAATGTTCGAACGGATATCATTAACTCACTTTTTCCCGGCACGAAAAACTTTCAAGTGTTGAATTTTTCTTGAGTTTAAATCTTTCGGAAAAACGTGCAAGTAACACGGTGGACCCTCTAGAAGAACACAAAGCTTAACTCGATTATGTGACCGTCTGAACCACCTCTAAACCTTAGGGTTTGGGGCAGTACGGCGTGCCACATATGAGGCGTTGGCTTGACCCTTCTACGGCTGGACCATTGGTACTGTGACGTATTCTGGGACTTTTTGAACTCCGCTCAAGTGTTGAGCTATTTAGGAAATCTTGGGTATTTGATTATTCGATCGGAAAGTTTAATATTGTCTATTTATCCGGAATGTGATACAATATGTGGAATTCATATAGTTAGGCATGAAATGCAAAGTATGTGATATTTCGGATTTACGATGTCTAAAGAGATTGTGGATTCCAAATGTTGTAGTTTTACACTTTCTTTTCTGTGACCGTAAGCGTAGTATGTGGTGTATCGTCGGCTTCATTGCTATACATCAACGACAATCGGGATACGCATACTTGCTTACGTTGATGATATGAGATATTGTGTGTTGCTATGATATGTTGTATTGGATCGTCGTGTTCTGAATAGCCGGGGTTTTTATGTGAGATGAGGGTTTTTATTTTCATTCATGTAAAATTCATTTGTATGTAATATTCTTTTATTGGGGCACTTCCGGGATGAGGATGATGTCACCATTGTATATTATTTACTTTTCCGCATTAGGTAGACCCAAGGAGGGGAGCACAAGTAATCGAGTTCTAGGGTACAGTGGGAGGCCATCTCGAGGAGTCGAGACCGGGTCTCCTAACCCTAGAATTGGCAGTGTTACTTGCCGCTCTCGTAGGGGTCTAGGAATGTGGGTTTGGCTATTCATCGCGACCGTGGAATCCGTGTTTTATACCGGCCGTATTAAAAGCATGGACATTCTAGTATATCCAATATTTCATATATGTTCTTCTGCTGCAATATTCTGTAATGAGATCATATTACTGCCTGAGATTAATGCTTATACTATATATATATATGCTGATATACAAATATTACTGCTTTCGTTTCTTCTGTGATGCTTAGGAAGCATAAGCTGATGGGTTTTATTAATGAGATTAATAAAAGAAAAGAAACCTAAAAGATGTTGTAAAATCAAAACTTTATAAAAATGGTAGCTACAGTTTTGCTTTGCATAAACTTTGCATAGCAGTATATATGATATACCCTGCACCTTATTCGATGATGAAAGAGCCGAGATCCCTTCACCGGGAGTGACCTCTTTAGCGAAACTGGCAGATGCTACAAACTCGCGGTTTAGTTTTTGACAGCTTAAATAGTTCTTGCTTTGCACCGTGGTACATATGATATACCCTGCACCTTATTCAATGGGGAAAGAGCCGAGATCCCATCAACGGGAGTGACCTCTTTAGCAAAACTAGAAAAGCCTAAAAAACACTCCTTTTCAAAATCACTTGTTTCTACAACGATATCAAGTTCATTACGCTCATGGTTTTCTGAAAAACCTGCGTAGCCCTCCGTCATTTCAGATAAAGACTATTTAGTATTTGTGTTGCGTTTGTTGACCTTGTCAAGGCACAGTATACGGTAGCTAATTAGTGTTTATCTGCTAAAACATGAGATGTGAATAGATTAAGGTATTCGTACGGCCTTGTTGACCTTGTCAATGGTCATACGGGTGGGTTTAATTTAATCGGGAAATGACGGGTTGAACTTGACTTGTGATTTATGGTTTGTTGACCTTGTCAAGGTCATAGATCGCTAGGGGCAAAATATTATCGGGAATTTCAGGTGTTGAAATTTGCGATGAGATTGAATACCTCCTATGAGATAGTTGGATCCCGATACCCACTGCGAGTAAGAGTTACTCCTGGGAGAGTTTTACACAGGACAATTAGCCGATCAAGTAGGTGTCTAGAAAGGTGTTAAGGGTTATGGTTCTGGGAAAACGAGGTTTATTTTAATTAGGTCCGTGCGAGAGCATGGAGAACCTCCCTCAAGTACTGACACTGATCTAGCTGAAAGATTAACGAAAGTGTAGGGTGTAATTAATCCCGGCTAAATCTTACCTTTTACGGTTTGAAGGAAGATTTGATAAAACCAGTGGGAGACATCCTGATTAGATAAGATAAATAACCAATCTAATTTTGCAAGAGCATACGCTAAAGTGTTTTCTTCTCTCTCTCTCTCCAGGTAGCGACCATGTCAGGCCATAATCAAGATAATAATATGGATGTATTGACTGAACCCGCTTATTATACTAAGCAGGAGAACGTTGGTCCCGTTCTTTCTTATAAGAGTTATAAGACTGAACAGGGAATAGGAGAATATCTGGATTCTCACACCGCCCAAACGAAGAACATGCATGTTGATGCACCTTCTTCGGGTGTGTTAGTTATTGAGAACTGTTTCTCAGTTCGCCCTACGTCCTGGGTATTAGATACCTGATCAGGATCCCACATATGTAAAATGTTACATGGGCTACGAAGAGGTAGAGAACTGGAAAAAGGTGATCATTCCGTACAAGTAGGGAATGGTGCTAGTATTGCAGCCAAAGCAGTTAGCGAATATCACCTTGTATTACCAAGTAGTAGTACACTGATTCAGAATGAGCGCTATTATATACCGAACATGATGTGCAACATTATATCAGTTTCTTTATTAAGTAAAGAAGGATATAATTTTGTAGTACAGAATAATGTTATGAACATATTCCTGAATCAAAAGTTGATTGGATCAAGCTCATTACATAATGACATATTCATTCTCAATCAAAATACAGTCCTTAATATACAAAACACACACAAGAGGAAAAGTTCAGAAATGAACGAATCCTTCTTGTGGCATTGTAGACTTGGTCATATCAATGCGACACGGCTAGCTAAGTTACATAAGGATGGATATTTGAATCCGTTCGAATTAGCATCTTATGATGCTTGCCATTCATGTCTCAAAGGAAAAATGACCAAAACTCCGTTTAGTGGACACGGAGAAAGAGTTACGGAACTCTTAGGACTTGTACATAGTGATGTATGTGGTCCCATGTCTACACACGCCAGGAACAGTTCTTCCTACTTCATTACATTCACTGACGATCTCTCAAGATTCGGACATGTATTCTTGATGAAACACAAGTCTGAAGCTTTTGAGAAATTCAGAGAATATAAGCACGAAGTAGAGAACCAAACGGGCAAAAGTATTAAGATCTTCGATCTGATCGAGGAGGAGAATACTTAAGCAATGAGTTCTTAGATTATCTAAAAGAGAATGAGATTCTCTCTCAACTTACTCCTCCTTATACACCACAGCACAACGGTGTTTCGGAGCGAAGGAATCGCACCCTATTAGATATGGTGCGCTCGATGATGAGTAATGCTGAGTTACCTATTTCCTTCTGGGGGTATGCACTGGAGACAGCAGCATACCTATCGAATCAAGTTCCGTCTAAATCTGTACCTACCGCACCATATGAGATATGGAGTGGGAAGAGACCGTATCTTAAACGAGTTAAGATATGGGGTTGTCCGGCCTATGTCAAAAGACAAAATCCGGACAAACTCGAGGTACGATCAGTTCTTTGCAAGTTTGTAGGATATCCGAAAAATTCTTATGGATATTTTTTCTATCATAGCGAGGAGCAAAAGGTGTTTGTTGCTCAACATGCCACCTTTTTAGAAAAGGAATTTCTTGCAAAAGAGATTAGTGGCTCTGAGGTAGAACTGGAAGAAGTTCCAGCAACACAAACTGCAACTGATGATTTAGTGGAACAAGAGGATTCAGTAGTACCCGACAAACCCCAGCCTCTCCGCCGATCTAGCAGGATTTCTCATCCACCTGAGAGATACTACGGTTTTCTCATTGATGGTGGAAGTGAGGATTGCATCATGGAAGATGATGACCTAACTAGTTTCGTGCAGGCCATCACGAGTGGTGACTATGTGAAATGGCTGGATGCAATGCGATCTGAGATGGAATCCATGTACACCAACAAAGTATGGACTTTGGAAAATGCTCCTGAAGGGGTAAAACCCATTGGGAGCAAGTGGATCTTTAAAAAGAAAATTGGTGTAGATGGAAAAGTTGAGACTTTCAAAGCTAGACTTGTTGCAAAGGGTTTTCGTCAACGACCTGGTGTAGATGGAAAAGTTGAGACTTTCAAAGCTAAACTTGTTGCAAAGGGTTTTCGTCAACAACCTTGTGTAGATTATGACGAAACCTTTTCTCCAGTGGCTATGCTTAAGTCCATCCGGATCTTGCTTGCCATTGCTGCATACCATGACTACGAAATCTGGCAAATGGATGTTAAGACCGCCTTTCTAAACGGTGATTTAGAAGAGTGCGTGTACATAACTCAGCCAGAGGGCTTCGTAGATAGTGGGAGCAGTGGAAAGGTGTGCAAGCTTCTTAAATCCATTTATGGGTTAAAGCAAGCATCGCGGAGTTGGAACATCTGTTTTGATGTTGTAGTCAAAGAGTTTGACTTCATCAAAAATATAGATGAACCTTGTATTTATAAGAAGGTTGCAGAGAGTACGGTTGTATTCTTCGTATTGTACATGGATGACATACTCTTGATAGGAAATGATGTTCCTATGCTGCAATCAGTCAAGCTCTTCTTATCACAAAGATTCTCGAAAGATCTAGGTGATGCCTCCTGCATATTGGGAATCATGATCTATAGAAATAGATCTAAATGGATACTGGGATTGTCCCAATCCAGGTACATTGACACCATACTAAAGAGGTTTAGTATGGAAGAATCCAAGCGTGGGAACCAACCTACGATCTCTGGACTCACTCTCTCCAAAGAGATGTCTCCCAAGAATGATTTGGAGAGAGCTCGCATACAAGGGATACCCTATGCTTCGGCCGTAGGCTCTATCATGTATGCGATGCTATGTACCAGACCCGATATAGCATACTCACTAAGTGTAGTGAGTAGGTATCAAGCAGATCCTGGAGAGAGTCACTGGATAGTTGTGAAGAACATTCTCAAGTACTAGAGAAGGACTAAAGAGATGTTCTTGGTGTATGGTAACGGAGAACTCCAGGTAGAGTCCTTTACCGATTCGAGCTTCCAAAGTGATAAGGACGACTCTAAGTCACACTCGGGATTTGTATTTACCCTAAATGGAGGGGCGGTATGTTGGAAGAGTTCTAAAAAGGATACCATTGTAGACTCGACGATGGAAGCTGAATACATCGCTGCCAACAATGCTGCCAAAGAGGCTGTCTGGATAAAGAAGTTCATTAGTGAACTTGGTGTGGTTCCATCCATTGAGCATCCAATACCTCTGTATTGTGATAATAATGGAGCTGTGGCTTTGGCCAAGGAACCCAGGTCCCATCAAAAGTCCAGACATATTCTGAGGCGGTATCACCTGATCAGGGAGATAGTTGATCGCCGAGAGATCGAGGTCAGGAGAGTAGATACGAAGGACAACACTGCGGATCCACTCACGAAGGCCATTCCCCAGATACAGTTTGAGAGATTATTCGGGATGTAGGTATGGGATACTACAACACCTGGCCTTAGTGCAAGTAGGAGATTGTTAGTTATGTATATGCCCTAGAGGCCATTGTTGTACATATGATGTATATTATAATGGATGCTTGGATATATATAGTGAGGACTTTCTTGCTCGTCATGATAGTATGCTATTTGGTTTTCCTTTATCTTAACATGTTGACCTGTATATGTTTACTGTCTTACTCTCACATGTTGATAAAGCCCTTAGGATCTGTACTCGACTACTGGGACTATAATGAGATCATATTATTGGGGCCACAGTAGTCGATGAGTACATCCTATAACTGTTCCTAGTCGAGGGTGTGTCGAGACAGGGCATCGATACACCAGAGTAGACTAGCGTATGCGCATCTTGACTCATATGATGGGCGATGGATGATCCCATATCCATCTGTATTTTGACATCAGAGATGGCGTACGGGTGCTCAGTAGAGACTGGGTACACTGGACGGACTAGCCGAGAACTCCCAGATGGTGATATACCACACGTCAGATGGCAGTTCTCCGATGACACTGGTACAGGGTAGTCTGTAGACCCGAGATCGTCATAGAGTCTTGTGTGATTCCCACTGTGCTTTGATTTCCACCTTACCACGTCCAAGAGGGCGTGCAAAACGGTGGCTTTTGGGTGCAGTCCCGAATCACATGGAGGCAATGAGCGATAGGAGGGGATTCTTCTCTCCCGGTATAGGGAGTTGATGTTGTGCTGTGTTCGATTGGCTATAAATGTAAGTACCTAGCCAGGGCTGATATAGAGATTTACTGGTAAGTGTTACCAGTAGTTTATTGACCCGTTATGAGCCTCACATCGACACGACTTATCGGTTACTGGGGTCTGACGTATACCACCCCTAAACTTGATATGCGACATATCAGACGAAGAGACCGGACTGTACGGGAGTGTTACTGATTGGATTCATAGGAGAAAGTACAGTCTAGCTTGTTGATCTTCTGATCGCTCAATACCTAGGTGGCAGTTACGTTTAGCTGACCGCTTGTAGCTTGTGGGTGTTTGATATGATCATCACCTGCTACCGACGTATTGACGATTCTTTAGAGTCCTACACAGAGGTTTCTTGACTCAGGTAAAACGGAGTAGGGGCACATATATGATATGTGCACGACCGAGGATAATGTGATATGAGATACCTTATTATATTCTCGCGATATTTAGATATGAACCGGGTCATCGGATCAAGTGTTGATTCGATGAATCGGTACATGATATATTAGTCGGCTATATTCGATATAGCCGGATTGTCGGATCAAGTGTTGATTCGATAATTTAATGTATAATAATATATATGATATATTGCATTACATTATCTAATATTGCCTCGCTTTATTATTTCATTTTCTCACCGGGTAATACATTGATATATATGCGATATATGTTAATTGTATTATTTTCTTTTGTTACAAATATATAATATATATGTGATATATATTATTGTAACATGATATGATTACTAATGCAACTTTATTAGTGGAGATTAAACAAGGTTAGGGTTTGATTTGGGTTAGTTCTTTCTTGATGCTTCTAGAAAGATTTCTTTTGTCATGAGCTTAGATATTATGGTTGATATTTTCTAGTGACTCATTGTTTAACTCAACCCAAACCCTAACCCTAGTTAATTCTCTACATGTTTTATCCTTGTCATCCTTGACCATGGTTGCATTATTAATCATATATCATTTAATTATTCATCACAAAAGGATTAATGCATTATTTCTTCTTCTTCTTCAACCTTGAGCTTTGAGAAAGCTTACTAGGTTTTCTTTATGTGATGATTTTGTGTGAGAATTTGATATAAAAAAACGCATAAATACTACTCCATCATCCTCATCTAATCGAGCCAATTAGATTAGGGTGTTCACCTCATTAGAGAGAAAGAGAGCTTGAGTTATAGAAACTTCGAGGTAGATTATCGGAGAAAAGGAAGACTACAAGCTAGCATAGATCGTTCGAGTTGTGGAGCCTCTCTTAAGTCCGGGACATCATGGATCGCGGCGAAGGGACTTCTACTCGGAGCTTATGAAGCGAAGGAGCGGACTACAAAGGTTGTAATCCCTCACACTTAGTTGTAAAGATGTTTACTTGCATATTAAACCCTAATAATCTAGCAAAGATCCCGGGTTTGGGCTGTTCGGCACGTCTAAATTTTTATTCGGGCATGGTTGATGCATTATTAACCCTTGTGAGAGTGCCTAGGAACCCTACACAAAAACCTTTCAAGAATAAGATGATTTTTATTTTTATTTTTTTTTGTTTTAAATTTTTTCAATTTTTATAATTTTTAAAATTTAATTTTTTTTAATTAACCCGAAATTACACAAAGAAAGAGACTGCCGTCTCCCCGGCAACGGCGCCATCTGATTGGTATGGATATTTCGTGCGTATGCGTTTTTGAAAGATAGAATTTGAAATCAAAGAATTAACCGCAATCAATAATGGTGTCGCTTGGTAGCCAGCCGGTTGAGTACGGGTCGGTCCTTAGGGAGATGGATTCCTTTTCTTTATGTTCTAACGAGTTAATCCGATCAAATCGGGTTTTGTTTTAGATCTAAAAATGAGAATAAGTTGATAAAAAGGCTTGCTAGGGTTAGGGTTAGGTCAGTTCAAAACAAGGATTCTTCTCACTGCTTTTAATGCCCTAGTTAGGATTTTAGGTGTTAGGGTAATAGTCAACAAAGGGGATTAGAAACTTAGTTTCTTCCCTTTGGTCCTTGTCCGTCCATTCTTAACTCTTAGCCCTAAGCTCTATGTAAATCAACCACAACCGGTCTTAACTAGGGAATCACCGCAATCTCGTGGGATAGGGTGCCGTAGTGAGCGGTGTGTGGTTAATTTAAATAAAGTCCTAATTAAAAATTATGGGGGCAAGAAAAGGAGGGAGAGAGATTTCCTTCTCTCAAACCTTCCCTCTCCTAACCCTAACAAGTGAGGAATTACTCACTCATTAGGGTATTAACAATGGAATTCATTTTTTATAAATTTTTACATTAGAAAACTAAATTGCAAATATTAAAAGAACAGATAAAAAAAATGCAAGAATTAAATTCAGAAAAGGAATGCGAGATAAAAATAAATAAATACCTTTCTTTATTGATGCACTCTTGAACAATTACAAAGGAATTAAAATTTTAAACTAGAAAATAAAAAGAGGCATCTCAAAAGAGGCATCCAAAAGAGGCACACCCCAAAAGAGGCTGTAGGCTTTCCTATTTATAGATAGGAGAAAACCTAGGGTTTACATCTGATCCAAATCTGAAATTACAAGACTACCCTAAGAAAGTCGGGTCAAAGCACCGACACCCACCGACACGTGCACTGCACGGCCGCGGATCCGCGGCGGAATTCCCTATTCGGCCGCGGTTCCGCGGCCGTTTGGTGGGCACTTTGGCTCAATTCTTCTGTGATGATTCAAGTTGCTGTTTTTTTTTCTATTTTCTTCACTTGGTTCCTCAGAATATCTTCTATTTTCTTCCAGATTTCCACAGTGCAGAATGTTGTAGACTTTTCGCCGTGAGCTTCGTATTGAAGTTTTTAATCTTGTGTTGCCCTTGTACTTTGTGCATTGAACTGTTCGCTGATCTTCGTTTGTTCCTTAAACTGTAGGCGGCATCATATAGATTCATCTATTTGTTGGTCGTAGTCTCACTTTTGTAGCGTCTTTTTCCTGAATTTCACTATATTGTTCTGAGAACCTGTAACCTGCAACTATTTAGCAGACATGGATCAAAAGCACCTATTTATTTGCAATATGATTAAGAATGGGGAATATAATAATGCAAAATTCTGATATGAACAAGGGCCGGCCAATCTTTCAAAGACCGAATTTCTGGTAAGGGATGCACTTTTGATGAATTCGCCCGTAGTAGGAGTTGGGAGAGCTATCCATTTTGGCGCAGCCCCTTCAGGTATCACAAGACTCTTTGCGGGCCTGTTCAAGTTCTTGCTCAGCCTGTTGAAAACTGAGACGTCATCTTTGGAAGGCCCGTTAAGAGGGGTCGTTGTGGTCACCAGTCGATCGAAGACCGACCTCTTGGAAGCTTCCTCTTGCGGCGCTGAGGCACCGAAACTCACCGGTGGGAGCATTGTCCCAAAGAACAATCCAGTAGTGACTTGCGTTACTTGTTCCACTGACAATGAAAAGATAGAGGCCGCGTTGGGCCCGTAAGTCACTCCTCCCGCTGGGGTGGAGCGAGGGTTGCTATTGCAAGAGGCTTAGCTGGAAACCATCGATTTTCTCTCTACAGGAGCAAGACAACAAATTTTAGTACCTCAAATCCAAGGGCAACCATAGCGAACCGCGATTTTGTTCGCGAAACACGATACAAGTGTGGAGTGGAAAGAGGAAAAGGTCTCATCGGGCGTGCCAGAATCTGTTCACTGCCGGAGACGGGGATGAACCGGGATGGATTGTCCTTCCTAAATCTGGGGGCAGATGCTATTTTGATTTATCTGTCTATCTCTCCGAAGATACCAAATTGATTTATGGCACCATATATCGTAGGTTTGGATAGACGCGGCCATTGTAGCAGACTTTATCAGATTCCCCCTCATTTTATGAGGGGGTTTTGATTGTGGGGACGCTCTTCCCTGCAGGCACAAGCCCCTGGAGTTAATTATGTTACCGCATTGTGATAACCAATTTCTCCTGCTCCGGCAGTTCAGTACATGTCGTGAGTGTTCTTTTTTGTTTGGGTTGCCCGTGGATTGTATACGGAGACTAGTTTACGTCATCGTCCGTAGGGCGCGGATTAGTCCAAATTCGTATATTTTAGATTTGGGCCTGGGTCAAGGGTTTACTCACATATATGTCATGTGAACCATTCAGTCATGGGTGCTGCCCAATGAATGTTGAACACTTTAGTCCTTTTGACTAAGTGTGAAGTGCTGAACACTTCCTATGGCGTCCACGTGAGGTGCACGTGCGGTGCTGGACGCCGCCTAATTAGTGCTAAGCACTCAGCTGTTTTGACTGTATATGGAGTGCTAAGCACTTTTTATGTGGCGCCCATATCAGGAGCACATGAGGCGCTGGGCGCTGCCCAATCAGTGCTAAGCACTCAGCCGTTTTAGCTGTATGTGGAGTGCTAAGCACTTTATTTAGCGCCCACGTGTGTTTCACGTAAGGCATTGGCCTTCTGTTTTGGACGCCCGCGTGTTTTTCACATGAGGCGCTAAGCGCTGTTAAAGAGGGCCTCTCACATGGGAAGCACGTGAGGCGCTTGTTTTTTTTATGGAGATTTAATCTCTATTGATGTTTTCGGAGAGGTTAAACCTCTGTCAATGGCATTTTGACCATTAACGCTCACCAAAATCACTATTTTTGAGGATTTCGGATTGAGTTTTTAGAGAACTAAGTTCTTGATTTGAAGGAACCGAGTTCTTGGAGTATTATGGACTCTATTTTTTTTTTGAATTTGTTCTTCCATGAATCTTTGATTCTCAAGAACAATATCTTCCCGATGAGAATTAAATTCTCAACTTATGGGAAACTCGTCTTGTGGATCTCAGATCCAGAGAAAGAACTTAGTTCTTTTTAAATGGGTTAAACCCTTAGACTTGATATTAGAGATATGTTGATCTCTTCTTTGAGAATTGAATTCTTTGTTCTCTCGAGAGCTCACTGTATTTTTGCAGAAGCTTAGATGGGGTTTTTTCTTTTCTTCCTGTAACTTTGTGTTTTTCTCTCTATGTGTTTGTGTGAGACTTGAAGTCTCGGGTTCTTTATATAGTGAAGGCATATTGTTAATTAATTTTGAGAAAATATCTCATTGAGAGATTCTAATTGATTTAATTGATCTCTAGATTGATTTGGGGAATTTTACCCACCGTTGGATCTTTGATCCAAGTGTTTCTGTTTTCACAGAATATGTTGTTCTTATTTTTAAAAAGATTGGGGAAATATTTTCCCATATATAGAATTTATTCTGTCAAGTGGTGATTTTTAATCACCATTGGATTTTTAATCACCATTGGATTTTTAATCCAAGGGTTCTCTGTTTTATATAAAGCAATCTTTTTGTTTGGAAAGATTAAGGGAATATATTCGCAAAAATAGAATTTTATTCTATCATTGGATCATTGATCCAACTGAGAGTATCTTTCTTATTTAGAAAGATTTGGAATATGTTTTCTCCTAATAGAATTTGATTCTATATTTTGATGATTTATCATCTCCGTTGGATCTTTGATCCAACGGCTCTATTTGATAGAGAGTATCGTAGAATTTAATTCTATTTGGGCGCCAGCGCTCACGTGTTGTGTACATTGGTGCCACTTAAGAATATAATTCTTAAGATGGGTATTCCTGTACTTTGCACACTGGAGCCCGCGTGATGAGCACGTACGACGCCATATAAGAATTTAATTCTTACTCAGAAAGTGCTTCTGTGCTTTGCACATTGGCGCTGGCGCCCACATGAGAAGCACATGGGGTGCTACCCTATTAGATTTCAACAGAGCTTTGATCTTTCTATATTGTTTCAATTTTGGCGGGAACATATGCGCTCGAGGAAAAGAGGCTCGCAGTACAGCAAAATCTGGAGCTGTACCGAGCCCAAATGTCACGGGCCTATGACAAGATGACCCGTCTCCGTGCTTTCGAGAGAGTAGAATTGGAGTTAGTCCTTAAAAGACCGATTATCCCCAATCGACATGCCAAAGGAAAATTCGATCCAAATTGTGAAGGGACATACGTCATCGAGAAAGTGTTCGACGATGGATCCTACCAACTAATAAGTGCCGAGGGAGAAAGGCTCATGCCACCCATTAACAACCGATACCTCAAGAAATACTACACGTGAATGTTCCAGGTCATAGACGGCACACCGTCCCTACGGTCTGGATGATACATCCTGTAAAACCGTACACAATACACGAGTGCAAACACCCCTATCTCTCCTAAGTCCTACCGGTGAGAATACATCTAAAGTCCTACCGACGAGACTACATCTAAAGTCCTACCGGCGATGAAGCTAAAAAAACGGTATGTCCACAAGAAAAATGGGCACGGATGAAAACCCGAAATGGCTCCTTGAGTAAAAACAGCAGGACTGCTGACGAGTTTGTGAAAACCCAAAAGGGGGCATACTCATGAAAAGAGAGGAAATACACTCGCAAAGTTCTCTCGACCTTGTGAGGAGAAAATCCCCGCGTGAGATCCTTACGACTCACAAAGGAGCAACACACATAGGAATCCTCACGATTCCTAAGGAGAATATACACCTGCGAGATCCTCTTGACTCGCAGGGAGGAAATGCTTTTATGAGACCCTTACGGCTCATAAAATTGAAAATCCTTAGGTGATAGGGACCTAAACCTGTTTCCTAAGCCATCGCTCCTCCAACGGGCAACGGCAAATGATGAGTCACTCCTGCCATTATGCTTTAGTGTTAGCGGTGCTAATACCGACCCAAAACTCAAACTCTAAGTTTTCCAAAAGGCAAATGACGAGTCGCTCCTGGCACTACACTTCAGTGTTAGCGGTGCTGATGCCAACCCAAAAACCAAATCCCAAGTCCTCTCGGGGCAAATGATGAGTTGCTCCTGACATTATTCCAGTACAGCAATACTGATGCCAAACAAAATCTAAATTCCGAGTTCCCCTTGAATTCAAAAGCCCCGCCAAATAAGCCAAAAATCAAACATATCAAATCAACGTCCCACCCGGTAGCACTTCCAACCTTAAAAATCTCACATGACGGGTAGAGAACTCCCGAAACAAATCAAAATACCAGTCAACCAATGACCTCCCTAGTGGAATCAAGCTCCACCTCGGAAACAAATGAAACCTCGATACCGCAAAAAGCAGAGCAAGTCAAATCAAATCCCGACACCGTACGAAGCTGGGCAATTCAAATCAAGAAACAACCATCCACGTCGCAAAAAAGGCAGCACCAACCATCCACGTCGCAAAAACGGCAGCAATGACTGTCCACGTCGCAAAAACGGCAGCACCGACCGTCCACGTCGCAAAAACGGCAGCACCGACCGTCCACGTCGCAAAAACGGCAGCACCGACCGTCCACGTTGCTAAAACGGCAGCACCGACCGTCCACGTTGCTAAAATGGTAGCACCGAACGTCCACGTCGCTAAAATGGCAGCACCTCCACGTCGTAAAAATGGCAGTATCGATCGTCCACGTCACAAAAATGGCAGCACCGACCGTCCATGTCGCTAAAAGGGCAGTACCGACCGTCCACGTCGCTAAAAGGGCAGCACCGAACGTCCACGTCGCTAAAATGGCAGCGCCGACCCTCCGCAGAGAACCAAACCAAATCAATCCCCATATAAAATAAGGTCCATCAATTTCATGCACACAATCCATATACGCGATGTGCATTTATTGATGGGGGCACTTTGTTGGGGTCAAAAATTACACCCCGGTTGACCAGGTCAAAGTCAAAGTCAAAGTCAACCCCAAACCAAGTGGGCCCAAGCCCGAACCCAAGTCCAAGAAAGTGGACCCATGCTCAGGTCGAACCCAAGCATGAAGAAGCCCCCCCCATGCCAAACGAATAATTGTTAAAATATAAATATGCTTAATGCAAATTTTATAAATAAATGTAGTAAAATGGGCAATAAATCCAAATTATGTAAAAGCCCATGACTTATGTGCAAAAGAAAAAAAAGCACGTGGCATGGGAAAGGCACATGTGCCATTTCAAAAAGCCCAAGGGAAATATGTAAAATGTAAAGCCTATATAAGGCATCATGATGAATGATAATAAACAAGATTCTTCCCATATTTTTCTAGAGTTCTATGCCTCCTTCTCCTTCTTCAAAGTTTTAAACCTTCTTCTTTATTTTTGAATTAAATCAAGAGTTTAACTCTTCTTTTTCTAAAAAGAAACAGTTTTTCACCATAAAACCCTTGAAGAGGAGTTCAAATCTCCCAGCAAATCTCTAAAAGGGGAGATTTTTAAATCCCACCACTATCTTTCTCCAAGTTCCAACAAATAAAGAGGAGGAAGAAGGGGATCTATCGCCAAAAATCCTACTTTGGGATGATCCAAGGCTTAAGAAGGGGTCCCCTTTCATTATCTGCAAAAATATTTTGGGAGTTTAACGCCAGAATAAGAATCTCTTATTTAGGAGTTTAACTCCAAACCAATTTTTGAGGAGTTCAACTCCAAGATCCAAATTCTCAAAGGAGTTTAAGCTTAAAATCTAGATGTTTTAGGAGTTTAACTCCACAAAAGACCCTTTTTAGGAGTTTAACTTCAAAAGTCACTCGGGAGTTCAACTCCTAGTTCATAGGCTAAGCCCCTTTTTTCCGCGGGCGTCCAGTGCCCACGTGTAGGGTGTGTGATCCGCTGGTGCCCATGTGCCAAGTACATGAACCGCTGGTGCCTAAGTGCCCGCGTACCGGGCACGTGACCCGCTGGCACTCAGCGCCAGCATGCGGGGTGCTCAGCGCCAGCGTGCAGGGCGTGTGACCCGCTGCGTCCGGCGCCCACAAACCAAGCGCGTGAATTGCTAACGCTCGGCGCCCGCGTGCAGAGCGTGTGAACCACTAGCGCCCAGCTCCCACGTGCCATGCACGTGGCCCGCTGGCGCCCCGCGCCCACGCGCCACGCAGGTGGCCCACTGGTGCCCAGCGCCCCCATGCCAGCGTGCGGGGCGCTCAGCGCCGGCGTGCGGGGTGCGTGACCCACTGGCATCCGGCGCCCACGAACCAAGCACGTGATTTGCTAACGCCCGGCGCCCGCGTGCAGGGCGTGTGACCCACTGGCGTCCAGCTCCGACACGCCATGCATGTGGCCCACTGGCGCCCAGCGCCCACGCGCCACGCAGGTGGCCCGCTGGCGCCCAGCGCCCACATGCCATCTCACGCGTCCTTAGGATGCTCCTCACCCCACTTTTTCCCGCACGAACCACACTAAAAAAACATCTCCTATTAAAAAAGTTTTCTAACGCGGTGTTTTCCCACACCCCGTAAGGGAGATGCTAGCCCCCTTAACCCCCAGCTCGTTGTCCGGATAGTGGGACCCCCATAAACTCTGTGAGGCCCCTGATATACCCAAAACCTCTCAAGACACACACACGCACACTGCATATTGAGTTCGCATGACTAGTTGGACCCGTCAATCGGAGGTTCCCTTGCTCCAAAGGCACGAAGTAATTAACGGCAAGTTAGTCCACGACTGCCGTAGATTCGGATCCCCACAATCAATAAACCCCGTCCTACCCTAGGCAGGAGGAATCTGTAATGCGCCTGACAAGCGCGTGTATTCCCATCCCAATGGGGTGACGAAAAACACCTTGCAATAGTATGAAAACTCGACGGATATCCCAAGGATATCGACCAGAGTTATATGATTAAGATGGATATGAGGGCCGATCCGAGAGATAGCGCCTGAGATATGAAGATTTTGAGTGTCGATACTAGACACGGGATTTATGAGGATTTCGAGTGTCAATGCTGGACACCTAGTTATTTTTATGAGGATTTCGAGTATCGTTGATGGACACTCATTGGATGATATATATACATGTTATGGATGACATATTTCCATATATTGATTGATCAGGAGGATCACGTGTGTTATGCGTGATCCGATATAACGCACTTATAGATACTGCCACGATATTTATTTATATACGCATTCACATTCTTTATCACATAGTATGATAGTATATTATAGTATGACCTAGGTAGATCGTTATGCATTCGATTTCTATCTGATGATATCTCCTACGCACGAGTTGGCAACTCACCCCTGTTGTGTCATAGTTTCTTCCAGGACCTACCGCTTGGATCAGTAGCGGCTTGCTAGCACGCTTCTTTTTTTCAGGTGATTGCTTTGGTAAGTGGGTTACATTCCAGATCGTAACTACTATTTGTATATGTATATTCATTTGTGATCTAGTTAAAAACTCCATTGACCAAACTTGTATATTTTTGTGGACTTAGAGATGAGACTTATATGGTATTCTTTTATATGTCGAGTCTGGATATAGTTGAGTTGATGATACTTTTAGTATTTCTTTTACTTTTTCTTCTGTTGATGTTCATCTTGGGCGTCGTATATATTGCATGGTTGTGATTCCACTGATTGGGCGATGAGATAGCTCCCGATTGGGTATGCTAATATTATATTTATTTGTATGTATCGGTTTTATCAAAATTTACAAAGGAGGTGCTACCAAAATTTTAAATGATGAAAATGATGAAAATGTTTTCAAACCTTAGTCTAAAACCCACTTGTGCTTTTCAAACAAACTTTACTTACGCTTTAAAAGGAAACTTGATTTCATTTATACCTCTTTTCCAAAACTTCACGTCCACTATTTTCTTAAAAATGTTTAGATTCCTGATTTTCGGCTTACTTAGGTTACGGCAAGGTCCTATAGACTTCACGTGATTCTGTTGCGCCGCGGCAGCGCCCCGGCCGTCTATCCGAGGCCAAAATGCGGAATCAAAAATTTTCCTTACTTGGAAACTGGCGCTACCGCGGACAATGAAAACCCGGATCGTAACCATTAACCTAATGCTAGCTAACAAGAGATGGGAAGAGAAGTATACCGAGTGATCCGAGTCCTCCGGTCTTCTCGTCATCGTCCCAATCTCCCGCGGAAAGTCCAGTCTCCATATCGTCGCCTCCTCGCCGGAAGGGCACCACATCGCCTGTATCTTTTACGGGCTCCCACCTCAATACCGAGGCAACTCGGGCGCGAAGTAGGCTAGCCGATGCGTCCAAGATTTGCTGTAGAATGTGTAGGGTTGAAGCTATGTCTCATTTGGGGTTTTGTTGCCTTTGAAAATGATGGAGGAATCAAGATAAGAAAAATGGTGCTTGCATTTTTCTAGCATGAAAATGAGATCAAGAATGCCACACTCTCAAGAATGAAACTCTCATCTTCTTTTCTCTCAAGTGAGTTCTTTTTTTTTTCTAAGTGAGAATGGTGGAGGAATGAATATCCAACCATAACAAGAAGGGAGGTGATGGTAGGAGAAGAGAATGGGTGACCACATCCAAAACATCATGATAACAATCTCACATCAACTCTCATCTCATTTCTAATCACCTTTTTGCAAGAAATGATGATAGAAAAGAAAGGAATAAAAAGATGCTTTCATAATCAAACCATTTGCATGAAAACCCTCCACAATGTGTTATTTGGAAACTTGCAAATAACACCCTCCATCGGAAAAGTCCGGCCGGGAAAGAACAAAGAAAAACCGGCCGGAACGGAATGCAAACTGGCAACTCCAGAAAACTGGTCCCGTAATAAATTACAGGAAAACCCCATACTGTGCATACACACCCGCATCTGTATTCCGTCCGGATACAAATGCAATGAGACAAAATCTACACTGTACTATACTAGGATCCGGCTTAAACCAAAGCCGGCTAGTAATATCCGTCCGATCCTGATCCGTGCAATACCGCACGTATCAGATCGAACCCTGCCACATATCCATACGGCCACTAGTACAAACCGTCCGATCCTGATCCGTGCAATACCGCACGTATCTAATCGGACCCTGCCATATCTCCATACGGCCTCTACAGCGTTTCGCCCAAAAGCTTGAGTAACTGTAAGTGTGGTGGACTCTAAAGACTCGTCAATACTATGGCTGTGGATTTAACCACTAGCACGTCAGAGGTATTAGCCAATACGTGACGGGCTACCAGCTATTGACCAAAAGGGACGTCGATGAGCGAACTCATCCTGACACCCTACTGAGCCTGTCAGTGACAATATCCGTACAGTCCGGTCCGTTCGTCTATGAGTATCGCATGTCGGGCCTAGGGGGTTGGTAAAAGTCAGACCCCCAAAAGCGGTACAAGTCGTGTCGGAGTGTAGCCCAGAACGCCCTGAGATACTACTGGAATACCTACCAGTAAATCTCCTGCCTCGGCCGAGGGCTTTGCGTAATGGCTTTCCTAGACACAGCACGACCTCACCCCCAATACCGGGAGAGACGAACCCCTGAAGATCCGCTCACTGCCTCCATGTGGCTCGGGATTGTACCCAACTAAAACCTGTTTGCACGACTCCTTTGAGCCGTGGTAGGGTAGTAATCAAAGCACAGTGGGAACTCACACGAGACAAATGACGATCCCCAGGTCGATGAACTAACCTGTACACATGTCACCAGGGAACTGCTATCTGACGTCAGGTATAAAACCAACTAGCATGTTCCCGGCGAGTCCTGTCCGGTGTACTCATAATCCAATGAGCACCTGTATACATCTTAGATGAACTAACTAACACCAGTGGCTTGTGAGACCGGCCACCGCCCCTCGTCGGGGTCTCGACTGTATACACTAGTCTACTCTGGAGAATCGATGCCCTGTCTCGAAACTCCAACGACTAGGAACCTTTTAAGGATGTTCTTATAGACTACCAGCTCTCACGTATATGATCGCCATCATACTGCTGGCAGTCAAGCAAGAATCCTAGGGGCTTTATCAGCGTGTAATAGCGACCTGTAAGGTCACCTGAAGCAGTACACGATGATAAAGGTAAACCAGATAGCATACTATCATCTCGAGTAAGACTGTCCTACCGGGATAGGTCCTCCCTCAATCATTGCAATCACGTGCCTGTGATCCAATAATTGACTCTGAGGGCACTAACTCCAACAATCTCCCACTTGCACTCAAGGCTAATTATTGCGATGTCGCATACTCACAGCCCGTGTGATACCGAACACCCAACTCCTCTACTGGTCGGTCTCACAAAGCTCGTTTGCGAAACTATTGCGTTCGAGGAATAGCCTCAGTGAGTGGATCCGCTGTGATGTTTCTTTCTATGTCTCTCTATATCTCAAGTTCGCAGAGAAAGCCATCTCCCGAAATAAGCAATACATGTCTTAGAGTATGTCTGGATATCTGATGGGACCTAGCTCATAAATGAACTCCAAATCCAAACTTCTTAGACTGTATCGATAACTGAACTTAATCAGTACCCAGCGCCATGCCTCCCTCAGTATTGCCTTGGACCACCTGTCTAAAATACTGCCCCTCGTCAGAAGGAGAAACTATAACTCTGACAGCCACTCTGCCATCCATGTCACCTTGGAAGCCTGGAGTGATAACCGTCTCCTAAAAGAGGCTGTCGTTATCACATCCCTAGAACACGCACTTATATCCTAAAACTGCTTCCGATTGTTTCTCCAGGATTGGATTAATATCAACTTATTGCATCCACTGCAAGAACAATATCTGGTGTGGTACTTGACATCTCATGATTGACTCAATTGCCTAAGCAAATGATCTGTCAATCATGCGTATCCCTCTCCCCTTTAGTCTGTAGGACACCTTTAGAGAGGGTGACTCCATTACCTGTAGGTGTACTACCGTGCCAGGAGTCGTCCATTCTAAATACTCATAGAATGCTGTCAAGGTACCCAGATTAGGAAACAACCCAAATCTAGATCTAAAACCATAGATCTAGTAACCAGAATGTCTGATATAATATCCAAGTCCTGTGTGGAGAAACCACTGTGTGACAACCAAAGTATAACCGATCGTAGTATAGGAATATCACTTCCTACTCTGTGTATGTCATCCAAATACCATGACATCACACCCTACTACCTTCTCAACAGATCCATCCCCTATTCTGATGAAGTCAAACCTATGACTGTCACATCAGAAATAGATGATCTATCTCCGCTATATCTGCTTTAGTCTATAAATAGACATAAGCCTGATTTCCACCAATGCTTCCGCTGCTCCCACTGACTACGACAACCTTCTGGCAGAGTCATATAGACGTGCACTTCTAAAGCTAGTTTAGAACGACGCTATACTCATCCTCCTGCCGGGTCTCGCAGCCTGGAACAACAGCAAAGGCAAGTGTAGGTAAACAAGAACTTCCCTGTCACCGTCCTTGAGGCTACCGGAGCACCTCTCGGGTGTCTGAAGTTACCCACCTTATCTGCGGAGTGGCCAATGGAATGTCAAACCAGATTGAATCTTTAGGTTCCTTATCAAATCTTCAGTAATCGTTTGTGGTTCTGGAATTACTTCCAGTTCTACCATACTCCCACTACTGTTTTCTGAAAAAATCCATTTTTATTAAAACTGTGGCGAGTCTAGAACAATATTACTATTGATCTCCCAGATGGTAGAAAGTCAACCCTCGTCATAGCCTGGGTCAACCAAAAAACAGCCATTACAGAAACGTGCCTTGAGTTGTCCAGTGTCTGGTTTTAATCATAAGCCGGACAACTCCCCGTACCTTAACATCGTTAAGATATGAACTGTTCTATATCCAATATAGAACCAGAGGCACTGATTTAATTGAACTAGATTCAAATCATGCAGCTATCTCCAGTGCATGTCAACTAAATGGAAGGAGGCCGATCAGCGTTACTCAACTTAGGAATGCTTCCAATTATGAGTAACCTGAAAGAGAAGCAATTTCTCTTTATCATTACTATCAACTGAATACCATACACAAGTATCTACATCTTCGATCACTTTGAAGAATCCCGATACTTGCTATACCTGGTTCTCTACTCTATTCAAATACCTATAACTCCTCAAAACTTAGACCCTGTGTTTCTACGAAACACATGTCTAAGAACTAGAGAAGTTAAAAGTAAACAGAATATAGTATGAGGACCAACCCCTCTGTCCTAATGGACACTGGACAACATACAATACTCTGTATAAGTCCGCTGAGTCTAACAACTCTTTCACTGTGTGTCGTAGGTTGAAAACTGTACTTATGGTTAAGAAGAATTACACCGCTGTTTAATACTCCTTACCTAACCATCCACTGATATAGGTAAATGTCATCGACATAATATCAAAAGGTATATCTCACTCTATGAAAATAGACGTACAGATATATCAATTTGAAATTGGTGCACAACAGCGGATATTCAAAACCAAATATTTGCCAACCGGCAAACAGCCCAGATGATCTCCTCAAATATCACCGATTACAACGAATCCCGATATAATGAGGATGATCACCCTATTCCCAATGACTTACTCCCACTCATCATCTGTAAAACCATACAGATGTGAGAATCATACCTGGTAAATACATACCCTGGAGTAAGTATCTAATCGGGAAATCAGTTTTCTTTTAACATTACACAGTGAAACTGAAACATTGAAATGTTTCGGTGGGGTATTCCGGTATTCTTAGTAATGACTCTTCCATTATCCAGATTCACAACTGTAACCGTATATCTCTTTGCCATCTGTCCAAATCTCTTTATATGTCTTTAGTCATTACCGTCTGCACACCCCTTTAGGCCAAATGGTTTTCTTCCTTCCCTACCGTTCGGCACCAGCCTATGGTTTGGAAGAAGACTATCCAATAAGCATAAAAGGTGTACTGTCCTAATCCTAGGAGCACTCGCAAAGCGAGAGAAGGTGAAGATAAAAGACAACCGAATAAACCTTATTCCTATTTCTCCTGAACCAGAATCCATCCCCGAACTGGAACAAGTTCCTTTCGAGTTAGTATATATAACCATACGATGGAGTATCCAAATAAACTGTGGATCTTCGTAGTGATACGGAGTGTCCTGGAGAAATACAAAGGTGATTTAGGATTGGCGAAGAGATACTTGGTTCGGTCGTGAATAGCAGTCGCAATTTACTTTGCCCTCTTACTAATCCCTTGCTTGTCTTAATCTTAATACCTTCTGCACACCGTTTAGGCTAATTGGTTTTCTTCATTCCCTACCGGTCGGCACCAGCCTAAGGTCTGGAAGAAGACTATCCAATTTGCGTAATAGGTGTGCTATCTCCTAAACCAAGGAGTACTCACAACTTGAGAGAAGGTAAAAGGAAAAAGACAACTGAATAATCCTATCCGTTTTATCCAGAACCGGAAACCATCCTCGAATTCCTTCGAGTTCGTATATAACCATACGATGGTTTTGTCCAATGGAAGTGGACGTTCGTAGTAATACGGGGTGTCCTGGAGAAAAGGGTAAACGTAGGAGTGGCAATGAGGTCTGCAACTCTGACAATCCAAAAGCCAGTGTTAAGAAGGTTCGGTCAACTTGGTCACTGAGTCATAGTCCAGGGTCGGGTCAATGGTCGCTGCCAAAGAGAGAGAAAAGAAACACTCAGCGTGCACTCTAACCTAGATCAGAATGGTTACCAATTTATCTAATCAGGAAACCTCCCACTGTACCTCATATTCTCCTCCAAACCTGAAAGAAGAATTAGTCGGGGTCACCCGAGGAGTAAACTAACTCATCAGTGGGAATCGGGATCCAACTATCATCGCATGATAACTTGACGGAATCCACTCAAGTCATTACACTCCAGAAGGTATGCGCATGCCTGGCAAGTTTCAGTTCTTTTGAAACTCCCGATGTGATTTTTACCCCTAGGACCAAAGTGACCTTGACTGAGCCAACATATCAAAGGATCCTAGTCAAGTTCAACCCGTCATTATCTTGATTGCATTAGACCCACCCGCATGAATTCTTGACTGAGCCAAAATGACCGCACGACTGTCCTAACCAATCTCATATCCATGCAACAGAAAAGCACTACATAGCTACCGAACACTACGCCTCGGCTAACCACGACATACGCAGCACGAATACTAAGTAATACTAATCTGAAATGATGGAGGGCTACGACTAGTTTTTGGCGAAAAACCTTTTACCGTAATGAACTTGATATCGTTGAAGGAACTGGATAACTTTTTATAAAAATATAGTGACGAAAACCTTTGCTAAAGAGGTCACTCCCGGTGAAGGGATCTCGGCTCTTTTCCCGTAGAATGAGGTGCAGGATATTCCAACTGAATACCACGATGCAAAGCAAAAGTAATCGGCTATAGTGAAGTTAATGCCCTGACGCAAACTTCTGTCCAAGGGGTCACTCCCGGTGAAGGGATCTCGGCCCTTGCCTCGTCGACTGAGGAGCAGGATATTCCAAATGAATACCACAATGCAAAACAAAAGTGAACGTCCTTGCAATAACAGCTTTTCGAAAAATGTTCCAACAACATCAGAATAGGTTTGTTTATCTTGCATTGATCCGAATCAACGCAGTCCCATCAATTGATCACACCACAAAGAACGAAAATATACTGATGTACGTATATGCCATCCGCATTCGCCACTGGGTCTCGTCAATTGCCCGTTAGGTTAGCTAACTAATGACAGAGCGGGGACTGGACTAGCGCGGATGTAAAAAATATACAACATCTACTAATATATATACCAATATATTATATTCGCTCAAGGCGTGATAAAATGCAACATCACAGAAATATACAGCATCACAGAACAATACAGATATCTGGAAGCCCCGGGTTTCACAGAGCCGCTGCTGAAACCCGACGTTCCCCTGGTCGTGTGGATAGCCTGTGCAATGAAATCCTAGACCCCTACGGGCACGGCAAGTCACCCGCCAAAACCTGAAGCGAGGCAGCCCCCTTCAGCACCGTGAATGGACCACCCAGCACTTTACGGAATCCGGTAACTTGGGCACCCCTCCTGGGTCAACCTGTACCCCTTACGAGTGCGGCGAATAGCCCGCCAATCCTAGAGTGAAGCCCCCTCCGTCTCAATGCCATGAGATTCGGGCCCGTTGCCCTCTAGAACCCGGCTATCCGTGCACCCCTCCGCGGGGTAATCCTAGTACAGAAAGTAAAATATACATACACCGGGTACATCGACCGCAACCAGGTCGTGCCCCAAAAGAATAATACAATCAGGCAGTGACGGCAGTCCACATGTCGGACGCTCGCCCCGCAATATCAAATGTACATATAAAACAAAACTGTACTAACATTGCATCAAGGCTATCCCCCACGACCGATCCGCAACATCACAGCATAAACACAGAACATCAACGTGAAAGTCACGTTCGCAAATCCGTCTAACCGGGCTATAGCAGTTAGACGGGATTTACCGATCAAGTGACATTCACGGTCGCAGATATAATGTAAATACTG
Organism: Agapanthus africanus; assembly: GCA_030015575.1. Lineage (NCBI taxonomy): Eukaryota > Viridiplantae > Streptophyta > Magnoliopsida > Asparagales > Amaryllidaceae > Agapanthus > Agapanthus africanus. The sequence continues at coordinate 560,245,220 of JASDDO010000022.1, read as the reverse complement.
TGAAATAATGTGTTTAAAATATCCAATCGATCAAAAATTAACAAGTGGGCCCCCAAGTAAAACTGTAGTACTCACAGAAATTCTGGGCCCAAAAATAATATTCCAAAACCCCTATTTTCAACACTTAAGCATTCTGCAAAATTTTGGGGGACTGAACAGTCCAAGTCGCGGCGGAACCGCGGCCCAAGCATGGATTTGGCCGCGGTTCCGCGGCGTTATGAACTGTTCACGAGCCCAAATTTTTAGAGAACTCTTAGAATATTCTGTACATCATTCTGCAATCACCTGAAAAATTTTTAGAGCCCGGAAAAAATCGACAGAAAACTGATGCACGCAAAAACGAGGTTTTTTGAATTTTGGTCGATCGGATAAGTAAAACGCATTAGAACAAGCTAAGCAAGGTTAATGGCGTGGCTCTGATACCATGTTGCACCGCGGCAGCGCCCCGGCCGTCTATCCGAGGCCAAAATGCGGAATCAAAAATTTTCCTTACTTGGAAACTGGCGCTACCGCGGACAATGAAAACCCGGATCGTAACCATTAACCTAATGCTAGCTAACAAGAGATGGGAAGAGAAGTATACCGAGTGATCCGAGTCCTCCGGTCTTCTCGTCATCGTCCCAATCTCCCGCGGAAAGTCCAGTCTCCATATCATCGCCTCCTCGCCGGAAGGGCACCACATCGCCTGTATCTTTTACGGGCTCCCACCTCAATACCGAGGCAACTCGGGCGCGAAGTAGGCTAGCCGACGCGTCCAAGATTTGCTGTAGAATGTGTAGGGTTGAAGCTATGTCTCATTTGGGGTTTTGTTGCCTTTGAAGATGATGGAGGAATCAAGATAAGAAAAATGGTGCTTGCATTTTTCTAGCATGAAAATGAGATCAAGAATGCCACACTCTCAAGAATGAAACTCTCATCTTTTTTTCTCTCAAGTGAGTTCTTTTTTTTTTCTAAGTGAGAATGGTGGAGGAATGAATATCCAACCATAACAAGAAGGGAGGTGATGGTAGGAGAAGAGAATGGGTGACCACATCCAAAACATCATGATAACAATCTCACATCAACTCTCATCTCATTTCTAATCACCTTTTTGCAAGAAATGATGATAGAAAAGAAAGGAATAAAAAGATGCTTTCATAATCAAACCATTTGCATGAAAACCCTCCACAATGTGTTATTTGGAAACTTGCAAATAACACCCTCCATCGGAAAAGTCCGGCCGGGAAAGAACAAAGAAAAACCGGCCGGAACGGAATGCAAACTGGCAACTCCAGAAAACTGGTCCCGTAATAAATTACAGGAAAACCCCATACTGTGCATACACACCCGCATCTGTATTCCGTCCGGATACAAATGCAATGAGACAAAATCTACACTGTACTATACTAGGATCCGGCTTAAACCAAAGCCGGCTAGTAATATCCGTCCGATCCTGATCCGTGCAATACCACACGTATCAGATCGAACCCTGCCACATATCCATACGGCCACTAGTACAAACCGTCCGATCCTGATCCGTCCAATACCGCACGTATCTGATCGGACCCTGCCATATCTCCATACGGCCTCTACAGCGTTTCGCCCGAAAGCTTGAGTAACTGTAAGTGTGGTGGACTCTAAAGACTCGTCAATACTATGGCTGTGGATTTAACCACTAGCACGTCAGAGGTATTAGCCAATACGTGACGGGCCACCAGCTATTGACCAAAATGGACGTCGATGAGCGAACTCATCCTAACACATTACTGAGCCTGTCAGTGACAATATCCGTACAGTCCGGTCCGTTCGTCTATGAGTATCGCATGTCGGGCCTAGGGGGTTGGTAAAAGTCAGACCCCCAAAAGCGGTACAAGTCGTGTCGGAGTGTAGCCCAGAACGCCCTGAGATACTACTGGAATACCTACCAGTAAATCTCCTGCCTCGGCCGAGGGCTTTGCGTAATGGCTCTCCTAGACACAGCGCGACCTCACCCCCAATACCGGGAGAGACGAACCCCTGAAGATCCGCTCACTGCCTCCATGTGGCTCGGGACTGTACCCAACTAAAACCTGTTTGCACGACTCCTTTGAGCCGTGGTAGGGTAGTAATCAAAGCACAGTGGGAACTCACACGAGACAAATGACGATCCCCAGGTCGATGAACTAACCTGTACACATGTCACCAGGGAACTGCTATCTGACGTCTGGTATAAGACCAACTAGCATGTTCCCGGCGAGTCCTGTCCGGTGTACTCATAACCCAATGAGCACCTGTATACATCTTAGGTGAACCAACTAACACCAGTGGCTTGTGAGACCGGCCACCGCCCCTCGTCGGGGTCTCGACTGTATACACTAGTCTACTCTGGAGAATCGATGCCCTGTCTCGAAACTCCAACGACTAGGGACCTTTTAAGGATGTGCTTATAGACTACCAGCTCTCACGTATATGATCGCCATCATACTGCTGGCAGTCAAGCAAGAATCCTAGGGGCTTTATCAGCGTGTAATAGCGACCTGTAAGGTCACCTGAAGCAGTACACGATGATAAAGGTAAACCAGATAGCATACTATCATCTCGAGTAAGACTGTCCTACCGGGATAGGTCCTCCCTCAATCATTGCAATCACGTGCCTGTGATCCAATAATTGACTCTGAGGGCACTAACTCCAACAGATTCAAGTGCTGGTCATGTACGGTTTCTGGATTGTGACAAAATTGGTATCAGAGCATTAGGTTTAACCTTTGTTCGAGTCTAGGTTTGACCATGTGGAGTCTAAGGCGTATATTTCGGAATCTAGGCTTAACCTTACGGAACTTAGACTTGACTTTGGGAGTATTAGACCCGAACTTTCGTTACGTAGGTTGACCTTGGTTGATGGAGTAGGTGGCTCAAGTAGAGTAACGTACCGTACTTATATTCCGCGACATACTTACAATACGATACCCCGCTTAAGTAACCTTAGGATATATATCTTCTGATCCTTTTTCTATTCATTCTTTTGATCTATCCTCATCGATACTTATTTATGGTTTCTGTCACCATGGCGATGCAAGCCAAGAGGGTTGCGGCTAGAGTTGCGGTCAGGGCGAGCTCGTCAGGGATGAGAACTGACAAGGGTGTTATCCCGGTGAGACATGAACATGTTGATTATTCTTTTATGTTAAAATTTCTCGTTTTGAGGTGAGTGTTCTGGATCCGCACCAGATGGTCGGGTCATTGCTTGAGGCCGGTCGGGTCATTGCTTGAGGCCGGACGGTTCATTGCTTGAGATCGTTGTGTGGTCGTGCAAACAGATGTACCAGCCGTTGTTGAGATTGACGAGGTGCCACTCCTAGAGTTTATAAAGCTGAAGCCACGTGAGTTTACAGGCAGGGATGTGACAGAGGATCTAGTCACTCCAGGATAGGGTGACTAGGATGTTTTGTTCATTGGGATGCTCCGATGCGAGATTAGTCGAGTTGTCTAGTTTCAGTTTGAAAGATCTTGCTCAAACCTGGTGTGCGTCGATCGAGAGGGGCCGAGAAGTGGATCTTCCTCCGATAACTTAGGACGAGTCCTCGAGGGTATGCCTAACCATATTTCTTCCAAAAAGTGCCAGATATACCGAATTCGTAGCTTTGAGTCTTTGCGTGAGACTCCGGATATGACCGTAGCCGAGTATGAATTGCAGTTTACGCAGCTATCGAGATATAATTTCGATTTGGTCGATATTGAAGAGAAGTGGATTAAGAGGTTCAGCGAGATCTCAATGAGTCGTTGTTCCTCTCCGTTGGTGCCAGAGATTTCATACGTATGCAGAGGCAATGGATACGACCATATTTTCATAGGAAAGTCGTGATGAGATTGCAGCTGCTCCAGAACGGAGACGGGTTCATTTAAGGAGTGCCAATTCTGGGCAGTTCGGTAGAGATGAGATTGGAAGAAGCCATGACGGGTTCTTTCTTGGATACTATGATGATAGAGATTGGACCCAGATCAGTTGTATGGTGTGTACTCAGAGGGCCAGAGGCCACCGTCATTAATGTGTTACATTGCGAGTAGCCAGGTTACATGGCCAGGAGGTGTTCAGAGAGGCGTCAAAGTGGGAATGCTTCCGTCGCTACTCCTCACCAGGAAATTATATCGAGCGGCCATGGATTTTGTGATCCACAGAGAGAACAAGAACCTATAGAAAAAGGACGCCATACCGTGTGTAAAAGGCAAGTGGAAATTCTTGCTCTACCAGCACCGGGTGCACAGGCACCTTTCGACATTGAAAGAAGTGAGCTTCAATATCATTTGCTTTGATTTTTTGTTTTGGTGATTCCAGTATCACGCTTTCATCGTTTTGACTCTTGTGTTTTGATGATTGAGTTTCATGATTGATATTTTCGTGCACCGTAGCTGCACCTAATGGATATTTTTCTTCGTGCACAGCAGTTGCACTTGATTATGTTTTTTTGTGCATATCCATTGCACCTGATATTGTTTTGTGCACACCCATTACACATATTGATGATTTCCTGTATTCTGATGCACTTGATTTTGATTTCATGCACATTGTATGCACCTGATTTTGATTTAGTGCACTATGGATGCACTCGATGTTGTTTACATGTGCATTTGATGCATTTGATGTGGTTTTCATGCACACCGGTTGCACTTGATTTATGTCTTCATGCACACCAGTTGCACTCGATTGAGATTTTCGTGCACATCAGTTGCACTTGATTGAGATTTTTGTGCACTCTAGATTGCACCCGTTGCACTTGACAGATGCTTTCGTGCACACCCGTTACACTTGACAGATGCTTTCGTGCACACCCGTTGCACTCGGTTTTCGTTTTTGTGCACTCTCGTTGCACTTGGTTTTGATTTCGATTTCTATGCGCACCAGTCGCACGTAGATTGGTTTTCACGCACACCTGTTGAAATTGATTTCTTCTTCGAGTATTGCGTTTTTATGATATATATTATGTTATATAGTAGCTGAGTAGGACTAGTCTGAGAGACAATACTTGAAGGTTTTTTCATATACCGATGTATACAGAAGGGGTTTTCAAAAAAGCTATAGTCTCATTATTTTCTACGTGTCAGTGAGCGACACAAAATTTTACTAAAAGAAAACCCTTCTAAACTTTTTTTAAAAAGCGGGAGGTATATCTTAAGTGAAACGTACATAGATATAAATATATATAATTCTTCATAAATTAACGTCCCCTAATTGTGCTATGATATACCTATCATGCGGCTATTTTGAAAGGTTTTTTCATACATACATTTTTCTGGCTACTTAGATAATTTTACATGGATGCGTGCAATATACGTATTATGACCTTGATTATACGTGTGCATAATTGTGTGCCTGATTTAAATGGTTGATTCCGCGGATTGTATTTTTTCATCATAGCTTGTATGGTTCGCATAACACTTGCTAGAGTTTAGGTTATTTGAGTTTTACGCTTTTGTTTCATGCGCACACGTAGCGCCATATTATCTATAGCTAGTGTGAGACTTCGGAGCCCTGTTGATTTGGTTAACTGAAATGTTTTAAGATTTGGGGTATAAAATTAAATTTGGGGACCGAATTTATTTAAGTGGGGTTGTAACATTTCAGAAAATAAATATTATTTTGGAATTTAAATAATAATATTTTAAGTTTTACGGATATGATAACCAATATGGATTAGAGTTTTCATAAATTGGTATAATTATATACCTGTATTTTTGGAAAGTAATTGAAATTAAAATGAATTATTAATTATGAGAGCATTTATTTAATTGATTTTTTTTTCAATTAGCATAAAATCATATCCATACAAGTTATAATATTAAAACTAATTTGTGTTTTCCTAGTTACTATACTATACCAAGCTTTACTTTGTTTAGCCATGCTTAAGGTGCCATGACATGTTAATGATAGATTAACATTTACATTTTTGTTTTGTTTTTATTTGTTTTGTTTTGTTTTTTAAATGAGAGAGAGGGAGATATTGAGGTATGTCATTTTAAATAATGGGAATGGGTATGAGAAAGAGAGTGAGAGGGTGGGTTATAGTTAGGACACCATAACATTCTTCTTCATTTCCTTTTCTTCTTCTTCTTCCACTTCTTCTCCTTCTCCACCTCCTCCACCTCCAACTCGAACCTAAAAATACTAACACAAATTCCTTCCAATCACCATGAAGTCTTCACTAAAGATGTTCAAATTCTCATCCTACACATGATGAAGTGGTCAAGTCTTCAACTTGAGACCATTTGCAAGCTTGGAACTCTCTTTAATCATAATCATGAGGTAAAATGCTCTCTTTACCCATGTTTCAAGTATACTTTCCATATTAACACTAGGTTTTAAGTTAAAGATAAGTTCTAGTTTGTTTTGATATTTCAAGACATGTTTTGAAGTGTATGTTATGCTAGGATGGTTTCTTAGCTAATCACAACCTAATTAGTGATAAATGAGGGTATTATAATGTAAGTATTGTTGGTTTTAAAATGTGTTAAGTTTCAAAACATGGTTTTTCATTGAGTTTTGATGTTTGATTTGAATCTGGAACCACTTAGGATCTTTGAAAAATATTTTGTGTATAGATTAAACCTATTTTGACCACCAGGAGACCCCACCAAGTGCACGAGATCCTAACTCCCTACTTGGACCACAATTTGCAGTTGAAATGAATTTATCTGCGGTCCAGATGTTGTTGTGGGTGTTGGGGTTTGTCCAGTAGATATTTTACATGATATATAAGCCAATTTTATATGCTAAATTGTCCTAGATTCCCTGAGTAAAAATATAGAGTTGTTTTACTTAGCTTTTGACGATGTTTTGCGAATTTTGAAACTTGGTTTTCAGATTTTTATGTCTCGACTTGGTCGTTCGACGTTCGTACATCGACGTCGGGGGGTATTTTGTCGTTTTGGCACGCGTTGGCCATAGTTTGTACGCTCCGCTCGTTATTTCGATTTCGATTTAGGTTTTTATGCGATTTTGTTATGATTTCGTTTGTAGGTACAGTCGCAGGGACTTCCGAGACAACGAAGAGGGGTAAGGCATTCGTCGACCTTGACTAGAATGAGGCATGTATCGGTGAGTAAATGCATATTTACGTGGAAAGTCGGGTGGATGGTTTATAGCACCCCTGCAACCATAGTAATTAGAACACTATATCTATTAGAAACGTATACCTAAGCTATAGGGTTTGCTAGGACACTAGATGCATACATTCATATATTTAGTAGATAATTATATATATGTAGGGTCTATTCCCTGAGTATTAAGCTATATATATTTATACATACAAGTATTCAGGTATATATAATATAGGTATATATGGTATAAGTATATATATATATATGATTATGGTTTTTTGTTGTTTGCGACTAGGTGTTCGTACTTTATATGACATGATATGAGTTGGCGTACGGGACTATAGATCCATACTATTTTCATTGGATGATATCGTACGAAGGGGATTCCGTACATGATATGATAAGGATAGACTGTTGAATACGGCCGATATTCACTTGACTCGGGGAGTCTTGCTAAACTCTAAATCATGAATTTATAAGATGTTTAGAGCCATACTTATTTTGAAAACTAACGATTCGTTACATACTTTTAAATGATAGCGTAAAGAGAGCGCTACGAGTTTTCAAATGATATCTATTTCAAAAACATCGTGGTCCGTTATTTCCAAAACAATGTTTCGTGCTATTTTAAACTATAAATCTATGGCTCATACGTAGTTAGATATTTTAAACGCTTGCTCACGTTACGATTTTCTTATTTGTGTATACGCTCGTGTTTCGATTACGTACGATATATGCTACGCTTATACCTTTATCTCTACTTAACTTCGTTGCCAGGACACTCGCACCATTACCGATGACTTACATGTTGCACATACACATACTCATATGTTCACACACACATCATTAGTAATTGCCATGCCACGTACACATATAGAAATTGTCACGCACCCTTAAAACTTGCCATGATATTTGCATCACACTATATTCCTGCTACCACCTTAGATTACTGCTCATTTCATATCTGCATGCATTATATTACTGTTTTGTACTTTTATATGTTGTTTCCATTATTGCCATTTTCTTTATTAGACGATGCTTATTTCATGAGATTTCTGTATTCTATGAGATTTAAGAAACCGCGTGACATATTTTATAAAACTTGGATTCGTTTTCACAATTTGCAGTTTTCTCTTGATATGATAATTTGGCGTCCACCATGAGTTTCTGTATTTGATGATATGAGTATTATCCGAATCGAGGCAGGGGGAGAAACCGATTGCGGATACATGGTGGCCCTGGTACAGTACCCAGAGGCAAGAAGCCCGTATAGAAATGCGGATGAGCCTAGAGAGGATGAGACCGACCGGTGATAGTATGGAAACTCGGCGGATATTCCGAGAATACCGATCGGAGTTATATGATTCAGATGGATATGATGGCCGATACGAGAGACGGCGCTTGAGATATAAGGATTTCGAGTGTTGATGCTGGACATGGGATTTATGAGGATTTCGAGTGTCGATACTGGACACTCGGTTGTTTTTATAAGTATTTCGAGTGTTGTTGATGGAAACTCATTGGATGATATATATACATGTTATGGATGACATATTTCCACATATTGATTGATCATGGGTGTTCATCGCCGAAAACAGGGACGAACCGGGATTGATTGTCCTGCCTGAATTTGGGTGCAGATGCTATTTGGATTTATCCGTCCATCTCGCCGAAGATGCCAAGCTGATTTATAGCACCGATCGAAGGTTTGGATGCATGTGGCCGTTGTAGCGTGACTTCATTAGATTCCCCCTCGTTTTGCGAGGGTTTTTTGATTGTGGGGACGCTCTTCCTTGTAGGTGAAAGCCCCTGCAGTTAATTACGTTACCGCATCGTGATAACCACTTTCTCCTGCTCCGGAAGTTCACTTTGTGTCGTGTGTGTTTTTGTTTATTTTGGTTGCTTATGGATTGTATACAGAGACTAATTTATGTTGTCTCCCGTAGGGCGTGGATTAGTCCAAATCCGTATATCTTAGATTTGGGGTCTTTTTTATTTAAGGATCGTTAATCTATTTTGAGATTAAGATCTACTTAAATGTATGTGAGCATTTGGAGGCTCGATTTGTTTTTTTTAAGGATACATTAGTCCAATTTAAGACTAAGGTCCACTTAACGAGCTTTCAAGATCATTTTTATTTCAGATCCAACAAAAAAGCATTTGGGCTCTATTGTTTTAGTTTAAGGACGTTTCGGTCCATTATCGTCATTTTGGAGGCGAATATTGGTTTAAGGACATTTCGGTCCATTATCGCCGTTTTGGAAGCGAATATTAGTTTAAGGACATTTCGGTCCATTATCGCCATTTTTTAGGCGAATATTAGTTTAGGGACTTCTTGGTCCTTTATCGCCGTTTTGGAGGAGAATATTAGTTTAGAGACTTCTCGGTCCTTTTCCAGTTTAAGGACGTAGTGGTCCATTATGTTCATCTTGTGCACACGTGTATTTGTTACGTGACGGAATGAACAAAGGTGATATGGAATGCACCTAGTATGGGGTGCGGTCTGATTTGAGGTGTGCACGTCGGTTTGGACGGTTTGGGAATGCACTGAAGAATTGTTGGTTGTCGGGATCCGTCACCTCTCTGAAGACGTTGAAGAATTACAATGACGTATATCAGAGGTGTGGAGAGATGTACCCTTAAACCAAATCCCGTATTTGAGGAAAAAATGGGGGCTGCTGTGGACCTAAGAGTCATTAGTCATTTTTGAGACTAATATTATCTTAGGAGATATGGGATGAATATCATTGTATATCATTAGTTGAAGGATCATTAGTCATGTTTGGAATTAAGATCAGTTTAGGTAATCGTGAGCACAGGGGGCTCGGTTGATTGGAAATCGAAGATGTTTTGACCTTGGGAAGACTTAGCCAATTTGGGCTAAGTCTGGGTCTCCATAGTTACCCAACAGTGCTAAGCACTGGTATATGCAGCACTTACGTGTATCCAACGTGAGACGCTGGATCAGTGTTAAACACTGTACTCTGGATGTGCTCACGTGTGAACACGTGAGGCACTCCAAATATGGGCGCTGCTCTTTGGGGTTTTATTCCCCTTTTTTTGTATAAGTGCTTAGCACTTGGTTCTTATGGCGCTCACATGTTTAGCATGTGAAGCGCCCCAAATATGGACACTGCCTTTTGGATTTTATTCCCCCTTTTTATATAAGTGCTAAGCACTTGGTTAGGGCTCAGTGGAAAACATGTGACTGCCTTACGAAGTGCCTTTTGTTTTTCTTTTAAGCACTCATATGGGAAACACGTGAGGCAGTCTGGGCCGTTCTTATTGTTCACTAGAGGTACTCACGTAGAAACACATGAGGTCTCATTATAGTGTTAAACACTAACGAATCCTCAGGCTTTCTTTCTGTTTTCTTTGAGATCTTGATCTCTTATTAATGACATTTCTAGTCTTTAAGATTTCGGTTTGGAAGGTCTCAGATTATTATCATCATCTGGACTGAGGAATCAAGTTCTTATCTCGTTTTTACAAGAATCAAATACTTTATATAGTGTTAAAACCTAGTTTTCAAAGGAATTAAATTCTCATATTTGATGTAAGAAATAAATTCTTTGAACTCGGTTCTTTCCCCTAGGTTTTAAATCTGCAGGACAGAATCTCTCCGATGAGAATTAAATTCTTAACTTATGGGAAGATCTGCTTCTGCAAATCTCAACCAGAGGAAGAATTGGGTTCTTATATGAAGGGCTAAACCCTTAAAGAGGAAAAGAAGATATATAACAATCTCAGTGTTTTTTTCTTTTTACCTGATGTGTTATGATGAAACAAGTCTTCACCGAGAATTAAATTCTCCTTTTTTTGTCTCTCTTTATGTCTTGTCCCTTTTCTCTTGTTCTCTCCTTGTGTTCTCTATGTGTGTGAGACTTGAAGTCTCGGGTCTTTTATATAGTAGAAGCAAGTTATTAATTGGTTTTGAGAAAATCTCTTATTGAGAGATTCCAAATTATTTAATTGGTCTCAAAATTGATTTGGGGAATTTTACCCACCGTTGGATTTTGATCTAAGGATTTCTTTTTTACAGAAGATATTGTTCTTGTTTTTAACAAGATTGGGGATATTCTCCTATATATAGAATAAAATTCTATCGAGACTTGACATTTTAATCACCTTTGGATTTTTAATCTAAGGGTGTTCAGTTTAACCGAGTATAATCTTTCTCTGTTTAGAAAGATATAAAAAAATATTTTGGATCTTTGATCCACTAACTCTCTGTTTAACAGAAAATATTCTTCCCAATAAAATTTAATTCTGTGTTTAATCACCATTGGATCCTTGATCCAATGGTTCATTAAGTAGAATTTAATTCTACGTAAGGAAGTGTTCTCACATGTTTAGCATGTGGGACTTAGTTCGGCCCTTTAACTGTTTGGTTGTAGCGCCTTTATGGTTTGCAAACACAAGCTCACGTGTTAGAACGTGAGGCTTTGTTTAGCCTATCTGTTGTTTGATTGCAGCGCCTATATGCTTTGCATATAGACGCGCACGTGTTTAACACGTGAGGCTTTGTTTAGCCTATCAGTTGTTTTGTTGCAGCGTCTATAAGCTTTTCATATCACGTGTTTAATACGTGAGGCTTGTTTAGCCTATCAGTTGCTTAAAGGCAGCACCTATATGTTTTGCATATAGGCGCTCACGTGTTTAACACGTGAGACTCGAGCAGTGAGGAGTTTCCCCCTTTCTTACTCTCCCCCTTTTTTATGAGGGAACAAATTCCCCCCGGCGTTGCTCTCACGTGGCTTGCATGTGAGTGCAACGCTGTCCACTTTTACAGCCGTTGGATTTGCCTGGGGGAACGGGAAGATGAACCGCTCGCCATCATGTCTTATAAATGCGGGGGCTTGGCCCTTGAGGCGACCACTGTTCTTTCATCTCCTTCTTTGCTTATTTTCTTCGAGAATTTAATTCTTTTTTTCAGAGCTTAGTTCTCTGTCCGCAGAACTCCAGAGTTAAACTCTATAAAAACTCCTCCTCTGGTAAGGATTATGAACGGAACCCTTTTTTGTTCTTGTCTTGGATTTTAAATCCATCAACAGAGCTTTGCTCTTTTTCTTGGAACGATTATCGAAGATCCCAAAAGACATTTTCTTTTCTGTAATAAACCTTAAGGTCTTGAGGATCGTGAGTTCTCCTCTGATCTTTTAGGGTCTCTGGAATTTAATTCCATCTCCTTCGTTTCTCATCGTGAGGGTTTCTAGGATTTAATCACATTATTAAAGGAATTTAATTCCATACTACAGAGCATAGCTCTGAAAGACTTGGAGGGTTTTTTTGGGGGAAATTTATTCCCTGGCGTTCTTGAGCATACATATTTTTATTATTTTCTTTTTCTTTTTAGGGTTTTAATATCCTTTCCACAGATTTTAAATCTGTTGGATATTTTAATATAACTCATTTTTCGAGAATGTTAGGAGTTGTTTAAACTCCACTGTTTATTTAATGAGAATCCTTTTGGATTCTTACAATGATTATCTAGCCTCATCATTGGTAAGCCGTCATTTTGATTTTCTGGGGCCTACTGGCTTTGTAGTTAGTGGTCCCCTGAAACAGGCTCATATATATATAGTTTTCATTAATGGGTCCACTCCCCCCTTTTTTTAAGGTACGATGGAATCACTTCCCTACTTCCCTTTCACATGCTCGGAGGCCGCTTTCCCAAAGTCTCTATCGGACAAGGAAGTTATGGCGATGATTAGGGCACATGACAAGGATAATACGAGCTTTCTCGTATGGGGGTTTTGGTACGGTCACATCATCAGGGGCCGCCGTAGCTTTACCTGCAAAGTACCAACCGAACCCATCCGCTCAATGTCATTGATAGAGCGCCCGCGGACTGCTTATGCGGTGGAGGCAACTAATTGGACCTCACAGGCCGGCTTGAACCATCAATGACCGGGATACCCAATCAACCCCTGATGACCATTGATATTTTGGGATGCCGGATATTTTAGGGTGAAGCTCGATCCTGGGGGCAGGTGTGTAAGGTAGGCGTTACCCCGCGCCATCCAGTGGGCTACCTTCCTTGGGCCCGATACATTCTCGCCTCCTAACACGCACGGCTGCAGAAGGTTGGGTTATACCAAGCAATATATGCGTCACTATTCTACTATCACGCTCCCCACGTCTAGTGGGTCAAGGCCTTATTGAATCAATGGAATCTCCCACGAACACATTCTTGCTAGGGATCGTGAAGTCTCGATCTCGCTGGAGGAGTTTCGTGAAATTTCAGGGTTGCCTATCAGGGGAGAGCATTATGAAGAATTATTGCCTCCTTATGAGTACATATTTGCCATGGTGCCATCTATGCTTGAGGGCTTGACGACCGAGAATGTTGTTCGGCACAAGCATCCAAGTCTGATCAAAGCCTTGGGCATCATTGAGAAACTATTCGTTGCATTAGAAAAGCAAGGTGTCACTTTTGACTCTTACATCGCTTGCTTTCTTCGTGAAGATGTATTATCCAAGAAAGCTCCGAAATTCGCGAAGGTCGAAGATCCTTTCGGATTTGTCTTGAAGAAATTGTCGACCAAAGAAGAGGACCTTCCGCAGTTTAATATTACGAACTCGTCAGCCGTAGCTTTTGACACGATCGCTGCTCCTGGGATGGATGAAGAAACCTTCTTTTTCAGATTTATTAGTCTTTGACTTAGCTGGTTTGTCATGCCGATTTATCGCCGCTTCATGAGAGCCTCTGTCTTTTACCCCGCTCATCGCATAGCTGATGGAGCGAGATTGGCTGTTGGTGTTGCGGGATTGTCACACCTATACCACAGGTTAAGCACTGCTGCCAACACTTCAAACCCAGGTACGGTTACCATGAATTTCTCTCTCTACTACTTCACGTAGTGGATCGAGATGCATGGGTTAGGGGAGTTTTCCGCGCACCGGAGGCCTGCTTTCTACGAAGAATCTGTTCACCGCCAAAAACAGGGACGAACCGGGATGGATCGTCCTGCCTGAATTTAGGGGAAGATGCTATTTGGATTTATCCGTCCACCTCTCCGATGATACCAAGTTGATTTATAACACCGTATATCGGAGGTTTGGACGGATGCGGCCGTTGTAGCATGACTTCATCAGATTCCCCCTCGTTTTGCGAGGTTTTTTTTTATTGTGGGGACACTCTTCCCTGCAGGCGCAAGCCCCTGCAGTTAATTACGTTACCGCATCACGATAACCACTTTCTTCTGCTCCGGAGGTTCACTTCGTATCGTGTGTGTTTTTCTTTATTTTGGTTGCCCGTGGATTGTATACGGAGACTAATTTATGTTGTCGCCCGTAGGGGGTTAATTAGTCCAAATCCATATATCTTAGATTTGGGGTTTTTTATTTAAGGATCGTTAATCTATTTTGATATTAAGATCGACTTAAATGTATGTGAGCATTTAGGGGCTCGATTTGTTTTCTTTAAGGATACATTAGTCCAATTTGAGACTAAGATCCACTTAACGAGGTTTCAGGATCATTTTTATTTCAGATCCAACAAAAAAGCAGTTAGGCTCTATTGTTTTAGTTTAAGGACGTTTCGGTCCATTATCGCCATTTTGGAGGCGAATATTGGTTTAGGGACATTTCGGTCCATTATCGCCGTTTTGGAAGAAAATATTAGTTTAAGGACATTTCGGTACATTATCGCCATTTTTGAGGCAAATATTAGTTTAGGGACTTCTCGGTCCTTTATCTCTATTTTGGAGGCGAATATTAGTTTAGGGACTTCTCAGTCCTTTGCCAGTTTAAGGACGTAGTGGTCCATTAAGTTCATCTTGCGCGCACGTGTATTTGTTAAGTGACGGAATGAACAAGGGTGATATGGAATGCACCCAGTATGGGGTGCAGTCTGATTTGAGGTGTGCACGTCGGTTTGGATGGTTTGGGAATGCACTGAAGAATTGTTGGTTGTCGGGAACCGCCACCTCTCTGAAGACGTTGAAGAATTACAACGACGTATATCAGAGGTGTGGAAAAATGTACCCTTAAACCAAATCCCGTATTTGAGGAAAAAAGGGGGCTGCTGTGGACCTAAGAGTCATTAGTCATTTTTGAGACAAATATTATCTTAGGAGATATGGGATGAATATCATTTGGATATCAACAGTTGAAGGATCATTAGTCATGTTTCGGACTAACATCAGTTTGGGGAATCATGAGCACAGAGCGGCTCGGTTGATTAGAAATCGAAGAGTTTTTGACCTTGGGAAGACTTAGCCAATTTGGGCTAGGTCTGGGTCTCCATAGTTACCCAACAGTGCTAAGCACCGGTATATGCAGCACTCACATGTATCCCACGTGAGACGCAGGATCAGTGTTAAACACTAAACTTTGGAGGCGCTCACGTGTGAACACGTGGGGCACTCTAAATATGGGCGCAGCTCTTTGGGGTTTTATTCCCCCTTTTTTGTATAAGTGCTATGCACTTGGTTCCTGTGGCGCTCATATGTTTAGCATATGAGGTACCCTAAATATGGGCACTGCTTTTTGGGTTTTATTCCCCTTTTTTATATAAGTTCTAAGCACTTGGTTAGGGCTCTCGTGGAAAACACGTGACTGCCTTACGAAGTGCCTTTTGTTTTTCTTTTAAGCACTAGCATGGGAAACACGTGAGGCAGTCTGGGCCATTCTTGTTGTTCACTAGAGGTACTCACGTGGAAACACGTGAGGTCTCATTATAGTGTTAAACACTAACGAATCCCTAGGCTTTCCTTCTGTTTTCTTAGAGATCTTGATCTCTTATTAATGGTATTTCTAGTCATTAGGATTTCGGTTTGGAAGGTCTCAGATTATTATCACCGTCTGGACTGAGGAATCAAGTTCTCCTCTCTTTTTTACAAGAATAAAAATCTTTATATAGGGTTAAACCCTAGTTTTAAAGGAATTAAATTCCCATATGTTTTTGTAAGAATTAAATTCTTTGAACTCAGTTCTTTTCCCTAGATTTTAAATCTGGAGGACATAATCTCCCCGATGAGAATTAAATTCCCAACTTATGGGGAGATCTACTTCTGCACATCTCAACCAGAGGAAGAACTGGGTTCTTATATGAAAGGCTAAAACTTTAAAGAGGGAAAGAAGAGATAGAACAATCTCGGTGTATTTTTTTCTTTTTACCTAGTGTGTTATGACGAAACAAGTCTTAACCGAGAATTAAATTCTATTTTTTCTGTCTCTCTTTATGTCTCGTCCCTTTTCTCTTGTTCTCTCCTTGTGTTCTCTATGTGTGTGAGACTTGAAGTCTCGGGTCCTTTATATAGTGGAAGCAAGTTGTTAATTGGTTTTGAGAAAATCTCTTATTGAGAGATTCCAATTAATTTAATTGGTCTCAAGATTGATTTGGGGAATTTTACCTACCGTTGGATTTTTTATCCAAGGATTTCTGTTTTACAGAAGATATTGTTCTTGATTTTAACAAGATTGGGGATATTCTCCCATATATAGAATAAAATTCTATCGAGCGGTGACCTTTTAATCACCATTGAATTTTTAATCCAAGGGTGCTCAGTTTAACAGAGTATAATTTTTCTCTGTTTAGAAAGATATAAAAAAATATTTTGGATCTTTGATCCACTAACTCTCTGTTTAACAGAAAATATTCTTCCCAATAGAATTTAATTCTACGTTTAATCACCATTGGATTCTTGATACAACGGTTCATTAAGTAGAATTTAATTCTACGTAAAGAAGCGTCCTCACGTGTTTAGCATGTGGGACTTAGTTCGGCCCCTTAGCTGTTTGGTTGTAGCGCCTATATGGTTTGCATACAGGCGCTCACGTGTTAGCACGTGGGGCTTTGTTTAGCCTATCTGTTGTTTGATTATAGCGTCTATATGCTTTGCATATAGGCGCTCACGTGTTTAACACGTGAGGCTTTGTTTAGCCAATCAGTTGTTTAGTTGCAGCGCCTATATGCTTTGCAAATAGGCGCTCATGTGTTTAACACATGAGGCTTGTTTAGACTATCAGTTGCTTAAAGGCATAGCCTATATGTTTTTCATATATGCGCTCACGTGTTTAACACGTGAGACTTGAGTAGTGGGGAGTTTCCCCCTTTCTTACTCTCCCCTTTTTTTATGAGGGAACAAAGGGGATCATGTATGTTATGCGTGATTCGATATAACGCACTTATAGATATTGACGAGATATTTATGTATATACACGTTCACATTCTTTATCACATAGTATGATAGTGTATTATAGTATGATTTAGGTAGATCATTATGCATTCGATTTCTACCTGATGATATCTCATACTCAAGAGTTGGCAACTCACCCCCATTATGTCATAGTTTCTTGCAGGACTAACCGCTTGGATCGGTAGCGGCTTGCTGGCACACTTCTTTTTTTTCCGGGTGATTGCTTTGGTAGGTGGGTTACATTCCAGATCGTAACCGCTATTTGTATATGTATATTCTGTTACGCCCCGCTTCCCAGTGTACGGAAACGGAGACGTGTCGGGCCCACAACGTATTTACTAAAAAATAAATACGTTAAGCATAATTAAGCAATATATATATATAATGCACAAGAATGATAAGAGATATAAAAATAAACTGCAACTTTTATTAACATTCATCTTTACAATACAACTGCTTTGAAAAGGAAAGATACAATGATATAAAATAATGCCTAAACAATGGCATATGAACTGAAATAATACAAGATAAGCTTGAAGTCTTGCTACTCGGTGAACTAGTCCACGTCCTCCTGGCGAGGCTCGATCTCGTGTGAGTACGGACCTCCTGACAAACGTTCTAAAGAAAGAAAATAGGCAGAAATGTCGTCAGCGAACTAGCGCTCGGTAAGTCCCAAAAGAAATAATGGAGTAGAACAAGTAGTGTGAAATGAAACCGGTAAGTTGTATAGATATAAGATTATTATTGTAACGTAGTTGTTTGTAGCTTGGTACATAAGATATTTTTGTATACGAGAGAAGTCCATCTTACCCCGTGGATTATGGTAACATGTAGTACAAGGCCCCATCAAATCCCACGGGACAACGACACGAGAGTTCATGTAGGTGTCTTTTGGTGACCATCTCGTGCCACGTTAATACATTCCGTACCAATCTATCCCATTAACCCCACGTAATGTTTTGTATAGATTATATTTACAAGGCTTGCCCAGACCATGGATAAAAACTGTTCAAGTAGTCAGGTGCAGAATGTAATCTTGTAGTCATGGCAAGTTATAACCATGGTTCGATCAAGTCAAGTCATGCATTCAGGTTTGATATTGAAGTTTGAATTAAGGTATTCAGGTTCATGTTCAAGTATACATGTCAGATTTTGGATACATGTTTGAATTGGATTCTGATTTGAGTTTGGATTCAGGTTTAGATTTAGACTCAGACTTGAGTCAGACACTTGTAACTGATTTAGATCCTGAATTAGGTTCGGAAGTTATCGGTAACTGCTGCACATGGACGGCGGGATTTGTTTTTTTTTCAAGACAATTACCATTGATAACTCCGATAAGTTTTCTACCTTAAATAGGCAAGCACTCACTTTCTCCGGCTCCATGGGGCTGAAAAGAATTGATCCCACTTAAACCTATATTTACCAAAGTCCTTAAATATTGTTTTATATAACTCGAGGGGGTTTTATGAAAAATATTTTTAATATAATTTCAAAATAAACCTCGAGGGGTTATTTGTTTTATTTAGCGTTTTCATGGATGTGAATTTTAAATATTTGAGACATTTTAGTGATAATTACATAGTTTGGAAAGTTCATGGTATTTTATTGTAAACTTGTCTTTTATTGGTATCTTGATGGTAATTTTGGTGAAAACTTATAATTCTTTCATTTAAAAAATATAAGTTTATTATATTTTGAAAATATATGGATTTTGTAGTATTTATATAATTATTAAAAAATAAAATTTTTAATTAAGTAGAAAATTCGTTTTTTTTTAAAAACCGTATTAAAAACCTTTCGAGACCGAATTGTCCAAGAGGAGGTCCGCATCTCGCTCTACTAGCCCAAGGATGTGCTATAATCTGCACCATCTAATAGCAGATCCCCTAAAAAAGGCTGTTGCAATGATCCTGAATTTTCTGTACATAATTTTTTTTCAAAATACAGAAAGGAGCACCTAAGCCTGAGCACAAGTTATAAATTTAATTTGCTTTAGAACAGCAAGAAAGTACTTGTAGCTCATTGGTAAAGCCTTGCACTGCTGTGACATAGCCCCTGTGTTCAAATCCCCTCAGCCACATATTATTTTTATTGATTTTTTCTTATAAACTTTTAGACGCTCAAAAGTTTGCACGTGCACTACACGTAAAATGAAAAGTCACTGAAAAATTAAACATATGCAAAATAGTATTTATACAGACCCCAACACGTGGCAGCAATCCAAGCACCCCCACCTCCAAAACGACCGGCGAGATATGGCTTGGGGCCGGCGCTGCCGGGCACCCCCATCCCTATTGCTCCCAAATTTTTACCCTGCACCCCTTGAACTCCCCCTACTAACCCTAATCTGTTTGATCTCCCTGCACATTTTCAGAGAATTAAAATGAGTCATTAATCCAAATTTTAATGCATATTTTTAATTCATTCTTCATTAACCTAAACCCTAATTTCTTTTATAAATACCACACTACACCATAGCCCTCCTCATTCAGAATTCCATTGCCAAAACTCTCTAAAATTCCTTAGTCCAAGAAGTTGTACAAGTGGAGTTAGCTCAAGGCAAGGTTCCGGCGACGTTTCGGGATGAATCCAGTAACACCACAACTCCATGAGACCCTCAACTTGTTCATAGACCTCTCCTCTTTCTTCGCATCCAGTAAGTCCCATCTTCCCTCTCCTCTCTCTATTAAAAAGAATCCTATTTTCAAAACTCGTCGGAAGCGGAGTTAATTCGACTTCCGATTCTCATTTTCTTTAAAACTCAATTTTTATTAAACAAAAAATTAACCATTTAATTATATATTGTTTAGTAACCATTAAACAACAATTGGACAAAGTTTCAATTCAAAATATCATGTTAAACAAATTATATTACACTTTTACAGTAAAATACCCTTAAGTTGGCATACGACATTACTTTATCTTATTGCTCGTATAACATTTAGAAAACTCACGAGGTGATGACCTATCTCATCACAACACTCATTCTTGACATAGCATGATGGCTTTTGGAACTTGTGGGATAAAATACGAGTGTTGTGATGAGGTAGGTTGTTGTAATGAGTGTTGGGATAAAATACGGTATTTAAATGTAATTTTGTATTTTATCCCACAAGTTCCAAAAGCCACGTGCTATGTCAAGAATGAGTGTTGTGATGAGGTAGGTCATTACCTCGTAAGTTTTCTAAAGGTTATATGAGCAAAAAGATAAAGTAATGTCGTATGCCATCTTAAGGGCATTTTACTGTAAAAGTGTAATAGAATTTGTTTAACATAATATTTTGAATTGAAACTTTGTCCAATTGTTGTTTAATGGTTACTAAACAATATATAATAAAATTGTTAATTTGTTGTTTAATAAAAATTGAGTTTTAAAGAAAATGAGAATCGGAAGTCGAATTAACTCCGCTTCCGACGAGTTTTGAAAATAAGATTCTTTTTAATAGAGAGAGGAGAGGGAAGAGGGGACTTACTGGATGCGAAGAAAGAGGAGAGGTCTATGAACAAGTTGAGGGTCTCATAGAGTCGTGGTGTCGCCGGATTCATCCCGAAACGTCGCCGGAACCTTGCCTTGTGCTAACTCCACTTGTACAACTTCTTGGACTAAGGAATTTTAGAGAGTTTTGGCAATGGAATTCTGAATGAGGAGGGCTATGGTGTAGTGTGGTATTTATAGGAGAAATTAGGGTTTTGGGTAATGAAGAATGAATTGAAAATATGCATTAAAATTTGGATTAATGCCTCATTTAATTCTCTGGAAATGTGCAGGGAGATCAAACAGACTAGGGTTAGTGGGGGGAGTCCAAGGGGTGCAGGGTAAAAATTTGGAAGCAATAGGGACGGGGGGGGCGGAGGCGCCGGCCCCAAGCCACATCTCACCGGTCGTTTTGGAGGTGGGGGTGCTTGGATTGCTGCCACGTGTCAGGGTCTGTACAAATACTATTTTGCACATGTTTGATTTTTCAGTGACTTTTCATTTTACGTGTAGTGCACGTGCAATCTTTTGAGCTTCTAAAAGTTTATAAGAATAAATCAATAAATATAATATGTGACTGATGGGATTTGAACACAGGGGCTATGTCACAGCAGTGCAAGGCTTTACCAATGCGCTACAAGTGCTTTCTTGCTGTTCTAAAGCAAATTAAATGTATAACTTGTTCTCAGGGTTAGGTGCTCTCTTCAGTATTTTGAAAAAAAATTCTGTACAGAAAGTTCAGGGTCATTATAACAATCCTTTTTAGGGGACCCGCTATTAGATGGTGCGGATTATAGCACATCCTTGGGCTAGTAGAGCGAGATGCAGACCTCCTCTTGGAGAATTCGGTCTCGAAAGGTTTTTAATACGGTTTTTAAGAAAAACGAATTTTCTACTTAATTAAAAATTTAATTTTTTAATAATTATATAAATACTACGAAATCCATATATTTTTAAAATATAATAAACTTATATTTTTTAAATGAAAGAATTACAAGTTTTCACCAAAATTACCATCAAGATACCAATAAAAGACAAGTTTACAATAAAATACCATGAACTTTCCAAACTATGTAACTATCACTAAAATGTCTCAAATCTTTAAAATTCACATCTATGAAAACGCTAAATAAAACAAATAACCCCTCGAGGTTTATTTTGAAATTATATTAAAAATATTTTTCATAAAACACCCTTGAGTTATATAAAAAAATATTTAAGGACTTTAGTAAATATAGGTTTAAACGGGATCAATTCTCTTGAGCCCCATGGAGCTGGAGAAAGTGAGTGCTTGCCTATTTAAGGTAGAAAACTTAACGGAGTTATCAATGGTAATTGTCTTGGAAAAAGACACAAATCCTGCCGTCCGTGTGTAGAAGTTACCGATAACTTCCGAACCTAATTCAGGATCTAAATCAGTTATAAGTGTCTGAGTCTAAATATAAAACTGAATCCAAACTCAAATCAGAATCCAATTCAAACATGAATCCAAAATCTGACATGTATACTTGAACATGAAACTGAATACCTGAATTCAAACTTCAATATCAAACTTGAATGCATGACTTGACTTGACCGAACCATGGCTATAACTTGCCATGACTACAAGATTACTTCCTGAACCTGACTACTTGAACAATTTGTATCCATGGTCTCGGCAAGCCTTATAAATATAATCTATACAAAACATTACGTGGGGTTTACGGGGTAGATTGGTACGGAATGTATTGACGTGGCACGAGATGGTCACTAAAAGACACCTACCTGAACTCTCGTGCCGTTGTCCCGTGAGTTTTGACGGGGCCTTGTACTACATGTTACCATAGTCCACGGGGTAAGATGGACTTCTCTCGTATACAAAAATATCTTATGTACCAAGCTACAAACAACTACGTTACAATAATAATCTTATATCTATACAACTTACCAGTTTCATTTCACACTACTTGTTCTACTCCATTATTTCTTTTGGGACTTACCGAGCGCTAGTTCGCTGACGACATTTCTGTCTATTTTCTTTCTTTGGAATGTTTGTCATGAGATCCGTACTCACACGAGATCGAGCCTAGCCAGGAGGATGTGGACTAGTTCACCAAGCAGCAAGACTTCTAGCTTATCTTGTATTATTTCAGTTCGTATGCCACTGTTTAGGCATTACGTTATATCATTGTATCTTTCCTTTTCAAAGTAGTTGTATTGTAAAGATGAATGTTAATAAAAGTTGCAGTTTATTTTTAAATCTCTTATCATTCTTGTGCATTATATATATATATATATATATATATTGCTTAATTATGCTTAACGTATTTATTTCTTAGTAAATACGTTGCGGGCCCGCCACGTCTCCTTTTCCGTACACTGGGAAGCAGGGCGTCACAGGATATACATATACAAATAGCGGATATGATCTATAATGTAACCCACCTACCAAAGCAATCACCCGAAAAAAGAAGTGTGCCAGCAAGCCGCTAACGATCCAAGCGGTTTGTCCTGCAAAAAACTATGGCATAATGGGGGTGAGTTGCAAACTCATGAGTATGAGATATCATCAGGTAGAAATCGAATGCATAACGGTCTACCTAAATCATACTATAATATACTATCATACTATGTGATAAAGAATGTGAACGTGTATATACATAAATATCACGTCAGTATCTATAAGTGTGTTATATCGAATCACGCATAACATACATGATCCCCATTGTTCCCTCATAAAAAAGCGGGAGAGTAAGAAAGGGGGAAACTCCCCACTACTCAAGTCTCACATGTTAAACACATGAGCGCCTATATTCAAAACATATAGGCGCTGCCTTTAAGCAACTGATAGTCTAAACAAGCCTCACGTGTTAAACACATAAGCGCCTATATGCAAAGCATATAAGCGCTGCAACTAAACAACTGATAGGATAAACAAAGCCTCACGTGTTAAACACGTGAGCACCTATATGCAAAGCATATAGGCGCTAAAATCAAACAACAATAGGCTAAACAAAGCCTCAAGTGCTAACACGTGAGCGCCTATATGCAAACCATATAGGCGCTACAACCAAACAGCTAAGGGGCCGAACTAAGTCCAACATGCTAAACACGTGAAGACACTTCCTTATGTAGAATTAAATTCTACTTAATGAACCGTTGTATCAAGAATCCAATGGTGATTAAACATAGAATTAAATTCTATTGGGAAGAATATTTTCTGTTAAACAGAGAGTTAGTAGATCAAAGATCCAAAATATTTTTTTATATCTTTCTAAACAGAGCAAGATTATACTCTGTTAAACTGAGCACCCTTGAATTAAAAATTTAATGGTGATTAAAATGTCACCGCTTGATAGAATTTTATTCTATATATGGGAGAATATCCCCAATATTGTTAAAAACAAGAACAATATCTTCTGTAAAACAGAAATCCTTGGATCAAAAATCCAACGGTGGATAAAATTTCCCAAATCAATTTTGAGACCAATTAAATCAATTGGAATCCCTCAATAAGAGATTTTCTCAAAACCAATTAACAACTTGCTTCCACTATATAAAGGACCCGAGACTTCAAGTCTCACACACATAGAGAACACAATGAGAGAATAAGAGAAAAGAGACGAGACATAAAGAGAGACAGAAAAAAGATAATTTAATTCTCGGTGAAGACTTGTTTCGTCATAACACACTAGGTAAAAAGAAAAAAACCCAGAGATTGTTCTATCTCTTCTTTGCCGCTTTAAAGGTTTAGCCCTTCATATAAGAACCCAGTTCTTTCTCTGGTTGAGATTTGCAGAAGCAGATCTCCCCATAAGTTGAGAATTTAATTCTCATCGGGGAGATTTTGTCCTCCAGATTTAAAATCTAGGGAAAAGAACCGTGTTCAAAGAATTTAATTCTTAAAAAAACATATGGGAATTTAATTCCTTTGAAAACTAGAGTTTAACCCTATATAAAGAATTTTATACTTGTGAAAAAGAGAGGAGAACTTGATTTCTCAGTCCAGACGATGATAATAATCTGAGACCTTCCAAACCGAAGTCCTAATGACTAGAAATGTCATTAATATGAGATCAAGATCTCTAAGAAAACAGAAGGAAAGCTTAGGGATTCGTTAGTGTTTAAAACTATAATGAGACCTCACGTGTTTCCATGTGAGTACCTCTAGTGAACAACTAGAATGGCCCAGACTGCCTCATGTGTTTCCCATGCGAGTGCTTAAAAGAAAAACAAGAGGCACTTCGTAAGGCAGTCACGTGTTTTCCGCGAGTGCCCTAACCAAGTTCTTAGAACTTATATAAAAAAGGGGAATAAAACCCAAAAATCAGTGCCCATATTTGGGGAACCTCACATGCTAAACACATGAGCGCCACAAGAACCAAGTGCATAGCACTTATACAAAAAAGGGGGAATAAAACCCCAAAGAGCAGGGCCCATATTTGGAGTGCCCCACATGTTCACACGTGAGGGCCTCCAGAGTTCAGTGTTTAACACTGATCCTGCGTCTCACGTGGAATACACATGAGTGCTGCATATACCGGTGCTTAGCACTGTTGGGTAACTATGGAGACCCAGACCTAGCCCAAATTGGCTAAGTCTTCCCAAGGTCAAAACCTCTTCGATTTCCAATCAACCGAGCCCCCCTGTGCTCATGATTCCCCAAACTGATATTAGTCCCAAACATGACTAATGATCCTTCAACTGTTGATATCCAAATGATATTCATCACATATCTCCTAAGATAATATTAGTCTCAAAAATGACTAATGACTCTTAGATCCACAGCAGCCCCCCTTTTTCCCTCAAATACGGGATTTGGTTTAAGGGTACATCTTTCCACACCTCTGATATACGTCGTTGTAATTCTTCAACGTCTTCAGAGAGGTGTCGGGTCCCGACAACCAACAATTCTTCAGTGCATTCCCAAACCGTCTAAACTGACGTGCACACCTCAAATCAGACCGCACCCCATACTAGGTGCATTCCATATCACCCTTGTTCATTCCATCACGTAACAAATACATGTGCGCGCAAGATGAACTTAATGGACCACTATGTCCTTAAACTGGCGAAGGACCGAAAAGTCCCTAAACTAATATTCGCCTCCAAAATGGCGATAAAGGACCGATAAGTCCCTAAACTAATATTTTCCTCCAAAATGGCGATAATGGACCGAAATGTCCTTAAACTAATATTTGCTTCCAAAACGGCGATAATGGACCGAAATGACCCTAAACCAATATTCGCCTCCAAAATGGCGATAATGGACCGAAACGTTCTTAAACTAAAACAATAGAGCCTAATTGCTTTTTTGTTGGATCTGAAATAAAAATGATCCTAAAACCTCGTTAAGTGGATCTTAGTCTCAAATTGGACTAATGTATCCTTAACAAAAACAAATAGAGCCCCCAAATGCTTACATACATTTAAGTCGATCTTAATATCAAAATAGATTAACGGTCCTTAAATAAATAAAAAAAACCAAATCTAAGATATATGGATTTGGACTAATCCACGCCCTACGGGCGACAACATAAATTAGTTTCCATATACAATCCACGAGCAACCAAAACAAACAAAAACACACACGACACGAAGTGAACTTCCGGAGAAGGAGAAAGTGGTTATCGCGATGCGGTAACGTAATTAACTGCAGGGGCTTGCGACTGCAGGAAAGAGTGTCCCCACAATAAAAAAAACTCGCAAAACGAGGGGGAATCTGATGAAGTCATGCTACAACGGCCGTATCCGTCCAAACCTCCGATATACAGTGTCATAAATCAACCTGGCATCTTCGGAGAGGTAGACGGATAAATCCAAATAGCATCTGCCCCCAAATTCAGGCAGGACGATCCATCTCGGTTCGTCCCAGTTTTCAGCGGTGAACAGATTCTTTGTAGAAAGGAGGCCTCCAGTACGCGGAAAATGCCCCTAACACGTGCATCTCGATCCACGATGTGAAGTAGTAGAGAGAGAAATTCACGGTAATCGTACCTGGGTTCAAAGTGTTGGCTGCAGTGCTTAACCCGTGGTATAGGTGTGACAATCCCGCAACACCAACAGCCAATCTCGTCCATCAACTATGCGATGAGCGGGGTAGAAGACGGAGGCTCTCATGAAGCTGCGATGCATCGGCATGGAAAACCAGCTAATTCAAAGACCGATAAAGACGAAAAAGAAGGTTTCTTCATCCATCCCAGGAGCAGCGATCGCGTCAAAAGCTACGGCTGACGAGTTTGGAATATTAAACTGCGGATGGTCCTCTTCTTTGGTCGACAATTTCTTCAAGCCAAATCCGAAAGGATCTTCGACCTTCGCGAATTTCGGAGCTTTCTTGGATAATACATCTTCTCGAAGAAAGTAAGCGATGTAAGCGTCAAAAGTGACACCTTGACCTTCTGATGCAACGAATAGTTTCTCAAAGATGCCCAAGGCTTTGATCAGACTTGGATGCTTGTGCCGAACAACATTCTCGGTCATCGAGACCTCAAGCATAGATGGCACCATGGAAAATATGTACTCATCATGAGGCAGTAATTCTTCGTAATGCTCTCCCCTAATCGGCAACCCTGAAATTTCATGAAACTCCTCCAGCGAGATCGAGACTTCATGATCCCCTAGCAAGAATGTGTTCGTGGGAAGATTCCATTGATTCAAGAAGGCCTTGACCCACGAGACGTGGGGAGCATGATAGCAGAATAGTGACGCATATATTGCTTGGTATAACCCAACCTTCTGCAGCCTTGCGTGTTGGGAGGAGAGAATGTATCGGGCCCAAGGAAGGTAGCCCACTGGATGGCGTGGGGTAACGCTTACCTTATACACCTGCCCCCAGGATCGAGCTTCACCCTGACATATCCGGCGTCCCAAAATATCAATGGTCATCAAGGGTTGATTGGGTATCCCGGACGTTGACGGTTCAAGCCGGCCTATGGGGGTCCAATTAGTTGCCTCCGCCGCATAAGCAGTCCGCAGGCGCTCTATCAATGACATTGAGCCGATGGGTTCGGTTGGTACTTCGCAGGTAAAGCTACGGCGGCCCCTGATGATGTGACTGTACCAAAAGCCCCATAAGAGAAAGCTCGTATTATCCTTGTCATGTGCCCTAATCATCGCCATAACTTCCTTGTCCGATGGCGACTTTGGGAAAGCGACCACCGAGCGTGTGAAAGGGAAGTAGGGAAGTGATGCCATCGTACCTTAAAAAAGGGGGGAGTGGACCCATTAATGAAATATATATATATATATATATATATATATATATATATATATATATATATATATGAGCTTGTTTCAGGGGACCACTAACTACAAAGCCAGTAGGCCCTAGAAAATCAAAATGACGGCTCACCAATGATGAGGCTAGATAATCATCGTAAGAATCCAAAAAGATTCTCATTAAATAAACAATGGAGTTTAAACTACTCCTAACATTCTCGGAAAACGAGTTATATTAAAATATCTAACAGATTTAAAATCTGTGGAAAGGGTATTAAAACCCTAAAAAGAAAAAGAAAATAATAAAAATATGTATGCTCAAGAACGCCAGGGAATAAATTTCCTTAAAAAAAACCTCCGAGTCTTTCAGAGCTAAGCTATGTAATATGGAATTAAATTCCTTTAATAATGTGATTAAATCCTAGAAACCCTCATGATGAGAAACGAAGGAGATGGAATTAAATTCCAGAGACCCTCAAAGATCAGAAGAGAACTCACGATCCTTAAGACCTTAGGGTTTACTACAGAAAAGAAAATGTCTTTTGGGATCTCCGATAAATCGTTCCAAGAAAAAGAGCAAAGCTCTGTTGATGGACTTAAAATCCAAGACAAGAACAAAAAAGGGTTCCGTTCATAATCCTTACCAGAGGAGGAGTTTTTACAGAGTTTAACTCTGGAGTTCTGCGGACAGAGAACTAAGCTCTGAAAAAGAGAATTAAATTCTCGAAGAAAATAAGCAAGGAAGGAGATGAAAGAACAGTGGTCGCCTCAAGGGCCAAGCCCCCGCATTTATAAGACATGATTGGGAGCGGTTCATCTTCCCGTTCCCCTAGGCAAATCCAACGGCTGTAAGAGTGGATAGCGTTACACTCACGCGCAAGCCACGTGAGAGCAACGCCGGGGGGCATTTGTTCCCTCATAAAAAAGGGGGAGAGTAAGAAAGGGGAAACTCCCCACTACTCGAGTCTCACGTGTTAAACACGTGAGCGCCTATATGCAAAACATATAGGCGCTGCCTTTAAGCAACTGATAGGCTAAACAAGCCTCACGTGTTAAACACGTGATATGCAAAGCATATTGGCGCTGCAACAAATCAACTGATAGGCTAAACAAAGCTCACGTGTTAAACACGTGAGCGCCTATATGCAAAGCATTTAGGTGCTGCAATCAAACAACAGATAGGCTAAACAAAGCCTCACGTGCTAACACGTGAGCTTCTGTATGCAAACCATATAGGCGCTACAACCAAACAGTTAAGGGGCCGAACTAAGTCCCACAAGCTAAACATGTGAGGACACTTCCTTACGTAGAATTAAATTCTACTTAATGAACCATTGGATCAAGGATCCAATGGTGATTAAACATAGAATTAAATTCTATTGGGAAGAATATTTTCTGTTAAACAGAGAGTTAGTGGATCAAAGATCCTAAATATTTTTTTATATCTTTCTAAACAGAGAAAGATTATACTCAGTTAAACTGAGCACCCTTAGATTAAAAATCCAAAGGTGATTAAAATGTCAAGTCTCGATAGAATTTTATTCTATATATGGGAGAATATCCCCAATCTTGTTAAAAATAAAAACAATATCTTCTATAAAACAGAAATCCTTGGATCAAAAATCCAACGGTGGGTAAAATTCCCCAAATCAATTTTGAGACCAATTAAATCAATTGGAATCTCTCAATAAGAGATTTTCTCAAAACCAATTAACAACTTGCTTCCGCTATATAAAGGACCCGAGACTTCAAGTCTCACACACATAGAGAACACAAGGAGAGAACAAGAGAAAAGGGACGAGACATAAAGAGAGACAGAAAAATGATAATTTAATTCTCGGTGAAGACTTGTTTCGTCATAACACCACCTCTTCCACTTACGCATACCGTTGCAGCTCCGATCAATGAGCAAACGGTATTGCTTGAGGCAATCCGAAACCTCCTGGAAGGACAGCAGCAGCAGACTGCTATATTATTGAACCACCCAGAAGCGGAAGCACCCAGAGTGAAGCAATTCCGGGCATTGTACCCGAAGTAATTTTATAGGAAAGAGAGCCCTTTGGAAGCTGAAGAATGGGCTCAGAGTATCGAAGTCGATCTGGAAGCAGCACAAGTGCCAGACATCGCTTCGGTACGGGTTGCGAAGCTGCAACTAACCTATAACGCCCGAGTATGGTGGAAGGAGGAAGAAAGCCGTCTTGCCCAACCTATCGAATGGAAAACTTCTCGTGACATGTTCGACGCGAAGTACTTTCCAGAGACTGCCCGATTTGACATGGAACAGCAATTCATCCACCTGCAACAAGATTCGATGTGGGCCAAACCTGTGGATGAGTATGATGCTGAGTTTACCATGCTCGGTAGGTAAGATATGTCTGAAATATTCGATTTTCTTATATCGCATACTACACAGCTAACACAAGACCGTAACAGGTTCGCGACACACCTCATTCCGACTGCTGAGATCAGGTCCAGACGATTTCAGAAAGGGTTAGATCCAGAGATCCAAGCTGCCTTAGCTATAGGGGATTTCCCAACCCACGACCTAGCTCTGAAAGCTGCCTATATGTCATGACCCGAAATGGCACGTGACTGGAACTTGAATCATATGAAGTCTATAGGACCCCATCTAATTCAAGTAAGCCAAAAATCCCAGAAATCTAAAACATTTTAAGGAAGAAGTGAAGAAAACTTATTTCAAAACAAGTGGTTTTAAGCACATAAGCCGAAGTATTGCATTTTTAAAATCTCAAGTCTTTTCTGAAAATTTCGGCAGAATTTCCTTTGTACTACTGGCCCCAAACGGGGTACAACATGAATAATATGAATAAAGGCATCTCCAAGCGGTAGTTAGCTCTTCGTCAATTGACGGTCACAACCACGCAAACAATATAATATACAACGCCGAAGGGCGAGGATCAAAATTTAAAAAGGAAACTCAATAACATCAAGAAACCATAATAATACAATGCGTGACTCTAAGGTCGAAAGAATATACAACTGGTCTTCTAAGATTATAAAATATACAAGTCTGGTTGATGGAGTTTACTAGATACAATAGAATGTAAATAAAGTACAATGGTGGTCACGATACAAGTGAACCCACCTATCAAAGCAATCACCCGAAAAGGAGCAGTGTACCAGCAAAGCCGCAACGAACCTGTACGACAAAACCTGCAACAAACTGTGGCACAACGAGGTGAGTTACCAACTCGTGAGTAGAAAACATCACAGAGCAGAAATCGTATGTATGACTCAATCCTAGGTCAATACGATCAATAATATATATCCTCAATATGATAAAGTCTGAAGCATGATAAGGTGGTAAGGGTAAACATCTATACATCAGAGTAATACCAAGTGCTCGGGCCAGTGCCTCAGATAGCAACATATCATAAATATGAGGTATGAATGCAATATAATGAAAACAGAGTACATCATGAATGTGAAAACTGTTTTCTTCATTAGTGAAATTTATGTATATATAAATCGATGTATCATCAGTGAAATCAACATAGAATCAGTGTCAAGCATCGATACAAAACATAAATCCCAATATCTCAATATCTCAGGCTCCGGGAATCCGGACTGGCCTGTATCCTCGAATCTCAATATCTAGGGATCCGGCTATCCGGACTGGCCCATATCATCAAATCTCAAAACCTCAGGCTCCGGCTATCCGGACTGGCCCATACTCCGATCGGTATCCTCCGGATATCCGTCGAGTCACAATAAAATCACCAGCCGGTAGTGCTCTCCTGCCAGGCTCAACGCCATTATCTGCGACCATCTTGCCCCGGGGTACCACACCGGGTCTACCATGCACCCGCAGACGGTTCCTCCTCCTCCTCGAATTGGGTATATGATATCGCTCAAGAGCCGAGAAAACTCATGATGGACATATCTAAAATCATATCATGAGAAAACCGCAACTTTCTTTTTAAAATGATAATCAGTTTATAAAATCCTTGCGGTTTCTCCAAATCCAGAAATCTCATGGAAATCCGAAATCCAAATCTCAAGGGCAAATAAACAATGAATTTCATAATATTGGGCTCCGGCAATCCGGACTGGCCCATAATGTCATGGCAAATGAATATATAAATAAACATGAAAATCACAGTAATAAATGCAATGTCTAAGCTATCATATAAAAGCAAGCTCACTAGTACCATGTCAAAACTATCAACTAACATTTTATACTAATAAAGTAGTATTTTCTAATGTGTACGTGACATGGCAATTACCGATGATGATGTGTGTGAGCCGGCAAGCAGGTGTACGTGGAGCATACGCATCATCGGTAATGGTGTTGGTGTCCTGACAGCATGGGTTTCATAATAATTACTAAAGCACAAATAAGCATGCGATGCGATGCGAATAATAGAATATGCGGAAAATGAATGGTAAACGTAGCAATAAGGAATATACATTACTATATATGAGTCATACAGTTTTGACATTTGAAATAACACGAATCGTGGTGTTTAGTAAATAGGGACTATGGTGTTTTTAAGAAAAGGTACGTCTTTTGAAATATCCGTAGAATCCCATGTCCTGTCTTTAAAATATTCACGATTCGTTAGTTTTGAAATAGGTATGACTCGAGTCTAGTCTAACATCTACAAGTAAACTACAGGACTAAACTAACAGGCTAACCGGAAAGGTAAGGAAACCACCTAAATCTGAGTCGATATATATATAGTCGGTGATCCCGCCTCAATAGTATCATGTACGATACAATATATCATATGACATCCTCGAGTCAAGAGTGCGGATCTATCATCATAATTATAGCTCGTACGGTAAACCCATCGTACGGCATCCAAAATCTGGGTACGGGTCAAATATCACATTCATCTGGTATCCTTATCATCATATATCATGCACTGGGGGTACTGATCTAAGTCTAGTACATACCGATACCATCAACATATATATATATATATATATATATATATATATATATATGCATGTGTATGACAACACAACGCTTAAGGACCCGCTATAACATCATGTCGTATCTCATGATACGAACCAAATCACATCACCGATCTCATGGAATCACGCCCAATCTCATCGACACATCTCCAAATATCATATACGATCCTCAATATCCATGTGTGTTTATGTGTGTGTGTGTGTCTATATACTCACAACATATATGTATATATATACGTACAAGTAAATAAAATGTATGCGTGTGTGCGTGTGCGTGTGGGTGTAATCTTATTCTAGGGTTCGCAACTAAGAAACTAACTACGACACTATCAACCAATTACTAAAATTAAACTTATGATCTTCTAAGATCTATCTCGATAATCATTTAGTCTCACATAACACAAATTTATATATAATATATATCGTATACTACACAACGAACTGCGGGGGTGCTATACGCCATCCACCCGACCTCCCCCGTAGATATATATCTACTCACCTGATCATCGCTTGCTGAAGTCGATGTAGCCACCCTCTTCTTCATCATCCAAAGTCTATGTGGGGGTACCTACATATATACACATATAGCATTGTAAACGGAAATCACGCACGAAAACCAAAATGTCGCACGAATCACACATAAGTTCAAACCTATAGTTTACGCATGCAAGAATGACCAAACAACCCTCGAGATTGACGTGCAAACGTCAAGTGATCGAGACAAACACAAAAACCCAAATTTCAAGTTAACAGAATTCGCAAAACGAAATCAGAAACGATGCAAAACACTTCCAGATTTTATCCTAAGTGAAATCAGCCAATTTTGCACATGTGGAGGGTCTGATTTACTGGAGATAAAGCCACAGAACAAATACGAATACATTTCACCTCACCCTGGCAGCAAATTGCGGCTAGGAATAATAAATCTACGGCCTCAGTGCATGGTGGTGGTCTCGGGTCTTGGGGTTAGCTTCTAGGTGGCCTGCTTGTCTCACTGTGTTTGCTAAATAATTTTCAGGGCCTCCGGGTTATAACAGTTCTCTAAACTTCATCACAATTCCACAATTATCCGATATCGGGGATTTCTAAGTTCGCTAATTGGGGTTCTATTCTCTGGTTTAGTCCAATATATCATCACTACAGGGGTTGTATGGTCTCTACTAACCTCAATTACACCTTTGGATTCAATTCAAACCCTAACCTCTTCTAGAAATTTTCAAAGTTCACATATCCACGCTAATTCGGTTCTAAACATGTAAAGGTGCTAAGGTGAATGAAATACAATACAAAAGATGAAGGAATTACCTCATTTGGAAACTCAAGAATTTTCTTGAGTTACCCCAAGTCTTCAAAATCCGATTTTTCTTGGTCCAAAGTGTTTGTAGGGAGCTTGTGCATGTTTTTTGTGAAGTGGAGATGAACTTTTGATGTTGTTTTGGGGTTGTTTGTGAGGGTGTAGAGATGGGGGAGGGAGAGGGCAACGATGTTTGAGGAGAGGAGAGGAAAAGATGAAGAAACAAGGAGGGAAAACAATGTGGGACAAGTCAAAACCCCTCACCTCTCTCTCTCTCTCTTTCTTGCCCATACTCTATTGTTTACTCTTTTCCTTTTCTTTTTCTTTTCTTTTCCTTTCCCTTCTCTTTTCTTTTCTCTCATTTAAAACCAAACCAAAACATTTGAAAAGAAAAGCCATGGGGGAAATGTAATAAGTGTGAAAAATGACTTGGTGCATGTCACATGTACAAAACTAGCTTAATGCGCGATTAGCGATATTTAATCATGATTAGCATTAAAATTTTATATAATTAATTATAAAAATTCATAATTGCCTAAATCACATAAAACACCCTCATTTCAGAAATTCCTACAATTTTCCAAATATTTCCCGATTTATCGGTATTTAATTATACTGCACTAATAAAATATTATGATATTTATTATTTAATTAAAAAAAATTCCAAAAATAATATTTTATTTTTCTGAAATGTTACACTATAAATATGAGACGGTGGTGAAGAAGAAGGCCAGATCTCAATCTGCCGGTGTGAAGCACCCTGCCACACCCAGATGACAGGAGGAGCCTCTTCAATACCAACTTTTGAACCCAGGAGACCGGAAGAAACAAATAACCGGCCAAGTCCAGATTTTTTTTTCTACTGCAAGAAGGATGGACACCTGTGGAATGACTGTAGGCGCGCAAAAGGCATGTGCTTAGTTTGTGGTGCATCCACTCAAGGAATCGGAACATGTCCTTATAGACGCAACCCAATTCCAACTCACAATACGTATCCGCAACGTCCAGCTATCCAGGCTCCTGCACCTCGTCTTTCTCTCCCAGCTCCACCTCCACGTGGACCTCCTGCACAGCCTAATCGCCAATTCCATCAGGCACTGAGGAACATGCCTCGAGGGCAGAGAAACATGCCTCCAGCTAGGAGGAATGTACCCCGGCGTCAGGCTTTCATCTTGGTCGCCGTAGAAGCCGAGACTGTAGACCAACGTAACCCAGGTAATTCCCTTACATCTTTTTCAATCATTCCAAAACTTTTGCATTCTTTCGTTCTTCCAAATATTTTTCATGCACCATCAATTGTTCTATCACCATCATTACCATCAAACTTTTCTTGAATCTGTGACACTTTCCTTCTATAAATTTCGAGGATGAAATTTTTATTAGGAGGGTAAAATGTAATGACCGTGAACTTTCTGTACAGAATTTTTTTTCAAAATACAGAAAGGAGCACCTAAGCCTGAGCACAAGTTATAAATTTAATTTGCTTTAGAACAGCAAGAAAGCACTTGTAGCTCATTGGTAAAGCCTTGCACTGCTGTGACATAGCCCCTGTGTTCAAATCCCCTCAGCCATATATTATTTTTATTGATTTTTTCTTTTAAACTTTTAGAAGCTCAAAAGTTTGCACGTGCACTATACGTAAAATAAAAAGTCACTGAAAAATCAAACATGTGCAAAATAGTATTTATACAGACCCTGACATGTGGCAGCAATCCAAGCACCCCCACCTCCAAAACGACCGGCGAGATATGGCTTGGGGCCGGCGCCGCCGGGCCCCCCATCCCTATTGCTCCTAAATTTTTACCCTGTGCCCCTTGGACTCCCCCCACTAACCCTAATCTGTTTGATTTCCCTGCACATTTCTAGAGAATTAAAATGAGGCATTAATCCAAATTTTAATGCATATTTTTAATTCATTCTTTATTATTCTAAACCCCAATTTCTCCTATAAATACCACACTACACCATAGCCCTCCTCATTCAGAATTCCATTGCAAAAACTCTCTAAAATTCCTAAGTCCAAGAAGTTGTACAAGTGGAGTTAGCTCAAGGCAAGGTTCCGGCGACGTTTCGGGAAGAATCCGGCGGCACCACGACTCCACGAGACTCTCAACTTGTTCATAGACCTCTCCTCTTTTTTGCATCCAGTAAGTCCCATCTTCCCTCTCCTCTCTCTATTAAAAAGAATCCTATTTCCAAAGCTCGTCGGAAGCGGAGTTAATCCGACTTCCGATTCTCATTTTCTTTAAAAACTCAATTTTTATTAAACAACAAATTAACCATTTAATTATATATTGTTTAGTAACCATTAAAAAACAATTGGACAAAGTTTCAATTCAAAATATTATGTTAAACAAATTCTATTTCACCTTTACAGTAAAATACCCTTAAGTTGGCATACGACATTACCTGATCTTTTTGCTCATATTACCTTTAGAAAAATCACGAAGTAATGACCTAGCTCATCACAACACTCATTCTTGACATAGCACGATGGCTTTTGGAACTTGTGGGATAAAATACGAAATTACATTTAAATACCATAAACTTTCAAAAACCGTTTTCTTTAAAAGTGTATTATTTAATTCCTTGCAAATTCGTCTCTACAAACTGATCAGGATGGTGTGGGTTATCGCACATTCTCGGGCCTAGTAGAGCGAGATGCAGACCTCCCTACGGAGCATCCGATCTCGATGGAATTGTTAATGCAATTTTTAAGAAAAATGTGATTTCTATTTAATAAATAAGTTCTATTTATATATATATATATATATATATAATCAAAATATCTACTTTAAATATACAATATATATATTCCATGTTTCTAAATCAAAGGAATCGCAAATTTCATGAAACTACCAATACAAATCAATACAATTACAATATTACACTATAATACCATATACTATTCAAAGTTAGGTTTATATCCACTAGAATATTTCATTTTATAAAAATCGCAACTAAGAAAACCCTAAAGGCGATAAATAAATACTTGAGGTTTATTTTGAAAATATATCAAACTATTTTTCATAAAACTCCCTCAATTTATACTAATTTACAATAAGGACTCTAGTAAACATAAGTTTAAGCGGGGCCAGTTCTCTTGAGCCTCAGGGAGCCGGAGAATATGGGTGCTTGCCTATCTAAGGTAGACAAACTAAAAACGGTGTTATCAATACGGTAATTGTGTTGGAAAAAGACACAAATCCTGCCGTCCATGTGCAGCAGTTACCGATAACATCAAAACTAATTCAGGACTTCAATTCGTTTTAAAGTGTCTGACTCAGACAGAGTCTCAGTCTAATCTAATAACAATCCGAACCTAATCTATCCTTGAATATGATTCAAGTATAACTCCTATTCAACATGAATCCATTTATACCAGAATTCAATCTGTATCTACATGACTCGACCGAACCGAACCATGGATATACTATGATTACATGAATATCCATTTATATCCATTCCGTTTACATGATATCATGGTTTCGGCAAGTCGTACCTCTATTAAACAAAACAATATACATTAATACAAAATACATTACGTGGTTTTTAAAGGGGTAGACTGGCACGGAATGTGTTAAAGGTGGCACGAGATGGTCATTAAAAGACATATCTATACATCTATTGCCGTTGTTCCGTTGTTTTTTCGACGGAGCCTTGTACTACGGGTTACCAAAGTCCACGGTGTAAGTAGGACTCCTCTCGTATATACTGGCATATTCTGTACCAAGCTACAAATAACTGCGTTAACGTAACAATCAAATAGTATACAGTTATATTCTTTCTGTCTATTCTATTTTTATCTCTCTTTGGTACTTACTGAGCGATTGTTTGCTGATGACATTCCTATTTCTCTTCTTTGCTTGAAATGTTGTCAGGAGGACCCTTCGCTGAGGAGTTCTTGACCAGCCATGAGCACTTGGAGCAGACCACTGAGCAGTACGACCATTATGCTTTACTTGTACATACTTTTATTTTCGGTACAAGCCATTGTTTAGGAATTGATTTCCATTCTTGTATTTACATTTTCAGTTGTATTGTAAAGAAATGTTTAATCAATAAAAGTTGTTGTTCATTTATATCTCTTGTCATTTTTCTTGTGTACTTTATTATATTGCTTAGTTACGCTTAGCGTGTTTACTCGTGAGTAAATACGTAACGGGCCTCGTCGCGTCTCCTTACCCGTACACTGGGAAGCAGGGCGTGACAGTTGTAGAGGCATAATCGCAAAAGGATTTAAAATGTAATTCAAAAGAAAACCAGTTATATAGTAAATGGTATTTTAATGTAATCTTGTATTCGTAACAAAAATTCATACAAGGATATATCGTGCTATGAAACCATGTGTGTTTGTGAGGTGTAGATCGTTACCCCATGAAGTTTTCTAAGGTATGTTTTAACAAAATACTAAAAGAGGTGTTATCTATAGTTCATGGTATTTTAATGAAAAAGTTAAATTGTGATTGTTTTACAAAATATTTCTGGATAAAATTTATTCTAGACATGAGTATTAAGCTTATAAGTGAAGTGGTACAATTTTTTTGATCAAAAGGAAAAAGAAAAATGGAGTTATATGCTTTAGAAAAAGGAATATCGGTAATAACTTCACTTTTTATCGATTTTGATTAAAAAGAAATTCAAAAATAGAAAGGAAGATTAGGAGGGATTTACGAGTTATTTAGGTTAAGGAAAGGTAAGAGAAAAGAAAGTTGTCGTCGCGGCATCGTGGGAGCTCCGGAATTGCTTTGATTCTTCGTCGGAAGTTGACTGCTTGCTAACTCCACTTGTACTTAGAAAATTTTGAGAGATTTGGCTAGGAATTTTAGATTGATGAAGAGCTAGGACATGGGGTAGTATTTATAGTGTAGAATTAGGGTTTTGGAATTAAAATGGTGAATTAAAATGCATTAAAAATGTGATAAATTGGGAATTGAAGGATCTCTGTTTGATTGCAGAGCAATCAAACAATGCAGGGGAGTTAGGGGTAGGGGAAAGGTCGAGTGTGCAAAGCCCGGGCCTCATTGGGCTCGGGCCGACCGTCGGTGCCGTCTATAAGTGATGATCCGCCGGTCGAATTAGTAAGGGGGGCCGTTGGATTGATGCCACGTGTTCATGCCAGTGTTAACTCCATTTTACACATGTTTGATTTTTCCGTCTTTTCATTTTTATGTGCATTGCACGTGTAAACTTTTGGGTTTCCAAAAATATTAAAAATAAATCAGAAAAAAATAAATGTGTCTGATGGGATTCGAACACAGGGGCTATGTCACATCAGTGCAAAGCTTTACCAGTGAGCTACAAGTTGTTTCTTGCTGTTCTTAAACAAAATATACTTATAACTTGTACTCAGGCTTGTAAACTCATTTCTGTACATTAAACTGAAAAATTTTGTACAGTAAATTCAGCGTCATTACATTCTACCCTCCTTATAAAAATTTTGTCCTCAAAATTTACATTTACATAGGGACTAATTTACAAATAAGTGAGGGTATCTTGCATGCATGTCTTCTTCTCGTTCCCACGTTGATTCTCCTGGTGAATCTTTTGTCCACATCACTCGGACCAAGTTTACTTCCTTGTTCCGCAGTGTCTTCACCTTTCGGTCCAGGATTTCAATGGGTTGTAGCTTGCAAGTCAGGTCCGTCTGTACAATGAGCTCGGAGTTATCAAGGATGTGGCTGGGGTCGCTCACATATCTTCGTAGCTGGGATATATGGAACACGTTGTGAACTCCTTCCAATGAGGGCGGTAGTGCCAAACGGTATGCCACTTCTCCGACTCGTTCGAGAATGTCGAACGGTCCTATGTATCTGGGACTGACCTTACCCCTCTTGCCAAAGAGGATCACTCCTCGGTTTGGAGAGATCTTTAAGAAAACATGATCTCTAGATGTCGTTGCTTTGCATCAGCCCAATGCTTCTATCGGTCTTGGGCTATGTGCATTCTTTTCCTGATCATGCGAACTATACCTACAGTTGCCACGGTCATCTCTGGTCCAAGGAGTTCACGATCTCCGATGTCGTCCCAACTTAGCGGTGAATGACACTTCCTTCCATAGAGTGCTGCAAATTGTGCCATTCCAATGCTCGCCTGATAGCTGTTGTTGTATGAAAACTCCACAAGGTGCAGGTGATATTCTCACGAACCTCCGAAGTCTAACATACAAGCTCTTAGCATGTCTTCTAGAATCTGAATTGTCTGCTCGGACTGTCCGTCCATTTATGGATGGTAAGCCATGCTGAAGTTCAGACTCGTTCCCAGGCTAGCTTGTAGACGCTGCCAAAATTGTGACCGGAATCTTGTATCACGATCGAAGATGATGCAAACTGGTACACCATGTAGTCTCACAATCTCCTGCATGAGTTCATGGGTATCAATTATAGTACACTTTGAAGAGTTATATATTACTTTAGATTCATGCTCACCTCCATGTACTTCTTTGCTAACGTCTCAATAGATTGGCCAACTCGAAAGGGGATAAAGTGAGCCGACTTAGGGAGTCGATCCACAATAACCCATACTACGTTGTTACCCTTCGTGCTGCGAGGAAGGGAAGTCACGAAGTCCATGGTAATGTGCTGCCATTTTCATTCTAGGATTGGTAATGGCTGAAGTAGACCAGCAGTTCTATGATGCTCAGCCTTTACTTGCTGACACACCAAACACTTGGCTACGCTTCTGGCTACTTCGCGCTTACCACCAGTAGTGTTGTCGTAGATCCTTA
Source organism: Agapanthus africanus (assembly GCA_030015575.1). Lineage (NCBI taxonomy): Eukaryota > Viridiplantae > Streptophyta > Magnoliopsida > Asparagales > Amaryllidaceae > Agapanthus > Agapanthus africanus. Next base: position 560,204,385 of record JASDDO010000022.1, on the reverse strand, counting down.
TACATTTTTGTACCACCGGGGTGTTCTAAGTACGGAGAGCTATGAGCTTCTTTCATCAACTCTTCTCGAACTGGGCCATTTGGTACACACAATCTACTTCCATATCGCAAGGATCCATCTTCGTGGATGATGAAATCAGTTCAAAGTCCACTTTCTACTTGTTCTCTGATCTTTTGTAGCTTGGCATCACTTGCTTGAGCTGTCTTGATCTGATTGACAATAGTAGACTGGACTTGTAAGTTCATCAAATACGAAGCGTTGCCTGTCATAACTACTTCGATCGCCAATCTGTGCAATTCCTGCTGTAGCTTCCACTAAGCGGTGAGATTCATTGTTAATGGTTGGCAGCTAAGTGCATCAGGAACTACATTCACCTTCCCGAGATGATACTATAGGTTGATGTCGAAGTCCGCCATGAGTTCTAGCCATCTTCTTTACCGCATGTTCAAGTCCTTCTGAGTAAATAAATACTTCAGGCTCTTCTGTTCAGTGTATATATCCACCCGTTCTCCCAAGAGGTAGTGGCGCCAAATTTTAGGTGCAATGATAACAGCTGACAACTCCAGATCATGTGTTGGATAGTTGTGCTCATGAACTTTTAGTTATCTTAAAGCAAAAGCTACAATTTTTCCATGCTGGTATAGAACACATCCTAATCCCTTACCAGAAGCATCACAATGTACGGCAAATCCTCCAGATTGATCCTGTATCACAAAGATAGGAGATGAAGTTAATCTTGATTTGAGTTCTACAAAAGCTTTTTCGAATGCTTCATCTTTACGTGTGAGCTTAGTCAGTGATGTTGCAATCTACGAGAAACCTTCAATAAATCTTCGGTAGTATCCTGCTAATCCTAAGAAACTTCGTATATCTTTCACCGTCTTTGGTGTCGGCCACTCGCCTAAAACGATATGTCCGAGAAATCCGACTTGATCTAGCCAAAATTCACACTTGCTGTACTAGGCATAGAGATGATGTTGTCGCAATGTCTCCAGGACAATCTGTAAATGCTCAATGTGTTCTTTCCGATTCTTTGAATACACCATGTTGTCATCGATGAAAATGACAACGAACCTGTCTAAGTACTCTCGGAAAACTTGGTTCATCGGATTCATGAATATAGCAGGTGCATTGGTCACTCCAAATGGCATCACGAGATACTCATAATGACCTATCGAGTCCTAAACGCCATCTTCGAAATATCGGACTCTTTGACCTTCACCTGATGATAACCCGAACGAAAATCTAGCTTCGAAAATACATAAGACCCACTTAGCTGATCGAAAAAGTCATTGATGCGCGGTAGTGGATACTTGTTCTTAATCGTCACTTCATTCTGAGCTCTATAATCTACACACATCCTGTATGAACCTTCATTCTTCTTCACGAGCAAAAATGGAGATCCCCAACTTGATGTACTGGGACGAATCCAACCTTTCTTCAGGAGTTTGTCCAACTGAATGCGGATCTCCTTCAATCCTTATAGACTTAATCGATACAGAGCTTTGATTACCGGTTGCGCACCAGGTTGTAAATCAATGCTGAATTCAAGAGCTCGATCGGAAGGCAAACATGTTATATCTTCAGGGAACACATCCTCGAACTCTCGAACTACCTCTGGCTTTTCTTCATCCGCCGGTAGATTAAACACTTCTGCATTCTTTGGTTTAGCATGGAAGATTCCTGGCTCCAACGTTCTATCTCCACTCTTGAAGAAGAAGACTGGGTGATCTGGTATCTCAAATACTACCCTCCTTTGATGGCAGTCAATCGTAACATAGAAAACTCCCTGCCAATCCATTTCCAACACAACATCGAAGTTTGGGATGTCCAGTACTTTGAAATTCACATAGAATTCTTGTCCGCAAACTACAACTGGACATTGATCAAATCCCACAGTTGCCTTCAATACTCCATTCTCGGAACTGACATTCCATCTTGAAATGAGTGGCTTCATGGGAATCACATGCATTCTCACGAATCATTGCGACATGAAGCATTGTGATGCTCCAGTGTCGAACAATGTGAGTGCAATAAGGGTGGCTACTAGTATAGTACCTAAGTTGTGTGAGATTGGTTTTAGATACAGGAAAAGTTATAGAGATATACAAGGATTTGAAAAGGTGAAAGGATTGGGAATTACCTGTGATTACTTGGCCAGTGGTTTCGGCTTCCTCAACTGTCATTGTGAAAGACTGACGTCTGGGTACATTCCTCCTTGCTGGAGGCACATTTCTCTGTCCTTAGGGCATGTTTCTCTCCCCTTGAGACATATTCCTCTGTGGCTGATAGAATTGATGAGGAGGCTGTGCAGAAGGTCCATGAGGAGGTGGTGCAGGTAGGGCTATTCGCAATGCAGGAGCCTGAATAGCTGGCCGCTGCGAGATTGTAATTGCGGGTCTAGGTGCTGGAGCTGGGTTGAGACGGTATGGACATGCTCCAATGGAGTGAGTGGATGCGCCACAAACCAAACATACAACATTTGCATGCCTGCAGCCTTTCGCTAGGTGTCCATTCCTTTTGCAGTAGAAACAAAATTCTGGACTGGGTCGGTTAAATGTTCCTCCTGGTCTCCTGGGTGCAAAAGTTGGCCAGGAAGAGGCTCCTCCTGCCATCTGGATGGCAAGACATTTCACACCGGCGGTCTGTGTTCTGCCCTTCTTCTTCACAACTGTCTTATAGCGTCGGGCAGTCTTCAAAGTGTTGGATATAGTGCCCTCAAGTCAATTATTGTAATCGCAAGCACGCGATTATGATAATTGCAGGAGGACCTATACGGGTAGAACAGTCTTACTCGAGATGATAGTATGCTATCTGGTTTGTCTCTATCATCATATACATGCATTATGTGGTATTACAGATCACTATTACATGTTGATAAGGCCCATAGGATTCTTTCTTGACTACCAGCATTATGATGGTGATCATATACGTGGGAGCTGGGTGGTCTATAAGCACATCCTTAAATGTCCCTAGTCAAGGGAGTATCGAGACAGGGCATCGATACTTCGGAGTAGACTAGTGTATACTTATCGATACCCCGACGAGGAGCGGTGGCCGGTCTCACAAGCCATTGGTGTCAGCTAGTCACCTAAGATAGTATACAGGTGCTTATTGGGTTATGAGTACACTAGAAGGACTTGCCGGGAATATGCTAGTTGGTATTATAACTATTGTCAGATAGCAGTTCTCAGGTTACATGAGTACAAGTTAGTCTGTCGACCAGAGATCGTCATTTGTCTCATTCAAGTTCCTACTGTTCTTTGATTACTACCCTACCACGGCTCAAAGGAGTTATGCAAAAAGGTTTTAGTTGGGTACAGTACCGAGCCACATGGAGGAAGTGAGCGGATCTTCGGGGTTTCGTCTCTCCCGGTATTGGGGGTTGATGTCACGCGGTGCACGGGTAGCCATCACCAGAAATCCTTAGTCAAGGTAGACAAGAATTACTGATTTGGATCAGTAGTTTCTTAGTTGGTGATGGGCTTCCTACCGACACGAAATATCGCGTTATTAGGGGTCTGACTTTATCCGCCCTTCTAGACCCAATATGCGATAGTCTTAGACGAACAGACTGGGTTGTATGGAGATTGTCACTGACAGGCTCTGTAGGGGTTCGGATGAGTTTGCTCGTCGGTCTTCCTTTCGCTCAATACCTGGATGGTCGTTACATACAGCTGGTGCCGCTGACATGCTTGTTGTTAAACCTACTGACAGCGTATTGACGAGTCTTTAGAGTCCTACATAGAGGGTTTTCATGATTCAGGCGATATGATGTAGATGGCGTATGTTGATACATACAGGTGTCCGATTAAATATGTATACAGGCTACACAGACTTTTTATCGAACGGTTGATAATACTAGCGGTTTAGGATTGAGCCAGATTATTAAATCAAGTTTTGATTTAATAATTTATATATATATTTTTATATATGTATTCTAGTATTATTTTTCACTATTCATTTTCTCTCTTGACTATTCGTATTTTTATACGAATACGCGTATATGTATTTTGATACGTATACCGGGTTGTATTCCGTATTTATAAGGAATACCTTCTGGAAGTTGGGCACCTCATTATATGATTTTCTTTTTAGAAAATCATTTGTCATTTGTAAATGAGGTAGAGGGTGAGGTGGCATAAGCATGGTTGAGGTATGTAGAGAGGTATAGTATTTAATTGTTTATTGTAAAATGAGATGAGATATTTTCTTTGCATGGTTAAGAAATGAGTAGCCATTCTTTCTACATGCCATTCATTCATTCATTCATTCATTCATACTCTCTTGACTTTTCATGCTTGAGAGTACCTTTTCTATACTTAGCCATTTTTCTTGCATGAGAGCCCATGCCTTGGTTTTCCTCACCTCCTTATTCTTCTTTGAATGCTCACTTGAGCATGAGATATGAAAGAAAAAGATAGTGAAATATTCCTACATCCCCACTCTCCATTGCTAGCAACCTTGGAGCGTCGGTTGCTTCGGTAGGCGAAGCTAGAGCCTGCATCATTTCCCTCAGGTGGATTATCTTCAACGGAGGAAAACCGGCAATCAAGCTCGATCTAGGAGACCCCTTGGAGCTAAGGAAGATGGTAGAAGACCGAAAGACACCTATCATTCGGTATAACCCTTCTATCTCAGTAGTTTAGCTCTTTGTAGTGTAGCTAGTGTAGGTTTATGGTTTCCATTCTAAAAGGGTTCGTTAGCGCCAAGTATTTTTTAACGCCAATTTTTGTTCCACATTGGCCACGGTAAATAGCCAGGGCCCTAGCAAACCCCAACATGGTATCAGAGCCACCCCATAAACCTTTACTAGCTAGTTTACACAAGGTTAAAATATCGATCGACCAAATTTTCCGAATCGCAAATCCATTTTGTCATGCTCACAGTCGATTTTAAAACATGTTCAAAAAATGTTTCATATTGTCTTCAAAATACGTGCAGGCATTTATAGGGCACCTCAAGAAATTTAGGCAAGTGAGCCAACAATTTGGCCATGTAACCGCTGCAAAACATGCCTATTAGCGGCGGTTCTGCGGTCATTTAGAGGCCAATGTGCACAAAATTTCTTCTGGCACTCTATTATTTGGAAATGTGATTTTTGAGATGTATGTTTTTGGCCCAGATTTGTTTGAGTGCTGGTTTGCATTTGAGGCCAATATGGAAATGTTTTAGTCGATCAAAATTTTAAGTATGCATATTTATCAGTGCATGTGATGATATCTGCGACCGTGAATGTCATTGAGCGGTATAACCCGACTAGTTGCTTTATGTTCAACTAGACGGGTTTGCCAACATGATATTCACGTTGATGTTCTGTATTGTGCTGATATTGTGGTTGAATTGTCGTGTTGGATAGCTTATAGTGCAATGGTAGTTGTACAGTTCAGATTCATTTGTATATTCATTATTGCGTGGCGAGCGTCCGACATGTGGACAGCCGTCTCTGCCATATTGTATATTATTTTATTAGGGTACGACTGGGTTGAGGTCGATGTCGCCATTGTATATATGATTTTATTTTCTGTACTAGGATTACCCCGCGGTGGAGTGCTCGAATAGCCAGATTCTAGAGGGAAACGGGCCCGCATATCATGGTGTTGAGACGGAGGGGGCCTTACTCTAGAATTGGCGGGCTATTCGCCGCACTCTTAGGGGGTATAGGATGACCTACGGAGGGGTGCTCAAGTTACTGGATTCCGTGAAGTGCTGGGTAGCACATTCACTTTGTTGATTGGGGTTGCCTCACTTCTGTGATTGGCAGGTAACTTGCCACACTCATAGGAGTATTGGTTATTCATTGCACAGGCTATCCACACGATCGGGGAACATCAGGTTTCATTTGCGGTTCAAAGGAAACCCGGGGCTCGTAGATTGTCCGTTATTTTGTGTTGCTTATCGATTTTCTGTGATGTTGCTTATATCATGCCTGAGACGAATGTTATATATATTTATATATACTAGTAGATGTTGTATATGTTTTGCATCCGCGCTAGTCCAGCCTCTGCTTTGCAGTTAGTTAAGTAATCTAACAGTGCATGACGTGGCCCCGTGGCGAATGCGGATGGCATATACGTACATTGTATTTTCGTTCTTTTCTGGTGTGATATTGATTAATTTATGTGACTGCATTAATTCCGATTAATGCAAGGAAAACAAACATAAATGATGTTGTTGGAACCAATTTTTGAAAAATTGTTATTACAGACGTTTCTCTTTGCTTTGCATAGTGGTGTTCGTTCAAGAACATCCAGCACCTCTTCTACTAGGCAAGAGCCTAGATCCCTTCACGGGGAGTGGGCTCTTGAGCAAAAGTTTATGATACTGTAGATTACTCGGTTTTCTTCAAAACCACTAGTTTTTAAAAGCGGAGCCTAAACCACTCCTTTTCAAAGCTATTCGGTTCCTTCAACGATATCAAGTTCATTACGTTAAAGGCTTTTCGCCAAAAACCATCTGTAGCCCTCCGTCATTTCAGATTAGTATTGCTTAGTATTCGTGCTACGTATGTCGTGCTCGGCCGAGGCATAGTGTTCGGTAGCTATGTAGTGCTTTTGTGTTGCATGGTAATGCGATTGGTTAGGACAGTCGCACGGTCATTTTGGCTCAGTCAAGGACTCATGCGGGTGGGTTTAATGCAATCAAGATAATGATGGGTTGAACTTGACTAGGACCCTTTGATATGTTGGCTCAGTCAAGGTCACTTAGGTCCTAGGGGTAAAAACCACATCGGGAGTTTCAAACATAAAGGAAACTTGCCTGGCATACGCATACCTTCTGGAGTGTGGTGACTTGAGTGGCTTCCATCAAGTTATCATGCGATGATTGTTGGATCCCGATTCCCACTGATGAGTAGGTGTTACTCCTCAGGTGATTTTCAGATGATCCCGACTAATTCTCCTTTTAGGGTTTGAAGGAGAATTCGAAGAAACGGTGTGAGCCATTTTGATTAGATAAAGTGATTAACCAATCTGATCTAGGTTAGAGTCCACACTGAGTGCTTCTTTTCTCTCTCTCTCTCTCTCTTTGGCAGCGACCATGACCCGACCCCAAACTAAAACTCATGAACCAAGTTAACCGAACCTTCTTACACACTTTGGCTTTGGATTGTCATTTAGTCACGTATATCCCTGCCGCTCCTATTTTCCCATTGCATTTTTCCAGAACACTCTGTATCACTACGAAGATCCATATTGATTGGATATGCCATCGTATAGTTACATATGAACTCAAAGGAACTTGTTTCAGTTCGAGGATGGTTTTCGGTTCTGGAGAAATTGAATAAGATTATTCGGTTGTCTTTTCTCTTTACCTTCTCTCATGTTGCGAGAGCTCCTAGTGTCAGGAGAGTACACTATTACGCTTGTTGGATAGTTTTCTTCTAAACCATAGGTAGGTGCCGAAAGTTAAGGAAGGAAGAAAACCGATTAGCCTAAGTGTGGTGTACAGAAGGTAATAAGTAAATACATATAAAGGGATTAGAGTGAGAGCAAAGGAAATTGCGACTACTATCATTCATGACGAAACCGCGTATATCCCTGCCACTCTTACTTCCCCTTTGCATTTCTCCAAAACACTCCGTATCACTAAGAAGATCCATATTGCTTGGATGTTCCATCGTATAGTTACATACGAACTCGAAGGAACTTGTTTCAGTTCGAGGATGATTTCCGGTTCGAGAGAAATTGAATACGATTATTAGGTTGTCTTTTATTTTTCCCTTTTCTCAGGCTGCGAGAGATCCTAGTGTTAGGAGAGTACACCTATGCTTATTGGATAGTTTTCTTCCAAACCTTAGGCTGGTGCTGAAAGATAGGGAAGGAAGAAAACCAATTAGCCTAAATATGGTATACAGAAGGTAATAAGTAAAGATATATGAATGGATTGGAGTGAGAGAAAGGAAATATACGGTTATTGTCATGAATCTAGATAGTGGAAGAGGCATTGCTAGGATTACCCGGCCACCCCTTCGAAACATTTTTATGTTTCAGTTTTACTGTACGGTGTTAATTGAAAACTGTTTTCCCAATTAGATTCTAACTCTAGAGTATGTATTTACCAGACTTGATTCTCACATCTATATGGCATTACATATGCTGAGTAGGAGTAAGATATTGGGAATTGGGTGATTAGATCCTCAATATATATCAGAATTCTTTGTAATTGGTGATATTTAAGGAAATCACCTGGGTTTTTCCTAACGGCAAATATTTGGTTTTGAATATCCGTTGTTATGCACCAATTTCAAACTGATATATATGTACATTTATTTTATAAAGTGAGATATAACTTTTTGAAATTATGTTTATGACAATTACCAATATCAGTTGATGATTAGGTAAGGTGCATTCAACAACGGTGTAATTCTTCTTAACCATGACACAGTTGTCAACCTACGATACACAGGGTTTGAGTTATTAAACTCAGAGGACTTATACAAAGTATTGTATTTTGTCCGATGTCCATGAGGACAAAGGGGTTGGTACTCGTACTATATTTTGTTTACTCATGACTTCTCTAGTTTTAGACAAGTATTTTGTTGAAATACAAGGTCCAAATTTTGAGAAGTTATAGGTATAAGAATAAGGTAGAGAACCATATGTTGCAAGTGTCGGGATTCTTCAAGGTGATCACAGATGTAGATACGTGTGCTAGGTATTCCGTCGTTAGTAATAGTTTTGAGAACTTGCTTCTCTTTCAGTTTACTCATACGTGGGTGCATTCCTTGATGAGTAATGTTGCTTGGCCTTCTTCCATTTAGTTGATATGCACTGGAAACGGCTGCATATATTTTGGATCTGGTTCTAATTAAATTAGTGCCTTTGTTTCTATATTAGATATAGAATGGATTGACATCTTAACGATGTTAAGGTATATGGAGTTGTCCGGCTTATACTTAAAACCAAAATCTGGATAAACTCAAGGTATGTTTTAGTAATGGCAGTTTGTGGGTTATCCCGGGTTTTGACGAGGGTTAACATTCTACCATTTGGAAGATCAATAATTATATTGTTCTTGACTTGCCACCTCTTTAGAAATCATTAGTGGGTGTATGGTAGAACTGGAAGTCATTCCAGAACAACAAACGATTACTGAAAATTTAGTAGAACCTGAGGATTCAATTGGTTTTGACGATCCATTAGCCACTCCGCAGATTTGGTGGGTAACCTCAGCTACCCGAGAGGTATTTCGATCTCCTCAAAGACGGTGACAGGGAGGTTTTGGATTACCCATGCTTGTCACCACTGCTGTCCTAGACTATGAGATCTGGAAGGTGGATGACTACAACGTCGTTCTAAACCATCATTAGAAGTGGTGTAAATGACTCTGCTAGAGAGTTGTTGTAGTCAGTGGGAGCAGCGGAAGCATGGTGGGCAAGTAGTTTATGTCTATTTATAGATTAAAGCAAGAACAGCGGAGATAGATCATCTAGTTTTGATATGATAGCCATAGAATTTGATTTCATCAGAACAACAGATGAACCTTGTAAGAAGGTAGTAGGGAGTGATGTCCAGATATTTGGATGACATGCTCTTGATAGGAAATGATATTCCTATACTACGATCGGTTATACTGTGGTTGTCATAAAGTGTTTCTCCACATAAGATCTGGATAAAATATCAGGGATTCTGGTGACTAGATCTATGGTTTTAGATCTAGATTTGGGAAGTGTCCCAATTCGGGTACTTTGACACTATTCTAAAGTGTTTTAGAATGGACGACTTCTAGCGTGGTGGTGTACCAGCAGGTAATGGAGTCACCCTCTCAAAAGAGATGTCTTATAGACTGATGAGGAAAAGGATTTGCATGATTGGCATATCACTTGCTTAGGCAATTGAGTCAATCATGAGATGTCAAGTACCACACCAGATATTATTTTTGCACTAGCTGCAATAAACATATATTAATCCAATCTTAGAGAAACATTGGGAAGCAGTTATGAACATAAGTGGATGTTCTTCGTATATGGTAACGACAGCCTCCTTCAGGAAGCGGTTCTCATTTCAGGCTTCCAAAGTGACCTGGATGACACAGTGACTGTCAGAGTTATAGTTTTCCCTCTTTTGAGAGGCAGTATGTTGGACATGTGGTCCAAGCGGATACTGGGGAAGGAATGGCGCAGAATACGGATTAAATTCAGTGGATGACCAGTTTAAAAAGTTTGTTGGATTCGGAGTTCATTTGTAACAACTCCAAATTCTGTGTACAGAAAATTCATTAATAGTTAATGTACACTTGGGGTATTTGATTTCCTGTGAAAGCTATAAGTATTTGTTTTGATTTAGAACAGCAAGAAAGAGCTTGTAGCTCACTGGTAAGGCCTTGCACAACTAAGACAAAGCACCAGAGTTCAAATCCCATCAGCCACATTATTTTTTTGTTTTAATTTCTTTTAATCTTTTAAGAAGCCTAAGAGTTTGCACATGCACTACACGTAATAGGGTAAGTTACAGAATAATCAAACATGTGGACAGTAGAATACCAAACAACCCCGACTCAATACCCCAACACCAACCCCACCCGTCGGGAATGACCCGGCGACATTGCCAAAAGGCCCGGCTCCGCCGGTCTCGCCCGTACCAAATGCTTTCATATTTTTTCCCTGCAACCCATGGAATCCCCCCTTAACTCCTGTATTGCTTATTTATTCTGCACATTTTTCAGAGGCAATAAATCACCCATTTAATCCTATTTTTATTAAAAAATTTAATTCACTATTCATCCCCCTAAACCCTAATGTTTCCTATAAATACCACCCTCTTATCACCCCTCCTCACTCATAATTCCCTGCCAAAACTCTCAAGAAATTTCTAAGTTCCTATAGTATGCAAGTGGAGTTAACGAAGGGCGAAACTCCGACGAAGTTCCGGCAACGACCCAAGGAGTTTCCGGCGACGAAACGACGCACCAGTGCTTCCCCACTCTTCCTCTTTCTCCCCTCTACCTTATAAGCCAGTAAGTCCCCTTCTCTCTCTTGTTTTCTATTCTCAAACTTCTCATTCTCAAAACATGTCAGAAGCGAAGTTATCCGGTTCCCGATTCTCCTTTCTTTTAAAAATACAATTTTTTTCTTAATAACAATCCTAAAAATTTTGATATCTTGTTTAGTAATCATTAACAAAGACAATAGAACAAGTTTGACAACAAAATAATAACCGTACCAAGTTTTATTCCACTTTTACATTAAAATACCTTTATGTTTCATTTCGACATTATAATCTTATTTCCTTGATATACCTTTAGATAGTTCACGAGGTAGTGACCTATCTCATCATAACACACATATCTATCATAGCTTTAGATAGTTCACGAGGTAATGACCTATCTCATCATAACACACATATCTATCATAGCACGATGAATCTTGGGATAGTAGAATACGGGAAATACGACTTTGCAATTAAATACCTTTAACTTATCAAAACCATTTTCTTTAAAAGATGTATTAAAACATTTTCATGCAATTGCGCCTCTACAACCCATTTTGGGGACCCCGTTTGGGATGGTGCGGATTATCGACATCCTCGGGCTTAGTAGAGCGAGATGCAGACCTCCGCAAGGAGCATTCGATCTCGATGGAATTTTTATGCATTTTTCTTTAGAAAATGAGATTTTTACAAGAAAATAAATAAAATTATTTTCATTAATTATGTATATATAATTATTACCAAGACACTTATTTTAAATATATATATTGTTCCATGTAACCCAAAACTCAAGAAAAGAATTCAAATATTACATGAAACTACCATGATAATTCAAAACAATATTCATATTACAAAAAAATACCATATATTATGAAATTAAGTTTCATTCACTAGAAATGTCATATTTATAAAATATACATCAATGAAAACACTAAAGACGATAATTAAATACTTGGGGTGTATTTTGAAATTATACCAAAACTATTTTTACATAAAACCCCTCAAGTTATACTAAATTACAATAAGGACCCTAGTAAACATAGGTTTAAGTGGGATCAGTCTCTTGAGCCTCAAGGAGCCGGAGATATGGGTGCTTGCCGATCTAAGGTAGACAGCCTAACAAACGGTGTTATCAATACGGTAATTGTCTTGGAAAAAGACACAAATCCTACCGTCCATGTGGTGCAGTTACCGATAATATCAAAACCTAATTCAGGACTTCAATTTTTTTTAATTTTCTGACTCAGACCGAGTCTCAATCTAATCAATCTAATTTGAATGTGATACAAATACAAATTACAATACAAATGAATCTATCTATTAAGTCTATATCAATCTGTATCGACCGAACCGAACCATGGATATATTTTATTTACATGTTCTTCCATCATATCCGTTCCATTACTGATATCATGGTTTCGGCAAGTCATCCATCTATACAATTTACAATACAAAACAATACAAACAATACAACCAAGACATAGCAGGGTTTATAAAGGGTAGATTGGTACGGAAGGTGTTAAAAGTGGCACGGGACTGCAACCATAAGACACCTAATCTGAATCTCCATTGCCGTTGTACCATGGCTGAACGGTTCCTTGTAATCCATATACCTTTGTCCCCGGGATAGTGAGACTCCTCTCGTATACACTGGCCTCTTCTGTACCAAGCTACAAACAACAGCGTTAACACTAAATAACAACATTAAACAGCTATACTCTATTCTGACTATTCTATTCTTATCTATCTACGGGACTTACCGAGCGACTTGTTCGCTGACGACATTCTCTTTCTTCTTCGTTGGAATGTCGTCAGGTGTTTCGGACTCACTGGAGATCGAGCCCAGCAGCAAAGACTTGGATCAATTTACTGAAGACCCGGAGTTTTAGATTCGCTTCTACATTACATTTCATTTTCATTTCTGTTATGCCATTGTTTAGGCATTGCTTTCATTCCATGTATCTTCATTTCAGTTGTATTGTAAAAAACAGAATGTTTAATAAATAAAGTTGTTGTTTATTTATATCTTGTCTCCTGTATACATTTTATTTATATTTCTTAGATACGCTTAGCATGTTTACTTCTGAGTAAATACGTAGCGGCCTCGTCGCGTCCTCTGCCCGTATACTGGGAAGCGGGGCGTGGCAGTTTTGTTGGTGGCCCATGCAGGTCCGTTCTGTGTGGACATACAGGTCAGCTCTGTATGGACATACAGGTCAGTTCTGCGTGGACAAGCTAAGCAATATAAAACAAGAACCAGCAACTAAAAACATTCTTTACAATTCATATTCCTTGAATCTTCCAATTTCATATATTTTGAATCCGTCCTAATCCAAAATTTTCTTTCAGGGTTATGGATTCCCCAAACAACACTAGCACCAACTTCAACAACACTCCACCACTCCTACCGATTACACTTGCCGTAGCTGCTCCGATCAATAAGCAGACGGTTTTGCTTGAGGCGATCCGTAGCCTCCTGGAGGGACAGCAGTAGTAGACTGCTATCTTGATGAACCGTCCCGAGGCAGAAGCACCTGGGGTGAAGCAATTCAAGGCCTTGTACCCTAAGCAGTTCACAGGAAAAGAGAGCCCCCTAGAAGCTGAGGAATGGACTCAAAATATTGAAGATGACCTGGCAGCGGCACAAGTGCCAGAGATAGCTTGTGTTCGTATTGCGAAGTTGTAGATCACGGACAATGCAAGGGTTTGGTGGAAGGCGGAAGAAAGCCGTTTTACCCAACTGATCGAATGGAGGACTTTCCGCGATATATTCTACACAAAGTACTTCCCCGAGACTGCCAGATTCGACATGGAACAGCAGTTCATCCACCTACAACAGGGTTCGATGTGGGCCAAATCTGTAGATGAGTATGATGCCGAGTTCAACATGCTCAGTCGGTAAGATACGTATCAATATTTCGATTTTAAAATATCACATAATACACAGCTAACACAATATCTTAACAGATTCGCGGCACACCTGATACCGACGGATGAGATCAGAGCCCGACGATTTCAATAAGGGTTAGATCCGGAGATCCAGGCTGCGTTAGCTACAGGGGATTTCCCGACTCACAAATCCACTCTGAAAGTTGCCCGCTGATATGAGGCAGTGGTAAAGATGAGGGGCAGACCTCAGTTTGCCGGGATGAAGCGCCCTGCCAACCAGATGGCAGGAGGAGCCTCTTCAAGGCCACCATTTGTGCCAAAGAGACCGGGAGTACCAAACAACCGGCCCAGCCCAGCCTTTTGCACCTATTGCAGGAGAGATGGATATCTGATGAAAGACTGTCAGCGTGCAAATCGCCTTTGCTTAGTCTGCAGCTTAGCTACTTACGATATTAGGTCTTGTCCTCATAGACAAAACCCAAATGCTGCACCCAGGCCAGCAATCACATACCCGTAGCGCCTAGCCATTCAGACACCTGCTCCGAGACTTGCACTACCTACTCCACCTTCTCGTGGACCAACTGCACCTCCTCCTCGTCATTTCCATCAAGCTCAAAGGAACCCACCTCAAGGACCAAGGAACGGATAGAGGAATGCTCCTCCAGCAAGGAGGAATGTGCTGAGGCGACAGGCTTTCACGATGACTGTGGAAGAGGCTGAAGCCACTAGCCAAGTCATTACTGGTAACACTTCCCTTTCAAATTCTCTTTCAGTTCATAGACATACCTATATATCTTTTCTTTATACCTAAAATATATCCCACATACCTTAGGTACAATCTTAGTAGCCTCACACCTGCACTCGCACTATTCGATACTGGAGCATCTCATTGCTTTATGTCGCAACGGTTCATCCGAACTCATGTGATTCCAGTTACACTACTTGTATCCAGCTGGAATGTCAGTTCAGAGAACGGCATTCTAAAGGCAACAATGGGATACAACTTGTGTCCAGTGGTCGTCTGTAGCAGAGAATTCTATGCTGACTTCAAGGTGCTGGACATACCGAACTTCGAAGTGGTTCTAGGTATGGATTGGCTCGGAACATTCTATGCTACCATTTACTGTCTTCAAAGGAGGGTAGTATACGAGATTCCAGAACATCCGGTCTTCTATTTCAAAAGTGGAGACCGTACCGTGGAGCCAAGTATATACAAGGCGAAACCAAAGAAGGCAGTGGTTGCGGCAATTCAAGCAGAGGAAGGATCAAATCCAGAAGTAGTTCGAGAGTTCGACGATGTGTTTCCTGATGATATATCAGGTTTGCCTCCCGATTGAGCTCTTGAATTCAGCATTGATTTAATACCAGGAGCACAACCGGTGATCAAAGCACCGTATCGATTAAGTCCGGAAGGTTTGAAAGAGGTCCGAACTCAGTTGGACGAATTATTGGCGAAGGATGGATTCGTCCCAGCACTTCAAGTTGGGGATCTCCGGTTCTGCTCGTGAAGAAGAAGGAAGGTTCATATAAAATGTTCATTGATTATAGAGCCTTGAACTAAGTAACGATAAAGAACAAGTATCCACTCCCGCGCATCGACGATTTATTCGATCAGATAAGTGGATCTTGTGTTTTCTCCAAGTTAGATCTTCGTTCGGGTTATCATCAGGTGAAGGTCAAGGAATCTGATATCCATAAAACGGCATTCAGAACTCGCTATGGTCATTATGAATTTCTTGTGATGCTATTTGGAGTGACCAACGCACAGGCAATATTCCTGAACCTGATGAATCAAGTTTTCCGGGAATACTTAGACAAGTTTGTTGTTATCTTCATCGACGACATCCAGGTATATTCTAAGAGTCGGAAAGAACACGCCGAACACCAACGAATTGTCCTGGAAACTCTACGACAGCATCAATTATATGCCAAGTATAGCAAATGCAAATTTTGGCTAAATCAAGTTGGTTTTCTCGGACATATTGTATCAGGCGAAGGAATCTCTGTGGATCCAGCGAAAGTTTCAGCAGTAAGCGAATGGCCGACACCGAAGTCAGTGAAGGACATTCGAAGTTTCTTGGGTCTAGCTGGATATTACCGAAGGTTCATTGAAGGCTTTTCGAAGATAGCAACACCCCTGACCAAGCTCACACGTAAAGATGAAGAATTTGTGTGGTCAGAAGCATGCGAACAAGCTTTCGTAGAACTCAAGTCAAGGTTGACATCAGCGCCTATTCTCGTCATACCGGACCAATCTGGAGGTTTCGAAGTGCATTGTGATGGATCCGGTAAGGGATTAGGATGTGTTCTACATCAGCACGATAAGGTTGTGGCTTATGCTTCAAGACAACTGAAGATTCATGAGCTCAATTATCCGACGCATGATTTGGAGTTGGCGGCTGTAATCTTTGCTCTTAAGATTTGGCGCCATTATCTTCTTGGTGAGTGAACATATACACAGATCATAAGAGTCCGAAATATGTGTTTACTCAGAAAGAGCTTAATATGTGGCAGAGACGATGGTTAGAACTCAGGCGGACTTTGACATCAACCTGCAATATCACTCAGGGAAAGTGAATGCAGTACCAGATGCCCTTAGTCGCCAACCATTAGCAATGAATCTCACCGCACAGTGGAAGCTTCAACAAGACTTACATCAGATGGAGATTCAAGTGATCATGCCAGGTAACGCTTCAAGTTTGATGAACTTACAAGTTCAATCTACCATTGTCAATCAGATCAAAGCAGCTCAAGCAAGTGATGCCAAGTTGCAAAAGATCATAGAACAAGTAGAGAATGGACTCAAAACAAACTTCATCATCCATGAAGATGGATCTTTAAGATATGGCAGCAGACTGTGTGTACCAAAAGGTTCTGTTCGGGAAGAGTTAATGAAAGAAGTTCATAGCTCTCCCTACTCAGTACACCCTGGTGGTACAAAGATGTATAAGGATCTGCGTCAAAATTACTGGTGGCATGGAATGAAGCGTGAAGTATTCAGGAGCGTCGCTAAATGCTTAGTGTGTCAGCAAGTAAAGGCTGAACATCACAGGACTGCTGGATTACTTCAACCGTTACCTATCCCAGAATAGAAGTGGCAACACATCACAATGGATTTTGTGACTGCACTCCCTCGCAGCACAAAAGGTAACGATACGGTATGGGTTATTATGGATCGACTCACGAAGTCGACTCACTTCATCCCATTTCGAGTTGGCCAATCAACTGAGACATTAGCAAAGAAGTACATGGAGAATATTGTGAGGCTTCATGGAGTACCGGTCTGTATTTTCTCCGATCGTGACACTAGATTTCGATCGCAGTTTTGGCAAAGTCTGCAAGCGAGCTTAGGAACAAGTCTGAACTTCAGCACAGCTTATCATCCACAAACAGATGGTCAGTCTGAGCGAACTATTCAGATCATGGAAGATATGCTTAGAGCATGTATGCTAGACTTCGGAGGATCGTGGGAAGATCACCTATATCTTGTGGAGTTTTCATACAACAACAACTACCAAGCAAGTATAGGAATGTCACCTTTTGCAGCGCATTATAGAAGGAAGTGTCGATTGCCATTAAGTTGGGAAGATGTCGGAGATAGAGGACTCCTTGGACCTTATATGATGGTAGCAACTGTTGACGTAGTTCGTACTATCAAGGAAAGAATGCGCGTGGCCCAAGATCGATAGAAGCACTGGGCTGTTGCAAAGCACCGTCATTTGGAGTTCCAGCCGGGAGATCACGTATTTCTTAAGATATCTCCGAACCACGGAGTGATTCTATTTGGAAGACGGGGTAAGCTAAGTCCAAGATACATTTGACCGTTCGACATACTCGAACGAGTCGGTGAAGTGGCTTATCGCTTGGCACTTCCACCTTCATTGGAAGGAGTGCATAATGTGTTCCATATATCCCAACTCAGAAGGTATGTGAGTGACCCCAGCCTTGTTCTTGATCATTCCGAGCTCACTTTACAGCCAGACTTATCTTGTGAGCAACAACCTGTTAAGATCCTGTACAGAAAAGTGAAGTCACTTCGGAACAAGAAAGTCAACTTGGTTCGAGTGATGTGGAGAAAAGACACACCGGGAGAATCAACATAGGAAAGGGAAGATGAGATGCGTGAAAGATATCCTCATTTATTTGTAAACTAGTCCTTAAAATAAATTGTAAATTTCGAGGACAAAATTTTTGTAAGGAGGATAGACTGTAACAAATCCAAATTCTGTGTACATAAAATTCATTAAAAGTTAATGTACACTTGGGGTATTTGATTTCCTATGAAAGCTATAAGAATTTGTTTTGATTTAGAACAGCAAGAAAGAGCTTTTAGCTCACTGGTAAGGCCTTGCACTACTGAGACAAAGAACCAGAGTTCAAATCCCATCAGCCACATTATCTTTTTGTTTTAATTTATTTTAATATTTTTAGAAGCTCAAAAGTTTGCACGTGCACTACACGTAATAGGGTAAGTTACAGAGTAATCAAACATGTGAACTGTAGAATACCAAACGACCCTGACTCAATACCCCAACACCAACCCCACCCGTCGGGAATGACCCGGCGACATTGCCAAAAGGCCCGGCGCCACCGGTCTCGCCCGTACCAAATGCTTTCATATTTTTTTCCTGTAACCCTTGGACTTCCCCTTTAACTCCTGTATTGCTTATTTATTCTGCACATTTTCCAGAGGCAATAAATCACCCATTTAATCCTATTTTTATTACAAATTTTAATTCACCATTCATCCCCCTAAACCCTAATGTTTCCTATAAATACCACCCTCTTATCATCCCTCCTCACTCACAATTCCCTGCCAAAACACTTAAGAAATTTCCAAGTTCTTATAGTGTGCAAGTGGAGTTAACGAAGGGCGAAACTCCGATGAAGTTCCGGCAACGACCCAAGGAGTTTCCGGCGACGAAACGACGCATCGGCGCTTCCCCACTCTTCCACTTTCTCCCCTCTACCTTATAAGCCAGTAAGTCCCATTCTCTCTCTTGTTTGCTATTCTCAAACTTCTCATTCTCAAAACATGTCGGAAGCGGAGTTATCCGGTTCCCGATTCTCCTTTCTTTTAAAAATACATTTTTTTCTTAATAACAATCCTACAAATTTTGATATCTTGTTTAGTAATCATTAACAAAGACAATAGAACAACTTTGACAACAAAATAATAACCGTAGCAAATTTTATTCCACTTTTACATTAAAATACCTTTATATTTCATTTCGACATTATAACCTTATTTCCTTGCTATACCTTTAGATAGTTCATGAGGTAATAACCTACCTCATCACAACACACATATCTATCATAGAACGATGAATCTTGGGATAGTAGAATACGGGAAATACGACTTTGCAATTAAATACCTTTAACTTATCAAAACCGTTTTCTTTAAAAGATGTATTAAAACATTTCCATACAATTGCGCCTCTACAACCCATTTTGGGGACCCCATTTGGGATGGTGCGGATTATCGCACATCCTCGGACTTAGTAGAGCGAGATGCAGACCTCCGCAAGGAGCATTCGATCTCGATGGAATTTTTATGCATTTTTCTTTAGAAAATGAGATTTTTACAAAAAAATAAATAAAATTATTTTCATTAATTATGTATATATAATTATTACCAAAACACTTATTTTAAATATATATTGTTCCATGTTTCCAAAACTCAAGAAAAGAATTCAAATATTACATGAAACTATCATGATAATTCAAAACAATATTCATATTACAAATAAATACCATATATTATGAAATTAGGTTTCATTCACTAGAAATGTCACATTTATAAAATATACATCAATGAAAACTCTAAAGACGATAATTAAATACTTAGGGTGTATTTTGAAATTATACCAAAACTATTTTTACATAAAACCCCTCAAGTTATACTAAATTACAATAAGGACCCTAGTAAACATGGGTTTAAGCGGGACCAGACTCTTGAGCCCCAGGAAGCCGGAGATATGGCTGCTTGCCGATCTAAGGTAGACGACCTAACAAACGGTGTTATCAATATGGTAATTGTCTTGGAAAAAGACACAAATCATGCCGTCCATGTGCAACAGTTACCGATAATATCAAAACCTAATTTAGGACTTTAATTTCTTTTTAATTTTCTAACTCGGACTGAGTCTCAATCTAATCAATCTGACTTGAATGTGATTCAAGTACAAACTACAATACAAATGAATCTATCTATTAAATCTATATCAATCCGTATTGACTTAACCGAACCATGGATATATTCCATTTACATGTTCTTCCATTATATCTGTTCCATTACTGATATCATGGTTTCAGCAAGTCATCCATCTATACAATTTACAATACAAAACAATACAAACAATACAACCAAGACATCGTGGGGTTTATAAGCGGTAGATTGGTACGGAAGGTGTTAAAAGTGGCACGAGACTGCAACCATAAAACACCTATCCTGAATCTCCATTGTCGTTGTACCGTGGCTGAATGGTTCCTTGTACTCCGTATACCTTAGTCTCCGGGATGTGAGACTCCTATCGTATACACTGGCCTATTCTGTGCCAAGCTACAAACAACGGCGTTAACACTATTAAACAGCTATACTATATTCTGTCTATTCTATTCTTATCTATTTAGGGGACTTACCGAGCGACTTGTTCGCTGACGACATTCTCTTTCTTCTTCTTTGGAATGTCGTTAGGTGTTTCAGACTCACTAGAGATCGAGCCCTGATCAGTCGAAAATACTGTATCTCTTAACCGGCAATTTCCCTATCATTTGCATTCATATAGAAGTGTTCGGCATTCATATCGCACATATTAGCAAATCAGTCGTTAAATATCAGATTGCATGTGTTAGACTCTAAAACCAGCACTATAAAGGAAATTGACTGCATTTCATAGCATAGCATCATTCCTATATATCGCAACTTGTGTTCCGAAGTTTGTGCAGGAAAATACAGAAGATCGGTCAATTTACAAAACAAAGACTGCTAAAGAATACGCCAACTCAAGGATTTTGAATCTGGTATTGTTCTAAGAAGCATTAAGAGATTCAACATAGCAGGAAATACATCAAAAGACATAGGAGAGCAACAAAAGAAAGATGAAGCCCTCAAGCCACCATACGGCCGCGGAACCGCGGCCGGAGCCGCCTTGCGCCGCGGTTCCGCGGCGGCGCTACCACGTCAGCCCTCCAACTTTGCTGCAATATCTCCACCTCAGCTCCTATTGCTCTTCAAGACACTACATTTTCCAGAAGACCCCAGAAGCTTCTTCCAGTTCAGCAAACTAGGGTTTCTAAAGCTAAACAATCCTAACTTAAAGCCTAAGCTAAGCTCCTAACTAACTTACAACAAACTTTTGGAGGGAATTGCAAATTCAAAACCTAGACCTAGGGTTTGGGAAACCTATAAATAGACCCCTAGGCTCACTTGTAATCCCATCTTAGATATCATCTCATATCATAGATCTTAGACAACTCATTGTTGGCTAAATTCTAGTTCATTCTTCTTCCCCAATTTCCACCTCCAAACCCTAACCCTAATCCAATCTAGAAATACCCAATTCAAGATCCATAGAGTTCAAGCAAAGCAAGTCTTCCAACATCCTTTAGAAGCAAAGCCGGTATTCAACGGAGCACGAGATCGAAGCGATCCAAGACTCAAGAAGACGAGCGATGCAAGATTCGACGAGCGAAGTTCCTACCTCTTGTAAATCTCGAGAGTTGTAACTACTAGTTGATGTAATAAAGGTGAAGATTCTTTAACTTGTTTACATTTCAATTCGAGCAATATGATTCATTTAGATTCTTGAATATGTACTTTGTGATGATGCTTGAATAAAACTCCGCTCGTGGAGGAATCGAAACAATTGTAAAATGATGATGTTGATGAATTGTTAAACGTTTTCTTAAGTCTTAAAACAATTGTAAATTCTTGAAAATCGATTGATCAATGATCAAGATTGATGCAAATGCGTTCTTGATTCCTTTCGCATGATCTAGAGATCGACAATTGATCATTCGACCTTCAAGAAGCTATCTAGTGAATGTTATTCATTGAAAGGACAAAGGATAGGATGAGGAACCCTAATTCCTCGCAAGATCCTTGATCCTTGATGAATTCGACATCGATTTAGCATCAATTTTTACTAGATAAGAAATCGTAATCTTGAATCTTCATCACATCTACAATTTACTCGATTCCTACGAGTTTTACTTCAAATCTTGAAACCCTAAAGTGATTGGAATTCTATCAAAACTCGATTCTCGATTGTTTATCATTTTCTTGATTCTTGATTAGAATAGTGACACTTGAAACCCATCGATATAAATCTTGAATCATTTTTTCTTTTCTTTTCTATTAACTTTTCAATTCAAACAAATCAAACATACAAACGAATCGCACAATCCCTGTGGACGATCCGCACTCGCTAACGATCTACATCTGACACCGTAGTTGATTGCGGTCAAATAATTCTTTGATTGTGAATTTTATTCATTTTCTAAATACCGACACAAAGAAACTTATTCGAGTTACACGACACAATCGGAATTAAAGAATCAATCAAATGGCGCCGTTGCCGGGGATCATGCGCTAATTCGTTTTATATTAAAATTTGAATTGAAAGATTTATTCCATTGTAATTTTGTGATCAAAATTCGCGCAAAACACTAAACAGTTTGTTGTGGTTCATTGCAAGGAGATCTGGAGCTTGCTGTGAAATTGGAATTTTTTTTGGAGAATTCCAGAGGACTCAGGGGGTGAACAGAAGCATTCTGTAGAATTTTTGTGCAGTAATTCCTCAACATCACCGTGTTTCCGCGGCATCAAGCGTCTATTGCGGCGGTTCCGCGGCCTGTAGGGAGCATCTCTGTACCAAATTTTTTCCAGGTAACTCTTACTTTCTTATCTCCTTCTCAAATCTGCTCCAAATAACATTTTGTGCAGGTTTCTTTGCAAATAAATCGCAGCGCGCAAATAGCAAAATTAAATTGTGCTTGTTTTGATTCTTGTGGTTGTTTGCATAATTAAAACGGACATTAAGGGGCAAAGACCAAATCCAGATTAGGTGGGGAGTTCATTACCCTTCCTAAGCCCCGAAAATCGCAAAAATTGCATCCGCATTTACCCCAATTAACTAAAAAAGATCTAGAGATGACTCTAAGGACCGTCGCGCTCACTTAGGACAGAAGAAGGCCGTGGGTAATTCATTGCTTATCCGCGTTTCTCTTGTGGTGTCTAGATAAGTGTGTCGAAGGCTAGTGGTTACTTAATTAGGCCCACTACTTACGTAGTGAAGAACCTCCCACTTACCTGGCCACAGGAGAGACAAAGAGACAGTGGAGGATTTATCCTGCGTCTTGTCTTCTGGCAGTTAGGAGCGGTCTAGAGATCTGACCTAGGCGACCCCTAGAATTAGGGTTTTGTGTGTTGCATTTGTTGTGTTGCATCATATTTTCAAAAATCCGTCCTATTTTCAAAACAAACACCGCATTCATTCATTCATTACCCCTAATTATAAAGACACGCTGCCACTTGTACTAACCCTTTTTAGTACAAGATAGGCTGGACACGGGATTCTAGTGCCCGTTTAGTCCGCGTTCCCCGATCGACTCCGAAGTCGGTATTTCTACATTTACCTCTTCTTTACCCACCACCACACCCACATTGATGGATCCGTCTTCATCGAACTTCTTTACCACTACTCTGCCGCCGTCCGTTGGTGCGCAGAATCCACCCCGCATCTCTCTCCAAGAGAGGTGCTATCCACTGCGAGGTCCTCTTTCGACCTGCTTATCCATTCCACCAGCCAACGGGGATAATTTTGAAATTAAACCCCAATACATCAATCTTTTACCTAAATTCCACGGACTCGAGACTGAGGACGCTTACGTTTGTTGGAAATAGTGCCCTCAGATTCAATTATTCGATCACAGGCACGTGATTACAATGATTGATAGAGGACCTATCCCGATAGGACAGTCTTACTCAAGATGATAGTATGCTATCTGGTTTATCTTTATCATCGTATACTGCTTTAGGTGACCTGACAGGTCACTATTGCACGTTGATAGAGCCCCTAGGATTCTTGCTTGACCACCAGCAGTATGAGGGCGATCATATACGTGGGAGCTGGTAGTCTATAAGCACATCCTTAAATGGTCCCTAGTCGTGGGAGTTTCGAGATAGGGCATCGATACTCCAGAGTAGACTAGTGTGTACATTCGAGACCCCGACGAGGGGCGGTGGCCGGTCTCACAAGCCACTGGTGTCAGTTCGTTCACCTAAGATGTATACAGGTGCTCATTGGGTTATGAGTACACCGGACAGGACTCGCCGGGAACATGCTAGTTGGTCATATACCAGACGTCAGATGGCAGTTCCCTGGTGACATGTGTACAGGTTAGTTCATCGACCTGGGGATCGTCATTTGTCTCGTGTGAGTTCCCACTGTACTTTGATTACTACCCTACCACGGCTCAAAGGAGTCGTGCAAACATGTTTTAGTTGGGTACAGTCCCGAGCCACATGGAGGCAGTGAGCGCATCTTCAGGGGTTCGTCTCTCCCGGTATTGGGGGTGAGGTCGCGCTGTGTCTAGGAGAGCCATTACA
Source organism: Agapanthus africanus (assembly GCA_030015575.1). NCBI lineage: Eukaryota > Viridiplantae > Streptophyta > Magnoliopsida > Asparagales > Amaryllidaceae > Agapanthus > Agapanthus africanus. The sequence continues at coordinate 560,179,956 of JASDDO010000022.1, read as the reverse complement.
CGAAGCCCTCGGCCGAGGCAAGGAGATTTACTGGTAGGTATTCCAGTAGTATGTCAGGGTGTTCTGGGCTACACTCCGACACGACTTGTACCGCTTTTGGGGGTCTGACTTTTACCAACCCCCTAGGCCCGCCATGCGATGCTCATAGACGAACGGACCGGACTGTACGTATATTGTCACTGACAGGCTCAGTAGGGTTGTCAGGCTGAGTTCGCTCACAGACGTCCCTTTTAGTCAATACCTGGTAGCCCGTTACGTATTGGCTTATACCTCTGACGTGCTAGTGGTTAAATCCACAACCAAGGTGTTGACGAGTCTTTAGAGTCCCCCACATTCAGTTACTCAGCTTTCTGGCGAAAAGCTGTAGAGGCCGTATGGAGATATGGCAAGGTCCGATCAGATACGTGCGGTATTGCACGGATCAGGATCGGACAGTTTGTACTACAGGCCGTATGGATATATGGCAGGGTTCGATCAGATACGTGCAGTATTGCACGGATCAGGATCGAACGGTTATTACTAGCCGGCTTTGGTTTCAGTCGGATCCTAGTATAGTACAGTGTAGATTTTGTCTCATTGCATTTGTATTTCGGTCGGAATACAAATGCGGGTGTGTATGCACAGTATCGGGGTTTCCCTGTAATTTATTACGGTACCAGTTTTCTGGAGTTGCCAGTTTGCTTTCCGTTTCGGCCAATTTCCTTTGTATCGTTCATTGGCCGAAGATTGGTGGAGGAGGGCTTATTTGCATTGTTGCAAATAGGCATTTGTGGAGGGTGTTCTTTGCATATATTTGTATCATGATGGTTGCATGATGGAGCCCCATCCCTTGAACATTCTTGAGTTCATGATTGCTTGACTTTGTGAGGTGATGATGGTGGTGTTGGAGTGTTGGTTTATTAGCTATCATGGTTGTTGGTTGAGTATTGGAATGGTTGTGATGATGATTCTTTGCATGATAGCCTTCTCTCTCTCTCCCCTGGATTATTGGATGGCTATCTCATTCTTTTGGTCACTCCCTCATTCTCACTCTCCCTTCACTTGTAGAGGTCGGCCAAGCTCATAGTGGGCTGTCCAATTTTTGAGTGTGGGTATTTGGTTCATTTCATGCTCCAAAAATATCCCCAAGTTCCTCCACATAGTTCTTGTATCATCCCTCCACCAAAATGGCAATTCCTACAACCCCAAAATGAGACTTGCTCACTACACATTCTACAGCATATCTTGGGCACGTCGACTAGCCAGCTTCGTGCCCGAGTTGCCTCGGTAATGAGGTGGGAGCCCGTAAAAGATGCAGACGATGTGGTGCCCTTCCGGCGAGGAGGCGACGACCGGAGTTTCCGCGGGAGATCGGGACGATGACGAGAAGACTGGAGGACTCGGATCAGTCGGTATATCTCTATTCCCTATCTTGTAGTTAGCTAGGACTAGTTAATGGTTCGATCCGGGTTTAGTGCGCGGTGGTGCCGATTTGATAAGTTCGCAAAATTAAAGTTTATCACCGCTTCCGCTTTTTGGCCTCGGGATGGAGGCCGGGGCGCCGCAGTGCACTTACAGTGGTATCAGAGCCTCACCATTAACTTAGTCTAGCTTTGTTTAATGTGTTTACATTTCCGATCGACCAAAATTCCAAAATCCGCATTTTTGTTTGCATCAGTTTTCTGTTGAAATTTTTTTGGAGTCGAAATTTTTTTCAGGTTACAGAAATGTGATGTACTGGAAAATATAAGGCTACTGTAGAAATTCGACAGAGTAATTCCATAGTGGGAGCGCGGAACCGCGGCCAAACCCCCCTTTGGGCCGCGGTTCCGCCGCACTATGATCAGATCACTGTGTCATTTTTCTTCAGTTGCTTTCTGGGCTGATTTTACGGTTTTTGGGATATCAATTTTGGGCCCAGAATTTCTTGATGTGCTACAGTAGTACTTTGGGGCCCACTTATTAAATTTGATCGATCGGATATTTTAAACACATTATTTTCACAGTATTTACATTATATCTGCGACCGTGAATGTCACTTGATCGGTAAATCCAGTCTAACTGCTATAGCCCGGTTAGACGGATTTGCGAACGTGACTTTCACGTTGATGTTCTGTGTTATGCTGTGATGTTGCGGATCGGTCGTGGGAGATAGCCTGGATGCAATGCTAGTACAGTTGTGGTTGTATTATGTACATTTGATATTGCGGGGCGAGCGTCCGACATGTGGACTGCCGTCACTGCCTGTTTGTATTATTATTTTGGGGCACGACCAGGTTGCGGTCGATGTACCCGTTGTATGTATATTTTACTTTCTGTACTAGGATTACCCCGCGGCGGGGTGCACGGATAACCGGATTCTAGAAGGCAACAAGCCCGCATCTCATCGCATTGAGACGGAAGGGGCTTCACTCTGGAATTGGCAGGCTATTCGCCGCACTCGTAGGGGGTACAGGTTGACCCAGGAGGGGTGCCCAAGTTACCGGATTCCGTGAAGTGCTGGGTGGTCCATTCACGGTACTGAAGGGGGCTGCCTCGCTTCAGGTTTTGGCGGGTGACTTGGCGCGCCCGTAGGGGTCTAGGATTTCATTGCACAGGCTATCCACACGACCAGGGGAACGTCGGGTTTCAGTAGTGGCTCTGTGAAACCCGGGGATCCCAGATATCTGTATTGTTCTGTGATGCTGTACATTTCTGTAATGTTGCATTTCTTATCACGCCTTGAGCGAAATATAATATATTGGTATATATATTAGTAGATGTTGTATATGTTTTGCATCCGCGCTAGTCCAGTCCCAGCTCTGTCGTTAGTTAGCTAACCTAACGGGTAATGACGGGACCCAGTGGCGAATGCGGATGGCATATACGTACATCAGTATATTTTCGTTCTTTGTGGTGTGATCAATTGATGGGACTGCGTTGATTCGGATCAATGCAAGTTAAAAACAAACCTAATCTGATGTTGTTGGAACAGTTTTCAAAAAGATGTTATTGCAAGGACGTTCACTTTTGTTTTGCATCGTGGTATTCAGTTGGAATATCCTGCTCCTTAGTCGACGAGGCAATGGCCGAGATCCCTTCACCGGGAGTGACCCCTTGGACAGAATTTTGCGTCAGGGCATTAACTTCACTATAGCCGATTACTTTTGCTTTGTACCGTGGTATTCAGTTGGAATATCCTGCACCTCATTCTACGGGGAAAGAGCCGAGATCCCTTCACCGGGAGTGACCTCTTTAGCAAAGGTTTTCGTCACTATATTTTTAAAAGCTATCCGTTCCTTCAACGATATCAAGTTCTTTACGTTAAAGGTTTTCGCCAGAAACCATTCGTAGCCCTCCGTCATTTCATATGGGTAGTCAATAGTATTCAAGCTGTGTTTGTTGGCCAAAGTCAAGGCACAGTGTTTGGTAGCTGTTGGTTATTCATATGCAGCATAGATAGATGCGTTGGTTTGGGACAGTCGTACTGCCTTGTTGGCCAAAGTCAAGGGTAGGTATGGGTGGACTCAAATTAACCTGGAGAATGACAGGTAGAACTTGACATGTGACTTATGATTTGTTAGCCAAAGTCAAGGTCATAAGAGCATGGGGCAGAAATCACATCGGGAGTTTCAAAAGAACTGAAACTTGCCAGATATGCGCATACCTTCTGGAGTGTGATGACGTGAGCGGATTCCGTCACGTTATCATGTGATGATAGTTGGATCCCGATTCCCACTGATGAGTTGGTTTACTCCTCGGGTGATCCCGACTAATTCTTCTTTCAGGTTTGGAGGAGAGTTTGACGGTACAGTGGGAGGTTTCCAGATTAGATAAATTGGTAACCATTCTGATCTAGGTTTGAGTGCACGCTGAGTGTTTCTTTTCTCTCTCTCTTTGGCAGCGACCATTGACCCGACCCTAAGACAATGACTCAGGGACCAAGTTGACCGAACCTTCTTTAACACTGGCTTTTGGATTGTCAGAGTTGCGAACCTCATTGCCACTCCTACTTTTACCCTTTTCTCTAGGACACCCCGTATTACTACGAACGTCCACTTCCATTAGACAAAACCATCATATGGTTAGATACGAACTCGAAGGAATTTATTCGAGGATGGTTTCCGGTTCTGGAGAAAACGGATAGGACTATTCAGTTGTCTTTTCCTTTTACCTTCTCTCAGGTTGCGAGTACTCCTTGGTTTAGGAGTAGTACACCTATTACGCAAATTGGATAGTCTTCTTCCAAACCTTAGGCTGGTGCCGACCGGTAGGGAATGAAGAAAACCAATTAGCCTAACGATGGTGTACAGAAGGTATTGAGTTAAGACAAAGCAAGGGATTAGTAAGAGGGCAAAGTAAATTGCGACTGCTATTCACGACCAAACCAAGTATTCCTTCGCCAATCCTAAATCACCTTTGTATCTCTCCAGGACACTCCGTATCACTACGAAGATCCACAGTTTATTGGATACTCCATCGTATGGTTATATACGAACTCGAAAGGAACTTGTTCCAGTTCGGGGATGGATTCTGGTTCAGGAGAAATAGGAATAAGATTTATTCAGGTGTCTTTTATCTTCACCTTCTCTCGCATTGCGAGTGTTCCTAGGATTAGGACATTACACCCATTATGCTTATTGGATAGACTTCTTCCAAACCATAGGCTGGTGCCGAACGGTAGGGAAGGAAGAAAACCATTTGGCCTAAAGGGGTGTGCAGAAGGTAATGACTAAAGACATATGAAGGGATTTGGAGAGGTGGCAAAGAATTATACGGTTACAGTCGTGAATCTGGAAGAGGCATTACTAGGAATACCGGGATACCTCATCGAAACATTTCAATGTTTCAGTTTCACTGTGTACTGTTAAAGGAAAACTGTTTTCCCAGTTAGACACTTGCTCCAGGGTATGTATTTACCAAGTATGATTCTCACATCTGTATAGATTTACAGATGATGAGTGGGAGTAAGTTATTGGGAATTAGATGATCATCCTCATTATAGCGGGATTCGTTGTAATCAGTGATATTTGAGGAAGTCACCTGGGTTGTTTGCCGGACGGCAAATATTTGGTTTTGAATATCCGCTGTTATGTACCAATTTCAAATTGATATATCTGTACATCTATTTTCATAGAGTGAGATATACCTTTTTGAAATTATGTCTGTGACATTTACCTATATCAGTGGATGGTTGGGTAAGGAGCATTGAACAGCGGTGTAATTCTTCATAACCAAAGGTACAGTTTTCAACCTACGACACACAGTGAATGAATTATCAGACTCAAAGGACTTATACAGAGTATTGTATGTTGTCCAGGGTCCATCAGGACAGAGGGGTTGGTCCCCGTACTATATTCGGTTTACTTATGACTTCTCTAGTTTTTAGACAGGTGTTTCGTGGAAACACATGGTCCGAATTTTGAGAAGTTATAGGTATTTGAATAAAGTAGAGAACCAAGTATTGCAAGTATCGGGATTCTTCAAAGTGATAGGAGATATAGATACTTGAGTATGGTATTCAGTTGATAGTAGTGGTTAAGAGAACTTGCTTCTCTTTCAGGTTACTCATAATTGGAAGCATTCCTAAGTTGAGTTACGCTGATCGGCCTTCTTCCATTTAGTTGACATGCACTGGAGACAGCTACATGATTTGAATCTGGTTCAATTAAATCAGTGCCTCTGGTTCTATATTGGATATAGAACAGTTCATATCTTAACGATGTTAAGGTACGGGGAGTTGTCCGGCCTATGCTTAAAACCAGACTCTGGATAACTCAAGGCACGTTTCTGTAATGGCTGTTTGTGGGTTGACCCAGGCTATGACGAGGGTTGACTTTCTACCATCTGGAAGATCAATAGTAATATTGTTCTAGACTCACCACAGTTTTATTAAAATGGATTTTTTCAGAAAACAGTAGTGGGAGTATGGTAGAACTGGAAGTGATTCCTGAACCACAAACGATTACTGAAGATTTGATAGGAATCTAAAGATTCAATCTGGCTTGACATTCCATTGGCCACTCCGCAGATAAGGTGGGTAACCTCAGGCACCCGAGAGGTACTCCGGTAGCCTCAAGGACGGTGGCAGGGAGGTTCTTGTTTACCCACACTTGCCATTGCTGCTGTTCCAGGCTGAGAGACCCGGCAGTCGGATGAGTATAGCGTCGTTCTGAACTGGCTTCAGAATTATACGTGTATATGACTCTGCCAGAGGGTTGTCGTAGTCAGTGGGAGCAGCGGAAGCATTGGTGGACAGTTGGCTTATGTCTATTTATAGACTAAAGCAGATATAGCGGAGATAGATCATCTATTTCTGATGTGACAGTCATAGGTTTGACTTCATCAGAATAGGGGATGGATCTGTTGAGAAGGTAGTAGGGTGTGATGTCATGGTATTTGGATGACATACACAGAGTAGGAAGTGATATTCCTACACTACAATCGGTTATACTTTGGTCGTCACACAGTGGTTTCTCCACACAGGACTTGGATATTATATCAGACATACTGGTTACTAGATCTATGGTTTTAGATCTAGATTTGGGTGGTTTCCCAATTAAGGGTACTTTGACAGAATTCTAAGAGTATTTAGAATGGACGACTCCTGGCACGGTAGTGTACCTGCAGGTGATGGAGTCACCCTCTCTAAATGTGTCTTACAGACTAAAGTAGAGAGGGATGTGCATGATTGACAGATCACTTGCTTAGGCAATTGAGTCAATCATGAGATGTCAAGTACCACACCAGATGTTGTTCTTGCACTAGATGCAATAAGTTGATATTGATCCAATCCTGGAGAAACAGTCGGAAGCAGTTTTAGAACATAAGTGGATGTTCTAGGGATATGATAACGACAGCCTCATTCGGGAGACAGTTATCGTTCCAGGCTTCCAAGGTGACATGGACGACAAGGAGGTTGTCAGAATTATAGTTTTCCCTCTGACGAGGGGCAGTATTTTGGATAGGTGGTCCAAGGCAATACTGAGGGTGACATGGCGCCGGATACTGATTAAGTTCAGTTGACGATACAGTCTAAGAAGTTTGGATTTGGAGTTCATTTATGAGCTAGGTCCCATCAGACATCCAGACACATTCTAAGACAGGTATTACTCATTTCGGGAGATGGGTTTCTCCGCGAACTTGAGATATAGAGAGACATAGAAAGAGACATCAAGGCGGATCCACTCACTAAGGCCATTCCTCGAACGCAATAGTTTCGCAAGCGAGCTTTGTGAGACTGACTAGTAGAGGAGTTGGGTGTTCGGTATCACACGTGCTGTGAGTATGCGACATCGCAATAATTAGCCTTGAGTGCAAGTGGGAGATTGTTGGAGATAGTGCCCTCAGATTCAATTATTCGATCACAGGCACGTGATTATAATGATTGATAGAGGACCTATCCCGATAGGACAGTCTTACTCAAGATGATAGTATGCTATCTGGTTTATCTTTATCATCGTGTACTGCTTTAGGTGACCTGACAGGTCACTATTGCACGTTGATAGAGCCCCTCGGATTCTTTCTTGACCACCAGCAGTATGAGGGCGATCATATACGTGGGAGCTGGTAGTCTATAAGCACATCATTAAATGGTCCCTAGTCGTGGGAGTTTCGAGATAGGGCATCGATACTCCAAAGTAGACTAGTGTGTACATTCGAGACCCCGACGAGGGACGGTGGCCGGTCTCATAAGCCACTGGTGTCATTTCGTTCACCTAAGATGTATACAGGTGCTCATTGGGTTATGAGTACACCGGACAGGCATCGCCGGGAACATGCCAGTTGGTCATATACCAGACGTCAGATGGCAGTTCCCTGGTGACATGTGTACAGGTTAGTTCATCGACCTGGGGATCGTCATTTGTCTCGTGTGAGTTCCCACTGTACTTTGATTACTACCCTACCACGGCTCAAAGGAGTCGTGCAAACAGGTTTTAGTTGGGTACAGTCCCGAGCCACATGGAGGCAGTGAGCGCATCTTCAGGGGTTCGTCTCTCCCGGTATTGGGGGTGAGGTCGCGCTGTGTCTAGGAGAGCCATTACACGAAGCCCTCGGCCGAGGCAAGGAGATTTACTGGTAGGTATTCCAGTAGTATCTCAGGGTGTTCTGGGCTACACTCCGACACGAGTTGTACCGCTTTTGGGGGTCTCACTTTTACCAACCCTCTAGGCCCGCCATGCGATGCTCATAGACGAACTGACCGGACTGTACGTATATTGTCACCGACAGGCTCAGTAGGGTTGTCAGGCTGAGTTCGCTTACAGACGTCCCTTTTAGTCAATACCTGGTAGCCCGTTACGTATTGGCTTATACCTCTGACGTGCTAGTGGTTAAATCCACAACCCAGGTGTTGAAGAGTCTTTAGAGTCCTCCACATTCAGTTACTCAGCTTTCGGGCGAAAAGCTGTAGAGGCCGTATGGAGATATGGCAAGGTCCGATCAGATACGTGCGGTATTGCACGGATCAGGATCGGACAGTTTGTACTACAGGCCGTATGGATATATGGCAGGGTTCGATCAGATACGTGCAGTATTGCACGGATCAGGATCGAACGGTTATTACTAGCCGGCTTTGGTTTCAGTCGGATCCTAGTATAGTACAGTGTAGATTTTGTCTCATTGCATTTGTATTTCGGTCGGAATACAAATGCGGGTGTGTATGCACAGTATCGGGGTTTTCCTGTAATTTATTACGGGACCAGTTTTCTGGAGTTGCCAGTTTGCTTTCCGTTTCGGCCAATTTCTTTTGTATCGTTCATTGGCCGAAGATTGGTGGAGGAGGGCTTATTTGCATTGTTGCAAATAGGCATTTGTGGAGGGTGTTCTTTGCATATATTTGTATCATGATGGTTGCATGATGGAGCCCCATCCCTTGACCTTTCTTGAGTTCATGATTGCTTGACTTTGTGAGGTGATGATGGTGGTGTTGGAGTGTTGGTTTATTAGCTATCATGGTTGTTGGTTGAGTATTGGAATGGTTGTGATGATGATTCTTTGCATGATAGCCTTCTCTCTCTCTCCCTTGGATTATTGGATGGCTATCTCATTCATTTGGTCACTCCCTCATTCTCACTCTCCCCTCACTTGTAGTGGCTGGCCAAGCTCATAGTGGGCTGTCCAATTTTTGAGTGTGGGTATTTGGTTCATTTCATGCTCCAAAAATATCCCCAAGTTCCTCCACATAGTTCTTGTATCATCCCTCCACCAAAATGGCAATTCCTACAACCCCAAAATGAGACTTGCTCACTACACATTCTACAGCATATCTTAGGCACGTCGACTAGCCAGCTTCGTGCCCGAGTTGCCTCGGTATTGAGGTGGGAGCCCGTAAAAGATGCAGACGATGTGGTGCCCTTCCGGCGTGGAGGCGACGACCGGAGTTTCCGCGGGAGATCGGGACGATGACGAGAAGACCGGAGGACTCGGATCAGTCGGTATATCTCTATTCCCTATCTTGTAGTTAGCTAGGACTAGTTAATGGTTCGATCCGGGTTTAGTGCGCGGTGGTGCCAGTTTGCTAAGTTCGCAAAATTAAAGTTTATCACCGCTTCCGCTTTTTGGCCTCGGGATGGAGGCCGGGGCGCCGCAGTGCACTTACAACGTTTTCATTACCAAATTTGAAAACGTATGCGCAATGATGGGTACGTCACAACTTTCAGTGGATGCTATGCGTCTACGACTTCTTCCATTTACTTTGTACGATATAGCCGAGAAGTGGCTATATAACACTACCGCACATTCAATCACGAATTGGGAAGAATTCGTCGCGGCATTCCTTAAGAAATTTTACCCAATGCAAAAGACAGCTCGAATCCGTAGCGAACTGAATCAATTTACCCAGCTCCCTACTGAACCATTCTCTAAATGCTTTGAACGTTTCAAGGATCTATTGGTTCAGTGTCCTCATCACGGCATCCCGAGATGGGATCTTTGCCAAATCATTTATGAGGGCATTTACCCAAACACTAAACAGAACCTTAAAAACATGTGTCAAGGTACTTTTATGACCAAGGATGATGGGGAAGCTTGGAAATTTTTAGAAGAGTTCGCTGAAAAATCACTACAGTGGGAGAGTGGAACCCAATCATTAAATAGGGGTGGCGTGCACCAAATAGATGTGTCCATACGTGTTCGAGCTGAGATGGCAGCTATGCAAAAGAAGCTCGACGCTATGGAACACAAATTTTTTGCAGCCTCCCTAAACCCAATGTCGCTTCCCAAAACTGTATGTGGCTGATGTTCTGATCCGTCTCATTTAACGGAAGAATGTCCATTAAACTTTGCGTTTCAAGGTCACGAGCATACAAATGCCGCATTTCAAAGACCTAGAAACGATCCATATTCTTCCACGTACAATCAGGGTTGGAGGAATCACCCGAATTTTGCTTGGAACCAACAACAATCTCAAAACACGGTTCCAAGCCAAAATAATTTCCAAAGGGCTCTTCCACCACAACAGCAACCACTTCAACTCACTCAGCACCCCTACCAGTCACAAAATTTCCACAACCAGATCAACACTCCTGCACAGTCTAATCCTATGCAGTTGACCGGTTCTGACGAACTCTCTCAATTCACTCAAACCATGAAATCACTCTTGTCAAATTTCATAGAGGTTTCGGCTGAGGTTAGAACTTCTGTCAGTGAGATAAAGAAAAACTCAGCGTCCCAAGCTGAGAGTATCAGATCAATGGAAGCTGAAATTGCACGACTTAAAGCCGAGATGAGTGCGAGAGAAAAAGGGAAACTTCCTTCTCAACCCCTACCAAATCCTGGGCACTACAATGTAAATGCCGTCACAACGTTGAGATCGGGAAGTGTGCTGAACAATCATGTCGGAGAAGGAATTGATGATATTGAAAATCCTATCAATAACACCCCCGCTGAGACCTTTCCTCACACACACACTTCTACTTCTGATCCTTGTTCTTCTACCCCACCACCTTATCGCGAGCCTATTCTCCATTTCCCACTAGGCTCGACACCTCAGCCCAACCCTTATAGTTCTCCACAGATGGTCCCCACTCCTCTTTTGGGATCTCTTCTACCCCCTATTCCTTCTCCTATGATGGACCCGGCGCTTATTGCGAAAGCTCCTTACCCGAATCGGTTAAGGGGTAACAGAACGAGTCCACATATGGAGAAAATTATGGAAATGTTCAAACAGGTTAACATCAACATCTCTCTCCTAGATGCGATTCAACAAGTCCCCGCTTATACGAAAATTCTTAAGGACTTGTGCACTAGGAAGAGGAAGACTCAAGTGCCAAAGAAGGTCTTTATGTCTAATAATATTAGCACTGCTTTTATCCCCCAGCTACCAAAGAAACGAAAAGACCCAGGATGTCCTACAATATCGATTTCTATTGGGGGTAAAAACATAAATCGTGCTCTTTTAGACCTTGGCGCAAGTGTTAACCTACTTCCATATTCTGTATATGAGCAACTAGGGATTGGAGAGCTGAAACCTGCTCACTGCACTCTCCAAATGGCAGACCGTTAAATCACCAAACCAAGGGGTGAACTAGAGGATGTGTTGATAAAGGTCGGGGAATTTGTTTTCCCTGTAGACTTCATTGTACTTGATACACAGCCTGTAGCAAACCCCCGAGGCCAAATTCTGGTGATTCTGGGTCGTCCTTTCCTTGCCACTTCCAATGCTGTTATTAACTGTAGAAATGGTTCAATGAAATTATCATTTGGAAATATGACCATTGAACTAAATATCTACAAAGTTGGAAGTCAGCCATCAGAACCCTCTGCTCATATTCTAGATGTGAGCTCTGTCCACGAGATCGCTCCCGATAGTTGCGGAGCTGAGGAACTATGCTTTACTGATCTTGAAGACATTACCACATTTCTGTTTGATCTTACACATGATCTTAGTGAGGACACTTTTCCTACACTTGAGTCCTGCACTCCTGACTTTTCTCCACCCGAATCTGTATCTTTCACAGGCTCTGAGCTTCTTTGTAAATCCAAAAATCACTCTATGATCCCACCTTTTATCATTTCTCCGCCTATATTAGATCTCAAAATCTTACCTTCTCATATGAAATATGCTTATTTAGGTGAGAATGAGTCTTTACCGGTTATAATATCCGCTTCTCTAGCATTAGAGCAAGAGAATGCACTTTTATCGGTATTGAGATCTAACAAAGAGGCGTTTGGTTGGACTATGTCGGACATCAAAGGGATTAGTCCCTTGATAGTTCAACATCATATACATGTGATGGATGATGCCAGACCAACCCGAGAACCACAGAGACGGTTGAATCCCGTCATGAAGGAAGCAGTGATGAAAGAGATCGTCAAATACCTAGATAATGGTATTATATACCCCATCTCCGATAGCCAATGGGTGAGTCCTATACATGTCGTCCCTAAGAAATCCGGCATCACTGTTATAACCAATGAGGCAAATGAGTTGATTCAGACACGTGCCCAAACTGGGTGGCGTGTATGTATTGATTATAGAAAACTCAATGCTGTCACGAGGAAAGACCACTTTCCTCTACCATTCATTGATCAAATGCTGGAACGCTTAGCAGGACGAGAGTATTATTGTTTTATGGACGGATACTCAGGCTATAATCAGGTCCCCATCGCCAAAAAGGATCAAGATAAAACCAGTTTTACTTGTCCTTTTGGTACCTTTGCTTACAGTCGCATGCCCTTTGGGTTATGCAATGCTCCCGCTACCTTTCAGCGTTGTATGATGGGGATATTCTCTGATATGGTAGAGAATTTTCTGAAGATCTTTATGGACGATTTCTCGATTTTTAGAGACTCTTTTTCTGATTGCCTAGCGAATCTTGACGCTGTTCTTACTCGTTGCAAAGAGAAGAACTTAACTTTGAACTGGAAAAAATGCCATTTCATGGTCCAAGAAGGAATTGTACTTGGACATGTTATTTCATAGAAAGGCATTGAGGTTGACAGAGCTAAGATAGATGTCATTCAAAACCTCCCTCATCCCAAAAGCGTCAAAGATATTCGATCCTTCCTTGGCCATGCGGGCTTTTATAGGAGATTCATTAAGGATTTTAGCAAAATTGCTAGACCTTTAACTCTTCTCCTGGCCAAGGATACGACCTTCCATTTTGACTCGGACTGTGAGACAGCTTTCGACTCACTTAAACACTCACTCACTTCAGCCCCCGTTCTATCGTCTCCAAATTGGGACTACCCCTTTAAGCTGATGTGTGACGCATCCGACTTTGCAGTAGGTGCAGTCTCAGGACAACACATCGAAAAGATGCCACACGTGATATACTATGCAAGTAAGACCCTGAATGATGCACAAATCAATTATACAACCACCGAAAAAGAACTTTTGGCGGCTGTATTTGCATTAGAAAAATTCAGGCCTTACTTAATTGGCTCTCCTATAGTTGTGTACACTGACCATTCCGCCTTAAAACATCTTCTGGCGAAGAAAGATGCAAAAGGTCGACTAATACGTTGGATCCTTCTACTACAAGAATTTGATCTTGTTATCAAAGATAAGAAAGGATGTGAAAACGTAGTAGCCGACCATCTTTCATGCATCTCTTCTTCCCCTGTGACCCTGCCGATCAATGATTCGTTTCCTGACGAACAACTCTTAAGCGTATCCAATGAACTATGGTTCAGGGATATAGTGAACTATCTTGTCACGGGACTTATACCCAGCGATTGGTCAAAACAGGACAAATACCGTTTTCTATCCCAAGTAAAACACTTTTACTAGGATGATCCATACTTGTTTAAGTATTGTCCTGATCAGATCATTCGCCGGTGTGTCCCGAAAGAAGAGTTCAAGAGTGTTCTTTCTTTTTGTCATGATCAGGCCTGCGGGGGTCACTTTGGTCCTAAAAAGACGGCGGAGAAGGTTTTGCAATGTGGATTTTATTGGCCGACCTTGTTCAAGGACGCATTCGACTATTGCAAAACCTGTACACAACGTCAGTACACGGGTAGAATCTCCCAGAGAAATGAAATGCCTCAGCAACCCATTCTGATTGTTGAAATATTCGATGTTTGGGGCATTGATTTTATGGGTCCCTTTCCCAACTCCTTTGGGAATTTGTACATACTGCTGGCGGTTGATTATGTCTCAAAGTGGGTTGAAGCCATTCCATGTCGCACTAATAACAGGAAAGTTGTCATTAAGTTCTAGAAAGAGAATATCTTTTCGCGATTTGGACACCCACGCGCTATTATTAGCGATAATAGGACACATTTCTGCAACTGGTCTTTCGAGACTTTGATGCGGAAATACTCAATCAACCACCGACTTTCTACACCCTATCATCCCCAAACGAGCGGGCAGGATGAAATCTCAAACAGACAGATCAAACTAATCCTGGAGAAGACTGTTGCTAAGAATAGAAAAGACTGGTCGACCAAACTGACGGATGCTCTTTGGGCATTCCGAACTGCATTTAAAACTGACCTAGGGATGTCTCCATATAGGATAGTGTTTGGGAAGGCATGTCACTTACCCGTCGAGATTGAGCATAAAGCATTGTGGGCTATTAAGGAAATAAATTTTAATCTAAACCAGGCCTGCAACTTTCGGAAGCTGCAAATAAATGAGCTAAGCGAACTCCACGATGAAGCTTATGATAACGCTGTAATCATAAAGAATAGGACTAAGGTTTTTCATGATAAAAACATTTTGAGGAAAACATTTTCACCTGGTCAACAAGTCCTTCTTTATGATTCACGACTACACCTTCACGCGGGTAAGCTCCGATCTCGGTGGAAGGGACCTTTTGTTGTGCGGTCTGTATACCCGCACGGGACAGTAGAAGTAGAAAATGTTAAAAACGGCACATTTTTTAAAAGTGAATGGACATAGACTGAAGCCGTATTTGTCCACTGACCCCACGGAGGAGCTCATGTTCTTACAGGAGCCATTTTATTTTGATTAAATTTCCTCCATCCCACCTTCATGTCCTGCATATCACTACATTTTTTTTGAATGGAGGTGAGTGAAAAGAGTAAGTTTGGGGGAAGTTCTTCACTTATATATTTTGCCCCCACTAATAATTCCTCCCAGGTTACAGGTTTTGTAGATATAGCTGTTGGCAACAGTGAGGACACTGTTGAAAACAAGTTTGGGGGAGGTTTGTACTTATTTTTTGCATCATTTGCATATCATTTGCATAAGCACAAAACATTTCTTTAAAAACTTATAAAAATTTAAAATTTTCAAAATCCAAAAAAATTTAAAATTTTCAAAATACAAAAATATTTCAACATTTAAACATTTTTTGTACATAAATAAGATAATGAAAGTTTGATAGTGAAAAATTACATCCATGAGATTAGAAAAATTTAAGAAAACTTAGAAAATTAGAAATTTTCTTATACGAACTAGTAATAAGTAGTTATGAGCCGTTGTCCCAAGGGTTAGTAAGATGAAGGACGTCACTAATCTGAGAATAAAAATAAGTCTGAAAAATAGTTTCTATTCTGGAAGCTAAACATTTTGAACGTTGATACCCTGCTATTCGCACTTACACACGTCTTAAAGCCTGGGATAGTAGAGGATACCTTGAAATGCTCTTGTCTTTAAGCCAAAAGTATGAAGGAAATAAAAAATGAAGAAAATATAAAGTGGTGAGAAAAATGAACAATGGTTTTGTTATCGCCAAGACAGCAATAAAAAAATATATATAGCGAGGGTGCCTCTTCACCTAGTGCCCTAAGGCCAACTGGTCTGGGAGTCACTGCTAAGCCTTAGGTGGTGCAAGACGAGGAAAATACACCAAGTAAGCAAGCACATGAGTAATCGGTCGGTTAGTACCTCAAGAAGTATTAACGGTCGCAATCTCATCTAAATATTCATTAATTAAAAAGTACTGAGGCTGATGGGCAAGAGTATGATAGCTTGAATTGAATTTTCCGGGTGTAGGGATATCTTTACACACACACAGGGTTATATGATCGATGTTTGGAAGAAAGATAGGAATGAAGAATAAGACGATGTTTTATTGAGGGAGGACGTGATTTCCGACATCTTTTCATGACTATTAAGATAGGGCTCATGACAACCGAAAAGCTAGCTTAGTTGGAAACCCTAATTTTCGAAGCTTTTCTTTTACAATTCTTTTCTTTAAATGTAATATTCATGATCTTCCTTTTATTATGGGATTTTGTGGGTGCAATCCGCTGAAAACCCTCAGGAGATAACACTCCTCCTACTAGGGACACCTAGAGGTTTAAAGGCTTGTTGCATGTGCTCAGTGCAATCGTGTTGCCTACGAAAGTGTGCTAGTTAGTTTTTCTCTTTCTTTATTTTCTTCTTCTTTTTAATAAAAAGTTCGCTCGAGACGATCGAAAATAAGTTTGGGGGAATTTGATCAGTCGAAAATACTGTATCTCTTAACCGGCAATTTCCCTATCATTTGCATTCATATAATAGTGTTCGGCATTCATATCGCACATATTAGCAAATCAGTCGTTAAATATCAGATTGCATGTGTTAGACTCTAAAACCAGCACTATAAAGGAAATTGACTGCATTTCATAGCATGGCATCATTCCTATATATCGCAACTTGTGTTCCGAAATTTGTGCAGGAAAATACAGAAGATCGGTCAATTTACAAAACAAAGACTGCTAAAGAATACGCCAACTCAAGGATTTTGAATCTGGTATTGTTCTAAGAAGCATTAAGAGATTCTACATAGCAGGAAATACATCAAAAGACATAGGAGAGCAACAGAAGAAAGATGAAGCCCTCAAGCCACCATACGGCCGCGGAACCGCGGCCGGAGCCGCCTTGCGCCGCGGTTCCGCGGCGGCACTACCACGTCAGCCCTCCAACTTTGCTGCAATATCTCCACCTCAGCTCCTATGGCTCTTCAAGACACTACATTTTCCAGAAGACCCCAGAAGCTTCTGCCAGTTCAACAAACTAGGGTTTCTAAAGCTAAACAATCCTAGCTTAAAGCCTAAGCTAAGCGCCTAACTAACTTACAACAAACTTTTGGAGGGAATTGCAAATTCAAAACCTAGACCTAGGGTTTGGGAAACCTATAAATAGACCCCTAGGCTCACTTGTAATCCCATCTTAGATATCATCTCATATCATAGATCTTAGACAACTCATTGTTGGCTAAATTCTAGTTCATTCTTCTTCCCCAATTTCCACCTCCAAACCCTAACCCTAATCCAATCTAAAAATACCCAATTCAAAATCCATCGAGTTCAAGCAAAGCAAGTCTTCCAACATCCTTTAGAAGCAAAGCCGGTATTCAACGGAGCACGAGATCGAAGCGATCCAAGACTCAAGAAGCCGAGTGATGCAAGATTCGACGAGCGAAGTTCCTACCTCTTGTAAATCTCGAGAGTTGTAACTACTAGTTGATGTAATAAAGGTGAAGATTCTTTAACTTGTTTACATTTCAATTCGAGCAATATGATTCATTTAGATTCTTGAATATGTACTTTGTGATGATGCTTGAATAAAACTCCGCTCGTGGAGGAATCGAAACAATTGTAAAATGATGATGTTGATGAATTGTTAAACGTTTTTTTAAGTCTTAAAACAATTGTAAATTCTTGAAAATCGATTGATCAATGATCTAGATTGATGCGAATGTGTTCCTTATTCCTTTCTTATGATCTAGAGATCGACAATTGATCATTCGACCTTCAAGAAGCTATCTAGTGAATGTTATTCATCGAAAGGACAAAGGATAGGATGAGGAACCCTAATTCCTCGCAAGATCCTTGATCCTCGATGAATTCGACATCGATTTAGCATTAATTTTTTACTAGATAAGAAATCATAATCTTGAATCTTCATCACATCTACAATTTACTCGATTCCTACGAGTTTTACTTCAAATCTTGAAACCCTAAAGTGATTGGAATTCTATCAAAACTCGATTCTCGATTGTTTATCATTTTCTTGATTCTTGATTAGAATAGTGACACTTGAAATCCATCGATATAAATCTTGAATCATGTTTTCTTTTCTTTTCTATTAACTTTTCAATTCAAACAAATCAAACATACAAACGAATCGCACAATCCCTGTGGACGATCCGCACTCGCTAACGATCTACATCTGACACCGTAGTTGATTGCGGTCAAATAATTCTTTGATTGTGAATTTTATTCATTTTCTAAATACCGACACAAAGAAACTTATTCAAGTTACACGACACAATCGGAATTTCGAACCAATCAAGCCCAGCAGCAAAGACTTGGATCAGTTTACTGAAGACCCGGAGTTTTAGATTCACTTGTACATTACATTTCATTTTCATTTCTGTTATGCCATTGTTTAGGCATTGCTTTCATTCCATGTATCTTCATTTCAGTTGTATTGTATAAAAAGAATGTTTAATAAATAAAGTTGCTGTTTATTTACATCTTGTCTCTTGTGGATATTTTATTTATATTGCTTAGATACGCTTAGCGTGTTTACTTCTGAGTAAATACGTAGCGGCCTCGTTGTGTCCTCTGCCCGTATACTGGGAAGTGGGACGTGACATCATTGATGAACTGTGTTCTATCAGATATCCAGACAAATTCTAAGACAGGTATTGCTCATTTCGGGAGATTGTCTTTCTCCGCAAAGTTGAGATATAGAGAGATCAAGATAGAAACATTAGAGCGGATCCACTCACTGAGACTATTTATCGAATGCGGTAGTTTCACAAACGGGCTTTGCGAGACTGATTAGTAGAGAAGTTGAGTGTTCGGTATCACACGGGGCTGTCAGTATGTGACACCGTAATAATTAGCCTTAAGTGCAAGTGAGATGTTGTTGGCTATAGTGGCCTCAAGTCAATTATTGTAATCGCAGGCATGCGATTATGATGATTGCGGGAGGACCTATACGAGTAGAACAGTTTTACTCGAGATGATAGTATGCTATTTGGTTTGTCTCTATCATCATGTGCATGCATTATGTGGTATTACAGATCACCATTACATGTTGATAGAGCCCATAGGATTCTTTCTTGACTACCAGCATTATGATGGCGATCATATACATGAGAGCTGGATGGTCTATAAGCACATCCTTAAATGTCCCTAGTCAAGAGAGTATCGAGACTGGGCATCGATACTCCGGAGTAAACTAGTGTATACTTATCGAGACCCTGACGAGGGGCGGTGGCCGGTCTCACAAAACATTGGTGTCAGTTAGTCACCTAAGATAGTATACAGGTGCTCATTGGGTCATGAGTACACCGGACGGACTCGCCGGGAACATGCTAGTTTGTATTATACATATTGTCAGATACCAGTTCTCAGGTGACATGAGTACAGGTTATTCTGTTGACGTGAGATCGTCATTTTTCTCATATGAGTTACCACTGTGCTTTGATTACTACCCTACCACGGCTCAAAGAAGTCGTGCAAATAGGTTTTAGTTAGGTACAGTTCCGAGCTACATGGAGGCAGTGATCGGATCGTCGGGGTTTCGTCTCTCCCGATATCGCGGGTTGATGTCGCGCGGTGCATGGGTGGCCAACACCAGAAATCCTTGGCCAAGGTAGACGAGAATTACTGATTTGGATCAGTAGTTTCTCAGTTGGTGATGGGCTTCATACCAACACGAAATATCGCGTTATTAGGGATTTGACTTTATCCGCCCTCCTAGACCCGATATGCGATACTCTTAGACGAAAAGACCGGAATGTATAGAGTGTAAGTCGATGCCGCGCACCTCGTGGGTTCGCAGGGAGGCGGAATACGTAAAAAACGATTTTTACGGGATTCACAACACCGACTAAACTCCAGTATCTTAACTTGAACCTTAACTAACTAAACTACTAGAGGTTTAACTACTATGCAAAAGTGTTATACCTCAAAGTATCAAGTCCTTCGGATCTTCTTGTCCTCCTCTCCTTGGCTCCTCGAAGATCATATCGAGCTTGTAAGGTCGGTATCCTCGCGTCAAAGACGATCCAACCGAGAGTATATAGTTCGAGCTCTAACCTCTAAACCGAGATAACTATGGTACCTAGTTCGCCAAACTAAATAGCCTAGAGGATGTAGAGAGTGATGATGGATTAGTTTATCTCAAAAGACCTTAGGTTTCTCAACACATAAGACATTTAGGGTTTGAGGAAGAAGAAGATGGCTTGAAGAGATGAGAATGTAGAGTTCATCATTCAAGTGAGAAAATGGCTAAGTGTTGAGAATAATGAAGGATACAATAATTCAGAAATGAATCAAGCATGCTTCAATAGTCACTAAAGCATGAGTCACCCCATGAGTCACCAAGTAGCCATGCTTCATTAAATGGTAAGAACACCTCATACCTCCACCTCATTAATCCATTTAACAAAATGAATTTTCCATAAATGAGGTATCTTCTTCTAGAAGTGCTCTTGAGTAAATTACAAGAATACCCCTCACCGTATATACATACCCTATCCATTTTCCGAAAAATACAAATACAAAAAGATGAAAATAATCCAAGAATATAATACTAGGATCCGGCTTAAACCAAAGCCCACTAATATTATCCTCCCGAACATCATCCGTGCACAAGTACACGTGTGCGATCGAAGCCCTGCCATAAAACCATACGGCCTCTACATCGTTTCTCCCGAAGCAGGGAAACCCTCTGTGTGGGACTCTAAAGACTCGACAGTACGCTGGCAGTGGGTTTAACCACAAGTCCGTCAGCGGTACTAGCTACGCGTAACGGCTACCCAGGTATCTGTCGATAAGAAGGCCGATGAGCAAACCCATCCGAACTCCTACTGAGCCTATCTGTGAAAATCTCCGTACAGTCCAGTCTATTCGTCTAAGAGTATCGCATATCGGGCCTAGGGGCGGTAACCGTCAGACCCCTAATAGTGCAATAAGTCGTGTCAGAGTAGAGCCCAGAACACCCTGAGAAACTACTGGAGTACCTACCAGTAAATCTTGCTTGCCCTGGCCAGGGAGTTTGTGTAATGGCTTTCCGAACACAGCGTGATATCAATCCCCAATACCGGGAGAGACGAATCCTATCTAACCACCACTGCCTCCAAGTGCTTCAGGACTGCACCCAATTACTACCTGTTTGCATGACTCTATTGAGCCGTGGTACGGTAGTAATCTAAGAACAGTGGGAACACGCTCGAAATGAACTAGCGATGTCAAGTCAACGGACTATGCTATATTCATGTCACCTGGGAACTGCTACCTAACGATAGGTATAAAACCAACTAGTAGTTCCCCACGAGTCCGTCTAGTATAACTCATAACCTAATGAGCACATGCATACTATCTCCAGTACGACATACTGATGGCTGTAGAATAGACCATCTCCCCTGCTGGGATAAGAAGCATATACACTAGTCTACTATAGAGTATCGATGTCCTATCTCGATAATCCTACGACTAGGGACCTGTATAAGGATGTGCTTATAGACTACCCAACCCCTACTAGTGTGACTGCCATCACAACGCTGGTAGTCAAGCAAAGATCATAAGGGCTCTATCAATATATATTTAGCGATACGTTAAAAGAAACATATACACATATTAAGATAGAATCAAACTAAGTAGCATACTACCATATTGAACAAGATTGTTATTATATCCGAGTATATCCCAAGCTTCCAAAATGTAATATACAAACCAGTACTATACAATAATGACCTCTAGGGCATATATCACTAATAATCTCCCACTTGCACTAAGTACATGTATTGGCATATCGCAAACCTATCATTTCGAATAGCCTCTTGAACTGCATCTGAGGGATGGCCTTTGTGAATGGATTTGCAGTGTTTTTCTCCGTGTCTACTCCCCGCAACTCGATCTCTTGGTAATCCACGATCTCCCTGATCAGGTGATACCGCCTCAAGATATGTCTGGACTTCTGATGGGACCTGGGTTCCTTTGCTAAAGCTATAGTCCTGTTGTTGTCATAATACAGAGGTATTGGATTAACAATAGACGGAACCACATGAAGTTATGTTACGAACATCCTCATCCAGACTGCTTCTTTTGCGGCGTCACAAGCAGTAATATACTCCGCTTCCATCGTCGAGTCAGCAACGGTGTCCTTCTTGGAGCTCTTCCAACAGACCGCCCCTCTATTGAGGGTAAAGACATAACCCGACATAGACTTGGAGTCATCCTTGTCACTCTGGAAGCTGGAGTCAGCAAAGGCCTCGATCTGGAGGTCTTTTTCGCCATACATCAAGAACAACTCCTTAGTCCTTTTCAGGTACTTGAGAATGCTCTTTACTGCTATCCAGTGCTTCTCCTCTAGGTTTGACTAATACCTGCTTACAATGCTCAGTGCATAAGCTACATCTGGTCTGCTACACAACATCGCATACATTATAGAGCCTACTGCAGAAGCATAGGGTATAATAGACATGCGATCCCTTTCCAAATCAGTCTTGGGAGACATTTCTTTAGATAGGGTGATTCTGTGACAAACCGGTAAATTACCGCACTTTGAATCTTCCATACTAAATCTTTTCAGTATGGTGTTGATGTACCTAAACTGTGAAAGTCCTAACATCCTTTTAGATCTATCACGATAGATCTGGATCCCCAGAATGTAGGAGGCATCACCCAGGACTTTCATGGAGAACCTTTGTGACAAGAATTCTTTGACTGATTATAGCATAGGAATGTCATTTCCTATCAGCAGAATGTCATCCACGTGCAATACGAGGAATACCACAGTTCTCGCTATAATCTTACTATAAATGCATGGTTCATCTAGATTTTTGATAAAGTCGAATTCTTTGACCGTCTCATCAAAATAGATGTTCCAATTCTGCGATACCTGTTTTAGTCCATAAATAGACTTAAGCAACTTGCGCACTCTTCCACTACTCCCACTCTCTATGAAACCCTCCGGCTGATCCATATAAACACATTCTTCCAAATTTCCATTCAGAAAAGCGGTATTTACGTCTATCTTCCAAATTTCATAATCGTGGAAGGCAGCAATGGCAAGAAGGATCCAAATGGATTTGAGCATAGCCACTGGAGAAAAGGTTTCATCATAGTCCAAACCAGGTCTTTGACGAAAACATTTTGCAACAAGTCTAGCCTTATAAGTTTCAACCTGTCCATCTACACCAATCTTCTTTCTGAAGATCCATTTGCAGCCTACGGGTTTTACCCCTTCTGGAGCATTGTCCAAAGTACATACTTTGTTGATGTACATGGACTCCATTTCGGTCCGCATTGCATCCAGCCATTTTACCGAGTCTCTGCTATGAATGGCTTGCTGAAAACTAGTTGGATCATCATCGTCGATGATGCAATCCTCTCTATCCCCGTCTATGATAAAACCATAGTATCTCTCGGGCGAATGAGACTGCCTACTAGTCCTGCGGAGTGGTACGAGGATGTCCGGTTCTTTCAAAATTTCTGGTTCCACCATGCTTTCAGTAATAGCTTGTGGTTCTGGAATTTCTTCCAGTTCTATTGTGCACCCACTTATCTCTTTTCCCAAAAATTGATTTTCCAAAAAGTGGGCATACCGAGAAACAAAGACCTTTTGTTCCTCCGCGTAATAGAAAAGATACCCCTTGGAGTTCTTTAGGTATCCCACAAACTTACACAGAACTGAGCGTGCTTGTCCGCATGCTGCTTTTTTACAAATGTTGTACATCCTCATATGTTCAGATACTTAAGATAAGTTTTTTCCCACTCCATATATGATATGGTGTGATAGGCACAGTCTTGGTAGGAACCATGTTCAAAAGATATGCAGTCGATTCTAGTGCATAACCCCAGAAGGATCACGACAACTCAGCATTACTCATCATGTAACGTACCATATCCAATAAGGTTATGTTCCGCCTTTCCAATGCACCGTTGTGTTGAGGTTTGTATGGAGGAGTAAGCTGAGAGAGAATTCCATTCTCTTTTAAGTAACTCAGAAACTCGGCACTTAAGTATTCACCACCTCAATCAGATCTAAGTGTCCTGATACTTTTTCCGGTTTGTTTTTCCACTTCATTTTTGTATTCTCGGAATTTCTCAAAAGCCTCAGATTTATATTTCATCAAGAATACATGTCCATACCTAGAGAAATTATCCGTGAAAGTAATGAAATAGGAATAACCACTTCTTGCATGTATAGACATTGGACCACACGCGTCGCTGTGTATGAGTCCCAAGAGCTCACTCACTCTTACCCCGTGTACAGTGAACGGAGTCTTTGCCATCTTTCTTTTAAGACATGATTGACAAGTTAGATAAGACTGATATTCGAACGGATCCAAATATCCCTCTTTATGTAACTTCGTCAACCGCGTTTCATTGATGTAACCCAGTCTACAATGTCATAAGAAAGCCTGATTTAATTCTGGAGACTTTCTTTTAAGTGTATTCTGGACGTTGAAAACCTGAGCTTGATTTAATACGTATATACCGTCATCTAGTGTACCTGACCCAATCAAAACTTGATTTAGGTGGATGTGGACCACATTGCTTACAAATGTAAAATCATAACCTTCTTTAGATAGTAAAGATACATAGATGATATTACATGTCAAACTAGGTACACACAAACAGTTACGTAAAATCAAAATCTGCCCACTTGTCAATCCTAGGTGATATTCCCCTACGGATACAACATCCATGCTCATTCCGTTAGCAACCCTGAAAATCATATCACCTGCCTTGATAACTCTATGGTTGCTTAAAGCCTGTAATGAATTATAGATATGAGATCCTGATCCGGTATCCAATACCTAGGAAGTAGAGTTAATTGACAGACAGTTTTCAATCACACACACACCCAAAGCCGAAGCCACAATGTGCATCGAATCCCGGTTTCTAGATTTCCAAGCCCTGCAGTCTTTCTGCCAATGCCCTTTCCCGTGACAATAGAAGCATCCCTCTTTTCCTACTGTTAGCCCCGAAACTTTTGCCATGTCCTTTCCCTCTACCTTACTGACACCGCCTATAGGCTTGGTGGAGGCCATCTTCTTCTCTCCCTTGGCTTTCGCCTCGGATCTAGAAGAGGAAGATTCCCCAATGATCAGAGCGGGTGTCTCCCTGGATTCCTGCAGGGTGCCCTCTGAGCTCCTCAACATGTTGAGGAGTCCTGGAAGCGAAACTTCCTTCCCTTGAATGTTGAAATTCAAGATAAACTGGACGTAAGTAGAGGAGAGCGACTGTAGAATCAAGTTAGTATATAACTCATTCTCCAACATGGTCCCAAGGTCCTCTAGCTCTTTAATATAATTAATCATTGTAAGGACGTGGTCCCCTACAGATGACCCGACGGCCCACCTCGCCTGAAATAATTCCTTCGAGGTCTCATATCTTGCGATACAAGATTGCTCTCCATATAAAACTTTGGTATGGAGGAAGATGGAAACTAAGTCTATCTTCTCGTGCTGCCTCTAGTGTTCATAATCCATTGAGGCCGGCACGAGGCACTTAGCTTTCGTACTGTCTTTTTTCCATGTCTTACAGATATCAACATCTGCGATGGTGAAATCCGGACCTAGGATGGCAGGGGCTTTAGTAGTAAGGAGATGGTCCAGCTTGTCATAGGTAATGGCCATCTGGACATTCCTTAGCCAATCATAATAGTTTGGCTCAGTCAATTTATTACCTAATAGTAACTTAAGCCCAGTCATATTCGTCGTTGCAGTCAAGAGAGAGAGAGATATAGAATACTTAGCATGATGCTCTTGCAAGTTTAGATTGGTTATTAGTTTATCTAAACAGGATGGCTCCCACTGTTTCTCGAATCCTTCCTCAAACTATAAAAGAAGAATTAGTCAGGATTAATCTCACTGTTACAATTCTTGCTTAACCTTTCGGCCAGGCTGGTGTTGGTATTTCGAGGGAGGTTATCCAACGCTTTCACGAACTTCCTTAATTACATAACCTCTTTTCCTTGGAGGCTTAGCCCCACTGACACCGTTCTAGACACTTACTTAGTTTATAGCATTGATTGTTTAGTGAAAAAATCTCCCGAGAAGTAGTGGATACTCACAGTAGGATCGGGATCCAAATATCATCGTGTGACAACCTTGAAGGAATCCTACTAAAATCATCACACTCCAAATGGTATGCAACACTAGCAAGTTTCAATTTCCTTAGAAACTCTCGATGTGGATTTTTGCCCCAAGCTCTTATGACCTTGATGATGGACAACATATCATAAGTCGCAAGTCAAGTTCTACCCGTCATTGTCCAGGTTAATTTGAACCCACCTGTACATACCCTTAACGAAGGCAAAAATAGTAGTACGGCTGTCCCAAACCAACGCATCTATCTATGCTACAGATGAATACCCAGCAGCTACCAATCACTATGTCTTGGCGAAGGACAAAATACAAAGCTTGAATACTACTGAATACCCATATGAAATGACGGAGGGCTACGAATGGTTTTGGCGAAACCGTGAACGTAGTGAACTTGATATAATCGAAGGAACCATGATAGCTTTTAAAGGAGTGGTTTAGGCTCCACATTTAAAAGTTGCTTTTTGAAGAAAACCGAGTGGTTTTGAAACTGTTCCAACGATTCAGCTTTGGTTTGTTTTCATTGCATTAATCAATTAATGGTGTCCCATCATTTAAAAATATCATTGCAGAAAGAAACGAAAATACAACGAACGCTTATGCTATCCGCATTCGTTACGGGGCCCCGTCATATACCGTTAGGTTACTTAACTAACGGCAGAGCGGGGGCTGGACTAGCGCAGGTGCAAAACATAAGCAACGTCTATTATATTATATATATATATATATATATATTCGTCTCACGCAATAATAGGCATTCCAGATCATAGATAAATATATTGGATATACTAGGAATTCCGCGTTTCGTTTAAGCCTATAACGAAAGACGGATTCCACGGTCGTGATGAATATCCAAACCCCACCCTAGACTCCTACGGGTGCGGCAAACTACCCGCCAAATTCCCGAAGTGAAGCAATCTCCCTCAATAAAATGAGTAGGCCACTCGGCACTTCAAGAACCCAGTAGTTTGTGCACCCCACCTTGGGTCTATCCTAAGAGCAAAAATAGTAAATGAAATAATACAACTGTGGCTACAATCTCAACTAGGATGTGCCCCGCAAAATAATATTACATAACTTTACAAATTTACATCGAATGAAATAAAGAAAACACTCTTCTCACATCCCCCGGATATTCATCCACGACGATCTAATATTCCATATACACAAACCACAACAAGATCACAGATATGTACAAACCCAACTAATCGACGTATAGCGATTAGCAGACGTTAAGCATCATATATCAAACACAGAACAATACTTAGCCAAGAACTTTAGAATTTCGATCGAACATATTTTCCGTGTCTACCCCATGTACAAACCAGCACATAAACAATCTGGGTAGAAACCAAATATTCCAGAAATCAAAATTCTACAGAATAGACCCACAGAAGAAATTCGGCGCAACTCCGCCTCGACTCGGCCGCTGAACCGTGACAAAACACACTGTTCTGCCGCGCTTCAGCGGTGGTCTTGGTGAGTTACGTTCTCGTTTTTCTTCTGTGTTCTTAAAAAAACCTGCTCGTATTTTTAAGGTCTCTGGAAAAAAATTCTGACCAGTTTTTAAAAACGACAGCAAGCATGATTTTTAAAATTGCGATTTTGGGCTTTTCCGACAATCGAAGTTCTAATTACTTGCTAACTAGTTAGTTAAGGTTTAGTAGTCTCTGGTACCACTGTAAGTCGATGTTGCACACCCCGCGGGTTCGTGGGGAGACGGAATACATAAAAAACAATTTTTGCAGGCTTCGCAACATCAACTAAACTCTAGGATCTTAACTTGAACCTTAACTAACTAAACTACAAGAGGTTTAACTATTATACAAGAGTTTTATACCTCAAAGTATAAAGTCCTTCGGATATTCTTATCCTCCTCTCACTACTACAAATAAGGGTTGCCCCTACGGATTTATCTGTAGGGGAAACCCACTGCCCCTACGGATATAGCCGTAGGGGCGAAAAAATACCCCGTAGGTGCAAAGGCCGTAGGTGCAAGTTGAGGCCCTGAACTTGCCCCTACGGGCAAATTCTTGCCCC
The DNA here is from genome assembly GCA_030015575.1 of Agapanthus africanus. Lineage (NCBI taxonomy): Eukaryota > Viridiplantae > Streptophyta > Magnoliopsida > Asparagales > Amaryllidaceae > Agapanthus > Agapanthus africanus. The sequence continues at coordinate 560,151,985 of JASDDO010000022.1, read as the reverse complement.
TACGGATTTATGTGTAGGTCCTGTTGCCCCTACGGATAAATCCGTAGGATATAAGATTTTATATTATTTACGGTTTTTTTTTAATAAATTACATGTACCTACGGATATAACCGTAGGTCCATGTACTACCCCCTACGGGTATATGCGTAGGTACTTTTCCGTAGGGGCAAAATATCAGGATTCCTGATATTTAGCCCCTACGGATAACTCCGTAGGGAAGAGGCAGTGGCCCCTATGGATATGTCCATAGGGGCACTCCCAACCCCCTGGCACTGAGATCAGGGGGGAAATATCAGTTATACCTACGGATTAATCCGTAGGTACATATTGTCTGTATTTTTTTTAAAAAAATGGGCTGCTTGATTTTTTCCCGCCCTATGCACAATAATATATACATCAATCAAATCATATATTGCAGTATTCATAATCACATCTCACGCATATATATAATATACAAAAGAAACCCAAAAACTAAATATGATATAAATACAAACCAATATCAATATCGTTTCAAAATGTAGTACAATGTGTATGATATAAATAAATACATGTTTCAAAAAATAAGAACCAAAAAGCTACCCTAGTTCGGTCCAGCTCCACTTCTGAATAACGATAAAATAACGCGCGCCTGCTCCTCGGTCAATAAACTCTGCAATTCGTCGCGAGTGGGAGTCTGAGCGGCATGTGGAGCTGGCAATGTGGTCTGCACAGCCGCCGTCGAGATAGTCGCTTGTGGAGCCACAGCTGCGGGAGTCTGAGTGGGCGGTGGAGCTACAGGAGCTGTCTGCGGAACCGCAGCCGATGTAGTGGCTTGCGGAGCCGCAGCCGAAGGAGATGCATGTGGAGGCTCGGCCGATGTACCCTGTCGCGTCTGGACCTAACGTGTGTAATAAGCGTGTAAGAACTGTGTATTATTCGATTTCGTATCATTATTAAGTTATTTCGAAACCCCGTTTGGATATCTAGTTTGTTGTTTATTTTAATTACATCTGTATGTATGATTAATCAAACTTAAGTCTAAAACCAAATAAGCTCAAGCTACGTACTAATTATGGATATGTTGATATCTATATAATATGACATCATATTTTACTATAAAGCAGTATACATACCAGCATCTCCTTCAACTCCTGAACGGTGGCCCTCAAGCTCTCCAGTTCCTGATGGACACGTCGGTCACTGGAGACGGAGGAAGTAACCGCCGGGGTGGAGTCCAACCTCATATGGGCCCTGATAGGGCCCAGTCCCCGGCCTCTCTCCCAACCTCCGTGGTGCCTTCCGTGTGCGGCGTCCAGAACTGGGGTCAACAGCCTCGGATCGCTCTGTCCGGTAAAATCGATCCCCGAGGCCTGGGCCTGCTCAACCACCCGCTCCTACACCCACATTAAGCAGTAAAGTATAAGTATAAGATTTAAACTTGAACCTTCCAAAACTAAAATTTTAAATTTGGGTAGAAAAAATATTAACACTTACGCAGTACTCCTGGGTAGCGACGTCGGGATATCGAAGCTCGCCCGTGGCGGGATCTGTCGAGGTGCCGTGGACGGCAAGATATGCGGACAGCACGCTCGGTGTACCACCTGACGCCACGGTCCGAGATGTCTGCAATATTATAAAGTAACTCTTAATATTAGAAATATTAGAAAATAAATCTTAATATTGCAGAATATCACAAAGGTCGGTCTATTGTAATTTACCGATAACTCCATGGCTCGAGTAATGTTCCTCGAGCCACCTGTGTAAGTGGGGCGACCCCTCTTCGCCGACTTCCTGTTCTCTGTATTCTGAGCGGCCTGTTTCTGCACAACACATTAACATTTAGTTTTCTAATTAAGAAACACAAAGAAATAAATTATATCATAAATAATGAATTACATTTAAAATACATACCTGTTTGCGTTGGGAGTCGAAATAAGCGCACAATAGAGGCCATGTCTCTACGTCGACTCTCGCAAACGCCGGAATAGATAGGAGGGCCGCTCTCTCTGCCTCGGGGGTCGCCATCCACAGGGAGTAGCAGTCGGCCTTCAGCTCATTCCTGTTGTATCGGACCTTGGCCTGCATGTTCTTCATCAGGCCATTGTACAGAGCATGAAGGTCGAGCACCCTCCCCGGGTTATCAGGGTCGGCTACAGGCTGAAAATCGTAATCCAACTGAAAATAAAAAAAAACATTGTTATTAGATTGCAAGTGTTAATAATAAATATATTGGATAGATCAAATAAAAATATATATTAATACATACCCGAGCCTGATCAAAGAAGAGGGCGAATGAGCGCTGGTGCTTCTCGCCCCACTCAACGTGAAGTGGATAGTTCTTCACGAGCCGGCTCTCATCCCCCAAATACCGGCCGAACCTCTCGGCATGAGGACCGGTATAGCGATAGTCAAGGGTAAAAAAAAGGGGGAATGATGCCTCCCCCTAGCTCTGTCAAGCCTCAGCCTATGGGACTGATTCGGGCCTCGAGTCCCCCTCTGGGGATGGGGAGGCCCTGCGTCTGCACGAAATATCAAGACAATCAATAATAAGAAAAAGTTTTATTAAGAAATCAAGGTTAAACGAAAATTCAAGTGTGATATATACCTCCGGTGACTATCGCACGAGCTTGGGCCCGGGCAGCAGCACGAGCGGGACGATAGTTCCTCCGGTGAGGAACAACCGGGGTCCAGGATGCGGACGCATCCCCTCCACCTAGAAAATAAACATCGACGCTAAATTTCCATGAAGTTCATATTTATTCTCTAGAGCATATGTAAAATGAATAAATATTTTAAATTTATTCATACTAACCTGCAGACGATGCGGAGGGTATGGAAGCGGCAGGAGTGGCCCCTGCGGAAGATGTGGACGCACCACCTATAATTAGACAATTAAAAATAGATTATATAAGTAATTGCAAAAAGAATGTGTAGATCAATAATATAACGTTCTAAATCAATATGCATGCACTATAGGATATATAAACATACCCGCAGGTGCGGTGGTGTCACCACCTACAGCTAGACAATAATAAAAATTGCTAAGTAAGAGCAAAAGGAATGTGTGTATTTATGATATAGTATTCTAAATCAATATACATACACTATATGATATATAAACATACCTGGAGGAGTGGGGGTGGCCTCTGTCCCAGATGTGGACGCATCACCAACAACTAGACAATCAAACATTAACGGTATAAGTAATTTTGACATAAACAGGCATGAATATCTGTAATATTACATTCAAAATGGATATGCGTGCAGTATACCTGGAGGTGTAGCAAAATCCACACGGAAGGAGGCATCCGAAGGGGTCTCCGATCTAGGTGCAAGACCGGCCCTCTGAAGCTCCCTACGGAGCTCTCCGGGCGGCAGAACCGCTCTGCCTCTGCCTCTGCCTCTGCCGCGGCTGGAGCTCCTGCCGCCCCTCGCTGCTCCCGACATCGTCATCAAATCTAGATAAACGGTTCGTGGACGCATTAGACAATCATTATAAGTATTGACTATATATGTATAAAGCGTAAAATGTGAAGTAATAATATAACATTACTGATAACCTTTTTCGTTTCGTGGGCGCATCATACATATCTACTTGGATTTCATCGTCGATGTCATTTCTAACCCACGTAACTTCATGATCAGTCGAAGACAACCCGTCCTTCGAAATAGACGGTCGGAGCACTTTAAGCCTTCTCTCTTCTTCGTCCTCATCGATGTCCTCGTATTCTGGGACATCGTAGACATCTCTGGGTTTCCATCGGCATACAACACTCCACCCAGGATGCTTCAAACACTGTGCGTAGTATACTTGGAACGCTTGGTTCGGAAAGATAAACGGATCATCCTGACCGTAAAATCGAAGTGTGTTCACACTAGTCAATCCATATTTATCTTTCCAAGTCCCAAGACTGCTTCTCCATCTGTCCGTATCGGTTCGCGGATCGTACCAAGTACACTGGAATATACAAAAGGGTTCTGATCGTCCGGGATAGTGGATGTCGAGTATACAATTTAAGTACCCATAGTAAATCACACCGTCCGATCCTACCGTCGCAATCCCACTATTCTGAGTGGTTCTAGATGTTTCTATGTCCTTAACTTCGAATTTGTATCCAAGGACACCAAATCCTTTGTAATATGCAACCTCCATACTAGGAAATTGAGCTAAACATCTTGAATCACTCTCAAATGATGCAGACAAGTTCGGATCGTGGATCTAACAAAACAAATTTTACGACAAATACATAACGATACAAGTTTATATTAAAACTGATAGCAATAAAATGTAATTCGAATAACTTACATGCTCTGTGACCCAATCACAAAAATTATCCTGATGGTATTTTTCCAAACGTTCTTCGTTCCAATCAGGATGCCCCTCACGTACCTCGTTAAAATGAGTTCTGTTTTCGACAAATAATTGTGACATTAATATTATGCCATTTCATACACACACAAACACAGATATAACAATTAATCTAAAAGAACTTACTCTCTAATTTATTCAAGACATGCGCAATTAAGCAAGATAAACCGGTATATCTTGTTGATAAACATAGTGTCTACCCTCTTATACTCGGCTTTACCATATGGCCCGTCTTGAATTCTTCGTGGTCGGTAAAGCCTTGTCTCAATGTTCTCGTCCAGATAGCGGGAACAAAATATGGTTGCTTCATCAAGAAGATAACCTTGCATGATAGAACCCTCTGGTCGATTTTTATTGCGTATATACTTCTTAAGAGTGTAAAGGTACCTAATGAGAATATGTTGAATAAATAAATACGGGCATACATGACAACAATAAATTTATAAATTGCGCGAAACGAAATATTACACGTACCTCTCGACGGGATACATCCATCGATATTGTACCGGTCCGGCTAACTTCGCTTCAGTTGCAAGATGAACCGTCAAGTGTATTATGATATCGAAGAATGACAGTGGGAAAATACGCTCAAACTTGCAAAGTATCAACGCAATAGAATTTTCTAGTTTATCCAGCGTCGCAACCTCCAGTGTTTTAGCACACAACTCCCTGAAAAAACAACATAGGTCGTTGATTACTAGACCAACCAAGTCGGGGAGAGAAGTCCTGAGGGCTAATGGAAGAAGGTGCTCCACGATAACATGGTGATCATGACTTTTCAGCCCATCGATCTTGCCCTTCACAATTTTTATTTTCTTGCTGAATGATCCTGAGAAACCTGTGGGGACTTTCAAATCATGCAACACCTGCAGGAATATTTTCTTCTCCGGTTGTGACATATGATAAGCGGCATTAGGAAGTAAAAACTTGCCCGGTTTACCCGCTACCGGTTTAGGGTGCAGTTCACTTCTTATTCCCCACTCTTGTAGATCCATCCGAGCATTCATGTTGTCTTTTGATTTCCCGTCTTTACACAGAAGCAAGTTAAGTATGTGCTCTGATACTCCCTTCTCTATATGCATGACGTCCAGACAATGACGCACTGAATTTGTAGACCAGTACGGAAGCTCGAAGAAAATGCTTAACTTGTTCCAATATTGTGGTTTGACCTGTTTCGTCGGATCCATCCCGAAGGTCACGTTATTGTAACCATCCTATTTAGCAGTCACGTCCTCTCCGGACAATGGGGATGGAGGTCCAAGAAGCTCCTGATGACCATCAAAGTGAACCGTGTCTAACCTATAGGGGTGGTCTGGAGGCAGAAAACGTCGATGGCCGCAATAACAAACCTTCCTGCTAAAATTCAAAAATTTTGATGTTGTGTGTTCATGGCAACGAGGACATGCTTTGTGACCATGTACGGACCAACCTGATAGCATTCCATACGCAGGAAAGTCATTAATTGTCCACATTAAAGCCGCACGCAGTATGAAGGTTGTATTTGTGTTTGAATCATATGTCTCTACACCATCAATGAACAAAGTTTTCAGCTCCTCGATCAGAGGTCGGAGATAGACGTCGATATTGTTCCCTGGTGAGTTTGGTCCGTCGATAAGAAGAGGCATCATAAAGTATGATAGGTCCATAGCCAACCAAGGCGACAGATTATAAATTATCATTACAACGGGCCATGTACTGTGACTTCCAGCCATATAGTTGAATGGGCAGAAGCCATCGGTAGCCAGTCCGAGCCAGACATTGCGAGGATCGCTACTGAATATTGCGTGCCTCCTATCGAAATCCTTCCATGCCGGTGAATCTCTTGGATGGCTCATTTTTTCCATTTTCTCTTGGAGGAGCACGGTGATGCCAAATCATTGCCTCGGCTGTTTTCTTGCACCTGAATAGCCTCTGTAGCCTCTGTGTTATAGGAAAGTATCGTGCTATCTTCACAGGTATATCAGGCTTCTTATCAGAATCTTTCGGCTTATACCTGGCCTCTCCGCATGTTGGACACTCTTTCAAATCTGAATTCTCTTTCCGGTACAACACACAATTTTTAGGACATGCTTGAATCTTCTCGCACTTTAGACCCAAATCAGACATCATCTTCCGGGCTTCGTACCAGCTTTCGGGCACATTATTTCCCGGAGGCATAGAATCTTTCAAGAACGAAAGAAGCATTGTGAATGACTTGTTGCTCCATCCATTTAGGCACTTAATCTGGAAAAGTTGGACGAACCATGAGAGGGTAGAATACTTCGCATTCTCATAAATTGGTTTCCTAGCATCATTCATGAAATTTTCATATTTATCCGCACGCGGTCCTTGACCGGAAGGAATGTCATCTTCGGTACGAATAGATTCACCTAGGGCAGCCTCTACCATATCCTCCATTTCTTCTGATGGAAATAAATTTCCGTCTCCTGCCGTATTACCGAATTCTTCTTCTTCTCCTGCCGCATTATCGTGTTCTCCTTCTTCTTCTACCGCGGTACTGCATTCTTCTCCTTCCCCGTGATATTTCCAAGTTGAATAAAGTCTAGTAAACCCATGTTTTACAATATGAAGCTCTGCCAATTCTACCTTCTGCCAGTACTTATTGCCACATCTATCGCACGGACAGAGAATCTTCTCTATTATGATCTTATTATGTGCGCGTGCAAATTCAAGGAAAGCAGCAACTCCTGCGACAAATTTAGGTTGCATACGTTGTTTCCAATCCACATACATCCAGTCCTTAACTCTGACGTACTCATGGGCCATGTTAGACTGAATAACATATAAATTGTAGGTTATGCTGACTATATTGAGAAATATAAGAACGGGATAGTTACTGACAAAGGAGAAAATCCGTGTATATGCTTTGTGTGTGCGTTTGTCGTTGAAAAGAATAAATTATCGCACGTATGTTAACCGATAGACGAGGACTAAGTGGCGCTTTTAGTTTCATATATGAGTATCGATGGGAATATGAAGGTTTCATATTATCATATATTGGTTTTAACCAGAACATCTCGAATCGCTCTCTAATTATGCGTTTGTATGTGTGTGTTCCGGCTGTCGGGGGTAGGCTTCTATCCCATTAAGAATGTATAGAGCGAACGCCCATCACTTGTGCTTTCAACCGTTTCGAGTAAATTTCGGCAGCACCTCCCCGCTGTTCTCCGAGTACACTGTAATAGAATAGATAATCATTTCAAAGCTGTGAAACAACGTTGAAATGAACATCTAATCTATCTTTGTACACGGAGAACCAGCGGAAAGGTACCGACGAAATATCTCGAAATGGATGAAAACACAAGTGAATGAAGGCGTTTGCTTTATACATTCTTAACTTGTCCACACGGGACAAATCTATGGGTTACCATACGATTGAATTTTCTCGTCGCGTAGACTATACGACGGTTGTTAATATCGAGCTATACTGTCCGATATTTAACAACCTTCATATAGTTCTAGGTCACGACGAGCATCGCACGTATGTTAACCGATAGACGGGGACTAAGTGGCGCTTTTAGTTTCATATATGAGTATCGATGGGAATATGAAGGTTTCATATTATCATATATTGGTTTTAACCCGAACATCTCGAATCGCTCTCTAATTATGCGTTTGTTGTGTATTCTTGTTGTATGTGTGTATTCCGGCTGTCGGGGGTAGGCTTCTATCCCATTAAGAATGTATAGAGCGAACGCCCATCACTTGTGCTTTCAACCGTTTCGAGTAAATTTCGGCAGCACCTCCCCGCTGTTCTCCGAGTACACTGTAATAGAATAGATAATCATTTCAAAGCTGTGAAACAACGTTGAAATGAACAGCTAATCTATCTTTGTATACGGAGAACCGGCGGAAAGGTACCGACGAAATATCTCGAAACGGATGAAAACACAAGTGAATGAAGGCGTTTGCTTTATACATTCTTAACTTGTCCACACGGGACAAATCTATGGGTTACCATACGATTGAATTTTCTCGTCGCGTAGACTATACGACGGTTGTTAGTATCGAGCTATATTGTCCGATATTTAACAACCTTCGTATAGTTCTAGGTCACGACGAGCATCGCACGTATGTTAACCGATAGACGGGGACTAAGTGGCGCTTTTAGTTTCATATATGAGTATCGATGGGAATATAAAGGTTTCATATTATCATCGAGTATCATATATTGGTTTTAACCCGAACATCTCGAATCGCTCTCTAATTATGCGTTTGTTGTGTATTCTTGTTGTATGTGTGTGTTCCGGCTGTCGGGGGTAGGCTTCTATCCCATTAAGAATGTATAGAGCGAACGCCCATCACTTGTGCTTTCAACCGTTTCGAGTAAATTTCGGCAGCACCTCCCCGCTGTTCTCCGAGTACACTGTAATAGAATAGATAATCATTTCAAGCTGTGAAACAACGTTGAAATGAACATCTAATCTATCTTTTTACACGGAGAACCAGCGGAAAGGTACCGACGAAATATCTCGAAACGGATGAAAACACAAGTGAATGAAGGCGTTTGCTTTATACATTCTTAACTTGTCCACACGGGACAAATCTATGGGTTACCATACGATTGAATTTTCTCGTCGCGTAGACTATACGACGGTTGTTAGTATCGAGCTATACTGTCCGATATTTAACAACTTTCGTATAGTTCTAGGTCACGACGAGCATCGCACGTATGTTAACCGATAGACGGGGACTAAGTGGCGCTTTTAGTTTCATATATGAGTATCGATGGGAATATGAAGGTTTCATATTATCATCGAGTATCATATATTGGTTTTAACCTGAATATCTCGAATCGCACTCTAATTATACGTTTGTTGTGCATTCGTGTTGTATATGTAACATGATTTTAAACCATTGAGATCAAGATTGATAGAACTGATCATCCTACATTGCAATAGCATTCAGCAACCAAAAACTATTATTGCAATGGTATTCATCTATAACAATCAACAATTAAAACTACAAATATAGAATACTGATATCATAAAGCGTTATACGCAACATTGATAGAACCGATAAATAAAAAAACGAAACACAAACCGTATCAATATTTAACAACTTTGATTATGTCATATACGCGGGCCGATATTTTCATATTAGCCAATAGGCAAAAATAGATTGCGGTCTGGATATGGCATATTGGCAGATGTTACCTATATGCATACATGCATGTTGTCTCCCCATTTTTTCATAAATCAAACCAACTACATACATCAAACTAGTCCATGCCACCAATCGGAAACTCCACTATGTCTTTGAATTATTATTTTTCCAAATAGCATTGAGCTCCTATTGACATTGTCCCATCCAACAAATTTGTTGTGCTTGCCTCGACCTTCATCTAGCTTTCACATGCCATACACATTAGATGAGTAATATAGTTATAAATTATGGTATTTTGTTGTCATCAATCCACCTAACCCTAACCCCAACCTAACCCCAGCCCCAGCCCCAGCCCCGCCCCAACCTAACCCTAACCCCAGCGCGGCCAGCTAAACCCCAACACCAACCCTAAGGCAAACCCTAACCCCAGCCCCAGCCCCAGCAGCAGCCGAACCCCAACCCTAACCCTAACCCCAACCCCGACCCCGACCGCGACCCCTGCCGAACCCCAACTCACGCGCGCAACCCCAGACTCAGCCATGAACCCTAAGCCCAAAATAATCAAAAAATTCTTTAATTTTCCTGAAGATTTACTCACCTGAACGGCGGTGGCGACGACCTGAAAGGCGGTGGCGACGACGAGAACGGCGGTGGCGACGAGGAGAACGGCGGTGGCGATGACGAGAACGGCGTGGCGATTTGGGGATTTTTTTCGCGCGCGATCGAAAGAGAGAGGAAGAAAGTGAGCGTAGGCGATCGATCTGTGCCTTTATTAAATCGATATTTAGTTGCCCCTACGGATTTGCCCGTAGGTCCTTGGTTTGCGGCTCCGTAGGGGCAAACACCAAATTAAGAATTAATATTTTTATTCTTGGACGTCTGGGCCCGTAGGGGCAACCTTTTAGCCCTACGGATTAATCCGTAGGGCCTAGTTAAATCTGCCCCTACGGATTTCAATATCCGTAGGGGCAACCCCCTATTTTACTAGTGTCTCCTTGGCTCCTCGAAGATCGGATCGAGCTTGTAAGGTCGGCCTCCTCACGTCAAAAACGATCCACCCGAGAGTCTATAGTTCGAGCTCCAACCTATAAACCGAGGTAACTAAGGTACCTAGTTCGCCAAACTAGATAGCCCAGAGGATGTAGAGAGTGGTGATGGATTAGTTTGTCTCAAAAGACCCTAAGTTTCTCAAGACATGAGATTAGGGTTTGAGGAAGAAGAAGATGGCTTGAGGAGATGAGAGTGTAGAGTTCATCATTCAAGTGAGAGAATGGCTAAGTGTTGTGAATAATGAAGCAAGCATGCTTCAATAGTCACTAAAGCATGTGTCACCCCATGAGTCACCAAGTATCCATGCTTCATTAAATAGTAAGAACACATCATACCTCCACTTCATTAATCCATTTAACAAAATGAATTTTCCACAAATGAGGTGTCTTCTTCTAAAAGCACTCTTGAGTAAATTACAAGAATACCTCTCACCAGATATACATACTCGTATCCGTATTCCAAAAAATACGAATACAAAGAGACGAAAATAATCCAAGAATATAATACTAGGTTCCGGCTTAAACCAAAGCCCACTAGTATCATCCGCCCGAACATCATCCGTGCACAAGTACACGTGTGTGATCGAAGCCCTGCCGTAAAACAATATGGCCTCTACATCGTTTCACCCGAAGCAGGGACACCCTCTGTGTGGGACTCTAAAGACTCGACAGTATGCTGGCAATGGATTTAACCACAAGTCCGTCAGCGGTACTAGCTGCACGTAACGGCTACCCAGGTATCTGTCGATAAGAAGGACGATGAGCAAACTCGTCCGAACTCCTACTGAACCTATCTGTGAAAATCTCCATACAGTCCGGTCTGTTCGTCTAAGAGTATCGCATATCGGGCCTAGGGGCCAGTAATCGTCAAACCCCTAATAGTGCAATAAGTAATGTCGGAGTAGAGCCCGGAATACCTTGAGAAACTACTGGAGTACCTACCAGTAAATCTCGCTTGCCCTGGCCAGGGACTTTGTGTAATGGCTTTCTGAACTGTCACGACCCGAAATAGCATGTGACTGGCACCTGAATCATATGAAGTCTACATGACCTCATATAATTCAAGTAAGCCAAAAAACCCAGAAATCTAAACCATTTAAAAGAAGAAAAAGAAGGAAAACTTGTTTTAAAGTTTGCATATAATCATTTTAAAAGTCGTAGTAAACATTTTTTAAAACATCATATCATTTCCGAAAATTTCGGCAGAGTTTCTTTTGTAAATACTGGCCCCAAATGGGTACAAACATGCATAATATGAATAAAGGCATCCCCAAGCGGGAGCTAGCTCTTCGCCAATTGGCAGTCGCAACCACGCAAGCAATATAATATACAACGCCGAAAGGCGAGGATCAAAACTCAAAAGGAAACCAATAATATCAAGAAAACAATAATAATACAAGCGTGACTCTAAGGTCGAAAGAATATACAACTGGTCTTCTAAGTCTATAAATAATACAAGTCTGGTTGATGGAGTTACTAGATACAACTGAAATAAATAAATATACGATGGTGGTCACGATGCGAGTGAACCCACCTGCCAAAGCAATCACCCGGAATGAAGTAGTGTGCCAGCAAGCCGCCAAGAAAACCTGCAAGAAACTATGGCACAACGGGGGTGGGTTGCCAACTCGTGAGTAGAAAACATTACCGAGCAGAAATCGCATGTATGACTCAATCCTAGGTCATACGGTAATAATATATCCTCAATATAATATCCTAAACCATCTACATATAAGTGTAATACCACGTGCTCGTGTCAGTGCCTTAGATAGCAACATATCATATATATGATGTATGAATGCAATACGAATAAAAACAGAATACATCATGAATGAGAAAACTGTTTTCTTAATTTAGTGAGATTTCTGTATATATATAAATCGAGGTATCATCAATGAAATCAACATAAAATCCGTGTCAAGCATAAACACAAAACATAAATCGAATATCCAATATCTCGGGCTCCGTCTATCCGGACTGGCCCATATCATATAGTATCGATCCTCAAAGTCTCAATATCTCAGGCTCCGGCTATCCGGACTGGCCCCTGGGCTCCGGCAAATCCGGACTGGCCCAAAATCATCAAAGCGCACGACTACGTCGGTATCCTCCGGATATCCGCCGAGTCATAAATAACCGGTCGGTAGTGCTCCCCTACCAGGCTCAACGCCATCATCTACGACCATCTTGCCCTGGGGTACCGCACCGGGTCCACCATGCACCCACAGACGGTTCCTCATCCTCCTCGAATCAGGTGTATGATATCGCTCAAGTGCCGAGAAAACTCATGGTGGACATATCTCAAATCATATCATGAGAAAACCGCAACTTGCATTTTAAAATGATATTAAATTTATATAAAATCCTTGCGGTTTCTCCAAATCCAGAAATCTCATGGAAATCCAATATCCCAATCTCAAGAGTAATAACAATGAATTACCGGGCTCCGGCAAACCGGACTGGCCCATAATATCACATGGAAAATGAATATACAAATATGCATGAAATATCACAGCAATAAATGCAATATCTAAATTAGCATATAAAAGGCATGCGCACTAGTATTATGTCGAAACCATCAGCTAGAAATTTATATTAATGAAGTAGTATTTTCTAAAGTGTATGTGACATAACAATTTCCGATGATGATGTGTGTGAGCCGGCAAGCAGGTGTACGTGTAGCATACGCATCATCGGTAATGGTGCTGGTGTCCTGACAGCATGGGTTTATAATCACTAAAGCACACATTAAATATGCAATGCGATGATAACAACATGAATGAACGGAGCATGAAAAGTAGACGCAACAATAAGGAATATACAATTCTATATACGAGTCATACAGTTTTGACATTTGAAATAATGCGAATCGTATGTTTATAAAATAGGGCTACGGTGTTTTTAAGAAAAGGTACGTCCTTTGAAATATCCGTAGTTTCCTTTGGCATGTCTTTAAAATACTCACGATTCGTTAGTTTTGGAAATAAGTATGACTCAGGCCCAGTCTAACATCTACCAAGTAAACTACAGGACTAAACTAACAGACTAACCGAAAGGGTAAGGAAAACCACCTAAGTCTGAGTCGATATATATATACATCTAGTAGTCGGTGATCCTGCCTCAATAGTATCACGTACGATACAATATATATAATATGACATCCTCGAGTCAAGAGTGCGGATCTATCATCATAGTTATATCACGTACGGTAAATCCATCGTACGGCATCCCAAATCTGGGTACGGGTCGAATATCACATTTATCTCATTATTCATCAGGTATCCTTATCATCATATCCTGAATTAGGGGCACTGATATAAAGTCTAGTACACTCTGATACCATCAATATATATGTGTGCGTGTGTATGAAAACACATCGCCTAAAGACACACTATAACATCATGTCGTGTCTCATAATACGAACCAAGTCACATCACCGATCTCGTGGCATCATGCTCAATCACATCGACTCATCTCCAAGAACCATATACTATCTTCATCATCCATGTATATGTATGTATATATATACACACACACACATACATACTCATAAACATATATATATACATATATATCCCCATATACGCTCAAGTAAAACAAAGTATGCGTGTGTGAAAAACTTTACTCTAGGGTTTCGCAACTAAGAAACTACACTATAAGCACTTTCCTACAATTACGCTAAACTAACCCAAAGTCACCTAAGCATTTCTTGCTTAGTACACACATCTCATAAAATACATAAGTACACACACACACACACACAGATATATATATATATATATATATATATATATATATATATCATAACGCATTCGCGTGCTACATTACGAAACTGCGTGGGTGCTATACGCCATCCACCCGACTTCTCCCGAAGATATATATCTACTCACCTTGATCCTTACTTGCCGAAGTCGATGTCGCCATCCTCTTCTTCATCGTTCGAAGTCCACGTGAGGGTACCTACATATCACATATATCGTATCGCATCAAAACGTCCAATTCAAAACCAAAACGACACGCGAATCACACATAGGTTAAAACCTATGGTATACTCATGCAAAAGAGCCAAATAACCCCCGATATCAACGTACAAACGTCAAGTGACCGATACAAAACACAAAACCAAAACTTCAAGTCATAAAAACCCATAAAACCTTAAGCAGCAACTTAGTAAACTGGCCCCAGATTTTGGTTCAGGTAAAATGGGGATAAACAAACAATAATGGGGTGATGTATAGGAGGTATATGAGCTACATACCAAACCTAGACACCAATGCTAAAAATTTGGCCGGACACATTCATGCCAAATCCGGCCACCTTGGCCAAAGATGCTCCATTCTGGTTCGTACTTGCAGGGTGGTCTCCTAGTGGTCCATCTAGGTTAGTGGTGTTGTTTGTTTTTCCAGTAAAACTCCCGGGTCACTCCAGATTCCCTGTAGGCCACCAATTACACACAAAACCGATATTTTAAAATTTCAAAACCAAGTTTGGTTTGTTTCTGCTTGGCCTGGGTTTCTAACACTATGGGGGTTTAAGATCACCACTAAAGCTCATTAGCACTATCACAACTCAAGAATCCATCAAACCTCATCTAGGAATTTTCAAAGCTCACAAAACCTCACTTCAACACTTCTAAACAGATATACATGCTAAAGTGAATGAAATACTATAATAATGGTGAAAGAATTACCTTATTTGGCAACTCAAGAATTTTCTTGAGTTGCCCCCAGTGCTCAAAATCCAATTTTTCTTGATCTCCCATGCTTGTAGTGAGCTTGTGCGTGTTTTTTGTGAAATGAATGCAAGGTTTTGATGTAGTTTTAGGGTTGTAATGAAAACGTAGAGGTGATGGAAGAGGGAGGCATCCATGGAGGTGAAGGGGAGAGAGATGATGAGGGTGATGAAGTGAAGAAAGAATGGCCGAGGTCAAAGGAAACCCCTCTCCTTCTCTCTCTTGCCCATACCTCTCACCATGCCACATTTTAAATCCTTTTTCTTTTTCTTTTCTTTTCTTATTGTTTCCCTTTTCAATTTAAAACCCAAAACTAATAAACCATATATATAAAAAGAACAAGATGCCATGGTTAAAAATGAAACAAGTCTTGTTGCATGTCATGATGCAAAAAATCAAGCTTAATGCAAGATTAGCGAAAATTAATCGTTTTTAGAATTAACATAGAATATATTTAATTTTATAAAAATCTATGAATGCTCCATTCTTATAATCTCTTTTAAATTCAATAATTTACATAATTTTCAAATATTTCCCAATTTATCGGTATATAATTATACCGCATCATTAAAATATTCATAATATTTATTATTTAATTATTTAAATTCCCAAAAATAATATTTTATTTTTCTGAAATGTTACAATCTTCCCCCATTAAATAAATTCGGTCCCCGAATTTAAATTTAAACCCCTCAAATACTAAAACATTTCAGTAAAAAGATAAAGTCGTCGGGGTTCCGAAATCATAAGTACATAAAACACATTGTAGCGCAATGCATGCGCATGAAAAGTGAGTATATAAACCAAAATCAAAACTCCGTCAAGCATCCCGCAATCATCGGAGTTATGGTGAAGACACCAATGCCAAAGCCCAATACGAAAACCAACATGATATACATCAAACTATACATGTACGCATCGTTAAACATCTGAAAGAAATGCATGCCAAACTCTTTTCCAATCACTGTGCAATGCACGTATCACGGCACAGTAGCGGACGTCCATTGTAAGAAAATAACTATATATACACCCTTTGTTTAACATACACGTTCCACCGTTTTGAAAGATAATTTGGAAGGGTTTCCTTTGTAAAAGTTTCGTGTCATCTCGGACACGTAGGTAAATACTGAGACTATAGATCCTTTTTGGAAATCCCTTCGAAAACCATCAATGCATGCAAAAATATATTCAGGTACTGTCCTCGGACTAGTCCTGCTCAGCTATTATACCAAATAGTAAATATCATAAAACATACTACTCCAAAAGAGACCAATCCCTAAATGCGTACAAGAATGCCCCGTGCGTCTGGTGCGCACGGAAATCAAAATCCATGAATGTGCCATACATGTGCACAGAAACAAAATCTAATTGCAACGGGTGTGCACGAAACACCTGTCAAAGGCAACGGGTGTGCCTGACAGCAATATCAGGTGCATCTGATATGCACGAAGAATCCCGATTTAGTGCATCTGGTGTGCACCAAAATCGCATCAAGCGCCCAAGCATGCGCAAGAATCCAAATCAAGTGCACAAGGTGCATGCAAACAAATATCGAATATCATAATCGAAATCGACGGTATACAACATATCTCAATCCAAATCAGGTATACCGTGGTATAAAATCTCACAACCATGTGCATCAGCGTGCACAAACTCGAATCAAAACACAAAAAGTGCATGAAAACTATGCCGAAAACACAAGTCAAATCACATGAATACCATAGGTATGAAATCAAAATCAGCATCTCGAATGACATCAAATCGAAGTCAAGTGCAACTGTGGTGCACAAAATCTCAATCATGCAAATAAATCGCCCAAAATGCCGAAATCAAAAATGGCGGAAACCGTCCCGCTCTAGCACATCTTCTAAAGATCTCTGGCCAATTATCATGGTCACTCATAACATGTCTCGTCGACGTTCTCGTAGTATTCCAGAAAGGTTCGGTCGAAGTCTCCCCCAAAACTCATTTCTACCGAACTGCCCGGAAGTTATCATCCTTTACTAAATCTGTTACTTGTTCCGGAACGGCTTCATACTCATCACGACTCCTTCTGGAAGATATATTCATATACAACGCCTCTACATGCGTATCACATCTCTGATGTCAGTGGGGTGGAACGTCATCTCGTCGAAATCTCGTACGAACCTCTTACTCCATTTTTCTCTAATGTCAACTGATTCGGACTCGTCTCTTCGTGGCTCTATGGACTGCGCTCCAACGGCTATACTCATATCTGGAGTCTCCCAAGTAATGTATCCCATCGCATGATATCTGAATGACGTCGAACCTTTCGATCGATTCATCAAAGTTCCATAATCCCCCAAGAGCTCAACTCTTGAGTACAGTTTAAAAATATTCAATACATGCCACAATACCTATGGACCAACCGTAGAAGGGCAAACCCAAGCCTCATTAATGGCACCGCTGAATTGCTGCAAACCCTAAGGTTCAAAAGCGTTTCCATGGTCATTATATCGAGTTAGGGTTTCATTCTTGTAGAGGGTCCACGGAATTACTTACATGTTTTTCCGAATACTTTAAACTTGGAAAAAATGGGTTCCTGACATTCGATCGTCTTCTATCGACTCTCAACGTACATGCGTGAAGTCTCCTCAAGCTATAATCAATCAATCTGATGACCTCGCATCGAGGTGTACAAACAAACCACATGTCCTAGTCATTCATCCTTGGTAACTAGCGATCTTCTATCATATCTCTAAGTATAAACCCGTGCTGCATTAGCCTCAAACATCTGGGGCGATATCTCGTCAGTCGCAGCAACAACTAAATCATTCGTCCGCACGCTGAACAGTGCCTCAATCATCAAGAATAATCGGTGCATTGACGGTCATCAAATTCTGGCTGGCCTCTAGCAGTGGCCCAATCCTCTGGTGCCGATCTGTACGTTCGAGAAATTTTGTAAAAGCAATCCATCAAACGCTCATGGCGCGAAAACACAATAAAATGACGCATCTATGCAATCGTATGTCACCGGAATTACACCCTGGTCAGTCCTCGTCCGTGACGAGCTCGTGCTGACCGCAACTCTAACCGCAGCTCTCTCTACCCGTGTAATCGTGGCAGCAAAAACCATAAACCGATATTGATGAGGATAGATCATAGGAATGAATATAATGTTGTGCAAGGAAATGTGCATCCTAAGGCTTCTTAAGCGGAGTAGCGTATTGTAAGTATGCCGCGGAACATACCCACAATACGTCACTTTACTTAAGTCACCTACTCCATCAACCAAGGTCAACCTACACGACGAAAGTTCGGGTCTAATACCCCCTCGACGAAGTCTAAGTTCCGTAAGGTCAAGCCTAGGTTCCGAATGTATATACGCCCTAGACTCCGCATAGTCAAACAAAGACTCGAACCAAGGTTAACCTAGCGCTCTAATACCAACTTTGTCACGACCCGAAATGACACATGACTGGCACTTGAATCATATGAAGTCTACAAGACTCCATCTAATTCAAGTAAGCCAAAAAACCCAGAAATCTAAACCATTTAAAAGAAGAAAAAGAAGGAAAACTTTTTTTAAAGTTTGCATATAATCATTTTAAAAAGTCATAGTAAACATTTTTTAAAACATCATATCATTTCTGAAAATTTCGGCAGAGTTTCCTTTGTAAATATTGACCCCAAACGGGTACAAACATGCATAATATGAATAAAGGCATCCCCAAGTAGGAGCTAGGTCTTTGCCAATTGGCAGTCACAGCCACTTAAGCAATATAATATACAACGCCGAAGGGCGAGGATCAAACTCAAAAGGAAACCAATAATATAAAGAAAACAATAATAATACAAGCGCAACTCTAAGGTCGAAAGAATATACAACTGGTCTTCTAAGTCTATAAATAATACAATTCTGGTTGATGGAGTTACTAGATACAACTGAAATAAATAAATGTACGATGGTGGTCACGATGTGAGTGAACCCACCTGCCAAAGCAATCACCCGGAATGAAGTAGTGTGCCAGCAAGCCGCCAAGAAAACCTGTACGGCAAAACCTGCAAGAAACTGTGGCACAACGGGGGTGGGTTGCCAACTCGTGAGTAGAAAATATCACCAAGTCGCATGTATGACTCAATCCTAGGTCATACGGTAAAAATATATCCTTAATATAATATCCTGAACCATCTACACGTAAGTGTAATACCACGTGCTCGTGTCAGTGCCTCAGATAGCAACATATCATATATATGATGTATGAATGCAATACGAATGAAAACAGAATACATCATGAATGAGAAAACTGTTTTCTTAATTTAGTGAGATTTCTGTATATATATAAATGAGGTATCATCAATGAAATCAACATAAAATTTGTGTCAAGCATCGACACAAAACATAAATCCAATATCCAATATCTCGGGTTCCGGCTATCCGGACTGGCCCATATCATATAGTCTCGATACCTCAAAGTCTCAATATCTCGGGCTCCGGCTATCCGGACTGGCCCCTAGGCTCCGGCAAATCCGGACTGGCCCAAAATCATCAAATCTCACGACTAAGTCGGTATCCTCCGGATATCCTCCGCGTCATAAATAACAGGTCGGTAGTGCTCCCCTGCCAGGCTCAACGCCATCATCTGCGCCCATCTTGCCCCGGGGTACCGTACCGGGTCCACCATGCATCCACAGACGGTTCCTCCTCCTCCTCGAATAGGGTGTATGATATCGCTCAAGAGCCGAGAAAACTCAAGGTGAACATATCTCAAATCATATCATGAGAAAACCGCAACTTGCATTTTAAAATGATATTAAATTTATATAAAATCCTTGCGGTTTCTCCAAACCCAGAAATCTCATGGAAATCCAATATCCCGATCTCAAGAGTAATAACAATGAATTACCGGGCTTCGGCAATCCGGACTGGCCCATAATATCACATGGAAAATGAATATATAAATATGCATGAAATATCACAGCAATAAATGCAATATCTAAATTAGCATATAAAAGGCATACGCACTAGTATTATGTCGAAACCATCAGCTAACAATTTATACTAATGAAGTAGTATTTTCTAAAGTGTACGTGACATAACAATTTCCGATGATGATGTGTGTGAGCCGGCAAGCAGGTGTATGTGTAGCATACGCATCATCGGTAATGGTGCTGGTGTCCAGACAGCATGGGTTTATAATCACTAAAGTACACATTAAATATGAAATGCAATGATAACAACATGAATGAACGGAGCATGAAAAGTAGATGCGACAATAAGGAGTATACAATTCTATATACGAGTCAGACAGTTTTGACATTTGAAATAACGTGAATCGTGTGTTTATAAAATAGGGCTACGGTGTTTTTAAGAAAAGGTACGTCCTTTGAAATATCCGTAGTATTCCTTGGCCTGTCTTTAAAATACTAACGATTCGTTAGTTTTGGAAATAAGTATGACTCGAGCCCAGTCTAACA
This sequence comes from Agapanthus africanus, assembly GCA_030015575.1. Lineage (NCBI taxonomy): Eukaryota > Viridiplantae > Streptophyta > Magnoliopsida > Asparagales > Amaryllidaceae > Agapanthus > Agapanthus africanus. Next base: position 560,131,311 of record JASDDO010000022.1, on the reverse strand, counting down.
TCTACCAAGTAAACTACAGGACTAAACTAACAGACTAACCGAAAGGGTAAGGAAAACCACCTAAGTCTAAGTCGATATATATATACATCTAGTAGTCGGTGATCCCACCTCAATAGTATCACGTACGATACAATATATATAATATGACATCCTCGAGTCAAGAGTGCGGATCTATCATCATAATTATATCACGTACGGTAAATCCATCGTACGACATCCAAAATCTGGGTACGGGTCGAATATCACATTTATCTCATTATTCATCAGGTATCATTATCATCATATCCTGAATTAGGGGTACTGATCTAAAGTCTAGTACACTCCGATACCATCAACATATATATGTGCGTGTGTATGAAAACACATCGCCTAAAGACCCGCTATAACATCATGTCGTATCTCATAATACGACCAAGTCACATCACCGATCTCGTGGCATCATGCCCAATCACATCGACTCATCTCCAAGAACCATATACTATCTTCATCATCCTTGTATATGTGTGTGTGTGTGTGTATATATATATATATATATATATATATACTCACAAACATATATGTATATATATACATATATATCCCCATATAAGCACAAGTAAAACAAAGTATGCGTGTGTGTGCGCGTGTGTGCAAAACTTTACTCTAGGGTTTCGCAACTAAGAAACTACACTATAAGCACTTTCCTACAATTACGCTAAACTAACCTAAAATCACCTAAGCATTTCTTGCTAAGTACACACATCTCATAAAATACATAAGTGTGTATGTGTGTGTGTCATAACGCATTCGCGTGCTAAATTACGAAACTGCGGGGGTGCTATACGCCATCCATCCGACTTCCCCCGTAGATATATATCTACTCACCTTGATCCTTGCTTGCCGAAGTCGATGTCGCCATGCTCTTCTTCATCGTCCGAAGTCCACGTGAGGGTACCTACATATCACATATATCGTATCGCATCAAAACGTCCAATTCAAAACCAAAACGACACGCGAATCACACATAGGTTAAAACTTATGGTATACTCATGCAAAAGAGCCAAATAACACCCGATATCAACGTACAAACGTCAAGTGACCGATACAAAACACAAAACCAAAACTTCAAGTCATTAAAACCCACAAAACCTTAAGCAGCAACTTAGTAAACTGGTCCCAGATTTTGGTTCAGGTAAAATGGGGATAAACAAACAATACTGGGGTGATGTATAGGAGGTATATGAGCTGCAGACCAAACCTAGACACCAATGCTAAAAATTTGGCCGGCCACATTCATGCCAAATCCGGCCACCTCGGCCAAAGATGCTCCGTTCTGGTTCGTACTTGCAGGGTGGTCTCCTAGTGGTCCATCTAGGTTAGTGGTGTTGTTTGTTTTTCCAGTAAAATTCCCGGGTCACTCCAGATTCCCCGTAGGCCACCAATTACACACAAAACCGACATTTTGAAATTTCAAAACCAATTTGGTTTGTTTCTGCTTGGCCTGTGTTTCTAACACTATGGGGGGTTTAAGGTCACCACTAAAGCTCATTAGCACTATCACAACTCAAGAATCCCTCAAATCTCATCTAGGAATTTTCAAAGCTCACAAAACCTCACTTCAACACTTCTAAACATATATACATGCTAAAGTGAATGAAATACTATACTAATGGTGAAAGAATTACCTCATTTGGCAACTCAAGAATTTTTTTGAGTTACCCTAAGTGCTCAAAATCCTATTTTTCTTGATCTCCCATGTTTGTAGTGAGCCTGTGCATGTTTTTTGTGAAGTGAATGCAAGGATTTGATGTAGTTTTGGGGTTGTAGTGAAAAGTTAGTGGTGATGGAGGAGGGAGGCAGCCATGGAGGTGAAGGTGAGAGAGATGATGAGGGTGATGAAGTGAAGAAAGAATGGCCAAGGTCAAAGGAAACCCCTCTCCTTCTCTCTCTTGCCTATACCTCTCACCATGCCACATTTTAAATCTTTTTTATTTTTCTTTTCTTTTTCTCATTGTTTCCCTTTTCAATTAAAAACCCAAAACAAATAAACCATATATATAAAAAGAACAAGATTCCATGGTTAAAAATGAAACAAGTCTTGTTGTATGTCATGATGCAAAAATCAAGCTTAATGCAAGATTAGCGAAAATTAATCGTTTTTAGCATTAACATAGAATATAATTAATTTTATAAAATCTATGAATGCTCCATTCTTATAATCTCTTTCAAATTCAATAATTTACATAATTTCCAAATATTTCCCAATTTATCGATATATAATTATACCGCATCATTAAAATATTCATAATATTTATTATTTAATTATTTAAATTTCCAAAAATAATATTTTATTTTCTGAAATGTTACATAAACACAGCGCGATATCAACCCCCAATACCGGGAGAGTCAAATCCTATCTAACCGCCACTGCCCCTAAGTTCTTTAGGACTGCACCAACTACTACCTGTTTGCACGACTCTATCGAGCTGTGGTAGGGTAGTAATCTAAGAACAACGGGAACACACTCGAGACGAAATAGCGATTTCAAGTCAACGGGCTATGCTGTACTCATGTCACCTGGGAATTGCTACCTAACGATGGGTATAAAACCAACCAGCAGTTCCCCACGAGTCCGTCCAGTGTAACTCATAACCTAATGAGCACCTGCATACTATCTCCAGTACGACATACTGATGGCTGTGGGACAGACCATCTCCCCTGCTGAGATGAGAAGCGTCTACACTAATCTACTCTGGAGTATCGATACCCTGTCTCGATAATCTTACGACTATGGACCTGTATAAGGATGTGCTTATAGACTACCCAGCCCCCACTAGTGTGATTGCCATCACAACGCTGGTAGTCAAGCAAAGATCTTAAGGGCTCTATCAATATGTATTTAGCAATACGTTAAAAGAAACATATACACATATTAAGATAGAATCAAACCAAGTAGCATACTACCATATTGAACAAGACTGATTTTATATCCCTGTATATCCCAAGCTTCCAAAATGTAATATACAAACCAGTACTATATAATAATGGCCTCTAGGGTATATATCACTGACATGGAGATTGTCACTGACAGGCTCTGTAGGGGTTCGGATAAGTTTGCTCGTCGGCCTTCCTTTCGCTCAATACCTGAGTGGCCGTTACATACAGCTAATGCCACTGACGTGCTTGTGGTTAAACCCACTGCCAGCGTATTGACGAGTCTTTAGAGTCCAACGCAGAGGGTTTTCACGATTCAGGCGATATAATGTAGATGACGTATGTTGGTACATATAGGTGTCCGATTAAATATGTGTACAGGCTACACAGACTTTTTATCGAACTGTTGATAATACTAGCGGCTTAGGATTGAGACGGATTATTAAATCAAGTTTTGATTTAATAATTTATATATATTTTATATATGTATTCTAGTATTATTGTTCACTATTCATTTTCTCTCTTGGTTATTCGTATTTTTATATGAATACGCGTATATATATTTCAATACGTATACCGGGTTGTATTCTGTATTTATACGGAATATATTTTAGAAGTTGGACACCTCATTATATGATTTTATTTTTAGAAAATCATTTGTCATTTGTAAATGAGGTGGAGGGTGAGGTGGCATGAGCGTGGTTGAGGTATGTACAGAGGTAGGGCATTTAATTGCTTATTGTAAAATGAGATGAGATATTTTCTTTGCATGGTTAAGAAATGAGTAGCCATTCTTTCTACATGCCATCCATTCATTAATTCATACTCTTTTGACTCTTCATGTTTGAGAGTTACTTTTCTATACTTAGCCATTTTTCTTGCTTGAGAGCTAATGTCTTGGTTTTCCACACCTCCTTCTTCTTCTTCTTTGATTGCTCACTTGAGCATGAGATATGAGAGAAAAGGATAGTGAATTATTCCTACATCCCGACTCTCCATTGCTAGCAATCTTGGAGCGCCGGTTGCTTCGCTGGGCGAAACTGGAGCCTGCATCGTTTCCCTCAGGTGGATCATCTTCGACGGAGGAAGACCGGCAATCAAGCTCGATCCAGGAAACCCCTTGGAGCTAAGGAAGATGGTAGAAGACCGAAGGACAGGTTTCATTCGGTATAACCCTTCTATCTCAGTAGTGTACCTCTTTATAGTGTAGATAGTGTAGGTTTATGGTTTCAATTCTAGACGGGTTCGTTAGCGCCAAGTTTTTTTTAACGCCAATTTTGTTCCGCATCGGCCACGGTAGGTGGCCAGGGCGCTAGCAAACCCCAACACAAAGCGAGATCATAGGTTGGGAAATCCCCTGTAGCTAGTGCAGCTTGGATTTCCGGGTCCAATCCTTGCTGAAATCGTCATGCCCGGATCTCAGCAGTCGGAATCAGGTGTGCCGCGAACCTGTTACAACCTTGTGTTAGCAGTGTAAAAGTGATATCAGGAATTTGAATTTGAGACAATATCTTACCTGCTAAGCATAGCAAACCCATCGTATTCCTCCACAGACTTGACCTACAACGAGCCTTGTTATAAGTGGATGAACTGCTACTCCATGTCAAAACGGGCAGTCTCAGGGAAGTACTTCGCATCGAACATATCGCGAAACGTCTTCCATTCAATCGGTTGGGCGAGTCGGCTTTCTTCAGCCTTCCACCAGACTCTGGCATTGTCTATTAGTTGCAGCTCCTCAACTATCACCCAAGCAATCTCTGACACTTGTGCTGCTGCCAGATTGTATTCAATAAACTGAGCCCATTATTTTGCCTCCAGTGGGCTCTCTTTTCCTGAAAAGTGTTTCGGGTGCAGTTCCCGGAATTGCTTGACTCCGGGTGCCTCGGCTTCTGGGCATTGCATGAGGAAAGCAGTCTGTGGCTGCTGACCCTCCAAGAGGCCCTTGATTGTCTTAAGAAGTACCGTTTTCTCATTGATGGGAGCTGCAACGGTAGGTGGTGGTGGTAGAGTAGGCGGTTGGGTGTTTCCATTAACGTTGGTACTCGTGTTATTGGGAGAATCCATGACCTTGATAGAAAAGAAAGATTAGGATATATTCAAGGAATTTGAAATGTAAAGAACGTATAGTTGTTGATTCTTATAATTCTTGTGATATGTATTATTTAGGATTTCATGCAGAACAGACCTGCATGAGCCACTAACAAAACCTGTCACGCCCCACTTCCCATTGTACGGAAGCGGAGACGTGGCGGGCCCGCAATGTATTCACTAAGAAATAAATACGTTAAGCGTAATTAAGCAATATATATAAAATGCACAAGAATGACAAGAGATATAAAAATAAACAGCAACTTTTATTAACATTCATCTTTATAATACAACTGCTTTGAAAAGGAAAGATACAATGATATAAAGTAATGCCTAAACTGTGGCATACAAACTGAAATAAGTACAAGATAAGCTAGAAGTCCTGCTGCTTGGTGAACTGGTCCACATCCTCCTGGCTAGGCTCGATCTCGTGTGAGTCCAAACCTCCTGACGAACATTCCAAAAAAAGAAAATAGACAGGAATGTCGTCAGCGAACTAGCGCTCGGTAAGTCCCAAAAGAAAGAATGGAGTAGAACAAATAGTGTGAAATGAAATCGGTAAGTTGTACAGATATAAGATTATTATTCTAACGTAGTTGTTTGTAGCTTGGTACAGAAGATATTTGTGTATACGAGAGAAGTACATCTTACCCCGTGGACTATGGTAACATGTAGTACAAGGCCCCGTCAAAACCCATGGGACAACGGCATGAGAGTTTATGTAGGTATATTTTAGTGACCATCTCATGCCACGTTAATACATTCTGTACCAATCTACCCCGTTAACCATGCGTAATGTTTTGTATAGATTATATTTACAAGGCTTGTCGAGACCATGGATACAAGTTGTTCAAGTAGTCAGGTTCAGAATGTAATCTTGTAGTCATGTCAAGTTATAGCCATGGTTTGGTCAAGTCAAGTCATGCATTCAGGTTTGATATTGAAGTTTGAATTCAGGTATTCTGGTTCATGTTCAAGTATACATGTCAGATTTTAGATTCATGTTTGAATTGGATTGTGATTTGAGTTTGGATTCAGGTTTAGATTTAGACTCAGACTTGAGTCGGACACTTATAACTGATTTAGATCCTGAATTAGGATCGGAAGTTATCGGTAACTGTTGCACATGGACGGCAGAATTTGTGTCTTTTTCTAAGACAATTATCATTGATAACTCCGTTAAGTTTTCTACCTTAAATAGGCAAGCACTCACTTTCTTCGGCTCCGTGGGGCTCAAGAGAATTGATCCAGCTTAAACCTATATTTAATAAAGTCCTTAAATATTGTTTTATATAACTCGTGGGGGTTTTATGAAAAATATTTTTAATATAATTTCAAAATAAACCTCGTGAGGTTATTTATTTTATTTAGCGTTTTCATGGATGTGAATTTTAAGGATTTGAGGTATTTTAGTGATAATTGCATGGCCTGGAAAGTTCATGGTATTTTGTTGTAAACTTGTCTTTTATTGGTATCTTGATAGTAATTTTGGTGAAAACTTGTAATTCTTTCATTTAAAAATTATAAGTTTATTATATTTTGAAAATATATGGATTTTGTAGTATTTATATAATTATTAAAAAATTAAATTTTTGATTAAGTAGAAAATTCGTTTTTCTTAAAAACCATATTAAAAACCTTTCGAGACCGAATGCTCCGTGAGGAGGTTTGCATCTCACTCTAGTAGCCCAAGGATGTGCGATAATCCGCACCATCCAATAGCGGGTCCCCTAAAAAGGGTTGTAGAGGTATAATCACAAAGGGATTTAAAATACAATTCAAAAGAAAACTGGTTTATATAGTAAATGTTATTTTAATGTAATCTTGTATTCGTAACAAAAATTCATACAAGGATATATCGTACTATGGAACCATGTGTGTTTGTGAGGGGTAGGTCGTTACCCCGTGAAGTTTTCTAAGATATGTTTTAACAAAATACGAAAAGAGGTGTTATCTAAAGTTCATAGTATTTTAATGAAAAAGTTAAATTGTGTTGTTTACAAAAGATTTTTGGATAAAATATATTCTAGACATGAGTATTAAGCTTATAAGTGAAGTGGTACAATTTTTTTGATCAAAAGGAAAAGAAAAAATGAAGTTATATGCTTTAGAAAAAGGAATATTGGTAATAACTCCACTTTTTACCGATTTTGATTAAAAAGAAATTCAAAGAATAGAAAGGAAGATTGGGGGGACTTACGAGTTATTTAGGTTTAGGAGAGGTAAGAGAAGAGAGGGTTGTCGTCGCGGTGTCGCGGGATGTAACGACCCCAATATTACTATAACTTCGTGTTTTCTTTCATTAGTAAAATATTGATTTATTTATTCTTAGTATTTTTCCGTATATTTTGTTTTCTATTAAATATATTATTTTATTATTCCATCTATTTTTTCCAAACTCATTTCTTTAAACTAAATTTTAACCTATTTCAAATTAAACGCAAGACCAGACCCAGCCCATAGCCCAAATCCAATCTCATTTTCATTTTCTTTTATAAAACTATGAGCCCAAAAGCCCACTTTCTTTTTAAGCAACAACATATATTTAATTCTTATTAAATATGTACATGAACAACTTTGTAGCTCATTGGTTAATTCCTTGCATCGTTATTTCATAGGTCACATGTTCAAATCCCTATTCTTGAAACTAATTTTATCTATTTTTTTAAAATTTTCTCATAACCTACAAATGATACCTTTCATTTTTTTTAACTTTCAAATGAATGAGCACCCTTTTAATTTCTTTTTTACTCCCAAAATGAATTCATAATAAATTAAAATTATTATGAAGAGTTTTTATCACTATTAAACCTATTTTAGTATCTCTTTTAATATAAATAACACTCTCTTCTTCATCCTACTTTAATCATTCTCTCTTCATCAATTCTAATTTTTTTCCTTTGGAGATTTGGAGAAGCATAAATTTCCTAAAACTTTCGAAATCTCGATCAAATCGAGGCTTTCTTCACCAATCGGCAATACGGTTGTTATACCGTATTGCAAGACCCGTAAGTCCCTTCTATCTTTCTCTACCTCCATCTCTTTCTCTTTATCTTTCTCTTGTCATATTACCATGAACCGTCTCTCGTATCATATCATAGTCCTTAAATAAATAAAAAATATTGTTACATATATAAATATTGGAAACACATCAAAACACACATATAGTTATATAATTTCGATTAGACTAATGATTGCCTCTTATTCAAGTTACTTTGTCGTTTAATTGAATTATAACTTTCCTCCATGTCTTGCATATAGATTTACCATAATTAATAATACAATAAATCTAGAGGAAAATGATATGGCATGATATATATTCATATATAAGTTCTTAGGAAAATAAGTATTGTATCAATTTTATCGCTATTAGCAATTCATATATTAAAATTGCGGAGAACAATTAGGATATATCGTTTGTCACTGTATTTTAAATTACTTTATTTATATTTTGTAAAAGAAAATGAAGTTACGAATAAATACCATGGTTTTCTCATTCTCACATATGGCATATCAATACCTTTACCTTTAAGATAATTTTAGAAATTAATTTTTACTTATGGAAATTTCAAGAAATTTACCTTGGATAGAATATATTTTTGTGTACACGCTGTAAAAAATTTAGATCGAATCGCTTAACGGTTTAGGAATTACATCGTTTTTATTTACTGTTCGTAAAAACAGAAAACTGTATTTATCGGTCAACTTCTTAGACACATAACATGGTCTACAAATATCCAAATTGAGCATACTCAAGTGTTTTGGATATCTACATCAAAAAATATAGATTTTATTAGTTTTAAGTTTTTACTTAAAACCGACATAAAATATAGAAAACTGTGTTACAATATTTAGTGACGGGTCTGGACAGAATCTATCCCGATTCGCACACTGTTTTTAAATATGACATAACTCAAACTCCCGATATCCTTTCGCGACAAAATTTAGATGTGTAGATGTACAATTGATAGAACTATAATTTCCTATATATTATATTACTTAGAAATGCATGAAATAACCCGATATAGTCTTTGCAATACAATATATAGTTGCTGTCCAGAAATTTGAATTTCTGTTTTAAACGCTGATATTAAAATGATCATAAGTAGAGCTTCCGAAATCCAAATCGCGCAAATATTGGTGTTTTGGATAACTAAATCAAAATACCTACAATTTTCTAATAATTTTCATAATCTGAAACCTGATGAAAATTAACTCAAACTGCATTTTAAAAATGTGTGACGGTTGTGAACAGATTCTGATCCGTTTTGCGCGACGATATGAAAACATGTATACCTCCAAAACCGGTAGTCGTATTTAGACGAGACTGGAACTCACATGTGCATAAAACTTAAGGCTATGTTTTCATTTATATTATTATTTTAAATGACTTGATTAATTAGTCGTGCATATCACATATTTATAACATTTTTTTTGGACGTTTCTTGTATACTTATCTCATATCATGTTCTATGATTGCTTATCTATTTTTATCTATATGACTTGTGATTAAACCATTATATGCTAGAATTGACTTGATCTTGATATGACTCAATCATGAATATCTGAATCCAATAGGTACACTTGACTCGACTTGATCCAAACCATGAATACGTAATGACCAGAATACTTGACATGAACACTTGACATGAATACATGAACAATTGACTTGAATACTTGAACTCGACTCGATACTTGAATTTCACTCTCTTATGTATTCATGGATTTGGGTAAGACTTGTAACTTTAATCACAGACTAATATACGCGGGTTGTTGGGGTAGTTTGAGAATGAATCCAACGGAATCTCATGCGTCCCATTATAGTAACTCAGAACACTCGGATCGAGCCAGTTGCGACCGATGAAGAGTATTACCCGGCAGAATATAAATATATTAGTATAGTATGTAGCAAGATAAATTTGCCTGCAACCAGATATGTAATTAATGATATGGATGCATACGGCTATCCGAAAACACGTTGCTGTGGTACCGGGCTGAAACGGTACAAATAACATTGCTGTGGTATCGAGCCGAAATGGTACATCACAAATTCATGAATGGGGGCCCGTGATTCCAAGCCCCTGAATGATAGCCTGTTGGGTTTGGAATACTTCAATAACAATTGAAGTCCCGCTATTTTGGGCCTGTGATTCCTTGCCCCTGGACGATAGTCTTAGGTTCGAGAATACTCTTGAGATTGGTTGACATTCACACCTGAACTCACATTAGCTACTTTTACACTTTTAGAGACCTTTTAGGACACTTACATTCACTTCATGTTCACTATACCTACACTCCACGGCCATGCTATACTTGTTTGCTATGCTCATGTTACATTTCCATACTGATATAGTTGACATACAAATTACCATGTATGCTACTATACTTGTTTACATGTTCATGATTTATATCCATGCTATACCATATATCATATTACACCCTCCATTTCATTTATATACATCACACCATCCTTTTGGGGACTTACCGAGCGTTAGTTCGTTGACGGGCATTCCACCCACTTCTTTATATTCTTGGAATGTTCGTTAGGTGACATTGAAACAGAGAAGATAGAAGTGGTCGAAAAGGAGTACAACCAGTTCGCATCACAAACGGACGTATAGTTTCATTCAGATTTTCATTTCATTTCTCCTTATTTATGTATACCTCCTTGTTAAGGCTTATCATGTTAAATATCTTTTATTCAGATATTTTGTCTACTATGAATCATGAATTTAATAAATCAGAGTTGGATTTCATTCTTTTGTTTGTTCTTATTACTTTATGTTGCTTATAGACGCTTAGCGTATTTATTTCGAGAAACGGCCTTCTCATAATAAATACGTTGCGTGCTTGCCACGTCACCGTTTCCATCTACTGGGAAGCGGGACGTGACACGGGAGCTTTGGAATTGCTTCGATTCTTCGCCGGAAGTTGACCGCCTGCTAACTCCACTTGTACTTAGAAAATTTTGAGAGTTTTGGCTAGGAATTTCATAATGATAAAGGGATATGGCATGGGGTAGTATTAATAGTATAGAATCAGGGTTTTGGAATTAAAATGGTGAATTAAAATGCATTAAAAAGGTGATAAATTGAGAATTGAAGGGTCTCTGTTTGATTGCAGAGCAATCAAACAGTGCAGGGGAGTTAGGGGTAGAGGATAGGTCGAGTGTGCAAAGCACGGGCCTCATTAGGCTCGGGCCGACCGTTGGTGCCGGCTATAAGTGATGATCCGCCGGTCGAATTGTGAGGGGGGATGTTAGATTGATGCCACGTGTTCACGCCAGTGTTAACTCCATTTTACACATGTTTGATTTTTCTGTCTTTTCATTTTTATGTGCATTGCACGTGTAAACTTTTGAGCTTCCAAAAAGTTTAAAAATAAATCAGAAAAAAATAAATGTGTCTGATGAGATTCAAACACAGGGGCTACGTCACATCAGTGCAAAGCTTTACCAATGAGCTACAAGTTGTTTCTTGTTGTTCTTACACAAAATATACTTATAACTTGTACTCAGGCTTGTAAACTCATTTCTGTACATTAAACTGAAAATTTTTGTACAGTAAATGCAGAGTCATTACATATTCATTTGTGATCTAGTTAAAACTCCATCGACCAAACTTTTTTATTTTTGTAGACCTAGAGACAAGGCTTATATGATATTCTTTTATATGTCAAGTTTGGATATAGTTGAGTTGATGATACTTTTAGTATTTCTTTTACTTTTTCTTGTGTTGATCTTCGCTTTGAACGATGTATATACTGCGTGGTTGTGATTCCACCGATAGGGCGATGAGATAGCTCCCGATTGAGGACGCTGATATTATATTTATTTGTATGTATCAGTTTTATCAAAATTTACAAAGGAGGTGCTGCCAAAATTTTAAATGACGAAAATGTTTTCAAACCTTAGTCTAAAACCCACTTGTGCTTTTCAAACAACTTTACTTACGCTTTAAAAAAGAAACTTGATTTTATTTGTACTCCTTGTTCTCCGCCGAAAGACGCGATCGGGACGTTAGGACGTCTGGCCTGAATTTCGGGGGCATATGTTATTTGGATTTAACCGTCCACCTCTCCGAAAATACTAAGTTGATTTATGACACCGTATATCAGATGTTTGGACAGATGCGGCCGTTGTAGCAGATTTCGTCAGATTCCCCCTCGTTTGTGAGGGGGTTTTGATTGTGGGGACGCTCTTCCCTGCAGGCGCAAGCCCCTGCAGTTAATTACGTTACCGTATCGCGATAACCACTTTCTCCTGTTCCGGAAGTTCACTTCGTGTCGTGTGTGTTTATTTTATTTTGGTTGCCCGTGGATTGTATACGGAGACTAATTTATGTTATCGCCCGTAGGGCGTGGATTAGTCCAAATCCGTATATCTTAGATTTGGGTTTGTTTTATTTAAGGATCGTTAATCTGGTTTGAGATTAAAATCGACTTAAATGTATGTGAGCAGTTAGGGCTCGGTTGATTTTTTGTTAAGAATACGTTAGTCCAATTTGAGACTAAGATCTACTTAACGAGGTATTATGATCATTTTTTCCAAATCCAACAAGAGAGCATTTGGGCTCTGTTGTCTTAGTTTAGGGACATTTCGGTCCATCGTCGCCATTTTTGAGGTGAATATTAGTGTAAGGACGTCTCGGTCCGTTGATCGCAATTTTGGAGGTGAGATTTTAGTTTAAGGACATCTCGGTTCGTTGATCACCATTTTGGAGGTGAGAGTTTAGTTTAAGGACGTCTCGGTCCGTTTATCACAATTTTGGAGGTGAGAGTTTTATTTTAAGGACGTCTCGGTCCGTTGATCACCATTTTGAAGGTGAGATTTTAGTTTAAGGACGTCTCGGTTCATTGATCACCATTTAGGGGTAAGATTTTAGGTTAAGGACGTTACGGTCCCATTGATGCCGTTTTAGAGACAACGATTAGTTTAAGAACATTTCGGTCCGTTGTTAGTTTAGGGACATCTCGGTCCATTGTCCATCTTGCGTGCATGTGTATTTGTTACATGACGGGATGAGCAACGATGATATGGGATGCATCCAGTCTGGGATGTGATTTGATTTGGGATGTGCACGTCAGTTTGGGAAGTTCACCAAAAAGCAGTTGGTTGTCGGGACCCGCCACCTCTATGAAGACGTTGAGGAATTACAACGACATATATCAGAGGTGTAGAGAGATGTACCCTTGAACCAATTCCCGTAATTGAGGGAAAAGGGATTAATGGTAAACCCAGGAATCATTAGTCGTATTTTGAGACTAAGATTTCCTCAGGGAGATGTAGGACGAATATCGTTTTGGGATATCATCGGCTGAAAGATCGATAGTCGTATTTGGGACTAAGATCGGTTTGGAAAGTAGTGAGCACATGGGCTCGGTTGATCTGTATTAGGGAGTTTCTACTCTCAAGGGACCTAACCAACTTGGGCTTGGTCCACTCAGTTTCTTTTTATTTGAAAAAGAGTTTTAAGCACTTGTTTGGGCTTAGTCCCATTTTTGTGAAAAAAGTGCTGAGCACTTATGTAAGTTCTGACGCTCACACATAATCATGTTGGGTTTTCAGTCATGAGAATTTCCCAATAAATGTTAAACACTTTACCCCTTTTGTCTTTATATGGAGTGCTAAACTCTCTTTATGGCACCCACGTGTGAAGCACGTGAGGAGCTAGACGCTAGGCTCTGCCTAGTGGGTGCTAAGCACTTTCATTCTGTGGTGCCCACGTGAGTGTCACGTGGGACGCTGGGCGCTAGGGTGCCGCCCACTGAGTACTAAGCGCTCCTGAGTTCTGAGGTGTCCACATGAGTGGTACGTGAGGAGCACGTGAGACGCCAGGCGCTGAGCGCTGCTTATTGAGTGCTAAGCACTCTTTATTTAATGGCGCCCACATGAGGGGCACGTGATGTGCTGGGCGCTGAGCGCCGCCCACTGAGTGCTAAGCACTCCTGAGTTCTTTTGTAGCGCCCACGTGAGTGGCACGTGTGGCGCCGGGCGCTTAGCGCCGCCTACTGAGTGCTAAGCACTCCTGAGTTCTTTCTCTTTTTTTTTGAATGATCCACAGGATCTTTATCTACTTTTATTTACCTAAAATTTCCAAGAAGAGAGTTCTTCTTCCTCGAATTTAATTCTCTGTTCTTTCGAAGCTTTCTTTTTTTTAAGCTTATGGGGGGTTCCTCCTCTTTAGACTTGAAGTCTTTGGTCCTTTATATAGTAGAGGCAATTTGTTGGTTAGCTCCGAAGAAATCTCTTATTAAGAGATCCCAAATGATTTTGGGACTTTACCCACCGTTGGATCTTTGATCCAAGGACTTCTGTTTTACAGAAAATATTTTCTTGTTTTTAACAAGATTAGGGAAATATTTACCCATACAGAATTTATTCTGTAGATCGGTGATTCTTTAATCACCATTGGAATTTTAAACCAACGGTACTCTGTTTTACAGAGGGCAATCTTTCTTGTTTAGAAAGATTTGAGGAATATTTCCTTTAAACAGAATTTAATTCTGCATCCTGATGATTTATCGTCTCCGTTGGATCTTTGATCCAACGACTCTGCTTAACTGAGAGTAGAATTTAATTTTACTGGGCGCCGGTGCTCACGTGTTGTGCCCGTGGGCGCTACTTAATATTTTTGTGTGCTTTGCACACGGGCGCTGCTCATATAAGAGTTTTTAACTCTGGGTTTGGCGCCCTCGTGGAAGGCACGTTAGGTGCTGCCTCTTGAGTTTTGAACAGAGCTTTGCCCTTTTATTGGGGAAAACAAATGCCCCCCATCGTTGCGCTCACATGGCTCACACGTGAGTGCAACGGTGACACCTTTTCCACCGTTTGATCTTCTTGGAAGTTGAACCGTCTTTCTGTGCCTATAAGCAGGGCATTTGGCCCTTAAGATGACTGTTGTTCATCTTCCATAACCCTCTTCTTTCTCTGAGAATTTAATTCTCTTTCCAGAGCTCAGATCTCTGTCCAAATAAACTCTTTGAGTCAAAATTTTGTAAGAATTATGACCAAACTCTTGAAGGAATCTCTTCATGTTTTAGGGTTTTAACCCATTAACAGAGTTTTGCTCTTCTCTTGTAACGATCGCTTAGAGATCTCAAAAAAAGGAAACTTTTTTTACTTGAGTAGATCGTAGATCTTAAAGATCTTTTAGGGTTTTACCCTGTTAGAAAGCTTTGCTTTTGAGGATTCTGGGATGTTATCCCGTTGTTCTACAAAGCATGGCTCTGAAAATTTTTGGGAATTTTATTCCCTCTCTAATTTTCTTAACAGATTTGAAATCTGTTTTCAGAACACAGTTCTCGAGGGAGTTTAACTCCCGAGTCCAATGATGTTTTCTCATTAAATAGGAATCCTTTTGGATTCTATTTTTAATGAGTGACTGCCCCATCATTTGATGGGGCATCACCTTGATTTTGTAGGGCCCCTGTCCCCCCCTTTTTTAACTGTGGTGCAGTACAATTTTAAGTGACAAAGAATGTTAAGGCCTTAATCATCGTGTTGATGGATGACTCCTCCCTTTTTGTGCAGATACTATGTCTTTCGATTTCTCTTTTCCCTTCGTACGTTTGGAAAGCGCTTTTGCCGACACACCCGTAGATCGGGAAGTCTTCGCGCTTATTAAGGATCATGACCCAGAGCAAAAATCTCTTCATCTGTGGAGGTCATGGTATAGTCAGATTATCCGGGGTCGGCGCAGTTTTTCTTGTGCAGCGCCTTCGGAGCCAATCCCAACGATTCATTACGCTGATCCGCCTCAAGTGACTTACATCGAAGAAGAGGTTAACTGGACCTTGGAAGGTCGTCTTCAGCCTTCCATGGCGTCGATCCCCGTACAGCCACCGATGGCCTTGGACATTTTGGGGCGACGCATATGCCAAGGAGAGTTGTGCCCTTAGGGGAAAGTTTATATGATAGGATTGACGCCCCGTCATTCGACCGTCTATCTACAGTGGGCCCGGTATATCCTGTCAGCCAAGAAGTCGCTGCTATTAAAGACCGGGTTGTACCCCGCAATCTACACGTCTCTCTTTCATTACCACACTCCCCATGTGTGGTGGATCAAGTCTTTTTTAGAACAATGGAACATCCCGACCCATACCTTTCTCTAATCAGATCGGGAAGTTTCGATTTCATTGGAAGAGTTCGCGGAGATCTCCGGCTTACTTATCAGAGGGGAGCACTATGAGGAGATACTTCCTCCCGATGAGTACATCTTTTCCACTAAGTCAATGGTAATGGGCCTTACCCCGGAGAACGCCATTCAACATCAGTTCCCCAGCTTGATCAAGGTGTTGAACATGTACGAGAATTTATTCCTGGAGTCTGGCGGGCATGGGTTAGCTTCGCAGATTTTATCGTCCGCTTTCTTCGTCCGGAAGTTCTGTCTAAGCAGGCAGCAAATTCGCTAAACTCGATGACTTGTTCGGGTTTGGTTTAGATAACTTGCCGATGGCGGAAGCGGATCTATAGAATTTCTTTATTCCGAACACTCCAGTTGTCCCCTTTGCAGAGATCGCTGCCCCTGGTGTTGACAGAGAGTCGTTCTTTTGGGGTTCATTGGCCTATGGCTGAGTTGGTTCGCGCTTCCGATGCACCCCCGCTACATGAGGCCATCTGGTTTTTATCCGGCTCATCGCATCATCGCAGGTACGCGCACGGCCGTTGGGATCGCGGGATTAGCTCATCTATACCACGGCCTGATTTTAGCAGCTGACACTACTCAGCCGGGGGTAAAGCCCGTGTATCTCCCATTGCATTACTTCACATCATGGATTGAGATGCACGTGCTAGGTTCCTTTGGTCTTCATAAACGACCCCGATTCTACGAAAGCTACAACTTCCCCCCGGTCATGCATCTAGTTGACGCTTCTGTTCCAGACCCGTCACAGCGAGAGGCTCGGCGATTACTCCTTCGACCATGCATGGTTGGGGACAGTATGACCTTTGTCGATAGAGTCTTGACTATCGGAAAAAAATCCACCAAGGTGGTCCAACCGTTGCACGATACTTTTAAGGATGGGGCTTCTGCGTTGAGGGCCCGGGAGGTCATGCTCCTGTACTCTATCAGGCCGGGCTTTCTAGTGTTTAGACAGAACACCTCGGTGTTGTTCATGAGGTACAACCCACACCGCTTCGCTCAACAATTGGGTTATAATCAATGTGTTCCTCTTGAGGCGTTTTTAGTCGAGCCAGTTGCTATGGAGGAGGGTATTCGCAGCGTGATACATCATTTTATGCGATTAAATACGGGGTCCCATTTCCTGGTCAGCGAGCCGAGCTATGTGTCGAAAGCTTCGAATGCTCACGTGGCATGGTACCAGCATGCGACGTGTGCTGTTGTCAAGGAGGAGAGGCCGCTGTTACTCGATCATAAGGATGTCGTCCAAGACGGCAATCCAGCGGTCCCTTTGAAGCGACGTGCAGTCGTTCGCCCTTCTTTAAGAAAAATCACTACGGCTATGTCCCCCGAGCTTTTCGTGACAAGCTTCGGCCGAATGTTCCCACGACTGCGGTAGCCACGGCGTCCCCGGAATCGGGCATTGGTTCGGAGATCGGGACCCGCCGTCCGAAGAGGCCTGTCAAGCGAAATCTTTTATCGTTGGCTGTTGGTGCCAATTCGCAGAAGAAAAAGAAATCTCTATTCTCTGCTGATGTCGTATTCGGCCAGGAGCCCCATGCTCCCTACAGTGAGGGCTTTTGCGAATATGGTACCAATGAGGGTTTGTTTGACACGCCTGCAACTGATACTGATCTTCAGGCTTCCCTCGCAGCTTCCGAGCGACTGGCTCAAGAGGAAGAAGCAATGGTCTCTATTGCGGAGTCGGGTATACTTCATTTACATTCTTCTACATCTATCCCTTCTCCCCTTATTATGATTTATTAACACTCTCTTCTTTAACAGGCATTTATGCCGAAGAGGCTCTCGCGGCTTCCCTCAAGATGTTTGAGGAGGAAGAGAGGCTTCGTGCCACCTTGGGTCTTGTATAATTCGCTTCACTACAACTTTGCTCTTTTAGTTCCTTCTATTCATGGTTTAACTCTTTTCTTTATCTTGCTGCAGGGACTACCAAAACCCAGGTTGTTCCAAGTGTAATTTCAATCCCAGGCGGTGACGCGGAAAAGCTTCCAGAGCCACCGACTACGGCCGAGACCATCCCAAAGTCACCACAGGAGGCGTTGCTGAAGCAGCCGATAATGGACGTCGTAGCGGATCCGGAGGTAAAGCTCGGTTCGGACGATGACGTCCCCCTGTACGAAGATTTAAGGAGGTCGGTTCTCACGGTTCAGGCTGAGAGAAAGCTCAAAAAGCATGCGGCGAGGGAATGCGACGATGTCTTAGCCGCGGGTGCAGGCTTAAGCAATGTTCCGCCTGCTGACATTCCATAGTTGGATGTTCCTTCTGCCCTGTCTACTGCCCATAGACAGGTTGTACGTGTAGCTCGTGAAGAGAGTGAACGACTACTTCAAGGTAGAACAACGTTCGGTCCTTAATAACAGCTCCTCCCCCTGTCTATTTATTTAACATATGCATTTTTTATTTACAGGACCTAATTTAGATGACGGCGTAATAGGTGAAGCGCCGGCAAATAAAGAGCATGAAGCGTCCAACCTTTCTCTGGACTCTGAGACCATTCCAACTGCCGCTCTTTCCCCATGTGGATCTTTGATATCGGCGGGTGACGCAAGCTTACAACAGCCTTTGTCGAATCAGGTGATGAAGCTGTGGGCGTTGAATCTGCTCTCTCAATGGAAACCGAAGAAGCCGTCACAGCTGGTGACGCTTCGGGCACGGTTTCGGTTTCTGACTTGTCAGGTATTCCTTAAGTTATTATCTTTGAGTTTTTTAATCCTGCTAAGCATCTCTGATGATATTTCCTTTGTTTTGAGCATAGGCGCAATAAACCTTGAAGTTGTACTGGCCGAAGAATTACCACCGGCCGCTGCCTTGACTGTCACAGTTCCTTCTGTGCCTCCTCGAGTTTTGGAAGGTAAGGGTTTCTCATTTAGTTGCTTTATTGTAGATACCAATTTTCTTTGCCTTAACCATATATTATCGCAACCTTGCAGGAGTGCTCTTTGACCATTTGTACCAAGTGCTACACCCATACTTTTCCTTCCAATCGGAAGTCTTTCCCTCTTCCAACAGTGGTCAGTATATTCTTTGTTTAGCGTTTCTCCTTTTTCGTGAGTAAACTCTTTGCTGATAAGCCTTCCTTATATTGACCCCAGTATCACAGTTCAAAGGAGGGAGCGAAGGAACAGCCAAGCCTCCGGAGCTCCCTGTTTTGCCACCTTCAACAGCTGGTACAGTAGATTCCATCCCTCGTGTGTTTTCTATCTTTCAAGTTGAAATCTGACCGTAATTTATTTTGCAGCGATTACGCCGGCTTCATCTCCTTTTGAGTCCCGCATTCTCATGACCGCGGGGCCTTTCGCTAAACATCCATCTTCCAGGGGTGCAGTGAATAGCCGGTGAACGTTAAGCGAGTTTATTGAGGACCTTAACGCTGAGGCTCTCACCTCTGCTACAGATTATTCCGACGAAGTGAATCCAATGCTGGCGACGCTCGTGAATTTCCACACTGAAGACCTCGTCGGTTCTTGGGTCGATTATTGCAGGAAGATCGAGGCTTGTCTGCATAAGATTGAGCTTAAGTGACTCGCTCCTGAAGTATTAACTTTGAAATCTCAGCGAACCGCATGGATCGAGCAGAGCGTCGCTTTCATTCGATATTTTGAACAAGAGGTGACCTTGAGACGAAAGGAGTATGAGACGGCTTCCGGCGAATCCGTCCAATTGCGTGTCCAAATCGAAGCGAATGCCGCGCAACTGAAAGTTATTTTTGAAAACATCCAACGATGTATTTCTGATGGGTTGGCGCTAAGGCAGAACTTAACTTCACTAAGCGGGTCATGCAAAGTTGCGAAGCTGTCAAACGGGAAATTGCTGAGAAGCTTTCATCCTGCTTGCAACAACGAGCTCAAATCGAAGCGGAGCTTGCCGCCGTAGCTGAACGCGAGGAGGAATTGCGGGGAGCGCGTGAGCGAGTCGTTAGTTTGTTGAAAGCGCCTCCTTCTTAATCATTGTAATTGTATTCCCCTTTTTGCATTGGTTGTATCTCTTAAACATTTTGATTCATGAATAAGAATATACATTCTCTTTTATGCGCTTATCCGTGTCTTGATGCCTTGATGTGGTGTTAATTAGTTTACTTACTCGTTTCGGAGTTTGTAGTTTATGCCCTTGTTTCGGAGCCTGTGGTTTATTTACTCATTTCGGAGTTTCTAGTTTATTGACTCATTTCGGAGTTTGTAATTTATTCACTCATTCCGGAGTCTCTAGTTTATGGACACATTTCAGAGTTTGTTTAGTTTACCTCCTTTGGGATTATAAGCAAATTTGTCTTAACGTTATTGTTAACCCCTACTCTTTAAGACAGAGGTCCGTTACGTTTTGTGGTACTAGGGTTTTAGTCTGTGGTACCGTCACGTTGGCTGATTTGTTCCCCGATATGCAGACTTTACGATGCTGTTCGAGTTGCCCCGCGACTGTCGTGTCTCTGATCCCTTCGGGGGCTGGACAAGACGTCTTCAAGTAATCTTCTTGGGCAGTTTGACCGTCGGAAGAGCAAGCGTTAGGAATTTTGCCATGTCGCTTTTCACTTGAGGTTAGGCTCAGTTTGGGAGCTCCGATGAGTCATAACCACTCCACACTGGTGTGGGATGATCTCCGATAGCTTTTCGGGTTTTATTTAAGTTGTTGTCAAGACCCTGAAACTAGGAATTTGGCCTTCACTTTTTGATTTGGCTATTTTGGAGCCTTTGTTGACATTGTGTCTGCTGTAACGAGAAGAATGTCGGAGTAGTCTTTAGGTTGTTTTGTGAACCGTCAAGACTTGAAGCTAGGAATTTTGCCATGGCTCCATTTTGTTTCGACCCTGGGGTCCTTTATTGACGTCGCGTCTGCATCCTGCTGGAGTGAGAAGGAACGTCGTTGTTAACATTGCGTCTGCTGTAACGAGAAGCATGTCAAGGTAGTCTTTAGGTTATCTTGTGAACCGTCAAGACTTGGAGCTAGGAATTTTTCCATGGCTCCGTTTTGTTTTGACCCTGGAGTTTTTGTTGACGTCGTGTCTGCATCCTGCTGGAGCGAGAAGGAACGCCGTTGTTGACAATGTGTCTGCAGCAACGAGACGAACTTCGGGATAGACTTTAGGTTGTTTTGTGAACCGTCAAGACTTGACTCTCCCTTTGACGGAGCCTGGTGGAAAAATATGGTTCCCTTTTCATTTGTGCCCATGGATTGTATACAGGGGTTGAAGTGGACTCACCTGTAGGGCAAAAGTTTCATTTCATTTTATTTCTTTCAGCAATGCTCTATCATTTCAGCTTTTTATATCGTGAAATTCGCGATTGCCCAATCATTTCGGCTTTTTATCGCGGTGCCCAATCATTTCGGCTATTCTTTCATTTTACTCGCTTCTTTTTATTATGAGTTGCCCAAACATTTCGGCTATTTTTATATGCATATATTTTGGTCGCTGATTTTTATTGCGAGTTGCCCCATCATTTCGGATATTTCATATCCATTTTTTGCTCGCTGATTTTTATGGCGAGTATGAACTTAAGATCTGGTATCATTCTTGGCATGAGCATCGCTGCGACTGCAATATTGCCAGGAGCGAATCATCATTTGCCGTGAAAGAACTTAGAGTTTGACACCGATTTAGGCAGCAGCATTGCTGCAACTGGGATACTTCCAGGAGCGAATTATCATTTGCCTTTGCTGATTTGAACAAAGGTGGCTTAGCAAACAGGGTTAGGACCTGCCGACTAAGACTTTTTGACTTTATGAGCCATAAGAGTCTCATAAAGGTATTTCTCCCTACGAGTCGTGAGGATCTCGTAGGTGTATGTTCTCCTTAGAAGTCGTGAGGACTTCTAAGTGGTGTTTTCTCTTATAAGTCGTAAGGATCTCATAAGGGTATTTTTCTCCTTATAAGTCGAGAGGATTTATAAGTGTCGTTCACCATATGAGGACATTCCTCGTTATTGGTGGAACTTGGTGGGGGGAAATTCGTTTATTAATGCCCGTGGATTGTATACAAGGGCTAATATTGGACCGCCTGTAGGGCAATTTATGGAATACGACGGCTTAAGGACAGGTTTGGATCCCTGTAACTTAAGACTTTGAATCCTATGAGCCGTGAGGGTCTCATAAGAGGAGTTCTCCTTACGAGTCGACGGGATCTCGTAAGTGAAAATTTTATGAGATTGCGTCCTTTCAGGTTTTCATAAGCTCACCGGTAGCCCTGCAGTTTTTACTCACGGTTCCCTTTCAGGTTTTCATCCGTGCCCATTTTGCTTGTGGACGTACCAGTTTTTTTTAACAACGAGATTGCGCCCATTCAGGTTTTCACAAGCTCGCCGGTAGCCCTGCTGTTTTTACTCACGACGCCCTTTCGGGTTTTCATCCGTGCCCATTTCGCTTGTGGACATACCATTTTTTTTCTTAACAACGAGATTGCGCCCTTTCAGGTTTTCATAAGCTCGCCGGTAGCCCTGCTGTTTTTACTCACGGCGCCCTTTCGGGTTTTCATCCGTGCCCATTTCGCTTGTGGACGTATCTTTTTTTGACTTGGGTTGCAGTCTTTGCCGTTGGAGATTTGATTGCAACATAGATCCTAAGAGAAGATATCGCCGTATTTGGGACGATGCGCCATGTTTGAGGCGAAGTACTAGTTTAGGGACATTTCGGTCCATTGCCGGTTTAAGAACGTAGTGGTCCATTATCACCATTTTTTTGTGGTGAAGCTTTAGTTTGAGGACATTACGGTCCACTGGTAGTTTAGGGACATTTCGGTCCATTTTTAGTTTATGGACATTTCGGTCCATTGCCGATTTAAGGACGTAGTGGTCCATTATCACCATTTTTGAGGTGAAACTTTTCTGAATACCACTTAGAGTTTTGACTCAGGAAGATAGCGAGCATACACGAGCGTCGTCATCTATCATTGACCTAAGTCGTGACTCGTCATGCGTGGTGTTTCTTGAGGAATCGGCCGTTTATTTCACCATGCATATCCATGAGCAAATAGGCCCCACCTTGATAGACCTTGTCTATGATGTACAGGCCTTCATAGTTTGGGTCAAATTTTCCTCGTTTTGCACGATTGGGGATCATAGGTCTTTTGACGACTAGCACGAGTTCGTCTTGGCGGAATGTTCTCGGCCTAGTCAGTTTTTCGTATGAGAGCGTCATCTTTGCCTTGTAAGCTTCTAGGTTTTGTTGCGCCATGAGGCGAGTTTCATCGAGGGCGTCGAGCTCCTCAAGCTGAAGATGGGCATTTTCACCATCTGTTAGCGCATATCGAACCGCTACTCGGAGAGAAGGGAGCTCTATTTCCAAAGGAAGGACTGCTTCAGTACCGAATACCAACGCGTATGGTGTTGTATTCGTAGCCGTTTTGAACGTCGTTCGGTACGCCCAGAGAGCTTCGTGCAGTCTCTCGTGCCAGTCCTTTTTTGTTTCTGGACAACGTTTTCTTTATAATCTTGGTAAAGGTCTTGTTGAAAGTTTCAGCTAGACCATTAGCTCGGGGATTATAGACGGAAGAGTATCTCCAGTCTATTTTATGTTGTTCTGTGAAGCGGCTAATTTTATGGCTTCTGTAGGCTGGCCCATTATCCGAGATTATCCGTTACGGAGTACCGAACAGGTAGATGACATGTGTCTTGAAGAAATGGAGAATATTCTCCATCTTCACCTCCCTTAGTGGTATTGCTTCCGCCCACTTAGAAAATTAGTCAGTCGTTGCCAGTATGAACCGGTGTCCTTTGAATGACGCTGGTTCAATGGGGCCGATTATGTCGGTCCCCGCATTTTGAACGGCCAGCTAGCTACCGTTAGGTGTAGCGGATTTGGATGTTGTTGGATGAAGTCCCCGTGAATCTGGCACGAATGACATTGCTTCGCATATTCGAGACAGTCCTGAATCATTGTGGGTCAATAATAGCCCATCCTTTTGATCTTCAGCTTCATCTTTGGCCCGGCCTGATGAGAACCGCAGAGTCCATCGTGAGTTTCTTGAATGACTCTTTTTTATTCTTCCGTCCCAGGCATCTCATCCACAGACAGCCGAATGATCTCTAATGTAGAGTATCATTGACGAAAGCGAAAGACAGAGCCCGTTTCATGAGCTGATGTCTTTATGATGCATCTTTGGGCGTTCAATAGTATTTGAAGTAGTCTATGAAGACCTCCCTCCAATCCTTGACCTTTTCTTCATCTTCTATTCGGAGGACCGCTTGTTTGGTCATTTCCTTTCCTTCAGATGGCTCCATTGAATCCTCTGAAGATATTTCTGCTAGCGTGAGAACCCGGCGGCTTTGCACAACGATCCTTACGTCATCAAGGTTTTCATCAGCCAGCTCCTTAGAAAGCTTGGCTAATGCATCCGCTTTGCTATTTTCCGCACGCGGTATGCTTTTCAGGATGTAGGAGGGGATTTGTGTTAGTGTTGTTGCACTCTCCTACCATATTTTATCAACTCTGGTTTGTACATCTGATAGTCGTCATTTACTTGGCTAACGACCAGCTAGGAGTCTCCATATATGAGGAGGTTTTTGATTCCCATATCGACAGCGATCTCAAGACCGGCTATCAAAGCTTCATATTCAGCCTTGTTGTTTGTTCTTAGTTCCATTAAGGAAAGGGCGAAACGCATTATCCCTCCTTGCGGAGTCACGAAGATGAGGCCCACCCCGGCTTTGATTATAGGGGTGTTATGCTTCTGCTTCTTCATGGAAGATGCTCCATCGAAGTAGAGTTCCCATTGGACATTATTTTCTTCTTTCTCCCCTTCGATTGTGTCGAACACGTGTTCGTCTGGTAATTCGCAATTTAAGGGAGAATCGGTTGGTATCGGATGCTCAGCAAGAAAGTCGGCGATGGCCTGGACTTTCACTGCTTTGAGGGGTCGATACGTTATCGAGAACTCCATCAAGAGGAGGGCCCATTTGGCAAGCCTTCCTGTTAGTATGGCCCTTGACATCAGATATTTGAGAGAATCCATCTTTGATATGAGATGGACCTCATATGCCAAGGCATAGTGCCTGAGCTTCGTTATCACAAAGATCAGTGCCGGACAATGCTTTTCGATGGGGGAGTAGTTGTTTTTTGTCCCCAGAAGAACTCGACTCAAATAATAGAGAGCTCTCTCCTTCCCCTGATCATTCTCATGTGCCCATAACGCGCCTAGAGAACCTTCCAGGGCCGTTGTGTACAGGAAGAGGGGCTTCCCTTTGACTGGAGTGGTCAGTACCGGCGGGTTCTGCAGGTATTTCTTGATTTCGTCCAGTGCACTTTGGCATTTATGATTCCAAACGAACGGGGTATGAACTGTCGGATATATACGAGCATTTGCCGGAGAGGTTGGATATGAACCGTCGGATATATACGAGCTTTCCTTGGAGAGACCGCAGTCATTTGAGAGTTCTTTACGTGAGCATTTCCATAATCGCTTTGATCTTTGATGGGTCTATTTCGATACCTCGGTGTCGTATGATGAATCTTAGGAATTTGCCTGAGGAGACTCCAAACGCACATTTCAAAGGATTCATCTTTAGATTGTATTTCCGAAGACGCTGGAACACTATGTTTAGATATTCCCAGTACTCCTCGTACGATTTGCTTTTCACCACAAGGTCGTCAATATAGCATTCAACAATCTCATGGATGAGGTCATCGAATATCTGTAGGGTTGCTATGCACGCGCACAAGGGTCTACGAGGCATCAACCATGCCCGATTAAAAATTTAGCCGTGCCGAACAACCCGAATACGGATCTTTAAACTAGAGATTAGGTGAAAACTAACATGTTAACAACTTTAACACTAAGTGAGAGGGATTACAACCTTTATAGATCCGGTCCTTCACTTCATATGCTCCGTGTTGTGGTCCCTTCGCTGCGATCATCGGGTTCCGGACTCTCGAGAGGTTCCACGAAGAGAAAGATGCAACCTTTGCTTCCGATCTTCGATACTAAGATGATCTACCTTGAAGTTCCGTTAACACAAGCTAACACTCATGAAATGATGTGAACACCCTCATCTAAATGGCAAGGGAAGATGAGGATGATGAAGTAGGATTTTTGCTCTCTTTATTTATCTTTTTCTCATATTTATTCATCACTTTTGAAAAACTAGTAAAGCTTTATCATGAAGAGAATGAAGGAAGAAGAAGATGAATAATAAATCAATTATCCTTTTGTGATGAATAGAAAGAATTAATATGATAAATAATGCAACCATGGTCAACTAAACTCATGTAAAGAATTAACTAGGGTTTGGGTTTGGGTTGGGTTAAAGCATGAGTCACTTGAAAATATCTTTCACAAAACAAAACCAAAACCTTCTAGAATCATCTAGAAAGCTTAACCCTAATCCAAACCCTAATCATGTTTAAACTCCACTAAACAAGTTGCATTAGTTATCATATCATGTTACAATATTATATATCACATATATAATATTTATCGTAACAAAATAAAATAATAAATTTAACATATATCGCATATATATCAATGTATTACCCGAGTGAGAAAAAGAATCTTTTAGTGAGCTAATATTAGTTAATGTAATTTAATATATCATATATATTATTATACATTAAATTATCGAATCATCACTTGATCCGACAATCCGGCAATATCACATATAACCGACTAATATTTATCCGTACCGATTCATCGAATCAACACTTGATCCGATGACCCGGGTGATATCAAATATCGCGAGAATATAATACGGTATCACATATCGTATTATCCTCGGTCCCGCACATATCTCATATGTGCTCCTACTCCGTTTTGCCTGAGCCAAGAAACCTCTGTGTAGGACTATAAAGAATCGTCAATACGCCGGCAGTAGATGATGATCATATCAAACACCCACAAGCTGCAAGCGGTCAGCTAAACGTAACAGCTACCCAGGTATTGAGCGCTCAGAAGATCAACAAGCAAGCCTGTACATTCTCCTGTGAATCCAAACAGTAACACTCCCGTACAGTCCGGTCTCGTCGTCTGATATGTTGCATATCTCGCCTAGGGGCGGTAAACGTCAGACCCCAGTAGCTCGATAAGTCGTGTCGATATTAGGTCTATAACAGTTCGAGAAACTACTGATAACACTTACCAGTAAATCTCAGCAACCCTGGCCAGGGATTTCCAGTTATAGCCAATCGAACACAGCACAACATCAACTCCCTATACCGGGAGAGACGAATCCCCTCCTATCGCTCATTGCCTCCATGTGATTCGGGACTGTACCCAAAAGCCACCTTTTTGCACTCCCTCTTGGACGTGGTATGATGGAAATCAAAGCACAGTGGGAATCACACAAGACTCTATGACGATCTCGGGTCAACAGACTACTCTGTACCAGTGTCACCGGAGAACTGCCATCTGACGTGAGGTATAATACCATCTGGGAGTTCTCGGCGAGTCCGTCCAGTGTACCCAGTCTCCACTGAGCACCCGTACACCATCCTTGATGTCAAACACCGATGGATATGGGATCATCCATCGCCCATCATATGGGTCAAGATGCGTATACGCTAGTCTACTCTGGTGTATCGATGCCCTGTCTCGATACACCCTCGACTAGGAACAGTTATAGGATATACTAGTCGACTACCGTGGCCCCACTAGTATGATCTCATCATAGTCCCAGTAGTTGAGTACATATCCTAAGGGCTTTATCAACATGTAATATAGAGACAATCAGAGTACATGTTAAGATAAAGTACAACCAGATAGCATACTATCATGTCGAGCAAGAAAGTCCTTCCTATATATGTCCTAGCATCCACTACAATATATATCGTATGTACAGTAATGGCCTCTAGGGCATACATATAACTAACAATATCTTTGTCATGGCCCTCTGGTAGGTAGCGCCTGCATTCTTCAAGCCGAAGGGCATCACCTTATAGTAGAATATGCCTAGCGGAGTCCGGAAGGCAGTGTGCTTTTAGTCTTCAGGATGCATTTTTATTTGATTGTAGCCTGAAGATCCATCCATAAAGAAGAAGACCTCATGAGTGGACGTGTTATCGATCATTAGCTCGGTAACAGGTACTAGGAAGTTATCCTTTGGGCAAGCTTTGTTGAGGTCCTGAAAGTCTATGCAGATGTGCACCGTCCTATTTTTCTTCATTACTGGAACAATGTTGGCGATCCAGTCGGGATATTGAACTTCTTGGATGAAGCCGGAGTCGATTAGCTTCTTGACTTTAGCATTGATGCATGTCTCGAGCTCGAGCCGCATTCTTCTTGGCGCTTGCTTGACGGGCTTTATGTCCGACGATATGGCCAGTTTATGTACTGCTACTTCTGAATCTAGGCCTGGCATTTCGGAATAGTTCCATGCAAAGCAATTTTTATACTGCATGAGTACATCTTTTAAAGTGGCTATCTACTTTTTAGATAGCAGCTCACTGACGAACATCGGCCTCGGATCGTTTTCCTTCCCTAAGTCAATTTTTCTTAAGTTCTCCGCCGTGGTATGTATCCCATCTTCCAGCTCTTTTGGCGCCGGTGGAAACTCTGAGATCACCTCCTCCTCCTCCTCATCTGCGAAGCATCTGGAGGGGTCATCCATATTCTCAGGGTTCCCCTCTTTTGAGAATGTTATCACGTGGCAGGTACGAGTTCGTTTCTAAGCTCGATATTGATCTGACCCTACTCTCGCAATATAGGTTACTTTTGGCTCATGCTTTCGCGGTAGGGTTACCCTCCAACTGTTGGATAGAGCGAATCTGTCTTGTTGATACCGGTCTTCGATCCAGTCTTTGAAGGTGAAGCAGTCTTCAAGAGGATGTCCTATTGCTCGATGGTAGGAGCAATAATCCGGGTGATGGACCTCATTTATCTGTTCGGGGTACCGAGGCTCCGGGAGCATCATCATTTAATGCTTCATGACAAGGTTGAATATTTTCCTTATCTTGTCTTTAGGGAAAGAGTATTCCCGACCTATCTTCTTGATAAAGGACGGGTTCCAACCACGTTTTTCTTAATAGCGCAGCTTCTTAGATATACCTTGTTGTTTGCGAATGTTGTTTGCACTCTTTGTCCTGTTTTTGCCTCTATTTCGGGATTTTTCCTTCTTGCGAAGACATACAGCGAGCTGGGGATAGAGGGCATTGTAGTCTTCTTTCTCTGAGAACTGTTGAATGAGACTTGCAGAAGATTTGAAATGTCACCGTTGTCTTTAAGAGCGACTACCGGCAGTTCATCTGCCAGTGGTTCCGATTGAACCATCATTCTAGCCACATTCTAGATCAGAAGGGCCATCTAGTTCATTTTAACGAACATTTATGCCGCTTCTTCACCTCTTTTTTTGAGAGCGCGCTTTAGGAAGTCAATATCCGACTCCTGCAATGTTCTTTCTCGAGGTGCGTCTTCGGGATTTGCCTTAGACGATGGATTAGCGAGTGCTGCCGCCTGAGCAAGTATCTCCTGCAGCTTTTCACATTGCAGTTGGGCCTTTGTCAGGGACCGAGTATGCGATCCCTGACTAGTAGAAGCACGAACTTCGTCTTTTGAGTTCACCATGTGGACTGTATGAACTATCATGCCTCCAGGCTTGAGGTGATTGGAGTTTTGACCTTTGAAATTTGCCTCGGGCATTTGGGTTTTATTAGGAATCTCTTTTTTGTGAGAAGCCGCTTTGGTTTTGGGAGAAATCGTTGTATCAGGAACCGTCTTGGGATGAGTCCCCTTGTATTTGAAAGGGGATCTATCAGAATTTGGCTGACGTTTAGGGGAAATGCCACGGTTGGCGACTGGGTCCTCCACCTGCTTCCACACCTTATATATAGATGAGGAAAGTTCTTTTAGAGAGAGAATCGGTTTCTGCTCTCGTGAGATCTCCACGGGCTGCGGAGATTTCTTTAATATTGCGGTAGGAGAATTTTGTCTGACCCTTCGCAGCATTTTGAAGCTGTTCCCGGTTGGAACAGCAGCATTCATCATTAGAGTTGAAGCAGGTAGAGTCAACGCTGATGGAAAACTCCCCGCTGCTTGTTTTGTACGATGCCGATATCGACGTCGACCGTTTCTTACGGCCAGAATTTGATTAGCCTCGGAATTTTGCTAAGCATGCCCCCTGTTTTTTTGATAGCTTGAATATTCTGCCCCCTGCGTCGACCATGGCCTTTGGAAGGTACCAGTTGTTTGGAGATCGATTCCGTCGGCAAAGCAGAAACTTGAGGAGCCATCCTGTAGAAAACAGACTTCTTCTGGGATTCCTCCTTCGGCGTTGAGCTACCGAGGGTGGAAGGTGGGAGCATAGACCTAAAAAGAAGCCCATTGATTTCTTGAAGAGACGGATTGCAAAGATTTGAGGTTGCAAGTGGCTCATACTTGACTCTACCAGATGTAACAGAGGCTGAGTTGCGGTGAGTGGAAGAAAACGTCGTTCTAGGGTAGAGACGAAACGCCGGCTTCAGTATCCCATCACCTAAGGGCAACTACAAACATTTATACCGCGATTATTTGATCGCGGAAAAACACAACACACGAAGTGTGGAGAGGAAAGAGGAAGAGGTCCCACCGGGCATGCCAGAATCTGTTCTCCGCCGAAAGACGCGACCAGGGCATTAGGA
This sequence comes from Agapanthus africanus, assembly GCA_030015575.1. NCBI lineage: Eukaryota > Viridiplantae > Streptophyta > Magnoliopsida > Asparagales > Amaryllidaceae > Agapanthus > Agapanthus africanus. Next base: position 560,100,640 of record JASDDO010000022.1, on the reverse strand, counting down.
CGCCTGGCCTGAATTTTGGGGGCAGATGCTAATTGGATTTATTCTTCCACCTCTCCGAAGATGCCAAGTTGATTTATGGCACCGTATATCGGAGGTTTGGACGGATGTGGCCGTTGTAGCAGACTTCGTCAGATTCCCCCTCGTTTGTGAGGGGTTTTTGATTGTGGGGATTCTCTTCCCTGCATGCGCAAGCCCCTGCAGTTAATTACGTTACCGCATCGCGATAACCACTTTCTCCTGCTCCGGAAGTTCACTTCGTGTCGTGTGTGTTTTTGTTTGTTTTGGTTTCCTGTGGATTGTATACGGAGACTAATTTATGTTGTCGCCCGTAGGATATGGATTAGTCCAAATCCGTATATCTTAGATTTGAGTTTGTTTTATTTAAGGATCGTTAATCTGGTTTGAGATTAAGATCGACTTAAATGTATGTGAGCAATTAGAGCTCGGTTGGTTTTATGTTAAGGATACATTAGTCAAATTTGATACTAAGATCTACTTAACGAGGTGTTAGGATCATTTTTGTTTCAGATCCAATAAGAGAGTATTTGGGCTCTGTTGTCTTAGTTTAGAGACATTTCGGTCTATTGTCGCCATTTTTTAGGCGAATATTAGTTTAAGGACATCTCGGTCCGTTGATCAGCATTTTGGAGGTGAGATTTTATTTTAAGGACGTCTCGGTCCGTTGATCACCATTTTAGAGGTAAGAGTTTAGTTTAAGGACGTCTCGGTCCATTGATCACCATTTTGGAGGTGAGAGTTTTAGTTTAAGAACGTCTCGGTCCGTTGATCACCATTTTGGAGGTGAGATTTTAGTTTAAGGATGTCTCGGTCCGTTGATCACCATTTTGGAGGTGAGATTTTAGTTTTAGGATGTCTCGGTCCGTTGATCACTATTTGGGGGTGAGATTTTAGTTTAAGGACGTTACGGTCCGTTGATGCCATTTTGGAGACAACGGTTAGTTTAAGGACGTTTCGGTCCATTGTTAGTTTAGGGACATCTCGGTCCATTATCCATCTTGCGTGCACGTATATTTGTTACGTGACGGGATGAGCAACGATGATATGGGATGCATTCAGCCTGGGATGTGTTTTGATTTGAGATGTGCACGTCAATTTGGGAAGTGCACCAAAAAGCAGTTGGTTGTCGGGACCCGCCACCTCTCTAAAGACGTTGAGGAATTACAACGACATGTATCAGAGATATAGAGAGATGTACCCTTGAACCAATTCCCATAATTGAGGGAAAAGGGATTAATGGTAAACCCAGAAATCATTAGTCGTATTTTAAGACTAAGATTTCCTTAGGGAGATGTGGGACGAATATCGTTTTGGGATATAATCAGCTGGAAGATCGATAGTCGTATTTGGAACTAAGATCAGTTTGGGAAGTAGTGGGCACATGGGCTCGATTGATCTGAATTAGGGAGTTTCTACTCTCAAGGGACCTAACCAACTTAGGCATGGTCCACTCAGTTTTCTTTTTATTTGAAAAAGAGTGCTAAGCACTTGTTTGGGCTCAGTCCCCTTTTTTGTGCAAAAGTGCTAAGTACTTATGTAAGTTCTGACACTTACATATAATCATGTGGGGTTTTCAGTCATGGGAATTGCCCAATAAATGTTAAACACTTTACCCTTTTGTCTTTATATGGAGTGCTAAACACTTTTTATGGCACCCACGTATGAAGCACGTGAGGAGCTATGTGCTAGGTGCTGCCTAGTGGGTGCCAAGAACTTTCATTCTGTGGCGCCCCACGTGAGAGTCACGTGGGACGCTGGGCGCTAAGGCGCCGCCCACCAAGTGCTAAGCGCTCCTGAGTTCTGAGGCATCCACGTGAGGGGCATGTGAGACGCTAGGCACTGAGAGTCGCTTATTGAGTGCTAAGCACTCCTTATTTTGTGGCGCTCACGTGAGGGGAACATGATGCGCTGGGTGTTGAGCGCCGCCCACTGAGTGCTAAGCACTCCTGAGTTCTTTTGTAGCGCCCACGTGAGAGGCACGTAGGGCACTGGGCGCTGAGCGCCGCCCACTGAGTGCTAAGCACTCCTGAGTTCTTTCTCTTTTTTTTTTTGAATAATCCACAGGATCTTTATCTACTTTTATTTACGTAAAATTTCTAAGAAGAGAGATTTTCTTCCTCGAGAATTTAATTCTCTGTTCTTTCGAAGCTTTCTCTTGTTTTAACCTTATGGAGGGTTCCTCCCCTTTAGACTTGAAGTCTTGGGTCTTTTATATAGTAGAGGAAATTTGTTGGTTAGCTCCGAAGAAATCTCTTATTAAGAGATCCCAAATGATTTGGGGATTTTACCCACCGTTAGATCTTTGATCCAAGGACTTCTGTTTTACAGAAAATATTTTCTTGTTTTTAACAAGATTAGGGAAATATTTACCCATACAGAATTTATTCTATAGATCGGTGATTCTTTAATTACCATTGGATTTTTAATCCAACGGTACTCTGTTTTACAGAGGGCAATCTTTCTTGTTTAGAAAGATTTGAGGAATATTTCCTCTAAACAGAATTTAATTCTGCATCCTGATAATTTATCGTCTCCGTTGGATCTTTAATCCAACGGCTCTGCTTACAAGAGTTGAATTTAATTCTACTGGGCGCAGGCGCTCACGTGTTGTGCACGTGGGCGCTGCTTAAGATTTTTGTGTACTTTGCACACGGGCGCTACTCATATAAGAGTTTTTAACTCTGGCGCTGGCGCTCTCGTGAAAAGCACGTGAGGCGCTACCTCTTGAGTTTTGAACAGAGCTTTGCTCTTTTATTAGGGGGAAACACTCCTTTTCCAAAACTTCACCTTCACTATTTTCTTAAAAAGGTTTAGATTCCCGGTTTTAGGTTTACTTGCATTACGGTGAGATCCTATAGACTTCACGTGATTTAAGTGTCGGTCACGAGCCATTTTCGGGTCGTGACACTAATATGCTATATACTGATACACACACATATATAAAAATTTACATTGCTTTAACTAATCAATTTTATTTATAATATCATGGATTCGGAGGAGTAATATGATCCGTGATTGTGCATTGCATGATGTGGAACATGAATCGTGTAAGAATTTATATGGATTAATTCCCGCTTTGATCGGTTTAACGAAACCAAAGTTTCGATTGCTATACCTATGATCAAGTGTTTGACGCTAGACCGTAAACGAAAATCTAATTTAAAATGGTGGAACTTTTTGTAGATAAATCTGTTTACTGATAAAGAACACCATGTAAGAATTTGGGTTGAAAATAGTGAAGTTTACATCATGTAATGACGCCCCCAAAAGGCTACGTTGAATCTGAAATTCACTGCACATGACACGTTCTAAAATATATATTAAATTGAATACAACTCATAACCTAATGTTCTAGGGCTCATATCGAATCCAACAGATAAACCTACAGTACCCCATAGTTTATCTCTGAATTTTAATAAGCTATGACAACGAAAACTGAGACGATTCATGGCTCTGGACTGTAGTCCAGAGCAGGAATCTCTTCCTTTACCTGTTTTAGAACGCATTTATTTCATCGTTTAAGTGCGTAAGTGTGCAAAACCATACATCGAGGCGTAGGAATTTGAGTTATATTTCTATTGACACTGGTTTCACCAAATTCAAGTGTCTTTGATATTTATAACACATTTTACACTGTTGATAGGTACGACTGATTACTACAATATCAGTTTTTACGTAGCACTAGTAAACTGAGTATAACTCCTAGCACACGACAGCTATTACTGATCTGTCATTTAATTTAAAACCCTAACTGATAATCCTCAATATTATTCAACTGTAGAGACGCCTAATCATGACTGTAACTAGGGAAAAAATACATTTTAAAATGGTCGTTCAGTTCAGAAACTGTAATTCCAGTAGTGAACACCCGCAATTAAACAACCATATCTCCCAAATCAGAAACCTGATTGACTCGAAACCAATTTTAATGTACATATAATTAAATATATTGTCTACTCCTTTCATATTGTTTTGCCAAATTATGCACGTGTGATTTAATGTGATTTTTCTAATCTAAACGACACTGGCTGCTCATATTTTGTTAGTAGTGCATTTTACTGTATCTTCATCATGTTGCATGACTGTTATACCCTTAGTAATTAATAAACAGTGCATTGATACCCTGGCGACTGTTCTTAGATTAATGAATATTAGTGATTAGATTGTGGCAAATACATTAGCGTAAAAGCGTGAAGGAATAGTGATCGTGACACGTACTTGTACACAATCAGCGCAAATATTTAATTATTGCATTGTCGACGTCTGTGTGACGTATATAAGTGTAGCTATAACTGGAATGAGACGATTATGGAAGAACTTATATTAATGTCATAGATAAGACATTGGGGGTTATCCACTTGTCTAAAGTACTAGCCTAGTTATACTTGATGGAGATCGGTCTCCAATTCTCGAGTTGACTTATTATGGCTAACCGGTATTTTAGTTCGTGGTTGGATCTTGATGTAGACCGCGGGTGTTGGAATAGTTTGAGTGTAAGTTCGGTCAACGCAATCTCTGGGTCCCATTATATGAGCGTGTACTGACTACAAGAGAGGGCCTCTCAGGGTCCCCTTACATGGAAGCATATTACCAATTGTTACTGATTACAGGAAAGGGCACTGTGTTTCCAATGGTCGACCTTACGCTCACGGTAAGATAGGGACATGGATATTGAGACCTAGAGACCGGTATGATTAGTGACATGGACTTGCTTAGATTTACTGATCTGATACTCATGTATAGTGTTTACCTTTGCATGCTACTTTATGCTCATATCTTTAACTTATTTCATGTTTATTATTATTGCACGTATTATATATTACTATTTTTGTCGCTCTGACGACCTGAGTATATATGCTCAGAGAAAGAAATGGACCCGTCTGATTTCGAAAAGATCATGGATACCTAGACCAGTGAGCCGGCCATGCCGTTCCTTTCATTATCACTGGTTAGTTGTTTGTATTTGTTGCGCTCGGTTTTCTTTTCACCTGATAGTTTTAATGACTATATTATCTCATTATCTGTATTAGATTACTGCTACCATATACTGCCAGAAGCCTAAGTGTGACTGGGCAGGATTATTCCTTAACCGTAGGTGCATGGCTGGCCTAGTCACCCATCGTATTCCGTATATTGAGAAGCGATATGTGCCACCATCTCTCGACCTTCCCTACTCCATTTCCCGACCTCCCTTGTCATATATCCTGTCACGCCCCACTTCCCAGAGTACGCTAAAATGGGCACGTGACATAGCCAACCATGCTACCTGTGGGTAGGAAGTATCCATCCACAGTCATATTACGGCTGTAGAGATATCAAGAACAAAATAAAACTATCTAAAACATGTCCATAATCCAAGATAACATGAGTCAAGAATAATAAAATGCGGAAGCGAAAGATCCAATACAAAAATAACTGGAATGTATGTCCCATAATGCGGGCTCACATCAGGAATAAAATGCAGGAAAGAAAAGCTAACTACTGTTGACACTCACAGCTCAGCCTGTTGGCTGAAGTACTCCTCCTCGGACTGCAACAGCGGTACAGGATCTGGGCCATGCAAAACCCAGACGTCAGCGCGTCATGTCATCAAGTAATAACATATAAACATGGTAACAGGCAATGCAATATAAACATGAATGGAAAGCAGGTGTGACAGTATTGTAAGTCAAGGCAGTGTAGGGTAGTGTGCACTGAGTAAACTAAACTGTTCTATCAGGTTTTCTATTCTAAAGACCTTGAAACCAAATTGATGAATCATCGATGTAACTCAAAAGTATCCCGTGTATACCCGGGACCACGGTCCAGATTCTCGGGTTGAAACCGAGACATGCCGCTAGGCACTAAAACAGGAAGGTGTACAGATGAATGATGTCAGCAGCATCATTCCAAGGCTAGCCTAGCCTCTAAAACTGATCAGAACAAGTAGCGAACTGTTGAGTTACAAGTCAGGTTTCACCTTTGATTTCCCCATACCCCCAAGTTATATGTGTATGTCAAGTCAGGTATTCCGTAATCAAGAAATAATACCAACACAGGATTAGGTAAGCAGGTTTGTCTGGATAGACAACATGAACGGTCCGTGATGACTACATGTCAGGTTTGTTGGCATTAGGCACAAGATCAGGTAACGGGTCAGGTCATGGTACATCAGGTCAAGTCAAGCAGTATACGGTACCATGTCGGGTCAATCAATATGTATGTAGCAAGTCAGGTCAAGATGTAAACGATATCATGGGTGTGCTCATACTCAGTTACATAATCAAGCATGGTTATCAACAACATAAATCTAAGCAACGAATTAAACAATAAAGAAGTTTCAATTAATTAGCAGCACAGTTATCAGTTGTGTTTCAGAGGTGATTTCAACATTATAAGAATACAATATGACAGTTATGGCCGTTAAATCATGTTAACAAGTTTAAGAATTTTATGGATGCAATGATATATATATATATATATATATATATATATATATAGGTTCAATGGATGAAATCACAGCTAATACAGGTTAAATGTACACGAGTGTCCGAATGAAGTAAAACTATAGAGAAAGTGCCATAGGCTACGTCAATAGTGAAAGTGTGATTAAAACATGTAAATGTGGTTATTAGGTTTAATACAGTAATTGCAAACGGTAGGTTTCAAGCTTGGAAGTTAAAATGATATAACACGACATTGAACACGAAAATGGGAAATTATAGTACTAAAGTTAAACTGTGGGTTTAGGGTGTTATCAATGTATATGTAAATATTATTTATCATGTAGCAAGGGGTACTTTCCTCGACGGGTTGTGAATCGGAAAAACGGAACGTTACACGTCGACGGGGAAAACTCGCGACGTGCGCACGGTTCACGGAATGAACCCAAACGACGAACAGTGAAACTACACAGGTCAGGGTACCTCGCTGGATCGTCGAGACACGTCGCCGGCACGGTCGGATTCCGGCGAGACATAAAACAGTGAACAATCAAAAATGAAAACAAGAAAAGAAAAGAAAAAATAAAAAAAAGGGAAGGAGGATAGAGAAGGGGGTGCTCACGAGGATCTGTGGGGAGGTTGTGGTCGCCGATCACGTCGACGGAGCTCCGGCGGTCAGCCTACAACGACGGCGACAGAATCTACAGATCAATAAACCATGAGCAGAGAAGAAAGAAGAAGAAATGAGAAGAGGAGTGGGATGTTACGCTCACCGAGGAGGGTGCTCGCGAGACCAGGGAATGGATGAAGATCGCCGGCGGTGATCCCTCGACGTGCTGCAGCGTGCAGGGGTGCGCGGTGATCGTGCAGGGTCCTCAGGGAGAGGAGGAAGGAGGAAGGAGATGCAGTGGAGCTGACGATGGCGAGGAAGCGAGGAGGCCGGTGATGGTGGCATCGGCGTTGGGGCGAAGGTGAGGGAGAACGAGGCGGCTAGGGCTCGCGACGGTGGGTTCTGCGTTTTGAGAAAAGAAAATAGAGGAGGAGAAATATATATAGAGGAGAGAGAGAGAGATAGGGAGAGCGAGAGGAGAGAGAGGGGAGAGAGATAGAGAGAGAGACGGGGGGAGAGAGAGAGAGAGAGAGAGATTGAGAGAGGAGAGAGAGAGGAGAGAGATAGAGAGGGGAGAGAGATCGAGAGAAGAGAGAAGATTTAGAGGAGAGATAAAATTGGATTTATTCGCAGAGAGAGAAAGAGAGAAGAGAGAGAGAACGGGAAATGGTGGGGCCCACGGGGGTTAAAGAATGAAGGGGATTGGCTGGGAGAAAATTTTTGTGAAAGATTTAAGGGAACTGAAAAAATATTCTGGGGATTTAAAAAATTATATTCGACGGTATAAAATACTAGAAATTAGGATTTGGCGCAAATGCAAAATATTTCCAAATTGCGCCCGGGTCAGGTCCAAAAATTTGAAATTGAAATAAGAAAATTTTAGGCGGGATCCAAAATTTAAAATGAAGTATTTTACAATCAAAAAGCATACCCCCAAAACGGACACACGTACGTGCGCGTATCCGTCCAAACTCGTCCGTTTCACTGAACGGGACGAGAACACGATGCAAGAACGCTATAACAGGGTTAGGGGTGTCAAGCATGCCATATCAAATATTTTTAATTTTATTTTAGATGCTTTAGATTGCTATATGCAGAAGTGAATTGTCGGGTAAAATTTATACTAACAACAGTCAATTAAGATCAATGAAAAAAAAATACCATACACCATTCATTCGGTAACAGAAACTAGTAGCATTGGGCTCGGTTGTTACATTATACCCAACTACAAAAGGATTTCGTCCTCGAAATACCAAGAATGCAAGGTTAGACGAAAACAAACAAACTACAAGAAAAGATGAGGAAACTTCTGCCGGATTTCATCTTCTCGTTCCCAAGTGGACTCTCCATGCGAGCGATTACCCTAAGAAACAAGTACGAGAGGGATCACCTTGTTCTTAAGAACCTTTTCCCTTCGATCCACAATTTCAACCGGTCGCTCCTCGAAAGTCAAGTCTTCTCGTACCGTCAGCTCCGAATAATCCAATACATGCGTTTCATCTCGAACATACCTACGGAGTTGAGATACGTGAAACACATCGTGCACATTCGCCAAGGACTACGGTAACGCCAAACGATAGCTACCTCACCAACACGCTCCAAGATCTCAAAGGGTCCAACAAATCGGGGACTGAGCTTCCCTCGACTTCCAAAGCGAATCACCCCTCTAGTCGGTGATATCTTCAAGAATACCAAATCACCCACGGCGAAGTCTAGAGGTCTTCTCGACGTATCCGCCCAACTCTTCTGTCGGTCTTGAGCTGCTTTCATATGATTCCTGATAGTTTTAACTTTCTTTACTGTCTGCACAACCAAATCTGGTCCCAACAATTTTCGTTCACCGACATCGTCCCAACAAACAGGTGAACGGAATTTACGACCATACAAAGCTTCAAACGGAGCCATCTGGATAGTTGCCTGAAAACTGTTGTTGTAAGAAAACCCCACCAAATGTAGATGATCCTCCCAAGAACCCTTGAAGTCCAACATGCATGCCCTCAACATATCTTCAAGAGTTTGGATCGTTCTTTCCGACTGACCATCAGTTTGAGGATGATAAGCTGTGCTAAACTTCAATCGAGTCCCCAAACTTTTCTGTAAACTCCTCCAGAAGTGTAATAAAAACCGAGTGTCACAATCGGACACGATGCTTACCGGTACTCCATGCAATCTTACAATCTCCTGCATGTACCGCTCCGCCAAAGTTTCTGTTGATTGACCAACCCAAAAAGGGATACAATGGGCTGCCTTGGTTAAACGATCAACAATCACCCACACTGCATTGTTGCCTTTTGGACTCCGCGGTAGAGCTGTCACGAAATCCATGGTTATATGTTCCCACTTCCACTGAGGAATCGGAAGTGGTTGCAATAAACCAGCAACCCTTTGATGTTCAGCCTTAACTTGCTGACACACCAAGCACTTTGCCACAAAGCGAGCAATCTTCCGTTTCATGCCTTCCCACCAGAAATGCTGTCGAATATCTCGGTACATCTTTGTGCCTCCTGGATGTACAGAATAAGCTGAACTGTGTGCCTCCTTCATAAGTTCTTCACGAGTATCTCCCTTTGGTACACACAAACGGCTATCATATCTCAACGAACCATCTTCGTGGATCAATAAATCTGTTCGTAGTCCAGCTTCAACCTATTCTCGAAACTTTTGCAATCTAGGATCCTGCTGTTCCCCTCCGAAAAGCGACGCACAAGACTGCGATGTCCTGACGCTGAGATTCGGGGCAGATGCCATTTGGTTTTATCCGTCCACCTCTCCGAAGATGCCAAGTTGATTTATGGCACCGTGTATCGGAGGTTTAGACGGATGCGGCCGATGTAGCAGATTTCGTCAGATTCCCCCTCGCTTGAGGGGTTTTTGATTGTGGGGGCGCTCTTCCCTGCAGGCGCAAGCCCCTGCAGTTAATTACGCTACCGCATCGCGGTAACAACTTTCTCCTTCTCCAGAATTTCACTTCATGTCGTGTGTGTTTGTTTTGTTTGTGGTTGCCCGTGGATTGTATACGGAGACTGAGTAATGCCGTCGCCCGTAGGACGTGGATTAGTCCAAATCCATATTTACTTAGATTTGGGTTTGGTGTTTTAGTTTAAGGATATGTTAGCCATGTTTAGGCTAAGATCGACTTAAACGTTCGTTAAGGATACATTAGTCTTGTTTGGGACTAAGATCGACTTAACGTAGTGATATATGGCCGTCAGGACTCGTCACCTCTCTGACGTCGTTGAAGGATTACAACGACAGGTGTCAGAGGAGCTCAGAGATGTACCCTCGAACCAGAGTTGATTTAGAATTTTATAGTCCATTTGAATGTTTAAGGATACGTTAGCCGTGTTTGGGGCCAAGATCGACTTAAACGGAATCGTTTAGATCCGGTAAAAGAGCATTTGGAGGCTCTATTGTCCCACTTTAGGGACGTGGTGGTCCGTATTCCAGCTTAAGGACGTGGTGGTCCGTATTCCAGTTTAAGGACATGGTGGTCCGTTATTAGTTTAAGGACGTTTCGGTCCGATATTAGTTTAAGGACGTTTCGGTCTGACATTAGTTTAAGGACGTTTCGGTCCACGAGTTTAAGGACCCCACAGTCCGTATTGATGTGTGGTCGTCGGGACCCGTCACCTCTCTGACGTCGTTGAAGGATTACAACGATAGGTGTCAGAGGAGTTCGGAGATGTACCCTCGAACCGGTCGTAAATTGATTTAAGAGAGCAATCTTGCTCAGTCAATTTAATTTGGGGACTTACGGCCATGATTGGGCTAAGTCCCGTTGAGAATATTCAACATTTTTCTTGATCTTTGGCCTATTAGGCCTGTGCTAGGGCTTTGCCCATATTTAATAATGCACTGCATTTTATTCTGGCCTTCTAGGCCTTTTTGATTTGGGCTCTGTCCCTTTATTTATGATGCAGAGCATCTATTTTGGTTTGGGCTCTGCCCTTTTTAAAATAATGCATTGTATTTTATTAGGCCTGTTAGGCCTTCTTTAATTGGGCTTGGCCCTTTTGTAAGCAATGCAGTGCATTTGTCTGGCGCTTTGCGCCAAGTAATGAGCGCAAGCTCATATGGTGATGACACGTGTCATGCTCTGGCGAGCGCAAGCACAACAGCGCTGTTCTAGTGCGCTGCGCTTGCGCTGCTGACACGTGGTGCGCTGTGGTGAATTGCGCCAGTTTCAGAGAGCAAGGCTCTATTTCAAAAGCGCATAGCGCAAATGGTTCAGACGCTGACACGTGGCGCTCTCTGGTGGCTTGCTCCAGCCCAAGAGCGCAACAGTGCAGATTTACAAGTACAAAGCACTATTAACTTGAGAATCTTTTAGATTCCAGAACCAATGGTTCATAAGTGCAAAGCACTACTTAGTTTCTTGATTTAATTTAGATCAAAGAAAAATAAGTTTTTCCTGCTTTTCTTATCTCAGAGAACCAAAGGTTCATGAAAAGTGCAAAGCACTATTTAATATTTTTTTTTTGTTTTTTATTAAAGATCATTGATCTTCTTTTTAGATCTATGATCTGTTCATAAGAGAACTTTATCTTTCCCTAAAGGTTTTTACCTTTTTTGTTCTTGAGGAGTTCTTCAGAGTTCTTTTTTTTTCAGAAAATGTTTATGCTTTGAATTGAGGTCTGGGGTCTCTTTTATAGTGCCCATAAATTAGTTAAATTTGTTAAAGAGATCTTTCTCTGAGTGATTTGGGGAATTTTCCCCACCGTTGGATCTTTGATCCAAGGGCTTCTGTTTTACAAAAGAAAATCTTCTTGTTTTAACAAGAACAGAAAAGATTTCTTTAGAATTTTAATTCTGTTTGGCGCAGATGCCCCAGCGCGTGACACGTGTCGCGCAGCGCACAGCGCAGCGCAACCGCGCTAGCGCATCTGCGCTGACACGTGTCGCGCAGCGCAACTGAAGCATTGCTTTCTTTAATTTTACTTAAAATAGAGCTTTGCTCTGATTGGGCGTACTGCCTTGGGCGCTGCGCTTCCGTATCAGCTTTTGACACGTGGCGCGTTGCGCGCAGCGCATTGAATCTGAAGCGTTACTTCGAATTTTGAATTTTGAAATTCAAACAGAGCCTTGCTCTGATTGGGGGAAACAAATGCCCCCCCACTGTTGCGCTCACGTGGCGCACACGTGAGTGCAGCGGTGGCAAACTCCTGATCGTTGGATCAATGGGTGAGCTGATGGGGCGCAAGCGCCTTATAAATAGGACCTATGGCCCTTAGAAAAATCTTCAACATCTTCAAGATTTTAATTACCAGAGCTTTGCTCTTGCTTGAGAATTTCAGAGCTTTGCTCATTTCCAAAGTTAGAAACTTTAGGTAAAATTAATTCAAATCAAATTAACTTAAATTAATTTTAACTAAAGAGTTTTGCTCTTACAGATCTTTTGATCTAAAGAGATTCCCATTGGGGCTTCATAAACAGAGCTTTGCTCTCAAAAACTTATAGATCTGCAGAGATCTTATTCATAGGTTCTAGCCCATGGACAGAGCTTTGCTCTTTGAATCATCTGTAGATCTTTTAGATCTGAAAAATGAAGAAATTTTTATAAGTTTCTCATGGATTTCTCAAGATTCCAAAAATTTTAATTCCCTTAGGTGTAAACATTTTCTGATGGACCTTTCCATTATTACCATAGAGCTATGCTCTTTTAAGGAATCTTATTTCTCTGAAACCAGAGTTTGACAAGTGTCACTCTGTGACAGAGCTTTGCTCTGAAAGAGGAGATTTTCTCCTTGTCTCTAGGGATTCTTCCCCTTTTTTTTATTAATGGGAATGTTTTCCTGGGGACCAACTGACACTCCCATCCAATGATGAGGTTGTCTTATTAACTGACATATTGTCATCCAGATTTTGTGGGTCCCTCTTCATTCTCCTACCCACTGCACTGCTGTGTGGTGTAATTAATTAATTTTAATTTAATTAATGCATTTTCTTTTTTAAACGCCAAGCGTTGGAATTACAACACTAACGGCTAAATTGTTCTTTTGCAGCGATCATGTCTCTAGACACTTCATTCCCGTTCGTCCGCTCGGAGGAGGGATTTCCCGAGGCGCCCTTGGACCGTGAAGTCCTGGCCATGATTAAGGAGTACGACCCGGAATACAAGAGTCTCCACCTTTGAGGGTCGTGGTACAATTAGATCATCATGGGCCGACGGAGCTTCACATGTGCGGTGCCGTCAGAACCCATAACGGCGATTCATTATGCTACCCCACCCTCGGTGCAGTATGCCGTGGAGATGGTGAATTGGACCGCGAATAGCTTTCTTCATCCCGCTATGGATGCGGTTCCGGTCCAACGTCCTATGTTCTTGGATATCCTAGGACGTCGTATCTGTCAGGGCGAGGCGAGACCCTGAGGGCAATCATATAACATTGGACTGATCCCCCGCCACCCGATTGGCTATCTGTCATGGGCCCGGTACATCCTGTCGACGAAGAAGTTGCAGTTGATAAGACTAGGATTGTACACCGCGGTCTACGTCTCCCTCTTCCAGTATCCCACGCTCCCCACCTGGTGGTTCAAGGCTTTCCTTGAGCAGTGGAATATTCCTACCCACACTTTCCTTACCATGGATCGGGAAGTGTCCATCTCTTTGGAGGAGTTCACGGAGGTATCCGGTCTGCCAGTCATGGGAGAACATTATGAGGAGCTTCTCCCGACAGATGTGTACGTCTTTGGTGCTAGGCCGGTGGTAAGGGGGGTCACACCGGAGAATGCTATTCAACATCAATTCCCAAGCTTGATTAAGGTGTTGAACATCTATGAATCTCTTTTTATCGAACATGGGAGTCGGGGAGTTAACTTTGAGGATTTCATCGCTCGGTTCCTTCGCCCAAGCGTCCTCTCCTCAGAGGCTGCCAAGTTTTCCACTCTGGATGACCCTTTCGGTCTAGGCGCGGATAACCTACCGGAGAAGGAGATAGATCAAAAGGTTTTTTTCCTTCCGGACTTCCCTACTATGTCATTTGCAGAAATTGCGGCCCCTGGAATGGATGAGGAGGCCTTTTTCTTAGGATTTCTTGGATTGTGGCTGAGCTGGTTTGCGATCCCAATGCACTCTCATCGTATGCGGCCTTCTGTCTTTTACCCAGCCCACCGGATGGCCATCGGGGTAAGGGTGGCTGTTGGGATTGCTGGCTTGGCGCATCTATATCATGGCCTCAGCCGAGCAGCGGATGCTAACGAGCCCGGGGTATTACACGTGGTCTTCCCGATGCACTACTTCATGTCGTGGCTTGAGCTACATACGGCGGGTGTCTTTGGCATGCATAAAAGGCCCTCGTTCTTCGACAAATGTAGTTTCCCTCGTATCATACAGCTGATTGGCGCATCAATCGTGACCCCGTCACCACGGAACGCCAGGGGTTTATTGCTTCGTCCTCACACCGTTGGAGCCGGGATGTCTTTCATCGACAAGGTATTGACCATTGGAAAAGCGTCCACCGCTGCGGTGCGACCATTACAAGACTCCTTTAAGGATGGAGCTTCAATTCTGACGGCCCGGGAGACCCTCCACTTGTATTCTATTAGACCGGGCTTCCTAGTCTTCAGGCAGAGCGGTGCGGCAATTTTCATGAGATATAACCCGCATTATTTCGCCCAACAACTGGGCTACGATCAAGGGGTACCCTTGGAAGCTTTCTAACTGTAACCTGCTGCCAATGAAGAAGGGATGGAGAACGCGTTACATCACTTCATGCGCCTGAACACGGGTTCTCGTTTTTTTATCAATACGCCGGCCTGCGCTCCACGACTCCTTAATGTATATAAAGACTGGTACAATCATGCAACTGGAGCCGTTATAAAGGAGGAAAGGCGACTGCTGGTTGATCGTAAGGGTCCGCCTCCAGGCAGCAACCGCAACGCTCCTTTGGTTCCTAGGACTCCAGTAGTTGCTCCTCTAAAAGAGGTTAGAACTGGGCTATCGCGTGCGCGAAGTCCTCCATACGGATCGCCCCTCCCTGATATTGCAGATGCACCTCAAGCGCCCCGTCCTTCAGCGGAAATAGTGGTCGTGGCCTCGCCGGAGTCCAGTGTAGGTGCAGACATCGGGACCCGCCGTCCCAAGGTGGCTGCTAAACGTAAGTCGATCCCGCGTGCACCTAGGGTTGGCGGGCAGAAGAAAAAGAAGTCGCTCTTCGCCGCGGACGTCGTGTTCGGTCAGGAACCCCATGCTCCTTATGCCGAGGGCCTGATCGAATATGGGACTAACGAGGGATTAGTCATGTCGCCGCCGGACGATACAGATTTGGAGGCTGCTCTCGAAGCTTCAGCGTGGTTGGCAAGGCATGACGCGTGGCTAGCTAGGCTTGCGCAATCAGGTAACTACTAGTCGCACTTTCTTTATTGCAACGTATTCTCTTCATTGCTTTTGACTAACACTTTTCTTTCCTTTCTTCCAACAGGCATCACTGATGAAGAAGCCATTGCCGCTTCTTTGAAGACTTTCCAGGAGGAGGAACGTCTTAGAGCGTCCATGGGCCTCAGTGAGTTTCGATTCATCAAGTTTTCATTTCCCTTGTGTTATGGTCGATCTAACCTTTCGCTTTTAATCACAGGAACCTCAATGCCGCTCCCGCCAAGTGACGCAGATGTTCTACCAGTTGCCGATGTTCCTACTTTCTCAGGGTTACTGCTGGAGGTTCGTCTTGAAGAGCCGATGAGAGACGCCTTAAAGGCTCTCGAGGCATCTCTGAAGGAGGCATCTCTGAACAAGGACGATGACGCCCTGAAAGAAGTATCACAGAGGTCCATTGCGACAGCCCGGGAGGAACGGAAGCGGTCGAGGCGGGAAGCAAAGGCACGCAGGGCTGCCTTGTCTATGGGAGCGGGTCCCAGCACCGTCCCTCATGCTGATACCCCTTCCGAAGAGGCCCCTGTTGCCCTCCTATCCATTGCTCGCAGACAAGTGGCACGCGCAGCTCGGAGCGCAAATGATAAATCCACTTCAGGTAATATTTCTCCCAAGATTTTGTTGTAGGAGTTATAGTGCCATCGATTCTTATATATTTTATCTTATAGGGCTAAGTCCAACCGAGGGGGAGGAGGAGACCGTTGAACCCAAGGAAGCAGAGGAGGCGGTACCTGCCGAACTCAAGCCAACGGTGAGCAACGTCGCTGAGGCTTCAGAGCCTGAGATGGAGGTTGGGGGGTCCGTAGCCGAGAAGGTCATTGATGCCACGCCTGAAGTGGCGGCAGATGAAATGATCATTATAACTGAGCCCAGGGTGGTGGCGGACGAGGCGCTTGAGGCCGGCGACCTTGTGGTGGCGGCGGATAAGCTGATGGAGATTGCGGAGCCCAGGGAAGTAGCGGGTGAGATGGGCACGACTCTTGGGGAAGAGTCAGCCGCTCTCTCGTAAGAGTCCGGCAATGCTCCGATCATTGCCCTCCCCGTCTACGATCTTCCGCTGTCTCCTGGCCCCGCGAGCACGACGACGGTCCCCATCGAGTCGGGTGATGAGGCCACGGGCGGTGGCCTCATGTCGATAGAGGAGGGAGTCGCCTCTGTTTCAGCCGGGAGCTCCTCAGGTAAACCCCAAGTTGCTGTTTTTCTTTACTTTACAATCCTTTCTGACAAGTTCACTTTTCTTGTAACGCAGGTGCGGCCAGTGCCGATGCCCCGCTGCTCGAGGGAGCACCTTCAACGACCGCCTTGGCGGTAGTCACCTCTCCACCCTCTCTCATACCATCGAAGATGTTGGAAGGTATGGGTTTGCAATTTATTGATCTTATCTTTCAGACGTATAATTTGTGTACTAAAGTCGTACTGCTATGTCTTTTCAGGAGTGCTCTTTGATCATCTATATCAAGTGTTGCTCCCACACTTCTCCTTCCCATCTGAACTCGCCTCTCCCTCTGGTGGCGCCGGTGAGTATAGTTCCCGACTGATATCTTTGTCTTTCGACGATGAAATTATTTCTAACTTTTCCTTGTCCTGACTGCACTGCTACAAATCGAAGGGGGAGACGAAAGATCGGTCACGCCACCGGCCCTTCCGGTCTTGCCACCCGCTGCAGCTGGTATAGTAGACCATCCCATCAACAACTTCTTCATATTTCTTGAACCGTTATCTAATCGCATTTTGTCTTTTCAGCTGTCGTTCCGATCTCGGCGCCATTCAAGTCTCGTATTATCATGCCAGCAGGCCCCTTCCTAAGATGTCCGTCTTCAAATGGTGCCGTGAATAGTTTGCGCATGGTGAGCGACTACATTGAGGAGCTCGACGTCGAAACTCCTACGTCTGCCGTGGATTTTGCTATGACGGTTAACCCAATGCTGGTGATATTCGTGAACTTCCATAACGAGGACATCGTCACGTCTTGGGTTAACCACTGCCGGGAGATTGAAGCCCGCCTGCATCACCTGGAGCTTATGCGCCCCGCTCCTAAGACCTTAGCTGCAAGTCGTCAAAGAGCCGCGTGGATTGAGCAAAGCGCTTCTTATGTCCCCCACTTGGAACAAGAAGTGGCTTTAAGGCTGAGGGAGTATCAAGAGACCTCAAGCAGGACTGCTCGCCTGCGTGCTAAGGTTGAAGCGAATGCTTCCCAGGTGAAGGCTATTTTTGATGGCCTCATGGAGCGCATTTCTCACGGGCTAAACTTGAAGCGGGAGCTTGACGTCACCGAGCGTGACGCCCCAGGCCGCGAAGGTGCTCATCAGGCCGTAGGGGAGCAGCTTGCATCTTTCTTGCAGCAGCGGGCTCAAGTGGAGGCAGACTTGGCGGTGGTGGCCGATCAGGAGAAAGCGTGGAAGGAGGCGCGCGAACAATTGTTAGGACTATGCAAGACGCTTCCTTCCCCGTAGTTCTCCTTGTATCCATTTACTTGTAAAAAATTTTCCTTTTCGAATAACATGTATCCATTCTTTATTCTTTTGTACAATCCACCTTGTACTTGACTGAATTAATAAATAAAGATACACATTTTTTTTTCTTTGCAATGTCTTGTGTCATTCCTCCTCCTTTTCTTTCCTTTTATTATCAGCATGCCACCTTAGTAAAACATGGTCAACAGATAATAGAGCGCGCATCTTGACTTTCTTAAGAAATAGCGAGGGCTTAGGCCGCAGGTTCAGATCTGCTGTCTAAGACTTTTCAACTCTATGAGCCGTGAGGGTCTTATAGAGACTTTTCTCCCTACGGATCGAGAGGATCTCATAGGTGGGTTTTCTCCTTAAGAATCGTGAGGATTCCTAAGTGTGTTTTTCTCTTATAAGTCGTAAGGATCGTATAAGAGAAATTTTTCCTTCTTGCGAGTCGAGAGGACCCGTAAGCGGTTGTTTCCCTCCTTGTCGAAGTTCGATGTTGGAGAGTGAGACCCGTGGATGGTATGCAAGAGACCGTTTTGGGCCAACTTGCGGGGTCCCAATGCTTAGGAAACAGGCTTCTTTTATGCCCACTGCCTAAGGCTTTATCTCACGAGTCGAGCCGCCTCAACAATTTCTTCACAAGTCGAGACGAATCGAGCGTTTCTCACAAGAACATCTTAACGTCGCATTTAATCTCTGCTCTTTACGACAGAAGCCCGTTAAGGTTGGTGGTACTTAGGGTTTTGGCCATCGTACCGTCGCATAAGCTGATATAGTCCTCGATAGGCAATCGTGCTGTTCGAGTAGCCCTGCGACTGCCGTGTCTCTGATCCCTTCGGGGGCTGGACAAGACGTCTTCAAGCAATCTTCCTAGGCAGTTTGACCGTCGGAAGAACAAGCGTTAGGAATTTGCCATGCCGCTTTTTACTTGAGGTTAGACTCATTTTGGCGAGCCCCGATGAGTCATCACCACTCCGCGCTGGTGTGGGATGATCTCCGATAGTCTTTCAGTTTTATGTGAGTTGTCGTCAAGACCCTGAAGCTAGGAATTTGGCCTTTGCTTCATTTTGCTGGCATCGCGTCTGCTGTATCGAGACGAATGTCGCGGTTGTCTTTGGGTTGCTGGTGAACCGTTGAGGTTTAGAACTAGGGATTTTTCCGTGGCTCCGTTTGTTTGATTGTCGCGTCCGGACCTTGCTGGAGGAAGAACGCTGGGGTGACATCTCGTCTGCTGTATCGAAACGAACGTCGAGGTAGAGCTGGAATTTTGCCGTGACTCCGTTTGTTTGATTGTCGTGTCTGAATCCTTGCTGGAGGAAGAACGCTGGGGTGACATCTCGTCTGCTGTATCGAGACGAATGCCATGGTGGAGCTGGGATTTTGCCGTGGCTCCATTTGTTTGATGATGTTGCGTCTGCTGTGTCGAGACGAATGTCGAGGTGGTGACCATTCCACACTGGTGTGAGACGATCTCCAGTTGTCTTTCTGGCTTTATATGGGTTGCCGTCAAGACCTTGAAGCTAGGAATTTAGCCTTTGCTTCGTTTGCTTTGTCATGTTCGAAGCCTGTTGGAGGAAGAACGTTATTGTTGACATTGCGTCTACTATATCGAGGAGAATGTCACGGTTGTCTCTAAGTTGTTGTTGAACCGTCGAGATTTGGCTTCGCTTTTTGGCGGAGCCTGTTGGGAAGGTATGGTTCCCTCTTTGTTCGTGCCCCTGGATTGTATACAGGGATCGATGTGATCTCGTCTGTAGGGCATGAATTTCGTTACATATATATATATATATATATATATATATATATATATATATATATATATATTTTATTTTATTTCTTTCCGCAATGCTCTATCATTTCAGCTTTTATATCGCGATGGTCGCGATTGCCCAATCATTTCGGCTATTTTTCGCGGTGCCCAATCATTTCGGCTGTTTACTTTATTTCTACTCGCTGCTTTTTATTGCGAGTTGCCCAATCATTTCGGCTATTTATTTTATTCTTACTCGCTGCTTTTTATTGCAAGTTGCCCCATCATTTCGGCTATTCTGCATGCATACCTTTTACTTGCTGCTTTTTATTGCAAGTTGCCCCATCATTTCGGCTATTTCGTATGCATGTGCGACCTACTGGCCTTTTGCCGTAAACCTGAAATTGGACACCGATTTCGGCATCAACATTGCTACAACTGGGATATCACCATGAGCGAATCATCATTTGTCTCTGTCGTTGTCGAACAAAGGAGGCTTAGCGACCAGGGTTAAGGTCCTGTCGACTAAGGCTTTTGACTTCATGAGCCGTAAGGGTCTCATAAAGGTATTTCTCTCTACAAGTCGTGAGGATCTTGTAGGTGTATTTTATCCTTAGGAATCGTGAGGATTCCTAAGTGTTTGTTCCTCTGTAAGTCGTAAGGATCCTACAGGAGGGTTTTTCTCTCCATAAATCGAGAGGATTTACAAGGGTTGTTCACTGTGCGAACATATCCCCAGTCTCGGATGGGACTTGATTAGGGAAATGTTTATTCGCGCCCGTGGATTGTATAAAAGGGTCAGTATTGAGCCACTTGTAGGGCATTGTCGAAAGTTGTGGGGGTTGCTTAAGCACAGGTTTAGGTCTCTGTAACTTAAGACTTTCAAATCTTATGAGCCGTGAGGGTCCCATAAGAGAGTTCTCCTTACGAGTCGTGAGGATCTCGCAAGTGTATTTTCTCCTTAGGAATCGTTGGGATCCCTAAGTGCGTTGCTCCCTTGTGAGTCGTAAGGATCTCACGCGGGCGGTTTCTCCTTACAAGGTCGAGAGGACCCTATAAGTGTCTTTTAACGAGGTTGCGCCCTTTCAGGTTTTCACAAACACTCGCCGGTAGCCCTGCTGTTTTTACTCACGGAGCCCTTTCGGGTTTTCATCCGTGCCCATTTTGCTTACGGACATACCGTTTTTTTTTATTCTTTTTATTCTTCTTATTTTTTTTTTTAACGAGGTTGCGCCCTTTCAGGTTTTCACAAACACTCGCCGGTAGCCCTGCTGTTTTTACTCACGGAGCCCTTTCGGGTTTTCATCCGTGTCCATTTTGCTTACGGACATACCGTTTT
This sequence comes from Agapanthus africanus, assembly GCA_030015575.1. Lineage (NCBI taxonomy): Eukaryota > Viridiplantae > Streptophyta > Magnoliopsida > Asparagales > Amaryllidaceae > Agapanthus > Agapanthus africanus. The sequence continues at coordinate 560,079,677 of JASDDO010000022.1, read as the reverse complement.
TTTTTATTCTTTTTATTCTTCTTATTTTTTTTAACGAGGTTGCGCCCTTTCAGGTTTTCACAAACACTCGCCGGTAGCCCTGCTGTTTTTACTCACGGAGCCCTTTCGGGTTTTCATCCGTGCCCATTTTGCTTATGTACATACCGTTTATGTTTTTTTTGTTTTTTTTTATTTTCTCTTCTTTTTTTTATATTCTTGTCAGCCTAAGGATGCTGCGGTAGCAGTTTAAAGACATTTCGGTCATTTGCAAGTTTTAGGACATTGCGGTCCGATGTCGCCGTATTTGAGGCGAATATCTAGTTTATTGACTTTTCGGTCTATGGGTCCTTCCCCATGACTGACTATGATGCCCCCAGTGTATCCATCTTTCTCGGAGCATGCGGTTGTGGCGGGTTCACCTTCCAATTTTCGGACAACACGAACATGCCCTGTTGGTATTGTTCTTCAACCCAGTTCTTGAAGACGTAGCAATCCTCGATCAGATGACCTACCGTTTAATGGTAAGGGCAATAATTTGGATTATTAAGATCGCCTGGCCGCCACGGACGTTTTGGACTCGGCAGATTGATGAGTCTATCGCATACTGCCAGCTCGAACAGTCCCCTTGTTTTATCTTGCGGAAACGAGTAAGGACGTTTCAACTTTTCCTGGAGGGGTTGCCGCTTGTTGCTTTGGCGAGCAACCGGTCTAGGGTCACTTGATTGTTGTTTAGCGCTGGCGACGAAAGCCGTTTTTCCTTTTCCTTTATCCTTTTTGTTCGCTCCGTTGTTTGCGGGGTTGGGATTTTTTCCGAGTAGCATGCGATTGCATGGCTGAACGTTCTCGCAGCTTCTCAATTCCTTTGTTTTTGAAATAGATTCCCCGAGGGAAGAGTTGGGGGTAGCTTCTTCGTCAGAGTCGCTTCCAAAGGTGATAATTTGCGATCCCTTGAAGTCGGCTATATGACAGTCGGCGGCGGCTCCTTTGCGCTCATATATCGCATTTTTCCGATGTCCACAAGCTTCACACTTTGTCCTGTCGAAGTGTTGCTTTTGAGCGACATACCCTTGCCACCAACAGTTAAAGGATTCGCAGTATTCGGTAGGATGTATGATCTTCTGATGATATAAACAGAAGTTAGGGTGCATCTCTACCTCAGCGAGAGTATTTTCTTCAGAGGGCGGTAGCTTCATTCCTACTGATAGAGCTTTGACGAACCTTTTTCTCGTCTTGAATTTGTTTTTACCCGCAGTGTATGGCTTTTTATTTGACGGGAATGCCTTGGCTCTTTCCAGTATGGCCATTTCATGCTCTTGATTGGCTTTTGCTTTCAGACGAATTTCATTTAGGAAGGCATCGATCAACTCGTCTGATGGCTATAGGATCTCCGGCTCAGGATTCGCTATTGGTTTCTCAGCGCAAGGAGCCTCTTCAACGTCTGCCAGTGAGTGAGAAATCATATGACAAGTCGCTACGTAGTCCTCAGATTCATCTGATGAGTTTTCTCCATCGTTTTCATCCTTGACTAAAGAACAAGCTGCCCCCGGCGTGTCCGTCTTCTTTGGAGAGTGCGGCTGTAGTGGGTTCATCTTCCAGCTTTCAGACAGTGCGAACTTGCCTTGTAGGTATTGATTCTCGATCCATCCCTTAAAGACGAAACAATCCTCAATCGGGTGACTTACCGTTTGGTGGTAAGGGCAATAATTGGGATTATTAAGATCGCCTGGCTGCGACAGACGCTTTGGACTCGGCAGATTAATGAGTCTGTTGCGCACTGCCAGCTCGAACAGTCTTCTCGTTTTATTCTGAAGAAACGAGTAAGGACGTCCTAGCCTCTCTTCTAGGGATGGGCGTGGACGCGCGTTGTTTTGGCGAACGACCGGCTTTTAGTTGTTCGACTGTTGCTGAGCATTGGCGACGATGATCGCTTTCCCTTTTCCTTTCTCATTTCGGGGATCGGGTCTTGGAGGAGACGGTCCATAGCCCATCTGGTCCATTTGGGCCAATTTGTCGATCAAGGCCTGGAAGGTGGTCGGCCTGAAAAACATCATGAATTGCGAGATGGTCGCCTGTGGATCGAGAGTGCCCACAAACATGCCTCAGGTGCCTCTTCTATGCGTTGTTCGCATTTCGACCATAGGTTTCGCCATCGTGTTGCGTATTGGACCCACGTTTCGCCTGGCCTTATCCTGGCATTTATCAGTGCTGTAATCGGAGTGCGTTCACTGGCACTTGCGAATCTTTGTGTGAACAGTAGCTCCATCTCCGTAAATGTTTTGACAGAGTCGTTAGGTAGTTCTGAATACCATTCAAAGGCTGTTTCTGCTAAGCTACCGACGAATTGACGTAGCAACAATTTGTCATCGCCTCCAGTATTGCCGCATAAGGCCCTGAATTGAGCGACATGCTGATGCGGATTCTCTGTCCCTTTATATACGTGGAATTTAGGGATCGTATAATCCAGCGGGTAACTGATTTGGTCGTACCAGCTCGGATACGGTTGTCCGGTTCTCGTAATTTGCCCAGCCGCTTCATTCGCCTGATGAACCCGGATCTGCTGAGCTATATAATCGTCTAGTGCGGCCTTGGAAATGGTTTCATCTTTGGCTGCTGGAAGAGCCGGCGGAGGATTAGATGTCTTCCCTCCGTCATCTTCAACAATAATTGGAGGGTCTTCAGCTGGAGGGTCCGGCTGTGACATCATCCCTACCATATCTTGGAAAAGGAGGGCCATTTTCTTTATGCTGGCTGCTTGTTCCGCAGCCTCTTTATCCTTCTTTTCCAATATCCGGCGAAGAAACTCAGCGTCAGTTTCTTGTTCTTGACGCTCATCCGAGGACGTTTCAGAGCTTTCTTTTGGCCCAGTGAGTGCAGCCATTGCAGTCATCATTTCCTGAAGCTTTTGTTGTTGCTCCTGGGCTTTCATCACGGATCGGGTGAGCGGTCGGTGGCCCGTAGAAGTGCGGATTTCCTCCTTTCCAGAAGCCATATAAACAATGTGCACCACCATGCCCCCAGATTTGGGGCGTTTGTGTTCAGCGCTTTTATGCTTCGCCATGTTCACAGGGGCTTTTTGCGGCCTCCTTTTCTTCTGAGTGATTGGAGTTAAGGGGGCCGTTGTAATGGGCACCCGAGTAGCTATTGGTTTTTGTGGCTTGACGGAGTATCCTTCTCTTTCCGAACCTTCATCTTTTTCCATTGGCGGAGATAGTTTTCATCAATCACTGACTCCTGGACCTGTCGACAGACTCTGTAAATTTTAGAGGACAGTCGTTGAGGGGGCTGTTCTAGCTTTTTCTCTGGAGTACTCTTCGCAGCTGAAGGAGTTCGTTTCAACATTGCAGTAGGAGAGTTTCTGCGCACCGTGTTCAGAAATTCAAAGCTGTTCCCGGTTGGAACAACAGTATCGATCCCCACCGTTGGAGCTGGAGGAGTAAATCCAGAGGGGAAGTTGCCCCCAGCCTTCTTTATTCGGCGCCAGTGGCGACGTCGAGCATGTCGTGCTGATGGAGTTGTTTCAGCTATAGGGGTGACCTCCTCATGCCCCCTGTGTTGGTCAGAATATGCTGGTACTAGCCTTTTAAAGATCGACGTCCGTTGAACGGGGACGGCCAACCTGTCAGAAGCGGACTTCCGAACATGGGAAGCAACCTTGGTGACTTCGCCAAGAACGGGAGCTGGGATGGCTATCCGCTTCGGGATAACGCCTTCTGGTATGGCAGGCTTCTTCATGGGCCCGATGGAGCTCTGGCCTAATCCATTAAAACCTGAAGCAGTGGAGTTGGACGACCTGTTGAGAGGGGTCGCAGCAGTGGTAAGTCGATCGAAGACCGACTTCTTTGGAGCTTCTTGCAATGTCATTGGGGCGTTGAAGCTCATTGGTGGGAGCATGGTCCCAAAAAATAGTCCAGTGGTGGCTTGAGCCACCTGCTCCACCGGCATTTTGAAAAGGGAGGCCGCTTGGGGCCCATAAGTCACTCCTCCAGCAATGACGGAGCGAGAGTTGCAGCTGCGGGCGGTGCAGTTCGAAGCCATCGATCTTCTGTTTTCTGCACGGAGCAAGACACCAAATCTTAGTACCTTGAATCCACAGGCAACCATAGCAAACCGCGATTTGCTCGCGAACACGACACACGAAGTGTGGAGTGGAAAGAGGAAAAGGTCCCACCGGGCGTGCCAGAATCTGTTCCCCTCCGAAAGGCGGCGCACAAGACTGCGATGTCCTGACGCTGAGATTCGGGGCAGATGCTATTTGGTTTTATCCGTCCACCTCTCCAAAGATGCCAAGTTGATTTATGGCACCGTGTATCGGAGGTTTAGAGGGATGCGGCCGATGTAGCAGATTTCGTCAGATTCCCCCTCGCTTGAGGGGTTTTTGATTGTGGGGACGCTCTTCCCTGCAGGCGCAAGCCCCTGCAGTTAATTACGCTACCGCATCGAGGTAACAATTTTCTCCTTCTCCAGAATTTCACTTCGTGTTGTGTGTGTTTGTTTTGTTTGTGGTTGCCCGTGGATTGTATACGGAGACAGAGTAATGTCGTCGCCCGTAGGACGTGGATTAGTCCAAATCCATATTTACTTAGATTTGGGTTTGGTGTTTTAGTTTAAGGATACGTTAGCCATGTTTAGGCTAAGATCGACTTAAACGTTCGTTAAGGATACATTAGTCTTGTTTGGGACTAAGATCGACTTAACGTAGTGATATATGGCCGTCAGGACTCGTCCCCTCTCTGACGTCGTTGAAGGATTACAACGACAGGTGTCAGAGGAGCTCAGAGATGTACCCTCGAACCAGAGTTGATTTGGAATTTTATAGTCCATTTGAATGTTTAAGGATACGTTAGCCGTGTTTGGGGCCAAGATCGACTTAAACGGGATCGTTTAGATCCGGTAAAAGAGCATTTGGAGGCTCTATTGTCCCACTTTATGGACGTGGTGGTCCGTATTCCAGTTTAAGGACGTGGTGGTCCGTATTCCAGTTTAAGGACGTGGTGGTCCGTTATTAGTTTAAGCACGTTTCGGTCCGATATTAGTTTAAGGACGTTTCGGTCCAACATTAGTTTAAGGACGTTTCAGTCCAACATTAGTTTAAGGACGTTTCGGTCCACGAGTTTAAGGACCCCGCAGTCCGTATTGATGTGTGGTCGTCGGGACCCGTCACCTCTCTGACGTCGTTGAAGGATTACAACGATAGGTGTCAGAGGAGTTCGGAGATGTACCCTCGAACCGGTCGTAAATTGATTTAAGAGAGCAATCTTGCTCAATCAATTTAATTTGGGGACTTACGGCCATGATTGGGCTAAGTCCCGTTGAGAATATTCAACATTTTTCTTGATCTTTGGCCTATTAGGCCTGTGCTAGGGCTTTTCCCATATTTAATAATTCACTGCATTTTATTCTGGCCTGCTAGGCCTTTTTGATTTGGGCTCTGTCCCTTTATTTATGATGCAGAGCATCTGTTTTGGTTTGGGCTCTGCCCTTTTTAAAACAATGCATTGCATTTTATTAGGCCTGTTAGGCCTTCTTTAATTGGTCTTGGCCCTTTTGTAAGCAATGCAGTGCATTTGTCTGGCGCTTTGCGCCAAGTAATGAGCGCAAGCTCATATGGTGATGACACGTGTCATGCTCTGGCGAGCGCAAGCACAACAGCGCTGTTCTAGTGCGCTGCGCTTGCGCTGCTGACACGTGGTGCGCTGTGGTGAATTGCGCCAGTTTCAGAGAGCAAGGCTCTGTTTCAAAAGCGCATAGCGCAAATAGTTCAGACGCTGACACGTGGCGCTCTCTGGTGGCTTGCGCCAGCCCAAGAGCGCAACAGTGCAGATTTACAAGTGCAAGGCACTATTAACTTGAGAATCTTTTAGATTCCAGAACCAATGGTTCATAAGTGCAAAGCACTACTTGGTTTCTTGATCTAATTTAGATCAAAGAAAAATAAGTTTTTCCTGCTTTTCTTATCTCAGAGAACCAAAGGTTCATGAAAAGTGCAAAGCACTATTTAATAAAATTTTTTTTGTTTTTTATTAAAGATCATTGATCTTCTTTTTAGATCTATGATCTGTTCATAAGAGAACTTTCTCTTTCCCTAAAGGTTTTTACCTTTTTTGTTCTTGAGGAGTTCTTCAGAGTTCTTTTTTTTTCCAGAAAATGTCTATGCTTTGAATTGAGGTCTGGGGTCTCTTTTATAGTGCCCATAAATTAGTTAAATTTGTTAAAGAAATCTTTCTCTGAGTGATTTGGGGAATTTTCCCCGCCGTTGGATCTTTGATCCAAGGGCTTCTGTTTTACTGAAGAAAATCTTCTTGTTTTAACAAGAACAGAAAATATTTCTTTAGAATTTTAATTCTGTTTGGCGCAGATGCCCTAGCGCGTGACACGTGTCGCGCAGCGCACAGCGCAGCGCAACCGCGCTAGCGCATCTGCGCTGACACGTGTCGCGCAGCGCACAGCGCAGCGCAACTGAAGCATTGCTTCCTTTAATTTTACTTAAAATAGAGCTTTGCTCCGATTGGGCGTACTGCCTTGGGCGCTACGCTGCCGTATCAGCTTTTGACACGTGGCGCGTTGCGCGCAGCGCATTGAATCTGAAGCGTTGCTTCGAATTTTGAATTTTGAAATTCAAACAGAGCCTTGCTCTGATTGGGGGAAACACCTGCGATTGTGCTGCTTTAATATTCTCGATCAACGATGAATATACTTGCAGCTGCATCAACTGTCCCGAAGAATGCGGTAGCACAACCTCCAAGTCAAATCTTCGAAAATCTTTAACGAGCTTCTTCTGCGTAGTTAACACCTGAATTGCTGGTAACCGACTAAGCGCATCCGGCACGACATTAACCTTTCCCGGATGATACTTAAGATCAAGATCGTAGTCAGCCATCAGCTCCAACCATCTACGTGCCTCCTATTAAGCTCCTTCTGCATGAACACATACTTCAAGCTCTTATGATCCGTGAAAACTTCAACCCTTTCGCCTAAAAGGTAATGTCTCCAAATCTTCAAAGCGAAAATCACAGCCGCAAGCTCCAAGTCATGAGTTGGGTAATTCTTCTCATGGGTCTTCAACTGTCTCGATGCGTACGCTACAACCTTCCCATGCTGCATCAAAACACATCACAATCCTTTCCCAGACTCGTCGCTGTGAATCAACAATCCTCCGGAATTGTCTGGCACGGTCAGAATAGGGGCGGTTATCAATTTCTGCTTCAACGTCTCAAAAGCTGATGCACATCTATCCGTCCACACAAAAGGTACCTCCTTACGCGTAAGCTTGGTCAACGGCTCTGCCAGACGAGCAAAGTTCTCCATAAATCTCCAGTAGTATCCGGCCAGTCCAAGGAAACTTCTTATCTCAGCAACATTCTTTGGAATCGGCCAATCTCGAACTGCTACAATCTTTTCTGGATCGACGGCGATTCCATCGCCAGACACAACATGCCCCAAAAACTTTACTTCCTCTAGCCAAAACTCGCACTTACTCATCTTCGCATATAACTTCTCTTGTCTCAACATTTGCAGTGCGATCTTCAAATGTTCAGCATGCTCTTCAAAACTCTTCGAGTAAACCAGAATATCGTCAATGAATACCACAATAAACTGGTCCAAGAATGGTGAAAAGATTCGGTTCATCAAGTCCATGAATATTGCCGGTGCGTTCGTTACTCCGAAGGGCATCACTAAGTATTCGTAATGTCCATACCGAGTTCGGAACGCCGTCTTGCAAATATCTTCTGCTTTCACTCGGACCTGATGATATCCGGATCGCAAATCCAGCTTCGAGAATACCCTCGCGCCACTAAGCTGCTCGAAAAGTTCGCCAATGCGAGGGATCGGGTACTTGTTCTTAATAGTCACCCGGTTTAATTCTCGATAGTCGATGCACATCCTTCTCGTGCCATCTTTCTTCTTTACTAGAAGAACTGGAGCTCCCCACGGCGAGTTACTGCTTCGAATCCAACCCTTCTCAAGCAGTTCAGCAACCTGTTTCTTGACTTCTTCCAACTCCACTAGTGCCATTGGATAATACGCTTTGGATACTGGCGCTACACCAGGAATAAGATCAATTGCGAACTCCACGTCTCGCTTCGGCGGTAATCCCGATATATCTTCAAACACGTCCATAAAATCGCGAACAACAGCTGGCTCTTCACTTTTATCAACCTCCATTGATGCAAGAATGTTATTTGTCAGCCTAGCCCTAAACTCGACTGGCCCGACAGAACTGCTTCCTCCAGTGAAGCTAAACTCGGGATGTCCGGGAATCTGGAAAATTACTTTCCTTTCCCTACAATCAATGTGAGCATGGAAAGTGCCAAGAAAATCCATTCCCAAGACGACTTCGTAGCTGCCCGTATCAATTACTAAGAAATCTGCAAAAAGCTCCCGTCCGCAAACAACAACTGTACAATCTTTACATTCCCTACTAGATATGATTTTCCCATTCCCAGTGTGTATGTCCCAAAAACTAGACAGGGTCGTGCAGGTAATCGAGTGTGTAGCTATAAACTTGGACGACATAAAACAATGGGATGCACCGGAATCAAATAACGCTAATGCGGGAAAACCATGAACGAGTAGAGTACCTGAAACAACTTCTCCTGACGTCTTAGCTTCTTCGGCTGTCAAGGTAAAAGCTCGAGCTTGATTAGGTCCTTGAGTCAGCTGCTTCTGTCCCTGGAACGGTCTATGCGGAGGCTTCTGAATATCATCCCTCGTACAAAGCTTCGACGGACAAGCGCTGACAGCGTGATCTGCCGCTCCACAAACTAAACAGAGTCCCAGCCTCCTTCGACAATCCTTTTGCACGTGGCCAGGTAAATTGCAGTAGTTACAAGTCATGCTCTTTCTTCGATCGATGACAACAGGCTTCTTCATGGGTGCTACGCCTCGATGGTCCACTGGAATACCTCTGCGACCCTGAGCTCGGTTTGGTACAAATGCTGGCTTCCTTACCGCAACTGCTGTCTGTTGCAAACTCCCCTTCATCCCAGATAGACTCTGCTGCTCTCGGGCTGCCGCAAGTAATTGTGAGGAAGTGGTCAAACCCAGGGAGACAATCTGCCTCTGGATGTCCACATCCAAGCTGCGCATGAACCTCCGTGCCCTGTCTGCATCGTTGGCAACTAAAGGTCCAGCGAATCTGCTGAGTCTTGTCCATTCTGCTGCATGCACATCCACGGGTGCTCCATTCTACTTTAGCCCAATGAACTTCTCTTCCATTTCCTCCCGTGCGGTCCGCGGGAAGAACTTCTCTAGGAAACTCTTCGAAAAATCCGCCCACTTGATCGGCTTGGGCAAGCGGGTCTCCTCCACAAGCCACCATTCTCAAGCGTAGTCCACTAACTGAATGCGTACCACATCAACTCTTTTCTCATCTGGAATCTGTGCCGCAGTAAGCAAGTTCTCTGTGTCAACTAGCCACTGCTCCGCTGGCAACGGCTCCTCCAAACCTGTAAATGCAAACGGACCCAAACGCCTGAAATCTGCTACGGTCCCTACTCGGTCAACTGGTTTAGCTCCAACATTGTTCACAGACTGCTGAACGATCTGCAAACCTTCCTGAAATGATTCCGCTTGCTGCTGGATCAGCTCGGTCTGTCTCTTTTGATTCTCCAGCATTCCCTTTATCACTCCAAGCATGGCGGCTTCGTCCACACGTCTTTGGTACGTCTTCAAATTCTTATCTGCCATATTCCTGAAATCAAAACACCCAACATTAGCATGATAATAGATTCAAAATATAGATCAAGGCTAGAACTCCAAGTTACTTAAATAAAGTGCCGCATTGTAACTATGCCGCGGTATCATAGCCACAATTACATAACTCCACCCAAGTCGCCTAAGTCCTAGAGATAACAAGGAATCAGGTTTCGAGTCGATATGCAAAGGAAGTTTGCACATCGTAGAAGATATAACCAGAAAGAACTTGATTCAAGAACGGTAAACGGCAAGGTGGCAGGACATGTTTCCTAAACACGGTATTCTGATTCATGTATTGGGTACAATACCCAACTACAAAAGAATCAACCCGACTAACCTATGGCTCTGATACCAAAAGAACCATGTCACGCCCAGCTTTCCAGAGTACGCTAAAATGGGCACGTGACATAGCCAACCATGCTACCTGTGGGTAGGAAGTATCCATCCACAGTCACATTACGGCTGTAGAGATATCAAGAACAAAATAAAACTATCTAAAACATGTCCATAATCCAAGATAACATGAGTCAAGAATAATAAAATGCGGAAGCGAAAGATCCAATACAAAAATAACTGGAATGTATGTCCCATAATGCGGGCTCACATCAGGAATAAAATGCAGGAAAGAAAAGCTAACTACTGTTGACACTCACAGCTCAGCCTGTTGGCTGAAGTACTCCTCCTCGGACTGCAACAGCGGTACAGGATCTGGGCCATGCAAAACCCAGACGTCAGCGCGTCATGTCATCAAGTAATAACATATAAACAGGGTAACAGGCAATGCAATATAAACATGAATGGAAAGCAGGTGTAACAGTATTGTAAGTCAAGGCAGTGTAGGGTAGTGTACACTGAGTAAACTAAACTGTTCTATCAGGTTTTCTATTCTAAAGACCTTGAAACCAAATTGATGAATCATCGATGTAACTCAAAAGTATCCCGTGCATACCCGGGACCACGGTCCAGATTCTCGGGCTGAAAACGAGACATGCCGCTAGGCACTAAAACAGGAAGGTGTACAGATGAATGATGTCAGCAGCATCATTCCAAGGCTGGCCTAGCCTCTAAAACTGATCAGAACAAGTAGCGAACTGTTGAGTTACAAGTCAGGTTTCACCTTTGATTTCCCCATACCCCCAAGTTATATGTGTATGTCAAGTCAGGTATTCCGTAATCAAAAACTAATGCCAACACAGGATTAGGTAAGCAGGTTTGTCTGGATAGACAACAGGAACGGTCCGTGAGGACTACATGTCAGGTTTGTTGGTATTAGGCTCAAGATCAGGTAACGGGTCGGGTCATGGTACATCAGATCAAGTAAAGTAGTATACGGTACCATGTCGGGTCAATCAATATGTATGTAGCAAGTCAGGTCAAGATGTAAACGATATCATGGGTGTGCTCATACTCAGTTACATAATCAAGCATGGTTATCAACAACATAAATCTAAGAAACGAATTAAACAATAAAGAAGCTTCAATTAATTAGCAGCACAGTTATCAGTTATGTTTCAGAGGTGATTTCAACATTATAAGAATACAATATGACAGTTATGGCCGTTAAATCATGTTAACAAGTTTAAGAATTTTATGGATGCAATGAGATATATATATATATATATATATATATATATATATAGGTTCAATGGATGAAATCACAGCTAATATAGGTTAAATGTACACGAGTGTCCGAATGAAGTAAAACTATAGAGAAAGTGCCATAGGCTACGTCAATAGTGAAAGTGTGATTAAAACATGTAAATGTGGTTATTAGGTTTAATACAGTAATTGCAAACGGTAGGTTTCAAGCTTGGAAGATAAAATGATATAACACGACATTGAACACGAAAATGGGAAATTATAGTACTAAAGTTAAACTGCAGGTTTAGGGTGTTATCAATGTATATGTAAATATTATTTAGCATGTAGCAAGGGGTACTTGCCTCGACGGGTTGCGAATCGGGAAAACGTAACGTTACACGTCGGCGGGGAAAACTCGCGACGTGTGCATGGTTCACGGAATGAACCCAAACGACGAACAGTGGAACTACACAGGTCAGGGTACCTCACTGGATCGTCGAGACACGTCGCCGGCACGGTCGGATTCCGGCGAGACACAAAACAGTGAACAATCAAAAATGAAAACAAGAAAAGAAAAGAAAAAATAAAGAAGAAGGGAAGGAGGATAGAGAAGGGGGTGCTCACGAGGATCTGTGGGGAGGTTGTGGTCGCCGATCACGTCGACGGAGGCCCGGCGGTCAGCCTACGACGACGGCGACAGAATCTACAGATCAAGAAACCATGAGCAGAGAAGAAAGGAGAAGAGGAGAGGGATGTTACGCTCACCGAGGAGGGTGCTCGCGAGACCAGGGAACGGATGAAGATCGCCGGCGGCGATCCCTCGACTTGCTGCAGCGTGCAGGGTTGCGCGGTGCTCGTGCAGGGTCCTCGGGGAGAGGAGGAAGGAGGAAGGAGATGCAGTGGAGATGACGAGGGCGAGGAGGCCGGTGATGGTGGCGTCGGCGTTGGGGCGAAGGTGAGGGAGAACGAGACGGCTAGGGCTCGCGATGGTGGGTTCTGCATTTTGAGAAAAGAAAATAGAGGAGGAGAAATATATAGAGAGGAGAGAGAGAGAGATAGGGAGAGCGAGAGGAGAGAGAGGGGAGAGAGATAGAGAGAGAGACGGGGAGAGAGAGAGGGAGAGAGAGAGATTGCGAGAGGAGAGAGATAGAGAGGGGAGAGAAGATTTAGAGGAGTGATAAAATTGGATTTATTCGCAGAGAAAGAAAGAGAGAAGAGAGAAAGAGAGAGAGAGAACGGGAAATGGTGGGGCCCACGGGGGTTAAAGAATGAAGGGGATTGGCTGGGAGAAAAATTTTGTGAAAGGTTTAAGGGAACTGAAAAAATATTCTGGGGATTTAAAAAATTATATTCGACGGTATAAAATACTAGAAATTAGGATTTGGCGCAAATGCAAAATATTTCCAAATTGCGTCCGGGTCGGGTCCAAAAATTTGAAATTGAAATAAGAAAATTTTAGGCGGGATCCAAAATTTAAAATGAAGTATTTTACAATCAAAAAGTATACCCCCAAAACGGACACACGTACGTGCGCGTATCCGTCCAAACTCGCCCGTTTCACTGAACGGGACGAGAACACGATGCAAGGATGCTACAACAGGGTTAGGGGTGTCAAGCATGCCATGTCAAATATTCTTAATTTTATTTTAGATGCTTTAGATTGCTATATGCAGAAGTGAATTGTCGAGTAAAATTTATACTAGCAACAGTCAATTAGGATCAATGAAAAAAAATACCATACACTATTCATTCGGTAACAGAAACTAGTAGCATTGGGCTCGGTTGTTACATATCCGAGTCCTCTCCCGACCTCCCGTGCCCATCTTCGATCCCAAAAAAAACCCTAAAAATAACCAATCTATTTAATTAATAGTTAATTATTTTATAAAATTATTCTTAATATACTTAATAATTAATTATTTGTTTTATGAGAAGGGCAAAATGGTGTTTTACTGAAAAATTTAACACTGTTAATTTGAACCATTAACCAATACTAGTTTCTTGATAGTTTTAAAGATAATGATAATTTTTTGATTCTAGTCCAAACTTGCTTAGAGTTTTTAGTAAATAAGATTATAATAATAGAGAAGACTAATCTTTCATGTGGTTAGTAGCGTAATTGACCACTTGCTTTGAATTTATGTGGTAAATGATCTGATTATAGTTCTTTTTGCCTCAGACAAAACTAAGGTCTTGTTCGGTGGAACGGTCCTTGCCGCTGCGGCGAGCGCCGAACGGCGCCTGCTGCTCAACGCTCAACCGCTTCCCGTTCGGGGGAGCGAGGCGGTACCCACCGCTCGATTCGAATGGTGGAAAAATGATGATGGTCGATATCGGTAATCTCCCAGATCATGGCACGTGGTAGATGGCGTGTCCCAGAGCATGCAAGAAAGAACCTACAGTGGCCGACCAGACCACTCCTATGCCCATCCTACAAGCAAACGCTGGCTCACCTCCAAGCCCCTGCACAATTAGCCTCCTCGGCCTCACAGCTCGTCTCCGGGCTACCGCAGAACCAAGATACCTCGGCCCTCCCGCTCGTCCGTGAGCTCTCCCGCCGAGGTCATCTTCCTCGGTCTCATCGACCGACCAATGGCACTGCTCACAGGCGCAACCTCCATCCCGCGAATCTCGCCATGCGAGAGATATCCATCGGCCACATCCCATGTTCCACGCCATCACGATCCCCCATTAACGAGCCTATCTTGCCATTAATGGGAGATCCCGCTCATCACGCGGACGTGAAGTCGGGAGCATAACGGCCGGCGTGATTCTCGCGCCTGCCCTTCCTGCTGCCACCGCTATATAAACCCCTCTTCCAGACAGTTCAAGTAAGCCATTTTTACTCCACTAAGCCGTTACTCTGCTCGGATTTCCTCTCTAACTTGATCGTCGGAGGGTCCTCGGTGGTACAACCACTCCAGGACTTCCTTGCAGGTAGCTTGGTAACCACAACCTCAAACCCATTGAGATCCACACGCTTCAGGAGCCTACCTCCAGATCTAATCTCAGCCATCCATCGCCGCTATCAGCAGATCAACGGAAGGTAACATCTTGGCGTGATCCGGGTTACGTCAGCTGGCATCGTCTGTGGGAACTCCTTGATTCCATAAAAACAAAAGTTCATCTTCCGATCTCAATCTAATGGCGTGCGATCATCACGACGATCCAAGCACTAGCTGCAGCCTCCCCCTCAACGGAGGCGTGGACGAACCTCCTCCGCCGAATGCCATCAGCGCCCTTGCCGGCCAAATAGACCGAATCGCGTCCTTCATGGAGGCACTCATCCGCGTCCAAATGGCAGGGCAAGATCCCCAGGTCGCCGCTCCCCCGCGCCGGGACCAGGACCCCTACAGGGGGAGAGAAGACTCCGTCCGTGTTGGCATTGCCGACCACTGCCTCGCTACCTCCCACGGCCACAGATCTCCCAGGCTAATACGTTCTGAACCCCGCTGGGCACCCCACGGTTCAACACCAAGGTCCGTCGACAGAGCGCATCGCCCCGAGATCCTTCGCGCATCTGTCCCTCCCGAGGAGATGTCTGTCAGCTTGCCTTTCACCAGGCATGACCGACACCCCCTCCCTCGACGGGGTCGCGCGGACGAGACTCGCCACGGCGGTTCGAAGACTATCTCGCCGGGGATCTAAGGAACCATATTGAGAGGAACCGGGGCCACGGCCAGACGCAGGCCTCCAACAGCAGAGGCCAGGGATCAGAATACGCCGAATCTTCGGGGTACCACAGCCGGCTCGACGCCCTCGAGAAGAAGATCGAGGGTATGCATCAGGAAGGCCACCGTTCGAGCGACGAGGCTAAGTACGCCGCCGACTCGCTCACCAAACCATTCACCGAGGAGCTTCTCGTTGTCCACATCTCCTCTCGCAAAAAGCCCCCAATGGTCTCCCTCTTCGACGGCAAATCTGACCTGAAGGACTATTTGGATGCATTCACCGCGGGGATGAGCTTCCAAGACAACTCCGACGCCGCCCAGTGCCGAGCTTTCCCGGCCACTCTCATCCGCTTCGGACGAGACTGGTTCCGAGGACTCGAGCCGCGCTCGATCTCAACTTTCGACAAGCTGGCTACCTAATTCCTTGGCCACTTCGTCGGGAACAGGAGGCAAAAACGTATAGTTGACCACCTCTTCACGATCAAGAGCAGGGACAAAGAGACGTTCAAAGCATACTTTATCCACTTCTACAATGCCCTCCTCGAGGTCCCAAAGCACCGGGACGAGACGGTCATCACAGCACTGAGGTCTAGTCTTAGGCACAAGGAGTGGTTACGCTCCTTTGCATTAGCACAGCCTAAGACCATGGCCGAGGTAAAGGCCTGGACCGAGCGTGAGGTCCAGCTCGAATCCGAAGTGAACGCAAATCTCCCCCGGGCAGAGCAAGCCGACCAAAAGAAAAGGGAAAGGGGAGAGAGAAGAGGACCTGAACAGTCAAATCCCTATCTCCCAAAGTTCTGGGAGTACACCCCGCTCAACGTATCCCAGACAGTGCTACTGGAAGAGGCTAAGGGCGAAGGGTTCTTCAAGCTCCCCCCAATCTCGCGAATGGCCTCAAAGCGAACCCGGGGCCCCTACTGCGGTTTCGACAGGTCGCTAGGCCACTCCACGGAGAGCTGTAAGCAGCTCCGAGACTACATCGAAGAGCTCATCCGTTCGGGGCACCTCGCAGCGTACTTGAGGGACAAGTGGTAGGCCAACTGCGAACAGGAGCAGCGTCTCCCTCCCGCCGAGCTGACCATCGGCCAAATCATGGTCGTGTCAGCGGAAAATACGTCCGGCACCCACGAGGCTCAGTACCCTATGCCGGGCATAAATGCCAATAGACATCCGAGGAGCTCAAGCTGCATGAATAAGAGCATTTACTAACATGTATTTTCTTTTCAAAGCAATGTACACCTTTCTTGAGATCTTTTCGTTTATATAATAAAAAGGATCAATAAAGCATTGCAGAAAAGAAAAAGAATCTTATTCATTCAATGGGTACTATAGGCTCCTCAGCCGTACATGAAAAAATTTTTATTACAACAGTGGGGGAATGGGGTGCAGAGAGCACTGCTCGTGATACTCTGAGGTTATTTCCGCCAGCCGAGCCATCGCGGTGTCTAACCTCTACCTTCGATGCCCCCCGCTAGCGTCGGCATCGAGCCTCAATTGGTAGCACTCAAGAACGAGCACCTCCGAGCGGTTTAGCCGGCTCGCAGAGATCAGGCCGAAGCGCCTCAGAGACCTTAGCTTGCCAACAGCCTCGTCTTTCAGCTGCTCGGATAAGGGGTTGTAGAGCCCCAGCGACGCCCTCCAGATGGAGTACATCATCAGCTGAAGTAGGGAGGAGCGCCGGGGGAGCAATCGGCCGAAATGATCCTCGATCCGGCCTATCACCAACTGCACCGTGTCATCTGTACAGTACTGATCGTAGAGGTACATGTCCTCGAAGTTTATGATATCGCGGATGGTGAAAGGGAAGTCCTCCATTCTTGCATTTAGGGTGTGAGGAAGGGAGTAATCAACAATCCCTCCATTTTATAGCCCACAACGCCCCCGGAGTTCAACGGTCGCCTTTTTCACCCGCAACTTTGCTGCCACGCCGCAGACATCGCACCGCTCGATGCGAAATCGAAACGACGCGGCTCTGGCGCTTCGCCTCCTCCACACGTTCATGGCACATGTCACTCGCGACTGTCCTTCTTCCCAAAGTCCTCACCAAGAGACACCCGAGCGGCTACCCTGCTCGGCCATCCTTAGAGATCGAAGCCCTCACCAAGAGGCAGCCTAGCAGCTACCATGCTCGGCTATCCCTGGCTGGTAGTTCCCTACCCTATAAGGCCAGGGATCAAATCCCTCTCCAAGAGGCAACCGAGCAGCTTCACTGCTCGGTCCATCCTTAGTAGGCCACTTACGGCCCTTCCCGTGCTAAGGATCTAAGCCCTCACCAAGAGGCAGCCCAGCAGCTACCCTGCTCGGCTATCCCTGGCGGGTAGCTCCCTACCCCACAACACTAGGGATCAAAGCCCTCGCCAAGAGGAAACCGAGCAGCTTCACTGCTTGGTCCATCCTTAGTAGGCCACTTACGGCCCCTCCAGTGCTAAGGATCTAAGCACTCACCAAGAGGCAGCCCAGCAGCTACCCTGCTCGGCTATCCCTGGCGGGTATCTCCTTACCCCAAAATGCCAAGGATCAAAGCCCTCGCCAAGAGGCACCGGGCAGCAACCCTGCTCGGCCATCCTTAAGGACCAAAAGCCCTCGCCAAGAGGCACCGAGCAGTAACCCTTCTCGGCCCATCCTTAGTAGGCCACTTACGGCTCCTCCCGCGCTAAGGATCAAAAGCCCTCGCAAGAGGCAACCGGGCCCGCCCTTGCTCGGTTATCCCAGGCCGGTAGCTCCCTACCCCAACACACCAGGGATCAAAGCCCTGGCCAAGAGGCACCGGGCAGCAACCCTACCCGGCCCGTCCTTAAGGATCAAAGCCCTCACCAAGAGGCAACCGGGCCCGCCCTTGCTCGGTTATCCATGGCTGGTAGCTCCCTACCCCAACACACCAGGGATCAAAGCCCTAGCCAAGAGGCACCGAGCAGCTACCCTACTCGGCACCGTCCTTAGTAGGCCCCTTACGGGCCCTCCCGCGCTAAGGATCAAAGCCCTCACCAAGAGGCAACCGGGCCCGCCCTTGCTCGGTTATCCCTCGCTGGTAGCTCCCTACCCCAACACACCAGGGATCAAAGCCCTCACCAAAAGTCACCGAGCAGCTACCCTGCTCGGCACCATCCTTAGTAGGCCACTTACGGCCCCTCCCGCGCTAAGGATCAAAAGCCCTCGCAAGAGGCAACCGGGCCCGCCCTTGCTCGGTTATCCCTAGCTGGTAGCTCCCTACCCCAACACACCAGGGATCAAAGCCCTCTCCAAGAGGCACCGGGAAACAACCCTGCCCGCCCCGTCCTTAAGGATCAAAAGCCCTCGCAAGGGCAACCGGGCCCGCCCTTGCTCGGTTATCCCTGGCTGGTAGCTCCCTACCCCAACACACCAGGGATCAAAGCCCTCGCCAAGAGGCACCAAGCAGCTACCCTACTCGGCACCGTCCTTAGTAGGCCCCTTACGGGCCCTCCCGCGCTAAAGATCAAAGCCCTCACCAAGAGGCAACCGGGCCCGCCCTTGCTCGGTTATCCCTGGCTGGTAGCTCCCTACCCCAACACACCAAGGATCAAAGCCCTCACCAAGAGTCAGCGAGCAGCTACCCTGCTCGGCACCATCTTTTGTAGGACACTTACGGCCCCTCCCGCGCTAAGGATCAAAAGCCCTCGCAAGAGGCAACCGGGCCCGCCCTTGCTCGGTTATCCCTGGCTGGTAACTCCCTACCCCAACACACCAGGGATCAAAGCCCTCGCCAAGAGGCACCGAGCAGCTACCCTGCTCGGCACCGTCCTTAGTAGGCCCCTTACGGGCCTTCCCGCGCTAAGGATCAAAGCCCTCACCAAGAGGCAACCAGGCCCACCCTTGCTCGGTTATCGCTGGCTGGTATCTCCCTACCCCAATACACCAGGGATCAAAGCCCTCGCCAAGAGGCACCGAGCAGCTACCCTGCTCGGCACCGTCCTTAGTAGGCCCCTTACGGCCCTTCCCGCGCTAAGGATCTAAAGCCCTCGCAAGAGGCAACCAAGCTCACCCTTGCTCGGTTATCCTTGGCCGGTAGCTCCCTACCACACAACGCCTGGGATCAAAGCCCTCGCCAAGAGGCACCAGGCAGCAACCCTGCTCGGCTTATCCTTAGTAGGCCTCTTACAGCCCCTCCAACAACTAAGGAACATGACCTCACCAAGAGGCATCCGGTCTATCTACGTCTGAGCGACCTCCACCTCTACTTCTGGGCCATGAAGATACCGTCTTCCCACCGGTCTTTGCACACTTGGCAAATGAACAGATTCAACCCGACGCGTAATCTCTAGACGAAGAACCGACACGACACGAAGGCAGTACTATGAAAATACAAGTGTTTACCGACAAAAGGGAAATACGCGTGCAAACATGACTGCAAAAAATCTTTATTCACAAAGTCAAAGCTTTTACAAGGGTATTGTGGGCTCCCCAGCCTTACAAAATGCCCGGAGGCTTACAAAATTCCCGATGCAACAAATAAAAAGAAATGAAACAAGAAGACGAGGGGCTTCAGGCCTCAGGGCCAGGCGCAACCTCAGGAAGCTCAGCGCCCATCACATCAGCCTCGGCGTCGCCCTCGCCGGGAATCTCTTCCTCGACTTTGCTCCCGGGGTCATCCCCCTGCTCGTTATCCCCGTGAGGATATTCGGCTTGGAGCTCCTCGTCAGCGAACTCCGGCATCCGAGCCTTGATGGCGTCGAAGGCCTCATGCCAGATGGCGGTAATGGCCGAGGCTAAGACAGAGTAAAAATGTTCCGACTTCTGGAAGTTCTCCACCGCCTTCGCCACTATGAGGTCGGCTCGCTTCGCTGCCTCTACCGCCGCCTCCAACTCCTTCCGAAGGGTGCTCGTCGACTTCTTCATGGTGCCGACGAGCACCTTGGAGTCCTGAAGCTTGGCCTCGGCGGCCTCGCGGAACCTGGCAACCTCCTGCTTCGAGGCCACCACCTCCTTCTTCGCGGCCGCCGCCTCCTGCTTCGCTGCCGTCGCCTCCTGCTTTCCGGCTGCCACCTCGCCCTCAAGGGCAGCGACCCTCACCATCGCCGCCTCCAGCTCCCGCTTTGAGCTCTCTTCTAGTGAGGAGAGCTCTCCCGCAACTCGCATCGCCGGGGCTATTTCCTCCTCCTCCATCTGGACGACGAGAGCGACGTGCTGGAGGACCTGAAGAAATCAGAGGGGGGTCAGAAAGAAAAAGGGGTCACCAAATCTCGTGAATGATGAGACACGAAGTAAGAAATTAAGTGAGGTGCGAGTACTAACCTACATAGCCTCTTGGGCGATGGACGCCATTTGCGCCTTCAGAGTCCCCCGAGGGACCTTGCCTCCGGCCGACCTCTCCATGTCAAACAGTAGGCTGTCAACGACGGAGAGCCCCGAGGGCACCTCGAAACCGAGCTCCCCCTCGTCTACCAAGATCAGGGAGGCCGGGGTCCGCGGGACTGTTCGGGGGAACCGCTTGAGAGGCGACGGCGGAGAGCCGGCCTCCATCTCCGAAGCCTGGGCCTCTTGTCCCCAAACCCGCTTTCGGCTCGGCGCCTTGTTGGGCCCTGGGGCACGATCCGCACTCGAGCTCTGGGGAGGGACGGCTGCCGGGGGAGCCGGGACCGACGTCAGACGAGAAGAGCTGGCCCCTCCAACCTTCTATCCCTTCTTCGGCTTCCGCATGGCCGCTCGAAGGTGGCTCAGGTCCATGGATTCTGCACGAAACAAGAAACAATGGAGTCAGCAACACAAACAAAAACGAAAATAAACGCAAGCCTAACAGAACGCCTATAGGCTCCTAACATACCAAAGAACTGGGCGGGGCTGAGCCCGGCCTAACTAAGGGCCCGCTCAGAAAGCAACACGTCAGCTCGGGGAATGGGCTCCCACTCCGCCACTCTCACCGCGTCGGGATCGTTGGACAGGCTTCCCCGCCAGCACCTATCGCTACCACTGAGTGGGCACGGGCCAGTCCTCACCCTCTGGCGGCCCAACAAAGAAAAACTTCTTCTTCCAATCGTGGATAGAAGAAGGAAAGACAACGACTCCCGACCTGGCTGCACTCCCCCGTCGTTTCCTAAAGGAGAGATAAACCCACCTAGGGTTGCCCGCGCGAGTGCCGGAGTGACCTTTGTAAATGAGAGAGGAGGCAAGGATGGACAGACCGAAAGGGACCATCTGCAACTTCAAACGGACCAGGAACCCAAGGAGAATCCTCCATGAGTTCGGCACTAGCTGGCCCGTGACTAGCCCAAAGTAATTTAGCGCTCTAACAAACTCGGGAGAGAAGGGCAGGCGCATTCCGGCCCAAAAGGATTCCAGGTACACGGCTATCTCTTTACCCCGTACCTGATCTGCCCTCTCTCCTTCCTCGGCCAGACGTAGAGTGTAGCCGGAAGGGATATGGAAATGAACCCGAGCGGTGGCAAGCTCGTTCTCGTACCTCACCAAGGATGGCACACCAGGGGCATCCGCCACCTCCGCTCTGGGATCCGTCCATGACGCGCGACCCCGAGAAGAGGATCTGACCCTAACTCCCCGGGAAGACTCCGACTCAGTGGAAGAACCCCTAGAATCTACCCCGGCGACATCTACAGACTCCTCAAAGGAAGACATCTAACATGATGGAGAGAAGTCCTCGGGAACGCAGAGATCCAACCTAATGAGGAGAACACCGAGCTTACAAGATCAAGAACGAGGAAACTATGAAGAGATATGGGCCCTAAAGCGGACCCCACCTCCATTTATAGCCACCGGCGTCCTCATCCAACGGCGACAGTCGACTCCCACCAAAAACAACTCTTCGCATTCGACGACAACGATCGCTCCACCTGTCGCACGCGCATTGACCGTATTCCATCAGACGCCAGCGGTCTGTAGCCCGTCGCGTCAGCCAACAAGCGCCCGACACGTGATCTGTCGCTTCAGCAAAAGTACGCACGATCCGGCGCACCTTCTTTAATGCAAAGATCTCGCCATAATTCGCTGGTATCATCCAGAAAATACAACAGATTACCCGGGGACACGCTCAATGATATCTTCGAAAAGGAGCTCACCTCGGGTGACCCGGCAGACCACTCTCAACCCGACCCGTCAGCTGGTCGGGACGAGAGTAGGGGGCCAATGATGATGATCGATATCGGTGATCTCCCAGATCATGGCACGTGGCAGATGACGTGTCCCAGAGCATGCAAGAAAGAACCTACAGTGTCCGACCAGACCACTCCTATGCCCGTCCTACAAGCAAACGCTGGCTCACCTCCAAGCCCCTGCACAATTGGCCTACTCGGCCTCACAGCTCGTCTCCGGGCTACCGCAGAACCAAGATACCTCGGCCATCCTGCTCGTCCGCGAGCTCTTCTGCAAAGGCCATCTTCCTCGGTCTCATCGACCGACCAACGGCACCGCTCACAGGCGCAACCGCCATCCCGCGAATCTCGCCATGCGCGAGATATCCGTCGGCCACGTCCCACGTTCCACGCCATCACGATCCCCCATTAACGAGCATGTCTCGCCATTAATGGGAGATCCCGCTCATCACGAGGCCGTGACGTCGGGAGCGTAACGGCCGGCGTGATTCTCGCGCCTGGTCTGCCTGCTGCCACCCCGGGACTTCCTTGCAAGTAGCTCGGCAACCACAATCTCAAACCCATTGAGATCCACACGCTTCAGGAGCCTGCCTCCGGATCCAATCTCAGTCATCCATCGCCGCCAGATCAACGGAAGGTAATATCTTGGCGTGATCCAGGTCACGTCAGAAAAGCTATCCCAGGATAGCTTTTCCCACTGTGTGATGAGCGGTGGGAATTGTTGAGTGGGCACCCCATTTTCTTTTTAAAAAAGATGAAGAGGCCGACGAGGAAGAAGAGATCGAAGAAGATGAATTCCCATCATCAATTTTGGTAGTGGAGAAGCTTTGATCTTGTTGGAGGCAGCCCTAAATATTTTCGATTGATCCCTTGCTAGATCCTTTTGACCCTTCGGGGACCCGAAAGCAGATGTTTTTTGAGAGGGTTTTATTGTGGTGGTTTGTTTGTGGGGATAAGATATATGTAGTGTTCTAGATTCTTTCGCTTGATTTTATCATTCAGTGGGTTTGAGAAGTAAGGAGTATATGATTTTTTTGGTGGTCAGAAACTGCATTTGGTGTCACAATTGTTGGCAGCGTATGATTTTTTTGTCAAACAATGTGAATGATTCTTCCAAAATTCAAGAGCAACGGCCAAAATTTTTTTTTTTGGTAATTTGTTTTAAAATCATGGTCACAAAATCATGATTTAGATTATCCAGACATCTTATGGTTACAAAATTATGGTTTCATACCGTTCCTCCCAACACGTCTTAAAATATAGTTTGGTTACAAAACCATGACATCAGAACCATATATAGTTTCACATCATCCAAACGGAACCTAAACCTCTCCCGCAATTCTGTGCAACCCTGCTTAACCACTCAACTTTGAGGACATCCAAAGCCCTCGTCTTATTTGAAAGGCCATCTACTATTTCCAATCAACTCCAGTCTCCTGCCACTCATTACTTCTACTTCACAAAAAAAAATAGAAGTTGCGTTTTAAATTTGTAACACATAAAATTTCATTCTTGGAATCGAGAATCTAACAGTTGAAATTTGATTTGAATCCATTCACCTTTTTCGACACAATTTAATACATATATTTGTAAAGTCTTTTTGTGAAGTTGGTCCTACTTCTTTTTCCTTCTCTTAATCTTGGACGCCTATTACTTGTCTTATTATAAAACAAAAAACGCCATTCTTTTTTTTCTTTCTAGATATTTGCTAAGCGTTTTATACATTACATCTCGCTCGCAATCAGCATTTTCTTATAGAAAATTATTGGATATCTTCAACTTCGTAACTAAGGTAGATCAACTTTGACCTAGCTAGCCATCCAAAAATTATATCATTTATCGTTTTGTGAAGCCTGTGTTTATTTTAAATCATCCTTCTAATTGTTTGTTGGCACTTCAGCATCGAGAATCATTTTATCTAAAAGCTTAAGGTTTTTACATAAAATGATTCTTGAGGTAGTACCAGAACATATCAAGTCCTAAGAGGTCATGGTTCAAACAATCATTATCTTCAATTCTTAAATGATCTACTTCTCCCCTATTTAGTCTATTGTAAAATGATTTATGCTTTTATTATGAATACAAGATGTATGACATATTGTCTCTCTCATTGCAGGAACATGGACAATGTCATAGGGCTACACCACATATAGATAGCACATAGCATGAACATGAAGAATGCCAAAGTTCCATACATGATTGGAGAAAGGCAAGCACCTGGGCCCTTTAACATTGCAGGCTTCTATGATTGATGGGGCATCTATCTGCTGTCTATGCGTGTGTATGCGTGGTTGTGTGTGTGTGTGTGAGAGAGAGAGAGAGGAAACGGCAGTGTCCAACTCCACCATCAAAAGAGCACTGAGAGATCAATCAACTTTCCATAATGGACAAAGGCATGCACTATTTTTGGACCACCATCTTCAAACCTCAATACCCTTCATCATTCTCTTTTTGATTATTAAAAAGTCCAAAGAGTAAGAACAAAGCCCTACTCCTTTCAATTCTCATAGAAAAGCGAAGACTAGATTTTTCTCCTCTATCATTTTTTGCTTCACACTTGTTTGTAATAATGTGCCTCCACTATCAATAAAAAGATTTCACACTGTTTGAAACCCATTATTTAAGAGGAAAGTCTACTCTTCTTCCTCGTTTCTGGCCTTTTGCTTAGTATTTTATTTTGTTTCATCATCAATTTTAACCTGTTTTTTTCTTTGCACAACAAACCCAGCAAGAAAATGATCATGCCGACATTATATCTCATATGAAACAAGATAACTTTTTACTCTATATATAATATATATCATATCACTTGCTTGTTATCATCTGTGTGAGGATTTTGGGATTTGGATGCAAATGGGTAATTGCTGGTGCATTGAGAAAGCATCTTTCAACGGAGCATCATCTAATGCAAAGTCAGGTGTGCTTCTTCATTTTAGTTTCATTTTGGGTTTCTCATATACATTGGATATCTTAGCTTGGAATGTTTGAAAATTCTGTTTCAATGCTGAATTATATTCTTTTCCTTTGATGAATGGATTCTATTAGCTAGAAGATTGAAACCTATGTTCAATCTTTCTTAGTTTGATCAGTGTTGATAGGAACTTAGCGTAATAAAACATTTCATTAAAACTATGAATGAGAAGCATTACGATTTACTAGGATTTTTGACATTATTATTGTTGGGTATGCCTCCCATTTCGATCCCTATTGATTTCCCAAATCGATCCAGCGTTATTACAGAGTTGTTGAAGATTCGAGTTTATCTGTAACCAATGAACCGACTTCTGGAGCTACAGCTTCAGACGTATATCAACGCTCTGTATGTTCGCATAATTTGGACAGACGTTGCATAATTTGAACAAACGTCTGAATCGAACATATCAGACGTCTGCGAGCGCTCTGTATCTGCGTAGCTTAATGACCAGACGTCTGAAGCTACTTCTTCAGACGTCTGAGGACGCTGTATTGTTTTGAAGACTTCTCGGGCAGACGTCTGGCAATGCCTTCTTTAGACGCCTGCTGTGTCTTCGGCCGGATAATTGTTAGTTAGGAAAATTAGTTATTTAGATCTATCTTTTCTATACTATATATATTGTAGTATTTTGTAACCCTAGATAAGATAGCTTTTGTGAAATTTTGAGAGAATCTTTTTGTAATTTGTGAGAGCCAGGGTTTCGTGGGATTTTTGATTCATCCACCGTTTGTACTCCTCCGTATTTTGGTGATTAATAAAAGCTTCTTTTTCGCATTTTGGTTAGTACCTTTATTTCTTATTTGCCTATGATTGGTTTGATTACTTCTCTATATCAATTGTGTTATTGCTTCGTGATCGTCTAGCCGTAACAAACTAGTATTAGAGCCATGGTTTTTTTGTGTGGTGGGATCTTTTGGTTGAACCATTAAGTCTTCAATCTTGCAATCTAGGTTAACGGTGGGTAACGACGCTTGTGTTCTCTTCCCCATCTTCTTAAATCCTGATTTTGAAGTTTTAGGGTTTGTTAGCACTTGAGGTGTTTTAGTTTGATTCTGTATCATTTCTCCGACAATCATGAAGTTCGATATTGGGAAGTTTGATGAAAATATGAATTTTAGTTTATGGCAAGTTCGTATGATTGCCGTATTAACTCAAAATAATTTGAGAAATGTGATTCTTGGAAAGGATGCAAAGCTTTCGACTATGATGGAGGAAGCCTAGGAGCAGTTGGATGAAAAGGCCCTCACGGCTATCCAGTTGTGTCTCACGAACGAATTTTTGCAAAGAAAATTGATAGAAAGGAGGTTAATTTGTGGATGAAGTTAGAGGGGTTATATTTAAGGAAATCTCTCATAAATCGACTCCTATTAAAGCAGCGTCTCAACACACTTCATATGTCAGAAGGGTCTCAAATCAAATCTTGCAACTGTGAGTTTAATTCGATCATTACTGTCATGATCCGAAAATGGCACGTGACCGACACTTAAATCACGTGACGTCGCTTAGACATTTACACAACTCAAGTAAGCCAAAAACTAGAAATCTAAACCATTTATAAGAAAATAAAAGAGGTAATGTTGTAAGAAAGATTTATAAAATGAAATAAAGCTTGTTTTGAAAGATTTGTTGTTTTAAAAAAAAATGTAAGTAAAGTTTGTTTTAAAACATTTTGAAAACATTTGTTGTTTGATAATCCGGCAGCACCTCTTTTGTAAATTTTGAATAAATTCCATATACAATGATAAATATAAAAGCAACCCCACACGGGAGCTAGCTCGACACCCACACAACGGAGACACAATCCATGCAATAATATACGACGCCCAAGACGATGAATAATACAAGCAAATATACGGAATCACATAAATAAAAGCTTATAACCGACTCTACCTAAGTTTGACCCAAAAAGAATAAATATCTAAGTCTCGTCTCAATCTAAATTAAACGAATGTACAAGTGGTTGATGAAGTTATAACTAGATACAAAGAGAACAAAAGAGGCGGTTACTATACAACTTCATAACCCACCTAAAGCAAAGGCGATCATGATCCAACAAAAGAAATGTGCCTACGAAGCTGTTACTGATCTAAGCGGTCGGTCCTGTAAGAAAATATGGCACAACGGTGGTGAGGTACCAACTCATGAGTAGAATGGAATTACAAGGTAGAAATCGTATGCATAGACGAACCACCTATTAACATAAGATACAAGACTAACATGATGTGTGACAACATGTATATAGCATAAGTAAATGTAAGCGCATCATAATGAATCGTGCACAATAGAAATCCACATCGATAAAACATCATCAAATCTCATGTCAATCTTCGACACTCGAAATCTTTATCTCATAAGGTGTCGTCTCTCGGATCAGCCCTTATATCAAATCTCATCATATAACCCCGGTCGGTATACTCCGGATATCCTCCGTGTTCCAAACTGTCACCGGCATCGAATAACCTCGCTATGCTCCCCGTCTTTCTATGCGAACTCCTGCTCCTCGGTATCGTACCGAATTCACCATATATCCGTAACTAGTTCTCCCTCATCTAGGTTTCGGATATCACACATCCATAAATTCATAGTGGACGTACAATCACCAACTCAAGAGAAAACCGATGGTGGACGTACAATCACCAACTCAAGAGAAAACCGCAATTTGAAAACATAACCAAGTTTTATGAAATAGTATCACGCGGTTTCTCAAATCTCAAGAAAAACATCAAGTTTATGGAAACCACAACGCATAATTAACTTTACAATAGCGGAAATAAAAATATAAGAATGTACGGAGCAATGATATCAAAATAACGAAACATGATAAAAATGTATACAATACTAGCATGGATGTAAATACAACATGAATTAACATGGAAATATATATACGTGTCATGGCAGTTACTAATGATATGTACGTGTATCATGTGAGTCTGTGATGATGTCTCGTGATAATCATTAGTAACTATGCAAGTGTTCTAACCAGTGTGTTCGCAAGATATATTCGAATAAACATGGCAAGTGCTATACGTGTCATGACAGTTGCTAATAATATGTACGTGCAGCATGTGAGTCTGTGATGGTGCCGCATGGTAATCTTTAGTAATTGTGCAAGTGTTCTAGCAAGTGTGTTCGTACAAAATAACAAGGGAAATGAAACATGGCATTATAAAATGAGCATATGAAACATGAATTATAATGCATAATAAGTGTTCATAAGAATTTTTTTTGGTTCCGGGGGTGTTGTACACCATCCCCACGATTTCCCCCTTATCGATGCTAATCTACTCACCGAAACGCGGCTCGAGCTAATCGAACCCAACGGCGGCCTTACCTTTCCTCGT
The DNA here is from genome assembly GCA_030015575.1 of Agapanthus africanus. Classification (NCBI taxonomy): domain Eukaryota; kingdom Viridiplantae; phylum Streptophyta; class Magnoliopsida; order Asparagales; family Amaryllidaceae; genus Agapanthus; species Agapanthus africanus. The sequence goes on along the minus strand of JASDDO010000022.1, from coordinate 560,051,374 downwards.
CGACTCGGGAGTCTCTGCGGTCGATCCTATACACGTAGAGGTGCAATATAAATATCGATATCGAAACTACTAATATAACAAAACGTATGTACCTAGATTAAACCTATGGTAAATGTGCCTAAACCATTTAGGATTGCTCCCTAAATCGAGGTATACTCATGCAAAGATTAGTTGAGAAGGATAGAAAGCAGAACTGTCACGACTCGAAATTGGCACGTGACGGCCCTTAAACTACACAACGTCTCCAGGCGTAACGTAATTTAAATAAGCCGAAAACCCAGCAATCTAAACTATCAAAAGTAGTAAGTGATAATAGAAATTTTAAAACCTTTGAAATCTCAACCCAAATTCTTTAAAAGTCCAACTTTATTTCCTTTAAAAATTTGGCAGCACCTCCTTTGTAAAAACCAGCCCCAAAAATGGGTACAATAAAATATAAGTAAAGCATCCCCAAACGGGAACAGATACACGCCCAAAGGCGGAAAACAACCACCATCACAGATATACGACGCCGTAGCGAAGAAATAAAAGACGATATAAATAAAACTGCTTAAAAGACCTCCAATCACAAAATAATATACAATATCGTCCTCACACCAAGTCTTTAAGTCATACATGAAAGTGGTAGATGGAGAGTACAGAATACAACGAATATACAATGAACATGAACGGATAACCACAAAACCCACCTAAAGCAAAACTGCACACTGTGAGCTGAAGCGGTATCCACAGCAAAAGATGATACGATAGATGGGAATAGCCCTGCCTCTGACTACTCTGAGAAACAACCTGCAAAACACTGTGGCACAACGGGGGGTGAGTTGCCAACTCGTGAATAGTAAATAACATATGCAGGTAATCGCAAGTATGCACGTACAGCGCGAATCTAATACATGCAAGCTGATAGCAATAAATGGTCATATGTATGCAACAGTCATGAAAGGTACTCTAGCAGGTACAACTAATACATGAAGCAATAATATGACAATATGTATATGCAACAGTCATGAAAGGTACTCTATCAAGCACTACTAATACATGAAGCAATGCATATAAAAATAAATGAGGAGTATGGAATAAAACATGTCATTCTCACGGAATCCTGACCTCATGACAGGACCAAAGTCCATCAAGACAATCTAAATCCAAAATTTCCTCAAATCAGCCCCCAAATTGGCCCTCATATCCTGTAAGTCTCATATATCCTGAATGTACCATATCAAGTAAACCTCATATATCCTGAATGTACAGTATCAAGTAAACCTCATATGTCCTGAATGTACAGTGTCAAGTAAACCTCATATGTCCTGAATGTACAATATCAAGTAAATCTCATATATCCTGAATGTACCGTATCAAGTAAACCTCATATGTCCTGAATGTACAGTGTCAAGTAAATCCCATATATCCTGAATGTACAATATCAAGTAAATCTCATATATCCTGAATGTACAGTATCAAGTAAACCTCATATGTCCTGGATATACAGTGTCAAGTAAATCTCATATATCCTGAATGTACAGTATCAAGTAAATCTCATATATCCTGAATGTACAATATCAAGTAAATCTCATATATCCAATATCCAGTATCGAGTAAGTTTCATATAAAGTGAGTGTCCAACATCGACACCCAAAAACATCATGAAACAATGTGTCTAGCATCGACACATAAATACATATTTATATGTCCTTCAAATCTTAAGTGCCAAACACCGACACTCTCGATCTCCGTATCGGTTTATACGTCCTTCGAATCTTAAGTGCCAAACACCGACACTCTCGATCCTCGTATCGGTTTATAACAAATCTCTTAGTGGATGCATCCAAATATCAAGTAAAGAACAAGAATACTCGCATAAATTAATACATATATATTAGCGTCACATTCCACTAATATATATATATATATATGCATATATAACAGTGTCTCATTCCACTGTTATATATATGAAATCCATAAATGTAATATATGCAACATGAAATAGTAATATGAGCATATAAAGGAAAAACCGCTATTTAACTGCAATAAGTTAATATATATATCCTGCGGTTCCTAATTTCTCCAAGTACATACAACATCAAATAAATGTAAACATGTAGCTATAGCCAGATATATGTGTAAACAGGTAGGTATAGCAAGGTATATGTATCTACCTATCAGTAATGATGTAATATACCCTCCAGGTATAAGTGTAAGTATGTATGCAAGATGTACATGTAGCTATGTCTCATATGTGGATATACCTATCTCTAATGGTACAATACCATATAGGTATATGGGTAACTAGCATGTAAGCATGTCAAGATATATGTGTAAGCATGTAGGTATACAGGTATGCTATATGTCATATGCACGATGGAAAATAAGGATCAATTCTCAATATCCTTAAACAATACAATATCATATATGTATGTGTGTTGTGCGTGTCGTGGCAATTATTAACGGTGTGTGCGGCATACAATTAGTGCTCGTGCAACATGAGCCGTCAATAATAGTGCAGTGTCCTAAGGGTACAGGTCCAAGCACATCAAGTAACTAAGCAATAAGGTGTATGTGCAACTCTATATATGCAATAGAATATGCGACAATCTCATAACATCTCTAGCCCAGACGCATAACGCCATACAGGCGATTCCCCTGTAGATGTTAAATCTACTCACCAACTGTCCTGGCTAAGTAAAGCCAACCACCCGCTTTCCCTTCTTCGCAGCGCCCGAAGTCCTCGCCTGCGATCCTGAAAGCATAAAACAATATAACAGGTATTTATTAACAATAGACCCAAAACACGTACAAACTACGGTGACCAACGCGACAACACAAAACTTACTCTCAAATGTTCGTATTGTGGCTAACGTGCATAGCGACACAACGAAACCAAATCAGAGCAACAGCAATACAGAATACGAACCGTATCGGATAACGTAACGCGTGAAACGAAACACAAGAAAACAAGTAAGTGATCCCAGATTTTTCTATACCAACAATCTGTAAAAGTTGCAAGTACCATGAGACCACATACAACCCCAGAGACCCCTACACCAAAACTCAACCCCCAGTCCCCACTCTGGCCGCAAATTGCGGCCAGAAGCAATAAATTTACGGCCAAAACTTATGGAAATGGGCTCGTATTTTGAGGGTAGGTTCTAGGTCACTACACTAGGTCACTATGATGGGAAATTTTGTAACAAATACTTGGTTTGATAGCAGATCATCCGAGACCCAAAACTACACTAAAAATACGATATTTACCCGAAACGATACATAACGCGATCTAAACTGAAACGAATAAGCTACGCTACACAATAAAAACCTACTTAACAGAAAGAGATCATTACCTAACCAAAAGAACTCAAAGATCCTAGCTTTTCAAGCTCCAAGGCATCCAAGAGGCAAATCTAGTCCAAAGATGTGATTTTGGTGAGATTTTGTTAAGATTTGAGATGGATTAATGAAGAATTGGTGAAGTGTTCAGTTTGAGTTGAAGGAGATGAAGAGAAAATGAAAAGAGATAGAGAAAATGAGAGAGTGTGAGGATAATGAGTGAGGGAGGTGAGTGTAGGGTGAGAGTGAGGTGAGTGTACCCTTTGCATTAAATCACACATTAATGCAAGCCATTAATGCACACCATTAGTCACCATGCCACCTTCTCTCCAAAACAAAACCCAAAACAAATATCTCCCACAACAAATATCTAGGATTTAGGTTAAGGATTAAAACAAGGATTAGGATTAGGGTTAAGTTGTCATGGTCACTAAAACTAGATTAGCACAAACAAACCCTCACATAAACATGCACATGTGTGTGCATGCCATAACAAATAATAATAAATTATTAATTAAATGTTATAAAATGTGAGGAACCCAAATTAGTAAACTCTTTACCAAAAACCCGCATTACCGTCTAAACTAACACTAATCGAAATCTAAGGCGTTACAAGAACACTATGTAGAAAAGTACACATGACAAAAAATGAACGTCAGGCATCTGATGAACAAGTTCTAGATGTCTGAAGCACAAAAATATGAAGTTCGAGAGAGTGGACAAACGTCTGAAGAACAAGTGTTAGACGTCTGACCAAGGCAATAGAGGAAACCCAGAGAAAGAGCAGACGTCTATTAAAAAGTGAACAGACGTCTGACCAAAGACTCAAGGAAATTCAGAGAACGACCAGACGTCTGTTGCTCTAAGCTTAGACGTCTGAAAAAACACTACGACCTCATACAAAGAACACGCAGACGTCTAAAGTTCTGAGCTCAAAAGTTTGAAGAAGAAAAACCCCTGTTCGAAAATCTGGAATTTTGAAAAACACTTTAAAACCAAAACTTTGCATAAAAGTACCTTCTACTATCCAAAACGAGTTGTAAAACTCAAGAAAACTACACTAACACCTTACAACTACAAGTACCCATTTAAAAACCTATGTTTGCAAGATATTGAACCATAAAAACATGATTTTTACGTAAAAGATATAGTTTTCATGGCAAGATTTAAAAACTTCATTAAAATGTGGAATTTTACTTTTGAAATGTAAAGAAAAAGGAGATCCAAGCTTAAAGAAGCTACAAGAAGGTTGGTGATGACTTCAAGATGATCAAGCTTGATAGAGAAGGTTAGCTTGCATGGAGAAAACTAAACTTTGAGTGAGACTGAGAGAGAGCTAATGAGATTTTTGGATAGCCAAGTGTTGGAGGATGAGGATGAGAGAGAGGAGAGTTGAAGAAGAAGAAGAAGAAGAAGAAAGAAATGAAAAATGGGCAAGGATACATATAAGTAAGGTGCATATGGCTCATCCCCTCTCCCAATATAATAATCCTTCTATGTCTTCTCTTCCATGCCTTTTCTCTCTATCCTAATTTTATTTTTAAGTTTAGAAAAAAAAGAATATTAAAATATTAAAATACATTATGCTTGCCATGTCAAAGTAAATGTTAATAAGAAAAAGAAAACCTTACTGTATTTTTATAATTGTATAGATATATGTTTTAATACCAATTTATGAAAACTCAATTCGATAAATGTTATAATTTTATTAAAACTCAATATATCATTAATTAATTTCTAAAATAAATATAATAAAATTATGAAATGCTACAATATCTCCCTTAAATAAATTCGGTCATCGAATTTAAAATTTAAACTACGCTTACCTTCGAAGAAATAGGGAAATTTCTTTCGCATCTCGCTCTCGACCTCCCAGGTGATCTCTTCGCAGTTCAAGCCACGCCACAAAATTTTTACTGAAGGCAGTAGTTTTGACCGCAATTTCTGCACCTGCCGGTTGAGAATGACCACCGGCTGCTCGGTGTAAGACAAGTCGCGCTTCAACTGGGTCGTTTGGTGCTGAATCGCGTAAGAAGGGTCGTGATGGTACTTGCAAAGCATGGAAACGTGAAACACCGTGTGTACATCTGGAAAACTAGATGGGATCGCCAAACGATACGCTACGGCACCGACCCTTTGTAGAATTTCGAAAGGCCCAACATATCTAGATCTGAGCTTCCCTTTCTTCCCAAACCTCATTACACCCTTCATTAGAAAAATCTGGAGGAAAACATGGTCACACTGCGAATTCAAGTCTGCAGCGGAGGCGATCGGCATAGAACTTTTGCTTGCTCTTGGCTACCCTCATCCTATCATGGATCAGCTTGATCTTCTCGGTAGTCTCATGAACCAACTATAGCCATAGGAGTATGCTCTTACTAAACTTGGTCTAACAAACCGGCGACCGACACTTTCTTCCATTTAAGGCTTCAAAAGGTACCATCTGAATCATCGCCCGATAGCTGTTGTTGTAAGATAACTCGATCAAAAGTAAGTGGCAATCCCAACTGCCTCCCAAATTTAACGCACAGGCTCTGAACATATCCTCGAGATTTTGAATAGTCCTCTTCGACTGACCATCGGTCTGAGAGTGGAAAGCAGTACCGAAACTCAATTGGGTACCCATGGTAACATGTAGCTTCTTCCAGAGACGACTAGTAAACTGAGTGCTTCAGTTGGATATGATACAAGTCGGAATGCCGTGCAACCTCACAATCTCGTCAATATAAAACTGGGCATACTACGCATAACCAAAAGTGGTCTTCACTGGAAAGAAATGAGCCGTCTTCGTTAACCGATTCACGATCACCCAAATGGAGTTATACCCCATACTGGACCTTGTAGGTTATTTTTGTCACCCTATTGAGATAGGAATGCGCGCGCTTGTCAGGCGTATAGAGATTCCCCCTGCTTAGAATAGGCTGGGGTTTATTGATTGTGTGGATCCGAATCTTCGGCAGCCGTGAACTAAGCTGACGTTAATTACCTCTCGCCTTTAGAGCGAGGGAACCTCCAATTGACAGGTCAACTGGTCATGCGAACTCAATGTGCAATATGCATATGTTGTGTTTTGGACGTATCGGGGGCCTCACAGAATTTACGGGGGTCCCGCTACCTAAATAGCGGACTGGGGGTCAAAGGGGCTACAACCCCCTTGTGGGGTGCGGGACAGCGCCCCGTTAGAAATTTTTTTCTAACGGAGGATGTATTTTTAGAGTGGACCGTGGGAAAAAGATGTGTGAGAAGAATCCTAAGAACACGTGAGACAATACGTGACCGCTGTATAAGTCGATGTCGTGCACCCCGCGGGTTCACAGGGAAGCGGAATGTACAAAAAACGATTTTTACAAGGTTTGCTACACCGACTAAACTCCAGGATCTTAACTTGAACCTTAACTAACTAATTACAAGAGGTTTAACTGCTATGTAAAAGTGTTATACCTCCGTGTACTAGTCCTTCGGGTCTTCTTGTCCTCCTCTCCTTGGCTCCTCGAAGATCGGATCGAGCTTGCAAGGTCGGCCTCCTCAAGTCAAAGACGATCCACCCGAGAGTCTATAGTTCGAGTTCCAACCTCTAAACCGAGGTAACTAAGATACCTAGTTCGCTAAACTATATAGCCTAGAGGATGTAGAGAGTGATGATGGATTAATTTGTCTCAAAATACCCTAGGTTTCTCAACATATAAGACATTTAGGGTTGAGGAAGAAGAAGAGAGCTTGAAGAAGAGAGAGTGTTGAGGATAGAATGATATGAAGATGGCTAACTTTGATAACTATGAAACAAACCAATAATTCAACAATAATAATAACATAATGCACCATGCCTCAATAGTCATCCATGAGTCACTAAGTAGCCGTGGTTCATTTATTGTAAAACAACACTTCATCCTCCACTTCATTAACCATTTAACAAAATGGTTAATACAACAAATGATGTGTCTTCTTCTAGAAGCACTCTTGCACAAATTACAAGAATACCCCTCACCGTATATACATACCCGTATCCGTATTCTGAAAAATACGAATACAAAGAGACGAAAAAAATCTAATAATCTAATACTAGGATCCGGCTTAAACCAAAGCCCACTAGTATTATCCGTCCGAATCATAATCCGTTCACAAGTAGACGTATATGATCAAACCCTGCTGTAAAACCATATAACCTCTACATCGTTTCGCCCGAAGCAGGGAAACCCTCTGTGTCGGACTCTAAAGACTCGATAGTACGCTGGCAGTGGGTTTAACCACAAGCATGTCAGCGGTACTAGCTGCATGTAACGGCTACCCAGGTATTTGTCAATAAGAAGGTCGATGAGCAAACTCATCCGAACTCCTACTGAGCCTATTTGTGACAATCTTCGTACAGTCCGGTCTGTTCATCTAAGAGTATCGCATATCAGGCCTAGGGGGCGGTAACTGTCAGACCCCTAATAGCGCAATAAGTCATGCCGGAGTAGAGCCCAAAACACTCTGAGAAACTATTGGAGTACCCACCAGTAAATCTCGCTTTCCCTGGCCAGGGACTTTGTGTAATGGCTTTTTAAACACAGCACGATATCAACCCCTCATACCGGGAAAGACGAATCAATTCTAACCGCTACTGCTCCAAGTGTTTCAGGACTGCACCCAGCTACTAACTTTTTTGCATGACTCCTTTGAGCCGTGGTAGGGTAGTAATCTAAGAACGGTGGGAACACACTTAAGACGAAGTAGCGATATCAAGTCAACGGACTAAGCTGTACTCATGTCACCTGGAAACTGCTACCTGACAATAGATATAATACTAACCAGCAGTTCCCCACGAGTCCTGTCCAGTGTAACTCATAACCTAATTAGCACCTGCATATTATCTCCAGTACGACGTACTAATGGTTGTGGGACAGACCATTTCCCGTGCTGGGATGAGAAGCGTATACACTAGTCTACTCTGGAGTATCGATACCCCATCTCGATAATCCTACTACTAGAGACCTGTATAAGGATGTGCTTATAGACTACCCAGCTCCCACTATTGTGACTGCCATCACAACGCTATTAGTTAAGCAAAGATCATAAGGGCTCTATCAATATGTATTAGCGATACGTTAAAAGAAACATATACACATATTAAGATAGAATCAAACTAAGTAGCATACTACCATATTGAGCAAGACTGTTATTATATCTGTGAATATCCTAAGCTTCTAAAATGTAATATACAAACCAGTACTATACAATAATGGCCTCCAGGGCATATATCACAAACAATCTCCCACTTGCACTAAGGCCATGTATTGGCATATCGCAGACCTTTCATCTCGAATAGCCTCTCGAGCTGCGTCTGAGGGATGGCCTTTATGAATGGATCTGCAGTGTTGTTCTCTGTATCAACTCTTCACTCCTCGATCTCCCGGCGATCAACGATCTCCCTGATCAGGTGGTACTTCCTCAAGATATGTCTATACTTCTGATGGGACCTGGGTTCCTTCGCTAAAGCAATAACCCCATTGTTGTTACAATACAGAGGTATTGGATCAACAATTGACGGAACCACCTGAAGTTCTGTTACGAACTTTCTCATCCAGACTTCTTCTTTTGCGGCGTCACAAGCAGCGATATACTCCGCTTCCATAGTCAAGTCAGCAATGGTTTCCTGCTTGGAGCTCTTCCAATAGACCACCCCTCCATTGAGGGTAAAGACATAACCCGACATGGACTTAGAGTCATCCTTGTCACTCTGGAAGCTGGAGTCAGCAAATGCCTCGATCTGGAGGTTTTTTTCGCCGTACACCAAGAACATCTCCTTAGTCCTTCTCAGGTACTTGAGAATGTTCTTTACTGCTATCCAGTGCTTCTCCCCACGGTTTGACTGATACCTGCTTACCACGCTTAGTGCGTAAGCTCCATCTGGTCTGGTACATAATATCACATATATTATAGAGCCTATCGTAGAAGCGTAGGGTATAATAGACATGCGAACCCTTTCCAAATCAGTCTTTGGAGACATCTCTTTGGAGAGGGTAATTCCGTGACAAGCCGGTAGATTACCATACTTTGAATCTTCCATACTAAATCTTTTCAGTATGGTGTTGATGTATCTGGACTGTGAAAGTTCCAACATCCTCTTAGATCTATCACGATAGATCTGGATCCCCAGAATATAGGAGGCATCACTCAAGTCTTTCATGGAGAACCTTTGTGACAAGAATCCTTTGACTGATTGTAGCATATGAATGTCATTTCCTATCAAGAGAATGTCATCCACGTACAAGACGAAGAATACCATAGCTCCCACTACAATCTTACTATAAATGCATGGTTCATCTAGATTTTTGATAAAATCGAATTCTTTGACCATCTCATCAAAACAGATGTTCCAACTCCGCGATGCCTGCTTTAATCCATAAATGGATTTAAGCAACTTGCACACTCTTCCGCTGCTCTCACTCTCTATGAAACCCTCCGGCTGATCCATATAAACACACTCTTCCAGATTTCCATTCAGAAAAACAGTATTTACGTCCAATTGCCAAATTTCATAATCGAGGAAGACAACAATGGTAAGAAGGATCCGAATGGATTTGAGCATAGCCACCGGAGAAAAGGTTTCATCATAGTCCAAACCAGGTATTTGACGAAAATCTTTTGCAACAAGTCTAGCCTTATAGGTTTTAACCTGTCCATCTACACCAATCTTCTTTCTGAAAATCCATTTGCAGCCTACGGGTTTTACCCCTTCTGGAGCAATGTCCAAACTCCATACTTTGTTGGTGTACATGGACTCCATTTCGGTCCGCATTGCATCCAGCCATTTTACCGAGTCTCTGCTCTGAATGGCTTGCTGGAAGCTAATTGGCTCATCATCATCGATGATGCAATCCTCTCTATCCCCGTCTATAAGAAAACCGTAGTATCTCTCGGGCGGATGAGACTGCCTACTAGTCCCGCAGAGTGGCGCGGGGATGTCCGGTTCCTTCGAAACTTCTGGTTCCACCATGCTTTCAGTAATAGCTTGTAGTTCTGGAATTTCTTCCAGTTCTATTGCGCTCCCACTTATCTCTTTTTCAAGAAATTGACTTTCCAAAAATTGGGCATGCCGAGAAACAAAAACCTTTTGTTCCTCTGCGTAATAGAAAAGATACCCCTTGAAGTTCTTTGGGCATCCCACAAACTTACACAGTACTGAGCGTGTCTCGAGCTTATCCGCATACTGCTTTTTTACAAAAGCTGGACACCCCCATATCTTCAGATACTTAAGATAGGGTTTTTTCCCACTCCATATCTGATATGGTGTGGTAGGCATTGACTTAGTAGGAATCTTGTTCAAAAGATATGCAGCTGATTCTAGTGCATAACCCCAGAAGGATCACGGCAACTCAGCGTTACTCATCATGGAACGTACCATATCCAATAAGGTTCTGTTCCGCCTTTCCGATACACCGTTGTGATGAGGTATGTATGGAGGAGTAAGCTGAAAGAGAATTCCATTCTCTTTTAAGTAATCCAGGAACTCTGCACTTAAATATTCACTACCTCAATCAGATCTAAGTGTCTTGATACTTTTGCCTGTTTGTTTTTCCACTTCATTCTTTTATTCTCGGAATTTCTCAAAGGCCTCGAATTTATGTTTCATCAAGAATACATGTCCATACCTTGAGAAATCATTGGTAAAAGTAATGAAATAGGAATAACCACTTCTTGCATGTATAGACATTGGACCACACACATCGCTGTGTATGAGTCCCAAGAGCTTGCATGCTCTTACTCCGTGTCCAGTGAACGAAGTTTTTGTCATCTTTCCTTTAAGACATGATTGACAAGTTTCATAGGACTGATATTCGAACAGATCCAAATATCCCTCTTTATGTAACTTCGTCAATCGTGTTTCATTGATGTGACTCAGTCTACAATGCCATAAGAAAGCCTGATTTAATTCTAGAGACTTTCTTTTAAGTTTGTTCTGAACGTTGAAAACCTGAGCTTGATTTAATACTTATATACCGTTATCTAGTGTACCTGACCCAATCAAAGCTTGATTTAGGTAGATGTGGACCACATCTCTTACAAATGTAAAATCATAACCTTCTTTAGAAAGTAAAAATACAGAAATGATATTACATACCAAACTAGGTACACACAAACAGTTACGCAAAATCAAAATCTGCCCACTTGTCAATCCAAGGTGATATTCCCCTACAGATACAGCGTACATGCTCATTTCGTTAGCAACCCTGGGAGTCATATCACCTGCCTTGATAACTCTATGGTTTTTCAAAGCCTCTAATGAATTACAGATATGAGATTCTGATCCGGTATCTAGTACCCAGAAAGTAGAGTTAATTGACAGACAGTTTTCAATCATAAACACACCCGAAGCCGAAGCCACAACGTGCTTTGAATCCTGGTTTCTGGCTTTCCAAGCCCTGCAGTCCTCCTGACAATGGCCTATCCCGTGACAATAGAAATATTCCTCCTTCTTTACTGTTAACCCCGAAACTTTTGCCCTGCCCTTTCCCTCTACCTTACTGACACTGCCTTTCGGCTTGGTGGAGACCTTCTTCTTCTCTCCCTTGGATTTCTCCTTGGATCTAGAAGCTCCCTGGATTCCTGCAAGGTGTCCTCTGAGCTCCTCAACATGTTGATGAGTTCTGGAAGTGAAACTTCCCTCCCTTGAATGTTGAAATTCAAGATAAACTGGACATAGGTAGAAGGGAGGGACTATAGAATTAAGTCAGTATATAGCTCGATCTCCAACGTGGTCCCCGGGTCCATAAGCTTCTCAATGTAGCTGATCATCTTAAGGACGTGGTCCCCTACAGATGACCTGATAGCCAACCTCGCCTGAAACAATTCTTTCGAGGTCTCATATCTTGTGATACAAGATTGCTCTCCATATAAATATTTGGTATGGAGGAAGATGGAAGCTAACTCCATCTTCTCGTGCTTCCTCCGGTGTTTATAATCTATTGAGGCTAACACGAGGCACTTGGCTCTCACACTGTCTTTTTCTCATGTCTTACGGATATCAACATTCGCGACGGTGGAATCTGGACCTAGGACGGCGGGGGCTTTGGTAGTAAGGAAGTATCCCAACTTGTCATAGGTTATGGCCATCTGGACATTTCTTAGCCAATCATTATAGTTTGGCTCAGTCAATATGTTATTATTTAGCAGTAACTTAAGCCCAGTCATTTTCGTCGCTGCAGTCAAGAGAGACATGAGAAACACTCAGCATGATGCTTTTGCAAGTTTAGATTGGTTATTAGTTTATCTAAGCAGGATGGATCCCACTGTATCTCGAATCCTTCCTCAAACCATAAAAGAAGAATTAGTCAGGATTAATCTCACCCTACAATTCTTGCTTAACCTTTCGGCCAGGCTAGTGTTGGTACTTCGAGGGAAGTTTTCCAATGCTTTCGCGAAGTTTCTTAATTACAAAACCTCTTTTCCCTTGGAGGCGTAGCCCTGCTAACACTGTTCTAGATACCTACTTGGTTTATAGCATTGATTGTTTAGTGAAAAAATCTCCCGAGGAGTAGCGGATACTCACAGTAGGATCGGGATCCAAATATTATCGTGTGAAAACTTTGAAGGAATCCTACCAAAATCATCACATTCCAAATGGTATGCAACACTAGCAAGTTTCAATTTCCTTAGAAACTCCCGATGTGGATTTTTTTCCCCAAGCTCTTATGACCTTGATGAAGGTCAACATATCATAAGTCGCAAGTCAAGTTCTACCCGTCATTGTCCAGGTTAATTTGAACCCACCCGTACATACCCTTGACGAAGGCCAAAATAATAGTATGACTGTCTCAAACCAACACATCTATCTATGTTACAGATGAATACCCAGCAGCTACCAATCACTATGTATTGGCGAAGGTCAAAATACATAGCTTGAATACTACTGAATACCCATCTGAAATGATGGAGGGCTACGAATGGTTTTGGCAAAACCATGAACGTAATGAACTTGATATAATCGAAGCAACCATGATAGCTTTTAAAGGAGGGGTTTAGGCTCCGCATTTAAAAGCTTGCATTTTGAAGAAAACCGAGTGGTTTTAAAACTGTTCCAACGATTCAGCTTTAGTTTGTTTTCTTTGCATTAATCAATTAATGTTGTCCCATAATTTAATCCTATCAAAAAAAAAATACAACTTACGCTTATGCCATCCTCATTAGCCACGGGGCCCCGTCATTCACCGTTAGGTTACTTAACTAACGGCAGAGTGGGGGCTGGACTAGCGCGGGTGCAAAACATAAGCAACGACTACTATATATCATATATATATCCATTTGTCTCACGCAATAATAGGCATTCTAGATCACAGATGAATATATTGGATATACTAGGAATTCCGTGTTTCGTTTAAACCTATAACGAAAAACGGATTCCACGATCGTGATGAATAGCCAAACCCCACCCTAGACCCCTACGGGTGCGGCAAACTACCCGCCAAATTCCTGAAGTGAAGCAACCTCCCTCAGTAAAATGAGTAGGCCACTCGGCACTTCAAGAACCCGGTAGTTTGTGCACCCCACCTTGGGTCTATCCTAAGAGCAAAAACAGTAAATGAAATAATATAATGGTGGTTGTTCCCCTCCGAATGGCGGCCGAGACATGGACTGTCTCGCCTGAGATTCGGGGCAGATGCTAATTGGTTTTATCCGTCTACCTCTCCGAAGATGCCAAGTTGATTTATGGCACCGTGTATCGAAGGTTTAAACGGATGCGACCGATGTAGCAGACTTCGTCAGATTCCCCCTCGTTGAGGGGTTTTTGATTGTGGGGACGCTCTTCCCTGCAGGCGCAAGCCCCTGCAGTTAATTACGCTACCGCATCGTGGTAACAACTTTCTCCTTCTCCAGCTGGTCACTTCGTGTCGTGGGTGTTTGTTTTGTTTGTGGCTGCTCGTGGATTGTATACGGAGACTAATTTATGTAGTCGTCCGTAGGACGTGGATTAATCCAAATCCGTGTTTACTTAGATTTGGGTTTGTGGTTTTGGTTTGAGGATACGTTAGCCATATTTGAGACTAAGATCGACTCAAACGTTTGTTAAGGATACGTTAGTCCGATTTGAGACTAAGATCAACTTAACAGGATCGTTTAGATCCGACAAAAGAGCGTTTGGGCTCTATTGTTCCAGTTTAGGGACATGGTGGTCCATTGCATGTATGGTCGTCGGGACCCGTCACCTCTCTGACGACGTTGAAGGATTACAACGACAGGTGTCAGAGGAGTTCAGAGATGTACCCTTGAACCAAAGCTGATTGGGGGGATTCATAGTCCAATTTGGGACTAAGGTCTGTTTGAAGGTTTAAGGATACGTTAGCCATATTTGAGGCTAAGATCAACTTAAATGGTTGTTAAGGATACGTTAGTCCAGTTTGGGACTAAGATCAACTTAACGGGATCGTTTAGATCCGACAAAAGAGCATTTGGGGGCTCTATTGTTCCAGTTTAGGGACATGGTGGTCCATCTCCAGTTTAGGGACATGGTGGTCCATTGGTAGTTTAAGGACGCATAAGTCCATGGGTTTAAGGACCCCACAGTCCATATGGGTGGTGTTTAAGGACGCATTAGTCCGTTAGTTTAAGGACGCATAAGTCCGCGGGTTTAAGGACCCCACAGTCCGTATCTTGGTTTAAGGACGTATAAGTCTATGAGTTTAAGGACCCCACAGTCCGTGTTGATGTGTGGTTATCGGGACCCGTTACCTCTCTGAAGACGTTGAAGGATTACAACGACAAATATCAGAGGAGTTCCGAGATGTACCCTTGAACCAATGAGTTGGTTGAAAGAGCAGATGTGCCCAGTTCAAGATGATTTGAGGACTTATGGCCAGTTTGGGCTAAGTCCAATTATGTTTGATATATTGGCCCTTTGTTGGCTCATTGAAGGAGAGGGCTTTGCCTCTAGAAACTTAGCCAATTGGGCTAAAGCTAGTGTTAAACACTAAAGACCAAAAGTGTTGAACACTGGAATAAGATTAGCAAGTTAGTGTTAAACACTAAAAGATAACCAGTGTTAAACACTAGCAACAGAGCTTTCAAATTAGTGTTAAACACTAAAGCAAATCAGTGTTAAACACTGGTAATCAGAGATTTCAAATTAGTGTTAAACACTAAAGCAAATCAGTGTTAAACACTGGGAACAAAGTCTTCAGATTAGTGTTAAACACTAAGGAGAGAGGGGTCACGTGTGGACACGTGAGAGCGCCCTGATTTCCCTTATTTTATTCTGCGGATCAGTGTTTAACTCTTTTAATTCTGACGGCCATCACGTGTGAGCACGTGATGGAGGCCCCCGCTCTGGTCTGTTAGAATGCTCATTAGGGGTCACGTGGTGACACGTGAGGGCGCCCTAAATGTGAAGCCAGGTCTCCTTTGTTTTATCCTCAAATCTGTGAATAAGTGTTAAACACTTTTCATCTTTATTTTAGAGCATCACGTGTTGGCACGTGATGGGGATTTATGCATCGATAATTACAGCACTTGCTGAGGGGTCACGTGGGGACACGTGAGAGCGCCCAAAGCTTCTTTTCTTTTGTTTTGCCGTTAAGTGTTAAACACTTTCATTTTTATTTTAGAGCATCACGTGTTGGCACGTGATGGGGATCTGTGCGCCAATTGTTAAAGCATTTGCTGAGGGGTCACGTGATAACACGTGAGAGCGCCCAAAGCTTTCATTTCCTTTGCTTTTTCTTTCTGCGTTTTGAGAGTCACGTGGGAGCACGTGAGGTGATGCTTCAAAGTTCTTTGCAGGGGATCTTTTCAAGGGGCACGAGGGGGCACGTGACCCTAGTTCTTTTCATGAACAGAGATCTTTTAAGAATTGAATTCTTCGTAGGGTTAAACCCTAATTATGATTTTGGAGGAATTAAATTCCTATTGTGAAAGAATTAAATTCTTATTTAGGATGAAACCCTGATTTCTTTTCAAAGGAATTAAATTCCCAGATATGTGAAAGAATTAAATTCTTGATTAGGGTTAAACCCCAGTTTCATTTTAGGAGGAATTAAATTCCTGTGAGTTTGGGAGAATTAAATTCTTAAAACTCAATTCCCCTTCTAAGTTTAGGATCTGCATGGCAGGATCTCGACCCGATGAGAATTAAATTCTCATCCTATGGGGAGATGTGCTCTGTACAGATCTTCAACTAGAAGAAGAACTAAGTTCTTTTCTTTAAATAAGAGTTAAACTCTTTTGAGAATTAAATTCTCTTTTGAAGCCTCTCTTTTCTTACCTAGGGTTTTTCTTTTGTTGAGAATTAAATTCTTCTTTCTTTTCTTCCCTCTTGAGAATTAAATTCTCCTCTCTCTGTTTTTCTCTCAAAAAAGTAGATCCTCCCTCTTCTTTTCTTGGCTCCTATTTATAGGAGAAGGAAAAGAGTTAATTTGTTTAGCAAATCTCTCATTGGAAGATTTGATTTGATTGTTGAGAGATTTGATTTATATTTATCATTAATCTGGGCCTTTAGATCATTCAGTGAATTTTATTCACCGTGGATTTTAAATCCAAAAGATATTCTATTTGTTATCCTGGTGAGATTTTCAGGGAAATCTTTCCTTGTCCAAGGGTTTTCTATAAATTGGTGATTTTTAATCACCCTTGGATTTTTAATCCAACGGTTCCCCATGACCTTTTTCCATTTGGAAAGATTCAGAAACTTTTAGAATTTAATTCTATTAAATTATAATGCTTTTTAAAGCCAGTCACGTGCTGGCACGTGACCTTTGGTCACGTGTGAGCACGTGACCCCCAATTGGGTTCCTTTCTCAGCCGCTTATTTATGTTTCAGTTTTAACCATCACGTGTCAACACGTGACCATTGGTCACGTGTAAGCACGTGATACCTCGTTGAGGTATTTTCTGACTTTTAGAATTAAATTCTATTCATTATTTTAGAGGCTTTAAAAGCCCATCACGTGTCTGCACGTGACCCATGGTCACGTGTGAGCACGTGATGCCCCATTGGGGTCTTTTCTGAGTTTTTATTGTATCTTTTAACTCCTCCAACGGGTTCTTAAAAGCCCATCACGTGTGGACACGTAATTCCTCATAACTTTTGATCCCGGATGAATTACGAGGCCCATAATATATCAAATCGAAGGGTTTTTCGAGCCGCTTTCGATACCGTCAGAATTTATCTGTTTCTCATTAGGGAGTTTGTCAAAAAACAGCCCGGAAGATACTGGTTCCTATTTTCTTAAGCGTATCGCCGCCATTTGATACCTTGGGCTCTTTTGCGCAGAAATTTTTGGCGGGAACAGTGGCTATAACCTCAATCTGGATATGCCCCGCAAAATAATATTACATCACATTTACAAATTAGATGAATGAACGAAAAGAAAACACTCTTCCCACATCCCCGGCAATTCATCCACGATGATCCAATATTCCATATCCACAAACCACAATCACATATCACAGATATGTGCAACCCCCACTAATCGACATATAGCGATTAGCAGACGTTTAGCATCATATATCCAAACACAGAAAACCCGATTAGCCAAGTAACTTAAGAATTTCGATCGAACATATTTTTTATATCTACCCCATGTACAAACTAGCACACAAACAATACTGGGTAGAAACCAAATATACCAGAAATCACAATTCCACTAAATAGACCCAGAGAACAAAATCAGTGCAACTCGACCTCGACTCGGTTGTGGAACCGCAGTGAACAGAACGCACTGTTTCACCGCACATCTGTGGTGGTCTTAGAAAGTTACGATCTCATTTTTCTTCTGTGTTCCCTGCGTGTATTTTTAAGGCCTCTGAAATTATTTTTTGATCATATTTTAAAAACGACAGCAAGCTAGGTTTTTGAAGTTGTGATTTCGGGCTTTTCCGACGATCGAAGTTCTAACTACTTGCTAACTAGCTAGTTAAGATTTAGTAGGCTCTGATACCACTGTAAGTCGATGTTGCGCACCCCGCAGGTTCGCGAGGAGGCGGAATGTGCAAAAAATGATTTTTACAAGCTTTACAACACCGACTAAACTCCAGGATCTTAACTTGAACCTTAACTAACTAATTACAAGAGGTTTAACTATATGTAAGAGTGTTATACCTCCGTGTACCAGTCCTTCGGGTCTTCTTGTCCTCCTCTCCTTGGTTTCTTGAAGATCGGATCAAGCTTGCAAGGTCGGCCTCCTCAAGTCAAAGACGATTCACCCGAGAGTCTATAGTTCGAGCTCCAATCTCTAAACCGAGGTAACTAGGGTATCTAGTTTGCTAAACTAGATATCCTAGAGGATGTAGAGAGTGATGATAGATTAATTTGTCTCAAAATACCCTAGGTTTCTTAACACATGAGACATTTAGGGTTGAGGAAGAAGAAGAGACCTTGGAAGAGAGAGAGTGTTGAGGATAGAATGATATGAAGATAGCTAACTTTGATATCTATGAAGCAAACCAATAATTCAACAATAATAATAACATAATGCATCATGCCTCAATAGTCATCCATGAGTCACCAAGTAGCCATGCTTCATTTATTGTAAAACAACACCTCATCCTCTACCTCATTAACCATTTAACAAAATGGTTAATACAACAAATGAGGTGTCTTCTTCTAGAAGCTCTCTTGCACAAATTACAAGAATACCCCTCACTGTATATACATACTCGTATCCGTATTCCCAAAAATACGAATACAAAGAGATGAAAATAATTCATGAATCTAATACTAGTATCTGGCTTAAACCAAAGCCCACTAGTATTATCCGTCCGAATCATGATCCGTGCATAAGTACACGTATATGATCGAACCATGTCGTAAAACCATACGGCCTCTACATCGTTTCACCCGAAGCAGGGAAACCCTCTGTATGGGACTCTAAAGACTCGACAGTATGCTGGCAGTGGGTTTAACCACAAGCACGTCAGCGGTACTAGCTGCACATAACGACTACCTAGGTATCTGTCGATAAGAAGGCCGATGAGAAAAATCATCTGAATTCCCACTGAGACTATCTGTGACAATCTCTGTACAGTCCGGTTTGTTCGTCTAAGAGTATCGCATATCGGGCCTAGGGGTGGTAACCGTCAGACCCCTAATAGCGCAATAAGTAATGCCGGAGTATAGCTCAAAACACTATAAGAAACTAGAGTACCTACCAGTAAATCTCGCTTGCCCTGGCCAGGGATTTTGTGTAATGGCATTCCAAACATAGCGCGATATCAACCCCCAATACCGAGAGAGACTAATCCTATTAATCACTACTGCCTCCAAGTGCTTCGGGACTGCACCCAACTACTACCTGTTTGCATGACTCCTTTGAGCCGTGGCAGGGTAGTAATCTAAGAACAGTAGGAACACACTTGAGATGAAGTAGCGATGTCAAGTCAACGGACTAAGCTGTACTCATGTCACCTGAAAACTGCTACCTGACGATAGATATAATACCAACCAGCAGTTCCCCATGAGTCATGTCCAGTGTAACTCATAACCTAATGAGCACCCACATACTATCTCCAGTACGACGTACTAATGGCTGTGGGACAGACCATTTCCTCTGCTGGGCTGAGAAGCGTATACACTAGTTTACTCTGGAGTATCGATGCCCCGTCTCGATAATCCTACAACTAGGGACCTGTATATGGATGTGCTTATAGACTACCCAGCCCCCACTAGTATGACTACCATCACAATGTTGGTAGTCAAGCAAAGATCCTAAGGGCTCTATCAATATGTATTAGCGATATGTTAAAAGAAACATATACACATATTAAGATAGAATCAAACTAAGTAGCATACTACCATATTGAGCAAGACTGTTATTATATCCGTGTATATCCCAAGCATCCAAAATATAATATACAAACCAGTACTATACAATAATGGCCTCTAGGGCATATATCAGAAACACGCTGGGCACCAGCAGATCACGTGCGGGGCGCGTGGATGCTTGGCGCCAGCGGGCCACATGCGCGGCACACGACCGCTGGAAACACCAGTAGAAGAAGGAGCCCCTGGGCTTGGAGTTGAACTCCTGAAGGGCTGTGGAGTTAAACTCCTCGGGAAGAAATTGGATGTGGATTTGGAGTTAAACTCCTAAGAGATTTGGATTTGGAGTTAAACTCCTAAAATGTCTAGATATGGAGTTACACTCTTTTGAGCATTTGGATTTTGGAGTTGAACTTGTCAAAGATTTTCGGAGATGATCAAAGGGGACCCCTTTCTTCTCCCTTGAGCCTTGGATCCTCCCAAAGTGAGATTTTTGGAGGTGGGTCTTCTTCATCCTCCTCCCTTTTTGCTGGATCTTAGAGAAAAGGGAGGTAAGATTAAAAATCTCCCTTTCAGGGATTTGATGGGAGATCTGAACTCCCCTTCGAGAGTTTTATGGTGAAACTTTATTTAGTTTTTGATAAAAAGATAGCTAAGCTCTTGATTTAATTGGAAATAAAATGAAAGAAGGAGAACTTGAGAGAGAGGAGATGGAGGCAAAAACCTTAATATTTTTTAGGGGAATGAATATCTTTTTTCATTTCATCATAATGTTGTCTTATATAGACTTACAGGTTTACACATAGCCCCTTGGGCTTTACAAAATGGTATTTTGCCTCTCCTATGCCTCATGTGCATATTTCTTTTTGCACATGAGCCATGAGCTTTACAAAAATTTGGTTTTTTGCCCATTTATTTTACATTCATGCATGAAAATTATATTAAACTTATTTATTATATAATTTTCTTCTTGGAATGGGAAAGGACGACCTCTTCATGTTCGGGCTCAACCTAGATTAGTGCCCACTTGACCTGAGCTTGGGCCCGCTTACTTGGGCTTGGGTTCAGGCTTGGGCCTAATTGACTTGTTGACCTCGATCTTGGGGTGAATTTTTGACCCCAACAGACTTATGTAGACCCATAATGAAATCCATGGAGATCTGCTCCCACTTCCACTCTGGAATTGGTAAGGGTTGCAACTCTCCCTTCAGCCTCTGATGCTCGGTATTGACTTGTTGGCAAGTCAAGCATCTCAAAACGAAATCAGACACATCTTTCTTCATGCCTTCCTACCAGTACACATCTCTCAAGTCGTGATACATCTTCGTAGACCCTAGATGTACGCTATAAGTAAATTGATGTACCTCTTCTACTATCTCGCGCCTCAAGCCCTTCAAAGTCGGACACACAATCAAGTCCCAAACCTTAACACTCTATCGTTATCGATCATGAACTTGGAATCCTTCCCTTGCCAAAACTGCTCCATGACCTCGGATAAACGGGCATCTCTGGTCTGTGCCTCCCTGATGCGATCGACCAAAAGTGGACGAGCATGAACATGAGCTAGCTGTCCTAATGCGGATGTGAACTCAAACTGTATGCCACTATCATGTAAAGTCTCCCAATCTGCAGTCGACTGCCACCGTACTACGTCCAGTTGAGACAATCTACCTCCGGGCTTTCGACTCAAAGCATTGGCCACAACATTTGCCTTGCTCGGATGATAGAATCTCAAAATCGTAATCCTTCACAAGCTCCATCCAACGACGCTGCCTCAAGTTCAGATCCCGCTGCTGAAATATTTATTTCAGACTATTATGGTCTGTAAAGATCTGGCACAAATCATCGTATAGTAGTGCCTCCATATCTTTAGCGCAAATACCATCATGTCCATTTCAAGATCATGAGTAGAGTAGTTCTGCTCGTGCTTCTTCAACTGCTGAGAAGCATAAGAGACAACTTTGTCGTGCTGCATCAATACACAACCAAGCCCCACTCGGGAAGCATCGCAAAAGACAACGAAATCGCCTGAGCTCGAAGGCAATGATAAAACTGGCGCAATCATCAGACGAGTCTTCAATTACTTGAATCTCTACTCGCGGGCATCAATCCAAAGGAAAGGAACCCCCTTACGAGGCAGACCGGTCAATAGTGCAGCAACATGAGAGAAGTCCCGCACAAAACGACAGTAATAACCCGCCAAACCCAGAATAATACGAATCTCGGTCACTAAAACTGGTCTGGGACAATGCTCTACTGCCTCAATCTTTTTGGATCAACTCGCATCCCATCTCTCGTGACAATGCGACCCAAGAAATCGACACTATCGAGCCTGAATGCGCACTTCGAGAATTTAGCAAAAAGATGGTGCTCTCTCAAAGTATGCAATGCAATTCTCAAGTGTTGCTCGTGATCCTCCCGACTTCTAGAATAGACCAAGATATCATCTATGAACACGATTACAAACTAGTCGAAGAATGGCTTGAAGATCCGATTTATCAGATCCATGAATGCTGCCGAGGCATTGGTGAGCCCGAACGACATCACCAAAAACTCGTAGTGCCCATAATGCGTCCGAAAAGCAGTCTTCGGAATGTCCTCCTTCCTAACCCTCAGCTGATGTTACCCTGATCGCAGGTCCATCTTTAAGAAATAGCCCGCTCCTTGGAGCTGATCGAATAAGTCATTGATGCAAGGTAAAGGATACCTATTCTGCACCGTAACTCGGTTCAGCTGTTGGCAATCGATACACAAGCTCATACTGTCATCCTTCTTCTTCATGAACAGAACAGGAGCTTCCTAAGGTGATACACTCAGACGGATAAGTCATTTATCAAGCAACTCTTGCAACTGCTCATTGAGCTCCGCTGGGGCAATCCGATATGGAGGTATAAAAATAAGCCCCGTCCCGGAGATCAAGTCAATGCAAAACCCGATGTCGCTCTTTGGTGCCAACCCATCAGGAAACTCCCGCACAATCGGAATTTGATCCAACTATTTTAAACATAGGCTAGAAACCCACGACATCCCATTCTTAAAAGCCGACTGGCACTGAGTGCAGAAAACAGATTATCAGGGGCGGCACTGCAGCTCCCCTTCATAACCAAAATAAGATTACCAGGAAAACATAATCTGACCGCCTTTTCACGGCAGTCAACACACGCATGAAAAGAGGCTAACCAATCCATGCCAAGGAGGACGTCGAAATCCAACATTTCAAGAAGAATCCGAACCACCGAAGAATCTCTATCCACAATCCGAATAGAACATGAGTGGAACACATGTCGTGCCACAAAAGAATCTCCCACTAGAGTAACCACAACTAAAGGATGATCTAACAAAGATGAATTTCGACCCAATCTTGGTGTGAAGTGCGTAGATACATAAGAGTGTGTGGAGCTAGGATCAAACAGTATATGCGCATCAAAATAAAAAATTGAGAGAGTACCTATGACAACGACATTCGATGCCTGTGCATCCTGAGGAATCAAGGAAAAAATCCTAGCCTGACCCCTGCCTACTCCTTGGTGTCCTCTACATCGGCCACCTAGTCCTCTCGGAGTACGACCACCATGACCACGACCTCTCTGAACAACTGCCCGGTGCAGAGTAGCGACAGGCGGAGGAGGCAATGCTAACAGAGGAGGTGGCGGCAGGGGTAAAGTTGCCTATGGAACTTCCGTCCCGTCCGGACGCCTCACGGTATAATATCTGGCAATATGACCTGACTTCCCGCAATTGTAACACTCTGGCGGTGGCTGCTAACCCTCTGGGTATGAGCTATACAACCGGCCCTAAGTCCAAGATCTACCACCACCGCATCCTGGAAAGAATCCGTTATGGCCTCTACCTGTAGCACCTATACCGAACTACCCAGAAACTGGAACACTAGAATGTACCGTTTCGGTTTCGGAACAGCTCCAGTATCAGAATGATGTTCCTCCATCATTGTGGCCGCATCCATCGCCTCTGCATAAGTATCAAAATGATGGACACCAATGGAGAAAAATAGCCGCATATCAAGGCCTCAAACGAATCTCTTGATCCAGATCTTTTTGGTAGGGACCAAGTAAGGAGCATATCGAGACAACTGCATGAACTAAATGTCGTACTCGGCCACGGTCATGCCCGGAGTCTTGCGTAAAGACTCGCAACTATGAGCTCAGGCATTTCTAACGCTTTGAGGAAGGAATCGGGCTAAGAAGACTTTCGAGAACTCATCCTAAGTCATAGGAGGATCACCCACTGCTCGGCCTCTCTCGATCGACTCGCACCAGGTTTGAGCAAGACCCTCTAGAAGGAAACTGGCCAACTCCACAAATCTCACATCGTAGCATCTCAATGAACGTGATATCCTAGCCAACCTATCGAGAAATGACCGAGGATCCTCGTCTGTATCCATACCAGTAAACACCGGAGGCTTCAGTCTTATAAACTCTGGAAACGATACCTCGATAGTCCTAGCAGCAGAGGGTACAACTGATCCCTGAGTGGCAAGCTGTTAGTTATATGTATTCCCTAGAGGTCATTATTGTACATATGATGTATATTATAGTGGATGCTTGGACATGTATAGAAAGGACTTTCTTGCTCGACATGATAGTATATGCTATCCGGTTGCTCTTTGTCTTAACATGTAGACTTGTATTATGATACTGTCTTGCTATCACATGTTGATAAAGCCCTTAGGATGTGTACTTGACTACCAGGACTATGATGGAGATCATACTTGTGGGGCCAAGGTAGTCCATAAGTTCTTCTTTTAATCGTTCCTAGTCGAGGAAGTATCGAGACGGGGCATCGATATTCCAGAGTAGACTAGCGTATACGCTTCTTGACCCATATGATGGGTGATGGATGATCGCATATCCATTGGCGTTTGACATCAGAGAAGGTATATGGGTGCTCAGTAGAGACTGGTTACACTGAACAGACTCGCCGAGAACTCCTAGATGGTATTATACCTATCGTCAGATAGCAGTTCTCTTGTGGCACTGGTACAGGTTAGTCTGTTAGTCTATTGATCCGAGATCGTCATAGAGTCTTGTATGATTCCCACTGTGCTTTGATTTCCACCTTACCACATTCAAGAGAACGTGCAAAACGGTGGTTTTTGGGTACAGTCCCGAGTCACATGGAGGCAATGAGCGATAGGAGGGGATTTGTCTCTCCCGGTATTAGGGGTTGATGTTGCGCTGTGCTCGATTGGCTATAACAGGATGTCCTTGGCCAGGGCCGATACGGAGATTTACTAGTAAGTGTTATCAGTAGTTTCTCGACCCGTTATGAGCCTCAGATCGGCACGACTTATCAAGTTACTAGGGTCTGACGTTTACCACCCTTAGAATAGATATGCGACATATCAGACGAAGAGACCGGACTATAAGGTAGTGTTACTGACAGGATTTACGGGAGTTTAGACAAGCTTGCTTATTGATCTTCTGATCGCTCAATACCCGAGTAGCTGTTACTGTTAGTTATATGTATGCCCTAGAGGCCATTACTATACATGATATGTATATTGTAGTGGATGCTTGGACATATATAGGGAGGACTTTCTTTCTCGACATGATAGTATGCTATCTGGTTACTCTTTACCTTAACGTGTACACTGAGCTCTATTACATGTTGGTAAAGCCCTTAGGATGTGTACTTGACTGCCTGGACTATGATGCGGATCATACTAGTGGGGACATGGTAGTCCATAAGTACATCCTTCAAGGTCCCTAGTCGTGGGTGTATCGAGACGGGGTATCGATATACCAGAGTAGACTAGCGTATACCTTCTCGACCCATGTAGATGGGCGATGGATGATCCTGTTAGTGTATATGCCCTAGAGGCCATTACTGTATCATACTAGATTGTATATTACTTAATGGAAGCTTGGGATATTCACCATTATATACACAATCTTGCTCAAAATAGTAGTATGCTACTTGGTTTGTCTCTGCTTTAATGTGTACATGTGTTTCTTTATTATATCACATATACGCATTAGTAGAGCCCTTAGGATCTTTGCTTGATTACCGGCGTTGTGATGGCGATCACACTCGTGGGGGCTGGATAATCCACAAGCACATCCTTTTGCACGTCCCTAGTCGTGGGATTATCGAGATAGGGCATCGATACTCCGAAGTAGACTAGCGTATGCGCTTCTCATCCCAGTGCGGGAGACGGTCTGTCCCACAGCCGTCAGTACGTCGTACTTGAGATAGTATGCGGGTGCTCGTCAGGTTACGAGTACACTGGATAGGACTCGTCGGGAACTGTTGGTTGGTATTATACCTATCGTCAGTTAACAGTTCCCAGGTGACATGAGTACAGCTTAGTCCGCTGACTTGACGCTGTCACTTCGCCTCGAGTGTGTTCCCACTGCACTTTGATTACTACCCTACCACGGCTCTACTGAGTCGTGCAAACAGGTAGTAGTTGGGTGCAGTCCCGAAGCACTTGGAGGCAGTGACGGTTAGACAGGATTCGTCTCTCCCGGTATTAGGGGTTGACATCGCGCTGTGTCTAGGAGAGCCATTACACAAGTAGTCCCTGGCCAGGGCAAGCGAGATATACTGGTAGGTTTCCAGTGTTATCTCAGGGTGTTCTGGGCTACACTCCGACACGACTTGTACCGCTATTAGGTGACTGACGTTCGCCACCCCCCTAGGCCCGCCATGCGATGTATCAGACGAACAGACCGGACTGTACGAAGATTGTCACATACAGGCTCAGTAGGAGTTCGTATGGGTTTACCTCATCGGCCTTCTTATCGACATCTACATGGGGACCGTTACGTACAGCTAGTGCCGCTTGCGGTCTATGGTTAAACCCACTGTCAGCATAGTGTCGAGTCTTTAGAGTCCCACACAGAGAGTTTCCCTGCACTGAGCGAAACGTGTAGAGGCCGTATGTTTTTACAGCAGGGCTGCGATCACGTACGTGTACTTGTGTGCGTATGCTGTTCGGGCAGGCAATACTGGTGGGCTTTGGTTTAAGCCGGATCCTAGTATTGCACGGATGGATTTGTTTTGTCTTCTGTGCATTCGCATTCTACGGAATGCGGGTGCGGGTGTGTATGCACAGTTTTGAGGAGCGATGAAGGAGGAGGTGCCTCATTAGGGTTTTGGCAGTTGGTTCGGCCAAAACCGTTATGTGGCAGGCTCATTAGGGTTTTGACAGTTGATTCGGTCAAAACCATTTTGAGGTGGACTCATTAGGGTTTTGGCAATTCGTTCGGTCAAAACCATTATGAGCCGGAGACATTATTTACTAATCCTTTTAGTGATAATTATGTGATGGCTAATTGCTTTGACCATTTGACCACCTTGAACACTCTTGACTTTGTTGACCCGTTGACCAAAGTTGACCATTGACCATCATGAGAGGTCTACACTCTTCTTTGGTTTTCTTTTTCATTTTGGATTATGAAAATGGTCATTGGATTATGAAAATGGTCAAATCAATGTAGCGTCAACTTTATCATGATAGGATTTGTAATGATGGTGTTTAGTATTATTTTGCAACCATGGTTCATTTTTCTTTTGGTTAACTTTTTTCAATTCTTTTTTCTCATTCTCTCTCTTGGAAGTGAGAAGAAAGAAAGAGCTCCATGGTTGCTTGACCTCCTTCATCTTCCTCCTCTTCATAAATTCTTTTGATCTCATGTGTTGAGAGAAAAAGAATCCACATAGACAAATACCTCCATCTTTCTCTTCTACACAACCTAGGGTATCAAGACTAGCAATCTTGTTGCCCTAGTTGCCTCGGCTCGAGGTGGAGCTCGATGTACAAAGCTCGGGTGGATCGTCTTCGACTCAAGAAGGCCGCGGAGGTGACCAAAGTCCGGATCAACCCTCGGAGTATGGACCGACGAGAGGGACAGCGGAATGAAGACCCGAAAGACCGGTATCGTGAGGTATAATTTCTACGGCATAGTAGTTAACACCTCTTGTAGTTTGCTAGTTTCTAGTTTAGCAAAGATCCGGCTTTTACGGTCCATGTTACCAAGTCAAGAAAAAATTTTGTTTTACCGTTTCCGCAACCCCGAAAGTACCGGGAGAGGTAACGTGGACCTAACAGTGGTATCAGAGCCTAGCTAAACATAAACTAGCAAGTTAGCAAAGTGTTTAGAATACCGATCGGAAAAAAGTCGCAAAACACGTCCGGGAAAACCCAAGTTTCTGTCGATTTTTTATACTGTTCAAAAAATAATTGAACATACATGAAAAATCGTCTCAGAGTTTTTATAAAACACAAAGCAAAAATGAGCTGCTGACTCGGCCAACTCACCGCGGAACCGCGGCCAAACCATGGGTTTGGCCGCGGATCCGCGGCCGAGTTGACTCGACCGCAGCTCCGTTTTGCTGCAGTGTTCTATTTGGGATGTTTTGGGATTTTGAGTACATGTTGTTTCTGCCCAGATTTTCCAGAGTGCAAATTGAATTTTCGGGTGGTTACAAATCCGTATTTTTGATCGATATTCCGTAGACTTTAGCTAATGGATATTTTCTGTGATGTGATATATGTATTGAACGTCTACTAATCGCTATATGTCGATTAGTGGGGGTTA
Organism: Agapanthus africanus; assembly: GCA_030015575.1. NCBI lineage: Eukaryota > Viridiplantae > Streptophyta > Magnoliopsida > Asparagales > Amaryllidaceae > Agapanthus > Agapanthus africanus. Next base: position 560,022,757 of record JASDDO010000022.1, on the reverse strand, counting down.
TACATATCTGTGATCTGTAATGCTGATGGTTTGTGTATATGAACTCGTTGGATTGTCGCGGATGAATAGTCGGGATGGATGTGAGATGAGGGTTTCTTTTTCTTTCATTCATTGTAAAATTTGTAAATTGATGTAATATTATTTGTTTGGCCGCACATCCGGGATGAGGTTGTAGCCGCCATTGTATAATTCTTTTTACTGTTTTTGCTCCTAGGATAGACCCAAGGTGGGGTGCACAAACTACCGGGTATCTCGAAGTGCCGAGTGGCCTACTCACGGGTTGAGGGAGGTTGCTTCGCTTCGGGTACTTGGCGGGTAGTTTGCCTCACCCGTAGGGGTCCAGGGTGGGGTATTGGCTATTCATCGCGACCGTGTAATCCGCTTTTCGTTGCAGGCTCGAACGAATCGCGGGTTCCTAGTATATCCAAAGTGTTCATCTGTGATCTGGATTGGCTATCATTGCTATATATCTATATATGATATCTATTTAGGTGTTGCTTATGTTTTGCATCCGCGCTAGTCCAGCCCCCGCTCTGTCGTTAGTTAAGTAACCTAACGGGTGATGACGGGGCCCCGTGGCGAATGCGGATGGCATAAGCGTACGCCATATTTTGATTGTTTTCTGCAATGGTAGGATTAATTGATGGAACGCATTAAATTAATGCAAGAAAATAAACCTAAAATACGTTGTTGGAACAATTTTCAAAAAGCTGTTATTGCAAGGACGTTCACTTTTGTTTTGCACAGAGGTATTCGGTTATGAATGCCCAGCACCTCAGTCGACGAGGCAAGGGCCGAGATCCCTTCATCGGGAGTGACCCCTTGGACAAAAGTTTGCGTCAGGGTAATAACTTCACTATAGTCGATTATTCTTGCTTTGCATCGAGGTATTCAGTTTGGAATATCCTGCACCTCATTCGACGAGGAAAGAGCCGAGATCCCTTCACAGGGAGTGACCTCTTTAGCAAAAGTTTTCGCCACTATATTTTCAAAAAGGGGTATCACGTTCCTTCAATGATATCAAGTTCGTTACGTTAACGGGTTTTTCGCCAAAACCCAGCCGTAGCCCTCCGTCATTTCTTATAAGTTAGACTTAGTATTCGTGCTGCGTTTGTTGACTGTGTCAAGGCGCAGTGAACGGTAGCTGAGTATTGCTTATCTGCTGGATACAATGTGATTGGTTAGGACAGTCGTGTAACCTTGTTGACTGTGTCAAGGGTTATGCTGGTGGGTTTAATGCAATTAAGATAATGACGGGTTGAACTTGAGTAGGACCCTTTGATTTGTTGACTGTGTCAAGGTCACTTGGGTCCTAGGGGCAAAAATCCACATCGGGAGTTTCTAAAGAAACTGAAACTTGCAGATTTAGCATACCTTCTGGAGTGTGGTGACTAGAGTGGATTCCATCTAGGTCATCGCACAATGATAGTTGGATCCCGATCCCACTGATGAGTTGGATTACTCTCGGGAGATTATTTCACTTAACAATCAATGCTATAAACCAAGTAGGTGTCTAGAACGGTGTTAGCGGGGTTACGCCCCCAGGGAAAAGAGGTTATTTAATTAAGGAACTTCGCGAAAGCGTTGGAAAACCTCCCTCGAAATACCAACACCAGCCTGGCTGAAAGGTTAAGCAAGTATTGTGACGTGCGATTAATCCTGACTAGTTCTTCTTTTAGGGTTTGAAGAAGAATTTGAGGAAACAGTGGGAGCCATCCTGGTTAGATAAATCAATAAACCAATCTAATCTTGCAAGAGTGCACGCTGAGTGTTTCTTTTCTCTCTCTCCAGGTAGCAACCATTTCACGCCCTAATCAAGATAATAAAATGTATCGCTTGACCGATCCGAATTCTTATTCGGGGCTGGGGAACGTTGGTTCGGTTCTAACTTGTGACAACAGTCATAAGTATGAGCAAGGGAAAGAGAATTGTATGGATTCCAAGTATACCCAGTTGAAGAAGAAGCATGGTTTTGTATCTACTTCAGGTGTTCTTGTAATTGAGAACTGCTTTACGGTCAGCCCTACCTCCTGGGTACTTGATACCGGATCAGGATCTCATATCTGTAATTTATTGCATGGACTGAGAAAAAGTAGGAAAGTTGTACCTGGTGATATGTCGCTCAGAGTAGCGAACGGAGCACAAGTTAATGTTGCAGCCGTCGGTGAATATCACCTTGTGTTGCCAAATGGCAATACTATGATTTTGAACGATTGCTACTATGTACCTTCCATGGTTTGCAACATCATATCAGTTTCTTTACTCGATAAAGATGGATATAACTTTGTTCTTGATAGAAATATCATGAAAATCTGCCTTCATAAGGTAATGGTTGCAAAAGGTACACTGTGTAATGGTATCTACATTCTAAATCAGAATACAGTTCTCAATAAACAAAACAGACGCAAGAGGAAGAATTCAGATACGAATGAATCCTACATGTGGCATTGTAGACTTGGTCATATCGGAGAGAAAAGACTAAGTAAGTTGCATAAAGATGGACTCTTGAATGCGTTCGAGTTTTCATCTTATGAAACTTGTCAGTCTTGTCTCAAAGGGAAGATGACCAAATCTCCATTCACCGGACATGGAGAAAGAGCAGCAAAGCTCTTGGGACTCATACACAGTGATGTATGTGATCCGATGTCTATACATGCAAGGGGTGGGTTCTCGTACTTCATCACATTCACTGACGATCTCTCTAGATTCGGATATGTGTATCTTATGAAACACAAATCTGAAGCTTTTGAGAAATTCAAGGAATTCAGAAACGAAGTAGAGAACCAGACTGGCAAAAGTATCAAGATCCTCCGGTCTGATAGAGGAGGGGAGTACTTAAGCACGGAATTCCTAGATTACTTAAAAGAGAATGGTATTCTCTCTCAGCTTACTCCTCCTTATACACCACAACACAACGGTGTATCGGAGCGGAGGAATCGTACCCTATTGGATATGGTTCGCTCCATGATGAGTAGTGCCGAGTTGCCTCTTTCATTCTGGGGATATGCACTTCAAACTGCAGCGCATCTATTGAATCAAGTTCCATCCAAATCCGTGCCTAAGACTCCGTATGAAATATGGAGTGGTAAGAGTTTGTATCTTAAACGTATTAAGATTTGGGTTTGCCCAGCTTATGTCAAAAAGCAGAACCCAGACAAACTTGAGGCACAGGCAGTTTTATGTAAGTTTGTGGGATACCCAAAAGATTCAAGTGGGTATCTATTCTACCATGCAGAGGAACAGAAGATAATTGTTTCCAGGAATGCCATATTTTTGGAAAAAGAATTTCTTGTTAAAAATATTAGTGGCAGCACGGTAGAACTGGATGAAATTCCAGAAACACGAACTTTAACTAAAGATTTGGAGGAACCGCTAGATTCAGTTACACCCAAAGAACCTCAGCCACTCCGCAGATCTGGTAGGATTTCTCATCCGCCCGAGAGATACTACGGTTTTCTCATAAACGAGGATCGAGAGGATTGCATCTTGGAAGAAGATGACCCTACCAGTTTCAGACAGGCCATTATCAGTAGGGACTCTGATAAGTGGCAGGAAGCAATGCAATCCAAAATGGAGTCCATGTACACCAATAAAGTGTGGACCTTGGATATTGCTCCACCTGGGGTAAAACCCGTTGGATGCAAATAGATCTACAAAAGGAAACTTGGTGTGGATGGGCAGGTGGAGACCTATAAGGCTAGACTCGTTGCAAATGGTTTTCGTCAAAGATCTGGTTTGGACTATGACGAAACCTTTTCTCCAGTGGCTATGCTGAAATCCATTCGGATCCTACTTGCCATTGCTGCCTTCCATGACTATGAAATCTGGCAGATGGACGTTAAAACGGCTTTTCTAAACGGCCGTTTGGAAGAGTGCGTTTACATGGATCAGCCAGAAGGTTTCATAGACAGTGGGAGCAGCGGGAAGGTGTGCAAGTTGCTTAAATCCATTTATGGATTAAAGCAGGCATCGCGGAGCTGGAACATCTTTTTTGATGAGGCAATCAAGGAATTTGATTTCATCAAGAACGAAGATGAACCTTGTGTCTATAAGAAGATTGTAGGACGAACTGTCGTGTTCCTAGTCTTGTACGTGGACGACATTCTTTTGATAGGAAATGACATTCCTATGCTACAATCAGTCAAGCTATTTTTTTCACAACGGTTCTCCATGAAGGACCTGGGTGATGCCTCGTACATTCTGGGGACCAAGATCTATAGAGATAGATCCAAGAGACTACTAGGACTTTCGCAGTCCAGGTACATAGAGACCGTACTAAAAGGATTTAGTATGGAAGATTCCAAGCGCGGTAACATACCCGCATTGCACGGAATTACCCTCTCTAAGAAGATGTCTCCTAAGACCGACGAGGAGAGGGTTCGCATGAGCACTATACCCTACGCTTCGGCGGTAGGATCTATAATGTATGTGATGCTATGTACAAGACCAGATGTAGCTTACGCGCTGAGCGTGGTGAGCCGGTATCAGTCAGACCCAGGTGAGGACCACTGGACGACAGTGAAGAACATTCTCAAGTACCTGAGAATGACTAAGGAGATGTTCCTGGTTTACGGTAATGGAGACCTCAGGGTCGAGTCCTTTACCGATTCAAGCTTCCAGAGTGACAAAGATGACAGCAAGTCTGTCTCGGGTTTTGTGTTTACCCTCAACGGAGGGGCGGTATGTTGGAGGAGTTCCAAACAAGATACCGTCGCAGACTCGACGATGGAGGCTGAATACATTGCTGCAAGCGAAGCCGCAAAAGAGGCGGTCTGGATGAAGAAGTTCATTAGTGAACTTCAGGTGGTTCCGTCCATTGTTGACCCAATACTTTTGTATTGCGATAACAATGGAGCTATAGCTTTAGCGAAGGAATCAAGGTCCCATCAGAAATCCAGACACATCTTAAGGCGGTATCACCTGATCAGGGAGATCATTGATCGCCAGGAGATCGAGGTACGGAGAGTGGACACAAAAGACAACATGGCGGATCCATTCACGAAGTCCTTACCCCAGACTCAGTTCGAGTGGCTGATCGAGAAGATAGGTCTTCGATACGCCAGTACATGGCCTTAGTGCAAGTGGGAGATTGTTAGTGTATATGCCCTAGAGGCCATTACTGTATCATACTAGATTGTATATTACTTAATGGAAGCTTGGGATATTCACCATTGTATACACAATCTTGCTCAAAATAGTAGAATGCTACTTGGTTTGTCTCTGCTTTAATGTGTACATGTGTTTCTTTATTATATCACATATACGCATTAGTAGAGCCCTTAGGATCTTTGCTTGATTACCGGCGTTGTGATGGCGATCACACTCGTGGGGGCTGGGTAATCCATAAGCACATCCTTATGCACGTCCCTAGTCGTGGGATTATCGAGACAGGGCATCGATACTCCGGAGTAGACTAGCGTATGCGCTTCTCATCCCAGTGCGGGAGACGGTCTGTCCCACAGCCGTCAGTACGTCGTACTTGAGATAGTATACGGGTGCTCGTCAGGTTACGAGTACACTGGACAGGACTCGTCGGGAACTGTTGGTTGGTATTATACCTATCGTCAGTTAACAGTTCCCAGGTGACATGAGTACAACTTAGTCCGCTGATTTGACGCTGTCACTTCGCCTCGAGTGTGTTCCCACTGCACTTTGATTACTACCCTACCACGGGTCTACTGAGTCGTGCAAACAGGTAGTAGTTGGGTGCAGTCCCGAAGCACTTGGAAGCAGTGACGGTTAGACAGGATTCGTCTCTCCCGGTATTGGGGGTTGACATCACGCTGTGTCTAGGAGAGCCATTACACAAGTAGTCCCTGGCCAGGGCAAGCGAGATATACTGGTAGGTTTCCAGTGTTATCTCAAGGTGTTCTAGGCTACACTTCGACACGACTTATACCGCTATTAGGGGACTGACGTTCGCCACCCCCTAGGCCCGCCATGCGATGTATCGGATGAACAGACCGGACTGTACGGAGATTGTCACATACAGGCTCAGTAGGAGTTCGGATGGGTTTACCTCATCGGCCTTCTAATCGACATCTACCTGGGGACGGTTACGTACAGCTAGTGCCGCTTGCGGTCTGTGGTTAAACCCACTGTCAGCGTAGTGTTGAGTCTTTAGAGTCCCACACAGAGAGTTTCCCTGCACTGAGCGAAACGTGTAGAGGCCGTATGTTTTTACGGCAGGGCTGCGATCACTTACGTGCACTTGTGTGCGTATGCTGTTCGGGCAGGCAATACTAGTGGGCTTTGGTTTAAGCCGGATCCTAGTATTGCACGGATGGATTTGTTTTGTCTTCTGTGCATTCGCATTCTACGGAATGCGGGTGCGGGTGTGTATGCACAGTTTTGAGGAGCGATGAAGGAGGAGGTGCCTCATTAGGGTTTTGGCAGTTGGTTCGGCCAAAACCGTTATGTGGCAGGCTAATTAGGGTTTTGACAGTTGATTCGGTCAAAACCATTTTGAGGTGGACTCATTAGGGTTTTGGCAATTCGTTCGGTCAAAACCATTATGAGCCGGAGACATTATTTACTAATCCTTTTAGTGATAATTATGTGATGGCTAATTGCTTTGACCATTTGACCACCTTGACCACTCTTGACTTTATTGACCCGTTGACCAAAGTTGACCATTGACCTTCATGAGAGGTCTACACTCTTCTTTGGTTTTCTTTTTCATTTTGGATTATGAAAATGGTCATTGGATTATGAAAATGGTCAAATCAATGTAGCATCAACTTTATCATGATAGGATTTTTAATGATGGTGTTTAGTATTATTTTGCAACCATGGTTCATTTTTATTTTGGTTAACTTTTTTCATTTCTTTTTTCTCATTCTCTCTCTTGGAAGTGAGAAGAAAGAAAGAGCTCCATGGTTGCTTGACCTCCTTCATCTTCCTCCTCTTGACCTCCTTCATCTTCCTCCTCTTCATAAATTCTTTTGATCTCATGTGTTGAGAGAAAAAGAATCCACATAGACAAATACCTCCATCTTTCTCTTCTACACAACCTAGGGTATCAAGACTAGCAATCTTGTTGCCCTAGTTGCCTCGGCTCGAGGTGGAGCTCGGTGTACAACTCTCGGGTGGATCGTCTTCGACTCAACAAGGCCGCGGAGGTGACCAAAGTCCGGATCAACCCTCGGAGCATGGACCGAAGAGAGGGACAGCGGAATGAAGACCCGAAGGACCGGTATCGTGAGGTATAATTTCTACGGCATAGTAGTTAACACCTCTTGTAGTTTGCTAGTTTCTAGTTTAGCAAAGATCCGGCTTTTACGGTCCATGTTACCAAGTCAAGAAAAAATTTTGTTTTACCGTTTCCGCAACCCCGAAAGTACCGGGAGAGGTAACGTGGACCTAACAGATCCCATATCCATTGGTGTTTGACATCAGAGATGATATACGGGTGCTCAGTGGAGACTGGGTATACTGGACGAATTCGCCGAGAACTCCCAGATGGTATTATACCTTACGTCAGATGGCAGTTCTCTGGTGACACTGGTACAGGTTAGTCTGTAGACCCGAGATCGTCATAGAGTCTTGTGTGATTCCCACTGTGCTTTGATTTCCACATTACCACATCCAAGAGGGCGTGCAAAACGGTGGTTTTTGGGTACAGTCACATGGAGGCAATGAGCGATAGGAGGGGTTTCGTCTCTCCCGGTATTGGGGGTTAATGTTACGCTATGCTCGATTGGCCATAACAAGGAAGTCCCTGGCCAGGGCTGGTTTATAGATTTACTGGTAAGTGTTACCAGTAGTTTCTCGACCCGTTATGAGCCTCATATCGGCATGACTTATCGGTTATTGGGGTCTGACGTTTTACCACCCCTAGACTTGATATGCGACATATCAGACGAGGAGACCGGACTGTACGGTAGTGTCACTGTCAGGCTTTTTGCAGGAGTTGGAGCGGGCTTGCTTGCTGATCTTCTGATCGCTCAATACCCGGGTAGCCGTTACGTCCAGCTAGCACCGCTGACGGCTTATGGGTGCTTGATATGATCATCACCTACTGCCGGCGTATTGACGAGTCTTTAGAGTCCTACATAGAGGTTTTACTGGCTCAGGCAAAACGAAATAGGAGCGCATATGTGATATGTGCGGGACCGAGAATAATGCGAGTATGTGATACCGTATTCTATTCTCGCGATGTTGGTATCGATCGGTTATATGCGATATAACCTGGTTATTGAATGAAGGGTTGATTCGATAAGTCGATACGTTGGATGTTAGTCGGTTTTATGTGATGTAACCGGATTATTAAGTCAAGTGTTGATTTGATAATTTAGTGTATAATTGCATATGAGATATACTATTTTACATTAACTAACATTGGTTCACTTAAGCATTTGTTTTTCTCACTTATGCACAACTTAATATATATATGATATATATTTATTTGTGTTCATTTTTTTGTATCATGGTTGTTGATACAACTATCATGGGAGTATAAGACTTATACCATACTAATTATAGGTTTAGGTTTTTATATTTAAAGTAATTCTAAAATTAATGGATAATGAGCTCACATGCATGAAGCTTCATGAAGCTTATGGTTGCATTGACTTAGTCCACTAGTTTTATTTTACTTAAGATATTAATTAACCTAACCACTATAATTAGCCATGGTTATGTCTCTACATGAGTTAGTATATGATATCCACTCACCCATGGTTAGCTAACTCTCTCTCTCTTGATTAGTTTTCATTCTCATTTTGAGCTCATCTTCTTCCTCCTTCAATTTCTTTATAGGGTTTGATAAAGAGAGAGAATGATAGTGAGAAAAGAAATTCTAAAGTGTACCCATTTCCTATTTCATCATCCTCTACTAGACTAGCACTTTAGTTTAGGGTGTTTGCTTCACTAATTCTCTAGTTAGTGAAGTAGAAGCTTGAGTTCGTATTCCCTCGACGTAGATCATCTTCGGCCTCGAAGACTTCAAGAAATACCGTTGCAATCTTCTCATGGAGCCGTCCGAGAGTCCGGGAGTTTGATGATCGCAGCGAAGGGACTACAACAAGGAGCTTTAGAAGTGAAGGACCGATCTACAAAGGTTGTATTTCGTATTCACTTAGTGATAATTGTTATTTACTAGCATGTGTTATCCTAATTATCTAGCAAAGATCTTGTTTAGAGTTATTCGGCACGGCTAAAATTTAAATCGGGCATGGTTGATACCTTGTAGAACCTTCTTAGAGTGCCTAGTAACCCTACAGTGGTATCAGAGCCTAGCTAGAGCATTAGGCAACGTGTATACGAAGTTAAAAGTCCGATCGAACCCGGAATCCCCCGATTTTACCCCTCTCTGGACATTTTTGAAAATGTTGTTTTTTCTGGATTAAAAATACTTACAAAATCAGCAGGGAATTCTATGGACACGTGTGCAAAACGACACTCTGAATTGCTCAAAGTGCCGCGGAACCGCGGCCAAACGATGGTATTAGCGGCGGTTTCGCGGCCGTACTTGGGGATTAAAGGTTAGTTTTTGCTACAGTTGATCCGTCTGTATTTCCTGATTCTTCTGGGTATTTTTAATTCTACTCATGTGTTGAGTTTTCTGGGTTGTATTGGGGACTCGTTGATTCGATCGGATATTATAACTTTGTTTTGTTTGTCCGGGTAATTTTTAGAACGTGTTAAAAAGTTCGAACGGATATCAATAACTCACTTTTTCCCGACCCGGAAAATTTCCAAGTGTTGGATTTTTCCGTAGTTTAAAAACGTCTAAATCGTGCAAGTTACGCAATGGACCCTCTAGAAGACAACAAACCTTAACTCAATTATGTGACCGTCTTGAACTGCCTTTTGAACCTTAGGGTTTGGGGCAGTACGGCGTTGCCACATGTGAGGCGTTGGCTTGACCCTTCTACGGCTGGACCATTGGTACTGTGGCATGTGATAGATATTTTTAAACTCCCCTCAAGTGTTGAGAACTATTTGGGAAATCATGGGTGTTTGATTATTCGATAGAAAAGTTTAACATTGTCTATTTATCTGGAATGTGTTACAATATTTGGAATCCACAAGTAGTTATGAGATAACTAATTTGGATGTTATAAACATAGCAGTTTAGTCTCAAATGATCGGTTGCCACGGAATTTTGATGCGATCAAAAGTCCGTCACAATCACGTAGCGTACACGGATACTCGCCGGGTAAACTTAATAGACAGCCACGCCCCAAAGCCCCGACCAAGTGACTGTATGAGAACCCCGTCGCTAAAAGCATCCGTTTGGGTGCTCGCGGCAGCGGTGTTCCGCCTTAGTGCACTTCGTCGACGTCATCCGGAGGTGCGGCCGTCTACTAATGTTTGCGATGAGCATTCGATCAGGATATCGGGAATCTTGTTGAATTGCCCGACTAGATATTGAAAAGTGTTTTCGATATAGAGACTAAAATGCGGGGTTTATAATTGTTAGGCATGCGATGTCTAAGGAGGTTGGGGATTCCAACTGTTGTAGTTTTACACTTTCTTTTCTGCGACCGTAAGTGTAATATGTGATATCGCCGGTTTCGTTGCTATATGTCAACGACAATTGGGATGCGCATATTTACTTACGTTGATGACATGTGATGTTATATGTTGCTGGATATGTTATATTGGATCGTCGAGTTTTGAATAGCCGGGGGTTTTATGTGAGATGAGGGTTTTTATTTTCATTCATGTAAAATTTAATGTATGTAATATTATTTTATTGGGGCACTTCCGGGATGAGGTTGATGTCACCATTTGTATATTATTTACTTTTCCGCACTTGGATAGACCCAAGGAGGAGAGCACAAGTAACCGGGTTCTAGAGTCCAGTAGGAGACCAACTCGAGGAGTCGAGTCCGGGTCTTCTAACTCTAGAATTGGTAGGGTTGCTTGCCGCTCTCGTAGGGGTCTAGGGGTGTGGGTTTGGCTATTCATCGCGACCGTGGAATCCGTATTTTATAGAGGCTCAAAATAAAACACGGACGTCCTAGTATATCCAATGTTTCATATGTTTCTTCTGCTGCGATATCTGTGATGTGATCATTTGATATGTGGTGATAAATGCTGTATATAGTATATATGATATATTATATAGACGTTACTTATGTTTTACACCCGCGCTAGCCCTACCCCGCTCTGCCGTTAGTTACCTAACCTAACGGTGCACGAGGGGACATCGAGGCGAATGCGGATGGCATAAGTGTACGTCGTATTTATCTGTGATGTTTAGGTGACTTAAATGATGGGACTTCATTAATATGATTAATGAAAGAAAAGAAACCTAAAAGATGTTGTGGAATCGAATTTTCAAAAACAGGTAGCTACAGTTCTTGCTTTGCATCGCGGTGTTCCTTGTAGATCATCCTGCACCTTATTCGATAAGGAAAGGGCCGAGATCCCTTCACCGGGAGTGACCCCTTTAGCAATGACTGGCAGATGCTACACCCCTCGGTTTTGTATTTTGATTGCTTTTCTAGTTCTTGCTTTGCACAGTGATATATATGATATATCCTGCACCTCATTCGATGAGGAAAGAGCCGAGATCCCTTCACCGGGAGTGACCTCTTTAGCGAAACTAGTAAAAGCCTAAAAAACACTCCATTTTAAAATCATTTGATTCTACAACGAAATCAAGTTCATTACGCAATAGGTTTTCAGAAAAACCTGTCGTAGCCCTCCGTCATTTCAGATAAGTCCTGCTTAGTATTCGTGCTGCGTTTGTTGACCTTGTCAAGGCGTAGTGTGCGGTAGCTGACCAGTATTTATCTGTTTATGCATATGATGCAGATTGGATTAGGGTAGTCGTACGGCCTTGTTGACCTTGTCAAGGGTCGTGTGGGTGGGTTTAATTCAATCAAGAAATGACGGGTTGAACTTGACTTACGGTCTAAGGTTTGTTGACCTTGTCAAGGTCATAGATCGTTCGGGGCAAAATTATCGGGAATTTCAAGTGTTGAAATTTGCAATGAGATTGCATACCTTCTATGAGATAGTTGGATCCCGATACCCGCTGCGAGTAATTGTTACTCCTGTGAGAGTTTTACACATTACAATTAGCCGATCAAGTAGGTGTCTAGAAAGGTGTCAACGGGGTTACGCCTCTGGAAAAATGAGGTTTACTTTAATTAGGTCCGTGCGAAAGCACGGGAAACCTCCCTCAAAGTACCGACACTGGCCTGGCTGAAAGATTGGAAAAGTTGTAGGGTGTAATTAATCCCGGCTAGTCTTTCCTTTTAGGGTTTGAAGGAAGATTTGATAAAAAAAGTGGGAGCCATCCTGATTAGATAAAATAATAACCAATCTGATCTTGCAAGAGCGCACGCAGAGTGGTTTCTTCTCTCTCTCTCCAGGTAGCGACCATGTCACGCCTTAATCAAGATAATAATACGGATGTTTTGACCAAACCCGCTTGTTATACTGAGCTAGGGGAACGTTGGTCCCGCTCCAACTTATAAATGTTATAAGACAACAGGAAATAGGGGATTACCAGAATTCCCGTGCCGCCCAAACGAAGAAAGTGCATGCTGATGCATCTTCTTCGGGTGTGTTCATTACAGAGAACTGTTTCTTAGTATCCTTTACGTCCTGGGTATGTGATACCGGATCAGGATCCCATATATGTAATTTGTTACATGGGCTACAGATAGGTAGAGAACTGAGAACGGGTGATAAGTTTCATGAGATAGAAACGGTGCAAGTGTTGCAGCCAAGTCTGTTGGTAGTTATCACCCTGTATTACCAGAATACATTGATTCTGAACGAATGTCATTAGATACCGAACCTGATATACAACATCATATAAGTCTCTTTATTAGTAAAGAAGAATATAATTTTGTATTGTTGGATAATGTTTTGAACATTTCCTATATCAAGAGTTGATCGGTTCAGGCATGTTATCTAAAAGCATTAACGTTCTAAATCAAACTACAGTTCTTAGTATACAGAACACATACAAGAGGAAAAGTTTAGAAATGAACGAATCCTTCTTGAGGTATTGTAGACTAGGTCATATCAATGCGACCCGACTAGCTGAAGTTACATATAGATGCATATTTAAATTAGTTTGAATTTACATCTTGTGAAACTTGCCGGTCATGTCACAGAGATAAGATGACCATAGCTATGTTTATAGGAAACAGAGAAAGAGTTAGTGAACTTTTGGGATGATACATGTTGATGTATGAAGGTCCCCTGTCTACACATGCCAAGACCGGTTCTTTGTACTTCATTACATTCTCTGATGATCTCTCAAGATTCAGGCATATGTTCCTGTTGAAACACAAGTCCGAAGCTTTTGAGATATTCACAAAATATAAGTTAGAAAGTAGAGAACCAAAACGGGTATAAGTATTATGTCCTTTGATGTGATAAAGGAGGAGATTACTTGAGCACGGAATTCCTGGATTATTCTAAACGAGAATGAGATTCTCTCTCAGCATTAGTCCTCCGTATACACCACAGCACGTCGGTGTATCGGGGCGGAGCAATCACACCCTGTGTGATAAGGTGTGCTCTATGATGAGTATTACTGAGTTTCCTATTTCCTTTTAGGGAGTTATGCACTTGTGAAGTTGCATACCTATTGAATAGGGTTCCAACCAAATCAGTTGCCTACCACTTCATATGAGATATGGAAAGGGAATAGCCCATATCTTAAGTTTGTTAAGAATTGGGGTTGTCCGGCCTATGTCTAAAAGCAAAATCCGGACAAACTCGAGGCAAGGTCAAGACTGTAGAAGTTTGTTGGATATCCCAAGCATTCACGCGGGAATATCTTCTACCTAACCGACGAACAAAAGATGTTTTGTTTCTCAATATGCCACCTTTGTGAAAGGGAATTTCTTGTGAAGAAATTAATGGTCATAAGGTAGAACTGGAAAGAGTTCCAGCTATACAAACTGCAGCTGATGATTTGGTAGAATCAAAGGATTCAATAGTATCCAACGAACCTCAGCCTCTCCGCCGATCTAGTAAGGTTTCTCACCCACCTGAGAGATACTTTAGTTTCTCTATGACAGTGGGAGCGAGGATTGCATCATAAGATGATGACCCAACTAGTTTCGAGCTGGCCATCAGGAGTGGGATTCTGTAAGAATGGTTGGATGCTTAGCAATCTGAGATGGAATCCTATACACCAAAAAAGTATGGACTTTGGTTGCTTTATCTGAAGGGTTAAATCCCCATCAGGAGCAAGTATATCTTGAGAAGATTACTTGGTGTACATGGAAAAGTTGAGACTTTCAAAACTAGACTTGTTAAAGGTTTGCATCATTGACCAAGTATGGATTATGATGAAACCTTTTTTAAGTAGCTATGCTTAAGTCCATCCAGATCCTACTTGCCATGGCTACATACCATGACTACGATATCTGGCGGTTGGGTGTCATGACTGCTTTTCTAAATGATGTTTTAGAAGAGAGAGTCTATAAGTACACAGTCAGAGGGCTTCGTAGACAGTGGGAGCAGCGGAAACGTGTGCAAGATGTTTTATGTGATAAAGCAGGCATCGCGGAGTTGGAACGTCTGTTTTGATGTGTTGGTCAAAGAGGTTGACTTCATCAAAATGGTAGATGAACCTTGTATATACAAAAGGGTAGTAGGGAGTATGGTGGTGATCCTCGTAGAGTACATGGATGACATACTCTAGATGGGGAAGGAGTTTCCTATGCTACGCTCGGTCAATCTCCGCTTATCACAATGATTCTCCATATAGGATCAAAGTGATACCTACTAAATCCTGGGTTTTGGATCTATGAGATAGATCTAATTGGATGTTACGATACTCACTAGTTGTAGTGAGATGGTATCAATCGATCCTGGGGAGAATCAATGGAAAGGTTCCAGAGTGATAAGGATGACTGAAAGTCAGTCACAGGCATTGTCTTTACCCTCAGTAAAGGGACGGTATGTTAGAAGAGTTCCAAGCTAGATACCGTGGCATACTAGGCGATAAAGGCTAGATACATCGCTACCAAAGATGCTACCAAAGAGGCAGTCTGGGTGTATATTAGTTCATGAGATGAACTTCGTTCCTACCATTATATGACAATGGAGTTGTGGCCTATGCCTAGAAACGCCCGTCCCATCAGTGATCCAGACATATTCTAAGGCAGTGTCACCTGATCATGGAGATGGTTGATCTCCAGGGGATCGAGGTTAGGAGAATAGACTCAGAGGACAACACAGCGGATCCACTCACAAAGGCATTTTCCCAGAGAGAGACTATTATGGGATGGTTGAGTATGAGATACTACAACCACTGTTATCAGATGGCCCTAGTGCAAGTGGGAGATTGTTAGTTATATGTATACCCTAGAGGCCATTACTATACATGAGATGTATATTGTAGTGGATGCTTGGACATATATAGGGACGACTTTCTTGCTCGACATGATAGTATGCTATATGGTTACTCTTTACCTTAACGTGTACACTGATTGTCTCTCTGTTACATGTTGGTAAAGCCCTTAAGATGTGTACTTGACTGCCTGGACTATGATGCGGATCATACTAGTGGGGACATGGTAGTCCATAAGTACATCCTTCAAGGTCCCTAGTTGTGGGTGTATCGAGACGGGGCATCGATATACCAGAGTAGACTAGTGTATACCTTCTCGACCCATGTAGATGGGCGATGGATGATCCCATATCCATTGGTGTTTGACATCAGAGATGATATACGGGTGCTCAGTGGAGACTGGGTACACTGGACGGACTCGCCGAGAACTCCCAGATGGTATTATACCTTACGTCAGATGGCAGTTCTCTGGTGACACTGGTACAGGTTAGTCTGTAGACCCGAGATCGTCATAGAGTCTTGTGTGATTCCCACTGTGCTTTGATTTCCACCTTACCACGTCTAAGAGGGCGTGCAAAACGGTGGTTTTTGCATACAGTCCCGAGTCACATGGAGACAATGAGCGATAGGAGGGGTTTCGTCTCTTCCGGTATTGGGGGTTGATGTTGCGCTATGCTCGATTGGCCATAACAGGGAAGTCCCTGGCCAGGGCTGGTTTAGAGATTTACTGGTAAGTGTTACCAGTAGTTTTTCGACCCGTTATGAGCCTCATATCGACATGACTTATTGGTTATTGTGGTCTGACGTTTTACCACCCCTAGACTTGATATGCGACATATCAGACGAGTAGACCGGACTGTACGGTAGTGTCACCGTCAGGCTTTTTGCAGGAGTTGGAGCGGGCTTGCTTGCTGATCTTCTGATCGCTCAATACCCGGGTAGCCGTTACGTCCAGCTAGTACCGCTGACAGCTTATGGGTGCTTGATATGATCATCACCTACTGCCGGCGTATTGACGAGTCTTTAGAGTCCTACACAGAGGTTTTACTGGCTCAGGAAAAACGAAATAGGAGCGCATATGTGATATGTGCGGGACCGAGAATAATGCGAGTATGTGATACCGTATTCTATTCTCGCGATGTTGGTATCGATCGGTTATATGCGATATAACCTGGTTATTGAATCAAGGGTTGATTCGATAAGTCGATACGTTGGATGTTAGTCGGTTTTATGTGATGTAACCGGATTATTAAGTCAAGTGTTGATTTAATAATTTAATGTATAATTGTATATGAGATATACTATTTTACATTAACTAACATTGGTTCACTTAAGCATTTGTTTTTCTCACTTGTGCACAACTTAATATATATGTGATATATATTTATTTGTGTTCATTTTTTTGTATCATGGTTGTTGATACAACTATCATGGGTGTATAAGACTTATACCATACTAATTATAGGTTTATGTTTTTATATTTAAAGTAATTCTAAAATTAATGGATAATGAGCTCACATGCATGAAGCTTCATGAAGCTTATGGTTGCATTGACTTAGTCCACTAGTTTTATTTTACTTAAGATATTAATTAACCTAACCACTATAATTAGCCATGGTTATGTCTCTACATGAGTTAGTATATGATACCCACTCACCCATGGTTAGCTAACTCTCTCTCTTGATTAGTTTTCATTCTCATTTTGAGCTCATCTTCTTCCTCCTTCAATTTCTTTCTAGGGTTTGATAAAGAGAGAGAATGATAGTGAGAAAAGAAATTCTAAAGTGTACACATTTCCTATTTCATCATCCTCTACTAGACTAGCACTTTAGTTTAAGGTGTTTGCTTCACTAATTCTCTAGTTAGTGAAGTAGAAGCTTGAGTTCGTATTCCCTCGACGTAGATCATCTTCGGCCTCGAAGACTTCAAGCAATACCGTTGCAATCTTCTCATGGAGCCGTCTGAGAGTCCGGGAGTTTGATGATCGCAGCGAAGGGACTACAACAAGGAGCTTTAGAAGTGAAGGACCGATCTACAAAGGTTGTATTTCGTATTCACTTAGTGATAATTGTTATTTACTAGCATGTGTTACCCTAATTATCTAGCAAAGATCTTATTTAGAGTTATTCGGCATGGCTAAAATTTTAATCGGGCATGGTTGATGCCTTGTAGAACCTTCTTAAAGTGCCTAGTAACCCTACAGTTACGTCCAGCTAGTACCGCTGACGGCTTGTGGGTGCTTGATATGATCATCACCTACTGCCGGTGTATTGACGAGTCTTTAGAGTCCTACACAGAGATTTCCTGGCTTAGGCGAAACGAAGTAAGAGCACATATGTGATATGTGCGGGACCAAGATTAATACATGTATGTGATACCTTATTCTATTCTCGCAATATGTGATATCGGTCGGTTATATGTAATATAGCTGGGTTATCGAATTAAGTGTTGATTCGATAAGGTGATACATATGATATTAGTCGGTTATATGTGATATAGCCGGATTATTAAATCAAGTGTTGATTTAATAATTTAATGTATAATTGTATATTTGATATACTAACATACATTAACTAATATTAGCTCACTTGTGCATTTCTTTTTCTCACATGTGCACACTTAATATATATGTGATATATATTATTGTGTCATGCTTGTTGATACATGCTACATGGATGTATGAGACTCACACCATGCTCATAATAATGTAGGGTTTATTTATTTATAGTAAATCAAATAATTAGTTGGAAATTAAGCAAATGGTTGAAGCTTGTGGAACCATTGACTTAGTCCATTAATTTTGTTTTACATAAGATATTTATTAACTCAACCATTATCTTGAGCCATGGTTAAGCCTCTACATGAGTTAATATGAGATATTATCTCACCCATGGTTGCTATTCTCACTCATAACATTATTGCTTCATCTCCTTCTTCATCAAGAGTTATCTCTCTAGGTTTTGAGGAGGTGAGGAAAATTAGTGAGAAAAATATTTCTAAAGTGAGAAAAATTCCTACTTCATCAACCTACACTAGATTGGCCATTTAGTTTAGGTTGTTTGCTTCACTAATTCCTAATTAGTAAAGAGGTAGCTTGAGTTAGTGTCTTCTCGACGTAGATCATTTTCGGCCTCGAAGACTTTAAGCAAGTTTGTTCCTTTCATCTTGTAGAGCCTCTCTAGAGTCTAGATGATCACTATTTGGATCGAAGGGACTACTACACAGAGCTTTTGAACTGAAGGACCGGTCTAAAAAGGTTGTATTCCTTGTTCACTTTGTATGTAAAGTTGTTTACATTCATTTTTCGTCTGATTCTCTAGTTAAGATTCTAGGGTTAGCATGGCAAATTTTTGAAAATGGCATGGATGATGCCTCCCGAAACCTCGTTGTCATGCTAGGTAACCCTACAGTGGTATCAGAGCCAAGCTCGAGAATTAGACGATGTTTGTAGAATTACGAAACCGAAATAACTCCGAAACATCGAAACACAAAACCTAGTTTCTATCGATTTTTAAAAGTTCTCGAAATTTTTTTTAAGCAACTGCAGAATGTTATATGACATGTAACATGAACACCAGACAAAAACGAGCCCCTTTCACCCGTTTTGCCCCGGCGACATGTGAAGATTAGACCGGCCTGGCCGGTTCTGGATGCTTTGTTTTGCTTCGTTTTCGTTTGGTGTTCTGGTCTCTGGGTTTTGGTGTTTCAAGTGTTGCTTGTTTTTACTGAAATTGCATGTGATGTTATCTTTCTGTAAAGGAAATTCGAAGTGTTTTGTAGTCGTAATTCTAACATTGTTTTGGGTTATTTAGACGACGTTAAAAAGTTCGAACGAATTCAATAACCCATTTTCTCCCTCGCTGGAAATTTTTCAAAAGTTGGATTTTTCCAAGTTACAAAACATTCAAAAATTATGCAAGTAATTCTATGGACCCTCTAGAAGAATAAAACCCTAACTCGATTCTATGACAGCCGGAACCGCCGTCAAACCCTAGGGTTTGCAGTAGTTCCGTGGCGCCATAGGTGAGGCAAGGGTTGGCCCTTCTACGGTTGGTCCATAGGTACTGTGGCATGTTCTAAGTATTTCTTAACTGTGCTCAAGTGTTGAGCTCTTTGGGAAATTTTGGGTGTTTGTTGATTCGATCGGAATGTTTAATATCGTCTACCTATCTATGGAATGTGATACAATATTTGGAATCTATTGTTAGTGTATATGCCCTAGAGGCCATTACTGTATCATACTAGTTTATATATTACTTAATGGAAGCTTGGGATATTCACAGTTGTATAGACAATCTTGCTCAAAATGGTAGTATGCTACTTAGTTTGTTTCTACTTTAATATGTGCATGTGTTTCTTTTAGCATATTGCTTATACATATTAGTGGAGCCCTTAGGATCTTTGCTTGATTACCAGCGTTGTGATGGCAGCCGCACTTGTGGGGGCTGGGTAATCTATAAGCACATCCTTATACAGGTCCCTAGTCATAGGATTATCGAGATAGGGCATCGATACTCCGGAGTAGACTAGCGTATGCGCTTCTCATCCCAGCAGGGGAGATGGTCTGTCCCACAGCCATCAGTACGTTGTACTGGAGATAGTATATGGGTGCTCGTTAGGTTATGAGTACACTGGATAGGACTCGTCGGGAACTGTTGGTTGGTATTATACCTATCGTCAGTTATCAGTTCACAGGTAACATGAGTACAGCTTAGTCCGTTGACTTGACACTGTCACTTCGCCTCGAGTGTGTTCCTACTGTTCTTTGATTACTACCCTACCACGGCTCAAAGGAGTCGTGCAAACAGGTAGTAGTTGGGTGCAGTCCCGAAGCACTTGGAGGCAGTGACGGTTAGACAGGATTCGTCTCTCCCGGTATTGGGGGTTGATATCGCGTTGTGTCTAGGAGAGCCATTACACATAGTCGTCCCTGGCCAGGGCAAGCGAGATATACTGGTAGGTTTCCAGTGTTATCTCAGGGTGTTCTGGGCTACACTCCGACACGACTTGTACCGCTATTAGGGGACTGTCGTTCGCCACCCCCTAGGCCCGCTATGCGATATTCTTAGACGAACAGACCGGACTGTACGGAGATTGTCACATTCAGGCTCAGTAGGAGTTCAGATGGGTTTACCTCATCGGTCTTCTTATCAACATCTACTTGGGGACCGTTACGTACAGCTAGTGCCGCTTGCGGTCTGTGGTTAAACCCACTGCCAGCGTAGTGTCGAGTCTTTAGAGTCCTACACAGAGAGTTTCCCTGCACTGAGCGAAAGGTATAGAGGCCGTATGGTTTTACGGCAGGGCTACGATCACTTACGTACACTTGTGTGCATATGCTGTTCGGGCAGGCAATACTAGTGGGATTTGGTTTAAGCCGGATCTTAGTATTGCACGGATGGATTTGTTTTGTCTTCTGTGCATTCGTATTCTACGGAATGCGGATGCGGGTGTGTATGCACAGTTTTGAGGAGCGAAGAGGAAGGAGGTGCCTCGTTAGGGTTTTGACAGTTGATTCGGTCAAAACCATAATGTGGCGGACTCATTAGGGTTTTGGCAGTTCGTTCGGTCAAAACCATTATGAGCCGGGGACATTATTTACTAATCTTTTTAGTGATAATTATGTGATGGCTAATTGCTTTGACCATTTGACTATACTTGACTTTGTTGACCATTTGACCAAAGTTGACTTGGACCTTCATGAGAGGTCTAGAGTTTTCTTTGGTTTTCTTTTTATTTTTGGATATGAAAATGGTCAAGTCAATTGTTGCCAACAACTTTATCTTGAAAAGATTAGTCATGATGATGTTGGTGTATTATTGCAACCATGGTTCATTTCCTTTCGTTCATAACTCATTTCTCATTCTCTCTCTTGTGAGAAGAAAAGAAAAAGCTCCATGGTTGTTCCTTCTTCTTCCTCCTCTTGATTCTTCCTTTGATCTCATGTGTTGAGAGAAAAAGGATCCAAATAGAAAAACACATCCATCTACTACTTCTACACAACCTAGGACATCAAGCCTAGCGATCTTGTTGCCCTAGTTTCCTCGGCTCGAGGTGGAGCTCGGAGTACAACTCTCGGGTGGATCGTCTTCAACTCAAGAAGGCCGTGGAGGTGATCAAGATCCGGATCGACCCTCGGAGCGTGGATGGACGAGCAGGACAGCGGAATGAAGATCCGAAGGACCGGTATCGTGAGGTATAATCTCTATGGTATAGTAGATAGCACCTCAAGTAGTTTGCTAGTTTGTTGTTTAGAAAAGATCCTTTCTTTTAGTCCATGTTGCTTCGCGCCAAAAATTGTTTTTTACCGTTTCCGCCTCCCCGTAAGAACCGGGGTGAGAAACGTGGACTTACATCTATACTAATTAGTTTTGTGAAAATTGATTAGTTGCTTGTAAATTTAACATTTCGGTCTCGGTAGGAATCGGGAATCTTGTTGAATTACCCGATTTCTTTTGAAAATGCGTTTTCATGAGTGAGACCCAAATGTAAGATTTACAATGTTAGGCATGAAATCCGAAGTATGTGATATTCCGGGTTTATGATATTTAAGGCGTGTGTCGATTCCAAGTGTTGTAGTTTGACATTTTCTTTTCTGCGACTGTAAGTGTAATATATGGTGTATCGCCGGTTTCGTTGCTATATGTCAACGACAATTGGGATACGCATATTTACTTAAGTTAATGACATGTGATGTTATGTGTTACTGGGATATGTTATTTTGGATCATCGTGTTTTGAATAGCCGGGATTTTTTATATGAGATGAGAGTTTTTCATTTTCATTCATGTAAAAAACTTGTATGTAATATTCTGTTAATTAGGGCACTTCCGGGTTGAGGATGATGTCACCATTGATGTATATTATTTACTTTTCTGCATTAGGATAGACCCAAGGTGGGGAGCACAAGTAACCGGTTTCTAGAGTCCAATGGGAGACCATCTCGAGGAGTCGAGTCCGAGTCTCCTAACTCTAGAATTGGTGGGGTTGCTTGCCGCTCTCGTAGGGGTCTAGGGATGTGGATTTGGCTATTCATCGCGACCGTGAAATCCGTGTTTTTACTGGCTTAATATAAAATACGGACCTCCTAGTATATCCAATATTTCATATGTTGACTTCTGCTGCTGATATTCTATGATGTGATCACTTTATATACGTGAGACGAATGCTTTATTATTATATATATGATATATAATAAACATTGCTTATGTTTTGCACCCGTGCTAGTCCCGCCCCGCTATGCCGTTAGTTAAGTAACCTAACGGTGCATAACGGGACACTGTGGCGAATGCGGATGGCATAAGTGTACATTGTATTTTCGTTTCTTATGTGATGGTTAGAAAGAATAAATGATGGGACTTCATTAATGAGATTAATGAAAGAAAAGAAACCTAAAGATGTTGTAGAATCAACTTTTCAAAAAGGGTAGCTCTAGTTTTTGCTTTGCATAGCGGTATTCCTTGTAGAATATCCAACACCTCATTCGATGAGGAAAGAGTCGAGATCTCTTCACCGGGAGTGACCTATTTAGCAGAAGCTAGCAGATGCTACAACCCACTCGATTTTGTTTTTGATTTCCTTCTTAGTTCTTGCTTTGCATAGCGGTATTCCTTGTAGAATATCCAGCACCTCATTCGATGAAGAAAGAGCCGAGATCCCTTCACCGGGAGTGACCTCTTTATCGAAACTAGTAAAAGCCTAAAAAACACTCCTTTTCAAAATCACTCGATTCTACAACGATATCAAGTTCATTACGCAAAAGGTTTTCTTAAAGACCTGTCGTAGCCCTCCGTCATTTCAGATAAGTACTATTTAGTATTCGTACTGCATTTGTTGACCTTAGCCAAGGCGTAGTGTGCGGTAGCTAATTAGTGCTTATCTGCAGCATATGATGCGATTGAGTTAGGGTAGTCGTATGGCTTTGTTGACTTTATCCAAAGGTCGTACGGGTAGGTTTAATTCAATCATGAAATGACGGGTTGAACTTGACTAGCGCATATGATTTGTTGACCATAGCTGTTACGCCCCGCTTCCCAAAGTGCGCTAAGTTCGGCACGTGACAGAGCCAACCATGCTACCTGTGGCTAGAAAACGTCCCTCCACAGTCACATTACGGCTGTCTATAAGATATCAAGAACAGTACAAATAAAATAAACTATCTAGTACATGTCAATTTGCCAGAATGAACGAGTCAAGAAATAATATGCGGAAGCAATAAATCTAATAAACAAAAACATCTGGAAAGTACATCCCAAATACGGGCTCACATCAGGAAATAAAAGTACAGAAATAAAACTAAACTAACTAGATACTAACAGGATCCTCACTGCTCAGCCTGTCGGCTGAAATACTCCTGATCGGCCTGCGAAAGAGGTAAAGGATCTGGGCCATGCAAAACCCAGACGTCGGTGCGTCATAATATCAAAAAATAATAAATGAACAGGATACACGAGATATGCAGGCATGGATATAAACGATAACATGAATATAACCAGTAACATAGATATGGAACAGTGAAGTGTATACGTGCAGGTGAAGTGCAGTGAGTAATCTAAACTATACTACTGGGTTATCTATTCTAAAGTCTTTAAAATCAATTAATGTAATCCTTATCGTAACCCATCAGACTATGCCCAGTTCATTCCCCATGGGACCATGGTAACATGATTATTCAGTATATGCCCCGTCATTCCCCACGGGACCACGGTAACAGGATTTTTCCGTAACGCCCGAAAATACAACAAACAATATAATAGCCCTTTGAGTTACGTTCGGTTAAATTCTTGATTTCCCCTTACCCCAACGTTATGTGTTCAAGTCAGGTATTAAAAAATCTGGAGCTAATGCAAACACAGGATCAAGCGGGTATAGGTTTGTCTATGCAGACAACAGGATACGTCCGTCAGGACAACATGTCAGGATTGTCAACATTAGGAACAGGATCAGGTATCCAGTCAAGACGTGGTATATCAAGTCATGTCATGTAGTGCACAGTGTATCAAATGGGTGCCCAACAGTAAAATATAGCAAGTATCGAATCACGGTAAAATACTGATGTACGGTAAAAAGCATAGATGCACAAATGTCTATCAGGGATCACATCTACAACTCTATGACTACGTAGGATGCACATTATCAAGCATGGGGTGTTAAGATAACAGTAATATGAAATAATGTGACATGGCATGCAGCTAGATATATAATTAATGATATGGATGCGTACAGGTATCGAAAAACAGTAAAACAGTAACATGGATGTACAATGCAGTGAACATATGATATTTTTATTCATATGGATGCAAAATATATATCATAGCATGTAATAAGGTAAACTTGCCTAATTGGATCTCACGACGGGGTGCGAACGCCGCGTCTGACGTCGATAAATGTCGCGACGCACACACGCACGCACAGAACTGAACCAAGCAAAGCAAGAACACGACCACGCTGGCTGGGAACGTCAACTGGATCGCCTGGATCATCGACGACGGCCACGGCTCCGGCGATCACCGGAAAAAAAATATGAAATCAAGAAACAAGAAGAAGAGAAGAAGAAGGAAGAAAGGAGAAGGGCTGGGGTTGTATTATGGATTCAGAGGCGATGCAGGGGATACGACGACGACAATGGGCCGTCGACGGCAAGATCCACGGCGATGACAGTGGCCGCGGTGTGCAAGTTCTTGTAGGGTCGGGTGTGCTGGTTAGGTGGGCTCGGGTTGGTTGTCGTTGGGGAGTTTGGAGAGAGGGGTGAGGAGGTTGCGACGGGGTGAGGCCGACGAGGTGATCGGCGGTGAGGGTGCCAGCGACGTGATGTGCATGCTGGGTTGGGTTGCAGTGGGTTGGTCGGGGTTGATGGTTTGGGGTCGGGAAAGAAGAGAGAGGAGGAAGGGATGGTGGTCGTGATGGCGATGGGAGGGCGAGGTCGACGGCGAGGCGAGCTCCGGCGGCGACGAGCGCAAGCGAGGTCGATGGGTTTTGGAGCTCGGGATGGGTTCGTCGTGGAGTTGGTTGCAGGGGAGAGAGAGGTGAGCGGGGAGAGAGAGAAAGTGAGGTTGGCGATGAGAGGAGGCGACGAGTGGTGAGGTGAGGTGGCGAGTGGCGTGGGCTCTCGCGTGGGTTCGAAAGAGGACGAGGCGGGAACAGGGAAGAAGAAGATGAGGGAGAAGAGAGAGTGTACATGGGTTAGGTAGGGGAATGGATTTAGTAAAAAAATAAATATAATATATATAAAGATATATATGTCGAGGAGAGAGAGAGAGAGATCTGTGAGATTTAACAAAAAAGATTTTTGGATTAAAAAATCTATACTCGGTTAATTTGTTAAAAAATCTTATATGAAACAGTTAACGAATAGAGATTTAAAATATTAAGAATTTAAGTTTTCGGTTAAAACAAAAATAGTCCAAAACACGTCCGGGTCGGGTCTAAAATTACGGTTTGAAAATACGGATAATATGTGTTTCAACCAAAACCAAAACAGGATATCCGGCTAACGAAAAAGCATACCCCCAAGAACGGATGCACGTAGCGTACACGTAGCGATCCAAACAGGTCCGTTTCACTGAACGGGATGAGAACATGATGTACGGATGCTACCACAGGGTCAGGGGTTTGATACAGGCTATGCTAGATATTTTTAAAATATTTTATTTGACTTTACTTGTTTTGTTAAAAAAAATGCAGATGCTCGATATAATGTAAGTATGCAGAATAAACATGAAAGTGCACGGATCCTCGTAACTAGCCAGGATAAATCATAAACAGGAATCAAGACGGGTTTCTAGCAAGCGGGTCGGGTCGGATGCAAATACAGATGCCAATTATACTATTCACACCCAAACAACAATAAATCAAGAAATAGCCATAAATAAAGAAATACCCAAAAATAGAACTGGTATAAATTAACTAGGGTGTTACATTATACCCAACTACAAAAGAATTTCGTCCTCGAAATTCCCAAAACAAGAAAAGTAAACAAACATGAAACTACGAGAAGAGGTATGGAAACTTCTGTCGAATATCGTCTTCTCATTCCCAAGTCGATTCCCCATGCGAGCGATTCCCCCATGAAAGAAGTACGAGCGGGATAACCTTGTTCTTAAGGACCTTTTCTCTTCGATCGACAATCGACATCGGTCGTTCTTCATATGTCAAATCCTCCCTTATAGTCAGCTCCGAATGATCTAGTACGTGCGTTTCATCTCGAACATACTTATGGAGTTGAGATACATGAAACGCGTCATGAACACTCGCCAAAGATGGTGGTAAAGCCAATCGATAAGCCACTTCTCCAACACGCTCAATAATATTGAAAGGCCCCACGAATCGAGGGCTAAGCTTGCCTCGACTCCCAAAACGAATCACTCCTCTAGTCGGTGATATCTTCAAGAATAGCAGATCACCAACAGCGAACTCTAGAGGTCTTCTCGATGTTTCGGCCCAACACTTCTGCCGATCTTGTGCTGCCTTCATGTGATTCCGGATCGTATTGACTTTCTCCACGGTTTGCACGATCAAATCCGGTCCCAACAATCTTCGTTCTCCAACATCGTCCCAACAAACGGGTAAGCGACACTTGTGACCATACAATGCTTCGAATGGAGCCATCTGAATAGTCGCCTGAAAACTGTTATTGTAAGAAAACTCCACCAGGTGTAGATGATCCTCCCATGAACCCTTGAAATCCAACATGCAAGCTCTCAACATATATTCAAGAGTTTGGATCGTTCTCTCCGACTGGCCATCTGTCTGAGGATGATAAGCGGTGCGAAACTTCAATCACGTCCCCAAACTTTCCTGTAAACTCCTCCAGAAGTGCGATAAGAATCGGGTATCACGGTCGGAAACGATGCTCACAGATACTCTATGCAATCTCACAATCGCCTGCATGTACCGTTCTGCTAACGCTTCCGTTGACTGACCAACTCGAAACGGTATGAAATGAGCTTCCTTGGTCAATCGATCAACAATCACCCAAACTGCATTATTACCCTTTGGACTCCGCGGTAAAGATGTCACGAAATCCATGGTTATATGTTCCCACTTCCACTGAGGAATCGGAAGCGGTTGCAATAAACCAGCTACTTTTTTATGTTCAGCCTTAACTTGCTGACACACCAAGCACTTCGCTACAAAGCGGGCGACTCTCTTTTCATACCTTCCCACCAAAAATGCTGTCATAGATCACGGTACATCTTTGTGCCTCTTGGATGTACAGAATATGCGGAACTGTGTGCCTCTCTCATAACTTCTTCGCGAATATCTCCTTTCGGCACACACAAATGGCTACAATAACGCAACGAACCATCTTCATGAATCAACAAGTCTGTTCGAAGTCCCGCCTCTATCTGTTCTCGAAATTTCTGCAATCTTGGGTCCTGTGACTGCGCTGCTTTAATACTCTCGATCAACGACGATTGTATTTGCAGCTGCATCAACTGTCCCGAAGAATGCAGTAGCACGATCTCCAACTCGAATCTCCGAAAATCTTCGATAAGCTCCTTCTGTGCAGTCAACATCCGAATTGCTGTCAACCGACTAAGCGCATCCGGCACTACATTAACTTTCCCTGGATGGTACTTGAGATCAAGATCATAATCAGCCATCAGCTCCAACCATCTACAGCTGCCTCATGTTAAGCTCTTTCTGCGTGAACACGTACTTTAAATTTTTGTGATCGGTGAACACTTCGACCCTTTCGCCTAACAAGTAGTGTCTCCAAATCTTCAAAGCGAAAATCACAGCTGCAAGCTCCAAATCATGA
The DNA here is from genome assembly GCA_030015575.1 of Agapanthus africanus. Lineage (NCBI taxonomy): Eukaryota > Viridiplantae > Streptophyta > Magnoliopsida > Asparagales > Amaryllidaceae > Agapanthus > Agapanthus africanus. Next base: position 559,994,715 of record JASDDO010000022.1, on the reverse strand, counting down.
GTTGGGTAATTTTTCTCATGGGTCTTCAACTGTCTCGATGCGTAAGCTATAACCTTCCCATGCTACATCAAAACACATCCTAAACCTTTCCCAGACGCGTCGCTGTGAATCACCAATCCTCCGGAACCGTCTGGTACGATCAAAATAGGAGCGGTTATCGATTTTTGCTTCAACTCTTCAAAAGCTGACGCACAACTATCCGTCCACACGAACGGTATCTCCTTCCGTGTAAGCTTGGTCAAAGGCTCAGCTAAACGAGCAAAATTCTCCACAAACCTTCTGTAATACCCGGCAAGTCCAAGAAAACTTCTGATCTCTGCTACGTTCTTCAGAATAGGCCAATCTTGAACTGCTGCAATCTTCACAGGGTCAACGGCGATTCCATCTCCGGATACAACATGCCCCAAAAACTTCACTTCTTCAAGCCAAAACTCTCACTTGCTCATCTTTGCATATAATCTTTCTTGCTTCAACGTCTGCAATGTGATCTTCAAGTGTTCTACATGCTCTTCTAGGCTCCTCAAGTAGACCAGAATATCATCGATGAACACCACTATAAACTGGTCCAAGAACGGTGAAAAGATTCGGTTCATCAAGTCCATAAATATCACCGGCGCATTCGTGAATCTGAATGACATCACTAAATACTCGTAATGTCCATATCGAGTTCGAAACGCAGTTTTGCAAATATCCTCTGATTTAACTCGAACTTGATGATATCCGGATCGCAAATCTAGCATCGAGAATACCCTCGCGCCACTGAGTTGCTCGAATAATTCTCCAATGCGAGAGATTGGGTACTTGTTCTTAATAGTCACCCGGTTTAATTCTCGATAATCGATGCACATCCTCCTTGTGCCATCCTTCTTCTTGACTAGAAGAACTGGAGCTCCCCAAGGTGAATTGCTGCTGCGAATCCAACCCTTCTCAAGCAATTCGGTAACCTGCTTCTTGACTTCTTCCAACTCCACTGGTGCCATCGGATAGTACGCCTTTGAGATTGGCGTTGCACCAGGAACAAGATCGATCGTGAACTCCACATCTCGTTTTGGTGGTAAACCCGAGATGTCCTCGAACACGTCTATGAACTCTCGAACTACAGATGGCGCTTCCTCCTTATCAACTTCCATCGACGAAAGAACATTGTTTGTCGGCCTATCCCTAAACTCGACTGGCCCGACAGAACTTCTACCTTCAGCAAAAACAAACTCCGGATGTCCGGGAATCTGGAAAATCACTTTCTTTGCCCTACAATCAATGTGAGCGTAGAAAGTGCCAAGAAAGTCCATTCCCAAGACGACAACATAACTGCCGGTATCGATCACTAAGAAATCTATAAATAACTCCCGTCCACAGATAACAACTGAACAATGTTTGCATTCACTACAAGATATAATCTTCCCATTCCCAGTGTGTATGTCCCAACAACAAGACAGGGCCGTGCAAGCAATCAAGTATGCAAAAGTAAACTTGGACTACATAAAACAATGGGATGCACCAGAATCGAATAATGCTAATGCAGGAAAATCATGAACAAGTAGGATACCCGAAACGACTTCCCCTGAAGCCTTGGCCTCTTCAGCCGTCAGAGTAAAGGCTCGAGCTTGATTAGGTCCCTGAGTTATCTGCTTCTGCCCCTGAATCTGCTTCTGTGGTGGCCTCTGAGTATCTTCCTTCAAACGTTGCTTCGACGGACAAGTATCGATGGTATGATCAGCTGATCCGCAAATAAGACAAAGTCCAAGTCTCCTTCGATAATCTCTCCAGAAGTGACCCGGTCGTTAACAGTAGTCGCAAAACACTCTTCCTTTCTGCTCGGGTGTGACGGGCCTCTTCATAGGTACAACACCACGTCGATTCACCAGAATATCTCTGCGTATAGGCGCTCGGTTCGGCGTAAATGCCATCTTCCGTACCACAACTGCCTGTTGCTGCGTACCCCTTGTCTTCATTGATAAGCTCTGCTGCTCTCGGGCTACTTTAAGAACTTGCGAGAAAGTGGTCAATCCCAGAGATATAATGTGCCTCTGGATTTCCATGTCCAAACTGCACATGAACCTTCATGCCCTATCAGCATCGTTGGCAACCAAAGGTCCCGCGAATCGACTGAGTCGTGTCCACTCAGCCGCATGCACGTCCACGGATCCGTCATTCTGCTTCAGACTGATAAATCTTTCTTCCATTTCTTCCCGTGCAGTCTGCGGAAAGAACTTCTCCAAGAAACTCTGCGAGAAAGTTACCCAACTGATCGGCTTAGGCAAACGGGTCTCTTCCACAAGCCACCACTCATGGGCATAGTCCACCAATTGGATGCGTACAACATCCACTCTCCAGTCCTCCGGAATATGTGCTGCAACGAGCAGATTCTCCGTATCGACTAGCCACTGCTCTGCTGGCAACGGCTCCTCCAAACCAGTGAAAGTGGATGGACCAAGTCTCCTGAAATCCACCACGGTACCCACACGCTTACTGGTTTGGCTGCAACGGTGTTTACGGACTGCTAGATGGTCTGCAAACCTTCATGAAAAGCTTCGTCTTGCCGCTGATTCAGATCGGTTTGCCGCTTCTGGTTCTCCAGCATCCCACGAATTACTCTAAGCAATGCGGCGTCATCAACACGCCTCTGGTACGATCGCAGTTCTCTATCCGCCATGATCCTAAAACCAAGACACCGAAGAGGATCAGCATGATAAACAAGATTCAAACTTGCGATAAAACATAAAGTGGGAAGCAATGAAACCGAGAGAAGCAAGGTATTATAATGACCATAAAATAAGGAAGTGAATCTAGACTAAGACTCCAAATTACTTAAATAGAGTACCACATTGTAACCATGCTGCAGTTCATAGTTACAATCACATAACTCCGTTCAAGTCGCCCAAATCCTAGTATCAGAATAGAGAGAAACAATAGGGAACCTGAAGGTTTCAAGTCGAGATGCAAAGTTGTTTGCATATCGTCAAAACAAGGGTCAAGAGAAAGATATGATTCAAGAATCACGATAACAATGTGGTAGGACATGTTCCTAATTACGGGTCTGATTCGTGTATTGGGTCCAATACCCAACTACAAAAGAATCAAACCCGATTAACCTAAATCCTATGGCTCTGATACCAAACAAACCCTGTCACGCACCGCTTCCCAGAGTGCGCTAAGATCGGCACGTGAAAAAGCCAACCATGCTACCTGTGGCTAGGAAACGTCCCTCTACAGTCACATTATGGCTGTCTATAAGATATCAAGAACATTACAAATAAAATAAACTATCTAGTATATGTCCATTTGCCAGAATGAACGAGTCAAGAAATAATATACAGAAGCAATAAAACCAATAAACAAAAACATTTGGAAAGTACGTCCCATATACGGGCTCACATCAGGAAATAAAAGTACGGAAATAAAACTAAACTAACTAGATACTAACAGGATCCTCACTGCTCGGCCTGTCGGCTGAAATACTCCTGATCGGCCTTCGAAAGAGGTAAAGGATCTGGGCCATGCAAAACCCAGACGTCAGTGCGTCATAATATCAAACAATAATAAATGAACATGATACACGAGATATGCAGGAATGAGTATAAACGATAACATGAATATAACCAGTAACATGGATATGGAACAGTGAAATGTATACGTGCAGGTGAAGTGCAGTGAGTAATCTAAACTATACTACAGGGTTATCTATTCTAAAGTCTTCAAAATAAATTAATGTAATCCTCATCGTAACCCATCAAACTATGCCCCATTCATTCCCCACGGGACCACGGTAACATGATTATTCAGTATATGCCCCGTTCATTCCCCACGGGACCATGGTAATAGGATTTTTCCGTAACGCCCGGAAATATGGAAAACAATATAATAGCCCTTTCAGTTACGTTCAGTTACATTCTTGATTTCACCTTACCCCCAAGGTTATGTGTTCAAGTCAGGTATTGATAAATCTGGAGCTAATGCCAACACAGGATCAAGCGGGTACAGGTTTGTCTATACAGACAACAGGATACGTCCATCAGGACAACATGTCAGGATTGTCGGCATTAGGAACAGGATCAGGTAACAAGTCAAGCAGTGGTATATCAAGTCATGTCATGTAGTGCACAATGTATCAAATGGGTGCCTAACAGTAAAATGTAGCAAGTATCGAATCACGGTAAAATACGGATGTACGGTAAAAAGCATGGATGCACAAATGTCTATCAGGGATCACATCTACAACTCCATGACTACGTAGGATGCACATTATCAAGCATGGGGTGTTAAGATAACAGTAATATAAAATAATGTGACATGGCATGCAGCTAGATATATAATTAATGGTATGGATGCGTACGGGTATCGAAAAACTGTAAAACAGTAACATGGATGTACAATGCAGTGAACATGTGATACTTTTACATATGGATGCAAAATATATATCATAGCATGTAGCAAGGTAAACTTGCCTGATCGGATCTCACGACGGGGTGCGTACGCCGCGTCTGACATCGATAAATGTCGCAACGCACACGCGCGCGCGCACAGAACTGAACCAAGCAAAGCAAGAACACGACCACGCTGGCTGGGAATGTCAACTGGATCTCCTGGATCTTCGACGACGGCCACGGCTCCAGCGATCACCGGAAAAAATATGGAATCAAGAAACAAGAAGAAGAGAGGAAGAAGAAAGAAGGAAGGAGAAGGGTTGGGGTTGTGTTCTGGATTCAAAGGCGAGGCAGGGGATACAACGATAACGATGGGCCATCGACGGTGAGATCGACGGTGATGACAGTGGCCGCGGTGTGCAAGTTCTTGCAGGGTCAGGTGTGCTGGTTAGGTGGGCTCGGGTTGGTTGTCGTTGAGGAGTTTAGAGAGAGGGGTGAGGAGGTTGTGACGGGGTGAGGTCGACGAGGTGATCAGCAGTGAGGGTGCCGACGACGTGATGTGTAGGCTGGGTTGGGTTGCAGTGGGTTAGTCGGGTTTGATGGTTTCGGGGTCGGGAAAGAAGAGAGAGGAGGAAGGGATGGTGGTCGTGACGGCAACGGGAGGGCGAGGTCAACGGCGAGGCGAGCTCCGGCGGCGACGAGCGCAAGCGTAGTCGATGGGTTTTGGAGCTCGGGATGGGTTCGTCGGGGAGTTGGTTGCAGGGGAGAGAGAGGTAAGCGAGGGGAGAGAGAAAGTGAGGTTGGCAATGAAAGAAGGCGACGAGCGGTGAGGCGAGGCGGCGAGTGGCGCGGGCTCTCACGCGGGTTCTAACGAGGATGAGGCAGGAACAGGGAAGAAGAAGATGAGGGAGAAGAGAGAGAGTGTACGTAGGTTAGGTAGGGGAATGGGTTTAGTAAAAAAATAAATATAATATATATAAAGATATTTATGCAGAGGAGAGAGAGAGAGAGCTGTGAGATTTAACAAAAAAGATTTTTGGATTAAAAAATCTATACTCTGTTAATTCGTTAAAAAAATCTTAAATGAAACAATTAACGAATAGAGATTTAAAATATTAAGAAAATTTGAGTTTTCGGTTAAAACAAAAATAGTCCAAAACACGTTCGGGTCAGGTCTAAAATTACGGTTTGAAAATACAGATAATATTCATATCAACCAAAACTAAAACAGGATATCCGGGTAACGAAAAAGCATACCCCCAAGAACGGATGCACGTAGCGTGTGCACGTAGCGATCCAAACAGGTCTGTTTCACTGAACAGGACGAGAACATGATGTACGGATGCTACCACAGGGTCAGGGGTTTGATACAGGCCATGCTAGATATTTTTAAAATATTTTATTTGACTTTACTTATTTTATTAAAAAAATGCAGATGCTCGATATAATGCAAGTATGCAGAATAAACAACATGAAAGTGTACGGATCCTCATAACTAGCCGGTATAAATCATAAACAGGAATCAAGACGGGTTTCCAGCAAGCGGGTCGGGTCGAATGCAAATACAGATGCCAATTATACTATTCACACCCAAACAACAATAAATCAAGAAATAGCCATAAATAAAGAAATACCAAAAAATAGAACTGGTATAAATGAACTAGGGTGTTACAATAGCCAAGTTCATGAGTTGCTAGGGGAAAAATATTATCGGGAATTTCAAGTGTTGAAATTTGCAATGAGATTGCATATCTTTTATGAGATAGTTGGATCCCGATACCCACTGCGAGTAAGAGTTACTCTTGGGAGAGTTTTACACGTCACAATTAGCCGATCTGTAGGGTTAGCATAGCACCTTATGAAGGTTTTGGCAAGCATCAATCATGCTACTTTAAAAATTTTGGGGTGCTAAACAAACCCTAACCAAGATCTTAACTAGAGAATTAGGGTTAACATACATGTAAACAACTTTACATCTAAGAGAGAGGGATTACAACCTTTGTAATCCGTTCCTTCACTTCATAAGCTCCGTGTTGAGCTCCCTTCGCTGCGATCAACATGAACTCTGACTCACGAGTGGCTCCATGAGGTAAATGAGACACCTTGCTTGTATTCTTCATGATCTAAGATGATCTACCTTGAAGAATCTCAAACCCAAGCTTACACTTCACTAAACAACTTATTACAGAAGTGAACACCCTAATCTAAATGGCTAGAATAGATGAGGATGATGAAGTAGGAATTTAGCTCTCTTTTGTTTTCAATTTCTCACACTAATTCATCACATGCAAAAAGCTAGCAAGCTTTTTCAAGGAGGAAGAAGAAGAAGAAATCTTTTGTGATGAATAATGAATTATTGTTATGGTTACAATTACAACTCTTGGTTAAGAATGAAAGGCTTAACCATTGTAGAGAATAAACCATAGGTAAAGGGTTTGGGTTGGGTTAACAAATATCTACACAAAATATCAAGCTAAAGACAAAAGAAAGCTTCATGAAACTTCATGAAAAAGCTAACCCAAATCCAAACCCTAACTTGTTTAAACTTCACAAAACATGTTGCATTTGTAACCCTAACTTGTTACAATATTATATATCATATATATAATATATTTTTGTAACAAAAGAAAATAATACAATTAACATATATCGCATATATATCAATGTATTATCCGGTGAGAAAATGAATCAATAAAGCGAGCTTATATTAGTTAACATAATGTAATATATCACATATATAATATACATTAAATTATCGAACAACACTTGATCCGACAATCCGGCTATATAGCATATAACCGACTAATATATCATGTACCGATTCATCGAATCAACAATTGATCCGATGACCCGGCTATATCACATATACCCGGCCAATATCATATATCGCAAGAATAGAATACAGTATCTCATATCATAATATTCTCGGTCCCGCACATATCACATATGTGCTCCTACTCCGTTTTTCCTGAGCTAAGAAACCTCTGTGTAGGACTCTCAAGAATCGTCAATACGCCGGCAGTAGGTGATGATCATATCAAACACCCACAAGCTGCAAGCGGTCAGCTAAACATAACAGCCACCCAGGTATTGAGCGATCAGAAGATCAACAAGCAAGCCTGTACATTCTCCTGTGAATCAAATCAGTAACACTACCGTACAGTCCGGTCTCTTCGTCTGATATGTTGCATATCTAGTCTAGGGGTGGTAAACGTCAGACCCCAGTAACTGATAAGTCGTGTCGATGTGAGGCTCATAACAGGTCGAGAAACTACTGATAACACTTACCAGTAGTACTCCATATCAGCCCTGGCCAGGGACTTCCAGTTATATCCAATCGAACACAGCACAACATCAACTCCCTATACCGAGAGAGACAAAACCCCTCCAATCGCTCATTGCCTCTATGTGATTCGGGACTGTACCCAAAAGCCACCGTTTTGCACGCCCTCTTGGACGTGGTAAGGTGGAAATCAAAGCACAGTAGGAATCACACAAGACTCTATGACGATCTCGGGTCTACAGACTACCCTGTACCAGTGTCACCGGAGAACTGCCATCTGACGTGTGGTATATCACCATCTGGGAGTTCTCGGCGAGTCCGTCCAGTGTACCCAGTCTCCACTGAGCACCCGTACACCATCTTTGATGTCAAACACCGATGGATATGGGATCATCCATCGCCCATCATATGGGTCAAAATGCGTATACGCTAGTCTACTCTGGTGTATCGATGCCCTGTCTCGATACACCCTCGACTAGGAACAGTTATAGGATGTACTCATTGACTACCCTGGCCCCACTAGTATGATCTGCATCATAGTCCTAGTAGTCGAGTACATATCCTAAGGGTTTTATCAACATGTGAGAGCAAGACAGTAAACCAATACAAGTCGACATGTTAAGATAAAGTGAAACCAAATAGCATAATATCATGTCGAGCAAGAAAGTCCTCTCTATATATATCCAAGCATCCACTATAATATACATCATATGTACAACAATGGCCTCTAGGGCATATATATAACTAACACGATCAAGTAGGTGTCTAGAAAGGTGTTAACGGGGTTACGCCTATAGAAAAACGAGGTTTATTTTAATTAGGTCCGTACGAAAGCACGGGGGACCTCCCTCAAAGTACCCGACACTGGCCTGGCTGAAAGATTGGCGAACTTGTAGAGTATAATTAATCTCGGCTAGTCTTAACTTTTAAGGTTTGAAGGAAGATTTGATAAAAAACAGTGGGAGTCATCTTGATTAGATAAGATAATAACCAATCTAATCTTGCAAGAGCATACGCTAAGTGTTTTCTTCTCTCTCCAGGTAGCGACCATGTCAGGCCTTAATCAAGATAATAATATGGATGTATTGACCGGACTTGCTCATTATACTGAGCTGGGGAACGTTGGTTCCGTTCCCACTTATAATTGTTATAAGTCCGAGTAGGGAATAGAGGAATACCAGGATTCCCGTGCCACCCAAACGAAGAATGAGCATGCTGATGCATTTTCTTCGGGTGTGTTAGTTACAGAAAACTTTTTCTCAGTACACTCTACATCCTGGGTATTAGATACTGGATCGGGATCCCACATATGTAATATGTTACATGGGCTGAAGAAGGTAGAGAACTGGGAATGTGTGATCATTCTGTAAGAGTAGGGAATGGTGCAAATGTTGTAGCCAAAGTAGTTGGCGGATATCACCTTGTATTACCAAATGGCAATACATTAATTCTGAACGAATGCTATTACACACCGAACCTGATATGCAATATTATATCAGTTTCTTTATTAAGTAAAGAAGGATATAATTTTGTATCACGGGATAATGTTATGAACATATTCCTGAATCAAAAGTTGATTGGATCAGGCTCGTTAAATAATGGCATATACATTCTAAATCAAACCACGGTTCTTAACGTACAAAACACACACAAGAGGAAGAGTTCAGAAATGAACGAATCCTTCTTGTGATATTGTAGACTAGGTCATATCAATGCGACACGACTAACTAAGTTACATAAGGATGGATATTTGAATCCGTTCGAATTTTCATCTTATGAAACTTGTCAGTCATGTCTCAAAGGCAAGATGACCAAAACTCCGTTTACTGGACACGGAGAAAAAGTTACGGAACTTTTGGGACTAATACATAGTGATGTATGCGGTCCCATGTCTACGCATGCCAGGAATGGTTCCTCGTACTTCATTACATTCACTGACAATATCTCAAGATACGAACATGTGTTCCTGTTGAAACACAGGTCTGAAGTTTTTGATAAATTCAAAGAATATAATCATTAAGTCGAGAACCAGACGGGTAAAAGTATTAAAATTCTACGATCTGATCGGGGAGGAGAATACTTGAGCACGGAATTCCGTGACTATCTAAAAGAGAATGGGATTCTCTCTCAGCTTACTCCTCCGTATACACCACAGCACAACGGTGTATCGGAGCGGAGGAATCGCACCCTATTGGATATGGTGCACTCTATGATGAGCACCGATGAGTTACCTATTTCCTTTTGGGGTTATATACTTGAGACGGCAACATACCTATTGAATAGATTTCTAACCAAATCGGTGCCTACCACTCCATATGAGATATGGAATGGGAAGAGACCATCTCTTAAGCGAGTTAAGATATAGGGTTGTCCGGCCTATGTCAAAAGGCAAAATCCGGACAAACTCGAGGCACGATCTGTTCTTTGCAAGTTTGTGGGATATCCAAACAATTTGTATGGATATCATTTCTACCTCAGTGAGGAACAAAAGGTGTTTGTTTCTCAACATGCCACCTTTTTAGAAAAGTAATTTCTTGTAAAGGAAATTAGTGGAAAAAAGGTAGAGCTGGAAGAAGTTCCAACCGCACAAACTACAACAGAAAATTTGGTAGAACCAAAGGATTCGATAGTTCCCAATGAAGCTCAGCCTCTCCGCCGATCTAGTAAGGTTACTCATCCACCTGAGAGATACTACGGTTTTCTCATTGATAGTGGGAGCGAGGATTGTATCATGGAAGATGATGACCCAACTAGTTTCGAGCAGGCCATCACGAATGGGGACTCTATGAAATGGCTGGATGCAATGCGATCTGAGATGGAATCCATATACACCAACAAAGTATGGACTTTGGAAGTTGCTCCCGAAGGGGTAAAACCTATTGGGAGCAAATGGATCTTTAAGAAGAAACTTGGTGTAGATAGAAAAGTTGAGACTTTCAAAACTAGACTTGTTGCGAAAGGTTTTCGTCAATGACCAGGTATGGATTATGATGAAACCTTTTCTCCAGTGACTATGCTTAAGTCCATCCGGATCCTACTTGCCATCGCTGCATACCATGACTACAAAATCTGGCAAATGGATGTTAAGACCGCCTTTCTAAATGGTGATTTAGAAGAGAGCGTGTATATGACTCAGCCAGAGGGCTTCGTGGACAGTGGGAGCAGCGGAAATGTGTGCAAGCTGCTTAAATCAATCTACGGGTTGAAGAAGGCATCGAGAAGTTGGAACATCTGTTTTGATGTGGTAGTCAAAGAGTTTGACTTCATCAAAAACGTAGATGAACCTTATATATACAAGAAGGTGGCAGAGAGTAAGGTCGTCTTTCTCGTATTGTACGTGGATAGCATACTCTTGATAGGAAACGATGTTCCTATGCTGCACTCGATCAAGCTCTTCTTATCACAAAGATTCTTAACGAAAGATCTAGGTGATATCTCCTACATCTTGGGGATTATGATCTATAGAGATAAATCTACACGGATGTTGGGATTATCCCAATCAGGTACATCGACACCATACTAAAGAGGTTTAGTATGGAGGATTCCAAGCGTGGGAATTTACCCACGATCTCAGGACACACTCTCTCCAAAGAGATGTCTCCCAAGACTGATTTGGAAAGAGCTCACATGCAAGGGATACCTTATGCTTCGGCAGTAGGCTCTATCATGTACGCGATATTATGTACCAAACCCGATATAGCATACTCACTGAGTGTAGTGAGTAGGTATCAAGCAGATCCAGGAGAGAGTCGCTGGACAGCTATGAAGAACATTCTCAAGTACTTGAGAATGACTAAACAGATGTTCTTGGTGTATAGTAACGGTGAACTCCAAGTGGAGTCCTTTACCGATTCGAGCTTCAAGAGTGATAAGGATGACTCTAAGTCGGTCTCAAGTTTTGTATTTACCCTCAATGGAGGGACGGTTTGTTGGAAGAGTTCCAATCAAGAAACCGTGGCAGACTCGACGATGGAGGCTGAATACATCGCTGCCAACGATGCTGCCAAAGAGGCTGTCTGGATGAAGAACTTCATAAACGAACTTGGAGTGGTTCCGTCCATCGAGCATCCAATACCTTTGTATTATGATAACAATGGAGCAGTGACTTTGGCTAAGGAACCCAGGTCCCATCAGCGATCCAGGCATATTCTGAGGCGGTATCACCTGATCCGAGAGATAGTTGATCGCCGGGAGATCAAGGTCAGGAGAATTGATACGAAGAATAATACGGCGGATCCATTCACGAAGGCCATACCCTAGATACAATTTGAGAGACTTTTCGGGTTGTTGGGTATGAGATACTACAATAACTGGCCTTAGTGCAAGTAGGAGATTGCTAGTTATATGTATGCCCTAGAGGCCATTATTGTATATATGATGTATATTATAGTGGATGCTTGGACATGTATAAAGAGGACTTTCTTGCTCGACATGATAGTATGTTATCTGGTTGCTCTTTGTCTTAACATGTAGACTTGTATTGTGATACTTTCTTACTCTCACATGTTGATAAAGCCTTTAGGATGTGTACTTGACTACCAGGACTATGATGGAGATCATACTAGTGGGGCCAGGGTAGTCCATAAGTTCATCCATTAATTATTCCTAGTCGAGAGAGTATCGAGACGGGGCATCGATATTCCAGAGTAAACTAGCGTATACGCTTCTTGACCCATATGATGGGCGATGGATGATCCCACATCCATTGGTGTTTGACATCAGAGAAGGTATACATGTGCTTAGTGGAGACTGGGTACACTGAACGAACTTGCCAAGAACTCCTAGATGGTATTATACCTATCATCAGATAGCAGTTCTCTAGTGGCACTGGTACAGCTTAGTCTGTTAGTCTGTTGATCCGAGATCGTCATAGAGTCTTGTGTGATTCCCACTGTGCTTTGATTTCCATATTACCACGTTCAAGAGAACGTGCAAAACGGTAGTTTTTAGGTACAGTCCCGAGTCACATGGAGGCAATGAGCGATAGGAGCGGATTCGTCTCTCCCGGTATTGGGGGTTGATGTTGCGCTGTGCTCAATTGGTTATAACAGGAAGTCCCTGGCCATGGCTGAACGGAGATTTACTGGTAAGTGTTATCAGTAGTTTCTCGATCCGTTATGAGCCTCAGATCTGCACGACTTATCAAGTTACTGGGGTCTGACGTTTACCACCCCCAGACTAGATATGCGACATATCAAACGAAGAGACCGGACTGTACGGTATTGTTATTGATAGGCTTTGAGGGAGTTTAAACAAGCTTGCTTGTTGATCTTCTAATCGCTCAATACCCGGGTAGCCGTTACGTCCAGCTAGTACCGCTGACGGCTTGTGGGTGCTTGATATGATCATCACTTACTACCGGCGTATTGACAAGTCTTTAGAGTCCTACACAAAGGTTTCCTAGCTTAGGCGAAACGAAGTAGGAGCCCATATGTGATATGTGTGGGACCGAGATTGATACGTGTATGTGATACCGTATTCTATTCTCGCGATATGTGATATCGGTCAGTTATATGTGATATAGCCGAGTTATCGAATCAAGTGTTGATTCGATAAGATGATACATATGATATTAGTCGGTTATATGTGATATAGCCGGATTATTAAATCAAGTGTTGATTTAATAATTTAATGTATATTTGATATACTAACATACATTAACTAATATTAGCTCACTTATGCATTTCTTTTTCTCACATGTGCACACTTAATATATATGTGATATATATTATTGTGTCATGCTTGTTGATACATGCTACATGGGTGTATGAGACTCATACCATGCTTATGATAATGTAGGGTTTATTTATTTATAGTAAATCAAATAATTAGTTGGAAATCAAGCAAATGGTTAAAGCTTGTGGAAGCTTGTGGAACCATTGACTTAGTCCACTAATTTTGTTTTATATAAGATATTTATTAACCCAACCATTACCTTGAGCCATGGTTAAGTCTCTACATGAGTTAATATGAGATATTTTCTCACCCATGGTTTCTATTCTCAGTCATAACATTATTGCTTCATCTTCTTCTTCATTAAGAGTTAGCTCTCTAGGTTTTGAGAAGATGGGGAAAATTAGTGAGAAAAATATTTCTAAAGTGAGCAAAATTCCTACTTCATCAACCTACACTAGATTAGCAATTTAGTTTAGGTTGTTTGCTTCACTAATTCCTAATTAGTAAAGAGGTAGCTTGAGTTAGTGTCCCTTCGACGTAGATCATCTTCGGCCTCGAAGACTTTAAGCAAGTTTGTTTCTTTCATCTTGTGGAGCCTCTCTAGAGTCCGGAAGATCACTACTTGGAACGAAGGGACTACTGCACGGAGTTTTTGAAGTGAAGGACCGGTCTACAAAGGTTGTATTCTTTGTTCATTTTGTATGTAAAGTTGTTAACATTCATGTTTCGTCTAATTTTCTAGTTAAGATTCTAAGGTTAGGGTCATTTAGCATGGAATTTTTTTGAAACGGCATGGATGATGCCTCCCGAAACCTCGCTGTCGTGCTAGGTAACCCCACACAAGCTGCACAACGAGCTCCGGAGCAAGCTCTACAACATCAGGCCTTTAAGTTCGTCTATCCTTAACCAATGACCCGACCATCTGGTACAGATCCTGAACGCTCAGATCCAGCCTAGAAATCCTGCTGGGAGAACAAGGATCAACATGTTTCTGTGTCACAGGAGTACCGTCCGGGTCACTATTCATCTCAGACGAGCATGCTCTGACCTCATCTCTAGCTACGGCCCTCTTGGCTTACATAGTCTTTGGTGGCATGGTGACTGGAACAAGAAGCGAAAGTTGATAAGAATATAGCAACTGGAACACAGGAATGTATAGAATTGAAGAAAAATTTCAAGACATATCCTAAGATCACCCAAGCAGAGTACCGTATCGTAAATATGCCGCGGAACATATTTACGCTACATAACTCTACTTAAGTTATCTACTCTATCATACAAAGGACAACCTACGAATCGAAAGTTCGGGTCTAATACCCCCAAAGTCAAGTCTAAGTTATGAAGGTTAAGCCTATGTTTCGAAAGATCGTCACCTAGACTCCGCATGGTCAAACCTAAAATTAACAAAAGTAAAACCCAAGTTTGAATTTAAGATCCCCAAATTCGAGCCTAAGTTCCGCAAGGTTAAGCCTAGATTTCAAAAGATCATAACCTCGACTCCACATGGTTAAACCTAGACTCAACAAAAGTAAAAACTAGAGCTCTGATACCAACTTTGTCATGACCCGGAAATAGCACATGACCGACACTTAAATCATGTGACGTCGCTTAGACGTCTACGCAACTCAAGTAAGCAAAAAACCGGGAATCTAAACCATTTACAAGAAAATAAATGTAGTGAAGTTTTAAGAAAGATTTATAAAATGAAATAAAACTTGTTTTGAAAGATTTGTTGTTTAAAAAAAATGTAAGTAAAGTTTGTTTAAAAATATTTTGAAAACATTTGTCATTTAAAAATCCGACAGCACCTCTTTTGTAAATTTTGAATAAATTTCCTGTACAATGATAAATATAAAAGCATCTCCACATGGGAGCTAGCTCGACGCTCACACGGCGGAGACATAATCTACGCAATAATATACGACACCCAAGGTGAAGAATTGAAAGTTCCTAGTGCATTCAACGCAGGGGTCGCGGTCGATGCGGAACCGAAAAACAAAAATTTACGAGAGGGAAACTAGAAACTAAATTCTAGCAATCGATCCAAACATTAAACTAGAAAACTACACATGCAAGATTCGGGAATACAACCTTTAACGCGTGTCTACCTAATCGTGGAAGACCTCTCCAAGCTTCTCGTAGGCCGTAGGGAACAAACTTGAATGGCAACCGTCCTTACCGAAGATGATCCTCCCGAGGGAACCGTTCCAAGCTTCGGCTTCACCTAGTAAAGCAACCGACACTCCAAGCTTGAAGGAATGGAGAGTGGGGATGTAGTAATTTTCTACTATAATTTTCTCTCAAATCTAAACTTCAAGAGAGCAAGTAAAGAAGAAGGAGGAGGAGGTGAAGAAACTTAGCCATCTCAAGAATGAGCAAGTGTTTTCATGAAGAGAATGAATATCAAATGTAGAAAGAATGGCTTCTTTATTTTGCAACCATACAAAAAATATCATAACCAACTTGTTAATAAACAAATGAAAGCCCATTCCTCTCTACATGTCTACAACCATGCCCAATGCCACCTCATCCTTCACCTCATTTGCAAATGATTTCCTAAAAGAAATCAAGTAATGAAGTGTCTTTCTTCTAGAACAAATTCTGTATAAATACGGAATACAACCGGTATACATATCGAAATATATATACGCGTATCCATATAAAAATACGAATAGCCAAGAGAGAGAAATGAATAGTGAACAATAATACTAGAATACATATGTTAAAAATATATATATATTATTAAATCAAAACTTGATTTAAAAATCTGGCTTAATTCTAAACCGCCAGTATTATCAACCGTCCAATTAAAGTCTATATAACATGTACACGTATTTAATCGGACCCCTGTATTCACCAACATACGCCATTTATATCATATCGTCTGAATCCGGAAAACCCTCTATATGAGACTCTAAATACTCGACAATACGCTGGCAGTGATTACTGGATAAATCCATAACCTCAAGCACGTCAGGGGCACTAGCTGTACGTACCAGCTATCTAGGTATATGCCGAAAGGGAGGTCGACAATCAAGTTTGTCCGTACCCTACTAAGCATGAATATGACAATTTGGTCTCTTCGTCTAAGAGTATTATATACCGGGTCTAGGAGGTGGATAACATTAGACCCCTAATAACCCGATAAGTCATGTCGGGGTCAAACTCATCACCAACCGAGAAACTACTGAACTCATATCGGTAAATCTTATTCACCGTGGCCACAGATTTAGGGTGATGGCTAACCGAACACAGCACAACATCGACTCCTAATATCAGGAGAGACGAATCCCCGACAATCGCTCACTACCTCCATGTGGCTCGGGACTGTACCCAACTAAAACCTGTTTACATGACTCCTCTTAAGCCATGGTGGGATAGTAATCAAAGTATAGTGGGAACTCACACGAGAAAAATGACGATCTCAGGTCAGAAGACTAACCTGTACTCATGTCACTAGAGAACTTCCATCTAACGATAGATATAATACCATCTAGAAGTTCTCGGCAAGTCCGTCCGGTGTACTCACCTCCAGTGAGCACATGTATACTATCTTATGTGACACAACACCAATGGCTTGTGAGACCGGCCACCGCCCCTCGTCGGGATCTCGAAACGTATACACTAGTCTACTCCGGAATATCGATGCCCAGTCTCGATACTCTCACGACTAGGGACATTTAAGGATGTGCTTATGAACTACCCAGCTCTCACGTATATGATCGCTGTCATAATGCTGGCAGTCAAGCAAGAATCTTATGGGTTTTATCATTATGTATTAGCGATACGTAATAACAAGTAAAACGTATACATATCAATGATAAAGACAAACCAGATAGTATACTATTATTTCAAGCAAGACTGTTCTACCTGTATAGGTCCTCTCTTAATTATCATAATCGCCTACCAACAATTACAATAATTGTTTTGAGGGCACTATATCCAACAAGAATAACACAAGAAAATATAAGGAATCGCATAAATAAAAGCTTATAGCTGACTCTACCCGAGTTCGACTCAAAAGAATAAACATCTAAGTCTCGTCTCAATCTAAGTAAAACGAATATACAAGTGGTAGATGGAGTTATAACTAGATATAAAGAGTACAAAAGATGTGGTTACTATACAACTTCATAACCTACCTAAAGCAAAGGAGATCACACCCCAACAAAAGAAATGTGCCTACGAAATCGCTACTGATCCAAACGGTCAATCCTACAAAAAGCTATGACACAACGGGGGTGAGTTGCCAACTTGTAAGTAGAATAACATTACAAGGTAGAAACCGTATGCATAGACAAACTACTTATTAACATAAGGTACAAGACTCATATGATGTGTGATAACATGTATATAGCATAAGTAAATGTAAACGCATCATAACGGATCACACACAATAGAAATCCATATCAATAAAACATCATCAAATCCCGTGTCAATCATCAACATTCGAAATCTTTATCTCATAAGGCGCTTTCTCTCGGATTAGCCCTTAAATCAAATCTCATCATATAACCCCGGTCGGTATCCTCCGGATATCTGTCGTGTTCCAAATTATCACCGGTATCGAATGACCCGCTAGGCTCCCCACCTTTCTATGCGAACTTTCTGCCCCTTAGTATCGTACCAGGTCCACTATGTATTCGTAACTAGTTCTCCCCTACCTAGGTTTCGAATATCACATATCCATAAATTTATAGAAAACTCATGGTGGACGTACAATCACCAACTCAAAAGAAAACCGCAATTTGAAAACATAACCAAGTTTTATGAAATGGTATCACGCGGTTTCTCAAATCTCAAGAAAAACATCAAGTTTATGGAAACCACAACACATAATTAACTTTACAATAACGAAAATAAAAATATAAGAATGTACGGAGCAATGATATCAAAATAACGGAACATGATAAAAATGTATACGATACTAACATGGATGTAAATACAATGCGAATTAACATGGCAATATCTATACGTGTCATGTCAGCTACTAGTGATATATATGTGTAGCATGTGAGTCTGTGATGGTGTCTCATGGTAATTAATTGTGCAAGTGATCTAACCAGTGTGTTCGCAAGATATATTCGAATAAACATGGAAAGTGCTATACGTGTCATGGCAGTTACTAATGATGTGTACGTGTAGTATGTGAGTCTGTGATGGTGCTGCATGGTGATCATTAGTAATTGTGCAAGTGTTCTAGCAAGTGTGTTTGTATAAACATAACAAGGAAAATGAACCATGACATTATAAAATGAGCATATGAAACAAGAATTATAATGCATAATAAGTGTTCATAAGAATTTTCTTTGGTTATGGGGATGTTGTACGCCATCCACCCGATTTCCCCCATGTAGATGTTAATCTACTCATCGAAATGCGGCTGGAGCTAATCGAAACCAACGACCGCCTTGCCCTTTGATTGGTAGAGATTCTGCGTGTTCAAGTTTAGTTAATTACCGCAATCAAGACGGTTTCGCTTGTAGCTAGCCGGTTGAGTACGGGTCATCCGCAGGGAGATGGGAATCTTTTTCTAAGTGTTTTAACGAGTTAAGTCCAGTTTTCCAGATTTTGTTGTGATTAATTAAGTGTTAAAATGATATGTAAAGAGAGCTTGTTAGGGTTAGGATTAGGTTAGTTTGAGTTAGGAGTCGCTCACCTCTTTCGTTGCCCCTTTTAATATCGGTGTTACGGTAATCGGCAACAACAGGGATTAGCACGACTAGGAAGGAACTTGCGAGTATAAGCTAAGCTTTCCAATGCATAAGTTCTTCCTTTTGGTGCTTGTCCGTCCGTTCTTGGCTCTTAGCCATAACCTCCGGTTAATTCAACCACAACCGGTCTCACTACGGAATCACCGCTATCATGTAGGATAGGGTGCCGTAAGGAGCGGATTGTGGTTCAATTAACGGGAGTCGATTTAAGATGTTGGGCAAGGAAAGAGTGAGAGAGATTTCCTTCTCTCAAACTTCCCTTATCCTACCCTAACAAGTATGAAACTACTCACACATCATAATGAAAAGAAAACAAAACAAAAGAGGAAGATAGAAAGAAAGAGATTAGAAGATAACAACTAGCTATTTGCGACCTCACCTTGGCAAGGATCAAGCGTAAGCATCATGGTTGTTTTAATGATAAAGGAAAAGAGAAAAGAAAGAAACAACAAGAAATAACAACAACTAAGTTAACAAATGAAAATTACAAGCAATTAACAATTTAACTAAAGAACAAGACAAGCATGATAAGTAAAAAGAACTCATTTATTCATTCTTCACTCACAAAAGCTCACTACAAGATTTTTAATGGAGAAGAGATGAGAGGAGGAAGAAGAACAACAACTAAAACCTAAAAAATAAATACAAGATTATGCACACTTGGCTTCACAAGGTTCTGGGCTATTTATAGACAGGCAACAGAAATTCTAGGGCAACATTATGGACCCATGTGAAAAGACCAAACTGCCCATAAAAAATTGACTTCTGAAGACTCCGTATGGCCGCGGTTCCGCGGCCTAAGCATGCTTAGGCCGCGGTTCCGCGGCTGAGGAATTGGGTCACCAAATTTGGTGGTTTCTCCTGGTATTGTGTGCCTTTTATTCTGGTATATGTATTTTCTCAAATTTGTTTCACGATTTTTCCAGAATTTCTGTTGATCAAAAGGTGATTGGATGTGTATCTTTTGTCATGATTTTCTTGAGCTCCGCGTAGATTTCTTGGATCTTGTGTTGCCATTGAGCCTTGTGCATGAAAATGACAATCGATTTGCTATTTTGTCTCCTAAACTGGTGTGTGGCAACAGACGGATAAAGAGCGGAGACCCGTGTTTTATCTGTGGTTGGCAGGAACCCGGATTTTGTCGTGTTTTTCCATGGATTTCACCGTTTAGAGCCGAGAACCTGTATCCTGCAATTGACTAGCAAACACGGCTCAAGAGTACCTACCGATATGCAATGTGATAAAAATTGGGCGGTATGAAAATGCAAAAATCTGATATGAACAAATACCCCCAAACTTATCATTTGCTCGTCCCGAGCAAAGCCAATTTATTCACAAAAAATTTCCTAACCTCACTTTCGCAGGGAACACGATTGCACTGAGCATGTGCAACAAGCCGTTAAACCTCTAGGTGTCCCTAGTAGGAGGAGTGTTGTCTCCTGAGGGTTTTCAGCGGATACTACCCACAAAATCCGGTCAAGCTAGTTTTGTAAAATAACTAAGATTCAAACCCTAAAGTTTTGTTTCAGAAAATAACAATTCTATTATCCTAAGTCTAGACTATCGAACCTTTATTTTTCACACCTCGCTTCTTATTTAACTACAGATTTTATATGTCTTTACGTGCAGTGCAAATAGTGTTGTTAAGTTTCCAGAAGGATCGATTTACGTCATCATGTCACACAATAAAGCCCAGATAAAAATTTTGAAAGGATCACATAAGTTTTATAAAGAGTTAAGCAATTTTCAAGTTTCGTTTTCCAGTAAAGTTTAAACTCTAGAATTTCTATCTTCCCTAACAAGAAACTAGGTCTTATTCTTCACTCCACCTTTTTCTTGTTTTCATTTCATACACACCTCTGTGAACGTGCAATAGTCTTTATCAAAGAGTAAAACCTTCATATCTCCGCTAAATTTTTATAAAAGCCTGTCTTTTATCAAGATTATTCTCACACAAAGAACCGTTAGGAATTTAACTCGGAGAGAACACTTGCTTGATTTTGTTTTAATCTGGACTTTCTAGGCTTCTTAGCGAGCTTTGGGCCAATGCACCCAAACCAGTTGGTTTTAGGGCATTAGGTGTAGAAACACCCCAGTGGACTTAATTACTCAAGTTACCAAGGTCCAAAAACAAAAGACAGTTTGGCGTGAAAATCATGATGATTTAATACGAACGGAGATATAACCGGTAGTTCAATTTTTTTTTGGATAAAAGACGTGTTTAGTGGGTTTGGTGTGTAATCATTCCAATCAAGTTTCAGATGGGTTATTTTTCAGACTTAGTTCCAATTAAGGCATCAATAACATTCCTTCATATTCACTCACTTCATAAACTATTCTTGATATTATTTATTTCAGAACAAACCTATTTGATCCTCAGAAAATCATTGATCCATTTAAAAGTTTTTCGACATAAAAGACTTGTCATCTAATTTCCAAAAACTCACGACACGTGGAGTATGATGTAAAGACGTATATCAGCTATAGTTAACTTCAAAGGAGAGTTATCTTTCAGGTTTTCAAAATCTAAACATAAGATTTAGTTATTCTTATTTTATCAAACAAAACTGTCGAAATGTTGAATCAAAGTCCTCCCACTAGCTAACTTGACAGAAAAGTTTTTATGTTTTTAGAAAATTTTCAGATTTTTATGGATTTTATGGATTTTAATATGCAGATGCAAAATATACATATGAATGCGAAGGTTAGAAATGCGTACCGAGCATACCCCCAAACTTAAACTGGACAGTGTCCTCACTGTCATTGCATGAAGAGATCATTTGAAGGGTCAAAATTGTCGATTAGCGATACACAATTTTTTTTTGTTTTTGTTTTTTTTTAAAGAAAAGAAAAAGAAAAAGAATGGAAAAGAATATCCACAAATATATACAAAATGGTTTATACATACCCCCAAACTTATTTGGAACAGTGTCCACTGTTCTTGGCTGGATAACCGAAGTTTGGAGATAGGCAGAGGAAGATTATGCAGGGTAAACCGGCTCCTGTAAGACCAGGAGCTCCTCTGTTGGTTCGGCGCTAAGGTACGGTTTTAGTCGGTGTCCGTTCACTTTGAAAAATGAACCGTCCTTTGGATTTTCCAAATCCACAGGGCCCTGCGGATATACATTCCGCACAAAATACGGCCCTTTCCAGCGAGATTTGAGCTTTCCTGGATGGAAGTGAAGTCTGGTGTCGTAAAGAAGTACCTGCTGACCAGGTACGAAGGTTTTGTGCAAAAGGTGTTTATCGTGAAACACCTTCGTTCGATTCTTAACGACAACCGCGTTATCGTAAGCCTCATCCCTAAGCTCGCTCAGTTCGTTCAGTTGCAGCTTCCAATGGCTGCCCGCATCTTCGAGAGACAGATTCAACTCTTTTATCGCCCAAAATGCGCGATGCTCTATTTTGACAGGTAGGTGGCAGGCTTTTCCGTACACAAGCCGATAGGGAGACATGCCAAGGTCGGTCTTATAAGCGGTTCGAAATGCCCAAAGGGCATCAGTGAGTTTCAGCGACCAATTCTTACGGTTCTTGGAAACCGTCTTTTTCAGTATCTGCTTGATTTGCCGATTTGAAACTTCGGCCTGCCCGCAGGTTTGGGGGTGGTAGGGCGTGGATAGCTTATGATTAATGGAGTATTTCCGCATCAAGGCCTCGAAAGTTTTTTTGCAGAAATGACTTCCATTGTCTCTAATGATCAATCGGGGGTGCCCAAACCGGGAGAAAATGTTTTCTTTAAGGAACCTAACGACAACCTTGTTGTCATTAGTCCGGCTGGACACAGCCTCGACCCATTTAGAGACGTAATCAACAGCGAGAAGGATGTACAAGTTCCCAAAAGAGCTGGGAAACGGCCCCATGAAATCTATCCCCCAAACATCAAAAATCTCCACAACCAAGATTGTTTGGAGCGGCATCTCGTTCCTCCGGGATATCCGGCCCATGTGTTGGCACCGGGAGCAAGTCTTGCAATAGTCATGAGCGTCTTTGAAGAGTTGTGGTCAGTAGAAACCACATTGCAAGATCTTCTCGGCTGTCTTTCTGGGGCCAAAATGCCCGCCACACGCTTGATCGTGGCAAAATGACAGCACACTCTTGAATTCCTCGTCAGGGACACACCGACGAATAATCTGGTCGGGACAGTACTTGAACAAATAGGGTTCGTCCCAGTAAAAGTGTTTTACTTGGGATAAGAAGCGAAGTCTGTCCTGACTTGACCATTCAGTCGGTAGTAATCCCGTGGCCAAATAGTTCACAATATCTGCGAACCAGGGTTCGCAAGATACTGTCAAGAGCTGTTCATCCGGGAAAACGTCGTTGATCGAAATTGGAAGCGAAGGCGAAGAAGGAAGTCGTGAGAGATGGTCGGCAACTACGTTTTCACATCCTCGTTTGTCCTTAATGACAAGGTCAAACTCTTGAAGCAAGAGGATACAACGTATTAGCCGAGATTTTGCATCTTTCTTCGCAAAAAGATGGCGCAGAGCAGAATGGTCTGTGTAGACAATGACTGGAGAGCCGATGAGGTAGGGCCTGAACTTTTCTAAAGCAAATACAACAGCTAAGAATTCCTTCTCAATTGTTGTATAATTGAGTTGGGCGTCGTTCAGGGTTCGGCTCGCATAATAGATTACGTGCGGCATCTTGTTGATGTGTTGTCCAAGGACAGCACCAATGGCAAAGTCGGATGCATCGCACATAATCTCAAATGGGTGTGTCCAGTCAGGTGAAGAAAGAACGGGAGCAGAAGTGAGTGAGCGTTTCAATGACTCGAATGCAGTCACACAGCTCTAGTTGAAGTCGAATGGCGTGTCCTTGGCCAGCAAAAGAGTTAAGGGCCTAGCAATCTTGCTAAAGCCCTTGATGAACCGTCTATAGAAACCGGCATGGCCAAGGAAGGCTCGGATATCTCTGACGCATCGGGGAGGAGGGAGATTGGAAATGACCTCAATCTTCGCTTTGTCAACCTCTATGCCATTTTGCGAGATGGTATGTCCTAAGACAATACCTTCGCGCACCATGAAGTGGCACTTCTCCCAATTCAAAGTGAGATTCTTGTCCTTACATCGGGTAAGGACAGCGTCAAGATGCAGCAAACACTAGTTGAAGGAATCGCTGAAGATGGAGAAATCATCCATGAAAATCTCCAGAAATTTTTCCACCATGTCAGAGAAGATTCCCATCATACACCGCTGGAAGGTAGCGGGCGCATTGCATAACCCAAAGGGCATGCGACGATATGCAAACGTGCCGAAAGGACAAGTGAATGTGGTCTTGTCCTGTTCTTTTTCGGCGATGGGAATCTGATTATAGCCGGAGTAGCCATCAAGAAAGCAGTAGTACTCGTGTCCGGCCAATCGTTCAAGCATCTGGTCAATGAAAGGTAGCGGAAAGTGGTCTTTCCGCGTTGCGGCGTTGAGTTTTCTGTAATCGATGCATACTCGCCACCCAGTTTGGGTGCGAGTAGGGATTAACTCGTTCGCCTCGTTGGTTATGACCGTTATACCTGATTTCTTGGGGACAACGTGAATGGGGCTAACCCACTGGCTATCAGAGATAGGGTAAATGATACCACTATCTAGACATTTTACGATCTCCTTCTTCACAGCCTCTTTCATGACTGGATTGAGACGTCTTTGTGGATCCCGGGCTGGTTTGGCATCATCCATCAGATGAATGTGATGCTCAACGATCAGGGGACTAATCCCCTTGATGTCCGCCATGGACCAGCCAAAAGCTTGCCTGTTGCTGTGCAAGACCGCAAGAAGGGCTTTCTCTTGCTCTGGAGCTAGAGAAGCCGAAATGATGACAGGGAGGGTCTCGTTCTCACCTAAGTAAGCATACTTAAGGTGAGACGGCAAAGGCTTGAGTTCGAGCGTTGGAGGTGAAACGATTGAAGGCAAGATTGGTGCAGAGGTCTCGAACTCAAAGGACTCCAGCAAAGGTTCAAAACGAGTGTAGGCGACCGAGTTGGATGGTTCAGGTAACTCATCCGGAAATTCAAAAGATTCAAACTCGGGTTGTGCGCGGCTAAGATCGTTCGAAAACGTGAAACACTCATAGTCGTTGTCGGGCGCAGAAACAACAGCAGGTTCGAGGAGGAACGCACTAGTGGCGTTAAGATTATCGTGATCAAACAGAAACTCCTCGAATTCACATTCTTCTGGGGTGATCTCCTGGATCGAGCAGACGTCCAGTATATGAGCATTAGGTTATGCGGCCTGATTCCCCAACCTAAAAATGTTGAGTTCCATCGTCATATTTCCAAAAGAGAGGTTCATCGAACCATTGCGACAATTGATCACAGCATTTGAGGTTGCAAGGAATGGGCGACCGAGTATCACCGGAATTTGATTCCGGGGGTTAGCTACAGGCTGTGTGTCTAATACAATGAAGTCAATGGGGAATATAAAGTCCCCGACTTTTATTAACACATCCTCTAGCTCACCCCTAGGATGGGTGATCGATCGGTCGGCCATTTAGAGAGTGCAGTGCGTGGGTTTCAGCTCTCCGACGCCTAATTGCTCGTATACTGAGTACGGAAGCAGGTTAACACTGGCACCAAGATCTAATAGTGCGCGGTTGATGTTCTTATCCCCAATGGTAATTGAAATCGTAGGACAGCCAGGGTCCTTCCGTTTTTGTGGTAAAGATTGGGTAAGGGCATCACTCACAGCACTAGCCAAGAAAACTTTCTTGGGTACCTGAGACTTCCTCTTTTTCGTGCATAAGTCCTTTAAGATTTTCGCGTAGGACGGGACTTGTTGGACAGCATCTAAAAGAGGAATGTTAATGTTGACCTGCTTAAATAACTCCAGAATCTTCTCCATCTGAGGATTTTGTTTATTAGACCTCAACCGGTTTGGAAATGGAACATTTTCAAAATTGGTTGAGTCTAATGCTGGAG
Source organism: Agapanthus africanus (assembly GCA_030015575.1). Lineage (NCBI taxonomy): Eukaryota > Viridiplantae > Streptophyta > Magnoliopsida > Asparagales > Amaryllidaceae > Agapanthus > Agapanthus africanus. Next base: position 559,968,771 of record JASDDO010000022.1, on the reverse strand, counting down.
GAGATTGTGGAGTTGGAACGGATCCCAGAACAGGTGTTTTCGTGGAGTGAGAAGCGGGTCCGTTCAGAGCAGAAGAAGAGGAAGGAGAGCCTTGTGAAGAACGGAGAATAGGCTCAGAAGACGAAGAAGCAGGAGAAGAAGAAGAAGTAGAAGAAGAAGAAGCGGCCGGGGTGTCATCGTTGATCCGTGTGCCAATGTTGTTTTGCAGCATCCTTCCCGATCTCAATATGGTCACGGCACTCACATTATGATTCTGTTGTTCAAGAGCAACATGTACATTATGTGGGTGACCGGGATTTGGGAGTGGCTGGGACGGGAGCTTCCTCTTTTCTCGCTCGCTTAAGGCCGCATTCAGCTGTGCAATCTGGGGCTCGATGGTCTTGATGCTTTGCCCGTGAGCGGCAGTGTGTTGCACTAAGGACTGAATGGAAGACTGGATGTTTGCGGTGGATTGTGTCGATTGTTTAACGAACGCCTCCAGACTTCGTTCGAGCGAGGAAACCTTATCGTTGTTTGACGGAACAAAGTTGTTTGGTGGAAAAGAATTGTTGGGTGCAAAGTTGTTCGTCTGATTTTGAAAAGGTTGGGGTTGGAAGGGCTGCTGATATTGATGTTGAGTTTGTTGTTGCGGCGGAGGGGGCCTTTGGAAATTGTTGCCTTGGAATTGATTCTGATTCTGATTCCATGTGAAATTGGGGTGGTTCCTCCAACCGGGATTGTAGGTGGAAGAGTATGGATCATTCCTCGGTCTTTGCTGAAATGCAGCATTAACCTGATCCTGTCCTTGCGAGGGCGGATTGTAAGGACACTCTTCGGTTAAGTGAGAAGGATCGGAATAACAAGCGCAGATGGTACGAAGGGGAAGAACAGGGGCAGGAGCAGGAGAAGAAAATTTTCTCTCTATCGCTTCAAGCTTTCTTGATATTGCAGCCATTTCAGCTTTCATCGCAATAGAGACATCAAGTTGGTGAATTCCTACCCTAGACTGACCGGTAGAAGTGGAGGTAGAAGAAGAAGAAGTCGGTCTGGTGCTCTCCCATTGTAGCATTTGCTCCGCAAGGTCATCAAAGAATTGCCACGCTTCCTCGTCAGATTTCGATAGGAAGTGGCCTTGACAGATGGTTTCCAACAACTGCTTCGTTGCTGGGTTCAGGCCCTCGTATAAGGTTTGGCAAAGTTGCCATTTCTCTATACCGTGGTGAGGAAACTGAACAAGAAGGTCTTTGTACCGGTCAAAGCACTTCCAGAAGGGTTCAGAAGGAAGCTGAGAGAATTGGTTGATTTCATTTCGAATCCTTACGGTTTTATGATTCGGATAGAATTTTTTTAGAAACGCTTTAACAAACTCGTCCTAGCTGGTTATTGAGTGGGAAGCGGTGCTATACAGCCATTTTTCAGCAAGATCGCATAAAGTGAACGGAATGACCCGTAGACGTATAGCATCGTCCGACAGCTGGGTGGTTTTCATCATGGCACAGACGTTTTGAAATTTATTGATGAAGATATAGGCATCTTCAGATTCAAGCCCATGAAATCGTGGAAGCATGTTGATGAAGTGGGGCTTAATTTCAAAATTATCCCCATTGGCCGGTGGAAGAGAAAGGCAGGTGGGAAGTGCAGAACGGGTGGGATAGAAACGATCCTGGAGCGCGATTCGCTGCGGCACTACAGCAGGCTGTGGTGGTGGGTTATTGGTCTCCGTAGGAGGTGGAGCCAATCCAGGGGTAGTCAAAGAGATGTTCGGATTAAATCCTGACATCGCGGAAGAAGAGGTTGGTGATGGTGAAGGTGAAGATGTATGAACAGAATTCCGGTCAACGTCGGAGTTGGCCGGCAAAGGAAGGGGTGAAAGAGGAGTGGACGGAGTTTCGACGTCTGAGTCTATCGCGTAGTCGGTAGCGACTAACGTAACGCGGACTAGGCGGGCGCTAGTGTCCCGAGTCCAAGCGGACATATACTAAACAAGTTTAGTATAGTCAAAGCGAAGAAGGTGAGGGTAAGAAAACATCAATGGAGAAAACGATGGGTGGTGGGTGAAAAGTGGATTTGGCGACAAAGGGCAAGTTTTTATAAAAGTTTTTGATTTTTTCCCCTTTTTTTTTAGAAAGATCTTTACAGAAATATGTACGGACTTACGGCTTTAAGCAATCACAAATAAGATATGCACAATCTCACCTAGATCTAGGGTCACCTAGGTCTGCTAGACAGCTCCTAACTGTTCCAGAGGGCTAGAAATAGGACCTCAAACCGCCTCTTCTCCGTCTAATGCGGCCAGATAAGTGCCAGGTAAGTGGGAGGTTGTCCAACGCTTTCGCGAAGTTCCTTAATTAAATAACCACTTGCCTTCGTCACACTTGCCTAGGCACCGCAAAAGTCAGATAGGATAAACGGCCGATGCCTGTAACTAGTCCTCTGTTCTATTGAGCGCGAAGTCCTTAGGGCTGAGTCTAGTATTTTTTAATTTAACAATGGTCAATACATATGCTTTTTGTGATTTTTGGGGTCCTGGGAAGGGTGATGAAATCCCCACCCAATCTGAATTGGTTTCAAGCCCCTTAAGTCCGTATTAATGAATGCAAAGCGATAATAAATCAACTGCAAACAATTTTTATTTTTAGCGCGGCGCAAAGAATCCTGCACAAGAACAGTTTATTGGAAGGGGGAAGAGAATTTGCGCAAATAATGCTGCAGAAAACACAGTTTATTGGAGTCCAGAGGAGTGGGAGAGAGAAGAGAGAGACTTACAGAGATTTTTGCACACTGACTCCACCAAGTGGCCGCGGTTCCGCGGCCTAAGCCAGCTTATGTCGCAGTTCCGCGGCAAGGTAGTGGATTTGAGGCTCTGGAATTTTGGGGTGTGCTGCAGTGGTTGTCCTCTTCTTGTATGAATTTGCTGAATCTTGATTTGCTCACAGTATCTGCCCCAGATTTTTACAGTAGACCGTTTGCTTCGTTTTGATCCGTCGCGGTGTAGCCGCGAAATATGGGTCTATCTTCCCACGTCTTTGGCACTGATCTTGAACTCCGTATTATCCTGCACACTTGCACAAAAACTAATCAAAAATAACAAGATGATTTTTTTTTTACAAAGTATATTTTTTTTTGTTTTTCGGTTATATTCACAAGTTAACCCGAAATTACACAAAGAAATAAACTACCGTCTCCCCGGCAACGGCGCCATTTGATTGGTAGAGATTCTGCGTGTTCAAGTTTAGTTAATTACCGCAATCAAGACGGTTTCGCTTGTAGCTAGCCGGTTGAGTACGGGTCGTCCGCAGGGAGATGGGAATCTTTTTCTAAGTGTTTTAACGAGTTAAGTCCAGTTTTCCAGATTTTGTTGTGATTAATTAAGTGTTAAAATGATATGTAAAGAGAGCTTGTTAGGGTTAGGATTAGGTTAGTTTGAGTTAGGAGTCGCTCACCTCTTTCGTTGCCCCTTTTAATATCGGTGTTACGGTAATCGGCAACAACGGGGATTAGCACGACTAGGAAGGAACTTGCGAGTATAAGCTAGGCTTTCCAACGCATAAGTTCTTCCTTTTGATGCTTGTCCGTCCGTTCTTGGCTCTTAGCCATAACCTCCGGTTAATTCAACCACAACCGGTCTCACTACGGAATCACCGCTATCATGTAGGATAGGGTGCCGTAAGGAGCGGATTGTGGTTCAATTAACGGGAGTCGATTTAAGATGTTGGGTAAGGAAAGAGTGAGGGAGATTTCCTTCTCTCAAACTTCCCTTATCCTACCCTAACAAGTATGAAACTACTCACATATCATAATGAAAAGAAAACAAAACAAAAGAGGAAGATAGAAAGAAAGAGATTAGAAGATAACAACTAGCTATTTGCGACCTCACCTTGGCAAGGATCAAGCGTAAGCATCATGGTTGTTTTAATGATAAAGGAAAAGAGAAAAGAAAGAAACAACAAGAAATAACAACAACTAAGTTAACAAATGAAAATTACAAGCAATTAACAATTTAACTAAAGAACAAGACAAGCATGATAAGTAAAAAGAACTCCTTTATTCATTCTTCACCCACAAAAGCTCACTACAAGATTTTTAATGGAGAAGAGATGAGAGGAGGAGGAAGAACAATAACTAAAACCTAAAAAATAAATACAAGATTATGCACACTTGGCTTCACAAGGTTCTGGGCTATTTATAGGCAGGCAACAGAAATTCTAGGGCAACATTATGGACCCATGTGAAAAGACCAAACTGCCCATAAAAAATTGACTTCTGAAGACTCCGTATGGCCGCGGTTCCGCGGCCTAAGCATGCCCTATTGAGGAATTGGGTCACCAAATTTGGTGGTTTCTCCTGGTATTGTGTGCCCTTTATTCTGGTATATGTATTTTCTCAGATTTGTTTCACGATTTTTCCAGAATTTCTGTTGATCAAAAGGTGATTGGATGTGTATCTTTTGTCATGATTTTCTTGAGCTCCGCGTAGATTTCTTGGATCTTGTGTTGCCATTGAGCCTTGTGCATGAAAATGACAATCGATTTGCCATTTTGTCTCCTAAACTGGTGTGTGGCAACAGACGGATAAAGAGCGGAGACCCGTGTTTTATCTGTGGTTGGCAGGAACCCGGATTTTGTCATGTTTTTCCATGGATTTCACCGTTTAGAGCCGAGAACCTGTATCCTGCAATTGACTAGCAAACACGGCTCAAGAGTACCTACCGATATGCAATGTGATAAAAATTGGGCGGTATGAAAATGCAAAAATCTGATATGAACACCCTTCCTCGTCGACTCGGAAGTCTCCGCGGTCGATCCTATACACGTAAAGGTGCAATATAAATATCGATATCGAAACTACTAATATAACAAAACATGTAGATATCTTAAACCTATGGTGAACGTGTCTAAACCACTTAGGACTGCTCCTTAAATCGAGGTATACACATATAGAGATTAGTCGAGAAGGTTAGAGAGAAGAACACTAGGCGGAAATGCAAACATGACAAAAAATGAACATCAGACGTTCGATGAACAAGTTCCAGACGTCTGAAGCACAAAAATATGAAGTTCCAGAGAGTAGACAGACGTGTGAAGAACAAGTGCCAGACGTCTGACTAAGGACACAGGAAACCCAGGGAAAGAGCTGACTTCTGATGAAAAGTGAACAGACATCTGACTAAAGACTCAAGGAAATCCAAAGAATGACCAGACATCTGATGCTCTAAGCTCAGACGTCTGAAAAACACTATGAGCTCATACAGAGCACACGCAGACGTCTGAAGAAGAAAAACTGCCATTCGAAAATCTGGAACTTTGAAAAATATTTTATAACCAAAACTTTGCATAAAACTACCCTGCACTATCCAAAACGAGTTGAAAAAATCAAGAAAACTACTCTAACACCTTACAACTACAAGTACCCATTTAAAAACCTATGTTTGCAAGTTTTGAACCATAAAAACATGATTTTTACGTAGAAGATATAGTTTTCATGGCAATATTTAAAAACTTCATTAAAAGGTGGATTTTTACCTTTGAAATGTAAAGAAAAAGGAGATCAAGGAGATCCAAGTTTTAAGAAGCTACAAGAAAGTTGATGATGACTTCAAGATGATCAGGTTTGAGATAGAAGCTTGGCTTGCATGGAGAAAACTAAACTTTGAGTAAGGTTGAGAGAGAGCAAATGGGGGTTTTAGGTAGCCAAGTGTTATAGGATGAGGGTCAGAAAGAGGAGAGTTGGAGAAGAAGAAGAAGAAAGAAATGAAGAATGGTCAAGGATACATATGGGTAAGGTGCATATGGCTCATCCCCTCTCCCAATATAATAATCCTCCTATGCCTCCCCTCCCTTTCTCTCCTAATTTTATTTTGAAGTTTAGAAAAAATAGAAAATGAAAATATTTAAATACATTATGCTTGCCATGCCAAAGGAAATGTTAATTAGAAAAATAAAATCTTAGTTGTATTTTTATAATTGTATAGATATATGTTTTAATACCAATTTATGAAAACTCAATTCGATAAATGTTATAATTTTATTAAAATTCATTATATCATTAATTATATTCTAAAATATACGTAATATAATTATGAAATGCTACAATTATGAATCTGGGTAAGATCGATATTAAGATTGATGATGAAAATCAAGCTCTTCTATTGTTATGTTCGTTGCCACCCTCTTATGAACACTTTTGTAACACCATGGTCTATGCACGAGATATAATCTCTATCAAGGATGTCAAAGAAAATTTGATGAATAAGGAGAAAATCGACAAGGAGTTAACCTCTAACGAAGGCGATGGTCAATCGTCAGGCTTATTTGTTCGAGAGCGAGAGGAGAAGAGAGATCTGGAAGGTAGCAAGAGAAGTCAAGGTCGAAATCCAAGAATAAGAACTTGACATGCAACTATTATAAGAAGAAGGTGCACTTCAAGATCGATTGATACAAATTGCAGAACAAAGCTAAAGCAGGAAGACAAACAGAAGGAGTCTTCAGCCGAAACTAGTATAGCGGAAGAATAAGTTCTTCTTGTGATTTTTGACAACACACATCGATCTAAAGACTAATGGATCATGGATTCGGGCTACTCCTACCACATGTGTCCCAATAGAGATTTGTTCACCACCTATGAGTCCATTGATGGTGGAGTGGTTTTGATCAGAAACAATAGTTCGTGTCGAGCTATTGGTAAAGGGACGATCCAAATCAAGATGTTTGACAGCTTTGTGAGAATATTTGCAGAAGTTAGGCACGTACCTGACTTGAAGATGAATCTCATCTAATTAAGCGCACTCGACGATAAGGGGTATGAGTTTTCCGCCAAAGGTGGAGTTTTGAAGGTAACCAATGATGCTCTCGTTGTCATGAAGGGCTTGAAGAAGGGATCCTTATATTCATTGCTGGATTCAACAATTTCCGGATTGACGTCTATTTCATCATCCAAATTTATGGCAGACTCAGAGGTTACCAGATTATGACACATGAGGCTCGAGCATATGAGTGAGAGAGATATAACCCAGTTGTCGAAGCATGGTTTATTAGGTGGACAAAATATATCGAAGATGGAGTTTTGTGAGTATTGCGTATTTGGGAAGCAGAAAAGAGTTGGTTTCAGTTCGGCTGTGCACAACACAAAATGTACTCTTAACTATATCCATTCATATCTTTGGGGACCATCTCCAGTTGCTTCTAGAGGAAGCGATGCCAAATATCTGCTTACTTTCATCGATAATTTTTCGAGAAAAATTTGGTCTACTTCTTGAAGCACAAAAGTGATGTGTTTACTATGTTCAAGTAATGGAAGACGTTACTTGAAAAGAAGACATGGAAGCAGATCAAGAGACTACAGACAACGGGTTGAAATTTTATGGTAGAGACTTCAATGATTTCTACAAAAACGAAGGGATTGTTCGGCATCATACCGCTGTCTACATACCACAGCAGAATGGAGTCGCGGACTGTATGAATCAGACTTTTTTGGAGAAAGCGCGGTGCATGTTGTCTAATGCAGGGCTCGGCAAGGAGCTTTGGGTAGAAGCGGTAAATACGGTGTGTTATATTGTGAATCAGTGGCCTCATACATCTCTTAGTAGTAAAATACCGGAGCAAGTATGGTCTAGGAAGCATGCTGATTATTCTACATGTAAGGTGTTTGGTTGTCCCGCATATGCATATTGTCATGAAGGCAAGTTGGATTCTCGAGCGAAAAAGTGCATTTTCTTGGTTATGCTACCGGCGTTAAATCTTATAGCTTATGGTGTTCGGATCCTAAGTCACCAAAATTTATGATTAGAAGAGATACGACTTTTGATGAATCTGCTATGTTAAAACCGAAGAATGTAGAATCTCCAAGTAAATACGATTCAAGGAAGGATGAGTCGGGAATAGAAATTGAAGTCGGTGAAAGCTCGAGTTTGCAGGAGATCTCTCCTTCACCATCGTCTGATGAATCTCATGATGAGCACTCCCAAGATAAGAAGTATTTACTCGCTCGAGACCGAAAACGAAGGGACATTCGACTATCACAACGATGATCTAGTAGCGTATGCGCTGTTTGTTGCAGAGACAGATGATAATAGTAAGCCGACGACTTATCAAGAAGCTATATCATCCGAAGAGCACTATGAATGAAGAGATTGATTCTCATCATAAGAACCAAATATGGAAGCTCATGAAGACAAAAAGAAAAAATAAAGTAGTTGGCTGAAAGTGTGTTTTTAAGAAGAAAGAAGGAAACCAAGGGGTTTTGGAGACTCGTTACAAGGTATGATTGGCGGCTAAAGGCTATTCACAGCTTCAGGGAGTGGACTTCAATGAAGTAATTTCTCCGATTGTTAAATACACCTCTATTCGTGTCTTGCTCGGTTATGTAGCTATGCAGGATTTGGAGCTCGAGTAGCTCGATATTAATGCCGCATTTCTACATGGTGATTTGGTAGAGAAGATCTACATGCAACAACCCGAATGTTTCGAAGTTGAAGGAAATGAATACCACGTTTGTTTACTAGAGAAGTCTTTCTATGGTTTGAAACAGTCACCTAGACATTGTATAAGAAGTTTGACTCCTTCATGATAGATATTGGGTTTACGAGAAGTAAGGGCGACAATTGTGTTTATTGTAAGAAACACGTCGATGGTTCTTTCATAAACTTGTTGCTTTATATTGATGATATGTTGATAGCAGTAAGGTCTATGGTTGATATTCAGAATTTGAAAGAACAGTTAAAAGGAAAGTTTGAGACCAAGGATTTAGGAGCGGAAAAGAAAATACTTGGTATGGAGACTAGACAAGATCACAAGGGAGGAAAACTTTACTTGTCTCAATAACGATATGTTGAAAAAGTTTTGGAGCGTTTCGGTATGGCAGACGCTAAATTTGTAAGTACTCCGTTGGTTGCTCATTTCAAACTTTTAGCTCGTTCATCACAGCAAACAGAGGATGTGATTGAGTATATATCATATGTTTCTTATTCGAGTGCGGTGGATAGCATTATATATGACATGATTTGTACCCGACCCGACATTTTACATGCAGTTAGTGTTGTTAGTCGCTATATGGCATCTCCTGGTAAAGGCCATTGGTAAGTTGTGAAATGGATTTTTCGATACTTACGAGGTACGTTTAATGAAGGGTTGGTGTTTAGAAGGAAAAACGACAGTTTGGTTGGATTCAGCAATTCTGATTATGCAGGTGATCTCGACAGGCGAAGGTCAATCACCGGCTATGTATTCTCTTTAGAAGGATGTGTCATTAGTTGGCGTGCTTCATTACAGCCTGCGGTAGTATTATCTATGACGGAGGCGGGGTATATGGCCATTGTTGGGGCCATTAAGGAAGCAATCTGGTTGAAGGGACTATTTTCGAAACTTGGTATTCAAAAACATACCATAATAGTCTACTGTGATAGCCAAACATGATTCACTTGATGAAAGACCATATGCATCTTGACATGACGAAGCATATTGATGTACGGTACTGATTTGTTCAGGATATCATTGAAAAAGAAGAGATAATTGTGAAGAAGGTTGGCATATCGGATAATCCGGCCGACATATTGATAAAGTCTCTTTCGGTTGTTAAGTTTGAGTATTGCTTGAACTTAATTGGAATGTGTCGCACTTTTTGAGCCCTTTAGGGGTTTTGTGGTGAAGGTAGAGCTACTATTAATTTTATGGAGGAGTTTTGTGGGAATATGATGTAAGGTGGAGATTTGCTGTGTATGCCTCTTATTCCGATCCCTATTGATTTCCTAAATCGATCTGGCGTTTTCACAGAGTTGTTGAAGATTCGAGTTTATCTGTAAGCAAGGGATAGATGTCTGCGGGAGGGCCTGAGGCCAGAGCAAGTTGGGTTGTTCAGACCTATGTCGATGCTGTGTATGTTTGCATAGTTTGGGTAGACGTCTGAATCAAACATATCAGACGTCTACGAGCGCTCTTTATCTGCGAAGCTTAATGACCAGACGTCTGAAGCTACTTCTTCAGACGTTTGTGGACATTATGTTGTTTTGAATACTTCTTGGGTAGACGTCTTGGGCTGGATAATTGTTGGTTAGGAAAATTAGTTATTTGGATCTATCTTTTCTATACTATATATATTGTAGTATTTTGTAATACTAGATAAGATAGCTTTTGTGATATTTTGAGAGAATCCTTTTGTAATTTGAGAGCTAGGGTTTCGAGGGATTTATGATTCATCCACTATTTGTACTCCTCCGTATTTTGGTGATTAATAAAAGCATCTCCTTCGCCTTTTGGTTAGTACTTTTATTTCTTATTTCCATGTGATTGGTTTGATTATTTCTCTATCTCGATTGTGTTATTGCTTCGTGATTGCAACAATTATTTTCTTTTTCTAAATTGCCAATTTTGTGAGTTAAAGAAAGTATAGCTTAGGATCATATGGTTTCTTTGCATCAAAAAAGGATCGTATGGGTTTGTAAACTTAGGTTTTGCTAAATTTAGAGGTTGTTAGGCAAAAGAAGAAGAACAAGAAGCTCGGGATGAAATTTCACCAAAAACTTTCGAAAATCCTATTCGGCTTGAGTTTTTTAAAAATCAAGCCTTGTTTTTGTTCGCTTTGGAGCCACAAAACTACGGTATTGGAAACTCTATTTTAGTTTTTCAAACATACCCCAATTTAAATTCCATAACTTAGGGGTATGGTTGGCTAAAAATCCTTGGGAAAAAGTGTGGGGATATATGTCTTCGGTTTGGTTGGTTGGAATGCCTCCATAAAATGTCATCTCAAATTCACCATTTTTTTTCGTAATGCGATTCTTTTTCTTAGTATCTACAAAAGTCGATGGCCCTTCAGAGAAAGAACAAGGAAAAGACGGTCCGAAACTGCCCTCGAATCCACAAGAAGTCGAAGACCTACGTCGGGACTCAGCAATCAATCCTTTAATAGCATTCACTTTCAATGAGCTCAAAACAGTTACGGGGAATTTTAGGCAAGACTATGTTTTGGGTGGTGGAGGATTCGGAAGTGTTTATAAAGGATTTGTTCCTGAAGATCTTAAGAAAGGCCTGCAGCTTTGTGAAGTCGCCGTAAAGGTTCACGATGGTGATAATAGTTGCCAAGGTCATAGAGAATGGCTGGTAATTTATACCTTGGCTAATTTACACTAAACAATCCTTAACTATCGTTGTTTCTCAGTAAAATACCATAATTTTTTTTATTACAGTACACTCATATTCACTTAATAACCTTTAATGTAGCGCCTTAAGGAAGATTGCTGCAATAAACAAGAAATTTAAGGTAGTTTGGTGCACAATAACGATAGTTAAAGAGGTAGTCTAGTGTAATTTAGCCTGATTTTTTGCAAGATATTCATCTTGTGTCTCTTTGCTTATTCAGTTTGAGCTGCATTAGCTTCTGATATTTGTAGGCTGAACTTATTTTTCTTGGGCAACTTTCACACCCAAATCTAGTGAAATTGGTCGGATACTGCTGCGAAAAAGAGCAAAGAGTGTTGATATATGAGTACATGGCTCGCGGGAGTGTGGAAAACAATCTCTTTTCGAGTAATTTCGCTTCCATATTCTAAAGCAGTTTTTGCGATGTCATTTCTTGTACCTAATTCATTATTTGGATATAGTCAACAACCATTACGCAAAATCTATTTTTGGCTAATTGCATATAACACCCCTCATCTATACTCGTCCAGCACGTATCACATCTCAACTGGTTTATTAACACATGACATCCAGAGTTAGATGTTGTTGATCATGCCAAAATTCCTCGACCAAGTCATAATCGAGACAATTTAGCACATGAAGTTCCCGAGCCGCTCAACGATTAGGTCAAATTTTCCCTATCAAGTCATATTGTGGTGTTATCTGCTAGGCATGGTGTACATGAAGGGTGTTACTTGTAATTAACTCCTTTTTTCTTGCCTTTCTCTATGATTGAATTTTCAGGAAGAAGTTTTCTTATGATAATTTGCTTTTTCAAATGCTATGTAGGAGTGTTGCTTCCTCTTCCGTGGTCCATTAGAATGAAAATTGCACTTGGCGCCGCGAAAGGGCTGGCTTTCCTCCATGAAGCCGAAAAGCCAGTCATCTATCGTGATTTTAAAACGTCCAATATTTTGCTTGACGAGGTTGGTGTGCTGAAGCTCTTAAATTATCACTAAAATACCCTTAAATATCATTGTTTTTCTTTAAGCTGCCTTAAATTCTTTTTACTAAACATTAGGCTCCCTTAAAGTGCCAAATTCATGGGTATTTTAGTGAAGAAAAGAACTCCCTTGAAAAGCCTAAAAGGAACTTACTATAATAAAAAATTTAAGGTAGTTTAGTGAAATTTTACCCTAATTTATACACAATACTTATTAGTAGAATAAATTGCTTGCCGTGGTTGCGGTAGATTTCTAATTAGAACTTATTATGTCACCTGCACACTGGTCTTTCATATGAACTACTCTCGGGTCGACAAGTTGCTCTATTATAAGTGATGCATATGCAGACATGACAGAGATCAGGCGGCCATCTGATGATAGCTTCCAAATTCTACAGTCGCTCACTCGTGAAGGAATAATGGCTGATTCCTCTAGTGTTTTCCTCACTAGTCGTGATCTCATTGGTTACTTGTCCCTTTACTTTCCGTTTCCACCTCCCTTTCTTCCCATATTCCTCGAGTGCAGCGACCTCTTTCTCTGCAGTTGCGAATAAGGTAGGAAATAATCTACCTTGCGACATCTTGGAATACCATCTTCCAAAACTTAATTAGCAAACTATCCATTTTCCTACATTGCACATCATGTTCCTGAAGAAGCTTCTCATTTTCGCTATCCCTTTCAAAAAGTATGTCGATTAGTGAAGGCGAGTATCATACCAAAGCGAATTTTCTTTATCTTTCTGTAATGGAGCCTCTATATATTGTCTGGCTTGTCTGTCAAATTCCACCACCATTTGCACGGTAAGGCCTTGTACAAAGTTTCATAGTAATCACATCGAATCGGCCGTGTTGTTTCTTCTTACACATTCGAACCCAATTCACCAAAGGTATACCCATTTTGGTTCAAGAAGGAAAAAAGTGTATATAGGGGAATAGCTGAGAAATCTGAACTTATCAGCGTGATCCTTCCCCTAACCCTAACCTATAGATGTTTTCCTTTCCAACACGGCAATTAAATGCTTTTTCACTCTCTCGGGTGGCCTAATTATCCACTCCTTTTTTTATCAAAAATAAAAAAAATACTGGAAGCCATTCTACTGTCAACATTCTTCTTGATTTCAAGGGGACATCCAAGTAACTTACAGCTTTGTGGATACGTAGCGGCGATGAAAACTTCTTATTGACGACAAACAAGATTGCACAACAATGACAAATCAAACACAATGATATACGTGGTTCAACGAAATGGTCTAATCCATTATTTTGAGAAAGAAAGAGATATTACACCCGACACCTTATCTTCTTCTTGATTTAATCAACTAAAAAATTAGTGTTTCTCAAATCTAAACCTGAACACTAATATCCCAATGAAGATAAAATACCTTCTTCCTTTTTTTGGAGCTTATGACTTTTGAACGTCTCTATGTCATTTATTTTATAGTATGAATAAGTTGTAGTCTTACTAATATTAGGATCCCCTTTATCTTACTCTAAATGTGTGCATATCAAATAAGGATAAGAGATCTCTTATCTTTATTTAATTTAAATACGGCGCTTAATTTATCTTCTCCAATCAACATTCTAATTTATCTTCTGTCCTGCTAATTAAAAAGATTTATCTTTGGGCATGCTTCATGAAATTAATATTATGGTTGAAATTGGACAGGTGATCTAAGAACGAAGAGAATTTTTTTTCTGCATGATATTTTGGCCATTTTGCTGAGTGTTGATGAATTCGCCATGTAGCCAATTTGGTTAACTTGTTACGCATGTTATAAATTCAGGAATACAATGCAAAACTTTCAGACTTTGGGCTTGCTAAGGATGGACCAGTTGGTGATAAATCTCATGTTTCGACACGTATTATGGGAACATACGGATATGCCGCTCCCGAATACATTATGACAGGTAAGAAAAATCATACCAGAAATCAGGATCTTCTGAAATTTAGCACCAGCTTAATTTTCATCTTGGCCCCTGAAATACATTGTGACGGGTAAAAAACATAGCACGACTGCAGGATTTTGTTTATTTCCACTGCCAGTTTAATTTTCATTTTAATCATGATACCGTTTCAATATTTTGTTAATTGCAGTCCCTAAATTTACCGTGACAAGTAAAACCATAATGCGATTTGAGGCCTTATAATTTTCGTCTTTTCATAATGTACTTAACATCAAATAATGTTCCTGATTTTACTATTTTTGTCAAGTACATAACTTTTGAGCTAACTTTGATGTATCTACTTCCATTTCTATTACCGGTACGAGATTTCAGCTGATAAGTTGTGAATTTATAAGCCTTTATCCTAAACGCAGGTCATTTGAGCGCTAGGAGCGATGTTTACAGCTTTGGAGTCGTCCTTGTCGAACTCTTAACGGGTAGAAAATCATTAGACAAATCACGCCCGGTCAGAGAACAAACCCTGGCTGACTGGGCCCACCCACTTCTCACTGATAAAAAGAAGCTGCTTGGCATCGTGGACCCTAGGCTCAACGGAGAGTACCCGATCAAAGCGGTGCACAAAGCAGCGATGCTAGCGTACCACTGCCTCAACCGAAACCCCAAGGCGAGACCTCTGATGAGAGATATTGTTGATACCTTAGAACCACTTCAAGTGAACGCTGAGCTCTAGAATGGTGTTTAAGAAAAAAAAAATCTTCCCTTCATCTTTTGGAGTACTTAATTATGTTTGCAGATGTATAATGCTAACTTAGAGATTTATATGATTCTAATGTGTGTAGGTTTCTAATTCTCAGCATAGATTGTAGAGCAAAATATTGAAGACAATGCAACCTTCTTTCAAAATGTTTGCTCATGTTTTATTGAATTAATTGTAGCGATAGTTTCACTGATTTTATATGGCTTGCAAGATTAAATTATAGGGTATTTAACAAAAACAAAAACTACATGTGGTTTGACCTTCCATCATGTGGTCTTTTTTCTAAAGAAAAACCATCTTGAAACATGCACTATTAGCAAATAATGTCGTTAAATATATCATGAAATGACATTTCTAACCCTTAATTTTAAGTACGCCAAATTGAGATATTCATCAAAAACCACCATAAAATTTAATGGTTTTGGCAAAAAACTCGAATACTTCAGGTTGGATTATCGTTAGAGAAAAAACCACGGGACGACTTCTAGTAAAAGGGTCAAACCAAAGAAGGTTTTTGGTAAATACCGTTTAAATTATATTGAAATTATATATGCACACTGTTGTTAAGCTAAAACTAGGATTAGATTGTAATCAACTTTAAGTGTCAGGATTATGAAACGAATCAGTCAATTGATGTTTTTTTGGTTCTCTTTAATTGTATAGCAATCTGATTTTGGGCCTATATTGTTTAGTCTATTCAATCTCCCATCAAAATTTTCTCATCTCAAATCTAAACTTTTCTAAAAAAAATATTAAGACTTTTCCTACCATGTCGCACCGTTACATTCTATATGTCCGTGTCAATAGTCGTGTCATATAGAAGGTCGTTGATCTCGCGTAGTATTAAAGAAATATAACAAAAAGCAAATTTCAAATTATAAAGTGTTAATGAAAGATGGTCTCTTTCTCTTAACCAATGCGTTAACTCTCAACCACTATGTTAATGAAAGATGGAATAATACATAACTTATTTTCTTCACTTATGTCTATGGTTATATTAATCAACTATTTGAAAGTCAAATATGAATATTTCAAGGAATGTGCAGAGATTTAGCATCTGAAAGTTCCTTTATCTTGAGGTGACGGAGGTTGTGATCTCCTGGTGTGAGCGGTTTTGTGCGGCTGAGATTTGATTTGAGGGTTAAGTGTGTGGATCTCAATAGGTTGGTATCGACGCCGAGCTATCTGCAAAGGAAGTCTCGGGATAAATGACCACCATAGGACCCTCCAACGACCAATTTAGTACCGTGGAATAACAACAGAGTAGCGGCGTATTGGAATGAATTTCCGTTACTTGAGTCGTCTGAAAGAGGGGTTTATATAGTGGTCGCGTGGAGCGAGCCGCGCGAAATTCTAGCCGTCAGTTACGCCTCCTCGGTACACCAGCATTGATGGCGGGATCCGCTCATTAATGGGGGGAACGTGCCCGCGTGGGACGCAGAACGTGGGGCGGGGGATATCTCGTTTTGGCGAGATACGCGGAGCCGTTGCGGAAACGCTTGGGCTCCACGATCTTAGTTAATCAGGGAAGCCGAGGAAGCTCGGCCTGTCAGAAGGTTCGGAGACGAGCCGGGAGGCCGAGAAAGCTCAGACCTCGCAATAGCTCGGAGACGAGCAAGGAGATTGTGGAAGCTCGGTTGTAGGATTGCTCGAAGGTGAACTGATGACTCATTGCAAGACGAACATGGAAAGTATTTCGGGGAGGTCTCCGAAAGGCCAGATGCAATCTCGGAGACGAGGTGCCTAGGATCGTCATCAATGCATCAGGCTCATTCCAGCTCTATAGCCTTCGGGACACGTTATCCGCTACGTGTCGTGATCTGAGGAATCCCTATACGTGAGCATCATCACGCGGCATTAATTAGTTTTTGGAATATACAGAAGGCATAATTTGGTTGCAGGGTGATCATTCTTTCTGCATGAAATTTGCTCAGAAGTCAAGCCTCCCATGGAAAAAATAATTGGAAAGGTCTTCATGAAGTCTTTGCATGCTATGAGGAAGAATTTCGACAAACTTTGTGCGGCAAGAAATCTTCTGCAGACCTAGAGTGTTTTGTCGGTTGGTAGCAGAACAGTCACAACTTTTGCCTAGAGATATTTGTTTATGGTTATTTTATTTATGTCATTTTAAGACATTATATATAGAGAGAGAGAGAGAGGCCCGGGATTTCCTACTATGACGTCGAAAAAATACAAGCTCCACTATTTTTCCCGACGATCGGCATCCATCATCATCATCGTTATCATCTAAGATATGCATCCACCAAATTTTATATGATTCCACCATTTTTCACCGTTGATTTAGCAATGTAAAATGTTCTATTGTCGGTAAACCATTAATTTTGCACCGGCTAAATCAACGATGAAAAAATGGTATAATCATATGAAATTTGGTGTATCTACATCTTAGATGATAAAGATAAAGATGATGTATGCCGATCGTCGAAAAAAATCAGAGAGGGTGTATTTTTCCGACGCCATAAAAGGAAATCCCCTGCTATAGTATATTTCCTCCATTAACCTCATATATATATATAGAGAGAGAGAGAGAGAATAATGGAGGAAAGATGCCATAGGAGGAAATTTCCTTCTATGACGTCGAGAAAACACACCCTCCATCGTGTTTTCCGACGATCGGAATGTATCATCTTCATCATTAGCATCTAAGGTATGGGCACACCAAATTTCATATGATTCTACAACCTTTTCACCGTTGAATTAGTGTGTTCAAAATTAACGGTTTACCGACAATAGAACTTTTTACATTGCTAAATCAACGGTGAAAAAGTTGTACATACACATGAAATTTGGTGTACCCACATCTTTAAAGATAACAATGAAGATGATGCATTCCGATTGTCGGAAAACACGATGGAGGGTGTGCTTTTTCGATGCCAAAGGAGTAAATTTCCTCTTATGGCCTCTTTCCTCCATTATTCTCTCTCTCTCCATATATATATATATATATATATATATATATATAAAAGGAATCAAATCAGGTGCCGTCAAAAAACTACACCCTCCACCATTTTATTCGGCCATCGTAATCTTTATTGTCTAATATGTTGATACACTAAATTTCATGTGAATCTAACACATTTTCACCGTTAATTTAGCAATCTACAAAATTCTATTATCAGTAAACCGTTAATTTTGCACTTACTAAATCAACGGTAAAAAAATGTTTAAATCATATAAAATTTGGTGTATCGGCATATTCTTGGATTTAGATCAAGATGGTCGACGTCGATCATATAATAAAATGGTGCGAACAAGAAAAATCCCTAATTTATGCTACTCAACTAAATTCGAAGCATTAGCATTCTGTTTCCACCCGCAGCAGCAACACTTGAGATTATGGTAATCATTGAAGGAAAATCTTATCGTCTAACAGGCCAGTATTGTATCGTTTTTCCAAAAATACGATACAAAAACTCTGAAGTCACGACAATATATGTCTTTTATATTCCAACCTTTACCGTAGCCGTAATAACTTAAAAAAGGAAAGAAAGAAGGAGAAAGAAACAAAACAATTGGAACAGGTGTATTTGCTTGCTCCACAACAAATTTCAACACCTAAGAATGGCATCTATCAAATTTAAGGAGCGTGCAGAAATGCATGACATGTTGGATGTGGTTTGATTTTTCAATTAATGGCATGCTCATACATTTCAAATTGATGAAGAATAAAAGTATGTATGCTTGCAGCTGTCATTTGATAATTGCTAGCTGGTCAATGAGCTAAAAATCAACCCTAATTTGCCTTGTGCTTTGTAGAACCATGGGTTTTCTAAATATTCAGTCAAACCATTCCTTTTCTTGTAGAAACTTGTAAAAAACCAAAGAGCCGACCAAGTCCTTATCAGCCTCAAGACACTTTTAATTTCTTGCTTCCATGGTCTCAGATGGGTGTCAAGGGCACATGTTATTTAAGTGTATTGATGTAAGGCCAATAGCATATAGCTCAACTTTAGGGTCACATATTTGACCAAACCTTTGGAACCATGAGAGTTTCCTAGTGATGGTAGAAATAGCTTATGCCGACGGAACATTTAGAGACCGAGATGTGAAATCTACCGACGGCGGTGGGACCATTTCGGACCGAGGTTTCGTTGTAAATGAATTTTCAAAGTTTAATTTTACTTAAACACATAATTTTCATAATTATGAATTACTAAATATGTATCAAAATGCTTTTGGAAGGGAAGATTTATTGGGTCCCCACACACACAGAGAGGATTCTCTAATCTCGGACATAAACAAAGAAATTAACGTATCATCTCAAAATTGAAAATTTTTGAACTTTTTCGGCGATTCGAACTATTCATATTGATCTAGATGGTAAAATAGACGGGGACGCCAAAATGCATGCGGTTTCGAAATCGTTTGCATATTAATCTAAGGATACTAAAATTCATGGTTTCTTATCTGAAATATGTTAGATTATGAGATTTTTGAATATAATTGTATTATATATTATAATTATCATAAATCAAATAAGTTCTGATTTATGTTGTTGAGATTATAATTAGTGTGTTAGCTTGTTAGGATTATTAGTTATCAGTTAGTTATGTTATGATGTGTATAAATTGAGATGGTTTAATAAAATTGATCAAGTTTATTGCTTTCTTATCACGGTATCAGAGCCAATGGCTTAATCTAAAATTTATTGTCATTTATATTTTTAATTTATTATACCAAAATAAATAAAATTGTGTCAATAATATTTAATTCAGAAATGAGTTCTCTCAGTTTGATCATAAGCAGTTGCCTCCATCAATATCAAATCCAAGCGGCTATTCTTTTTTTTATGATGTTTTCTCACAGTATGATCTTCTTCCATCCAAGCAGCTATTCTTTTCTTATAACGTCTTTTAGTAGCATGATCTTCTTTCTTTAGCACTTCTAGCGAAAAAGACTGCAGGTTATTCGGTTCACCTTACAATCCGCGAAAGAGATCAAAGGGTATTAGTCCACCATGCTCGATACTTTAGATCCGTCGTTGTACAAGTTGTATATTTTGGTTCAAGATATTATTCAAACTCTCGGTTATCCACCGTGAGTTTGAGTTAGGCTGTTAGATTATGAGATATTTTAATATAACTGTATTAGATATTATGGTTATCATAAATTAGATAAGTTCTGATTTATATTATTGAGATTATGATTAGTGTGTTAGATTGTTAGGATTATTAGTTAGCAGTTAGTTATCAGGTGTATAAATTGAGATAATTTATTTCTTAATAAGATTGATCGAGTTTATTACTTTCTTATTAAAATATTTTAAGGGTTTATTTTGACAAGCAATTTTACCGTAATTTCGGACATTGCGATGTGGTGCTTAAAATTCTTCCGAAAGAGCTTGTTTGATTTTCCTGAGTATAATAAGAGCTGGCATTACTATGGAATAAGAACTTTTAATGTTTATTCCAATATTATTTTAAAAGCAAAGAAAGAAGCAAGAAAAACATGTGGATGTTCAATCTTATCTTTCAAAGTTTTGGTGGAAAAATGGAGATGTCATGGTGAGTTTAGAGCTCATTTAGGGCCTGTTTGGTTGCAAGATTATGAAATTTGGATTCCAAAATAGTACAGTTGAAAATTTCTGGATTTGGTAATTTGTTATTTGGTTGGTTTTGGATTTCTAGTATGTGATTTATAGATTCTTGTAATTTTTGTTTGGTTGGTGCAATAAAGTGGGATTTGGATTTGAGAATTTCAGAGAGAGATAGATAGAGAGAGGATTATTAAATAAATAAAATACACGGGTTCCATCCAAAAGTATAATGAATAGTGCTTAATCTTTGAAAATCCTTAAAAAAATTTAATATTCAGGAATGCATGTTTTATGGTGGGTCTCCATAAAAAACAAAGGAATCTTAGAAATCCAAATCTCCCAACCAAACACAAAATTATGGAATCCTAAGATTCCACAATACAAATCCAAAGAAATCCTGCAAAACAGGCCATTATAACCTATTTGGCTCTAAATTTGATGTCATTAATTGTCTAAATTCTTCAATCGTTATATTATATTAATAGAAAGTAGTATCAAGCCTGGAAATTTCAAAATTTTCACATCTTCCCCCACTTTTGATTAGTTTTGATTTATGGGAAAAATCAACAAGTTAGCAATTTTGTTATTTTTGTGAGTCAGTAGGTATAAAATTGTAAATTCCTCATTTGGAAAAACTTCTCTTTATTTACAATTGTGCCATTCACCCAAAACTTCTTTTTATTTACCATTATACCGTCAGCTCAAAGCCTTTTTAAGTTTTTGAAAATACCTTAGAGTGTGAGTGAATAAGGTGCTTATAATTTATATGGTCTCTTTTAAAACCAAATATTATTTTTAAAGTGATTATTGAGTTTCTGCGGAATATATTTAAAATAAGATTTTTTAAATAAAAAAAACTTAAGAATGATAATCACAAAAATTGCTAAAAATAAAAAGAAGAAATCAATCACAAACATAAGGATATGTTGACTACGGTTCACCACCTCCTGTGGCTAGTCCCCGCCTGAGTCTCCTACTCAGGATTTTTCCACTATGTGTGTGAAGTACACAAATTCCACTTTACAGGGATGTGAAGAAACAAGATATCTCTCTTCACAGGAATCGATTACTTAAACTTATGATTTCTTAGGAAACAAGTGTTCTTCTTCTTTAGACCGTGATTTTCTAGGAAAATCGCACTTTCCTCTCTAATCCACGTCTCTCTAGCAAGATCTCTTTTTCCACTCCGAACCTACAATTCAAGTGAAAGGAGAACCACTCCTTCTCTTGGGTTGCAAATCGCTTTTATTACAAACGATTTCACCCACTCACAATCATATTGATCTCAAAGATTATTACCGTTTTGGCACAAGAATTGTTTTGAAAGATTTGAACAGGCTTATGACACTTGAGGAAATGGGGATTTTGGCAAGTTAAAGCATGAAGAACAAGAAAATATTTCTCAAAAAGGATATGCAATGAATTGTTTTTAAGTTGTATGATCTCAATGGTATATATAGAGAATTGAATGGGAAGTATTATAACTTTCTATAACTGCCAAAAACTGTCTAAAAGCAGTTAGTGACCGTTTAGGGAAGTTATGGTTGAAAACGGCGTAAGTATCCATTCAATACGGAATTCAAATTTCAAATTTAACTAAATAAGCTGCCCGTGCAGTCTCCTACAGACGTCTGCCTTAAAGGTGAAATCTTATAAAGACGGCAGTAGAGACATCACTAAGAAATGTACAGAAAAAGAGAAATTTGAATATTGCACTACAGACATCTGCCACTGACGTCTGCAGTTCAAAACCTTCTGATATAGACGTCTGCCACAGACGTCTGTTTTCTGACATGGTGAAAGATCAGGTTTTGATCTTGGCAGGATTTGAATCCAACGGATAGATTATGAGTCTTTAAAAGAGAGGAAGACGTCTTGAACATTTAGAAAAGGTTGGAATGAATTTTCTAATCTTATGAGATCATTTCTAATTACATATGTATCACTCACAACTTTATATTACATCTTGATTCTTCGATATGCTTCATTTCCTTGAGTTGTTATTTCGAGACATGATTGAATCTTGAAAGTACTTGCATCCCTCTGTTGCTTGCATCAAGTCTTCATGCCATAATATAGGTTTGAGTGCATATCCCATTGGTAGGCAATCTCGCTTGATTTGAGTGTATTTGTGCAAACTGTACTCAAGATAACTTGGAAACGTCGTTAGTAATATATGAATTCATTTAAATAATGTTTTGAACTAAATCATCGAAACTGAGGATTGAGTGACACAGATGTCAACAATCTTCCAATTTTTGATATATAGCAAAACTTATTTAAAGAATTCATGATATATATATATATATATATATATATATATATATATATATATATATATATATATATATATAAAGTAAATTCGGTTTAAATACTGCCCCTCAATTCATACTCATTTGAAAGACTCTTTAAACTTATACCAGTGTTCTATACCACTGATACTATCTTTTAAGGAACATTTCATGAAGGCAAGTGATATAACTCGAATTTTAGACCAATTAAGCACTTAAGATATATGTATATTCATGAATATTTTTCTCACCCTTTTTGTGAAAATATCAAAAAGTTTTAGAAGCGAGGGGTAAAAAGAAACATGAATATAGTAATGGAAAAAATATGAGATGGATGATATGTATGGTTCTTGATTATATATATGACATTTTAGTGTGTTTGATTTTAATTTAAGTATATACGACATTAGAAAATAAAAAACAAACATAACATTTTTCATTAGCATAACATCAACTTACATAAAGTAGCATAACATCAAACCGAACAAACACAAACTAACACAAAATGTTCACAACCAATATACTAACAAACTTAATGCACATCGGCACATAAAACAACAAAAAAAATAACATACTAATAAACCTAAGATCTATGATTCAGATCCTAATCGTCGAACGGTGGCGGTGGTGCACTAGACTGGGAATAGAGAAACTCTATTTGATTGGCAATACGATCGACTTGGCTTGAAATGTGATTGACACGACCATAGAGTTGATCAACTTGACTGGAAACTTGGTACATGGATTCGTAAAAGGTGGTCGTGATTGGTTTGGAGTCGCTCGAAGACTCGAGACTCGAAAGAGGAGAAGTCGTACTCTTATTGTTGTGAAGGGGCATCAACGGGCTCTTGAGGAGATTGAAAGAACTGCCTCCTTGATCCAACTTCATCAAGTTTATTATTCGAAAGACGAAATCCAATTGCTCCAGAACCGTATTCTTCTCATTGGGGATCTTAACTTTATGATGCTGGAGTAACGTTGTGATTACTCGCCCATAATAAAGATTCCCTTTCCCACCAGTAACTTTCCATATACTTTGTACCAAAAACAAAGGGAGATTAACCTTGATCTTTGCGAGAACGCAATAACTGATCAATTTATGGGGTCCATATAGGATATCGCGGATCCTATGCTTCGCGATCAATGTGTGGGAGATGGGATTTTCCAAAACCCGTATTCGCTTGAGAAGGGCTTTGGATTGGCGATCGTTGTAGAGGTGGGGAACTCGGGTCTATGGAGGGCTTGAGAAGCCATTTCCTTCGAGTGTGGATTTTCAAACTCGAACGGTTCCAAGGTCATGGAGAAGACTTCTACCCTTTTATTCGGGACTCCTAGGATGCGGCCTATGGTACCGGGGGTGAACTTCAATGAAGTGCTGAAGACGTTGGTGAAGAAGTCGTCGAGGTGGTCATAGGAACTCGTCAAGTTGGCATAGAAAAGGTGAATGGCCTTTTCGTAGGTTGGAGGGGGAGGGGGGGAGAGAGAGGGGGGGGGGGCAACCTTGGTACTCAGAGTTCTCGGAGTTGAAACTCCGCGATCCCATGGAATATGAACTTAACGCCGGTCTTGTTGATGATCATCCTAAATAGAAGTTTTGTTTCGTCGTTGACGAAGAATTCCTCTTTGGTAGAGGACTCCTCTTCTTTGTTGATACGGATTTGGCAGAGACCTTTGGTGCCATAGAGATTGGGTGAAGGATTTAGGAATTTGGGGATAAATTTAGGGTTTAGAAGTTAGGGATTTGAGAAGATGAGTGAGGAATAAAGGGAGGGGTTGGTCTTATAGGCGTGTAAGCTTGTTAGAAGATGAATCAAAGAATCTTTGGATGGTTTAGATTCAATTTGGGAATTTTAATCGATTCAAAATTCTAATCGATTTCACATTCATGCCCTGTGCAGACATCCGTCCCTTTGTGACGGACGACTGTGAAAGGTGTTCTCAGAAATCATTTTGAACTATAGACGTCTGTCCAGATGTCAGAAAACTAATTTATAGACGTCTGTACATACGTCTGTTGGTGGCCGTTTTGTGTTTTGAAAGAAAACAATTGACAAACACAATAACTTTATTGATTAAAACTTAATAGTACAACAGATAAAATAACATACACATTATAATAACATAAACACACACATATTTATTACTTAAAAACTAAAGAACATGCTATCCACGTGTTCCTTTTTAAACTTTTCGATGATGTCAGCAGTTCTCTTCTTTATGATCATATCGTCTTCTGGATCATAGAGAATGCATGTGTCACCTGAAAAAGTTTGCCTAAAGAGAACCACGATTCCACTCGTGGTTGGAAGATTTGGTGGAATCGGGAATGATGGTGGTGAATAGAGGGGAACTGAATCTTCGCTTGGATTCTCTTCCGATTTAGGAGTCAGGAGTTTATCCTTGGGTTTCTCTTTTAGCTTCTTTGAACTCTTCCCTTCTTCCACTTTATTCTTCCTCTTGTAAACTTTGTTTGCCTCCATCTCTCTCAGAAATAGTAATGATCAAATTGAATAAGTTTGATCATATTTATAGAGAGAAATGAGAGAGTTTGAATAATCACCCGGAAGGTTTTGAAAACTACCAACAATTTTCAAAATTTCCCTCTTAATTTTGAATCCTAATGAATTTTAAATTTTAAAAAATGACCAAGTGTCAATTCATTAAATTAAATGATTAGAAATTTAGTTAACATACATTGATCAAAATAAGTCATTGGTTAAACAAACAAGTCAACAGACTGTATAGACAGACGTTTGTAGGAGATGTCCGTCTCATAAATATAAGCAAAATTATATATGTTTGTTTAGGGTTTTAGTTTATTGCTAATAAAATTTATAATGTAGTTAGTTCTATCATATTTAACTCTCCTCTTAGATGTGAGAATCTAGTCTTATTTAATGGCTTGGTGAATATATCGGTTAATTGACTTTCGGTAGTCACATATTCTAATACGATATCTCATTTGTGAAAGTGGTCTCGAAGAAAATAGTATCGTATATAATATGTTTAGTTCTATAGTATTGATCGACATTTTTGGTCATATGAACTGTACTTATGTTGTCACAAAGTATAGGAATTTATGAAATATTTTTTTGATAATTTTCAAGTATGTATTTCATCCATAAACTTTGTACACAACATGCACTGGCAACAATATACTCTGCATTGGCTGTCAAGAGAGCAACAGAATTTTGCTTCTGGGAAATCCAAGAGTCAAGACAATTCCCGAGAAAATGACAGGTGCCACTTGTGCTCTTTTGATTTTTGAGACTTCCAGCATAATCTGCATCAGAATAACTTGTCAAATGAAATAAGTTGTTCTTAGGATACCATAAGCCAAAGTTAATGGTTCCTTTTAGATATCTAAGGATTCGTTTGACTGCAGCCAAATGTGATTCCTTAGGGTTAACTTGGAATCTTGTACACAAACATACACTGAGCATGATATCGAGTCTACCAGCGATCAAATATAGTAGACTACCTATCATGCCATGATAAAATCTAGTGTCAACATTTTAACCATCATTATCATCAGACGTTCATTAGTTGATCCAAAAATAATATCGTTAACATATATCTGAACTAAAATGATATCTTTGTTGAGGGTTTTAGTGAATAAAGTTTTATCCACTATACCCTTCGTGAATCTTATATTTTCTAGAAAAGAACTTAGACGTTCATACCATACACATGGTGCTTGCTTGAGACCATAAAGTGCTTTTCTTAACTTATAAATATGATTGGGAAATTTATGATCTTTGAAACCAGGGGGTTGAGATACATATACTTTCTCGTCTATTTGACCGTTTAAGAATGCACTTTTAACGTTCATCTGAAAGACTTTGAAGTTCTTATAGTAAGCATATACAAGTAGGATACGTGTTGCTTCAAGTTAGCAACTGGTGCATATGTTTCATCGTAATCTATCCCTTCTATTTGGTTATATTCCTGAGTAACTAAGCGGGCTTTGTTTCTAACTATTTTACCTAGTTCGTCAAGTTTGTTCTTAAATGCCCACTTGGTTCTTATTATAGGTCTAACTTTTGGTCTTGGAACTAAATCCTAGATGTTATTTCTTTCAAATTGATTAAGTTCTTCTAGCATGGCTATTATCCAATTTTCATCGTCAATAGCCTTGTTAATGTTTTTGGGTTCTATCAGGGATATGAAAGCTAAGTTAAAACAAATATTGAATGTTGATGATCATTTAATAACTCCTTTAGCAATATCACCAATAATCAAATCTTTTGGATGATTTCGATTGAATTGTTAATCCTTTGGAAGATCTTCTTCCACAATTTATGGTGCATCTTCTATATGTGGTTCAACAATTTCCTTTTCTGGTGATACAATATCCAGATCTTTTGAGATGTTTGGCTCATCATCATTGCCTATGATCTTGAATGAAGAGTTATTTTCATCAAATTCGACATTCATATTCTCTTGTATTACTAGTGTTCTTTTATTATAGATGCGATATGCTTTGCCGGTCATGGAGTAACCAATAAAGATACTTTCGTCACACTTAGATTCAAATTTTTCTAAGTTATCTAGTGTATTTAATATAAAACACTGGCATCTGAAAACTTTGAAGTATTTTATATTTGGCGCTCGTTTGTAAAGAAATTCATAAGGGGTCTTCTTGAGGAAGTTTCTAACACTAACACGGTTTATGATATAGCATGACGTGTTTGCTGCTTCTATCCAGAAATACACGGGCAGATTGTTCTCATTTATCATGGTACGTGCCATTTCATGTAAGGAACGGTTCTTCCTTTCAACAACACCATTCTGTTGTAGTGTCCTGGCACATGAAAACCCATGCTTATATCCTTTTTTGTTACAATAATCTTCGAAGATATTATTTTCAAATTTGTAGGGTTCCCTTGTGGCAGCGGCATAGCGGAGGCATGGATGGCGAACAAAAATTTCAAGCAAACACGAAGGAACCCTGAACCTAGAATCGATCCAAACTCCTAAACTAGCAAACCAAGTATGCAAAGATACAGAATACTACCTTCGACGCGTGTCCACGCAAACGTGGAAGACCCGTCCAAGCTTCGTGTATGCTGTCTAGATCGTGCTTGAGTGGCGACTGATCTTGCCAAAGAAGATCCATCTGAGGGAAACCGATCCAAGCTCCGGCTTCACCTAGTGAAGCGACCGACGCTCCAAGCTCGCTACGAATGGAGAGTGGGGATGTAGAAATATTCTCACTATCTTTTTCTCTCTTTTCTAAGCTCAAGAGAGCTACCTAGAAGGAGGAGGAGGAAGTCAAGAGAAGAAGCCATGGAAAATGGCTAAGTCTTCATGTAAAGAAAAAACTAGCAAGCATAGAAAAGAATGGCTTCATTATTTGCAACCATACCATAATCGTAAATCCAAATGATTATACAATATAATAACCAAGGCCATCCCTCTCTACCATGCTTTTTAACACCTCATCCTCCACCTCATTCTTGATTTTCTTTTAAACGAAAATCAAGAAATGAAGTGTCCATCTTCTAGATAAATTCCATATAAATACGGAATATAACCCGGTATAATATACGCATATTCGTACAAAAAATACGAATAGCCAACAGAGAAAATGAATAGTGAACAATAATACTAGAATATACATATCAAAAATATATATATATAAATTATTAAATCAAAACCTAATTTAATAATCCGGCTTAATTCTAAGCCGCTAGTATTATCAACCATCCGATTAAAGTCCGTATAGCCTGTATACGTATTTAATCGGACGCCCTGTATGTACCAACATACGTCATCTATATCATATCGCCTGAACCGGGAAAACCCTCTGTGTGGGACTCTAAAGACTCGACAATACGCTGGCAGTGATTTACTGGATAAATCCAAAAACCACAAGCACGTCAGCAGCACTAGCTGTACGTAACGGCTACCCAGGTATCTGTCGAAAGAGAGGTCGACAATCAAGTTTGTCCATACCCTACTAAGACTGAGTGTGACAATCTCCATACAGTCCTGTCTCTTCGTCCGAGAGTATCGCATACCGGGTCTAGGGGTGGAAATGTCAGACCCCTAATAACCCGATAAGTCGTGTCGGAGTCAAGCTCATCACCAACCGAAAAACTACTGAACTCATATCAATAAATCTCATCTACCATGGCCATGGATTTAGGGTGATAGCCAATCGAACACAGCACGACATCGACTCCTAATATCAGGAGAGACAAATCCCCGACAATCGCTCACGGCCTCCATGTGGCTCGGGATTGTACCCAACTAAAACCTGTTTGCACGACTCTTTTGAGTCGTGGTAGGGTAGTAATCAAAGTACAGTGGGAACTCACATGAGACAAATAACGATCTCAGGTCAAAAGACTAACCCGTACTAATGCCACTTTAGAACTTCCATCTGATGATAGATATAATACCACCTAGAAGTTCTTGGCGAGTCCGTCCGGTGTACTCACCTCCAGTGAGCACCTGTATACTATCTTAGGTGACATAACACCAATAGCTTGTGAGACCGGCTATCGCCCCTCGTTGGGGTCTCGAAATGTATACACTAGTCTACTCCAGAATATTGATGCCCGGTCTCGATACTCTCACGACTAGGGACATTTAAGGATGTGCTTATAGACTACCCAGCTTTCATGTATATGATCGCCATTATAATGCTGGTAGTCAAGCAAGAATCCTACGGGCTTCATCATTATGTATTAGCGACACGTAATAACAAGTAAAACGTGTACACATCAATGATAAAAACAAACCAGATAGCATATTATCATTTCGAGTAAGATTGTTCTACCTGTATAGGTCTTCCCTCAATTATCATAATCACGTGCTTGCAATTACAACAATTGCCTTGAGGGCAATGTATCCAACAATCACCTACTTGCACTTAAGGCTAATTATTGCGGTTCGCATAACTACATCCCGTGTGCTATCGAATATCCAACTTCTCTACTAATCAGTTTCTCAAATCTCGTTTGAGAAACATCCGTGTTCGAGAAATAGTCTCAGTGAGTGGATCCGCTATAATGTTTCTACTTCTTCTCTCTATATCTCAATTTCGCGGAGATGAACAATCTCCCAAACTGAGCAATACCCCGCCTCAAGAATTTTGTCTGGATACAAGATGGGACCAAGTTTATAAATGAACAACCTTATCCTATAAACTTCTTGGGTTGTATCCTCTATTGAGTCATAACCAGCATCCTGAACCATACCTACCTCAGTATCCCTATTGGAACAATATCCAATATACTGATCCTCAGAAGAGGTAAAAACTCAAAACTCTGTCAGCATCTTTGTCATCCAGGCCACCTTAGAAGCCTAAACCGATAACCGCCTCCTGGAAGAGGCTGTCGTTATCATATACCAAGAACATCCTCTAATATTCATAACTGCTTCCCTTTGTTTCTCCAGTATTGGATTAATATCTGCTTACTACAGCAAGTGTATAAGCAATATCTGGTTTTATACAAGACTTTTCATGATTGACTCAATTGCCTAAGCAAATGATATGTCATTCATTCTAGTCCCTCTCTTCATCAATCTGGAAGACATCTCTTTAGAGAGGGTGACTCCATCACCTGCGGGTACACCACCACGCCAGGAGTCGTCCATTCTAAAATACTTTTAGAATGCTGTCTAAGTACCCGAATTGGGACACTTCCCAAATCTAGATCTAAAACTATAGATCTAGTCACCAGAATCCCTGATATTGCATCCGTATCCAACATGGAGAAAACAATACGTGACAACCAAAGTTTGACCGATTGTAGTATAGGAATATCACTTTCTATCTGGAGTATGTCATCCAAATCCCAAGACAGTACTCCCTACACCCTTCTTACTAGGTTCATCTATTGTTTTGATGAAGTCAATCACCTTGACTGTCATATCAAAAACAGATGATCCGTCTCTGCTATACATGCTTTAGTCTACGAATAGACATATGCAACTTGCACACCTTCCGCTGTTCCCACCGACTACGATAACTCTCTGGTAAAGTCATATACACGTGCACTTCCAAATTCCAATTTGGAAAGACGTTATAGTCATCCTCTTGCAAGATATCATAGTCTAGAGCAGCAGCAGTGTCAAATCATATCCGTATGGACTTTAGTGTAGACATTGAAGTAAAAGTCCCATCACAATCCACAACGGGTATTTGATGAGAATAATTACAACAAGTCTTGCCTTATTAGGTTAATACCTTTCCACTTGCACAGATCTGGAAAGATCTAGTTGCTCCTAATGGGTTTTACCCCTTCAAGAGCACCCAGCAAAGTCCAAAATCCTTAATTTGCTGAAGTGCGTGGAGTCCATCTTGGAGATAAAGTATCTGGTCACCTGGAAGTTACCACTTCCTATGAGCTACAGATAACTAGTAGGGCCATCATAACCATGATGCCGATCTTTCTGTCACCGTCATCAAGAAAACCGAAGTATCTCTTGGATGGCTGAGGTCACCTACTAAAATATGCGGAGTGGCTAATGGATTGTCAAATCCAATTGAATTCTTAGGTTCTACTAATTTTTTGATAACCGTTTGTGGTTCTAGAATCACTTCCAATTCTACTATATTCCCACTAGTTTCTTTTGCAAAAGATTCCTTTCATAAAAAGGTGGCGCGTTAAGAACAATGTAACTATTGATCTTGAAAATGGTAGAAGCAAAAACCTAGCGAATGCTTGGGATAATCCATAAACAGCCATTACCGAAGCGTGCCTTGAGTTTGTCCGGATTCTACATTTAAACAGGAATCGGATAACTCCATATCTTTATAACCTCAAGATATGTAGCCAATCTATGTCCATATAGAATCAAAGGCACTAATTTAGATGGAACCGGATTCAAATATCATGCAGCTGTTTCCAGTGCATACCACCTAAATGGAAAAAGGCCGATACAGCATTACTCATCAAGGAGCGAACCCGCAGATGAGTAACCTGAGAAAGAATCAAGTTCTCAATATTACTATGATAGAATACCTAGCATAAGTATCTATATTTTCGATCACTTCGAAGAATCCTGATACTTCCAACGTATGGTTCTCTACTTTATTCTTATACCTATAAACTTCTCAAAATCTTTAGACCTTGCATTACAACGAATGCGTGTCTAAAACCAGAGAACTCATAGGTAAATCTGAATGAAGTAAGAGTACCAACCCCTTGTCCAGAAGGACACTGGACAATATACAATTTCATGTATAAGTCCCAAGTGTTGGGTTGCTAGGCATGCGCACAAGGGTCTACGAGGCATCAACCATGCCCGATTAAAAATTTAGCCGTGCCGAACAACCCAAAGCCGGATCTTTAAACTAGGGTTTAGGTGAAAACAAGTATGTTAAACTCTTTAACACTAAGTGAGAGGGATTACAACCTTTGTAGATCCGGTCCTTCACTTCTTAAGCTCCGTGTTGAGGTCCCTTCGCTGCGATCATCGTGTTCCAGACTCTCGAGAGGCTTCACGAAGAGAAAAATGCAGTCTTGCTTCCGATCTTCGATAACAAAGACGATCTACCTTGAAGTTTCATTAACACAAGCTAACACTCACTAAATGAAGTGAACACCCTCATCTAAATGGCAAAGATAGACGAGGATGATGAAGTAGGATTTTTGCTCTCATTTGTTTTCATTTTCTCACTCACTTTCATCACAAAGCAAAAACTAGAAAGCTTTTGCTCAAAGGAAGAAGAAGGAAGAAGATGATGAATAATATCATAAGAAACCTTTTGTGATGAATAATGAAAGATAAATATGATGAATAATGCAACCATGGTTGAATAAACCATTGCAGAGAATTAACCAAAGCTAGGGTTTGGGTTAGGTTAAGAATGAGTCACCACAAAATATCTTTCACAAAACAAAACTAAACCTTCTAGAATCATCAAGAAAGTATTAACCCAAATCAAACCCTAATCTTGTTTAATCTCTACTAAACATGTTGCATTAGTTATCATATCATGTTACAATATTATATATCACATATACAATATTTATCGTAACAAAATAAAATAATACAATTAACATATATCGTATATATATCAATGTATTACCCGAGTGAGAAAAAGAATCTTTTAGTGAGCTAATATTAGTTAATGTAATTTAATATATCATATATATTATTATACATTAAATTATCGAATCAACACTTGATTCGACAATCCGGCTATATCACATATAACCGACTAATATTTATCCGTACTGATTCATCGAATCAACATTTGATCCGATGACCCGGCTGATATCAAATATCGCGAGAATAGAATACGGTATCTCATATCGCATTATCCTCGGTCCCGCACATATCACATATGTGCCCCTACTCCGTTTCGCCTGAGCCAAGAAACCTCTGTGTAAGACTCTAAAGAATCGTCAATACGCCGGCAGTAGGTGATCATATCAAACACCCACAAGCTGCAAGCGGTCAGCTAAACGTAACAGCCACCCAGGTATTGAGCGCTCAGAAGATCAACAAGCAAGCCTATACATTCTCCTGTGAATCCAATCAGTGACACTCCCGTACAGTCCGGTCTCGTCGTCTGATATGTCGCATATCTCGCCTAGGGGTGGTAAACGTCAGACCCCAGTAGCTCGATAAGTCGTGTCGATATGAGGTCTATAACAGTTCGAGAAACTACTGATAGCACTTACCAGTAAATCTCAGCAACCCTGACCAGGGATTTCCGGTTATAGCCAATCGAGCACAGCACAACATCAACTCCCTATACTGGGAGAGACGAATCCCCTCCTATCGCTCATTGCCTCCATGTGATTTGGGACTGTACCCAAAAGCCACCTTTTTGCACGCCCTCTTAGACGTGGTATGATGGAAATCAAAGCACGGTGGGAATCTCACAAGACTCTATGACGATCTCGGGTCAACAGACTACTCTGTACCAGTGTCACCGGAGAACCGCCATCTGACGTGATGTATAATACCATCTGGGTGTTCTCGGCGTGTCCGTCCAGTGTACCCAGTCTCCACTGAGAACCCGTACACCATCCTTGATGTCAAACACCGATGGATATGGGATCATCCATCGCCCATCATATGGGTCAAGATGCATATACGCTAGTCTACTCTGGTGTATCGATGCCCTGTCTCGATACACCCTCGACTAGGAACAGTTATAGGATATACTCGTCGACTACCGTGGCCCCACTAGTATGATCTCATCATAGTCCCAGTAGTCGAGTACATATCCTAAGGGCTTTATCAACATGTAACATAGAGACAATCAGAGTACATGTTAAGATAAAGAGCAACCAGATAGCGTACTATCATGTCGAGCAAGAAAGTCCTCCCTATATATGTCCAAGCATCCATTACAATATATATCGTATGTACAGTAATGGCCTCTAGGGCATACATATAACTAACAATCTCCCACTTGCACTAGGGCCATCTGTTGTGGTATCACATACCCAACAATTAGCTGTGGTTGAAGTATCTCATACTCAACCATCCTATAAAAGTCGTGACTGGGAAAAAGGCCTTTGTGAGTGGATCCGCGCTATCGTCCTCTGTGTCTACTCTCCTAACCTCGATCTCCCTGGAGATCAACCATCTCCATGATCAGGTGATACTGCCTAAGAATTATATCCGGATTTCTGATGGGACGGGGGTTCCTTGGCATAAGCCACAACTCCATTGTCACACAATGGTAGGAACGAAGTTCATCTCATGAACTTATATATATCCAGACTGCCTCTTTGGTAGCATCCTTGGTAACGATGTATCTTGCCTTTAATCGTCTAGTAAGTCACGGTATCTAGCTTGGAACTCTTCCAACATACCGTCCCTCCACTGAGGGTAAAGACAATGCCCGTGACTGACATTCAGTCGTCCTTATCACCCTGGAACCTTTCCAGTGATTCTCCCCAGGATCGATTGATACCATCTCACTACATCTAGTGAGAATCCTAACATCCAATTAGATCTATCTCATAAATCCAAAACCCAGGATTTAGGAGGTTTCATTTTGATCCTATATGGAGAATCTTTGTGATAAGCGGAGATTGACCGATCGTAGCATAGGAAACTCCTTCCCTATCAAGAGTATGTCATCCACGTACTCTACAAGGATCACCACCATACTCCCTACTACATTTTTGTATATACAAGGTTCATCTACCATTTTGATGAAGTCAAACTCTTTGATTACCACATCAAAACAGATGTTCCAACTCCGCGATGCCTGTTTTATCACATAAAACATCTTGCACGCGTTTCCGCTGCTCCCACTGTCTACGAAGCCCTCTGGCTGTGTAATTATAGACGCTCTTTTCTAAAACATCATTTAGAAAAGCAGTCATGACACCCAGCCGCCAGATATCGTAGTCATGGTATGTAGCCGTGGCAAGTAGGATCTGGATGGACTTAAGCATAGCTTTGAAAGTCTCAACTTTTCCATGTACACCAAGTAATCTTCTCAAGATATACTCGCTCCTGATGGGGATTTAACCCTTCAGATAAAGTCCATACTTTGTTGGTGTATAAGGATTCCATCTCAGATCACTAAGCATCCAGCCATTCTTACAGAGTCCCACTCCTGATGGCCTGCTCGAAACTAGTTGGGTCATCATCTCATGATGCAATTCTCGCTCCCACTGTCATAGAGAAACCCGAAGTATCTCTCAGGTGGGTGAGGAACCCTACTAGATCGGCGGAGAGGCTTAGGTTCGTTGGAAAACTATTGAATCCTTTGGTTCTACCAAATCATCAGCTGCAGTTTGTATAGCTGGAACCTTTCCAGTTCTACATAACAGACCTTGCCTCGAGCTTGTCCGGATTTTGATTTTAGACATAGGCCGGACAACCCCAAATCTTAACAAACTTAAGATATGGGTTCTTACCTTTTTCATATCACATATGAAGTGGTAGGCAACTGATTTGATTTGAACCCTATTCAATAGGTATGCAGCTTCTCAAGTGCATAACTCCCAAAAGGAAATAGGCAACTCAGTAGTACTTATCATAGAGCACACCATATCACATAGGGTGTGATTGCTCCGCCCCGATACACCGACGTGCTGTGGTGTATACGGAGGAGTAATGCTGAGAGAGATTCTCATTCTCCTTTAGAATAGTCCAGGAATCACCGTGCTTAAGTATTCTCCTCCTTGATCTCATCAAAGGACATAAGACTTGTACCCGTATTTTGGTTCTCTACTTCTAATTTATATTCTGTGAATATCTCAAAAGCTTCGGACTTATGTTTTAACAGAAACACATGTCTGAATCTTAAGAGATTATCAGAGAATGTAATGAAGTACAAAGAACCGGTCCTGGCATATGTAGACAGGGGACTTTCATACATCAACATGTATCAATCCCAAAAGTTCACTAACTCTTTCTCTGTTTCCAATAAACAGAGCTGTAGTCATCTTATCTTTGTGACATGACTGGCAAGTTTCACAAGATGTAAATTCAAACAAATTTAAATATGCATCTTAATGTAACTTCAGCTAGTCGGGTCGCATTGATATGACCTAGTCTACAATGCCTCAAGAAGGATTCGTTCATTTCTGAACTCTTCCTCTCGTGTGTGTTCTGTATACTAAGAACTGTAGTTTGATTTAGAACGTCTATGCTTTTAGATAACGTACCTGAACCGATCAACTCTTGATATAGAAAATGTTTAAAACATTATCCAACAATACAAAATTATATCCTTTCTTTACTAATAAAGAGACTGATATGATGTTGTACATCAGGTTCGGTATCTAATAAAATTCGTTCAGAATCAATGTATTCTGGTAATACAGGGTGATAATGACCAACAGACTTGGTTGCAACTCTTGCACCGTTTCTATCTCATGAAACTTATCACCCGTTCTCAGTCCTCTACGTATCTATAGCCCATGTAACAAATTACATATGTGGGATCCTGATCCGGTATCAAATACCCAGGACGTAAAGGATACTGAGAA
Organism: Agapanthus africanus; assembly: GCA_030015575.1. Lineage (NCBI taxonomy): Eukaryota > Viridiplantae > Streptophyta > Magnoliopsida > Asparagales > Amaryllidaceae > Agapanthus > Agapanthus africanus. Next base: position 559,932,240 of record JASDDO010000022.1, on the reverse strand, counting down.
ACAGTTCTCTGTAATGAAAACACCCGAAGAAGATGCATCAGTATGCACTTTCTTCGTTTGGGCGGCACGAGAAATTTGGTATTCCCTAATTTCCTGCTCTGTCTTATAACAATTATAAGTTAGAGCAGGACCAACGTTTCCCAGCTCAGTATAACAAGCGGGTTCGGTCAATACATCCGTATTATTATCTTGATTAAGGCGTGATATGGTCGCTACCTGGAGAGAGAGAGAGAGAAGAAAACACTCAGCGTATGCTCTTGCAAGATTAGATTGATTATCTAATATATCTAATCAGGATGTCTCCCACTGTTTTAATCAAATCTTCCTTCAAACCCTAAAAGGAAAGACTAGCCGGGATTAATTACACGCTACAAGTTCGCCAATCTTTCAGCCAGGCCAGTGTCGGTACTTTGAGGGAGGTTCCCCGTGCTTTCGCACGGACCTAATTAAAGTAAACCTCGTTTTCCCAGAGGCGTAACCCCGTTAACACTTTTCTAGACACCTACTTGATCGGCTAATTGTAATGTGTAAAACTCTCCCAGGAGTAACTCTTACTCGCAGCGGGTATCGGGATCCAACTATCTCATAGAAGGTATGCAATCTCATTGCAAATTTCAACACTTGAAATTCCCAATAATATTTTGCCCCTAGTGTCCTATGACCTTGACGGAGGCCAAACTACCCATAGTCCGCTAGTCAAGTTCAACCCGTGAGTTCCTGATTGAATTAAACCCACCCGCACGACCCTTGACGGAGGCCAAACAACGCCGTACGAATACCCTAATACAATCGCATCGTATGCTAGCAGATAAGCATTAGTTATCTACCGTACACTACGCCTTGACGGAGGCCAAACTACCGCAGCACGAATACTAACTAGTACTTATCTGAAATGACGGAGGGCTACGACAGGTTTTTTGTTAGTTATATGTATGCCCTAGAGGCCATTACTGTACACTGGATGTATATTGTAGTGGATGCTGGGACATATATAGGGAGGACTTTCTTGCTCGACATGATAGTATGCTATCTGGTTGATCTTTACCTTAACGTGTACACAGGCTGTCTCTCTATTACATGTTGGTAAAGCCCTTAGGATGTGTGCTTGACTACCTGGACTATGATACGGATCATACTAGTGGGGACATGGTAGTCCATAAGTACATCCTTCAAAGTCCCTAGTCGTGGGTGTATCGAGACGGGGCATCGATATACCAGAGTAGACTAGCGTGTACCTTCTCGACCCATACAGATGGGTGATGGATGATCCTATATCCATTGGTGTTTGACATCAGAGATGATATACGGGTGCTCAGTAGAGATTGGGTACACTGGACGGACTCGCCGAGAACTCCCAGATGGTATTATACCTCACGTTAGATGGCAGTTCTCAGGTGACACTGGTACAGAGTAGTCTGTTGACCCGAGATGTCATAGAGTCTTGTGTGGTTCCCACTGTGCTTTGATTTCCACCTTACCACGTCCAAGAGGGCGTGCAAAACGGTGGCTTTTGGGTACAGTCCCGAATCACATGGAGGCAATGAGCGATAGGAGGGGATTCGTCTCTCCCGGTATAGGGGGTTGATGTTGCGCTGTGTTCGATTGGCTATAACAGGAAATCCCTGGCCAGGGTTGCTGAGATTTACTGGTAAGTGTTACTAGTAGTTTCTCGAAATGTTATAGACCTCATATCGACACGACTTATCGAGCTATTGGGGTCTGACGTTTACCACCCCTAGGCAAGATATGCGACATATCAGACGACGAGACCGGACTGTACGGTAAGTGTTACTGGTTGGATTCACTGGAGTGTGAGCGGGCTTGCTCGTCGATCTTTTGATCGCTCAATACCCGGGTGGCCGTTACGTTTAGCAGACCGCTTGCGGCTTGTGGGTGTTTGATATGATCATCACCTGCTGCCGGCGTATTGACGAGTCTTTAGAGTCCTACACAGAGGTTTCCTGGCTCAAGCGAAACGAAATAGGAGCGCATATGAGATATGTGCGGGACCGAGAATGAAATGCGTGTATGTGATACCGTATTTCATTCTCGCGATGAATGTATCGATTGGTTGTATGCGATATAACCTAGTTATCGAATCAAGGGTTGATTCGATAAGCCGATACATTGGATATTAGTCGGTTGTATGCGATATGACCGGATCGTTAAATCAAGTGTTGATTTAATGATTTAATGCATAATTATATATTTGATATATTACTTTGCATTAACTAGTATTGGTTCACTTTAAATGGATTTTCTCACTTGATTTGTGCAAGTTGTATATGTGATATACTTTTGTGCACATGATTGTATCATGTTTGATGATACATGCTAACTTGATTAGGTGTATGATTAAACCATGGTTAGTTAATGGTTAGGGTTTCATTTGATTTACTTATGCCTTTATTTATTTTGTTTTGACAAAAAGAAAAAGAGAAATGAAAACAAAAGGGTTGCTTTCAAAGATGAACCTTCATGAAGGTTTGACCAAAGTGACCATTTTGTCTTCATGTCTTAACCCAACCATTCACTAACCCTTGTTAATTCTCTACACCTAACCATGGTTTGATTATGATAAGAATGATTATTCTTTTCTATTCTTTAATTCTTATCATAACATTTTCTTCTTCTTCTTCATCTTCTTCTTCAAGAAGAAGCTTGCCTCCATCAATGGCAAAGTGAGAAAATGAGTGAGAAATCCAATTCTAGAGTGAACCCACTTCCTATTTCTTCATCCTCTACCTCTTGCCAAGTAGTAGAGTGTGTTTCCTTCACAAGTTTTCTAGACTTTGTGAAGTTGGAGCTTGATTTAGCGATGCCTCGACGTAGATCATCTTCGGCATCGTCGTCGATGACCTAGCCCGCTTCTTCTCCGATGAAGCCGACGCTAGAGCCCGGGATTACATGAGGACAGCAGAGAGGACTTCATCACGGAGCCGTGGAGGTGGAGGACCGGATCTACAAAGGTTGTATTTCCGTATTCTTGTAGTTAGGTGTTAACTAGCTCGCTTTATCGCCTAAACTTCTAGCCAACGATCCGTAGTCTAGGGTTTCTCGGCACCGTATTTTTGAAATTGGCATGGTTGATGCCTTGTGAGACCTCTTGAGAGTGCCTAGGAACCCTACAGTGGTATCAGAGCCTAGCTAGAGCCTTAGGCGAAGTCTAGACGGAGTTTGAAGTCCGAACGAACCCGAAACCCTAACACAAACATGCTCTCTGGACTTTTTCCAAAATCTGGAGTTTTTCGAAATTAAAAATATGCAGAAAAATCAGCATGAATATTTAAGAGTTACTGTAAAATTCGATCCACTAAATCCATCAATCTGCCGCGGTTCCGCGGCCGTACTGCCTCTTTATTCAATAAAATTTACACCGTAACTCCTAATTTCCAGTGGTGGTTTTCCTGGGAATTTTTAATATTCTTTCAAGAGTTGAATTTTCTGGGTTGTTTTGGGGACTCGGTGTTTCGATCGGATTGTCAAATTTTGTCTATGTGTTTTTCCGGATAATTTATGAATATGTTAAAAGTTTCGACCGGATATAAATACCCAATTTTTCCCCTGTCGGGAAATTTCCAAGTGTTGGATTTTTCCGTAGTTTAACGACGTTCTAAGTAGTTCAAGTAACGCGATGGACCATCTAGAAGACAACAAACCTTAACTCGATTATGTGACCGTCTTGAACTGCCCTTTGAACCTTCGGGTTTGGGGCAGTACGGCGTGCCACATGTGAGGCGTTGGCTTGACCCTTCTACGGCTGGACCGTTGGTACTGAGGCACGAACTGAATGTTGTTAGACTTATTTCATGTGTTGAGCTGTATCGGGAAAACTTGGGTGTTCGATTGTTCGATCGAAAAGTTTAGCATTTTCTATTTATCCGGAATGGGATACAATAATTGGAATTCACAGGAAGTTATGTGATAACTGAATGAATGTTATAAATATAGCACTTTAGTCTCACTTGATCGGTTGCCACGGAATTTTGATGCGATCAAAAGTCCGTCGCAATCACGTAGCGTACGCGGATACTCGCCGGGTAAACTTAATAGACAGCCTCACTCCTTAGCCCCGACCAAGTGACTGTAGGAGAACCCCGTCGCCGAAAGTATCCGTTCGGGTGTTCGCGGTGGCGGTGTTCCGCCTTGGTGCACTTCGTCGATGGCGTCGGGGGTGCGGCCGCCTACTGAAGTTTGCGACGAGCATTCGATCAGGATGTCGGGAACCCTGTTGAATTACCCGACTTGATATTGAAAAGTGTTTTCGATAATGAGACTAAAATGCGGGGTTTATAATTGTTAGGCATGTGATGTTTAAGTAATTCATTTGGTCAGGCATGCGATGTCTGAGGTGGTTGCGGATTCCAACTGTTGTAGTTTTACACTTTCTTTTCTGTGACCGTAAGTGTAATATGTGATGTCGCCGGTTTCGTTGCTATATGTCAACGACAATTGGGATGCGCATATTTACTTACGTTGATGACATGTGATGTTATGTGTTGCTGGATATGTTATATTGGATCGTCGTGTTTGAATAGCCGGGGGTTTTTATGTGAGATGAGTGTTTTTCATTTTCATTCATGTAAAAACTTGTATGTAATATTCTTTTATTGAGGCACTTCCAGGTTGCGGAAGTTGTCACCGTTGATGTATATTATTTACTTTTCCGCACTAGGATAGACCCAAGGAGGGGAGCACAAGTAACCGGGTTCTGGGGTCCAGTGGGAGACCAACTCGAGGAGTCGAGTCCGGGTCTGCTAACTCCAGAATTGGTAGGGTTGCTTGCCGCTCTCGTAGGGGTCTAGGGGTGTGGGTTTGGCTATTCATCACGACCGTGGAATCCGTGTTTTATACTGGCTCGTATTGAAAACACGGACGTCTTAGTATATCCAATATTTCATATGATTCTTCTGCTGCGATATCTGTGATGTGATCATGTGATGTTCTGTGATAGATACAGTATATAGTATATATGATATATTATATAGGCGTTACTTATGTTTTACACCCGCGCTAGCCCTGCCTCGCTCTGTCGTTAGTTACCTAACCTAACGGTGCACGAGGGGACATCGAGGCGAATGCGGATGGCATAAGTGTACGTCGTATTTATCTGTGATGTTTAGGTACTTAAATGATGGGACTTCATTAATGAGATTAATGAAATAAAAGAAACCTAAGATGTTGTAGAATCGAATTTCAAAATAAAACAAGGTAGCTACAGTTCTTGCTTTGCACAGCGGTATATATGATATATCCTGCACCTTATTCGATAAGGAAAGGACCGAGATCCCTTCACTGGGAGTGACTCCTTTAGCAATAACTGGCAGATGCTACACATTCGGTTTGTCTTTTGATTGCTTTTAAGAGTTTTTGCTTTGCACAGTGATATATATGATATATCCCGCACCTCATTCGACGAAGAAAGGACCGACGATCCTTTCACCGGGAGTGACTCCTTTAGCAAAACTAGAAAAGCCTCAAAAACACTCCATTTCAAAATTCATTCGATCCTACAACGATATCAAGTTCATTACGCAATAGGTTTTCAGAAAAACCTGTCGTAGCCCTCCATCATTTCAGATATGTACTGGTTAGTATTCGTGCTACGTTTGTTGACCTCTGTCAAGGCGTAGTGTGCGGTAGCTGATTAGCGCTTATCTGCATAAGCATATGATGTGATTGATTTAGGGTAGTTGTGCGACCTTGTTGACCTCTGTCAAGGGTCGTGCGGGTGGGTTTACTTCAATCAAGAAATGACGGGTTGAACTTGACTAGCAGCCTATGGTTTGTTGACCTCTGTCAAGGTCATAGGACGCTAGGGGCAAAACATTATCGGGAATTTCAAGTGTTGAAATTTGCAATGAGATTGCATACCTTCTATGAGATAGTTGGATCCCGATACCCGCTGCGAGTAAGAGTTACTCCTGGGAGAGTTTTATACATTACAATTAGCCGATCAAGTAGGTGTCTAGAAAGGTGTCAACGGGGTTACGCCTCTGGGAAAACGAGGTTTACATTAATTAGGTTCGTGCGAAAGCACGGGGGACCTCCCTCAAAGTACCGACACTGGCCTGGCTGAAAGATTGGCGAACTTGTAGTGTGTAATTAATCCCGGCTAGTCTTTCCTTTTAGGGTTTGAAGGAAGATTTGATAAAAAGCAGTAGGAGCCATCCTGATTAGATAAAATAATAACCAATCTATTCTTGCAAGAGCGCACGCCGAGTGTTTTCTTCTCTCTCTCTCCTGGTAGCGACAATATCACGCCTTAATCAAGATAATAATACGGATTATTGACCGAACCCGCTTGTTATACTGAGCTGGGGAACGTTGGTCCCGCTCCAACTTATAATTGTTATAAGACAGAGCAGGAAATAGGGGAATACCAAGATTCCCATGCCGCCCAAACGAAAAGAGTGCATGCTGATGCATCATCTTCGGGTGTGTTCATTATACAGAACTGTTTCTCAATGTCCTTTACGTCCTGGGTATATGATACCGGATCAGGATCCCAGATATGTAATTTGTTACATAGGGCTACAGACAGGTAAAGAACTGAGAACGGGTGATAAGTTTCATGAGGCAGAAAACGGGGCAAGTGTTGCAGCCAGGTCTGTTGGTCACTGTCACCCTGTATTGTAATACATTGATTCTGAACGAATGTTATTAGATACCGAACCTGATATACAAAATCATATCAGTCTCTTTATTAGTAAAGAAATGATAAAATTTTGTATTGATGGATAATGTTTTGAACATTTCCTATATCAAAAGTTGATCGGTTCAGGCACGTTATCTAAAAGCGTTGATGTTCTAAATCAAACTACAGTTCTTAGTATACAGAACATACACAAGAGGAAGAGTTCAGAAATGAACGAATCCTTCTTAAGGCATTGTAGACTAGGTCATATCAATGCGACCCGACTAGCTGAAGTTACATGTAGATGCATATTTAAATCAGTTTGAATTTACATCTTGTGAAACTTGCCAGTCATGTCACAGAGATAAGATGACCATAGCCCTGTTTATTGGAAACAGAGAAAGAGTTAATGAACTCTTGGGACTGATACATGTTGATGTATGTAGGTCCCCTGTCTACACATGCCAGGACTGGTTCTTTATACTTCATTACATTCTCTGATGATCTCTTTAGATTCAGACATATGTTCTTGTTGAAACACAAGTCCGAACCTTTTGAGATATTCACAGAATATAAGTTAGAAGTAGAGAACCAAAATACGGGTATAAGTATTATGTTCTTTGATGAGATCAAGGAGGAGAATACTTGAGCACGGAAATTCCTGGACTATTCTAAAGGAGAATGAGATTCTCTCTCAGAATTACTCCTCCGTATACACCATAGCACGATGGTATATCGGGGCGGAGCAGATACACCCTATTTGATATGGTGTGCTCTATGATGAGTAATACTGAGTTACCTATTTCCTTTTAGGGGGTTATGCACTTGAGAAGCTGCATACCTATTGAATAGGGTTCTAATCAAATCAGTAGCCTACCATTTCATATGTGATATGGAATGGGAAGAGCCCATATCTTAAATTAGTTAAGATTTGGGGTTGTCCAGCCTATGTCTAAAAGCAAAATCCGGACAAGCTCGAGGCAAGGTCTGTTATGTAGAACTGGAAAGGTTCCAGCTATACAAACTACAACAGAAGATTTGGTAGAACCAAAGGATTCAGTAGATTCCAACGAACCTCAGCCTCTCCGCCGATCTAGTAGGGTTCCTCACCCACCTGAGAGATACTTCGGTTTCTCTATGACAGTGGGAGCGAGGATTGCATCATGAGATGATGACCCAACTAGTTTCGAGCTGGCCATCAGGAGTGAGACTCTGTGAGAATGGCTGGATGTTTATCGATCTGAGATGGAATCTTTATACGCCAACAAAGTATGGACTTTGGTTGCTATATCTGAAGGGTTAAATCCCCATCAGGAGCAAGTATATCTTGAGAAGATCACTTGGTGTAGATGGAAAAGTTGAGACTTTCAAAGCTAGACTTGTTAAAGGTTTTCGTCATCGACCAGGCTTGGATAGTGATGAAACCTTTTCAAGTAGCTATGCTTAAGTCCATCCAAATCCTACTTGTCACGGCTACATACCATGACTACGATATCTGGTGGTTGGGTGTCATGACTGCTTTTCTAGATGGTGTTTTAGAAGAGTGCGTCTGTAAGTACACAGCCAGAGGGCTTCGTAGACAGTGGGAGCAGCGGAAACGTGTACAAGATGCTTTATAGGATAAAGCAGGCATCGCGGAGTTGGAACATCTGTTTTGATAGATAGTCAAAGAGTTTGACATCATCAAAATGGTAGATGAACCTTGTATAAACAAAAAGGTAGTAGGGAGTATGGTGGTGATCCTCGTAGAGTACGTGGATGACATACTCTTGATAAGAAAGGAGTTTCTTATGCTACGCTCGATCAATCTCCGATAATCACAAAGATTCTCCGTAAAGGATCAAAGTGATACCTACTAAATCCTGGATTTTGGATCTATGAGATAGATCTAATTAGATGTTAGGATACTCACTAGTCGTAGTGAGATGGTATCAATTGATCCTGGGGAAAATCACTGGAATTGTTCCAGGGTGATAAAGATGACTGAGTGTCAGTCACAGGCATTGTCTTTACCCTCAGTAAAGGGACGGTATGTTGGAAGAGTTCCAAGCTAGATACCGTGACATACTAGACGATAAAGGCAGGATACATCGCTACTTAAGATGCTACCAAAGAGGCTGTTTGGATGTATAATAGTTCATGAGATGAACTTAGTTCCTACCATTGTGTGACAATGGAGTTGTGGCTTATGCAAGGAACCCCCATCCCATCAGTGATCCAGACATACTCTAAGGCAGTATCACTTGATCATGGAGATGGTTGATCTCTAAGGGATCGAGGTTAGGAGAGTAGACTCAGAGGACAACACGGCAGATCCACTCACGAAGGCCTATTCCCAGAGAGAGACATTTATGGGATGGTTGAGTATGAGATACTACAACCACTGCTACAGATGGCCCTAGTGCAAGTGGGAGATTGTTAGTTATATGTATGCCCTAGAGGCCATTACTGTACACTGGATGTATATTGTAGTGGATGCTGGGACATATATAGGAAGGACTTTCTTGCTCGACATGATAGTATGCTATCTGGTTGATCTTTACCTTAACGTGTACACAGGCTGTCTCTCTATTACATGTTGGTAAAGCCCTTAGGATGTGTGCTTGACTACCTGGACTATGATACAGATCATACTAGTGGGGACATGGTAGTCCATAAGTACATCCTTCAAAGTCCCTAGTCGTGGGTGTATCGAGACGGGGCATCGATATACCAGAGTAGACTAGCGTGTACCTTCTCGACCCATACAGATGGGTGATGGATGATCCCATATCCATTGGTGTTTGACATCAGAGATGATATACGGGTGCTCAGTAGAGACTGGGTACACTGGACGGACTCGCCGAGAACTCCCAGATGGTATTATACCTCACGTCAGATGGCAGTTCTCAGGTGACACTGGTACAGAGTAGTCTGTTGACCCGAGATCGTCATAGAGTCTTGTGTGGTTCCCACTGTGCTTTGATTTCCACCTTACCACGTCCAAGAGGGCGTGCAAAACGGTGGCTTTTGGGTACAGTCCCGAATCACATGGAGGCAATGAGCGATAGGAGGGGATTCGTCTCTCCCGGTATAGGGGGTTGATGTTGCGCTGTGTTCGATTGGCTATAACAGGAAATCCCTGGCCAGGGTTGCTGAGATTTACTGGTAAGTATTACCAGTAGTTTCTCGAAATGTTATAGACCTCATATCGACACGACTTATCGAGCTATTGGGGTCTTACGTTTACCACCCCTAGGCAAGATATGCGACATATCAGACGACGAGACCGGACTGTACGGTAAGTGTTACTGGTTGGATTCACTGGAGTGTGAGCGGGCTTGCTCGTCGATCTTCTGATCGCTCAATACCCGGGTGGCCATTACGTTTAGCAGACCGCTTGCGTCTTGTGGGTGTTTGATATGATCATCACCTGCTGCCGGCGTATTGACGAGTCTTTAGAGTCCTACACAGAGGTTTCCTGGCTCAAGCGAAACGAAATAGGAGCGCATATGAGATATGTGCGGGACCGAGAATGAAATGCGTTTATGTGATACCGTATTTCATTCTCGCGATGAATGTATCGATTGGTTGTATGCGATATAACCTAGTTATCGAATCAAGGGTTGATTCGATAAGCCGATACATTGGATATTAGTCGGTTGTATGCGATATGACCGGATCGTTAAATCAAGTGTTGATTTAATGATTTAATGCATAATTATATATTTGATATATTACTTTGCATTAACTAGTATTGGTTCACTTTAAATGGATTTTCTCACTTGATTTGTGCAAGTTGTATATGTGATATACTTTTGTGCACATGATTGTATCATGTTTGATGATACATGCTAACTTGATTAGGTGTATGATTAAACCATGGTTAGTTAATGGTTAGGGTTTCATTTGATTTACTTATGCCTTTATTTATTTTGTTTTGACAAAAAGAAAAAGAGAAATGAAAACAAAAGGGTTGCTTTCAAAGATGAACCTTCATGAAGGTTTGACCAAAGTGACCATTTTGTCTTCATGTCTTAACCCAACCATTCACTAACCCTTGTTAATTCTCTACACCTAACCATGGTTTGATTATGATAAGAATGATTATTCTTTTCTATTCTTTAATTCTTATCATAACATTTTCTTCTTCTTCTTCATCTTCTTCTTCAAGAAGAAGCTTGCCTCCATCAATGGCAAAGTGAGAAAATGAGTGAGAAATCCAATTCTAGAGTGAACCCACTTCCTATTTCTTCATCCTCTACCTCTTGCCAAGTAGTAGAGTGTGTTTCCTTCACAAGTTTTCTAGACTTTGTGAAGTTGGAGCTTGATTTAGCGATGCCTCGACGTAGATCATCTTCGGCATCGTCGTCGATGACCTAGCCCGCTTCTTCTCCGATGAAGCCGACGCTAGAGCCCGGGATTGCATGAGGACAGCAGAGAGGACTTCATCACGGAGCCGTGGAGGTGGAGGACCGGATCTACAAAGGTTGTATTTCCGTATTCTTGTAGTTAGGTGTTAACTAGCTCGCTTTATCGCCTAAACTTCTAGCCAACGATCCGTAGTCTAGGGTTTCTCGGCACCGTATTTTTGAAATTGGGATGGTTGATGCCTTGTGAGACATCTTGAGAGTGCCTAGAAACCCTACATTTTTAAGAAAACCCTTTGTGTAATGAACTTGATATCGTTGTAGAATCGAGTGATTTTAAATGGAGTATTTTTGAGGCTTTTCTAGTTTTGCTAAAGGGATCATTCCCGGTGAAGGGATCGTCGGCCCTTTCCTCATCGAATAAGGTGCAGGATATTTCACAAATATCACTATGCAAAGCAAAAACTATAGAAGCGATCAAAAGATAAACCGAGTTTGTAGCATCTGCTAGTTTCACTAAAGAGGTCACTCCCGGTGAATGGATCTCGGCTATTTCCTTATCGAATAAGGTGCTGGATGTTCTACAAGGAACACCGCTATGCAAAGCAAGAACTAGAGCAACCAGTTTTTAAACAAGTTTCTACAACATCTTAGGTTTCTTTTATTTCATTAATCTCATTAATGAAGTCCCATTTTTAATTATGCTTCACAAGCATCACATTTGAAACGAAATCTGCAATATAACATATATCTCATATATATAATATAAACATTCGTCTCAGGCAGTAATATGATCTCATCACAGAACATTGCAGCAGAAGAACATATATGAAATATTGGATATACTAGGACGTCCGTGTTTTAGTACGAGCCTGTATAAAACACGGATTCTACGGTCGCGATGAATAGCCAAACCCATATCCCTAGACCCCTACGAGAGCGGCAAGCAACACTGCCAATTCTAGGGTTAGGAGACCCGGTCTCGACTCCTCGAGATGGTCTCCCACTGGACCCTAGAACCCGGTTACTTGTGCTCCCCGCCTTGGGTCTACCTAATGCGGAAAAGTAAATAATATACAATGGTGACATCATCCTCAGCCCGGAAGTGCCCCAATAAAAGAATATTACATACAAATAAATTTTACATGAATGAAAAAGAAAAACTCTCATCTCACATAAAACCCCCGGCTATTCAGAACGTGACGATCCAATATAACATATCACAGCAACACATAATATCTCATATCATCAACGTAAGCAAGTATGCGTATCCCGATTGTCGTTGATGTATAGCAACGAAGCCGGCGATACACCACATACTACGCTTACGGTCACAGAAAAGAAAGTGTAAAACTACAACAGTTGGAATCCGCAACCTCCTTAGACATCGCATGCCTAACAATTATAAACCCCGCATTTTAGTCTCATTATCGAAAACTCTTTTCAATATCAAGTCGGGCAATTCAATAAGATTCCCGACATTCTGATCGAATGCTCGTCGCAAACATTAGTAGACGGCCGCACCCCCGGATGCCGTCGACGAAGTGCACTAAGGCTGAACACCGCTGCCGCGAGTACCCGAACGGATGCTTTTGGCGACGGGGTTCTCCTACAGTCACTTGGTCGGGGCTATGGGGCGTGGCTGTCTATTAAGTTTACTCGGCGAGTATCCGCGTACGCTACGTGATTGCGACGGACTTTTGATCACATCAAAATCCCGTGGCAACCGATCAATTGAGACTAAACGGCTAGATTTATAACATTCAAATTAGTTATCTCATAACTATATGTGGATTCCAAATATTGTATCACATTCCAAATAAATAGACAATGTTAAACTTTCCGATCGAATAATCAAATACCCAAGATTTTCCCAATTTATCTCAACACTTGAAATCAGTTTTAAAACATCCATCACATGTCATAGTACCAATGGTCCAGCCGTAGAAGGGTCAAGCCAACGCCTCACATGTGGCACGCCGTACTTCCCTAAACCCTAAGGTTTAGAGGCAGTTCAAGACGGTCACATAATCGAGTTAAGGTTTGTTGTCTTCTAGAGGGTCCACCGCGTTACTTGCGCGACTTTGAAAGTTTCAAACTCAAGAAAAAAATCCAACTTTTGAAAATTTTTCGACAGGGGAAAAAGTGAGTTATTGATATCCGTTCGAACTTTTTAACAGGTTCTAAAAATTACCCGGACAAAATAAACAAAGTTATAATATCCGATCGAAACAACTAGTCCCCAATACAACCCAGAAAACTGAACACTTGAGTAAATTAGAAATTCCCAGAAGACTGAAAAAGAACCCAGAATTATTACTGTGAAGTTGCGGGCCCTAAAGACACTGTTCCACCGCAGATCCGCGACCACTTGCTCGGTTTAGCCTCGGTTCCGCGGTCACGTGACCGATTTAGGAGTCCGTACTTTACAGTAATTCATAGATTCTCCTGCTTATTTTTTAAAGAATTTTTAATTCATAAAAATCACAGTTTTAGAAAAATTTCCAGAGAAGGGGTTTTATCGGGGTTCTCGGGTTCGATCGGACTTTAAAATTCGCTCAGACTTCGCCTAAAGCTCTAGCTTGGCTCTGATACCACTGTAGGGTTGCTAGGCATGCACACAAGAGTCTACGAGGCTCAACCATGCCCGATTAAAAATTTAGCCGTGCCGAACAACCCAAAGCCGGATCTTTAAACTAGGGTTTAGGCGAAAACAAGTATGTTAAACTCTTTAACACTAAGTGAGAGGGATTACAAACTTTGTAGTCCGGTCCTTCACTTCTTAAGCTCCGTGTTGAGGTCCCTTCGCTGCGATCATCGTGTTCCGGACTCTCGAGAGGCTTCACGAAGAGAAAGATGCAGTCTTGCTTCCGATCTTCGATAACAAAGATGATCTACCTTGAAGTTTCATTAACACAAGCTACCACTCACTAAATGAAGTGAACACCCTCATCTAAATGGCAAGGATAGATGAGGATGATGAAGTAGGATTTTTGCTCTCATTTGTTTTCATTTTCTCACTCACTTTCATCACAAAGCAAAAACTAGAAAGCTTTTGCTCAAAGGAAGAAGAAGGAAGAAGATGATGAATAATATCATAAGAAACCTTTTGTGATGAATAATGAAAGATAAATATGATGAATAATGCAACCATGGTTGAATAAACCATTGTAGAGAATTAACCAAGGCTAGGGTTTGGGTTAGGTTAAGAATGAGTCACCACAAAATATCTTTCACAAAACAAAACTAAACCTTCTAGAATCATCTAGAAAGTATTAACCCAAATCAAACCCTAATCTTGTTTAATCTCTACTAAACATGTTGCATTAGTTATCATATCATGTTACAATATTATATATCACATATACAATATTTATCGTAACAAAATAAAATAATACAATTAACATATATCGCATATATATCGATGTATTACCCGAGTGAGAAAAAGAATCTTTTAGTGAGCTAATATTAGTTAATGTAATTTAATATATCATATATATTATTATACATTAAATTATCGAATCAACACTTGATCCGTCAATCCGGCTATATCGCATATAACCGACTAATATTTATCCGTACCGATTCATCGAATCAACATTTAATCCGATGACCCGGCTGATATCAAATATCGCGAGAATAGAATACGGTATCTCATATCGCATTATCCTCGGTCCCGCACATATCACATATGTGCCCCTACTCCGTTTCGCCTGAGCCAAGAAACCTCCGTGTAGGACTCTAAAGAATCGTCAATACGCCAGCAGTAGGTGATGATCATATCAAACACCCACAAGCTGCAAGCGGTCAGCTAAACGTAACAGCCACCCAGGTATTGAGCGCTCAGAAGATCAACAAGCAAGCCTGTACATTCTCTTGTGAATCCAATCAGTGACACTCCCGTACAGTCCGATCTCGTCGTCTGATATGTCGCATATCTCGCCTAGGGGTGGTAAACGTCAGACCCCAGTAGCTCGATAATGTTAGTGTATATGCCCTAGAGGCCATTACTGTATCATACTAGTTTGTATATTACTTGATGGAAGCTTGGGATATTCACAGATGTATATACAATCTTGCTCGAAATGGTAGTATGCTACTTGGTTTGTCTCTGCTTTAATATGTGCATGTGTTTCTTTTAGCATATTGCTGATATACATATTAGTAGAGCCCTTAGGATCTTTGCTTGATTACCAGCGTGGTGATGGCGATCACACTCGTGGGAGCTGGGTGATTTATAAGCACATCCTTATACAGGTCCCTAGTCGTTGGACTATCGAGACAGGGCATCGATACTCCGGAGTAGACTAGCGTATGCGCTTCTCATCCCAGTGTGGGAGACGGTCTGTCCCACAGCCGTCAGTACGTCGTACTTGAGATAGTATAGGGTGCTCGTTGGGTTACGAGTACACTGGACAGGACTCGTCGGGGACTGTTGGTTGGTATTATACCTATCGTCAGTTATCAGTTCCCAGGTGACATGAGTACAGCTTAGTCCGTTGACTTGACACTGTCACTTCGCCTCGAGTGTGTTCCCACTGCACTTTGATTACTACCCTACCACGGCTCAAAGGAGTCGTGCAAACAGGTAGTTTTTGGGTGCAGTCCCGAAGCACTTGGAGGCAGTGACGGTTAGACAGGATTCGTCTCTCCCGGTATTGGGGGTTGACATCGCGCTGTGTCTAGGAGAGCCATTACACGAGTAGTCCCTGGCCAGGGCAAGCGAGATATACTGGTAGGTTTCCAGTGTTATCTCAGGGTGTTCTGGGCTTCACTCCGGCACGACTTGTACCTCTATTAGGGGACTGACGTTCACCGCCCCCTAGGCCCGCCATGCGATGTATCAGACGAACAGACCGGACTGTACGGAGATTGTCACATACAGGCTCAGTAGGAGTTCAGATGGGGTTCACCTCGTCAGTCTTCTTATCGACATCTACCTGGGGACCGTTACGTACAGCTAGTGCCGCTTGCGGTCTGTGGTTAAACCTACTGCCAGCGTAGTGTCGAGTCTTTAGAGTCCCACACAGAGAGCTATTCGCCTTTAGGCAAAATGAGTAGAGGTCGCATGGTTTTGCGACAGGGTTCGTTCACATTCGCGCACTTGTGCACGTTTGCTGTCCGGACAGTTTATACTAGCAGGCTTTGGTTTAAGCCGGATCCTAGTATATGATTTGAGATTGATTTTTCTCAGTGTATTCGTGTTCCTCGGATCACGAATGCGGATGCGTATGCACAGTTGCTTGAGACGGAGGGAGAGGACCTTGATTAGGGTTAATGGCTATTGTCATTTTATTAACCCTAATGTCTATGTGTGTATTATTGTTAATTAATAATTATTTTAATGATTGTCCATGGTTATGGTTGTTGACCATTTGACTTCTTTGACTTGTTGACCTAGGTTGACACTTTGACCATCATCATTTCTTTTGGAAGATGCTTTTTGATCTTTGCAAATTGAAATGATAATGGTCATGTCATGATTAACCATGACAATTATCTAGCTAATTATTTAATTAAAATAATTCACACATATTAGTGAGAATGGCTCAATTATTTCTCATTCTATCATATCCTTTCTCTCTCTTTTTCTTCCTCTCCCTCAAGCTCTCTCCCTCTCATGTGTTGAGAAACACTTGAGCTTGAGAAAAACCCTCTCTTGATCTTCTCTACTCTCATCTAGGGTTGAAGGACTAGCACTTCTTGAACCCTAGTGACTTCTAGCTTGGAGTTGAAGCCAAAGGTTGAGGCTTTCGGGTGGATCTTTCTTTGACGGGAGAAGACGACAAGGTGACCTCCTTCCACTACTTCTAGGAGCAAGGAGAGAAGGACAAAAGACCAAAGGTATAACCTTTCTACCACTTAGCTACTTTCAAGTTAGCTTTAGCAAGTTTTTGTTTAGTAAAGATCCTTAAAGCATAGTCCATGTTGCCTATAGTTGATAAAAATCCGATTTTTATTATGTTTTCCGCCTCCCCGTAAGCACCGGGGTGGGCAACGTGGACTTACAGATAAGTCGTGTCGATATGAGGTCTATAACAGTTCGAGAAACTACTGATAACACTTACCCGTAAATCTCAGCAACCCTGGCCAGGGATTTCCGGTTATAGCCAATCGAGCACAGCACAACATCAACTCCCTATACTGGGAGAGACGAATCCCCTCCTATCGCTCATTGCCTCCATGTGATTCGGGACTGTACCCAAAAGCCACCTTTTTGCACGCCCTCTTAGACGTGGTATGATGGAAATCAAAGCACAGTGGGAATCACACAAGACTCTATGACGATCTCGGGTCAACAGACTACTCTCTACCAGTGTCACCGGAGAACCGCCATCTGACGTGATGTATAATACCATCTGGGAGTTCTCGGCGAGTCCCTCCAGTGTACCCAGTCTCCACTGAGCACTCGTACACCATTCTTGATGTCAAACACCGATGGATATGGGATCATCCATCGCCCATCATATGGGTCAAGATGCTTATACGCTAGTCTACTCTGGTGTATCGATACCCTGTCTCGATACACTCTCGACTAGGAACAGTTATAGAATGTACTCGTCGACTACCGTGGGCCTACTAGTATGATCTTATCATAGTCCCAGTAGTCGAGTACATATCCTAAGGGCTTTATCAACATGTAACATAGAGACAATCAGAGTACATGTTAAGATAAAGAGCAACCAGATAGCATACTATCATGTCGAGCAAGAAAGTCCTCCCTATATATGTCCAAGCATCCATTACAATATACATCGTATGTACAGTAATGGCCTCTAGGGTATACATATAACTAACACCAAGATCATACTAACTCAAATTCCATGTGTTGTAAGTTGAAAACTGTATTTATTCGAGAATGTCTTGCACCGTTATTCAATGCACCTTACCTTGTCCTCAACTGATAAAGGTAAATGTTTGGAACACAATTTTCAAAATTTATATCTCACTTTATAAAATAAAGATACAGATATTTCATTTTAAAATTGGAGCATAACAACGGTTATTCGAAACCAAATATTTTGCCGTTAGGTAAAGCCAGGCAATTCAATCCAATATCATCAATTACAACGAATTCCGATATTGAGGATTAGATCGCCCATTTCCTAATATTCTACTCCTTCTCAACATCTGTAACGTCGTACAGATGTGAGATCCAAATCCGGTAAATACATACCCTGGAGTCATAATTGATTGGGAAAATTGTTCTCGGTAACAAGTACACAGAAAATCTGAAACATAAATGTTTTAAGAGGTGGCCGGGTATTCTTAGTAATGCCCTTTTCACTATCCAGATTCATAACAGTAGTCGCAATTTCCTTTGCACTCACTTCAATTCCTTTATATGTCTCTATATCTTACCTTCTATATACTGTACTTACGCTAACTGGTTTTCTTCTTTCCCTACCTTTCAGCACCTGCCTAAGATTTGGAAGAAGACCATCTAATAAGCGCAATAGGTGTACTCTTCTAATACAAGGAGCTCTAGCAATCTGAGAGAAAGTAAAAAGAACAGTCAACCGAATAATACAATCTAAATTCTCCAGAACCAGTGACCATTCTCGACTGAAATAATTTCTTCGAGTTCGTATGTAACTATACGACGGCCATTTCCAAGCAATATGGATCATCGTAGTGATACGGAGTGTTCTGGAGAAATTCAAAGGGAAAGTAAGAGTAGCAGGGATATTTGCGACTTTGTCATGAATCATGACAATCCAAAACCAACGTGTGTAAGAAGGTTCGGTTAACTTGGTTAATGAGTTTTAGGTAAGTCATGGGTCGCTGTATCAGGGAGAGAAAAGAAACACTCAGTGTGCACTCTATCAAGATTAGATTGGTTATCACTTTATCTAATCAGGATGGCTCCCACTGTTTCCTCGAATTCCCCTTCAAACCCTAAAAGGAGAACTAGTCGGGATCATATACACCTTACAAGTTCGCTAACCGTTCAGCCAAGTCAGTGTTGGTACTCCGAAGGAGGTCCCCCGTACTTTCGCACGGACCCAATTAATAACCCCGTTTTCGCAGAGGCGTAACCTCTTTAAAACTTTCTAGACACCTAATAGGTTAGCTAATTGTGAAGTGAAAAATCTCCCGATGAGTAATACCTACTCATTAGTAGGAATCGGGACCCAACTATCATCGTGTGATAACCTGACGGAATCCACTGAAGTCACCACACTCCAGAAGGTATGCACATGCCTGGCAAGTTTCCTTTATATTTGAAACTCCCGATGTGATTTTTGCCCCGAGCGATTATGACCTTGACGAAGGTCAAAACATCATAAGTCGCAAGTCAAGTTCAACCCGTCATTGTCCTGATTAATCTAGACCCATTCATACAAGCCCTTGATGAAGGCTAAAACAGATGTACGCATGTCCTAGATTAATGCATGTACCTATGCTACAGACAAGTATCCCCTAGCTACCAAACACTATGCCTTGGCGAAAATCAAAACACATAGCATGAATACTAGTTTATACTTATCTGAAACGATGGAGGGCAATGGCTGGTTTTGGCGAAAAACCTTTAGCGTAATGAACTTGATATCGCTGAAGGAACCCGAGTAGCTTTGAAATGGAGTGGTTTAAGCTCCGCTTTCTAAAACTAGTAACATAAACCTTTGCTTAAGAGCGAATTCCCCGTGAAGAGATCAAGGCTCTTCCCTCATAGAATGAGGTGCTTGATATTCCTAACCGAATACCTCTATGCAAAGCAAAAGAATATGACAGTTGTTTTCAAGAAAACCGAGTAGTTTTAAAAAATGGTTCCGACAACATCAAATATGTTTGTTTTCCTTTGCATTAAAGATATAATGCAGTCCCATCAAATCTAGTTTCTAAGTCACAACAGAAACAACCAAAATAGCATGCTTTTATATGCCATCCGCATTCGCCACGGGGTCCCAGGTCTTCACCGTAAGGTTACTTAACTTACGGCAGGACGGGGACATGGCTGGCGCCGATGCAAAACATATAGAAGCATCAACTAATATATATATATATATATATATATATATATATATATATATATCGCAGGCATATAAGAATCATCACAAGCATGCGAACAACAATATAGAATAGCGGATAAACTTGGAGCCCCGCGTTTCATTTGAGCCGTAAATGAAACGCGACGTTCCCCGCTCATGTGGATAGCTCGTACATAGTCAATCCTAGACCCTTCTGAGCGCGGCAAGCCACCTGCCAATTCTAAAAACTGGGTAACATGCCCTCAATGAAATGAGTCGATCACCCGCCATTTTCTAAAATCCGGTAACTTGTGCACCCCTCCGCGGGTCGAATCCTATATCCCTAAAAGTGCGGCGAACAACTCGCCAATTCTAGAGCGAGGTGGCCCGGTCTTAACTCCATGAGATGGACACCTGTTGCACTCTAAAACCCGGCAACTCTAGCACTTCTCCTGGGTTAATCCTAGTACAGAAATGAAATATATACAATGGTGACATCGACCGCATCCTGATCGAGCCCCAATAAAACAATATACATAATATGGAAACGGCGGCCACATGTTGGAGCTCATCCCGAACAAATGAATACAACATAATAAATCAAAACTGTACAAGCAATGCATGAGGGGCTATCCGACACGACAATCCGACTAAACCATAATCAAGATATATATATATATATATATATATATATATATATATCTATATATATATCACCAGAAACAAGTAATCGAAACAAGTGTGTAATCTCGTCTAATTGAGCATATAGCAATTAGAAAACGTTAACAACACATCCACGCACAGAAACAAAGTCACGACATTAGAATTCCAAAACACAATTAACGCACATCCCAAATTTACTATGGATCAAAAAACCAAGTGCACTAAACTTCCAAAAAAAAGTCGAGTTTTGAGCCAATTCGGAAGTCCGAATCAAAATGAAACGCGCCCGAACCTTCACAAGGAGTTAGAGCATGAAATTAACTTCGAGTCGGGGGGGCCTAGAGAGGGTACCCCACCCCCGAGGCCATCACGAGGTGGCCAGGGAGCGAGGCAGACCCGAAATTGCCTATGGGGGGCAGTTTCAGGTCCCTATCCCCAAGACCACCTTGTGGTGGTCTCGGGGAGTGGGCCCAGTCACTAGGTCCTGATTGAATGATTTCTCGGTTCGTATATTAAAAATGTATAGAAATCACAACCAAAGAAATTTTTGACCGCAATCAATAACGGTGTCGGTTGTAGCGCGTTAGCGAGTGCGGATCGTCCACAGGGAAAGTGTGATCCGTTCGTAATTGAATTAGATGAATTGAAGATTAAAGAAAGAAAAGAAAAGACAATTCAATTCAAGATTTATAAAATTGAAGTTCAAGAATTATCAAGATCTAAATCTAAAATCAAGAAAACATTTAAAATCAAGAATGCAGAATTGATGATATCCAATCCAATAATCAAGAATCGAAGTGAGACTCGTAGGAATCGATCGAATCTATAGACGTGATGAAATCTATTGATTACGTATTCTTATCCATCGATGAATTGATACTAGATCGATGATGATCAACGAGAATTAGGGATTTGTTGCGGAAACTAGGGTTTCATCATCTATCCCTTGTCCTTTCGTTGATTTCATTCACATTCTAGTCTCTAGTAAATTCAAGAATCGATCGTGGATCCCTAATTAAGAGCGAACACAATCAAGAAAGTATCGCTCGAAACTAGGTCATCGATTCTTCAATTTACAAGAGTTTACAAAACTCATAGGACTTAAGAATCGTTTAAAGATTTGTAACATCATCATCTATTGATCGTCTCGATTCCTCCACGAGCGGAGTTTTACTCAAACATCATAACAAGATACACAATCAAGAATTGAGATCGAATCATGATGCAAGAATGTAAAGAAAGCAAGATAAAAGAATTTCACATTTATTTATCAACAATGTTGTTACAATTCTCTCAAGATCTACAAGAGGAAAGAACTCGATTGTCGATTTCGGCTTCGCTCGTCTCCTTGAGTCGCGGATCTCCTTGGATCACTTGCTCCGATGAAGTCCGGCGTCGCTTCTAAAGATTGAAGGCTTCTTGCTTGAATTGTACTCGGTGTTCTTGATTTTGGCTTTGGATTTTGAATTGGGGATTAGGGTTTACAAGTTGTGTCACTCAACTTGTGGGGGGAAATGAAGATTAATGATTTAGGAATCAACTAATGAACAACCTTTGAACCCTAGATCTAGGTTTCCTTTTATAGCCATCTTAACCTTAGATCTAGAATTCAAATTTCAAATTTCCCTCCAAAAGTTTGTTAGAGAGAGGCTTCTAGAAGTAGTTTGTTGGAGGGAATATTCTAGAGCTAGGTTGTTAGGCCGAGCCTTCTGGATGAAGCCACGTGGCATTCTGGAGTCTTCTGGAAGCTATTACCGTTACAAGAAGGCACGTGTGGAAATTTTATGCGCTGACGTCATCATACAGCCGTGGATCCGCGGCGGGAATGGCCTTTTGGCCGCGGATCCGCGGCACTATTGAGGCCTTGGTGCATGGAATTTCTGTATTGGTCTTGGGCTGACATTATGGCACTTTTCTGATGTGTTGAATCTTTTTGTACTTTCTCTTTCACTGCCAGATCACAAGTCTTGGACTTGGCGTATTTTTCTCAGCACTTTTGACAGTTTTGGCTTTTCTCCTGGAATTTCCTGCACAGATTCTTGAGACAAGTGTTGCGCTATACAAATGTTATGCGATGCAATGATAGACACTCAATTTCCCTCCAAAGTGCCGGTTTTAATATATAACACATATAATTTGGTATTTTACAGCTGTTTTGCTAATATGTGCTATATTAATACTGAACACTTATAAATGAGTGCAAATGGTAGGGAAATTGACGTGTTAAAAATGCAATATTTTCGACTGATCAAATTCCCCCAAACTTATTTTCGGTCGTCTCGAGCGAACTATTTTATTAAAAAGAGAAGGAGAAAATAAAGAAAAAAAAACTAACTAGCACACTTTCGTAGGCAACACGATTGCACTGAGCATGTGTAACAAGCCTTTAAACCTCTAGGTGTCCCTAGTAGGAGGAATGTTGTCTCCTGTGGGTTTTCAGCGGATTGCACTCACAAAATCCCATAATAAAAGGAAGACCGTGAATATTACATATAAAGATCAGAATTGTAAAAGAAAGACTTTAAAAATTAGAGTTTCCAACTATGCTAGCTTTTCGGTTGTCATGAGCCCTATCTTAATAGTCATGAAAAGATGTCAGAAATCACATCATCCCTCAATAAAACATCGTCTTTATTCTTCATTCCTATCTTTCTTCCAAACATCGATCATATAACCCTACGTGTGTGTAAAGAACATCCCTACACCCGGAGAATTCAATTCAAGCTATCATACTCTTGTCCATCCACCTCAGTACTTTTTAATTAATGAATATTTAGATTTGCACACACACTTTCATGCGACCGTTAATACTTCTTGAGGTACTAACCGACCGATTACTCCTGTACTTGCTTATTTGGTGTTTTTTCTCGTCTTGCACCACCTAAGGCTTAGCAGTGACTCCCAGACCAGTTGGTCTAAGGCACTAGGTGAAGAGGCACCCTCGCTATATTTTTTTATTTCTGCCTTGGCGATAACAAAACCAGTGTTCATTTATCTCACCACTTTATATTTTTATTCATTTTTTATTTCCTTCATACATCGGCTTTTAGACAAGAGCATTTCAAGGTATCCTCTACTATCCCGAGTTTCAAGACGTGTGTAAGTGCAAATAGTAGGGCATCAACGTTCAAAATGTTTGGCTTTTAGAATAGGAACTATTTTTCAGACTTATTTTTATCCTCAGATTAGTGACTTCTTTCATCTTACTAACCCTTGGAACAACAGCTCATAACTACTTATTACTAGTTCGTATAAGAAAACTTCTAATTTTCTTGGTTTTCTTAGATTTTTCCAATCTTTTGGATGTAATTTTTTACTATCTAATCTTTTATTATCTTATTTATGTACAAAAAATATTTTTATTTTTTTAAATTTTTTTAAATTTTTATAGTTTTTTTTTCAAAATGTTTTGTGCTTATGCAAAGTGATATGCAAATGATGTGAAAATAAGCACAAACCTCCCCCAAACTTGTTTTCAACAGTGTCCTCACTGTTGTCTTCTGCTAAATCTCAAAAACCTGTAATCTTGGGAGGAAATTTATTAATGGGGGCAAAATATTTAAGTGAAAATCCTCCCCCAAACTTATTTTTTGGCTCACAATTTTGTGTAAATTTTTTTTTTATCAAGAGCCATATTATACCCCCCCAAACTTGAGTTAAGCAATGTTAATCTTTTGAAAATCACAAGAGGGGGTAAAAATCATTGGTCGATGCCAAGCTTTGCAAAGACCGAAAGTTAACACCAACCATTCGAAAATTTTATCAATGTAGTGCATCGGTTGGTGGAAGAAGAAGTGGGGAAAAGGTAAGTGGTGAAATAGAATGTGTTTGCATCTCGTTTTCGAGAGACGATGCAGTGAATGTGATGGATTGCTCGCATTCTTTTTACAGTCCAGAAGAAGGGGTGGAGGTTCAATTTCTTTGTTTTGGAGATGATTCATCTCAACACCCGTGCTTTTCAAAAATGCGAGTTCATCAGCGAAGATTTCCTCAAAAGTATCATCAATACCTCGAAGAATAATATCATCACAAAGTGCGGGGTGATCTTCAGACTCCAAAAACAGTTCATAATCAGTGTTACTTGTCGACCCGGACAACTCGGTGGAAGAGTCCGTATGTGTATGATACATAGTTGGGTCAGACAACATATGAAAAGAGTCAAGATCAGTATCATGAGGATCGTCAAATTCGCTGCTGTCGACATCCATTAATTCGACAGAGCAGACCTGAGCAGTAGGTTCGGAGGGTACACTTCCTAACTTGTAAATGTTCAGCTTAATTGATCTATTCCCGAAAGATAGGGTCATAGAACCGTTACGACAGTTGATGATAGCATTGGAAGTGGCCAAAAAAGGGCGACCTAAAATCACCGGAATTTGATTCCGTGTGTTCGCTACTGGCTGTGTATCAATTACAATAAAGTCCACGGGAAATACAAATTCCCCGATTTTTATTAACACATCCTCCAGTTCACCCCTAGGTTTGGTGCTTGATCGGTCAGCCATCTAGAGAGTGCAATGGGCTGGTTTCAACTCTCCGATCCCTAACTGCTCATAGACTGAGTAAGGAAGCAGGTTAACACTTGCGCCAAGGTCGAGTAGAGCACGGTTGATGTGTTTTTCCCCAATAGAAATGGAAATAGTAGGATAGCCAGGATCCTTTTGTTTCTTCGGTAGTTGTTGGGGGAAAACCGTGTCTACAGTCTTTGCCATGAATATCTTCTTGGGCACTTGAGTCTTCCTCTTTCTAGTGCACAAGTCTTTAAGAACTTTCGCATATGCGGGGACTTGTTGTATTGCTTCTAGAAGAGGGATGTTGATGTTAACCTGTTTAAAGATTTCCGTGATCTTCTCCATTTGTGGACTCAGTGTGTTTCCACTTAACCGATTTGGGTAAGGAGCTTGAGCAATAAGATCAGGGTCCAACATTGGAGAAGATCGTGTGGGTGGAAACGATCTAAGAATAGGAGTGGGGATCGTTTTCTGTGTGGGCTGAGGTGTCGAGCCTAGAGGGAAACGGAGAATAGGCTCGTGAGAAAATGGTGGGGTAGACGAACTGGGGTCAGAATTAGAAGTAGAAATGGAAGGAAAGGTCTCAGCCAGGGTATCATTGATGGATTTTTCAGTGTCATCAATCTCTTCCCCAGCATGATTGTCAAGCACTCTTCCAGATCTCAACGTGATTGCATTCACATAATATGAATAGCCAGGATTCGGTAAAGGTTGAGCTGGAAGTTTCCCTGTCTCTCTTGCACTCATTTCCGCTTTTAATTGTGCAATTTGTTCTTCCATCGATTTTATAGTCTCATTTTGAGAGACCGTATTTCTTTTCATGTCATCGATAGAAGACTTCATTTCGGCCGAAACTTGCATGATATTTGTTAGGACCAAATTCATGTATTGTGCAAATGAAGAGGATTCATCAGTCCCAGTCAACTGCAAAGGATTATACAGTGCAGGTGTGTTGACCGGATTTTGGAAGTTTTGTGCTTGGAAGGGGTGCTGACTCAATTGAAGTGGTTGCTGTTGTGGTGGAGGGACCCTTTGGAAATTGTTTTGGTTTGGAACCGTGTTTTGATTTTGTTGTTGGTTCCAAGAAAAATTAGGGTGATTCCTCCTACCTTGATTATACGTGGAAGAAAATGGATCGTTCCCAGGTCTTTGAAAAGAAGCATTGGTATGCTTGTGACCTTGAAACGGAGAATTTAGTGGACATTCTTCCGTCAAATGAGAAGGATCAGAACAACATCCACATACAGTTTTGGACAGTGACATTTGATTTAGGGCGGCGGCTAAAAATTTATTTTCCATAGTCTCGAGTTTCTTTTGCATAGCTGAAATGTCAGCTCTAACTCCTATGAAAACATCCGATTTGTTATTGCCACCCTTAGACGATTGACTCACACCCTCCCACTGTAAAGATTTTTCAGCGAAATCTTCTAAGTATTTCCAACCTTCACCATCGTCTTTGGTCATAAAATTGCCTTGACACATGGCTTCAAAGCTCTGTTTAGTGGTAGGGTTAATGCCCTCATATATGATTCGGCACAGATCCCATCTCGGGATTCCGTGATGTGGACATTAAACCAACAGATCCTTGAAGCGGTCAAGACATTTTGAAAATGGTTCATTTGGAAGCTGGGTGAACTGGTTTATTTCGCTACGGACCCAAGCTGTCTTGTGATTAGGGTAGAATTTCTTAAGGAATGCTGCAACGAATTCTTCCCAATTAGTAATGGAATGTGCGGTAGTGTTATACAACCACTTCTCGGCTATATCGCACAAGGTAAATGGAAGAAGACGAAGACACATAGCATCCACAGAAAGCTGTGAGGTACCCATCATTGCGCATACATTTTCATATTTGGTGATAAAGATATATGCGTCTTCAGACTCGAGACCGTGATATTTGGGTAGAAAGTTGATGTATTGGGGTTTTATTTCAAAATTGTCCCCGTTGGCTGGTGGAATGGAGAGACAGGTCGAAAGAGGATCTCGCATAGGATAGCACCTCTCTTGGAGAGAGATGCGGGGTGGATTCTGTTCACCTGCGGACGGCGACAGAGTAGTGGTAAAGAAGTTCGATGGAGAATTGTCCATCGATGTGGGTGTGGTGGTAGGTAAAGAAGAAGTAAATGTAGAAATATCGACTTCGGAGTCGATCGGGGGAACGCGGACAAGACGGGCACTAGAATCCCATGTCCAGCCGAGCTTGCACTAAAGGGTTTAGCACAAGTCGCACCGTTGATATAATTAGAGAAAATGATAAGTTGGGGTTTGTTTTGAAAAAGATACGAATTTTTGAAAAAATGATGCAAATCACAACAAATGCACAAACACAACCCTAAGTCTAATGGTCACCTAGGTCAAGTCTCTAGACCGCTCCTAACTGCCAAAAGACAAATCGCAGGATCAATCCTCTACTACCTCTTTGTCTCTCCTGTGGCCAGGTAAGTGCCAGGTAAGTTGGAGGTTCTCCACTACGTAAGTAGTGGGCCTAATTAAGTAATCACTTGTCTTAGACACACTTGCCTTAGACACCACAAAAGAAACGCGGATAAGCAATGAATTACCCACGGCCTTCTTCTGTCCTAAGTGAGCGCGACGGTCCTTAGAGTCATGTCTAGATCTTTTTTAGTTAATGAGGGTAATGCGGATGCAAGTTTGTGATTTTAGGGGCTTAGGAAGGGTAATGAACTCCCCACCTAATCTGAATTTAGCCGTGCCCCTTAAATTCCGTATTAATATGCAAACAACCAAGAATTAAAACACGCACAATTTTTATTGCTTTTTGCGGCGCTGCGAATTATTTGCAAAGAAACCTGCAGAAAATTTGTTATTGGAGCAGACAGATAGAGAGATAAGAAAGTCAAGAAGTCATCTAAGACTTTTAGTGCACTGTAGCCTCTGACACGCGGCGGATCCGCCGCAGATGCGCTTAAATGCCGCGGAACTGCGGTGACATCATTTGATCTCTGCATAAAAAATTCAAGAACTGCTTCTGTTGCTTCACTGAACTCCCTGGAATATTCAGAAATTTTTTTCCCAAGCTCCACAGATTCCAGATTTCCTCGCAACAAATCACAACGAATCGTTTAGTGTTTGTGCGAATTTAGATCTAAAATTTTTGATGGAATAAATTTTTCAACTCAAATTTCAAAAACGAACAAATTAGCACACTATCCCCGGCGACGGCGCCATTTGATTGAATGATTTCTCGGTTCGTATATTGAAAATGTATAGCAATCACAACTAAAGAAATTTTTGACCGCAATCAATAATGGTGTCGGTTGTAGCGCATTAGCGAGTGCGGATTGTCCACAGGGAAAGTGTGATCCGTTCGTAATTGAATTAGATGAATTGAAGATTAAAGAAAAGAGAAAAGACAATTCAATTCAAGATTTATAAAATTGAAGTTCAAGAATTATCAAGATCTAAATCTAAAATCAAGAAAACATTTAAAATCAAGAATGAAGAATTGATGATATCCAATCCAATAATCAAGAATCGAAGTGAGGCTCGTAGGAATCGATCGAATCTATAGACGTGATGAAATCTATTGATTACGTATTCTTATCCATCGATGAATTGATACTAGATCGATGATGATCAACGAGAATTAGGGGTTTCTTACGGAAACTAGGGTTTCATCATCTATCCTTTGTCCTTTCGTTGATTTCATTCACATTCTAGGCTCTAGTAAATTCAAGAATCGATAGTGGATCCCTAATTAAGAGCGAACACAATCAAGAAAGCATCACTCGAAACTAGGTCGTCGATTCTTCAATTTACAAGAGTTTACAAAACTCATAGGACTTAAGAATCGTTTCAAGATTTGTAACATCATCATCTATTGATCGTCTCGATTTCTCCACGAGCGGAGTTTTACTCAAACATTATAACAAGATACACAATCAAGAATTGAGATCGAATCATGATACAAGAATGTAAATGTTCCCTCCGAATGACGGCGCGACGCAGAGAGACGTCTTGCCTGAGATATGGGGCAGATGCTATTTGGTTTTATCCGTCCACCTCTCCGAAGATGCCAAGTTGATTTATGGCACCGTGTATCGGAGGTTTAGACGGATGCGGCCGATGTAGCAGACTTCGTCAGATTCCCCCACTTTCGAGGGGTTTTTGATTGTGGGGACGCTCTTCCCTGCAGGCGCAAGCCCCTGCAGTTAATTACGCTACCGCATCGCGGTAACAACTTTCTCCTTCTCCAGAATTTCACTTCGTGTCGTGAGTGTTTGTTTTGCTTGTGGTTGCCCGTGGATTGTATACGGAGACTAATTTATGTTGTCACCCGTAGCACGTGGATTAGTCCAAATCCGTATTTTCTTAGATTTGGGTTTGGGGTTTTAGTTTAAGAATACGTTAGCCATATTTGAGGCTAAGATCAACTTAAACGTTTGTTAAGGATACGTTAGTCTAATTTGAGACTAAGATCAGCTTAACGGGATAATTTAGATCCGACAAAAGAGAATTTAGGGACTCTATTATTCTAGTTTAGGGACATAGTGGTCCATTGCCAGTTTAGGGACATGGTGGTCCAATGTTCCCATTTTGAGGACACATATTGGTTTAAGGACGCATTAGTCCATGAGTTTAAGGACCCCACAGTCCGTATTGTCGGTTTAAGGACGCATTAGTCCATGAGTTTAAGGACCCCACAATCCGTATTGTTGGTTTAAGGACGCATTAGTCCGTGAGTTTAAGGACCCCACAGTCCATATTACCAGTTTAGGGACATAGTGGTCCATTGCCAGTTTAGGGATATGGTGGTCCATTGCCAGTTTAGGGACATGGTGTTCCAACATTCCCATTTTGGGGACGAGCATTGGTTTAAGAACGCATTAGTCCATGAGTTTAAGGACCCCACAGTCCGTATTGTTGGTTTAAGGACGCATTATTCCATGAGTTTAAGGACCCCACAGTCCGTGTTGTGGGTTTAAGGACGCATTAGTCCATGAGTTTATGTACCCCACAGTCCGTATTGTTGTTTTAAGGACGCATTAGTCCATGAGTTTAAGGACCCCACAGTCCGTGTTGTTTGTTTAAGGACGCATTAGTCCATGAGTTTAAGGACCCCACAGTCCGTATTGTTAGTTTAAGGACGCATTAGTCCATGAGTT
This sequence comes from Agapanthus africanus, assembly GCA_030015575.1. Taxonomy (NCBI): domain Eukaryota; kingdom Viridiplantae; phylum Streptophyta; class Magnoliopsida; order Asparagales; family Amaryllidaceae; genus Agapanthus; species Agapanthus africanus. The sequence goes on along the minus strand of JASDDO010000022.1, from coordinate 559,901,982 downwards.
TAAAGACCCCACAGTCCGTAGCAATGTGTGGTTGTCGGGACCCGTCACCTCTCTGACGACGTTGAAGGATTACAACGACAAATATCAGAGGAGTTCGGAGATGTACCCTTGAACCGGGTATAAATTGATTTGAGAGAGCATTTGTGCTCAGTTCAATTTAATTTGAGGACTTACGGCCAGAATTGGGCTAAGTCCAGTTGAAAATGTTCAACATTTTATTTGCATTTGGCCTATTAGGCCTTTGATTGGGCTCTGCCCTTTGTTTAATAATGCAGTGCATTTTTTCTGGCCTATTAGGCCCTTTTAATTAGGCTCTGTCCCCTTTTTTTATAATGCAGAGCATTTGTTTTGGTCCATTGGACCTCTTAATTGGGCTCTGCCCTTTAATAATGCGCTGCATTTAATATTCTGACAGTGCGCTACGTGGCCTGTCAGGTGCTTTGCGCTGATTGAGGAGCGCAAGGCACAAACTGATATGGAGGTGACACGTGTCACACTCTGGTGAGCGCAAGTGCGGTGCGCCATTGCGCTGCGCTAGTGCGCTTCTGACACATGGCGCACTTTGACGACTTGCGCCAATTCAATAGCGCAGTGCTCATTTTTTAAAAGTGCAAGGCGCAGATTATTCTAGGGTTGACACGTGGCATGTTCTGGTGACTTGCGCCAACCCAAGAGCGCAGAGGCTCAAATTAATGGTGCAGGGCACTGTTTAAAGGCGCAGAGCGCACCTTGATCTATTTTAGATCAAAGAACAGAATCTTTTTGATTCTCAAGAGGTTCTACCTCAAGTTTTAAGAACCAGTGGTTCATCAAAAGGCAATGCCTTTATAGATAAAAAAGATCTAATAAAGAAGTAGGTTACTTCTTTTTTTTATTAATATTATCCTTTTTTATTGAAGGTCTTTGATCTTGTTCTTAGATCGTTGATCTTTTTAGTAGAACTTCTTTTTTTTTTCAAAGGTTTACCTTTTCTTTTCTTCGAGTTCTTCTCAAAGTTTTAGAGGAGTTCTGTATGTTTTAAACTTGGAGTTTAGGGGCCTTTATATAGTACCAATTGATTTGTTAAATCAGTTAAAGAGATCTTTCTCTGAGTGATTTAGGGATTTTTCCCCACCGTTGGATCTTTGATCCTAGGGCTTCTGTTTTACAGAAGATAATCTTCTTGTTTTAACATGATTAGAGAGATCTTTCCAGAATTTTTTTGTTTAAATGCTGGCATAGTTGGCGCAAGCGCACCTGTGCTTAACACGTGTCGCGCAGCGCAGAGCGCAGACACGTGTCGCGCAGCGCAGAGCGCAGATCATCTGAAGCGTTGCTTCCTTTATTTTTATTTTAAATAGAGCCTTACTCTGATTGGGTGCGCTGTCTTGGGCGCAGCGCTGGCGTGTCAGTTTTTGACACGTGGCGCGCTGTGCGCAGCGTAAGGAATCTGAAGCGTTGCTTCGATTTTTGAATTTTTGAAATTCAAACAGAGCTTTGCTCTGATTGGGGAAACAAATGCCCCCCCACAGTTGCGCTCACGTGGCGCACACGTGAGTGCAGCGATGGCAAGATCCTAGCCGTTGGATCAACTCAGGAGTTGAAGGGGCGCACAAGCGCCTATAAATAGGACCCTTGGTCCACTTTTGATGTTCATCATCTTCAAGAATTTGATTTTCAGAGCCTTGCTCTTGTTTTCAAGAACTTCAGAGCCTTGCTCTCATTTCCAAAGTCAGAACTTTTTTAGAAAAACTTTAGGTAAAATTAACTTAAATTGAATTTAAATCAATCTTAACCAACAGAGCCTTGCTCTCATAGATCTTCTTATCTAAAGAAAACCCCTTTGGGGTTTCACATACAGAGCCTTGCTCTTAAGGATCCATAGATCTAAAGAGATATTGTTTCAGGATTTCTTAACCCATGAACAGAGCTTTGCTCATGGACAAAAAATAAAGATCTTTTGATCCAAAGATGATGAACTCTTAAGAGTTTTCTTGGATCTTCAAGATCCTAATTTTTTTTTCAATTTTTAGGAGTCAATTTTTTCTTTTGATGGATTTTTCCATCATTATTACAGAGCTAGGCTCTTTTAAGGAATTTTATCCCTTTGAGACCAGAGTTTGACAAGTGTCACTCTGTGACAGAGCTTTGCTCTGAAAAAAGGAGATTTTCTCCTTGTCTCAAGGGATTTCTCATTTAATGAGAATATTCTTTTGGGGATCTCCTCACTAATTGACAGTCCCATCCAATGATGGGGCTGTCTTGTTAACTGATGTATTGTCTTCTGGATTTTGTGGGTCTCTCTTTGGTCCCCCCTACACTGCATTGCAGAATAATATCAAGCGTCAGGCTTTTAAAATCAAATTATGACACTGATGGCTAAATTTTGTTTTTCTTTGCAGGCAATCATGTCTGCTGATCTGTCATTCCAGTTCTTCCGCTCAGAGGGAGGTTTCCCTGAGGCGCCAGTGGACCGGGAGGTTCTCGCTCTGATTAAGGATCACGACCCGGAGCATAAGAACCTTCATCTGTGGGGCAGATGGTATAATGAAATCATTAAGGGACGCCGAAGCTTCTCCTGTGCGACGCCTTCAGAGCCTATCTCGTCAATCCCCTATGCGGATGAACCCCCGGTGAAGTATGCCGTGGAGGTCGTGAACTGGAATTCGGAGGATCTTCTCTAGCCTTCGATCGCTGCCATTCCCGTGCAGCCGCCGCCGGCTGTGGACATTCTGGGGCGACGCATATGTCAGGGTGAGGCACGCCCTTGGGGACAACCTTATAATATTGGATTGACCCCTCGACAACCGGCCGGATACTTGCAGTGGGCCAGGTATATCCTATCAGCAAAGAGGACGCATCTGATGAAGAATGGTCTGTACTCCGTACTCTACGTCTCCTTGTTCGAGTACCCTGTTCTTCCGACGTGGTGGGTTAAGGCATTCATAGAACAATGGAACATCCCCACCAACACCTTCCTTCTATCGGACAGGGAAGTCTCTATCTCCCTGGAAGAGTTTGCTGAGATCTTGAGTTTGCCGGTGAGGGGGGAACATTATGAGGAGCTGCTTCCTTCTGACGAGTACATCTTCGCCACCAAGCCACTGGTAATGGGCCTAACATCCGAGAATGCTATTCAGCACCAGTTTCCAAGTCTGGTGAAGGTGCTAAATATATATGAAGGTCTCTATTTGGAATCGGGAGTCCGGGGAGTCATTTTTGCAGATTTCATCGCCTGCTTTCTTCGACCGGAGATTCTAGCGCAGCGGAGTGAAAAGTTCTCCAAGCTCGACGACCCCTTCGGCTTCGGCTTAGATCGTCGACCAGCATTGGAAAATGATCAAAAGGATTTCTATGTCCCCGATGCCGCCATCACGTCCTTATCAGAAATCGCCGCCCCGGGCATTGATGAGGATACCTTCTTTTTAGGGTTTTTGGGATTGTGGCTGTGCTGGTTCGCGCTCCCCATGCAGCCGCGCTACATGAGGCCGTCCGTTTTCTACCCAGCGCATCGGATGGTGGCTGGCCTACAATTGTCGATCGGAATCACTGGGCTGGCTCACCTATATAATGGAATCAGCATGGCGGCAGACGCAAATGAACCTGGGGTGCAACCTGCCAATTTCCCGATGCAGTACTTCACTTCATGGATGGAAATGCATGTGCTTGGGGTATTCGGCATTCATAAGAGCCCCGCATTTTTCGAGAAGTGAAGACTCCCAAGAGTCATGCGGCTAATTGGCGCTTCGATTGTTAATCCGCCTCCGCGGGAGGCTAGGGGGTTGCTCCTTCGTCCGCACCTAGTCGGAGCGAGGATTTCTTTCATGGACAAAGTCGTGACTATCGGCTCAGAGACCTCCAAGGCGGTGTTGGCGCTGCGTGATGGTTTTAAGGACGGGGCTTCCGTAGTGCCCCTCTACTCCATCCGGCCGGGCTTCCTGGTGTTCAGGCAAAACGACATGGCACTCTTCATGAGGTACAACCCCCACCGGTACGCCCAACAATCAAGCTATAACCATGGGGTCCCACTGGAGGCGTTTTTAGAAGATCCCGCGGCCACCATGGAGGGGATACGGAGCGCGATGCACCATTTTATGCGGCTGAATACGGGCTCCCACTTCTTTATCAGCGAGCCAAGCTGCGTCCCCCGGGTCCTCCACGTGTACGTGGCTTGGTACGCACGCGTGATGGGTGCCGTTATCCGAGAAGAGAAGCGCATGTTGGTCGACTTCAAGGGTGCGCCTCCCGGCAGCGACCGCAAGGCTCCCCTGAAGCCAAGGACCCCGGTCGTTCCTTCGCTGAAAGATGCTGGAGCTAGGCCACCGCGCGTGCTGAGCCCTCCGCGCGGATTGCCGCCTCGTGATACCGTGGACGCGCCCTCAGCGCCCCATGCTCCAGTGGAGACAGTGAATGTAGTTTCGCCCGAGTCTGGCATGGGCTCGGACATTGGGACCCGCCGCCCTATGGTGCCCGCGAAGCGTAAGACGATTTTGGCGGCGACCGGGCCCCGTGCGCAAAAGAGGAAGAAGAAGTCCGTTCTTTCTCTGGATGCCGTTCTCAGCTTAGAGCCTCAGGCCCCTCTCACCGAAGGCTTAATCGAATACGGGAGCAACAAGGGTTTCTTGGTAAAGCCAGAAGACACCGACTTGACGGCCGCCATTGAGGCTTCTGAGCGATCGGCAAGGCTCGAAGCGTGGTTGGCTAAACTTGCTCAGTAAGGTAATCATTGGTTGCACTCTTCGTCATTTCATTGTACCTTTATTATTGTCTTTGACTAATGCTTTTCCCCCTTTTTTTTAACAGGCGTTACCATCGAAAAAGCTATCGCTGCTTCCCTCAAAACTTTCCAGGAGGAGGAAAGGAAACGCGCTCTGTCGGGCGTTGGTATGTCTCGGCTCACTGAATTTTTTTTTATTCTCCTTTTTACGGCCAATCTAAACTTTTCTTTGTCTCTTTGCAGGGGCCGTGCAAGCCGATGCGGGGACTCTCCCCGGGCCAGCTACTGATGTTCCGTCCTCTTCAGGATTACCGCAAGAGACCCGATTCAAAAAGCCGATGAGGGACTCCTTGAAGGCTCTGGAGGCAACTCTAAATGCGGACGATGACGCCTTGTTGGAGGCTTCCAAGAGGTCCGTCGTGACGGCCCTGGAGGAGAGAAAGCGCTTGAGGCGCGAGGCGAAGGAGCGCAAATCTGCTTTGGCCGCAGGAGCGGACCCAAGCGCCATTATTCCCGCTGCTTCTCCTTCCGAGGAGCCCCCGGTTGCCTTGTCTACTGCTCATAGACAGGCGGCGTATGCAGTTCGGGAGGCCAATGAGCGATCCACCTCAGGTAATGTGTCTTTCGAGACTTTGTTGTAAGAATTGTAAATCTATCTGTTCTTATATATCTTGTCCTGCAGGGCCAAGTCCAACCGAAGGAGCGGCAGAAACCGTCGAGCTTAAGGGGATAGTGGAGGAGGTACTGGCTGAACCCGAGCCGACGGTGGGCGACGTAGCCGGGGTTGCTGGACCTGAGCTAGTGGCTGATGAAACGGTCATGCCTATTATGCCTGAGAAGGCTGCCGATGCCGAGCCCAAGGTAGCGGCGGATGAGACGGCTGTTATAGCCGGGTCTGGGGCACCAGCGGATGGAGCGGCCGAGACCGACGACCCCATGGAAATGGTGGACGAGACGGCCGCGACCACTGAGCCCAAGGGAGTAGCGGGTGAGAAGGGCATGATTCCCGAGGACGAGCCGGCCGCTCTTTCTCAAGACTCTGGCAATGCTCCGATCATTGCTCTCCCCTCTTACGGTCCTCCGTCGTCTGCTGGCTTCGCAAGCACGACGACGGCTCCCGTAGAGTCTGGCGATGAGGCGTCGGGAGGTGGTCTCATGTCAATGGAGGGAGACGCCGCCGTTTCGGATGGATCATCATCAGGTAAATTTCGGGTTACCGTCCTTTTATTCATTTTGCAATCCTCCCTGACAGGGCTTATCTTGTTTCTAACGCAGGTGCGGCCAGTGTTGATGCCCCTTTGCTCGAGAGAGCGCCGTCAGCTATTGCCTTGACGGTGGCCACCTCTCTACCTTCTCTTGCGCCGTCGCAAATGTTGGAAGGTATGGCTTTGTAACCCATTAGTTTTATCTTTCGTCCGCATAATTTATGTACTAATGTCGTACTATTGCATCTTTGCAGGAGTGCTTTTTGATCACCTCTACCAGGTGCTGCACCCACATTTCTCCTTCCCGTCGGAGCTTGCTTCCTCCAGTGGCGCTGGTGAGTATAGTTTTCCACTAATACTCTTTCTTTTTCCAATAATGGACTTGTTTCTGAATTTTCCTTGCCCTAATTGCAGTGCTGCAGATCGAAGGGGAAGATGAAAGATCAGTTGCGCCACCGGTCCTCCCGGCTTTGCCACCTGCTGCAGCCGGTATGGTAGACTTTACTGCTTACGGGTTCTCCTGTATTTTAGGTCTGTCATCTGATCGTGACTTGTTTTGCAGCTATCGTTCCGGTTCCGGTCCCTTTCGAGTCTCGTGTCATCATGCCGGTCGGACCCTTTTCCAGACGTCCGTCCTCGAAAGGCGCCGCGAATAGTCTGCGCATGGTGAGCGACTATATTGAGGAGCTTAACGTGGAGACTCCTACACCTGCCGCAGATTTTGCTGCGGAGGTTAACCTAATGCTGGCGACACCTGTAAACTTCCATAACGAAGGCATCATCGCATTTTGGGTTAACCACTGCAGGGAGATTGAGGCCCGCCTGCATCAACTGGAGCTTATGCGTCCTGCCCCCGAGGTTTTGGCCACGAGTACTCAACGGGCGGTATGGATCGAGCAAAGCGCTTCTTACTTCCACTATCTGGAACAAGAAGCGGCTTTAAGGCGGAAGGAGTGCCAAGAGACCTTAAACGAGTCTGCTTGATTGCGTGCTGAGGTCGACGCGAACGCTGCCCGGGTGAAGGCTATCTTTGAGGGTCTTCTGCAAAGTATTTTTGATGGGCTAGCACTGAAGCGGAAGCTCGATACCGGAGAGCGTGATGCCCAAGGTCGCGGAGCAGCTCAGCAGGCAGTTGAAGAGGTGCTTTCATCCTACATGCGGCAGCGGGCCCAGGTGGAGGCGGAGTTGGCTGCGGCAGCCGATCAGGAGAGGGCGGTGAAGGAAGTGCGAGAGCATCTTGCAGATTTGTTGAAGACGCTTCCTTTTCCGTGAACATTTTGTATCATTTGCAATTGTAAATAAAATGTATTTGTTTCTTTTATTCTTTACCACAATGTATCTTGTACTCAATCAAATTTATGAATAAAAGATATACATTCTTCAAAAATGTCTGGTGTCATTTCTCTACCTTCTTCTTTCTTTTATTATCCGCATGTTACCTTAGTAAGCATGGTCGACAGATGATAGAGCGAGCATCCTGTCTTGGCTTCTTCAAGAGATAGTGATGGCTTAGGAGGCAGGTTCAGATCTGCTGCCTAAGACTTTTCAACTCTATGAGCCGTGAGGGTCTCATAGAGAATTTTCTCCCTACGGATCGAGAGGATCTCGTAGGTGTATTTTCTCCTTAGGAATCGTGAGGATTCCTAAGTGTGTTTTCTCTTATAAGTCGTAAGGATCTTATAAGAGAATTTTCCCTCTTACGAGTCGAGAGGACCCGTAAGCGGTTGTTTCCCTCCTCGTCGAGATTCAATTTTGGAGAGTGTCACCCATGAATAGTATGCAAGAGTCCATTTTGGACCGACTTGCAGGGTCCCATTGCTTAGGAAACAGGTTCTTTAATCCTTGCCGCTTAAGGCTTTTCCTCACGAGTCGAAACATATCGAGTAGTTCTCGCAAAGAAATTAATTTCCTCACGAGTCGAGACGAATCGAGCATTTCTCGCAAGAATATCCTAACGTCACAGTTAACCTCTGCTCTTTACGACAGAGGTCCGTTAGAGTCTGTGGTACTTAGGGTTTTGTCCGTCGTACCATCGCGTTGGCTGATGTATTCCTCGATAGGCAATCTTGCTGTTTGAGTAGCCTTGCGATTGTCGTGTCTCTGATCCCTTCGGGGGATGGACAAGACGTCTTCAAGTAATCTTCCAGGTAATATTACCGTCGAAAGAGCAAGCGTAGGGATATTCCATGTCACTTTTTACTTGAGGTTAGGCTCATTTTAGAGAGCCCCGATGAGTCATAACCACTCCGCGCTGGTGCGGGATAATCTCCGATAGTCTTTCAGGCTTTATATGACTTGCCATTAAGACCCTGAAGCTAGGAATTTAGCCTTTTCTTCGTTTTCTGGCATTGCGTCTTCTATATCGAGACGAATGTCGCGGTTGTCTCTAGGTTGTTGGTGAACCGTCGAGGTTTGGAACTAGGGATTTTTCCGTGGCTCCTTTTGGTGATGTTGCGTCTGCTGTGTCGAGACGAACGTCGAGGTGGTGACCACTCTGCATTGGTGTGAGATGATCTCCAATTATCTTTCAGGCTTTATATGACTTGCCGTTAAGACCCCGAAGCTAGGAATTTGGTCGTCGCTTCGTTTGCTGGCATTGCGTCTGCTGTATTGAGACGAATGTCGCGGTTGCTGGTGAACAGTCGAGATTTGGCTTCGCTTTCTGGTGGAGCCTGTTGGGAAGGTATGGTTTCCTCTTTGTTTGTACCCCTGGATTGTATACAGGGATTGTTGTGATATCTTCTGTAGGGCATAAATTTCATTATATATATATTTTTTTATTTTATTTCCGCGATGCTCTATCATTTCAGCTTTTATATCGCGAAGGTCGCGATTGCCCAATCATTTCGGCTATTTTTCACGGCGCCCAATCATTTTGGCTATTTTGCATGCATAAATTTTTACTTGCTGCTTTTTATTGCAAGTTGCCCCATCATTTCGGCTATTTCGTATGCATGTGTGGCTTGCTGTCTTTTCGCCACAAACTTGGGATTAGACACCGATTTCGGAATCAGCACCGCTACAACTGGGATGTTGCCAGGAGCGAATCATCATTTGCCTCTGTTGATGTTGAACACAGGTGGCTTAGTAAACAGGGTTAAGATCCTGTCGACTAAGGATTTCGACCTCATGAGCCGTAAGGGTCTCACGAAGGTATTTCTCCCTACAAGTCGTGAGGATCTCGTAGGTGCGTTTTCTCCTTAGTAATCATGGGGATTCCGAAGTGCATGTTCCCCTGTAAGTCGTAAGGATCTTATTAAAGGATTTTCTCCTTATAAGTCGAGAGGACTTATAAGGGTCGTTCACCATATGGATATATCCCTAGTCACAGGTAGGACTTTGTTAGGGAAATGTTTATTCGCGCCCGTGGATTGTATACAAGGGTCAGTACTGAGCTACTTGTAGGGCAATATCGAAGGTTGTGGGGGTTGCTTAATCATAGGTTTTGGTCTCTGTAACATAAGACTTTCAAATCTTATGAGCCGTGAGGGTCCCATAAGAGAGTTCTCCCTACGAGTCGTGAGGATCTCGCAAGTGTAATTTCTCCTTAGGAATCGTGAGGATCCCTAAGTGTATTGCTCCCTTGTGAGTCGTAAGGATCTCACGCGGGTGGTTTCTCCTTACAAGGTCGAGAGGACCCTGTAAGTGTCCTTTAACGAGGTTGCGCCCTTTCGGGTTTTCACAAACACTCGCCGGTAGCCCTGCTGTTTTTACTCACGGAGCCCTTTTCGGGTTTCCATCCATGCCCTTTTTGCTTATGGACATACCGTTTTTTTTATTCTTCTTTTTTTAATTATTTTTTTTGTATCGGCTTTGGAATGTTGCAATCTAGCATAGTTTATCGACATCTCGGTCAACAGCTAGTTTTAGGACGTAGTGGTCCGTCATTAGTTTAAGGTCGTTTCGGTCCGTTGTTAGTTTAAGGACGTTTCGATCCGATGTTGAAGAAGGCTGGCTACTTCTTATAGAGTTTGGGCTTAGGAAGATAGCGAGCGGACATAGTCGTCGTCATCTATAATTGACCTAGGCTGTGCCTCATTAAGCGTAGTATTTCTTTAGGAAGCGGCCGTTTATTGTCCTGAAAGGCCTTTCACCGTGCGTATCCATGAGTAGATAGGCTCCACCCTAGTAGACCTTGTCTATGATGTACGGGACTTCATAGTTCGGCTCGAATTTTCCCCGCTTGGCGCGATTGGGGATTATAGGTCTTTTGACCACTAGTACGAGTTCGCCTTGGCGGAATGTTCTCGGCCTGGTCAATCTTTCATATGAGCGCGTCATCTTAGCTTTATAAGCCTCTAGATTTTGTTGCGCTATGAGCCGAGTTTCATCAAGGGCATCGAGCTCCTCGAGGCGAAGGTGAGCGTTCTCTTCGTCCGTTAGCTCATAATGGACTGCCACTCGTAGAGAGGGTAACTCTATCTCGAGGGGGAGCACCGCCTCTTTACCAAATACCAACGCGTACGGCGTTGTGTTCATGGCCGTCTTGAACGTAGTTCGATACGCCCAGAGAGCTTCATGCAGTCTCTCGTGCCAGTCTTTCTTATTTCGTGACACCGTCTTTTTCACGATCTTCGTCAAGGTCTTGTTGAAGGCCTCAGCTAGACCGTTAGCTCGGGGATTATAGACTGAGGAATATCTCTAGTCTATGTTGTGCTGTTGCGCGAAGCGGCTGATCTTGTGGCTTCTGTAGGCTGGCCCGTTATCGGAGATGATCCGTCGCGGAGTTCCAAACCGATAAATGACGTGAGTCTTGAAGAAATGGAGGATATTCTCCGTCTTCACTTCCCTCAACGGTACTGCTTCTGCCCATTTGGAGAAGTAATCAGTCGTTGCCAAGATGAATCGATGTCCTCTGGACGATGCTGGTTCGATGGGACCGATTATGTCAGTCCCCCACATTTCGAACGGCCAGCTAGCCACTGTTGGATGTAGAGGGTTTGGGTGCTGATGGATAAAGTCCCCATGAATCTGGCATGAGTGGCATTGCTTCGCATATTCGAGGCAGTCCTGAATCATCGTGGGCCAATAGTAGCCCATCCGTTTAATCTTCAACTTCATCTTCGGGCCTGCTTGGTGAGAACCGCAGAGTCCGTCGTGAACTTCCTGAACGACTCTTTTCACCTCTTCAGGTCCAAGAAATCTCAACCACAGAGAATCAAACGACCTCTTGTACAGAGTATCATTGACGAAGGCGAAAGACAGAGCTCGTTTCATAAGCTGATGTCTTGAGGACGCATCTTCAGGTGTTCGATGGGATTTGAAGTAGTCTATAAAGGCTTCTCTCCAATCCTCAGCCTTTTCCTGGTCTTTTATTTGCAGGGCCGTCTGCTTAGTCGCTTCCTTTTCTTCGGATGATTCCGGAGATATTTCTGCTGGGGCAAGCACCCGACGGCTTTGTACCACGATTCTTACGTCATCGAGGTTTTCGTCGGCCAGTTCTTTAGCGAGCTTGGCTAACGCATCCGCCTTTCTATTTTCTGCACGAGGTATGCTCTCCAGCATGTAGGAGGGGATTTGAGTCAGCAATTGTTTTACTCTCTCGCCATACTTCACCAGCTCTGGTTTGCACGTTTGGTAGTCGCCATTTACTTGACTGACGTCCAGTTGAGAATCTCCATATATGAGGAGGTTTTCAATTCCCATGTCGATGGCGATCTCGAGGCCTACTATCAAAGCTTCGTATTCGGCTTCATTGTTCATCCTCGGCTCTGTTAAGGATAAAGAAAAGCGCATTATCCCTCCTTGCGGGGTCACGAAGTTAAGGCCTACCCCTGATTTGATTATAGGCGTGTTTTGTTTGCGCTTCTTCATGGAAGATGCTCCATCAAAATAGAGTTCCCATCGGGTATCACTACCGTCGATCGCATCAAACGCGTGTTCGTCTGGCAGCTCGCAGTTCAGAGGAGAATCGGCAGGTATCGGATGCTCAGCGAGGAAGTCGGCGATGGCCTGGCCTTTCACTGCCTTAAGAGGTTGATAAGTTATTGAGAACTCCATCAAGAGCAGGGCCCGTTTAGCGAGCCGACTTGTCAATATGGCTTTCGACATTAAATATTTGAGAGGGTCCACCTTCGATATGAGAAGGACTTCATGTGCCAATGCGTAGAACCTGAGTTTTATTATTGCGAAGATCAACGCTAGGCAGTGTTTTTCGATGGGGGAGTAGTTGCTTTCTGCCCCCAGGAGAACTCGACTTAAATAATAGAGAGCTCTTTCTTTCCCTTGGTCGTTCTCTTGTGCCCATAATGCGCCTAAGGAACCTTCGAGGGCGGTTGTATAAAGAATGAGCGGCTTTCCCTTGACCGGAGCGGCCAGCACTGGCGGGTTCTGTAAATACTGCTTGATTTCGTCCAGCGCGCTCTGGCATTTGTGTTCCCAAATGAAAGGGGTTCCTTTCTTCATTAGATGACTATAAGGACGACACTTGCCTGAAAGATTGGTTATAAATCGCTGGATGTACGCGAGCTTCCCTTGGAGAGACCGCAATTGCTTGAGAGTCCTTGGCGGAGGAATTTCCATGATCGCCTTGGTCGGATCTATCTCGATACCTCGGTATCGGACGACGAATCCTAGGAATTTGCCCGAGGAAACTCCGAATGCGCACTTGAGAGGGTTCATCTTCAAGTTGTATTGCCAGAGGCGTTGAAATACGATCTTTAGATTTAAATGCTCCTCGTATGATTTGCTCTTAACCACGAGGTTGTCGATATAGCATTCGACGATTTCATGTATAAGGTCATCGAAGATCTTTGTCATAGCCCTTTGATAGGTGGCACCAGCGTTTTTTAGACCGAAGGGCATCACCTTGTAGCAGAATATACCCAAAGGGGTCCAGAAAGCGGTGTGCTTCTGGTCTTCGGGATGCATCTTTATCTGATTATACCCTGATGAGCCGTCCATGAAGGAGAAAACCTCGTGAGTGGACGTGTTATCTATCATGAGCTCGGTGACTGGCACTGGGAAATCGTCCTTTGGGCAGACTTTATTGAGATCCCGAAAGTCCACACATATGCGCACCGTCCCATTTTTCTTCATCACCGGGACGATGTTGGCGATCCAATCAGGATATTGAACTTCTTGGATAAACCCAGAATCGATCAGCTTCTTGACTTCGGCGTTGATGCTCATCTCAAGCTCGAGCCGCATTCTTCTCGGGGCCTGTTTGACTGGCTTGACGTCCGGGGATATCGCCAATTTATGCACAACAATTTCTGGATCTAGTCCTGGCATTTCGGAATAGTTCCATGCGAAGCAGTCTTTATGCTGCATAAGCACGTCTTTTAACGCAGCCACCCTTTCTTTAGATAGCATCTCACTGACGAATGTCGTTCGCGGGTCGTTCGCCGTCCCCAACTCAATTTTCTTAAGGTTATCTGTAGCGGTGTGTATTCCATCTTCCAGTTCTTTCGGCGCTGGTGGGAATTCTGAGATCACCTCGTCATCGCTGTTTTCGAAGCACCAGGGAAGGTCATCCATATCCTCGGGCTCTTCTTTTGATCTTGTTATCATATTACAAGTACGAGCTTGCGTCCAAGACCGATGTGGATCTGGTTCTGCTCTCGTGGCTTTGGGTTCATGCTTCTGTGGCGGCGTTACCCTCCAGCTGTCAGATAAAGCTAACTTGCCGAGCTGATACTGATCTTCGATCCAGTTCTTGAGGTGAAGCAATCTTCGAGGGGATGGCCTATTACATGGTGATACGAGCAATAGTTTGGGTGAGAGACTCCGCCTGCTTGCTCAGGGTGCCTGGACTCTGGAAGCATAATCATTTGGTGTTTTATAGCTAGGTCAAGTATCTTCTTTGTCTTGTCTTGAGGAAAAGAGTATGCTCGACTCATCTTCTCCATAAGGGACAAATCCGGACCGCTCGATTCGCGACTGTGTGGCTTCTTGGTCCCACTTTGTCGTTGCTGAATGCCTTTTCCGCTTTTTGCCTTGTTTCTACCTCTGCGTCGAGCCTTTTTTACAACAGGTTGACAGGGAGCGGCATTTTCATCTTTCACAGCCTGTTGGAGGAGGCGTTGTGTCCTAGCTTTCTCGTAGATGGCCATTTCGTGGTTGTGGTCGTCTCAAACTTTTTGACCAGCTTCCCTTATAAGCTCGTCCATCTGTTCTTCGAACGACGGAATGGGCACTTTTGCATTAGGGACCTTTTCTGGCTCAGGGTTAGCACTCTCCCATTGAGCATCCTCTTCTTCATCAAAGTTATGCACAACATAGCAGTCGCGGAGTAGCTCCCGTTTCTTGGACCGAACATATCCAAGACCGATTACTTCCATTCTCCCGTTAGGCAACTTGTGCTGAGTTCCGGGAACGTTCTAGACCCTGTCATAGAACTTGGCTTTTCGAACGGTCTGTTTGAAGGGTATCCCTTGGCGCTTCAACAACCTTTTCAATCCTTCTGTATATTATCAAGGCAGACGGATGGGTTGAAGCCTGTTAAGCATAGGATCCACACCATGCCAGATTTCTTTCTCCACTTTGGTTTCTTCAGAGCGGTAGAATAGAATTGCCTTTTCGCCTTCTCGCATGGGAGGGACATAGAACGTCCGCAGCTCCTCTACACAGTTGGTATCAAGCGCATCCAGTTCTATATGATGTTTAAGTGGAACCATGGCGACTTGCAGACTTTGCTCTTCGTCAGCGAAAGTTTGTATTGAAAGTCGAGCAGAGAATATAGCATGGACCTCATCTTCCGAGTCACTGCCAAAGATCAACATGGGAGCGGATGGTCCTGGCTTGTTGTATTGGGGTGGACCCGAATAAACCATCTCTTCCTCTTCCTCAGTATCGCTCCCGAAGACTGGAATGGTGGAGATATCTTTGTTCTCCGGCTTGTGACATCTCTCTGTGTCCTCGAAATCCGGTAAGAAGTATTTTGCATCTTCATATTTGCGGACTTCGTTCACTGAGAACGGGTTCAGCTCTCCTGTCACGGTATACTTGAGACCATCCTTGAAATATTTCATACACTGATGCTGTGTAGAAGGGATGATGTTGTACTCGTGTAACCAGGGTCGGCCGAGCAAAGCATTATAGCATGTCTTGGCATTTATGATGTGGAATTTAATGTCCGTGACGAGTAGCCCAAAGCGTAAAGTCAGTATCACAGACCCAAGAGTCCGTGATAATTGAGTGTCGAACCCGGAGATGATGATCTTATCCCGAGCGAGGTGCTGGACGCTCATGCAGATTTCCTTCAATACCCGTACATTGAGGAGATTGACGGAAGAGCCATTGTCAACCAAGATTTTTCCTATCTTTATATCGTGGCAGTACCCTGAGACATAGAGGGGACGGTTGTGCTCGCACGTCCTAAGGAGGAGGTCTTCATCACCGAAAGTGACATCGGCCGTGTGCACTTCTTCCAGCTCATCCTTCATCTTTTCTTCGACGAGAAAAGCTTGGAATTGCTCGGGCTCTTGTAGAGCTTTGATCAATGAATCTCTTTCTTCCTTTAATAGTAAGAGGGTATCGAGAATACTGAGTTGCGAGGGTAACTTCCTCAAGTGAGCCAGAACGTTGCAGTCTACCTTATTTTTCTTTGGCGGGTCCTTGGCGGTTAACTCTTCCACGACTTGGTCATCCAGGGCGATATCCTCAGAGACCTTTTCTTTTCCCTTATCTTTTTTGTTTGAGGGTCCGAGATTCTTTTCGGGTAGCGTACGATTACACAGCCGATATTTTCGCAGGCCTTCGGCTCTTCCTCTTTTCTTGAGGTGGACTCTTTAAAGAGAGGGCCAAGAACCATTTCCTCGTCAGAGTCGCTCCCGAATGTGAGAATTTGCGATCCCCGGCGTTAACCATGCAAAAATCGCCGGTAGTTCTTCTAAGCTCCTCGGTCGTATTTTTCCGCTCCCAACGAGTTTTGCGCTTCTCCCGCTTAAAATGTTACCGGTGAACAACATACCCCTGCCACCATCTATTGAAAGCATTGCACCCCACAGTAGGGTGCGAAATCTTTTGATGATATAAGCAGTAGAAAGGGTGCATTTCTGCTTTGCCGGCAATGTTTCCTTCAGAGGGTGATAGTTTCATCCCCATTGATATGGCTTTAGCAAACCTTTTCCTCTTCTTGAATTTGTTTTTATTCGCAACGGATGTCTCTTGATTTGATGGGAGTGTCTCAACTCCTTCGTCTAGTCGCCGGCGCTTGGCCCTTTCAAATATGACTGTCTCGCGTTCCTGATCAGCTTTACTTTTCAAAAGAGCTTCGTTGAGGAATGCATCAATTGTTTCATCTGATGGCCCTAGAGGTTCCGGTTTAGAATCTACCCCCAGCTTCTCAGCGCAAGGAGTTTTCTCATCGTCTGTAAACGCGTGGGAGATCATATGACAACTCACCACGTAACCCTCAGATTCATTTGACGAGCTTTCTCCATCATCTTCCTCTTGAAAGACATGGCTGAGGAACTCTTGGAGTGTGATGGGAGTGCCTGCCTTTTGATTGTACTCCTCCAGCGCGTCAATCTGTTTCTGCAAGTCTGTGCGCTTGTCGCCAGGTTTCACGGGATTTTTGGATCTTTTCTTCTTCTTCTTTGAAGATTTTGACGGTTGGGTACAAGTGCTTGGGCCATCACCACCGATCTTTGGAGTTGGGCGCGGCTTCAGCATCCCTTCGATGATCTCAGGTTCCAACGGGTTCTTCCATCTAATCGCCGGGCATGTCTGGAGATCATTCAGCATCCTTTTAGTTTTGGCAGATAGCACAACCTCCCACGGAGCTTCTTCAACAAGGGAGCACGTTGCCCCCGGCATATTCGCCTTTTTAGGAGTATGAGGCTGCGGCGGGTTCACCTTCCATTTTTCGGATAGCACGAACTTGCCTTGTTGGTATTGATCTTCAATCCAGTTTTTGAAGACGTAGCAATCTTCGATAGGATGACCCAATACTTGATGGTAGGGGCAGTAATTGGGATTATTGACGTCGTTTGGCTGCAACCGACGTTTTGAATCCGGCAGATTGATGAGTCTGTTGCGCACTGCCAGCTCGAACAGTCATCTCGTTTTATCTTGAGGAAACGAGTAAGGACGTCCTAGCCTCTCCTCGAGGGAGAAGCGTGGACGCATATTGTTTTGACGAACAACCGGCTTCAAGTTGCTCGGCTGTTGTTGAGCATTGGCGACGACGATCGCTTTTCCTTTCCCCTTCTCATTTCGAGAGTCCGGCTTCGGAGGAGACGGTCTATGGTCCATCTGGTCCATTTGAGCTAGCTTATCAATCAGGGCCTGGAACGTGGTTGGTTTAAAGAACATCATGAACTGTGAAATAGTTGCATGAGGATCTAAGGTGCCCACGAACATGCCCACCGCCGGCGCTTCTTCGATGCGCTGTTCGCATTTTGACCATAAGTTCCGCCATCGGATTGCATATTGAACCCAAGTTTCGCCCGGCTTTACTCTTGCATTGATCAGAGCCGTTATTGGTGTACGCTAGCTGGCGCTTGAGAAACGCTGGGTAAATAACAACTCCATTTCAGCAAATGTCTTGATAGAGTCGTTCGGAAGCTCGGAGTACCATTCAAACGCCGTCTCCGACAAGCTGCTGACGAATTGGCGAAGCAGAAGCTTATCATCGCCGCCGGTGTTGCCACAAAGAGCCCTGAACTGGGCAACATGTTGATGGGGATTGCCTGTCCCCTTGTAGATATGAAATTTTGGGATCGTGTATCCCGGCGGGTACTTGATCTGATCGTACCAGCTCAGATATGGTCACCCTGTCTTGACAAGTTGACTGGCTACCTCAGTTGCTTGGTGAACTCGTATCTGCTGATCTATATATTCATCCAGGGCAGCTTTAGAAATTGTCTCCTCCTTGGCTGTTGAAAGAGCTGGCGGTGGATTCGACGTTTCTCCTCTGTCATCTTCAAGGATAATCGGAGGATCTTCAGCTGGGGGATCCTGCTGGATCATCATACCCACCATGTCCTGGAACAGAAGGGCCATTCGTTTTATATTGGCTGCTTGTTCCGCAGCCTCTTTGTCCTTCTTTTCCAGTATCCTGGGAAGGAATTCGGCGTCGGTTTCTTGCTCCTGGCGCTGATCCGAGGATGCTTATGGGCTTTCTTTCGGCCCAGTGAGTGCGGCCATCATAGTCATCATTTCTTGGAGCTTTTGCTGCTGCTCCTGAGCTTTATTCACCGATCGCGTAAGGGGTCTATGACCTGTGGATATACGGCTGTCCTCTTTCCCGGACGCCATGTAGACGGTGTGTACCACAATGCCCCCGGACTTATGGCGTTTGGGCTCACCGCCTTTGACATTTACCGCAGGCGTGGGGACTTTCTCCGGCCTTCTTCTCTTGTGAGCCGTCGAAGTTGAGGGGGCCGCTGCTGTGGACACCCAGGTGACCGTCGTCTTCCGTTGTTTGACAGGGGGGTTTTCCTCCCGGCGGCCCTTCGACTTCTTATGCTGGTGAGAGAAATTCGGATCAATCACTGATTCTCGGACTCGTCGCCAAGTCTTGTAGATCCTGGAAGACAGCCTTTGAGGAGACTGCTCCGGCTCTTCTGGTTTTGCCTCCACGACGGTATCTACCGGTGGAGGAGATCTTTTGAGCACCGCAGTTGGCCAATTTCTGCGTACCCTGTTCAACAGCTCAAAGCTGTTTCCGGTTGGAACAACAGCATTAATTTCTACCGTTGGAGCTGGTGGAGTTATCCCAGAGGGGGAGTTGCCCCCAGTCTTCCTTATCCGGCACCAGTGGCGACGTCGGGCGTGACGGGTTGTTGGGATTGGTTCAGCGACGGTTTTAACTTGCCCCCTGTTCAGGTGAGGGGATGTTGCCGGTGCCAGCCTCTTAAAGACTGACGTCCGTTGAGAAGTCATGTCCAACCGGTCAAACACAGATTTCCGAGCGGGAGCGGGAACGGGAGCAGTCAGTCTTGCGAAGACCGACCCTCTGGAAGGAGAAGCCGCCATGACGACCTCAGGAGCAGGGATGGAAATCTTCTTTGGGATGGCTACTTCAGGTATTATGGGCTTTTTGGAGTCCCTTTGGAGCTCGAGTTCAGCCTGGTGAAGACTGATGCTGCCGGCTTGACATTGGATGACCTATTGAGAGGGGCCGTGGTAGTAGCAAGTCGATCGAAGACCGACTTCTTTGAAGCTTCCTGAGGTAGCGGGACATTAATGTTCACTGGAGGGAGCATGGTCCCGAAGAACAGACCGGTGGTAGCCTGCGTCACCTGTTCTATCAGCATTTTGAATAGGGAAGCAGCCTGCGGTCCATAGGCCACACTTCCAGGTGAGGCGGAGCATCGGT
Source organism: Agapanthus africanus (assembly GCA_030015575.1). Taxonomy (NCBI): domain Eukaryota; kingdom Viridiplantae; phylum Streptophyta; class Magnoliopsida; order Asparagales; family Amaryllidaceae; genus Agapanthus; species Agapanthus africanus. The sequence goes on along the minus strand of JASDDO010000022.1, from coordinate 559,882,814 downwards.
TGCATTTGCATTTGGAGCAGTTCGAGCAGTTGAACGCCATTGCTGTTTGATTTCTGCGCCAAGCAAAAGACCAAATCTTAGTAACTTGAAACCCGAGGGCAACCTATTAACAAACCGCGATTCGTTCATGAATACGACACACGAAGTGTGGAGTGGAAAGAGAAAAAGGTTCCACCGGGCGTGCCAGAATCTGTTCCCCTCCGAATGATGGCGCGACGCAGAGAGACGTCTTGCCTGAGATTCGGGGCAGATGCTATTTGGTTTTACCCGTCCACCTCTCCGAAGATGCCAAGTTGATTTATGGCATCGTGTATCGGAGGAATAGACGGATGCGGCCGATGTAACAGACTTTGTCAGATTCCCCCTCTTTCGAGGGGTTTTTGATTGTGGGGACGCTCTTCCCTACAGGCGCAAGCCCCTGCAGTTAATTACGCTACCGCATCGCGGTAACAACTTTCTCCTTCTCCAGAATTTCACTTCGTGTCGTGGGTGTTTGTTTTGTTTGTGGTTGCCTGTGGATTGTATACGGAGACTAATTTATGTTGTCGCCCGTAGGACGTTGATTATTCCAAATCCGTATTTTCTTAGATTTGGGTTTGGGGTTTTAGTTTGGATACGTTAGCCATATTTAAGGCTAAGATCAACTTAAACGTTTGTTAAGGATACGTTAGTCTAATTTAAGACTAAGATCAGCTTAACGGGATCATTTAGATCCGACAAAAGAGCATTTGGGGGCTCTATTATTCTAGTTTAGGGACATAGTGGTCCATTACCAGTTTAGGGACATGGTGGTCCAATGTTCCCATTTTGAGGACGCATATTGGTTTAAGGACGCATTAGTCCATGAGTTTAAGGACCCCACAGTTCGTATTGTCTGTTTAAGGACGCATTAGTCCATGAGTTTGAGGACCCCACAGTCCGTATTGTTGGTTTAAGGACGCATTAGTCCGTGAGATTAAGGACCCCATAGTCCATATTACTAGTTTAGGGACATAGTGGTCCATTGCCAGTTTAGGGACATGGTGGTCCATTGCCAGTTTAGGGACATGGTGGTCCAACATTCCCATTTTGGGGACGAGCATTGGTTTAAGGACGCATTAGTCCATGAGTTTAAGGACCCCACAGTCCGTATTGTTGGTTTAAGGACGCATTAGTCCATGAGTTTAAGGACCCCACAGTCCGTGTTGTGGATTTAAGGACGCATTAGTCCATGAGTTTAAGGACCCCACAGTCCGTATTGTTGTTTTAAGGACGCATTGGTCCATGAGTTTAAGGACCCCACAGTCCGTGTTGTTGGTTTAAGGACGCATTAGTGCATGAGTTTAAGGACCCCACAGTCCATATTGTTTGTTTAAGGACGCATTAGTCCATGAGTTTAAGGACCCCACAGTCCGTGTTGTTGGTTTAAGGATGCATTAGTCCATGAGTTTAAGGACCCCACAGTCCGTATTGTTGGTTTAAGGACGCATTAGTCCATGAGTTTAAGGACCCCACAGTCCGTAGCAATGTGTGGTTGTCGGGACCCGTCACCTCTCTGATGACGTTGAAGGATTACAACGACAAATATCAGAGGAGTTCGGAGATGTACCCTTGAACCGGGTATAAATTGATTTGAGAGAGCATTTGTGCTCAGTTCAATTTAATTTGAGGACTTACGGCCAGAATTGGGCTAAGTCCAGTTGAAAATGTTCAACATTTTATTTGCATTTGGCCTATTAGGCCTTTTATTGGGCTCTGCCCTTTGTTTAATAATGCAGTGCATTTTTTCTGGCCTATTTGGCCCTTTTAATTGGGCTCTGTCTCCTTTTTTTATAATGCAGAGCATTTGTTTTGGTCCATTGGACCTCTTAATTGGGCTCTGCCCTTTAATAATGCGCTGCATTTAATATTCTGACAGTGCGCCACGTGGCCTGTCAGGTGCTTTGCGCTGATTGAGGAGCGCAAGGCGCAAACTGATGTGGAGGTGACACGTGTCACACTCTGGTGAGCGCAAGCGCGGTGCGCCATTGCGCTGCGCTAGTGCGCTTCTGACACGTGGCGCGCTCTGACGACTTGCGCCAATTCAAGAGCGCAGTGCTCATTTTTTAAAAGCGCAAGGCGCGGATTATTTTGGGGTTGACACGTGGCGTGTTCTGGTGACTTGCGCCAACCCAAGAGTGCAGAGGCTCAAATTAATAGTGCAGGGCACTGTTTAAAAGCGCAGAGCGCATCTTGATCTATTTTAGATCAAAGAACAGAATCTTTTTGATTCTCAAGAGGTTCTACCTCAAGTTTTAAGAACCAGTGGTTCATCAAAAGGCAATGCCTTTATAGATCAAAAAGATCTAATAAAGAAGTAGGTTACTTTTTTTTATTTATTAATATTATCATTTTTTATTGAAAGTCTTTGATCTTGTTCTTAGATCATTGATCTTTTAAAAAGAACTTCTTCTTTTTTTTTTCAAAGATTTACCTTTTCTTTTCTTCGAGTTCTTCTCAAAGTTTTAGAGGAGTTCTGTATGTTTTAAACTTGGTGTTTAAGGGTCTTTATATAGTGCCAATTGATTTGTTAAATCAGTTAAAGAGATCTTTCTCTGAGTGATTAAGGGATTTTTCCCCACCGTTGGATCTTTGATCCTAGGGCTTCTGTTTTACAGAAGATAATCTTCTTATTTTAACATGATTAGAGAGATCTTTTCAGAATTTTTTTGTTTAAATGCTGGCATAGTTGGCGCAAGCGCACCTGTGCTTGACACGTATCGCGCAGCGCAGAGCGCAGCGCAACTGCACTGACACGTGTCGCGCAGCACAGAGCGCAGATCATCTGAAGCGTTGCTTCCTTTATTTTTATTTTAAATAGAGCCTTGCTCTGATTGGGTGCGCTGTCTTGGGCGCGGCGCTGGCGTGTCAGTTTTTGACACGTGGCGCGCTGTGCGCATCGCAAGGAATCTGAAGCGTTGCTTCAATTTTTGAATTTTTGAAATTCAAACAGAGCTTTGCTCTGATTGGGGAAACAGTAAAGAAATCAAGATGAAAGAATTTCACCTTTATTTATCAACAATTTTGTTACAATTCTCTCAAGATCTACAAGTGGAAAGAACTCGATCGTCGATTTCGGCTTCGCTCGTCTCCTTGAGTCGCGGATCTCCTTGGATCACTTGCTCCGATGAAGTCCGGCGTCGCTTCTAAAGATTGAAGGACTCTTGCTTGAATTGTACTCGGTGTTCTTGATTTTGGCTTTGGATTTTGAATTGGGGATTAGGGTTTACAAGTTGTGTCACTCAACTTGTGGGGGGGAAATGAAGATTAATGATTTAGAAATCAACTAATAAACAACCTTTGAACCCAAGATCTAGGTTTCCTTTTATAGCCATCTTAATCTTAGATCTAGAATTCAAATTTCAAATTTTCCCTCCAAAAGTTTGTTAGAGAGAGGCTTCTAGAAGTAGTTTGGTGGAGGGAATATTCTAGAGCTAGGTTGTTAGGCCGAGCCTTCTGGATGAAGCCACGTGGCATTCTAGAGTCTTTTGGAAGCTATTACCGTTACAAGAAGGCACGTGTGGAAATTTTATGCGCTGACGTCATCATACAGCCGCGGATCCGCGGCGGGAATGGCCTTTTGGCCGCGGATCCGCGGCACTATTGAGGCCTTGGCGCATGGAATTTCTGTATTGGTCTTGGGCTGACATTATGGCACTTTTCTGATGTGTTGAATCTTTTTTTACTTTCTCTTTCACTGCCAGATCACAAGTCTTGGACTTGGCGTATTTTTCTCAGCACTTTTGACAGTTTTGGCTTTTCTCCTGGAATTTCCTGCACAGATTCTCGAGACAAGTGTTGCGCTATACAAATATTATGCGATGCAATGATAAACACTCAATTTCCCTCCAAAGTGCCGGTTTTAATATATAACACATGTAATTTGGTATTTTACAGCAGTTTTGCTAATATATGCTATATTAATATTGAACACTTATAGATGAGTGCAAATGGTAGGGAAATTGACGTGTTAAAAATGTAATATTTTCGACTGATCAGGTCCCCCTTGGGGTCTCCCCGGGGTGCCCACGCACCACCCTGTGGCTTCTCGTTTCAAACCGAGAGCCCGCGGGGTGTGCAAACATCTTAAAACTCAAAAATTCAGGACCGTTTTTTCGACAGTTTTCGATGTCCAAAAAAACACGAATTCTAATATCGTAACTAGCTAGTTTAAGGTGTTTAGGAGGCTCTGATACCACTGTAGGGTTCCCTTGTTCCTGCGGCGCAGAGGAGGCGCAGATGGAGAATAAAAATTTCAAGCAAACATGAAGAAACCCTGAACCTAGAATCGATCCAAACTTCTAAACTAGAAAACCAAGCATGCAAAGATACGGAATACTACCTTCGACGCGTGTCCACGCATTCGTGGAAGACCCCTCTAATCTTCATGCATGCTGTCCGGATCATGCTTGAGTGGCGACCTCCCTCACCGAAGAAGATCCATCTGAGGGAAACCGATCCAAGCTCCGGTTTTATCTAGTGAAGCGATCGATGCTCCAAGCTCGATACGAATGGAGAGTGGGGATGTAGGAATATTCTCACTATCTTTCTTTCTCTTTCTAAACTCAAGAGAGCTACCTAGAAGAAGGAGGAGGAGGTTAAGAAGAAGAAGCCATGGAAAATGGCTAAGTCTTCATGTGAAGAAAAAACTAGCAAGCATATAAAATAATGGCTTCATTATTTGCAGCCATGCCACAATTGTAAATCCAAATGATTATGCATTATAATAACCAAGGTCATCCCTCTCTACCATGCTTTTTAACACCTCATCCTCCACCTCATTCTTGATTTTCTTTTAAAGGAAAATCAAGAAATAAAGTGTCCATCTTCTAGAACAAATTCCGTATAAATACGGAATATAACCCGGTATACGTATCGAAATACATATACGCGTATTCGTACAAAAAATATGAATAGCCAAGAGAGAAAATGAATAGTGAACAATAATACGAGAATATACATATTAAAAAATATATAATAAATTATTAAATCAAAACCTGATTTAATAATCTGGCTTAATCCTAAGCCGCTAGTATTATCAACCATCCGATTAAAATCCGTATAGCCCGTACACGTATTTAATCGGACTCCCTGTATGTACCAACATACGTCATCTACATCATATCTCCTGAACTAGGAAAACCCTCTGTGTGGGACTCTAAAGACTCGACAATACGCTGGCAGTGATTTACTGGATAAATCCAAAAACCATAAGCACGTCAGCGGCACTAGCTGTACGTAACGACTACCTAGGTATCTATCGAAAGGAAGGTCGACAATCAAGTCCATCTGTACCCTACGGAGCTTTAATGTGACAATCTCCGTACAGTCTGGTCTCTTCGTCTGAGAGTATCACATACCGCGTCTAGGGGTAGAAACGTCAGACCATAACCCGATAAGTCGTGTCAGAGTCAAGCTCATCACCAACCGAGAAACTACTGAACTCATATCAGTAAATCTCATCTACCGTGGCCATGGATTTAGAGTGATATCCAACCGAACACAGCACGACATCGACTCCTAATATCAGGAGAGACGAATCCCTGACAATCGCTCACTGCCTCAATGTGGCTCAGGACTGTACCCAACTAAAACCTGTTTGCACGACTCCTTTGAGTCATGGTAGGGTAGTAATCAAAGTACAGTGGGTACTCACACGAGACAAATGACGATCTCAGGTCAAAATACTAACCTGTACTAATGCCACTTGAGAACTTCCATCTGATGATAGATATAATACCACATAAAAGTTCTCGGCGAGTCCGTCCAGTGTAATCACCTCCAGTGAGCACATGTATACTATCTTAGATGACATAACACCAATGGTTTGTGAGACTGGCCACCGCCCCTCGTCGGGGTCTCGAAACGTATACACTAGTCTACTCTGGAATATCGATGCCCAGTCTTGATACTCTCACGACTAGGGACATTAAGGATGTGCTTATAAACTACCCAGCTCTCACGTATATGATCGCCATCATAATGCTGGTATTCAAGCAAGAATCCTACGGGTTTCATCATTATGTATTAGCAACACGTAATAACAAGTAAAATGTGTATACATCAATGATAAAAACAAACCAGATAGCATACTATCATTTCGAGTAAGATTGTTCTACCTGTATAGGTCCTCCCTCAATTATCATAATTGTGTGCCTGCAATTACAATAATTGCCTTGAAGGTACTATATCCAAAAATATTCTCCTCCATGATCACTTCTGATCTTGGAAATCCTAAGATTCATCTCATTTTGAATCTTTTTAGAAAAGAATTTGAAGACGTTAAAGGTTTCATCTTTTTTTAAAAAAGAACACCCACGTAAACCTAGAATAGTCGTCAACTACAACATAAATATAGTACGTACCGCCTAGACTCGCATTCCTACTTAGACCAAATAAGTCCATATGAATTAGTGTAAAGGTAAGTCGGTAGAAACTTCATTCTTTGGTTTAAACACAGTTTTAGTTTGTTTTCCTTTAAGAAAAGCCTCACATTGTTTATTTTTTCGTATTTTAATAATGAAATGCCTTTAACTAAATTGTTCCTAGTTATTTTAGATAAAATATGCATTGACGCATAACCTAGCCTTCTATGCCAATGCCATGAGTCGACGTCGTTATTTACAACTAAGCATTTTAAAAAAAAATTGTTGGCGTCATGTGTGTACATTATATATATATTATTGAAACATTTTCCCGTTAAAATAGTTATATTATTATAAATTATTTTACACAATTCTTTTTCAAATACAACGTTATAATCCTTACCACAGAATTGACCAACACTAAAAAGATTGTGTTTTAAATTATCTACTAACAAAATATCATGTATGATAGTAATATTAGAATTATACTTAAATGAAATGGTATCTTTATCGATGATGTTGGCCTTTTTATTATCGCCAAATGTCACGGTACCACCATCTTCTCTTGATAGCGTTTGGAAGCAGTTGATATTTCCCGTCAAGCACCTTAAGCAACCGCTATCAATAATCCACTTCTCTTTACGTGATCTGGAATTCTGCAAAACAAGAAGACGGAGGTGTGGCCTTAGAAATCCATTTCATTCTCGGTCCATTAGGGTCAGAAGTGAAAAGATATTTATATGAAAAATTTAACTTTATTTGACAATATCTACTAATATGACCTAATTTACCACAAAAATTATAAGTTACATATGCAAATTTATTTTTATCTTTATATGTTTTTTATTTTTTAATAAACTTAGTATATTTCTCATATTTGGAATCATCATGAAAACCGACACCTTGACGTTTATAATGATTTACACATGTTCCTAGTATAACGTTAAGATTATCTTTAGTTTAGTAAATTTTAGGATTATATTTTCTTAGATTTCTAATTTTCTTTTTAAATCAAACATTTCATTTTTCAAAGAAAATATAGTATTATTAACTTTAGAAACTTCTTTTTCTTCTAAAATTAGATTTTCTTTTAATGTCTTATTTTCATGAATTAATTTTTCTTTTTCATTTTCTTTTAAATTATTATTTACACAAAGGTTATTTTTTAGTTGTTTATATTTAGTACAGATTTTCTGATAACTATTTTTTAAATAAAAACATAAATTAATTAAATTATGTTTATCTAAGTTTTCTATATCAAGAATATCATCACTTACATCGTTATCGTCAATCGCCATGAAGCACATGTTAGCGACTTCTTCGTTTTCTGATTCACTCGAATCGGAATCATCCCAGATGGCTTGAAATGCACGTTTTGTTAGTTATATGTATGCCCTAAAGGCCATTATTGTACATGTGATGTATATTGTAGTGGATGCTTGGACATATATAGGGAGGACTTTCTTGCTCGACATGATAGTATGCTATCTGGTTGCACTTTGTCATAACATGTTGACTTATATAAGTGATGTTGTCTTGCTCTCACATGTTGATAAAGCCTTTAGGATGTGTACTTGACTACCAGGACTATGATGGAGATCATACTAGTGGGGCCAAGGGTAGTCCACAAGTACACCCTATAATTGTTCCTAGTCGTAGGAGTATCGAGACAGGGCATCGATACTCCGGAGTAGACTAGCGTATACGCTTCTCGACCCATATGATGGGCGATGGATGACCCCATATCCATTGGTGTTTGACATCAGAGAAGGTATATGGGTGCTCAGTGGAGACAGGGTACACTGAACGGACTTGTCGAGAACTCCTAGATAGTATTATACCTATCGTCAGATAGCTAACACTGGTACAGGTTAGTCTGTTGACCCGAGATCGTCATAGAGTCTTGTGTGATTCCCACCGTGCTTTGATTTCCACTATACCATGGTCAAGAGATCGTGCAAAAATATGGTTTTTGGGTACAGTCCCGAGTCACATGGAGGCAATGAGCGATAGGAGGGGATTCTTCTCTCCCGGTATTGGGGGTTGATGTTGCGCTATGCTCGATTGGCCATAACATGAAATCCTTGGCCAGGGTTGCTGAGATCTACTGGTAAGTGTTATAAGTAGTTTCTCGAACCGTTATGGACCTTGCATCGGCATGACTTATCAGGCTATTGGGGTTTGACGTTATACCACCCCGAGGATGTGATATGCGACATATCTGACGAAGAGACCGGACTGTACGGTAGTGTTACTGATTGGATTCGCAGGAGAATGTGAAGGCTTGCTTGTTGATCTTCTGATCGCTCAATACCCGGGTGGCCGTTACGTTTAGCAGACCGCTTGCGGCTTGTGGGTGTTTGATATGATCATCACCTACTGCCGGAGTATTGACGAGTCTTTAGAGTCCTACACAGAGGTTTCCTGGTTCATACGAAACGAAGTAGGAGCGCATATGTGATATGTGCGGGACTGAGATTAATGCGCGTATATTATACCACATTCTATTCTTGCGATATGTGATATCGGTCGGTTATATGTGATATAACCGGGTTATCGGATCAAGTGTTGATTCGATAAGATGTTACATTTGATATTAGTCGGTTGTATGTGATATAGCCGGATTATTAAATCAAGAGTTGATTTGATAATTTAATGTATAATTATATATTTGATATATTAACTTACATTAACTAATATTAGCTCAGTTAAATATTTCTTTTTCTCACTTGTGTACACTTAGTATATATGTGATATATACTAATGTACATTATTTTGTGTCATGGTTGATACCACATGCTATATGGGTGTATGAGACTCACACCATGCTTCATATAATGGATGGTTTTATTTATTTAAAGTTAATCAAAATTAATGGTAATTAGTCACATGGTTAAAGATTTGAGAAGCTTGTGGAACCATTGACCAAGTCCACTAATTTTGTTTTACTTGTAGATGTTTATTAACCTAACCATTATTGTTAGCCATGGTTTATTCTCTACATGAGTTAGTGTATTACACTAACTTACTCATGGTTGCTATTCTCACCTCATGAGTTCATTCTCTTCATCATCACTTCATCTTCTTCTTCATGAGAAAAAGCCTGCTAGCTTTTTTCTAAGTGAGAAAATATTGTGAGAAAATTAAATCTAAAGTGAGCCCATTTCCTACTTCATCATCCTCTACTATATTAGCTATTTAGTTTAGGGTGTTTGCTTCACTAATCTACCATTAGTGAAGAGGTAGCATGAGCTTAAGTCTCCTCGACATAGATCATCTTCGGCCTCAAAGACATTGAGCAAGGTTGTTCATTTTTTCATGTGAACCTTTGCTAGAGTCCGGGAGTTCACTACTTGGAGCGAAGGGACTACTACACGGAGTTTTAGAAGTGAAGGACCGGTCTACAAAGGTTGTATTCCTCATTCACTATGTATGCAAAGCTGTTTGCATGTTGTATTGTTTAATTCTCTAGTTAAGATTCTAGGGTTAGGGTTGTTTAGCATGGCAAAAATTTGAAAACGGCATGGACAATGCCTCCCGAAACCTTGCTGTCGTGCTAGGTAACCCTACAGTGGTATCAGAGCCAAATTAGAGATTTAAATGATGTTTGTTAGGATTACAAAACCGAAACAACTCCGAAACACCCGATACAAATTCCTAGTTTCTGTCGAATTTTAGACGGCCTCTAAAATTTTTTTAGTAACTGCAGAATGTTGTATATGATATAACATGAACACCATATAAATTTGAAGCATTTCCTCTTGATTTTGGCCGGCCATATAGGCTCTAAAACCGAGCTCACCGGGTCTTTTAGGGAGTTTGGGCTTCAAATTTTTAGGGTGTTCCAGTCTCTGGGTTTTGGTGTTTTAGGTGTTGCTTGTTTTTTCTAAATTTACATGTGATGTTAACTTTCTGCAAAGGCAATTCGGAGTGTTTCGTAATCGTAATTCTAACATCTATTTAGGTTATTTAGATGACGTTAAAAAGTTCGAACATATATCAATAACTCATATTTTCCCTCGCTGGAAATTTTCCAAGAGTTGGATTTTTCCGAATTTAAAATCTTCAGAAAATCATGCGAGCGATTCTGTGGACCCTCTAGAAGAACGATACCCAAACTCGACTTTTTGGATGGTCATACCATAGGGTTTGCCGCAGTTCTGCGGCGACATGAGTGAGGCATGGGTCGGCCCTTTTACGGATGGTTCATAGGAGCTGTGGCATGTTCTGGGTACATTTTGAACTCCGCTCAAGTGTTGAGCTCTTTGGGAAAGTTTGGGTGTTTGTTTATTCGATCGAAAAGTTTAACATCGTCTAGTTATCTGTGATTCTGATATAATATTTGGAATCCACAAAATTAGTTATGTGATAACTAGTTTGAATTTTATAAATCTAGCAGTTTAGTCTCATTTGATCGGTTGTCATGGAATTTTGATGTGGATCAAAAGTCCGTCGCAATTACGTAGTGTACGCGGATACTCGCCAGGTAACCTTACTAGATAGCCATGCCCCATAGCCCCGACCAAGTGACTGTAGGAGAACCCCGTCGCCAAAAGCATCCGTTCGGGTGCTCGCGGCCGCCGTGTTCCGCCTTAGTGCACTTCGTCGACGGCATCGGGGGTACGACCATCTACTAAAGTTTCCGACGAGCATTCGATCAGGTTATCGGGAATCTTTTTGAATTACCCGACATGTTATTTAAAAGTGTTTCAATATCGAGACTAAACTGCGGGGTTTATAATTGTTAGGCATGTGATGTCTAAGGAATTTTTTTGGTTAGGCATGAAATCCAAAGTATGTGATACATTGGGTTTATGATGTCTAAGGTGATTGCGGATTCCAACTGTTGTAGTTTTTTACTTTCTTTACTGCGACCGTAAGTGCAATATGTGGTGTATCGCCGGTTTCGTTACTATATATCAACGACAATTGGGATACGCATATTTACTTACGTTGATGACATGTGATGTTATTTTTTGCTGTAATATGTTATATTGGATCATCGTGTTTTGAATTGCCGGGTTTTTTTAATGTGAGATGAGAGTTTTTCATTTTCATTCATGTAAAAGCTTGTATGTAATATTCTTTTACTGGGGCACTTCCGGGTTGAGGATGATGTCACCATTGATGTATATTATTTACTTTTCCGCATTAGGATAGACCTAAGGAGGAGAGCATAAGTAACCGGGTTCTAGGGTCCAGTGGGTGACCATCTCGAGGAGTCGAGACCGGGTCTCCTAACTCTAGAATTGGGAGGGTTTCTTGCCGCTCTCGTAGGGGTCTAGGGATGTGGGTTTGGCTATTCATCGCGACCGTGGAATCCGTGTTTTTTATTGGCTTAATTAAAACACGGAATTCCTAGTATATCCAATATTTCATATGTGTTCTTCTGCTGCTGATATTCTGTGATGTGATCACTTGATATGTTGAGACGATTGCTTATATTATATATATATGAGATATAATAAATATTGATGCTTTCGTTTCTTCTGTGATACTTAGGAAGCATATAAGATGAGACTTCATTAATGAGATTAATGAAAGAAAAAGAAACCTAAAGATTTTGTAGAAACTTATTTTAAAAACTGGTAGCTCTAGTTCTTGCTTTGTATAGCGGTATTCCTTGTAGAATATCCAGCACCTTATTCAATAAGGAAAGTGCCGAGATCTCTTCACCGGGAGTGACCTCTTTAGCGAAACCGACAGATGCTACAACCCACTCGGTTTGTCTTTTGATTGCTTCTATAGTTTTTGCTTTACATAGCGGTATTTGTGAAATATCCTGCACCTTATTCGATAAGGAAAGAGCCGAGATCCTTTTACCGGGAGTGACCTCTTTAGCAAAACTAGTAAAAGCCTAAAAAACACTCCTTTTCAAAATACACTCGATTCTACAACGATATCAAGTTCATTACGCAAAAGGTTTTCTTAAAAACCCGTCGTAGCCCTCCGTCATTTCAGATAAGTAATTTTTAGTACTCGTGCTGTGTTTGTTGACCTTAGCCAAGGCGTAGTGTGCGGTAGCTAATTAGTGCTTATCTGCAAGCATATGATGCGATTGAGTTAGGGTAGTCGTGCGACTTTGTTGACCTTAGCCAAGGGTCGCGCGGGTGGGTTTAATTCAATCAAGAAATGACGGGTTGAACTTGGCTAGCGCTTATGATTTGTTGACCTTAGCCAAGGTCATAAGTTGCTATGGGCAAAAGATTATCGGGAATTTCAAGTGTTGAAATTTGCAATGAGATTGCATACCTTCTATGAGATAGTTGGATCCCGATACCCACTGCGAGTAAGAGTTACTCCTGGGAGAGTTTTACACATTACAATTAGCCGATCAAAGTAGGTGTCTAAAAATGTGTTAACGAGGTTACGCCCATGGAAAAACGAGGTTTATTTTAATTAGGTCCGTGAGAAAGCACGGGGAACCTCCCTCAAAGTACCGACACTGGCCTGGCCGAAATATTGGCGAACTTGTAGAGTGTAATTAATCCCGGCTAGTCTTACCTTTTAGGGTTTGAAGGGTGATTTGATAAAACCAGTGGGAGCCATCCTGATTAGATAAAATAATAACCAATCTAATCTTGCAAGAGTGCACACAAAGTGTTTTCTTCTCTCTCTCCTGGTAGCGACCATGTCATGCCTTAATCAAGATAATAATATGGATGTATTGACTGAACCTGCTTATTATACTGAGCCGGGGAACGTTGGTTCCGCTCTATCTTATAATTGTTATAAGTCCGAGCAGGAAATAGGGGAATATCCGGATTCCTATGCCACCCATTCGAGGAATGAGCATGTTAATGCGTATTCTTCGGGTGTGTTCGATTACCAAGAACTATTTCAGTATCCTCTACGTCTTAGGTATGAGATACCGGACTAGGATCCCGTATATGTAATCTGTTACATGGGCTACAGAAAGTTAGAGAACTGAGATTGGGTGATATATCTCTAAGTGTTAGAGAATGGTGCAATTGTTGCAGCCAAGTCAGTTGGCAAATATCACTTTGTATTAATACATTGATTCTGAACGAATGTTTTTACATACCGAACCTGATATACAACATTACATTGGTTTCTTTAATGAGTTAAAGAAGGATATAATTCTGTATTGGAGGATAATGTTGTGAACATTTTCCTTAATCAAGAGTTGATTGGATCAGGCACGTTATATAATAGCATATACATTCTAAATCAAACAACAGTTCAAAGTATCTAGAACACACACAAGAGGAGTAATTCAGAAATGAACGAATCCTTCTTGTAGCATTGTAGACTAGGTCATATCAATGCGATACGACCAGCTAAGTTACATAAGGATGAATATAAGAATCTGTTCGAATTTTCATTTTATGATACTTGCAAGTCTTGTCTCAAAGGTAAAATGACCAATACTCCGTTTATTAGAAACAGAGAAAGAGTTATTGAACTCTTGGGATGGATACATGATGATGTATATGGTCCTATGTCTACAAATGCCAAGATTGGTTCTTTGTACTTCATTATATTCACTGATCTTCTCTCAGGATTCGGACATATATTCCTATTGAAACACAAGTCTGAAACTTTTGAGAAATTCAAGGAATATAAGATTGAAGTTGAGAACTAGACGGGTAAAAGTATTAAGTCCTACGATGTGATCGAGAAGGAGAATACTTGCGCATGAAGTTCCTGAAGTTTCTAAAAGGAGAATGTGATTCTCTCTTACATTACTCCTTCGTATACACCACATCACAACGGTGTATCGGGGCGGAGGTATAGCACCCTATGAGATATGGTGCGCTCTATGATCAGTACTGCTGAGTTACCTGTTTCCTTTTGGTGTTATGCACTTAAGAAGCTGCATGGGGTTCCACCCAAATCAGTGCCTACCACTCCATATGAGATATGGTATGGGAAGAGACCATGTCTTAAACGAGTTAAGATATAGGATTGTCCGGCCTATGTTGAAAAGCAAAATCTGGACAAGCTCGAGGTAAGGTCAGTTCTATATAAGTTTGTTAGGATATCCCAAACATTTGCGGGGATATATCTTCTACCACTTTGAGGAGCAAAAGGTGTTTTGTTTCTCAACATGCCACTTTTTCAGAAAAGGTGTTTCTTGTGAAGAAATTAGTGGTCATGAGGTAGAACTGGAAGATGTTCCAGCTAGACAAACTAACAGCTAATGATTTGGTGAAACCAAAGAATTCAATAGTCTCCAACGAACCTCAGCCTCTCTGCGAATCTGGTAGGGTTCCTCATCCACTTGAGAGATACTACGGTCTTCTCGGTGACAGTGGGAGCGAGGATTGCATCATGGAAGATGATGGCCCAACTAGGTTCAGGCATGCCATCATGAGTGGGGACTCTGTGAAATGGCTGGATGCTATGCGATCAAATATGGAATCCATGTATACCAACAAAGTATGATTTTGCATGTTGCACTTGAAGGGGTAAAGCCCATTGGGAGCAAATGGATCTTGAGAAGATTCTTGGTATAGATGGAAAAGTTAAGACTTTCAAAGCTATGCTTAAGTCCATCATGATTAAAGCAAGAATCGCGGAGTCTGAACATCTGTTTTGATGTGGCAGTCAAAGAGTTTGACTTCATCAAAATGGTAGATGAACCTTGTATATATAAGAAGGTTGTAGAGAGTGAGGTTGTCTTACACGTATTGTACGTAGATGACATACTCTTGATAGGAAATGGTTTCCTATGCTACACTCGGTCAAGCTCCTCTTATCACAAGGATTCTCAATAGAAGATATGGATGATACCTACTACATATTATAGATTAAGATATATGGTGATAGGTCTAAGTGGATGTTGGGATTGTCCCAAATCCAGGTACATTAACACCATACTAAAGGGGTTTAGTATGGAGGATTCTAAGCGTGGTGGTTTGCCCACTTACTCAGAAATCACTCTCTCCAAAAGGAAGTCTTCCAAGACTGATTTGGAGAGAGCACGCGTACAAGGGATAACCTATGCTTCGGCAGTAGGCTCTATCAGAGTATGCGATGTTATGTACCAGACCGGATGTAGATGACTCACTAGGTGTAGTGATAAGGAATCAATCGGATCTTGGGAGAATCACTGGAAAGCTGTGGAGGACATTCTTAAGTACTTGAGAAGCACTAAAAGAAAGTTCATAGTTCGAGCTTTCAGAGTGATAAGGACAACTGAAAGTCAGTCACATGAATTGTCTTTACCCTCTGTGGAGGGACGGTATGTTGAAAGAGTTCCAAGCTAGATACCGTGACATACTAGACGATAAAGGCTGAATACATCGCTACCAACGATGCTGCCAAAGTGGCTGTCCGGGCATTTCTTGTTCATGAGATGAACATGGTTCCTACCATTGAGCGTCCAATAACTGTTATTGTGACTTCAATGGAGTTATGGCTTTAGCCTAGGAACACCGGTCCCATCAGCGATCCAGACATATTCTGAGGCAAGTATCACCTGATCAGGGAGATGGTTGATCTTCAAGGGATAGAGGTTAGGAGAGTAGATTTTGAGGTTAACACGGCGGATCCACTCACCAAGGCCTGCTTCCCCAAATACTATTTGAGAGATTTTGGGATGGTTGAGTATAGGATACTACAACCACTGCTAAATTGTTGAGTATGAGATACTGCAACAAATGGCCTTAGTGCAAGTGGGAGATTGTTAGTTATATGTATGCCCTAGAGGCCATTACTGTACATGTGATGTATATTGTAGTGGATGCTTGGACATATATAGGGAGGACTTTCTTGCTCGACATGATAGTATGCTATCTGGTTGCACTTTGTCTTAACATGTTGACTTGTATAAGTGATGCTGTCTTGCACTTATATGTTGATAAAGCCCTTAGGATGTGTACTTGACTACCGGGACTATGATGGAGATCTTACTAGTTGGGCCAAGGATAGTCCACAAGTATACCCTATAATTGTTCCTAGTCGTGCGAGTATCGAGACAGGGCATCGATACTCCGGAGTAGACTAGCGTATACGCTTCTCGACCCATATGATGGGCGATGGATGATCCCATATCCATTGGTGTTTGACATTAGAGAAGGTATACGGGTGCTCAGTGGAGACTGGGTACACTGAATGGACTCGCCGAGAACTCCTAGATGGTATTATACCTATCGTCAGATAGAAGTTCTCTGGTGACACTGGTACAGGTTAGTCTGTCGACCCGAGATCGTCATAGAGTCTTGTGTGATTCCCACTGTGCTTTGATTTCCACCATACCACGGTCAAGATATCGTGCAAAAAGGTGGTTTTTAGGTACAGTCCCGAGTCACATGGAGGCAATGAGCGATAGGAGGGGATTCGTCTCTCCCGGTATTGGGGGTTGATGTTGCGCTATGCTCGATTGGCCATAACATGAAATCCCTGACCAGGGTTGCTGAGATCTACTGGTAAGTGTTATCAGTAGTTTCTCGAACCGTTATGGACCTTGCATCGGCATGACTTATCAGGCTATTGGGGTTTGACGTTATACCACTCTGAGGCTGTGATATGCGACATATCTGACGAAGAGACCGGACTGTACGGTAGTGTTACTGATTGGATTCGCATGAGAATGAGCATGCTTGCTTGTTGATCTTCTGATCGCTCAATACCCGGGTGGCCGTTACGTTTAGCAGACCGCTTGCGTCTTATGGGTGTTTGATATGATCATCACCTACTGCCGGAGTATTGACGAGTCTTTATAGTCCTACACAGAGGTTTCCTGGTTCATGCGAAACGAAGTAGGATCGCATATGTGATATGTGCGGGACCGAGATTAATGCGCGTATGTGATACACTATTCTATTCTCGCGATATGTGATATCGGTCGGTTATATGTGATATAGCCGGGTTATCGGATCAAGTGTTATTTCGATAAGATGTTACATTTGATATTAGTAGGTTGTATGTGATATAGCCGGATTATTAAATCAAGTGTTGATTTGATAATTTAATGTATAATTATATATTTGATATATTAACTTACATTAACTAATATTAGCTCACTTAAACATTTCTTTTTCTCACTTATGTACACTTAGTATATATGTGATATATATCAAAGTACATTATTTTGTGTCATGCTTGATGCCACATGCTACATGGGTGTATGAGACTCACACCATGCTTCATATAATGGATGGTTTTATTTATTTAAAGTTAATCAAAATTAATGGTAATTAGTCACATTGTTGAAGCTTTGAGAAGCTTGTGGAACCATTGACCAAGTCCACTAATTTTGTTTTACTTGTAGATATTTATTAACTTAACCGTTATTGTTAGCCATGGTATATTCTCTACATGTGTAAGTTTGCGACACTAACTCACCCATGGTTACTATTCTCACCTTATGAGTGCATTCTCATCATCATCACTTCATCTTCTTCTTCATGAGAAAAAGCTTGCTAGCTTTTTTCTAAGTGAGAAAATATTGTGAGAAAATTAAATCTAAAGTGAGCACATTTCCTACTTCATCATCCTCTACTATATTAGCCATTTAGTTTAGGGTGTTTGCTTCACTAATCTACTATTAGTGAAGAGGCAGCATGAGCTTGAGTCTCCTCGACGTAGATCATCTTCGGCCTCGAAGACATTGAGCAAGGTTGTTCATTTCTTCATGTGAACCCTTACTAGAGTTCGGGAGTTCACTACTTGGAGCGAAGGGACTATTACACGGAGCTTTAGAAGTGAAGGACCGGTCTACAAAGGTTGTATTCCTCATTCACTATGTATGAAAAGTTGTTTGCATGTTGTATTGTTTAATTCTCTAGTTAAGATTCTAGGATTAGGGTTGTTTAGCATGGCAAAAATTTGAAAACGGCATGGACGATGCCTCCCGAAACCTTGCTGCCGCGCTAGGTAACCCTACACGTTTCTCCGAACATTTCTTTCACTTTGGTTTGTCCTTCTTGAACTTGAGGTTCGGACAATCTGTCTTGAGATGTCCTTCTTTTTTGCATTCAAAATATCGCATGGTTTTGGATGTGCTAGCCCGTTTCTTAAAAGAGTTGCCTCTTGTCTTAAGAAACCTTTTGAAATTTCTTGTTTGTCAATTCTTCGTTTTCGCTCTTATCATCGCTTGATGGGGTTGGCTCTTTAACTTTATTGATCGTCACTTTGAGTGCGATATTCTTTGATTGTCCTCCTTTGTCTTGACATCACCGAGTTGCATCTCATAAGTTTTCAACTTACCAATGAGAGTGTCAACACTCATGGTGCTCAAGTCGTTTGCCTCTTCTATAGCGGTAATTTTAGGCTGTCAAGACAAGATTAGTGATCGAAGAATCTTACAGTTCTTTTCTTTATCTACAAAATTTTTACCTAAATTAAATAACTCTGTTACTATATTGTTAAACCTAAAATATATTGAATCAAATGATTCGTCTTCTTTCATAGAAAACATTCCGTACCCGTGCATTAACCTATTAATTTTACTTTCTTTTACTTGGTTCGTACTTTCATGTGCAGTCTTGAGATTTCTTAAGATATCATATGTCGTTTGATACGTGGAAATTCTATTGAATTCTTCTTGAACCAACAAGAAGTGAAGAGCATTTATAGCCTTAATATTTAATCTTATAGAATATTTTTCTGCATCAGAATATGGTTTTGTGGTAGGAATAACGAAGTCTTCATCTATAATATCTAAAATATCTAAGTCTATACATTGTAAAAGATTCTCATTTTAGTTTTCCAAAATTGAAAATTAGTGCCATTGAAAAGTGGGGGTCGTGTGGTGGCCCTCTAGTTGGTTTGCCATTATAATCTAATAAACTCTAGATGTTAATCTAAAAACTGATCAATCTGCTCTGATACCAATTGAAAATACCTTAGAGGTGGGGTGAATAAGGTATTTATAATTTATATGGAAAATTTTAAAACTAAATGCTAATTCTAAAGTGATTATTGAGTTTCTGAGGAATATTTTTAAAACAAGTTTTTTTAAACAAAGAAACTTAAGAATGATAATAAAAAAAATTGCTAAAAATAAAAAGAAGAAATCAATCACAAATACAATGATATGTTGACTAGGATTCACCACCTCCTGTGGCTAGACCCCGCCTAACTCTCTTATTCAGGATTTTTCCACGATATGTGTGAAGTACACAAATACCACTTTACAAGGATGTGGAGAAACATGATATCTCTCTTCACAAATATCAATCACTCAAACTTATGATTCCCTAGGAAACAAGTCTTCTTCCTCTCTAGACCGTGATTAACTAGGAAATCCGCACTTTCCTCTCTAATCCACGTCTTTATAGGAAGATCTATTTTTCCACTCCGAATTTACAATTCAATTGAATGGAGAAGCACCCCTTCTCTTGGGTTACAAATCGCTTTTATTATAAACGGTTCCGCTCACTCTTGTAACATTTTGGAAAATTATAAATGTTAATTTATAATTTTAAATATGAATATAATGAGTTTACAAAAATGATATCGCTTATGAATTTGGGTATCGGAATTATATCTGTAAAAATGTAATTATTTTGGTAAATATGAAGAAAAGTGTGTGATATCATAAAAATGATATTTTAATTATTTTAACATGACATGATATTTTACATTTAGATAATGATATTTAAAGTGTTATGATAAGTATTTTAATCCATTTAAAATAAAAAGAGTTTAGATTTGTGGTAACATAAGGGTATGTATGTGAAAGGGGTAATTATTTACAAAATGTATTGAGTTTTAAAATGAGGGCACTTATTTAAAAACAATTGTGGTATTGTTATTTCTTTTTTTTAGGGTGTGTATACGTCAGCTTAGGATTAAACCCTCACCTCTAGTACACCCTCACCCATACTCACATCCTTCCACCTCCTTCTCACTTTACACCTCCTCCTTCCACCAAGACAACTCCTTCTTTCTCTACACACATCCTCACCCTATTCTTTCTTCTAACTCTTTAGGAAAAGCCTTAACTGAAACCATAGGTTCTTCATGCTTTCCCTATCAAATATTCTAAGTATTTTCATATCAAGAGAGAAGTAAGAGGATCCTTCCATCAAATTAGAGTACTACAATACCTAGGAACTTCCACCTATACTTCTTGAGCCGGTGTTCCCTTGTACACAATTTCCTTTGGTATAATTCCTTATTTCTTTGCATGTTCAATCTTGCTTAGTATCTGTTTTTATGTGCACTGTCAAAAACTGGAACTTTGTGTGATAATTGAGAGTGTATATTTGAATCTGGAACCACTAGGTGTAACCACTAGGAAATCTAACAAGACCATAGTATCATGAGACCACTAGGAGACTTTACCTAAAGCCCGAGCCCCTATCTCTTAGATCCGACCGGCGACATCCTTGTTTTGACCGGCGTCGCCGGGCCCTTTGGGGCAATTTGTGTTGGTTTTTCTTCTGTAGCTTTATTTGGGTATTTTATAGGTTACTGTATTGTTTGATTTGTCCCAATATTCATACATAGAAATCTGGGAATGTTTTAGTATGGGTTTTGTTAAAGTTTCCGATATTTCGATACGGGTTTTCGTATTTTTGTGCCGTAACTGATTTGTTGACGTTCGTACGTTAACAACAGGGATATCTTGTCGTTTTTGGGTTAAGTAAGCTGTAGGTTCTAACCTACGGGTTCCTATCTCGTTGTTTGGAGTTTTGATATGATATTTACGTCGATGTGATTTAATTACGATTATAGGGACGATCGCGAAGGTTTCCGAGACGGAGTTGACGAACAAAGGAATCGTGGATTCGACAAGCTCGACAAGTTGGTGAGTAGATTTACATCTACGGGGAAAATCAGGTTGATGGCGTTTAGCACCCCCGCAACCATATAACTAGGATAATTAGGCAATCTAGTTAGTTCTTAGTGTTAGTTCAAGTAAATGGTTTTGGCATTATATTGCATCTAGTATGTTATTCATGTGCATATAGTTTCATACATAGTTTTAGTGACATACGTACGTGATAATAAATCCGTAAGATATGGATATAGTTCGGTGGATTTGTACGAGAGATTATGCCATACTTGTGATAATATGGATGGAGTGCCGAATACAACCAAGTTTCTTATACATTGGTGTAATCTTGAATTATTCTAATTTAGAAAGTTTTGTGCGTGTGAGCTATACTCTTTTAAAACCAATGATTCATTTCCCTTTTTAAATGATAAATGACGAGGATGCGATGCTAATTTCCAAAACGAATATCTATTTTTAACTTAATGCAGCTTCCTTAATTCAAAACCAACGTTTCGTTCCATTTTTCAAAGATAACGGTATAGATCATTGCAAGTAGTTACATTTAATATTTACGCTAAACGCTTAGATTTACTTACATGTTTGCAATACACTTATCGATGATATACGTTTCCGTTATATGAATACACTAATAGAATACTGCACAATTACCAATGAGTATTATGTTGCACGAGCACAGATGCATATGTTACACTACACCTCATTGGTACTGCCATGCCACTGTAGGACCGATATAATATGTATACGTATGTAATGCCGATACGAGGTATATTGATTCTCTATATCAGGAAAATCTGATTTTATTATGTTCTACGGAGATATGGGTAGAATTATTTTCTGCTTTATACACTTATAGAACACTTGCACAAATATTAATGATTGCCATGCTGCACGAGCACAGACGCGTATGCTACACTACACATCATTATTATTGCCATGACACCGTAGAACTGTTACGTTTGTTGCGTGTATGAATTTATTTACGTACTTTACTTTTATTACCGGTTGGGTATTGCGAATACCAGTACCATGGGTATTCGTATTCGATTCTTATGAGTTTTCATGATGTTTTATTTTCGATGATATATATATCAGTGGTATGGGATACTGTTATATATGTATATATAATATATCATCAGAATGATCTATGCAAGTATTCTTATTTTTTACTTGATATGTTTAGATACGATGAGTTGATGTCCACCATGAGTTGTTTTTCGATTTGGATTTACTCCGAACCGAGTGAGGGGGCAATACGGTTGCGGATTTCTACGTTATCCAGACTTAGTGGGGGGATATAAAGTCGGATACATGATGGACTCAGTCGAGACCGAGGGGTGAGAAATCCGCATTAGAGGCGGGGAGTCTAGCGAGAACACTCGATATCGGAGATGGATATGAGCACGACAGATATCCAGGGGATACTGGCCGGAGCTAGATGTGTGCACGGCGGATATCCAGGAGATACTGACCGGGGCCAGGGATATCTGGTGGCGATCATCTATTGAGATGGTGTCGACGATATCTGCATTTGCGTGTCGGTGATGAACACGAGAGATTTGAGAATTTGCGTGTCGGTGATGGACACGAGAGATTTGAGGATTTGCGTGTCGGTGATGGACACGAGGGACTTCTGATTTCGGGTGTCGATGCTGGACATCCAGATGTTGATATGTTGCTATCATTGCGGTATACAGTTATGTTATGAGTTATTATAACCGACCAGGACTGATCCGAGGGACAGTACCTGCATACCTTTTCACGGGTTATTGCATATAAAAAGGATTTCTAAAACGAGCTATAGTCTCATTATTTTGACATGTCTAGAATGACATAAGGATCTTTTAAACCGTAAACTTGTTATCACTCTTTACAAAAATAGCAAGACGTATATCTTAAATAAGATACCTATTACACATCATACTATCGCGTATGCTTTTTTGTCGTGACATACCTATTCTGTGGCTATTTTAAAGAAGAGATTTTACATATATAATTTCGGCTACTTATGGGTTCATACCTAGATACATGTCATTTGCATATGATATATTCTAATTTGAGTTCAGGTGATGGATAGTGTTAAATTTATGATACTTATGGATATCATATTTATATTAGTACAGGATATGATAGTACTATACTTATGACCTAGGTATCATTGTGCATTTCGATTTCTACCTTGTGATGTACTTTTATTCACTGAGTTGGCAACTCACCCCCGTTGTGCCACAGTTTCTTGCAGGTTATACCGCTCGGATTATCGGCAGATTGCGGCACACACTTCTTCTCGGTGATTGCTTTGGTAGGTGGGCTACTGTTGTTCGTACCCACACTTGTATATGTATATATTCTTGTATCTAGTAGAACTCCATCGACTTAGAACTTATATATTATGGACCTAGAAGCGAGACTTAGAATTGTGTGGTAGTGGGCGTCGCACTCATTGGAGTCGACCTTTTTATATTGTTGATTTTGTTTCGCTTTTCTTTTCTTCGTCATTGTGCTTCGTATATTGTTTGCTTGGTTGCTCCGCCGTTTGGGCGCGGAAGCTAGCTTCCGTTGGGATGCTTTTATATTGTTATATTTGTATCGGGTTTTAATCAAAATTTAGAAAGGAGGTGTTGTCGAATTTCAAAATGTCATAGATGTTTTTTTCCAAATATACTTAGTTTG
Source organism: Agapanthus africanus (assembly GCA_030015575.1). Classification (NCBI taxonomy): domain Eukaryota; kingdom Viridiplantae; phylum Streptophyta; class Magnoliopsida; order Asparagales; family Amaryllidaceae; genus Agapanthus; species Agapanthus africanus. The sequence goes on along the minus strand of JASDDO010000022.1, from coordinate 559,859,045 downwards.
ACTTATATGTTTATTTTAAACTGATCCCATCTAATGACTATTTTAAACTTCACCTCCATTATTTTCAAAAGGGTTTAGATTCCGGGTTTCGGCTTACTTAGACCGCGTCGACGTCTTTAGATGTCACGTGATTTAAGTGCCGGTCACGTGCCACATTCGGGTCGTGACAAAGTTGGTATCAGAGCGTTTAGTTTAATCATTGTTTGAGTCTAGGTTTGACTATATAGAGTCTAGGCATACACTTTTGTTACCTAGGGTTGACCTTATAGGACTTAAACTTGACTTTGGGGGTTTTATACCCGAACTTGCGTTATATAGGATGACCTTGGTTGATGGAGTAGGTACTAAGTAGAGTGACGTACCGTACATATTTTCCACGGCATATTTACGATATGATACTCCGCCTAAGTTACCTTAGGATATATATCTTGAGATCTTTTCTTCAATCCGTTCTGTTGATCTATCCTTATCGATACATGTTGATTGTCCCGGTCGCTATGTCTACGCGAGCCGAGAGGGCTGCGATTAGAGACACGGTCAGGGAAGACTTGTCTGGGATGAGGACTGACCAGGGTGACATTCCGGTGACATAGGGACATGTTGTTTATCCTTATATGATCGGGTTTCTAATATTGAAGAAATTTTCTTTGGGATCTGCACCAGAGGGTCGGGTCATTTCTGGAGACTAGCCGGACTTAGAGGCTTGATGTTTACACTACTCTGAAGATTGTGGTGTTGCCTACTGTTCAGACAGTGGTACCAATCGTTGCTGAGATTGTCGAGTTGTTGCTTCCAGAATTCATGAAGTTGAAAGGCGCCGATATTTACGAGTATAGATGGACCAGAGGATTCGTAGTCATTCAGATGAGTGAAGGCTGGGATATTTAATCTGTTATGGCACTCCGATATGAGATCGGTGAAGTTGATTAGCTTCTTTTGATGGGTTCTGCTCAGACCTGATGTAAGTCGCTCGAGAAAGATCATATTGTCCGACGAATTTGGAACGAGTTCTCGAAGGTAGGCCTAGCCAGATTCTTCCACAGAGTGTCAGAGATGCCGAATTCATATTTCGAGTTTTGTAAGACTCCGGGCTTGATCATGACGAAGATTTGCAATTCGCGTGACTATCGCGATACGCTCCTTATTTGACAGTTATTGGAGAGTGATGGAATAGGAGATTGGTGCGAAGCTATAAAGCGCTATGGTTCTTCCCCTTTTATATTGGCGATTGATGTATACAGAGGCGTGTACAACCACACTTTTAGAGTAAAATCTTAAGGAGATTGCAGTTGTTTCGAAATGGAAGTGGATTTAGTAATGAGTGCCAGTTCTGGACAGACTTGATAGATGAAATCGGCAAGAGACTTGACGGGTTCATTCCTGGATACTGAAAAAATGAGATTGGACCCAGGATCAGTTGTTTGGTGCGCACGCAGAGGTTACAGATCGCCGTTGTTGACATGTTGCATTGCGAGAACTGGACTGCTTAGCAAGGAAGTGTTTTTAGAAGTATCAGCATGAGACTGGTTGCGTCGTTGCTCCTCACCGGTTGAGGGTATAAGAGACCGTGGCGTTAGTGATCTGCAGAAAGAACAAGAATTCTGAGACAGAGAATGCTAGACCGTGGCAGAAGGCAAGTGGTAATCTTTGCTATGCGAGTTCCGGGTGTATAGACACCTTTCAACATTGAAGAAGATATACTTCGATGTCAATTATTTTCGATTTGCGTTTTTATGATCCGAATATTTCGTTTTCAACATTTAAGAAAGGGCAACTCAACGTCCGTTATTTTGATTTATATATTCTGAGGATTTGAGGATCACACAGATGTTTTGTGCACACCAGGTGCACTTGTTGGAGATTTCCGTGCGAGGTGACTGCACTCGATTGGAGTGTTGTGTACACCAGATACACTTGACTCATATTTTCGTGCACATTAGTTGCACATGATTAAAAGATTTACTTTAGGTATACTCGGTATGATTTTTTGCACACCAGTTGCACGTTTTGATGTTTTGTGCACTCCGATACACTTGAGATTTGTTTTGTGCACCCCGATGCACATAAGATTTGTTTTGTGCACTCCGATACACTTGAGGTTGATTTTTGTGCACTATAGATGCACTGGATATTTTCTCCATGCATATTTAATGCAGTGGATATTGTTTTCGTGCACACTTGTTGTACTTGGCGTTGTTTTTGTTTTCATGCACATCATGGCATGTAGTTCAGATTTTCATACAAACCCGTTAGGGTTGATTTCGTTTTCATGTTTTGCACTTGATAGTATATGTTACGGATTTGATTTCCATATTTTCGCTTGGTCTTTTGCTACAGATATTGCACTACGACTATGGCATTGATCATGTATTTGATATACACAACGGTTTTCGTATTTGGCATTTTTGCATCATAACTGGAGTAATACTCATAGCAACCGCTAGAGTTACAGTTATGTGAGTTTATATCTTTTTGAGTTTCATACACACGGTTGCGTTATGTTACGTTTTAGCTCGTATGGGATTTCGGAGTTCCGTTATATTGAGCGGACTATATGTTTTAAAATTTTGGACCCCGGCAAATTGTTTTGAATTGAGTTGATTGGATTGAGAAAAATGTTTTAAGATGGGGGTTTAATTTAAATTCGGGGACCGAATTTCTTTAAGGGGGAATATTGTAACATTTTAGAAAATTATAAATATTAATTTATAATTTTAAATATGAATATAATGAGTTTACAAAAATGATATCTCTTATGAATTTGGATATCGGAATTATATCTGTAAAAATGTAATTATTTTGGTAAATATGAAGAAAAGTGCGTGATATCATAAAAATGATATTTTAATTATTTTAACATGACATGATATTTTACGTTTAGATAATGATATTTAAAGTATTATAATCCATTCAAAATAAAAAGAGTTTAGATTTGTGGTAACATAAGGGTATGTATGTGAAAGGGGTAATTATTTACAAAATGCATTAAATTTTAAAATGAGGGCACTTATTTAAAAATAATTGTTTTATTGTTATTTCTTTATTTAGGGTGGGTATATGTTAGCTTAGGATTAAACCGTCACTTCTACTACACCCTCACCCATGCTTACATCCCTTCACCTCCTTCTTCTCACTTTACATCTCCTCCTTCCACCATGACACCTCCTCCTTTCTCTACACACATCCTCATCCTATTCTTTTTTCTAACTCTTTAGGAAAAGTCTCAACTGAAATCATAGGTTCTTCATGCTTTCCCCATCAAATATTCTAAGTATTTTCATATCAAGAGAGAATTAAGAGGACCCCTCCATGAAGTTAGAGTACTACAACACCTAGGAACTTCCACCTATACTTCTTGAGCTGGTGTTCCCTTGTACACAATCTCCATTGGTATAATTCCTTTTTTCTTTGCATGTTCAATCTTGTTCAATATCTGTTTTTATGTGCAGTGTCAAAAACCGGAACTTTGTGTGATAATTGAGAGTATATATTTGAATCTGGAACCACTAGGAAATCTAACAAGACCATAGTATCATGAGACCACTAGGAGACTTTACCTAAAGCCCGAGCCCTTATCTCCTAGATCCGACCGGCAACTTCCTTGTTTTGACCAGCGTCGCCGGGCCCCTTGGAGCAATTTGTGTTGGTTTTTCTTCTGTAGCTTTATTTGGGTATTTTATAGGTTACTGTATTGTTTGATTTGTCCCAATATTCATACATAGAAATATGGGAATGTTTTAGTATGGGTTTATTTAAAGTTTCCGATATTTCGATACGGGTTTTCGTATTTCTGTGCCGTAACTGATTTGTTGACGTTCGTACGTTAACAACAGGGATATCTTGTCGTTTTTGGGTTAAGTAAGTTGTAGGTTCTAACCTACGGGTTCCTATCTCGTTGTTTTGAGTTTTGATATGATATTTACGTCAATATGATTTAATTACGATTATAGGGACGATCGCGAAGGTTTCCAAGACAGAGTTGACGAACAAAGCAATCGTGGATTCGACAAGCTCGACAAGTTGGTGAGTAGATTTACATCTACGGGGAAAGTCGGGTGGATGGCATATAGCACCCACGCAACCATATAACTAGGATAATTAAGCTATCTAGTTAGTTCTTAGTGTTAATTCAAGTAAATGGTTTTAGCATTATTTTGCATCTAGTATGTTATTCATGTGCATATAGTTTCATACATAATTTTAGTGACATACGTACGTGATAATAGATCCGTACGATATGGATATGGTTTAGTGGATTTGTACTAGGGATTATGCCGTACTTGTGATAATGTGGATGGAGTGCCGAATACGACCAAGTTTCTTATAGATTGGTGTAATCTTGAATTATTCTAATTTAGAAGGTTATGTGCGTGTGGGCTATACTCTTTTAAAACCAACGATTCGTTTCCCTTTTTAAATGATAAATGACGAGGATGCGATGCTAATTTCCAAAACGAATATCTATTTTTAACTTAATGCACCTTCCTTAATTCAAAACCAACGTTTCATTCCATTTTTCAAAGATAACGATATAGCTCATAGCAAGTAGTTACATTTAATATTTACGCTAAACGCTTAGATTTACTTACATGTTCGCGATACACTTATTGATGATATACGTTTCCGTTATATGCATACACTAATAGAACACTACATAATTACCAATGAGTATTATGTTGCACGAGCATAGATGCATATGTTACACTACACCTCATTGGTACTGCCATGCCACTGTAGGACAGATATAATATGTATGCGTATGTAATGCCGATACGAGGTATATTGATTCCCTATATCCGGAAAATATGATTTTATTCTGTGCTACGGATAAGGGTAGAATTACTTTCTGCTTTATACACTTATAAAAAACATCCACAAATACTAATGATTGCCATGCTGCATGAGCACAGACACGTATGCTACACTACAAATCATTAGTATTGCCATGACACAGTAGAACTGTTAGGTTTGTTGCGTGTATGAATTTATTTATGTACTTTACTTTTATTACCGGTTGGGTATTGTGAATACCAGTACCATGGGTATCCGTATTCGATTCTTATGAGTTTTCATGATGTTTTACTTTCGATGATATATATCAGTGGTATGGGACACTGTTATATATCTATATATATAATATATCATCAGAATGATCTATGCATGTATTATTATTCTTTACTTAATATGTTTGGATACGATGAGTTTATGTCCACCATGAGTTGTTTTTTTGATTTGGATTTACTCCGTACTGAGTGGGGGGGGGCTATACCGTTGCGGATTTCTACGTTATCCAGACTGAGTGGGGGGTGGGATATACAGTTGGATACAAGGTGGACCCGGTCGAGACCGAAGGGCGGGAAAGCCGCATTAGAGGCGGGAAGCCTAGCGAGAACACTCGATACCGGAGATGGATATGAGCACGGCAGATATCCAGGGGATACTGGCTGAAGATAGATGTGTGCACGATGGATATCTAGGGGATACTGACCGGGGCCAGGGATATTGGGTGACGATCATCTGTTGAGATTGTGTCGAAGATATCTGCATTTGCGTGTCGGTGATGGACACGAGAGATTTGAGGATTTGCATGTCGGTGATGGACACGAGAGATTTGAGGATTTGCGTGTCGGTGATGGACACGAGAGACTTCTGATTTCGTGTGTCGATGCTGGACATTGAGATGTTGATATGTTGCTATTATTGAGGTATACAGTTATGTTATGAGTTATTATAGCCAACCAGGACTGATCCGGGGGACAGTACCTGCATACCTTTTTACGGGTTATTACATATAAAAAGGATTTCTAAAACGAGCTATAGTCTCATTATTTTGACATGTCTAGAATGACACAAGGATCTTTTAAACCGTGAACCTTTTATCACCCTTTACTAAAACAACAAGACGTATATCTTAAAGAAGATACCTATTACACTTCATACTATCACGTCTGCTTTTATGCCGTGATATACCTATTCCGCGGCTATTTTAAAGAAGAGATTTTACATATATAATTTCGTCTACTTCTGGGTTCATACCTAAATACAGGTCATTTGCATATGATATATTCTAATTTATGTTCAGGTGATAGACAGTGTTGCATTTATGATACTTATGCATATCATATTTATGTTCGTACAGGATATGATAGTACTATACTTATGACCTAGGTATCGTTGTGAATTTCGATTTCTATCTTGTGATGTACTTTTATTCACTGAGTTGGCAACTCACCCCCGTTTTTCTACAGTTTCTTGCAGGTTATACCGCTCGGATTATCGGCGGATTGCGGCACACACTTCTTCTCGGTGATTGCTTTGGTAGGTGGGCTACTGTTGTTCGTACCCACACTTGTATATGTTTATATTCTTGTATCTAGTAGAACTCCATCGACTTAGAACTTGTATATTATGGACCTAGAAGCAAGACTTAGAATTATGTGGTTATGGGCGTCGCACTCATTGGAGTCAACCTTTTTATATTGTTGATTTTGTTTCACTTTTCTTTTCTTTGCTATTGTGCGTCGTATATTGCTTTCTTGGTTGTTCCGCCATTTGGACGCGGAAGCTAGCTTCCGTTGGGATGCTATTTATATTGTTATATTTGTATCGGGTTTTAATCAAAATTTATAAAGGAGGTGCTGTCGAATTTCAAAACGTCATAGATGTTTTTTTCCAAACATACTTAATTCGACTTATATGTTTATTTTAAACTGATCCTATCTGATGACTATTTTAAACTTCACCTCCATTATTTTCAAAAGGGTTTAGATTCCGGGTTTTGGCTTACTTAGACTGCGTCGACGTCTTTAGATATCACGTGATTTAAGTGCCGGTCATGTGCCACATTCGGGTCGTGACACTCACAATCCTATTGATCTTAAAGATTATTACCGGTTTGGCACAAGAATTGTTTTGAAATATTTGAACAGGTTTATGGCACTTGAGGAAATGAGAATTTTGGCAAGTTAAAGCACGAAGAACAAGATGATATTTCTCAAAAAGGATTTGCAATGAATTGTTTTTAAGTTGTGTGATCTCAATGGTATATATAGAGTATTGAATGTGAAGTTATTATAACTTCCTATAACTCCCAAAAACTGTCTAAAAGTAGTTAATGACCGTTTAGGAAAGTTATGGTTGAAAACGGCACAAGTATCCATTCAATACGGAATTCAAATTTCAAATTTAACTCAATGAATTGCCCGTGCAGACATCTCCCACAGACGTCTGCGTTAAAGGTGAAATATTATACATACGGCAGTAGAGGCGTCACTGAGAAATGTACATAAAAAGTGAAATTTGAAAATTGCACTACAGACGTCTGCCACTGACGTCTGCAGTTCAAAACCACCTGATACAGACGTTTGCTATAGACATTTGTTTTCTGACATGGTGAAGGTCGGGTTTTGAACTTGGCAGAATTTGAATCTAGCGGATAGATTAGACATCTCTAAAAGAAAAGAAGACGTCTTGAACATTAGGAAAATGTTGAAATAAAGTTTCTAACCTTATGAGATCATTTCTAATTACATGTGTATCACTCACAACTTTATATTACATTTTGATTTTTCGATATGCTTTATTTCCTTGAGTTGTTATTTCGAGACGTGATTGAATCTTGAAAGTGCTTGCATCTCTTTGTTGCTTGTATCAAGTTTTAATGCTATAATATAGGTTTGAGTGCATATCTCATTGGTAGGCAATCTCGCTTAATTTGAGTGTATTTGTGCAAACTGTACTCAAGATAACTTGGAAATGTCATTAGTAATATATGAATTCATTTAAATAATGTTTTGAACTAAATCATCGAAACCGAGGATCGTGTGACACGGATATCAACAGTTTTCATTAAAATACCATGAGCTTTCGACATTTTAAAGGTAAAATACCGTGAACTTTGTTGTTTACAAAAAAAAAAAAATGGACTTCGTTTATAACTGGTAGGTTTTCGATAAAATACTATGGGCTTTTGACTTTTTCTCATATAAATACTATAGATTTTATTTATTGCAAATAAATACTATGGCTTTCACCATTTTCTAGATATATACCATGGATTTTATTTATTACAAATAAATAACATGAATTCCGCCATTTTCTACATTAATTCCATGGGTATTGCTTAACATAAATAAATACCACGATCTTTCATCGTTTTCCATATAAATATTATGGACTTTGTTTATTGTAAATCAATATTATGATTTTTCGCCATTTTTGGATAAATACCATGGACTTTGTTTATTACAAATAAATACGATGAGATTCATTTTTTGCATATAAATACTATGGATTTTGTTTATTACAAATAAATACAATGAACTTCTAATAAATTCCAAATAAATACTATTGACTTTGTGTATTACAAACAAACACTAGTAGAAAAATATGCATTAGCGAGGGAAACATTTACGAGGGACAAATTTCACTCGGCGATTTGTACACTACCAAGTGAATTTTCCCTCTTTCTAATATTCTCTTGGCAATTATCTATTTTTAAGGGAGACGGAATACATTACCGAAGGAATGTATAAAAAGCGTAAATTTAATTGGGCCGAAATATAGCAAGGGAAACATTGCCGAGGGATATATTCCTTGGCAATAGTTGCATTAGCTACCAAAGAAATGCCAAGGGAATAATGCCGAGGGCTTTCGCTCTTAGATATAGATAATTGTAAGTAGATGCTCATGCCGCTATCTTGCGACCAAGGTGGAATATAGACAAAAATTTCTTTAACGAGAGAACGAACTTCTACGAGCTAGAATCGAAACCAAACACTAAACTAGATAACTAGAGATGGTTAACTACACGGATAGACGTTTAGCTACCTTTGTAATCGTGTCCTTCGTCTTCTTTCCTTCTTCTTATGCTCCTAGGGACTCCGGAAACTAGCTTGGATGCCGGCCTTCATTGTCAAAGAAGATCCACCCGAGAGAACCCTACCAAAGGCTATATCTTCACACTAAAAATCAAGTGAAGAAAACTAGTGAACTAAACTTGCTAAGAATAGTTCACTAGGATGATGTAGTGGCCAATCTCTACATGTTTCTCTCTTAATCTTTTCTATCTCAACTAAAGAAAACTTAAGATGATAGCAAGAAAAAGATAATGGTGATGAACTTGAGAATGGCAACTCAAGAAAAATCTCTTCTCATTTCTTTCTCATCTTTTCTTTTTGTTGTGAGAGTGGATGGACTTGTGACTCACCATGGCGAGTCACAAGCCCACGCTCTTCTCACAAACTCAAGAAAGGATGAGAAGAAAAGAGATAGCCATATCACTTGTCCACATATACATATGTATAAGTGTATATATAAATACACACAAATACACTAATACAATTATATGCTACAAATACATACATCCGTATTTATATTAAGATACAATTACCTGTATTTATATGAAGATACGAATACCCGTATTTATATCAAGATACGAATACCCGTATTTATATCAAGACACAAATACACGTATTTATATCAAGACACAAATACACGTATTTATATCAAGACACAAATACACGTATTTATTGTAGGGTTCCTAGGCACGCTCAAGGGGTCTCACAAGGCATCAACCATGCCAATTTCAAAAATTACAAGTGCCGAGAAACCCTAATACGGATCGTTGACTAGAGATTAGGCGAAATATGCAACTAGTTAACAACTTAACTAAGTAAACGGAAAATACAACCTTTGTAGATCCGGTCCTCCACCTCCATAGCTCCGTGATGATGTCTCCTCGCTGTCCAAATCGAATCCATGACTCTAGCATCGGCTTCATCGGAGAAATGGGCGGGCTAGGTCGTCGACTTCGATGCCGAAGATGATCTACGTCGAGGCATCACAAGATCAAGCTCCAACTTCACCAAGCCATGAAACTTGTGAAGAAAACACCCTATACTACTTGGCAAGAGGTAGAGGATGAAGAAATAGAAGGTGGGTTCACTTTAGAATTTGATTTCTCACTCTTTTTCTCAAGTTGCCATTGATGGTGGCAAGGTTTTTCATCTTGTTGAAGATGAAGAAGAAGAAGATAGAATATCATAAGTATTTTCCAAAAAGAATAATAAAATGAATACTTATCATATCCTAACCTTGGTTAAGTGTAGAGAATGAACTAGGGTTAGTTTGAATGGTTAGGGTTAAGCATGAAGACAAAATGGTCACTTAGTCAAAGATGCTTTGAAGCTTCAAGAAGCTTCAAGCAAAGAACAAAGAAAGCCACCATTTTCTCTTTATCATTTTCTTTTTCCAAAATGAACAAAAGAAATAAATGAATGAATAAGTAAATAAACAAAACCCTAACCACTCATATAACCATGGTTTAATCTTTACACAAACTCAAGTTAACATGTATCATCAAACATGATACAATCAAGTGTACAAAAGTATATCACATATACAATGTGCACATCAAGTGAGAAAATCCATTTAAAATGAACCAATACTAGTTAATGCAAAGTAATATATCAAATATATAATTATACATTAAATCGTTAAATCAACACTTGATTCAATTATCCGGTCATGTCGCACATAACCGACTAGTATCTAATGTATCGACTTATCGAATCAATCCTTGAATCGATAACTAGGTTATATCGCATACAACCAATCGATACATTCATCGCGAGAATAGAATACGGTATCATATACACGCATTATTCTCGGTCCCACACATATCTCATATGCGCTCCTATTTCGTTTCGCTTGAGCCAGGAAACCTCTGTGTAGGACTCTAAAGACTCGTCAATACCGGCAGCAGGTGATGATCATATCAAACACCCACAAGCCGCAAGCGGTCTGCTAAACGTAACGGCCACCCGGGTATTGAGCGATCAGAAGATCGACGAGCAAGCCCGCTCACACTCCTGTGAATCCAACCAGTAACACTTACCGTACAGTCCGGTCTCGTCGTCTGATATATCGCATATCTCACCTAGGGGTGGTAAACGTCAGACCCCAATAGCTCGATAAGTCGTGTCGATATGAGGTCTATAACAGTTCAAGAAACTACTGGTAACACTTACCAGTAAATCTCAGCAACCCTGGCCAGGGATTTCCGGTTATAGCCAATCGAACACAGCGCAACATCAACTCCCTATACCGGGAGAGACGAATCCCCTCCTATCGCTCATTGCCTCCATGTGATTCGGGACTGTACCCAAAAGCCACCATTTTGCACGCCCTCTTGGACGTGGTAAGGTGGAAATCAAAGAACAGTGGGAATCACACAAGACTCTATGACGATCTCGGGTCTACAGACTAACCTGTACCAGTGTCACCAGAGAACTGCCATCTGACGTGAGGTATAATACCATCTGGGAGTTCTCGGCGAGTCCGTCCAGTGTACCCAGTCTCTACTGAGCACCCGTATATCATTTCTGATGTCAAACACCAATGGATATGGGATCATCCATCGCCCATCTGTATGGGTCGAGAAGGTATACGCTAGTCTACTCTGGTATATCGATGCCCCGTCTCGATACACCCACGACTAGGGACCTTGAAGGATGTACTTGTGTTCTACCATGTCCCCACTAGTATGATCCGCATCATAGTCCAGGTAGTCAAGTACACATCCTAAGGGCTTTACCAACATGTAACAGAGAGACAAACAGTATACACGTTAAGGTAAAGAGTAACCAGATAGCATACTATCATGTCGAGCAAGAAAGTCCTCCCTATATATGTCCCAGCATCCACTACAATATACATCCTATGTACAGTAATGGCCTCTAGGGCATACATATAACTAACAATCTCCCACTTGCACTAGGGCCGTCTGTAGCATTGGTTGTAGTATCTCATACTCAACCATCCCATAAAAGTCTCTCTCTGGGAATAGGTCTTCGTGAGTGGATCCGCCGTGTTATCCTCTGAGTCTGCTCTCCTAACCTCGATCACCCTGGAGATCAACTATCTCCATGATCAGGTGATGCTGCCTCAGAATATGTCTGGGTCACTGATGGGAACGGGGTTCCTGGGCCAAAGCCACACGTCCATTGTCATACAATGGTAGGAACCAAGTTCATCTCATGAACAAACATACACCCAAACTGCCTCTTTGGTAGCATCTTAAGTAGCGATGTATCCAGCCTTTATCGTCTAGTATGCCACGGTATCTAGCTTGGAACTCTTCCAACATACCGTCCCTTTACTGAGGGTAAAGACAATGCCTGTGACTGACATTCAGTCGTCTTTATCACCCTGGAACCTTTCCAGAGATTCTCCCCAGGATCGATTGATACCATCTCACTACAGCTAGTGAGTATTCTAACACCCAAATAACATCTATCTCATAGATGAAAACTCAGGATTTAGGAGGTATCACTTTGATCCTATATGGAGAATCCATGTGATAAGCGGAGATCGACCAAGCGTAGCATAGGAAACTCCTTCCCTATCAAGAGTATGTCATCCACGTACTCTACGAGGATCACCACCATACTCTCTACTAACTTTTTGTTTATACAAGGTTCATCTACCATTTTGATGATGTCAAACTCTTTGACTACTTCATCAAAACAGACGTTCCAACTCCGCGATGTCTGCTTTATCCTATAAAGCATCTTGTACACGTTTCCGCTGCTCCTACTGTCTACGAAGCCCTCTGGCTGTGTACTTATAGACACACTCTTCTAAAACATCATTTAGAAAAGCAGTCATGGCACCTAACCGCCAGATATCGTAGTCATGGTATGTAGCCGTGGCAAGTAGGATCTGGATGGACTTAAGCATAGATCCTTAGAAAAGGTTTCAACATAATCCATACCTGGTCAATGATGCAAACCTTTAACAAGTCTAGCTTTGAAAGTCTCAACCTTTCCATGTACACCAAGTAATCTTCTCAAGATATACTTGCTCCTGATGGGGATTTAACCCTTCAGATATAGCAACCAAAGTCCATACTTTGTTGGTGTATAAGGATTCCATCTTAGATCGCTAAGCATCCAGCCATTCTTACAGAGCCCCACTCTTGATGGCCAGTTCGAAACTAGTTGGGTCATCATCTCATGATGCATTCCTCGCTCCCACTATCATAGAGAAACCGAAGTATCTCTCAGGTGGGTGAGGAACCCTACTAGATCGGTGGAGAGGCTGAGGTTCGTTGGAATCTACTGAATCCTTTGGTTCTATCAAATCATCAGCTGCAGTCTGTATAGCTGGAACATTTTCAGTTCTACATAACAGATCTTTCCTCGAGCTTGTCCGGATTTTGTTTTTCAGACATAGGCCGGACAACCCCAAATCTCAACTAACTTAAGATATGGGCTTTTCCCTTTCCATATCACATATGAAGCGGTAGGCAGCTGATTTGATTGGAACTCTATTCAATAGGTATGCAACTTCATAAGTGCGTAACTCCCTAAAGGAAATAGGTAACTCAGTAGTACTCATCATAGAGCACACCTTATCATATAGGGTGTGATTGCTCCGCCCCGATATACCATCGTACTATGGTGTATTCGGAGGAGTAATGCTGAGAGAGAATCTCATTCTCTTTTAGAATAGTCCAGGATTTCCATGCTCAAATATTCTCCTCCTCGATCACATCAAAGGACATAATACTTTTACCCGTATTTTGGTTCTCTACTTCTAACTTATATTCTATGAATATCTCAAAAGGTTCGGACTTGTGTTTCAACAAGAACATAGATCTGAATCTCGAGAGATTATCAGAGAATGTAATGAAGTACAAAGAACCGGTCTTGGCATGTGTAGACAGGGGACCTACATACATCAACATGTATCATCCCAAGAGTTCACTAACTCTTTCTCTGTTTCCAATAAACAGAACTATGGTCATCTTATCTTTGTGACATGACTGGCGAGTTTCACAAGATGTAAATTCAAACTAATTTAAATATGCACTCCAGCTAGTCGGGCCGCATTGATATGACCTAGTCTACAATACCTCAAGAAGGATCCGTCCATTTCTGAACTCTTCCTCCTGTGTGTGTTCCGTATACTAAGAATTGTAGTTTGATTTAGAACATCAATTCTTTTAGATAACGTGCCTGAACCGATCAACTTTTGATATAGGAAATGTTCAAAACATTATCCAACAATACAAAATTTTATCATTTCTTTACTAATAAAGAGACTGATATGATTTTGTATATCAGGTTCGGTATCTAATAGCATTTGTTCAGAATCAATGTACTGATAATACAGGGTGACAGTGACCAACAGACTTGGCTGCAACACTTGCCCCGTTTTCTGTCTCATGAAACTTATCACCCGTTCTCAGTTCTTTACCTATCTGTGGCCCATGTAAAAGATTACATATCTGGGATCCTGATCCGGTATCATATACCCAGGACGTAAAGGACATTGAGAAACAGTTCTGTATAATGAACACACCCGAAGATGATGCATCAGCATGCACTCTCTTCGTTTGGGCGGCATGGGAATCTTGGTATTCCCCTATTTCCTGCTCTATCTTATAACTATTATAAGTTGGAGCGGGACCAACGTTCCCCAGCTCAGTAAAACAAGCGGGTTCGGTCAATATTCCGTATTATTATCTTGATTAAGGCGTGATATGGTCGCTACCTGGAGAGAGAGAGAAGAAAACACTCAGCGTGCGCTCTTGCAAGAATAGATTGGTTATTATTTTATCTAATCAGGATGGCTCCCACTGTTTTTATCAAATCTTCCTTCAAACCTTAAAAGGAAAGACTAGCTGGGATTAATTACACACTACAAGTTCGCCAATCTTTCAGCCAGGCCAGTGTCGGTACTTTGAGGGAGGTTCCCCGTGTTTTCGCACGAACCTAATTAATGTAAACCTCGTTTTCCCAGAGGCGTAACCCCGTTGACACCTTTCTAGACACCTACTTGATCGGCTAATTGTAATGTGTAAAACTCTCCCAGGAGTAACAATTACTCGCAGTGGGTATTGGGATCCAACTATCTCATAGAAGGTATGCAATCTCATTGCAAATTTCAACACTTGAAATTCCCGATAATTTTGCCCCTAGTGTTCTATGACCTTGACGAATGCCAAACAACCCACAGTCCACTAGTCAAATTCAACCCGTATATTTCTTGATTGAATTAAACCCACCCGCACGACCCTTGACGAATGCCAAACAACACCGTACGAATACCCTAATCCAATCTGCATCATATGCATAAGCGGATAAATACTAGTTAGCTACCGTACACTACGCCTTGACGAATTCCAAACTACCGCAGCACGAATACTAACTAGTACTTATCTGAAATGACGGAGGGCTACGACAGGTTTTTCTGAAAACCTATTGCGTAATGAACATGATATCGTTGTAGGATCGAATGATTTCAAAAATGGAGTGTTTTTTAGGCTTTTCTAGTTTTGCTAAAGGGGTCACTCCCGGTGAAGGGATCGTCGGCCCTTTCCTCATCGAATAAGGTGCGGGATATATCATATATATCGCTGTGCAAAGAAGAAACTATAGAAGCAATCAAAAGACAAACCGAGAGATGTAGCATCTGCCAGTTATTGCTAAAGGAGTCACTCCCGGTGAAGGGATCTCGGTCCTTTCCTTATCGAATAAGGTGCAGGATGTTCTACAAGGAACACCGCGATGCAAAGCAAGAACTGTAGCTACCTGTTTTATTTTGAAATTCGATTCCACAACATCTTTAGGTTTCTTTTCTTTCATTAATCACATTAATGAAGTCCCATCATTTAAAATTACCTAAACATCACAGATAAATACGACGTACACTTATGCCATCCGCATTCGCCTCGATGTCCCCTCGTGCACCGTTAGGTTAGGTAACTAACGGCAGAGCAGGGCAGGGCTAGCGCGGGTGTAAAACATAAGTAACGCCTATATAATATATCATATATACTATATACAGTATTTATCACAGAACATATCAAATGATCACATCACAGATATCACAGCAGAAGAATCATATGAAATATTGGATATATTAGGACGTCCGTGTTTTCAATACGAGCCTGTATAAAACACGGATTCCACGGTCGTGATGAATAGCCAAACCCACACCCCTAGACCCCTACGAGAGCGGCAAGCAACCCTACCAATTCTAGAGTTAGGAGACCCGAACTCGACTCCTCGAGTTGGTCTCCCACTAGACTCCAGAACCCGGTTACTTGTGCCCTCCTCCTTGGGTCTATCCTAGTGCGGAAAAGTAAATAATATACAAAAGGTGACATCTTCCGCAACCTGGAAGTGCCCCAATAAAAGAATATTACATACAAGTTTATACATGAATGAAAATGAAAAACACTCATCTCACATAAAAACCCCCGGCTATTCAAACACGACGATCCAATATAACATATCCAGCAACACATAACATCACATGTCATCAACGTAAATAAATATGCGCATCCCAATTGTCGTTGACATATAGCAACGAAACCGGTGATATCACATATTACACTTACGGTCACAGAAAAGAAAGTGTAAAACTACAACAGTTGGAATCCGCAACCACGTTAGACATCGCATGCCTAAACCAATGAATTCCTTAGACATCACATGCCTAACAATTATAAACCCCGCATTTTAGTCTCGTTATCGAAAACACTTTTCAATATCAAGTCGGGCAATTCAACAAGATTCCCGAAAAACTGATCGAATGCTCGTCGCAAACTTTAGTAGGCGGCCGCACCCCTGATACCGTCGACGAAGTGCACCAAGGCGGAACACCGCTGCCGCGAGCACCCGGACGGATGATTTCGGCGACGGGGTTCTCCTACAGTCACTTGGTCGGGGCTATGGAGTGAGGCTGTCTATTAAGTTTACCCGGCGAGTATCCGCGTACGCTACGTGATTGCGACGGACTTTTGATCACATCAAAATTCCGTGGCAACCGATCAAGTGAGACTAAAGTGCTATGTTTATAACATTCATATCAGTTATCTCATAACTACTTGTGGATTCCAAGTATTGTATCCCATTCCAGATAAATAGAAAATGTTAAACTTTCCGATCGAATAGTCAAACACCCAAGTTTTCCCGAAACAGATCAACACATGAAACAAGTTTAAAAACATCCAGTTCATGCCTCAGTACCAACGGTCCAGCCGTAGAAGGGTCAAGCCAATGCCTCACATGTGGCACGCCGTACTGCCCCAAACCCGAAGGTTCAAAGTGCAGTTCAAGACGGTCACATAATCGAGTTAAGGTTTGTTGTCTTCTAGAGGGTCCATCGCATTACTTGCACTACTTAGAACGTTATTAAACCACGGAAAGATCCAACACTTGGAAATTTCCCGGCAGCGGAAAAATTGGGTATTTATATCCGGTCGAACAGTTTAACATATTCAACAAATTATCCGGAAAACACATAGACAAAGTCTGATAATCCGATCGAATCATCGAAGCTCCAAAACACCCCAGAAAACTCAACTCTTGAGTAAATATTAAAAATTCCCATAAAACTCAGCATTTAAATAAAGAAGTTACTGTGCAAAACGTTTTCAATGAAGAGATTCTCTGGCCGCGGAACCGCCGCATTAGCCATGCTAATGCCGCGGTTCCGCCGCGCTATGATCGAATCAGGGGTCCCGTTTTATACAGTAATTCTTAGAATCTTCTACTGAGTTTTCTGCATATTTTTAATTCTCAAAAATCCCCGTTTTTGAAAGAAGTCCAGAGAGCATTTTGGATTTAGGGTTTCGGTTCGATCGGACTTCAAACTCCGTCTACGCATCGCCTAAGGCTCTAGTTAGGCTCTGATACCACTGTAGGGTTCCTAGGCACGCTCAAGGGGTCTCACAAGGCATCAACCATGCCAATTTCAAAAATTACAAGTGCCGAGAAACCCTAATACGGATCGTTGACTAGAGATTAGGAGAAATATGCAACTAGTTAACAACTTAACTAAGTGAACGGAAAATACAACCTTTGTAGATCTGGTCCTCCACCTCCATAGCTCCGTGATGATGTCTCCTCACTGTCCAAATTGAATCCATGACTCTAGCATCGGCTTCATCGGAGAAATGGGCGGGCTAGGTCGTCGACTTCGATGCCGAAGATGATCTACGTCGAGGCATCACAAGATCAAGCTCCAACTTCACCAAGCCATGAAACTTGTGAAGAAAACACCCTATACTACTTGGCAAGAGGTAGAGGATGAAGAAATAGGAGGTGGGTTCACTTTAGAATTTGATTTCTCACTCTTTTTCTCAAGTTGCCATTGATGGTGGCAAAGTTTTTCATCTTGTTGAAGATGAAGAAGAAGAAGATAGAATATCATAAGTATTTTCCAAAAAGAATAAAAAAATGAATACTTATCATATCCTAACCTTGGTTAAGTGTAGAGAATGAACTAGGGTTAGTTTGAATGGTGCAAGAAGACAAAATGGTCACTTAGTCAAAGATGCTTTGAAGCTTCAAGAAGCTTCAAGCAAAGAACAAAGAAAGCCACCATTTTCTCTTTATCATTTTCTTTTGCCAAAATGAACAAAAGAAATAAATAAATGAATAAGTAAATAAACAAAATCCTAACCACTCATATAACCATGGTTTAATCTTTACACAAACTCAAGTTAACATGTATCATCAAACATGATACAATCAAGTGTACAAAAGTATATCACATATACAATGTGCACATCAAGTGAGAAAATCCTTTTAAAATGAACCAATACTAGTTAACGCAAAGTAATATATCAAATATATAATTATACATTAAATCATTAAATCAACACTTGATTCAATGATCCGGTCATGTCGCACATAACCGACTAGTATCTAATGTATCGACTTATCGAATCAATCCTTGAATCGATAACTAGGTTATATCGCATACAACCAATCGATACATTCATCGCGAGAATGGAATACGGTATCACATACACGCATTATTCTCGGTCCCGCACATATCTCATATGCGCTCCTATTTCGTTTCGCTTGAGCCAAGAAACCTCTGTGTAGGACTCTAAAGACTCGTCAATACGCCGGCAGCAGGTGATGATCATATTAAACACCCACAAGCTGCAAGCGGTCTGCTAAACGTAACGGCCACCCGGGTATTGAGCGATCAGAAGATCGACGAGCAAGCCCGCTCACACTCCTGTGAATCCAACCAGTAACACTTACCGTACAGTCCGGTCTCATCGTCTGATATGTCGCATATCTCACCTAGGGGTGGTAAACGTCAGACCCCAATAGCTCGATAAGTCGTGTCGATATGAGGTCTATAACAGTTCGAGAAACTACTGGTAACACTTACCAGTAAATCTCAGCAGCCCTGGCCAGGGATTTCCGGTTATAGCCAATCGAACACAGCGCAACATCAACTCCCTATACCGGGAGAGACGAATCCCCTCCTATCGCTCATTGCCTCCATGTGATTCGGGACTGTACCCAAAAGCCACCGTTTTGCACGCCCTCTTGGACGTGGTAAGGTGGAAATCAAAGCACAGTGGGAATCACACAAGACTCTATGACGATCTCGGGTCTACAGACTAACCTGTACCAGTGTCACCAGAGAACTGCCATCTGACGTGAGGTATAATACCATCTGGGAGTTCTCGGCGAGTCCGTCCAGTGTACCCAGTCTCTACTGAGCACCCGTATATCATCTCTGATGTCAAACACCAATGGGTATGGGATCATCCATCGCCCATCTGTATGGGTCGAGAAGGTATACGCTAGTCTACTCTGATATATCGATGCCCCGTCTCGATACACCCACGACTAGGGACCTTGAAGGATGTACTTGTGTTCTACCATGTTCCCACTAGTATGATCCGCATCATAGTCTAGGTAGTCAAGTACACATCCTAAGGGCTTTACCAACATGTAACAGAGAGACAAACAGTATACACGATAAGGTAAAGAGTAACCAGATAGCATACTATCATGTCGAGCAAGAAAGTCCTCCCTATATATGTCCCAGCATCCACTACAATATACATCCTATGTACAGTAATGGCCTCTAGGGCATACATATAACTAACATTTATACGAATACCCGTATTCATATAAATACCGTATTCTGTCAAAATACGAATACAAAAAAGATAAATACTAAAAAGAGATAAATAATACTAGCTCACATTTCATCCAAATGTGATAACCTGGCTATCTTTCAAGCCTGCTAGTATTAACAAACTATCCGATTAAAAGTACGTATACAAAAACACGTATTTAATCGAACCCAAGTACGTATCAAAATACATACACTACATCGTTTCACCTAAGCTGGGAAAACCCTTTGTGTGGAACTCTAAAAACTCAACAATAATCTGGCAATGGGATTAACCACACGCACGTCAGCGGCACTGGCTGTACGTAATGGCTACCCAGGTATTGAACGAAAGGAAGGCCGACAAGCAAACTTGTTCGTATCCTTACTGAGCCTGAAAGTAACAATCTACGTACATTCCGGTCTTTTCGTCTAAAAGTATCGCATACCGGGTCTAGAGGGTGGAAAATGTCAGACCCCTAATAACCCAATAAGTCGTGTCGATGTGGCCTAAAACCATCCCGAGAAACTACTGATCTCACAATCAGTAAATCTCAACTGCCTTGGCCGAAGTCTTATGGTGATGACCAATCGAACACAGCGTGACATCAACTCCTTATATCTGGAGATGTGAATCCTTTCTATCGCCCACTGCCCCCAAGTACTTCGGGACTATACCTAACCAGACACTTTAAAGCCGTGGTAAGGTAGTGATCTAAGTACAGTGGGAACACACTCGAGATGAATGACGATGTCAAGTCTAAAGACTAACCTGTACCAAAGTCACCAGAGAACTACTATCTGACGATAGGTATAATACCATCTAGAAGTTCTCGGTGAGTCCGTCCAGCGCAACTCATAACCTAATAAGCACATGTATACCATCTTTGGGGCCGAACACCAATAGCTGTGGGACATGCCACCTTCCTTCACGGGAATAAGAAACGTATATACTCGTATATTCTGGAGTATCGATGCCCTATCTCAAAACTTCAACGACTAGGGACAATTCAAGGATGTGCTTATAGACTACCTAGACCCCACGAGTATGATCGTGTCACGACCCGAAATTTAGTTCATGACCGACACTTAAATCACACAATGTCTAAAGGCGCAACGTAAATTAAGCATGCCGAAGCCTAGAAATCTAAACCATTTTAAAGAAAATAAAAGAGGTGAAGTTTTGAAATAAAGGTATGATGAAATCAAAAGTTTTCTTAAATGCATCGATAATGGAACATGGAAATGCAAGTGAAATGATACTAGTTGAAAAATATGTTTTGTCTTTTAAAAATTTGGGCAGCACCTCCCTTGTATATTTTGATCCAAAACCACATATACATAATAACAATAAAGGCCTCCCCAAATGGGAGCTAGCTCTTTACCAATCGGTGGAATCACAACCACACAAGACAGAATATATGTATACGACGCCCAACGGAGAAGATCAACACAAAGAATAATGAATAAAGCAAGACATTAACCCACCAAGCGAACATATAACCCATCGCTCTAAGTCTCGCAACTACAAGTCTTGCTAAGTCTTACTACATATACAAATACCAGTTTCTGATTGATGGAGTTAACTGGATACAACAGGAATAATAAATACAAGGGTGGCACGATCCAATATGTACCACCTACCGAAGCAAATCACCTGGATGCAAGCTGTGTGCCAGCGATGCCGCTACTGATCCATGCGGTCAACCTGTAAGAACTGTGGCACAACGGGGGTGAGTTGCCAACTCGTGAGTAGAAAACATCATCAGGTAGAAATCGAATAAAACAACGATTCCTATGTCAACTATATCATAAAGGTAATACTATGATATCTAGGGTGACCGTATCTGCATATGTGTCAACAATATAATCAATGCCTATCTGCATGTGGATAACATCTATGTGTCCATCTATGACACAACAACATCATGCATGTACATACTATGAAAGCATATACATGTAAATATGAGGATATAAATCAACGTGTGTCCGTCAACGACACATCAAATCATGGAACCTGAGTGTCCAACACCGACACTCGAAACATCATGAAACCCGTGTCCAGCATCGACACGTAAATCCTCATATCTCAGGCACCGCATCCTCAGATCGGTCCTCAGGCACCGCATACTCTGGTCGGCCCTCATATCCATCTCATGACTCCGGTCGGAATCCTCCGGATAACCGCCAGGTCCAAATACTATCACCGGTAGGTAGTGCTCCCCTGCCAGGCTTACCGCCTAACCATACGATTCTTCTTGCCTCGGGGTACCTCACTGGGTCCACTATGTACCCGCAGACGGTGCTTACCGCTCCTCGAATCGGGTTTCACATGCCAATCTCAGAACCGAGAAAACACATGGTGGACGTCTCGAAATATCATATCAAGACAAAACCGGATTTTTAAAAAAATACATATTTTCCTTTGAAATATAACCACGGTTCTCAAATTCAGAATCTCATGAAAACAACATCTCAATGCGTAATATCATAAAGCATGATGTATGCAAACATAGAACAGAAATGTGAGGATATCAATATATCATGCAACATAGAACAGTGATGTGAGTATATCAGTATATCATGCGACATAGCATAATGATGTGAGCATAGCAAGTATATCATGCAACATAGCATAATGATGTGGCAATTCTACTGTGTAAGTGACATAGCAATTATCGATGATGAAAGTGTGTGAGCCGGCAAATCTGTGTAAGTGTAACATACGCATCATCGATAATGGTGTAGGTGTACTAGCACAGGTTTATGTAATGCAATGAGAATAACATGAACGTAGCATAAGATACATTGTAAGCGAAATACTATAAGGTATACGTATCTATAACATATCCGAGTCGATGAATCTAACAATCGGCATCCAGCCTCACAACATCACGTACGGTATAATCCATCGTACGGCATCCTATAGTCAAGGGTATGGATCAATCATCAGATAACACTCATCACGTACGGTAATCCATCGTACGGTGGCATTAAACAATCCGGGATTCTATCCACCTATATGACAATGAGGGTACGTACCTAAATTCTCGTACGGCATATCACTCATGATCCACAACATTATCCATATATATATACCATCTCTCAGGTCACATCCGTATCAATCTCATATCATGGGACCGACAAAGGTATCAATTATCTCATATCGAATCGCATCCGTATAACGACATATCAAACCAAGTCATCATATCTCATCGTATACTCTTTTCATGATGTCAATATCTCACTACATGCCACTATTATCTCATATTTATTCTCTTGGAACTACATATCTATATTTCTTGATTCTCATTCACTTTTCATATCTTTATATATCATTTCGAGACATCATTTCTATCATATCATGTCAAAGAGTCCTATCCCTATAGCTTTCATCTCATATCTCGATATATATATTCAATCATTCATATCATCTCCAACTATCTTTTTAACCATATCCATAGTTTTCTAATATAAGTTTCCTTAACCATATTTTATATATCGGTTTCCATCAAAATTTGCAGGGGTGCTATACGCCATCCGCCCGACTTCCCCCATAGATATAAATCTACTCACCTGTGGAATTCCTCATTCAGCCGTAGTCGATGTGCTTCGTCGCCTTGGAAGTCCACACGAGGTACCTACAAATCAACACATATCGCATTGTTATAAAAACCAAGTCCGAAAACCGATACGGCACATGGTGCGCTCATAGGTTAGAACCTATAGCTTACGCATGCAAAACAATCAAACAACCCTTGTTGTTGACGTACAAAGGCCCAACAACCAAATACAAATCCAAACATCAAAACCAAGCATTCAAACCTCGGAAAACTTTGCCCAAAACACTCACAACAGCTCCCAGATTTTTCTCAGGTTAAATTGGGACAAAACTAGCAAGTATATGGAGTTGTATATGGGGATTAAGGGCTACATCCAAAAACTCAACTCCAACACCCAACAAAAATCCGGCGACGACACATGAAAAACCGGCCTGCTCGGCCAATATAGGGTAGAGTTGGCTCGAACTTGGGTGGTGGGTTCCTAATGGTTTATATAGATCACTGGACTTGCTAGATTTTCCTGAAACTACCCCAAATAGCTCCAGATACCCTGTAGGCAAACATAGCTTCACAAAACCGACACGGGGAATTTCCTAAGTTCGTATTTTGGTTCTAATCTCGGGTCTTGGCCAGTAAAATCAACACTAAGGTCTTGTAACAGCCCCCTAAACATCACAAATCCATACAATCACCCAAACCCTCTCTTGGCATTTTCCGAACATCACTAACCTAAACAAGTTTAACTCTAAACTAAACTAGGATGCTAGGAAACTTAAAACTAAACTAAATGAAAGGAGATATACCTCATTTGGCAACTCAAGAAATTTCTTGAGTTGCTCAACATCTTCAAAATCCAACTTTGCTTGGTCCAATGTGTTGAGGATAAGGTGGGGATCATTTTTAGTGAAGGGAGTATAGGATTTTGAGAAGGAAATTGAGATGATACTTGGAGATGGAGGTGGAGGGAACATGAGGATGAGGAAGATGAAGGAAACAAATGGGGTGAGAAAATGGTGGCTGCCCCCCTCTCTCTTTCTTATTCTCACCCTCTCAAAACTCATGTCTCACTCTCTCTCTCCAATAATTGTCTCTTTTACCCTTTTCTCTTTTTCTTTTCTCTAAAAGCCAAATATCAACAAATACCCATGAAACAACATGAAACCAAATGCAACATGTCATGGTGCACTAACCATGGAAAAATATAGAAATACGGATTTGGCCTAATCGCGATTAGTAGTGCACTAATCAATTTTTATTCAAACTGCATATAAATAATTATAAAAATCCCAAATCCAATAAATATATTTTTAAATGAATAAATCATTTTAATATCCAATTATTTCAAAATTATTGGTATATATTTATACCATTTTACGAAAACCCCAAATTCGCAAATCGGGTAGTTTTCGCGAAATATATTATTTTAATATTAAATTCCAAAAATAACATTTTATATTTTTCTGAAATGTTACAGATCGCCATCACAACTCTAGTAGTCAAGCAAACAACCTACGGGCTTTAACAATATGTAATCGAGATACGTAATATAAAAATATAACATATACACATGTCGAGATAAAGAAAAACCAGATTGCATACGATCATATCGAGCAAGATTGTCCTGTACACATTGTTAGGAAGATGTATGCCCTAGAGGTCATTATTGATGATAT
This sequence comes from Agapanthus africanus, assembly GCA_030015575.1. NCBI lineage: Eukaryota > Viridiplantae > Streptophyta > Magnoliopsida > Asparagales > Amaryllidaceae > Agapanthus > Agapanthus africanus. Next base: position 559,833,865 of record JASDDO010000022.1, on the reverse strand, counting down.
AGTGGATGCTTGGATATATATATAGAGGACTTTCTTGCTCGACATGATAGTATGCTATCAGGTTACCTTTATTTTAACATGTAAACTGGTATTTATATTGTCTGTCTCTTACATGTTGATAAAGCCCTTAGAATATGTACTTGACTACCAGGATTATGATGAGATCATACTAGTAGGGCCAGGGTGGTCCAAAAGTACATCCTTTAATCAGTTCCTAGTCGTGGGAATATCGAGGCTAGGGCATCGATATTCCAGAATAGACTAGTGTGTACGTTTCTTGTCCCTTAGAGGGCGATGGTTGATCCCACAACCATTGGTGTGTGACATCAAAGATTGTACACAGGTGCTCATTGGAGAATGGGTACACCGAACTGAACTCGCCAAGGTCTCCTATATGGTAGTATACCTATCGTCAGATAGCAGTCCTCCGGTGATACTGGTACAGATTAGTCTGTAGACACGAGATCATCATAGAGCCTTGTATGGCTCCCACTGTGCTTTGATTTCCTCCCTACCACGCTCAAGAGGAGTTGTGCAAACAGGTGGATTTTGGGTACAGTCCCGAGTCACATGGAGGCAATGAACGATAGGAGGGGTTTCGCCTCTCCCGGTATTGGGGGTTGATATTGCGCTATGCTCGATTGGCTATAACTGGAAGTTCTTGGCCAGGGCTGCTTCCGAGATTTACTGATAAGAGTTATTGGTAGTTTCTCCAACCGTTATAGGCCAGACATCGGCATGACTTATCACGTTACCGGGGTCTGACGTTTACCACCCCTAGACATGATATGCGATATATCTGACGAAGAGACCGGACTGTACGGTAGTGTTACTGATAGGGTTCATGGAGACTATGGACGAGCTTACTTGTTGATCTTCATATCGCTCAATACCCGGGTAGTCGTTACGTCCAGCTAGTACCGCTGACGGCTTGTGGGTGACTGATGTGATCATCACCTACTGCCGGCGTATTGACGAGTCTTTAGAGTCCCACACAGAAGTTTCCTGGTTCAAGCGAAACGAAGTAGGACACATATGTGATATGTGTGTGGACCTGATTAAATACATGTATGTGATACCGTATTGTAATCTGGCAGTTATCTGTTATCAAGTTAGGTTATATGTGATATAACCAGATTATCGAATCAAGTGTTGATTTGATAATATGATACTCAGATAAATGATATTAGTCGGTTATATGTGATATAACCGGATTATTAAATCAAGTGTTGATTTAATAATATGATATATATTATATGTGATATAATTATATCTTAACTAATATCATTAGCTCACTAAATATTTTCTTATATGTGTTAATATATATATATATATATATATATATATATATATAAATATATATGTAGCATGGCATGTTTTCTATTTTTGAGAAAAATAGAAAAGAGGTGGAAAATGAGAGCATGGTAGCAAGCATGGGCTTTATATTAGTTTATTCATCTTTACTCACTATTCAAGTATGGTTGCAGTTTTATATTGCAAATTTTCATGCTTGAATGAGTGGGGGTCAAGAGTTGGCATTATTCTAGTTCATTCTCAACACTTAGCCATTTTTCCTTAGTTGCTCCCATGGTTGCTCTCTAGCTTCTTCATCTTTCTCATTGCCATTATTCTAGCTTCAACCCTCACATGAGATGTGAATCATGAAGCTTGAACATAAACATGTGAGCTTTAACATCCCCTACTTCATCATCCTACACTTGACTAGCGATCGAGTGTAGCGTGTTTACTACGCTAAAGAGTTTAGTGTAGAGGTAGCTAGAGTTGGAGAGACTTCGCGTGGATTGTTGGATATAGTGCCCTCAAAGTCAATTATTGGATCACAGGCACGTGATTGCAATGATTGAGTGAGGACCTATACCGGTAGGACAGTCTTACTCGAGAGGATTGTGTACTATAAGGTTTGTCTTTATCATATATGCTTTGGGCGACACTGCAGTTCGCTATTACACATTGATAGAGAATAGTATGCTACCTGTTTTATCTTTATCATCGTGTACAGCTTTAGGTGACATTACAGATCACTATTACACGTTGATAGAGCCCTTAGGATTCTTGCTTGAATACCAGCAGTATGATGGCGATCATATACGTGAGAGTTGGGTAGTCTATAAGCACATCCTTAAAGTGGTCCTTAGTCGTAGGAGTTTCGAGACTGGGTATCAATACTCCATTAGTAGACTAGTGTATACAGTCGAGACCCCGACGAGGGGCGGTGGCCGGTCTCACAAGCCATTGGTGTCAGTTGTATCACCTAAGATATATACAGGTGCTCATTGGGTTATGAGTACACCGGACAGGACTCGCCGGGAACATGCTAGTTGGTATTATACCTAGCGTCAGATAGCAGTTCCCTGGTGATATGTGTATAGGTTAGTTCATCGACCTGAGATCGTCATTTGTCTCGTGTGAGTTCCCACTGTGCTTTGATTACTACCCTACCACGGCTCAAAGGAGTCGTGCAAACAGGTTTTAGTTGGGTACAGTCCCGAGCCACATGGAGGTAGTGAGAGGATAGGCAGGGGTTTCGTCTCTCCCGGTATTGGAGGTGAGATCGCGCTGTGTCTAGGAGAGCTATTACACGAAGTCCTTGGCCAAGGCAGGAGATTTACTGGTCGTTATTCCAGTAGTATCTCAGGGTGTTCTGGGCTATACTTCGATACGACTTGTACCGCTTTTGGGGTCTGACGTTTACCAGCCCCCTAGGCCCGACATGCGATACTCATAGACGAACGGACCGGACTGTACGGATATTGTCACTGACAGGCTCAGTAGGGTGTCAGGATGAGTTCGCTCATCGACCTCCCTTTTGGTCAATACCTGGTAGCCCGTTACGTACAGCTAGTACCACTGACGTGCTAGTGGTTAAATCCACAACCAAAGTATTGATGAGTCTTTAGAGTCCCCCACAGACAATTTCTCAAGTTTCGGGCGAAACGTTGTAGAGGCCGTGTGGGTTTATGGCAGGGTTCGATCATATACGTACACTTGTGCACGGATCATGATCGGACGGATCATACTAGTGGTCTTTGGTTTAAGCCGGATCCTAGTATTAGATTTGTTGGATTACTTTAGTCTCATTGTATTCGCATTCAGTCGGAATGTGGATGCAGGTATGTATATACAGGTGAGGGGTATCCTTGTGATCCGTCACGAGTTTACTTTAGATGTTGCCATATCTTTTTATTGTTGTAAACATTTGGATTAATGTTTACAAGTGGAAATTGTGATCTTAAGTCATCATTAGGAGCATTAATTGTGACACATGGATAAGTGATGACTCATGGTCTCTTTATTTGTGCATATGTCTCATTTTGGATTGATTTATGTGTTGAAATGATAAGAGGAGAGAGAAGGGGATGCCATGAGGCAAGGGTTTTTCTCTTGGATTATCATTCTTGCTCTCCATTATTATTCCAACACATAAAGAAAAGAAATGCTCCTCCTCTTCTTCTTCTTCCTCTAGCTCACAACATCCACCAATGGCATCATCTTCAATCTCCATCCATACACTCTCATGAGTTGAGAATCAATGGATGCTTGAGACAAAGTTATCACACACATTCTCTACATCGTCTTGGACATGTCGGCTAGCATACTTCATGTTCGAGTTTCTTCGGATGAAGCGAGAGCCCGTAAAAAGGCTTATTGATGTGGTGCCCTTCCGACGAGAAGACCGGAGATCGGAGATGCCGCGAGAAGCTAGGGACGATGGCTAAAGACCGAAGGACACGGATCGATCGGTATAGCCTTTCTAACCTTCTTGTAGATTGCTAGTTTATGTTAATGGTTCGATCCGGGTGAAAGTATACGTTAGCGCCAGTTTTAAGTTCATGAAAAAGTTTTTGTTTCCGCATTTTGCCCTCGGATTGACTGCCGGGACTTACATGGTATCATAGCCACACCATTAACCTTTACTAGCTTGTTCTAACTTGTTTAAAATATCGATCGAACAAAATTTCCGAAACTGCAATTTCAAAAGTCAAGTTTCTGCAGAATTTTTAAACTGGTCTAAAAATTATTTTGGGTATGTCAGAAAATCAGGCAGGCTTTTTTAAGACCTCTGTAGAAATTTGGTAGCGTGAATCCTCAGTAACGCCGCGGAACCGCGACATTAACCACGTTTTGGCCGCGGTTCCGCCGCTGTTGTGTGGCTTCAGTGTACCATTTTTCTTGTGCTGGTCTTTTGTGTGAAAATGTGGTTTCTGGAATTTTTAGTTTTGGCCCAGATTTTGTTTGAGTACTGGATTAGTACTTGGGGCCCACTTCGGGAAATTTTGTCGATCGAAAATTTAAACAAGTTAGTTTACAGTTCTTACATTATATCTGCGACCGTGAATGTCATTTGATCGGTAAATCTTGTCTAATCGCTATTGTCCTTTTAGACGGATTTGCGAACGTGACATTCACATTGATGTTCTGTGTTGTGCTGTGATGTTGCGGATTTGTCGTGGTGGATAGGTTGGTGCAATGTTAGTACAGTTTAGTTTCATTTGTACATTTGATATTGCGGGGCAAGCGTCCGATACGTGGACTGTCGTCACTGCCTGTTTGTATATTATTCTTTTGGGGCACGACCGGGTTGAGGTTGATGTACCCGTTGTACATATTTTATTTTCTGTACTAGGATTACCCCGCGGTGGGGTGCAAGGATAGCCGGATTCTAGAGGGTAACGGGCCCGCATCTCATGGCTTTGAGACAGAGGGGGATTCACTCTAGAATTGGCGGGCTATTCGCGGCACTTGTAGGGGTATAGGTTGACCAAAGGAGGGGTGCTCAAGTTACCGGATTCCGTGAAGTGTTGGGTGGTCCATTCACTTTGATGAAGGGGCTGCCTCTCTTCTGGTTTTGGCGGGTATCTTGCCGCACCCGTAGGGGTCTAGGTTTTCATTGCACAGGTTATCCACACGACCAGGGGAACGTCGGGTTTCAGTTTCGGCTCTGTGAAACCCGGGGCTCCCAGATATCTGTATTGTTCTGTGATGCTTATTATATTTCTGTGATGTTGCATTTTATCACTCCTAGAGCGATTATTATATATTGATATATATACTAGTAGATATTGTATATTTTTTACACCCGCGCTAGTCCAGTCCCCGCTCTGTCATTAGTTAAGTAACCTAACGGGTGATGACGGGACATCGTATTTTCGTTCTTTATTGGTGTGATCAATTGATGGGACTGTATTGATTCGGATCAATGCAAGCTAAACAAACCTGTTTGATGTTGTTGGAACATTTTTCAAAAAGCTGTTATTGCAAGGACGTTTTCATTTGCTTTGCACAGTGGTATTCGGTTATGAATATCCAGCACCTCAGTCGACGAGGCAAGGGCCGAGATCCCTTCACCGGGAGTGACCCTTTGGACAGCGGTTTGCGTCAGGGTAATAACTTCACTATAGTCGATTACTTTTTGATTTGCATCGCTGTATTCAGTTGGAATATCCTGCACCTCATTCTACGGGGAAAGAGCCGAGATCCTTTCACCGGGAGTTACCTCTTTAGCAAAGGTTTTCGCCACTATATATTTATAAAAGCTATCTGGTTCCTTCAACGATATCAAGTTCATTACGTTAAAGGTTTTTCGCCAAAAAACCATTCGTAGCCCTCCGCCATTTCAGACGGGTATCACTTAGTATTCATGCTATGTTTGTTGGCCTTCATCAAGGCATAGTGTATGGTAGCTGCTTGTTACCTTTCTGCTGCATAGATAGGTGCGTTGGTTTGGGACAGTCGTACAGCCTTATTGGCCTTAGTCAAGGGCTTGTACGGGTGGGTTCAAATTAACCTGGACAATGACGGGCAGAACTTGACATGTGACTTATGATTTGTTGGACTTAGTCAAGGTCATAAGAGCATAGGGTAAAAATCACATCGGGTGTTTCTAAAGAAACCGAAACTTGCCAGATATGCGCATACCTTCTGGAGTGTGATAACGTGAGTGGATTCTATCACGTTATCATGCGATGATAGTTGGATCCCGATTCCTACTGATGAGTTGGTTTACTCCTCGGGTAATCCCGACTAATTCTTCTTTCAGGTTTGGAGGAGAATTTGATGATACAGTGGGAGGTTTCCTGATTAGATAAAGTGATGATCATTCTGATCTAGGTTAGAGTGCACGCAGAGTGTTTCTTTTCTCTCTCTTTGGCAGCGACCATGGCCCGACCCTAGACTATGAATCAGTGACCAAGTTGACCGAACCTTCTTTAAATACTGGCTTTATGGATTGTCTGAGTTACACACCTCATTGCCACTCCTACTTTTACCCTTTTCTCCAAAACACCTCGTATCACTACGAACATCCACTTCCATTGGATAAAACCATCGTATGGTTATATACGAACTCGAAGGAACTTGTTCCAGATTCGAGGATGGTTTCCGGTTCTAGAGGAAATGAAAAGGATTATTCAGTTGTCTTTTCCTTTTACCTTCTCTCAGGTTGCGAGTGCTCCTTGGATTAGGATAGTACACCTACTACGCTAATTGGATAGTCTTCATCCAAACCATAGGCAGGTGCCGAAAGGTAGGGAATGAAGAAAACCAATTAGCCTAAGTGTGGTGTACAGAAGGTAATAAGTAAAGACAAATAAAGGGATTAGAAAGATGGCAAAGTAAATTACGACTGCTATTCACGACCAAACTAAGTATTTCATCGCCACTCCTACTTCACCTTTGGATTTCTCCAGAACACCCTGTATCACCGCGAACATCCAATTCCATTGGATCAATCCATCGTATGGTTATATACGAACTCGAATGAACTTTTTCGAGGATGGATTCTGGTTCAGGAGAAATAGGAATAAGGTTTATTCAGTTGTCTTTTATCATCACCTTCTCTCAGGTTGCGAGTACTCTTAGGATTAGGAGAGTACACCTGTTACGCTTATTGGATAGTCTTCTTCCAAACCATATGCTGGTGCTGAATGATATGGAAGGAAGAAAACCATTTAGCCTAACAATGGTGTACAGAAGGTAATGAATAAAGACAAATAAAGGGATTTGGAGAGATGGTAAAGAAATATACGGTTACAGTTGTGAATCTAATAATGGAAGAGGCATTATTAGGAATACCAGGATACCCCTTCGAAACATTTTCATGCTTCAGTTTCACTGTGTATTGTTAATAGAAAACTGATTTCCCAATTAGTCCTTACTCCAGGGTATGTATTTACCAGGTATGATTCTCACATCTGTATGGTTTTACAGATGATGAGTGGGAGTAAGTTATTGGGAATTAGGTGATCATCCTCATTATATCGGAATTCGTTGTAATTGGTGATATTTGAGGAAATCGCCAGGGTGTTTGCCGAACGACAAATATTTGGTTTTGAATATCCGTTGTTATGCACCAATTTCAAATTGATATATCTGTACGTTTATTTTTATAAAGTGAGATATAACTTTTTGAAATTATGTCCATGACATTTACCTATATCAGTTGATGGTTAGGTAAGGAGCATTCAACAGCGGTGTAATTCTTCATAACCATAGTACAGTTTTCAACCTACGACGCACAGGGTTTGAGTTATTCAACTCAGGGGTATGTTGTCCAGTGTCCATTAGGACAGAGGGGTTGGTCCTCGTACTATATTCTGTTTACTTGTGACTTCTCTAGTTCTTAGACATGTGTTTCGTAGAAATACAAGGTCCAAGTTTTGAGAAGTTATAGGTATACGAGTAAAGTAGAGAACCACGTGTTGCAGATATCAGGATTCTTCAAGGTGATCGAAGATGTAGATACTTGTGTTTGGTATTCAGTAGGTAGTAATGGTTTTGAGAAACTTGTTTCTCTTTCAGGTTACTCATAATTGGATGCATTCCTAAGTTGAGTAACGTTGATCGGCCTCATTCCATTTAGTAGACATGCACTGGAGACAGCTGCATGATTTGAATCTGGTTCCAATTAAATCAGTGCCTCTATTTCTATATTGTATATAGAATGGTTCGTATCTTAACGATGTTAAGGTACGGGGAGTTGTCCGGCTTATGCTTAAAACCAGACTCTGGATAACTCAAGGCACGTTTCTGTAATGGCTATTTGTGGGTTGACCCGGGCTATGACGAGGGTTGATTTTCTACCATCTGGAAGATGAATAGTGATATTGTTCTTGACTCGCCACAGTTTTAGTAAAATAGATTTTTTCAGAAAACAGTAGTGGGAGTATGGTAGAACTGGAAGTGATTCCAGAACCGCAAACGATTACTGAAAATTTAATAGGACCTAAAGATTCAATATGGATTGACATTCCATTAGACACTCCGCAGATATGATGGGTAACCTCAGGCACCCGAGAGGTACTCCGGTATCCTCAAGGACGGTGACAGGGAGATACTTGTTTACCCAGACTTGACACTACTGTTGTTCTGGGCTATGAGACCCGGCGGGAGGATGAGTATAGCGTCATTCTAAACTAGCTTTAGAAGTGCACGTGTATATGACTCTGCCAGAGGGTTGTCGCGGTCAGTGGGAGCAGCGGAAGCATAGTGGACAAGTAGCTTGTGTCTATTTATAGACTAAAGTAGATATAGAGGAGATAGATCATCTATTTTTGATGTGACAGTCATGGGCTTTGACTTCATCAGGATAGGGGATGGATCTGTTAAGAAGGTAGTAGGGTGTGATGTCCTGGTATTTGGATGACATGCACAAATTAGGAAATGAAATTCCTATACTACGATCGGTTATACTTTGGTTGTCACACAGTGGTTTCTTCGTATAGGACTTGGATAAAATATCAGGCATTCTGGTTACTAGATCTATGGTTTTAGATCTAGATTTGGGAAATGTCCCAATCTGGGCACTTAGACAGTATTCTAAAGGTATTTAGAATGGACGGCTCCTGGCATGGTGGTGTACCTGCAGGTGATGGAGTCACCCTCTCTAAAGGTGTCTTGCAGACTAAAGGGGAGAGGGATGTGCATGATTGACAGATCACTTGCTTAGGCAATTGAGTCAATCATGAGATGTCAAGTACCGCACCAGATGTTGTTTTTGCACTAGATGCAATAAGTTGATATTAATCCAATCCTGGAAAAATATTCGGAAGCAGTTTTTTAGAACATAAGCAGATGTTCTGGGGATATGATAACAACAGCCTCTTTTAGGAGACGGTTATCATTCCAGGCTTCCAAGGTGACCTGCATGACAGAGTGACTGTCAGAATTATAGTTTTCCCTCTGACGAGGGGCAGTAGTTTGGACAGGTGGTCCAAGCGGACACTGAGGGAGGCATAGCGCAGGATACTGATTAAGTTTTGTTGACGATACAGTCTAAGAAGTTTGGATTTGGAGTTCATTTATGAACTAGGTCCCATCAGATATCCAGACATATTCTAAGACTGGTATTGCTTAATTTGGGAGATGGGTTTCTCCGCGAACTTGAGATTAAGAGAGACATAGAAAGAAACATCAGGTCGGATCCACTAGCTGAGACTATTTCTCGAACGCAAAAGTTTCACAAACAAGATTTGTGAATCTGATTAGTAGAGGAGTTGGGTTTCGGTATCACACGGGCTGTGAGTATGCGACACCGCAATAATCAGCCTTGAGTGCAAGTGGGAGATTGTTGGATATAGTGCCCTCAAAGTCAATTATTGGATCGCAGGCATGTGATTAAAATGATTGAGGGAGGACCTATACCGGTAGGACAGTCTTACTCGTGAGGATTGTGTACTATAAGGTTTGTCTTTATCATCGTGTATATGATTTGGGTGACACTGCAGTTCGCTATTACACATTGATAGAGAATAGTATGCTACCTGGTTTATCTTTATCATCGTGTACAGCTTTAGGTGATATTGCAGATCACTATTACACGTTGATAGAGCCCTTAGGATTCTTGCTTGACTACCATATACGTGAGAGTTGGGTAGTCTATAAGCACATCCTTAAAGTGGTCCTTAGTCGTGGAAGTTTCGAGACTGGGCATCGATACTCCATTAGTAGACTGGTGTATACAGTCGAGACCCCGACGAGGGGTGGTGGCCGGTCTCACAAGCCATTGGTGTCAGTTGGATCACCTAAGATGTATACAGGTGCTCATTGGGTTATGAGTACACCGGACAGGACTCGCCGGGAACATGCTAGTTGGTATTATACCTAGCGTCAGATAGCAATTCCTTGGTGACATGTGTACAGGTTAGTTCATCGACCTGAGATCGTCATTTGTCTCATGTGAGTTCGCACTGTGCTTTGATTACTATCCTACCACGGCTCAAAGGAGTCGTGCAAACAGGTTTTAGTTGGGTACAGTCCCGAGCCACATGGAGGCATTGAGCGGATCGACAGGGGTTTCGTCTCTCCCGGTATTGGGGGTGAGATCGCGCCGTGTCTAGGAGAGCCATTACACGAAGTCCTTGGCCAAGGCAGGAGATTTACTGGTAGGTATTCCAGTAGTATCTCAGGGTGTTCTGGGCTATACTCCGACACGACTTTTACCGCTTTTAGGGGTCTGACGTTTACCAGCCCCCTAGGCCCGACATGCGATACTCATAGACGAACGGACCGGACTGTACGGATATTGTCACTGAAAGGCTCATTAGGGTGTCAGGATGAGTTCGCTCATCGACCTCCCTTTTGGTCAATACCTGGTAGCCCGTTACGTACACCTAGTACCACTGACGTGTTAGTGGTTAAATCCACAGCCACAGTATTGATGAGTCTTTAGAGTCCCCCAGAGACAGTTTCTCAAGTTTCGGGCGAAACGTTGTAGAGGCCGTGTGGTATTATGGCAGGGTTCGATCATATACGTGCACTTGTGCACGGATCATGATCGGACGGATCATACTAGTAGGCTTTGGTTTAAGCTGGATTCTAGTATTAGATTTGTTGGATTACTTTAGTCTCATTGTATTCGCATTCAGTCGGTATGCGGATGCAGGTATGTATATACAGGTGAGGGGTATCCTTGTGATCCGTCACGAGTTTACTTTAGATGTTGCCATATCTTTTTATTGTTGTAAACCTTTGGATTGATGTTTACAAGTGGAAATTATGAGCTTAAGTCATCATTAGGAGCATTAATTGTGACACATGCATAAGTGATGACTCATGGTCTCTTTATTTGTGCATATGTCTCATTTTGGATTGATTTATGTGTTGAAATGATAAGAGGAGAGAGAAGGGGCTGCCATGAGGTAAGGGTTTTGCTCTTGGATTATCATTCTTGCTCTCCATTATTATTCCAACACATAAAGAAAAGAAATGCTCCTCTTCTTCTTCTTCCTCCTCTAGCTCACAACATCCACCAATGGCATCATCTTCAACCTCCATCCATACACTCTCATGAGTTAAGAATCAATGGATGCTTGAGACAAAGTTATCACACACATTCTCTACATCGTCTTGGATATGTCGGCTAGCATACTTCATGTTCGAGTTGCTTCGGATGAAGCGGGAGCCCATAAAAAGGCTTATTGATGTGGTGCCCTTCCGACGAGAAGACCGGAGATCGGAGATGCCGCGAGAAGCTACGGACGATGGCTAAAGACCGAAGGACACTGATCGATCGGTATAGACTTTCTAACCTTCTTGTAGTTGCTAGTTTATGTTAATGGTTCGATCCGGGTGAAAGTATACGTTAGCGCCAATTTTAAGTTCATGGAAAAGTTTTTGTTTCCGCATTTTGGCCTCGGATTGACGGCCGGGGCGCTACCGTAGCGTGGATCATCTTCGGCACGAAGGTCATTGGCGGAAGCTCGTCCAAAGTCTCAAGTGGAGCCTAGTGGAGTCACAGAACTACTACATGGAGCATGTGAAGTGAAGGACTCGATCTACGAGGGTATAGCCATCTTTGATATCAAACCATAACCCTAATATTCTAGCAAAGATGTTGTATGGTCTAACTTAGCACCTAATAAAAATTAAAATTTGGAATGCTTGATACTACTAAAACCTTATGGTGGTGCTATGGGAGACTTTCATGGTATCAGAGCCAAGCTAGAACATTAGGGTATCTTGTAGCGACGTTAGAAATCCGCCGTTTTTGTCGTGCAAAAACTGCCGATAAAAACTGTTTCTAAAATGATGTTTTGAGTTGTTTGAATACCCTGCGGGCTCACGGTTTGAACCGAGAAGCCACGGGGTAGAGCGTGCATACCCCGGGGACACCCAGGGGGGACCAGAGGCCGGACTCACACCCCAAGACCACCACAAAGTGTCCTTGGGGGTGGGTGACCCGAGGGCACCCCAATTGGGTGCTCTCGGGTCTGCCTTCCCCTAGGGGTCATTTCGAGGTGGCCCTTGGGGGTGGGAACCCCCCGAGGCCCCTCATTCGATAGTTAATTTTGGGATCTTCGCCTCCGCGATGATTCGGGCGGGTTTCGAGTTCGTTTCGACTCCCGGATAGGCTTAAAACGATCGGTTTTGGAACTTTAACTTACTGGATTTTTCATGTCTTGGAAAAATTGGTTTAGTTTGCTAATTGCGTGCGGAATTCTAATGTCGCGGTTACTTTACAAGCTTTGTGATGTGATACAATTATTAGAATCCAGATTAATTAGTTTTATGAAAACTAGTTAGTATATTGTAAACTTAGCCGTTTAGTCTCAATTGATCGATTGCCACGAAGTTTTGATTCGGATCAAAACTCCGTCGCAATTGTGTATTGTATGCGATCACTAAGTCGGGAATCTTGTTGAATTATCCGACAACTAATTGAAAAGAGTTTTCAATTTGAGACTAAAATGCAAGTTTTATAAGTTAGGCATGAGAGATATTTCGGGTTTACGATGTCTAAGGATATTGCAGATTCTAATTATTGTAGTTTTTTGTTTTCTTTTCTGCGACCGTAAGTGTAATATATGGGGTATCTCAATCTCGTTGCTATATGTCAACAAGTTTTGGGGATACGCATATTTTCTTACGTTGATGATATGTGATATCATGTGTTGCTATTGATATGATTTATTAGATCGTCGTGAAAGAATAGCCGGGGGTTCTATGTGAGATGAGAGTTTTTATTTTCATTCATGTAAAATCTGTATGTAATATTCTTTTATTGGGGCACTTCCGGGTTGAGGATGTTGTCACCACTGTTGTATATTATTTACTTTTCCGTATTAGGATAGACCCAAGACGGGGAGCACAAGTAACCAGGTTCTAGAGTCCAGTGGGAGACCATCTCAAGGAGTTGAGACCGGGTCTCCTAACTCTAGAATTGGCAGGGTTACTTGCCGCTTTCGTACGAGTCTAGGGATGTGGGTTTGGCTAGTCATCACGACCATAGAATCCATGTTTTACATTACTGGCTAAATTTAAAACACGGACGTCCTAGTATATCCAATATTTCATATATTGCTTCTGCTTCTTGATTCTGTGATGCTGATCATATAACCGCGTGAGACGAATGTAATATTATATATATGATATATAATAAACGTTGCTTATGTTTTGCACCCGTGCTAATCCAGCCCCCACTCTGCCGGTAGTTAAGTAACCTAGCATGACGGGGCCCTGTTGCGAATGCGGATGGCATAAGCTTACGTTCTATTCTCGTTTCATTTTTCTGTAATGTTTAGGAAATATTAAATGATGGGACTTCATTAATGATTTTAATGAAAAGAAAGAAACCAAAATATGTTGTAGAATCAATTTTTCAAAAAGGGTAGCTTTAGTTCTTACTTTGCATAGTGGTATTCCTTGATGAATATCCAGCACCTCATTCGATGAGGAAAGAGCCGAGATCCCTTCACCGGAAGTGACATCTTTAGCGAAACTAGCAAATGTTACAACTCACTCGGTTTTGTTTTTGATTTCTTCTCTAGTTCTTGCTTTGCATAGTGGTATTGCTGAATATCTTGCACCTCATTCGATGAGGAAAGAGCCGAGATCCCTTCACCAGGAGTGACCTCTTTAGCGAAACTAGCAAAAGCCTAAAAAACACTCATTTTCAAAATCATTAGATTCTACAACGATTTCAAGTTCATTACGCTCATGGTTTTCTTAAAAACCTACGTATCCCTCCGTCATTTCAGATAAGTGCTATTTTAGTATTCGTGCTACGGTAGTTTGGCTTCCGTCAAGGCGTAGTGTACGGTAGCTGATTAGTACTTATCTGTAGCATGTGATGCGATTGGATTTTGGTAGTCGTACGGCGTTGTTTGGCCTCCGTTAAGGGTCGTGCGGGTGGTTCTAATTCAATCAAGAAATGAACAGGTTGAACTTGACTAGCGGCCTATGGGTAGTTTGGCCTCCGTCAAGGTCATAGGACGCTAGGGGTAAAAACATTATCGGGAATTTCAAGTGTTGAAATTTGCAATGAGATTGCATACCTTTTATATGATAGTTGGATCCCGATACCCACTGCGAGTAAGAGTTACTTCTGGGAGAGTTTTGCACTTTACAATTAGCCGATCAAGTAGGTGTCTAGAAAGGTGTCAATGGGGTTACGCCTCTGGGAAAATGAGGTTTACTGTAATTAGGTCCGTGCGAAAGCACGGGAAACCTCCCTCAAAGTACCGACACAGGCCTGGCCGAAATATTGGCGAACTTGTAGGGTGTAATTAATCCCGGCTAATCTTACCTTTTATGGTTTGAAGGAAGATTTGATAAAAACAGTGGGAGCCATCCTAATTAGATAATATAACCAATCTAATCTTGCAAAGGGCGCACACAAAGTGATTATCCTTCTCTCTCTCCTGGTAGCGACCAATGACATTCCTTAATCAAGATAATAATATGGATGTACTGACCGAACCTACTTATTATATTGGACTAGGTTCCACTCTATTATATGATTGTCATAAGTCTGATCAAGGAATAGGGGAATATTCGAATTCCCACGCAACCCAAACGAAGAATAAGCAAGATGATGCATTGTCTTCAGGTGTGTTCGTTACCAAGAACTTTTTCTCAGTTTCCTCTACGTCCTGGGTATTGGATACCAGATCAGGATCACATACATGTAATTTGTTACATGGGCTATAGAAAGGCGGAGAACTGGGAAAGGGTGATATGTCTCTAGTAGTAGAGATGGTGCAATTGTTGCAGCCAAAGTAGTTGACAAATATCACCTAGTGTTACCAAAAGGTAATACAATGAATCTTAGCGATTGTTATTTCATACCAATAATATTGAGAATATTTTTCTAAATCAAGTGTTGATTGGGTAAGGTATGTTGTATAACAGTGTACACGTTCTGAATCAAACTACAGTTCTAAACGTACAGAACACACACAAGAGGAACCGTTCAGAAATGAACGAAGTCTTCTTGAGGCATTGTAGACTAGGTCATATCGATGAAACAAGACTAGCTAAAGTTCCATAAGGATGCATATTTGAATCCGTTCGAATTTACATCTTATGAAACTTGCCAGTAATGTCTCAAAGGCTAGGTGACCAAATCTCCGTTTACTGGAAACGGAGAAAGAGCTACTGAACTCTTGGACAGATACATGGTGATGTATACGGTCCTATGTCTACACATGCCAGGGATGGTTCCACGTACTCTATTACATTCACCGATGTTCTCTCAAGATACAGACATATGTTCTTATTGAATCACAAATCTGAATCTTTTTGAGAATTTCAAGGAATATAAGTACGAAGTTGAGAACCAGATGGGTAAAAGTATTCAAATCCTTCGATATGATCGGGGAGGAGAATACTTGAGCACGGAATTCCGAGACTATTTAAAAAAGAATGAGATTCTCTCTCAGCTTACTCCTCCGTATACACCATAGCACAACGGTATATCGGGATGGAGGAATCGCACCTTATGAGATATGGTGCGCTCCATGATGAGAACTGCTGAGTTACCTATTTCCTTTTGGGGATATGCACTTGAGATAGCTGCATACCTATTGAATAGAGTTCCGACCAAATCTGTTGCCTACCACTCTATATGAGATATGGAATGGGAAGAGACCATCTCTTAAACGAGTTAAGATATAGGGTTGTCCGGCCTATGTTGTAAAGTATAATCCGGACAAGCTTGAGGCAAGGTCAGTTCTGTGCAAGTTTGTAGGATATCCCAAACATTTGCGAGGGTATATCTTCTACCACACCGAGGAACAAAAGGTGTTTTGTTTCTCGACATGCCACCTTTTTTAGAAAAGGAATTTCTTGTGGAAGAAATTAGTGGCGATGAGGTAGAACTGGAAGAAGTTCCAGCAAAACAAACTATAACTGATGATTTGTTGGAATCGGAGGATTCAATAGTCCCCGACGAACCACAGCCACTCCGCAGATCTAGTTGGGTTCCTCATACACCTGAGAGATACTACGGTTTTCTCGTAGACAGTGGGAGCGAGGATTGCATCATGTAGATGATGACCCAACTAGTTTCGAGCAGGCCATCACAAGTGGAGACTGTGTGAAATGGCTGGATGCTATGCGATCTGAGATGGAATCCATGTACACCAACAAAGTATTGACTTTGGATGTTTCTCCTGAAGGGGTAAAATCCATCGGGAACAAGATGATCTTTGAGAAAGATAATTTGGTGCAGATGGAAAAGTTGAGACTTTCAAAGCTAGACTTGTCTCAAAGCTTAAGTCCATCAGGATCCTATTTGCCATTGTTGCATACCATGACTACGATATCTGGCAGACTGCACATCAAAACTGCTTTTTTAAATGGTGATTTAGAAGAGAGTGTGTATATGACACTGCCAGAGGGCTTCGTAGACAGTGGGAGCAGCGGAAGCATGTGCAAGCTGCTTAAATCCATATACGGGTTAAAGCAGGCATCGCGGAGATGGAACATCTGTTTTTAATGAAGCTGTCAAAGAGTTTGACTTCATCAAAATGGTAGATGAACCATGTATAAATAAGAAGGTTGTAGAGAGTATGGTTGTCTTCCTCGTATTGTACACGGATGGCATACTCTTGATAGGAAAGGGTGTTCCTATGCTACATTCGGTCAAGCACCTCTTATCATACATGTTCTCCATGAAAGATCTAACTGATGTCTCCTACATCCTGAGGATATAGATCTATAGAAATAGATCTAAATAGATTTGGGATTGTCCCAATCCAGGTACATAGACACCATGCCAAAGGGGATTAGTATGGATGATTCTAAGCGTGGTAATGTACCCATTTGTTCAGGAATCACTCTCTCCAATGAGATGTCTCTCGAGACTGGTTTGGAGAGGGCTCGCATACAAGGGATACCCTATGCTTTGGCAGACGGGTCAATCATGTATGCGATATTATGTACCAGACCATATGTAGCTTACTCACTAGGTGTAGTGAATAAGTATCGAAAAGATATTTGGAAAAACCACTGGATAGCTGAAGGACATTCTTAAGTGCTTGAGAAGGACTAAAGAGATATTCTTGGTGTATGGTAACGGTGAACTCCAGATAGAGTCCTTTATCGATTCGAGCTTCCAGAGTGATAAGGACGACTGAAAGTCAGTCTCGTATTTTGTCTTCACCCTCAGTGGAGGGACGGTATGTTGGAAGGGTTCCAAGCTATATACCGTAGAAGACTCGTTGATAGAGGCTAATTACATCGCTACCAACGATGCTGCCAAAGAGTTTGTTTGGATGGAAAAGTTCATATGATGAACTTGGTTCCTACCATTGGGCATCCAATACCTGAGTATTGTGATGACAATGGAGCTGTGACTTTGAACCTAGGGTTTCGAGACCAAAATTTTTTTGACAGAAACTTGGAACCTAGGGTTTTGAAAAATTAGATTTTTATCGGTTCGAAACTTTAAATATCGTCTAAACTAGTTCTAGTGTTAGGGTGGCTCTGATACCATGTAAATAGATGCTCATTCTCGTGCCACTAAATTACGACCAAGACGGAATACAAAACAAAAATTTCTTTAACGAGAGCACGGACTTCTACGAGCTAGAATCGAAACCAAACACTAACTAGAAAACTAGAGAAGGTTAACTACTCGGATAGAAGTTTAGCTACCTATGTAGTCATGTCCTTCGTCTTCTTCCCTTCTTCTTATGCTCCTTGGGACTCTGGAAATGAGCTTGGATGCCGGTCTTCGTTGTCGAAGAAGATCCACCTGAGGGAACCCTAGCAAAGGCTATATCTTCACACTAAAAATCAAGTGAAGAAAACCAGTGAACTAAACTTGCTAAGAATAATTCACTAGGATGATGTGGTAGTTAATCTCTATATATTTCTCTCTTAATCTTTTCTATCTCAACTAAAGAAAACTCAAGATATGAGGAAGAAGAAGATAATGGTGATGAACTTTAGAATGGCAACTCAAGAAAAATCTCTTCTCATTTTTTTCTCTTCTTTTCTTTTTGTTGTGAGAGTGGGTGGACTTATGACTCACCATGGTGAGTCACAAGCCCCCACTCTTCTCACAAACCCAAGAAAGGATGAGAAGAAAAGAGATAGCCATCTTACTTTTCCATATATACATATGTATAAATGTATATAAAAATACACACAAATACATGAATATAAGTATATACTACAAATACATACACCCGTATTCATATAAAATACGAATACCCGTATTTGTTTTAAGATACAAATACCTATATTTATAGCAAGACACAAATACACGTATTTATACGAATACCCATATTCTTATAAATATTGTATTCTGTCAAAATACGAATACGAAAAAGAGATACGAAAAAGAAATAAATAATACTAGCTCACATTTCTTCCAAATGTGATAACCTGGCTATCTTTCAAGTCTGCTAGTATTAACAAACTGTCCGATTAAAAGTACGTGTACAAAAACACGTATTTAATCGAACCCAAATACGTATCAAACAGTGTCACGCCCCGCTTCCCAGTGTACGGGCAGAGGACACGATGATGCCGCTACGTATTTACTCAGAAGTAAATACGCTAAGCGTAACTAAGTAATATAAAAGAAATATACACAAGAGACAATGTAATGAAACAACAGCTTTATTATTAACATTCTTTTGTACAATACATGGAAAAGTAAATACATCTGAATGAAAGCAATGCCTAAACAGTGGCATAACAGAAAAGGAAAATACAGAATGTAAAAGAAAAAGTACAAGTGAAACTACAGCTCGGGATCTTCAGTAAACTGGTCCAAGTTTTCAGCGCTGGGCTCGATCTTTTGAAAGTCCAAATCACCTGACGACATTCAAAGAAGAAGAAAGAGAATGTCGTCAGTGAACAAATCGCTCGGTAAGTCCCAAAGATAAAGGAGAAGTAGAATAGATAGAGAGGGAGTGTAACTTTTAAAGTTGTATTTAGTGTTAACGCTGTTGTTTGTAGCTTGGTACAGAAGGATGCCAGTGTATACGAGAGGAGTCTCAGTAGACACGAGACTAAGGTGAACGGAATGTACAAGGAACTGTTATGCCATGGTACAATAGCAACAGAATACATGTTAGGTGTCTTAAATCTTGCAGTCTCGTGCCACTCTAATACCTTCCGTACCAATCTACCCCTTAAACCCCGTGATGTCTTGATTGTATTGTTTGTTTTGTATTGTAAATTGTATTGTCTTTTATAAATGGATGACTTGCTGAAACCATGATATCAGTAAATGGATGTAACTGGAGAATCATGTAAATGGAAGTATATCCATGGTTTGGTTCAGTCAATACAGATTGAATAGATTGAATATATGTATTCATGGATTCATATTGAATTGTAGTTTGTACTTGAATCATATTCAAGTCAGATTATTCATAATGAGACTCAGTCTGAGTCAGAACAATTAGACAAGAAATTGAAGTCCTGAATTAGGTTTTGGTGTTATCGGTAACCGCTGCACATGGGCCGCAAGATTTGTGTCTTTTTCAAAAACGATTACCGTGTTGATAACACCGTTTGTTAAGTTGTCTACCTTAAATAGGCAGGCACCCATGTCTCCGACTCCCTGAGGCTCAAGAGACGGATCCTGCTTAAACCTATATTTATTAGGGTCCTTAGGGTAATTTATAGAACTTGAGAGGGTTATATGTAAAATACTTTTGTATAATTTTCAAAATACACCCCAAGTATTTAATTATCGTCTTTAGAGTTGTCATAGATGTAGATTTTATCATTGTGACATTTCTAGTGAATAAGACCTAATTTTCATAATATAGGGTATTTATTTGCAATATTGAACTTGTATAGAATTGCATGGTATTTTCATATAAAATGATTCTTTTTGATTTGGAAAAGTTGGAATATTTATATTATATCAAAAATAGATATTTTGATGATACATAAATATATATATTTATATAAAAATAATTTTAATATATTGTGTTTCTAGAAATCTCATTTTCTTAAGATATTTGTATTTTTAAATCTCTCGAGACCGAATGCTCCTTGCGGAGGTCTGCATCTCGCACTACTAAGCCCGAGGATGTGCGATAATCCGCACCATCCCGAACGGGTTCCCCAAATGGGTTGTAGCGACGCTTAGCAAAGATTTGTGTAAAATACGTAATCTTGTGAAAAATGTTTTTTATAAGTTAAAGGTAGTTTTGTGTAAAACGGTATTTTTCCAAATCTATATTTCCCAAAAGGTATCGTGCTATGTTGCATATGAGTGTTGTGAAGAGGTAGGTCATTACCTCGTGATCTATCTAAAGGTATAGCAAGAAATATGATGTTTTAATGTCGAAACTAAACTACATGGTATTTTACTGAAAAAGAGCGGTAAAAGTTACAGAATGAAATATTTTGCTATGAAACTTGTTCAACATGTTTTGTTAATGATTAATAGTCAATATGTAAGAGTTTGATATGTTGTATTTAAGAAAAGATGGAGTTTTTAAGAAAAACCGAATCGGAAGTCGGATTAACTCCGCTTCCGTCGGGTTTTAGTTTTACAAATTTTTTGAATAGAATAGAGAAGAGGGAGGTGGGACTTATGGGATTTTAGATTAGAGGGGAGGGAGAGGGATTGGTAGTAGGTTCTGGTGCGTTGTTTCGTCGCCGGGAGCTCCTAAGGTCGTCGTCGGAATTTCGCCGGAGCTTCGCCCTTCGCTAACTCCACTTGTACACAAAAATTCTAGAGAGTTTTCTTGAGAGTTTGGACAGAATTTGTGAGTGAGGGGTGTGTTTTTAGGGATGGTATTTATAGGGTAAAACTAAGGTTAGGGTAGGTGAAAGGGTGAGAAGAAAAATGTATTTAATTTTGTATTAAAAAAGGGTTTTAATTAGATTTTTAATTCTCTGTAATAATTCAGAGTTTTTAAAGTATACAGGGGTTTAGAGAATACCAGAAGACACAACTTTCATGCAGGACAAACTCGGATCCGACCGAGTTCGGCCGGCGGCGGCGGGCCGAGTCGCCGGCCGAGTCAGGCCGGGGCTCGTCGTCAAATGTTCGTCGTCGTTTGGTTTACCCCCTGGGCCAGTTTGTTTTATATGTGATTTTTGGTTTTACGGGTTTAGCACGTGTAGACTCTTGGGATTCTAAAAATTTTAAAAGAAAACAATATTAAAAATAATCTGGTTGATGGGATTTGAACTCTGGTGCTTTGGTTCAGCAGTGCAAGGTCTTACCAATGAGCTACAAGCTCCTTTTTGCTATTAAAAAGCAAAACAATTACTTATAGTACTCACAGGAAATGCAAATACCCTAAGTATACATTAACTTTTAAACAAATTTTTGTACACTAAAAATGGAGTTGTTACAGTCTATCCTCCTTACAAAAATTTCGTCTTCCAAATTTACAAATTTTATTTAAGGACTAGTTTACAAATAGGTGAGGGTATTTTGCACGCATCTCATCTTCCCTTTCCCAAGTCGATTTTCCTAGAGTGACTTTTCTCCACATCACTCGAACCAAGTTGACTTCCTTGTTCTGAAGTGACTTCACTTTCCTGTCCAGGATCTCAACAGGTTGTTGCTCATAAGATAAGTCGGGCGGTACAGTGAGCTCGGAATGAACGAGAATGTGGCTGGGGTCACTCACATACTTTCTGAGTTGGGATATGTGGAACACATTATGCACTCCGTCCAATGAAGGTGGAAGTGCCAAGCGGTACGCCACTTCACCGACTCGTTCGAGTATGTCGAACGGTCCAATGTACCTTGGACTTAGCTTACCCCGTCTTCCAAATCGGATCACTCCACGGTTCGGAGATATCTGTTGTTGGGGTAAAAATTTACACCCCCGTTGACCGAGTCAAAGTCAAGGTCAACCCCAAGCCAGGTGGGCCCAAGCCCAGGTGAAGCGGGCCCATGCCCAAGTCGAGCCCGCGGCCAGCCTCCTCCATGCTAAAATATAGATCATGTAATAAATAATTTTTATGTAATTTTTTATACATGAATGCATGCAAAATGGGCATAAAGCCAATATTTTGTAAGCCCATGGCTTATGTGCAAAAAATGAAATGGCACATGAGCCATGGGATGGCTAAAATGCCATTTTTGTGAAGCCCAAGGGGCTATATGCAAATATGTAGGCCTATAAAAGGCAACATGATGAATAAAAAAAGGATACTTTTCATTCCCTCCACAAAAAAATTAGATCTGAGATCTTTTCTCCATCCTCAAGGTTCCAAAACCTTCTCCTTTCTCTTGAATTAAATCAAGAGTTTTACTCTTCCTCTTCAAAAACAAAATAGTTTTCACCACGAAACCCACAAAGGGGAACTTGGATCTGTCATCAGATCTCAAAAAGGAGAGATTTTGAGATCTCACATCTCTTGATCTTCAAGATCCAGCTAACAGAGGAGGAAGAAGAAGAACCCCTTCCATTAACCCCCAAAACACACTCAGGAGTCCAACTCCTCTCTGATTTCTCTTTCGAGAGTTTTTGGGGCTAAAAGCCCTCTTTTCCTCCAGCGCGCAGCGCTCGTGCGCAAAGCGCCCACGTGCCGACACGTGGCGCGCGCGCTTGCGCACCAGCGCGATGCGCAAAGCGCCAACGTGCCGACACGTGGCGCGCGCACTTGCGCACCGGCACGCTTGCGCTCCCGCGCGCAGCACTCGTGCGCAAAGCGCCCACGTGCCGACACGTGGCGCGCGCGCTTGCGCACCAGCGCGATGCACAAAGCGCCCACATGCCGACACGTGGCGCGCGCGCTTGCGCTCATGCGCAAAGCGCCCATGTGCCGACACGTGGCGCGCTTGCGCCTGAGCGCACAGCACCTAAGCGCACAGCGCCCAAGGTGCTGCCCCACGCATCCTTTGGATGCCTTTTCCCCTTTATTCATATATATATGTATATATATACATTTGTATACAAATGTACACATACACATACTCCGCAACATTCTCCCCTTCCAAAAAAATTTTCGGGCCGGGGCGCTGCCCCGAACCCCGCAAGGGGGCTGCTAGCCCCCTTGACCCCCAGCCCGCTATCCGGGTAGCGGGACCCCCGTAAAAACTCTGCGTGGCTCCAGATATATCCAAAACCCCCCTTTCAAAACAAAACACACGTACACCGCACATTGGGTTCGCATGACTAGTTTAACCCGTTAATCGGAGGTTCTCTCGCCCCAAAGGCGAGGGGTAATTAACGGCAGCTTAGTCCGCGGCTGCCGGAGATTCGGATCCCCACAATCATTAAACCCCTGCCTACCCTAGGCAGGGGGAATCTGTAGTACGCCTGACAAGCGCGCGCGTATTCCCATCTCGCTGGGGTGACGAAAAACACCCTACATGTTCTGGCACGCCCGGTGGGACCAATCTCTCCTCCTATATTTCGGGTTAAGCATTCATGCGAACTCAGTCAATATACATACCTATATTTATACTGAAATAATGTTTTTTTCATGCAGGTTTTCAAGCAATCACCTTTCAACAATGTCTCCAAAGATGAACTCAGCTCTCAGCACGGCTCCCGTCTCCTACACGATGAAGATAGACTCCAGGATGGTCCTTCCGTCCAGTCTCGGGCGACAATGGGAGGAGCCGCTGCTACCATTTGGCTCTATTACGTTCATGCCAGTTGGCGCTATCCCATCTCCTCAAGCCCCGGTGACAGAAAAACCGGTTTCGAAAGGCAGGAGACCAAATGTGGTGATCTCAAGGGTGCCCCAACCCAAACGCAAGTCGGTATCTGAACGACTTTCCTTGGCCCCAGCTGGGGGCAAGGCCATCAACACCAACAAAGCTACAACGCGTCCCGAGCAAGCTCCAGCGGCGCACCTGACAAATGCTCGATCGGGTGTCTTCTCTAAGCTCCCCGCTGATCAACTCACAATGGCTTTCCGGGTAGCGGATGCCCGCCAAGCCCTTAAAATTGAGAAGCTAAGGCAGAAAAGGCTCAGGTATAGAGCCAACAAAAGGGCTAGGGCTCCTGCTATGCTGAACATCATGAGGTTCGAGGAACAGGGTTACCCCGCCAGAGACAAGGAAATGGCTGGATATGTGGTCCACACTGTCTATATGGTGAGCACGTGCAGCAAGAGCAAGGACGGGGCCACCACATCTCAAATCCAATCTGACTTGAATGTGGTTGCCGCTTCCCAAGAACAGCCGCCTCTGCTGGGTGATGAAAACCTTTTTGATGAGGCTGATAGGAAGAGAGAATCCTCAATTCATGAGGTGTCAGGCTCGGAAAGCGAAGATGAGCCAACTTTCCGTCCTAAGACCGCAGAGCATTAACTTCTCCAAGAGCTCCGAAAGCAGCTCAGAAGCAAAGACAAGGAGATGGCCAAGCTTTACTCAAAAATTGACGACTTGACAAACGTCTTCTTACAGCTCACAGCCCAACTTGCCTCTCTGCCGCCTAATCAGGCACAGGGCTCTCATGAACCGGGAAGCGGTGTCCCGAAACAGCCGACGCCCGTTCCCTCAAATCCAAAAGTGGGCGGACCACATGAAAATCAGTCGCATCCTATCTCGGGAAATGTCTTGGCTACCGACGACAGTAGCCCGCTAACTCAAGATCAAATCATGGATTTGGTTGCCAGCAAAGTCAAAACATTGGTGGCCGAAGCCGAAGCGCAAAAAGATATCAGCAGTAGTGGGAGACCATATCCTGCTCAGTATGATCTGGTAGAATTTCCTAGCGGCTATGTCATCCCCAAATTCGGAAGATTCGGTGGGACGGGAAATGCGAATCAGCATATGATGCGCTTCTCCTCCGCCAGTTCGTTAATAGCTTGACCGATGTTGCTTTCGACTGGTACGCAAGCATACCAGATGGCTCCGTCACAACTTTTGTCCAAATGGAGTCTCTGTTTCGGCAGAGGTTCATAAGCGTCAGCGATAAGATCACCATTGCCGAGCTCGTAAGGACCAAGCCCAAGAACGACGAAAGCAGCACGGATTTTATAACCCGATGGCGCAATCTCTCCGTCAAATGCGAACCGCCGATAGAGCAGGACCAATCTGTCAGTCTCCTCGTCGGAAATCTCAACAATTGGATGGCCCCATTTCTATGCATCGCGGGTCTCAAAACATTCCAAGAGCTGACCAGAAAAGTCCAGATGTTGGAACGCTCAAAGCAGGAGTCCTCCTCTGACTCCCAAAATAAAAATAGGTCCTGGAGAAACCGAAAGGACGAAAATCGCAAAGGCGGAGGTTCTGACGATACTGAATCTCTTAACACTTCGGCTAACCGAAATAAGCAAAGGATGAGCGGGCTTAGCGCCAACCAGCCTCGGAAGCCAATGTTCGGAGAGGGAGGAGAATCTCCACTGAAAGAGAAGCTGGATAAGGTCTATTCCTTCAGAAGGGACAAAATCCGTAAAATATTCAAAGACGCCCTGAAGAACGGTCTACAACTGCCAGAGTCAAAAAGACCGCAGGAAGCGAATAGGACCGACGACCCCAAATACTGCCCCTATCACAGAGTGATAGGCCATGCCATTGAGGACTGCTTCGTCTTCAAAGATTGGGTCGAAAAGCAATACAAGGCAGGAGAGATAGAACTGTCCAAAGGCGTGTTAACAAACAGTCAAGTTGCAACCGCCAATTTCATACAAACGGAGACCGAAGTTCTTCGTGAAACCGATTCTCTTAGACATCTGCCTCTCTCTGAAAACAATCGACCACCACGTCAATAGACTGGGAACAGTCGACCTCTAAGTCGTTAAACTGGGAATGTAAAAAAAAATGTAAATAAAAAAATGTGTAAATAAAAGGAAAATAAAGAAAAGCCGAAATGATAGGGCAACTCGCAAGAAAAATCAGCGAGTAAAATAAAGATGAAAATAAAGCCGAAATGATGGGGCAACTCGTAATAAAAATCAGCGAGTAAAATAAAGATGAAGATAAAAGCCGAAATGATGGGGCAACCGCGAATAAAAGCCGAAATGATGGGGCAATCGCGACCTTCGCGATAAGAAAAGCTGAAATGATGGAGCAATCGCGGTAAAACAAAAAAATACAAAAAAAAAAAACAGCGGCGAATGATGAGTCGCTCCTAGTACCATATTCCAGTGCAGCGATGGAGACGCTAAACAAAAATTCAAATTTCCAAAGTTCTCCCAGCCCTACGGCCAGTCCCCAAATTGACTGCCGTATACAATCCACGGGCTCAAATAATTCTCATCACGTCCATGCCCCACCACGATTACCGGTTACGCGGCTGGTCTCCGCCTCTGGAATTATGCTCCCTTGAGAAGACCCACTCATGTGTCCTCACGATACATGAGGAGAACAAACCTTTGTGGGATCCTTACGACTCATAAAGGAAAAACACACTTGGGGGTCCTCACGACTCCTAAGGAGAAAATGCACCTACGGGATCCTTACGACTCGTAGGGAGAAAATACTTTATGGGACCCTTACGGACCATAGAATTGAAAAGCCTTAGGTGATAGGGATCCAAACCTGTCTCCTAAGCCATCGCTCCCCAATCCCCAAGTGGCGAATGATGAGTCGCTCCCGGTACCATATTCCAGTGCAGCGATGCAGACGCCAACCAAATTCCCATACCATACCCCAATGGCGAATGATGAGTCGCTCCTGGTACCATATTCCAGTGCAGCGATGCAGACGCCAACCAAATTCCAATACCATACCCCACGTGGCGAATGATGAGTCGCTCCTGGTACCATATTCCAGTGCAGCGATGCAGACGCCAACCAAATTCCAAATCCCATACCCCAATGGCGAATGATGAGTCGCTCCTGGTACCATATTCCAGTGCAGCGATGCAGACGCCAAGAAAGTCCCGAAATTTGTATGGCCCTACGGTCTGGATCATACATCCTGCAAAACCGTATACAATCCACGGGCGTAAAACAATTCCAATTCCCCCCAAGTCCTACCGGTGAGACCACATTCAAAGTCCCACCGGCGGTGAAGATTCAAAAAAAAAAAAGAAAAGAAAAAAAGAAGGGTATGTCCACAAGCAAAATGGGCACGGATGAAAACCCGAAAGGGCTCCGTGAGTAAAAACAGCAAGACTGCCGGCGAGTTTGTGAAAACCCGAAAGGGCGCAAACTTGTGAAAAAGAGATGAAATGCACTCGCAAAGTCCTCTCGACTTTGTGAGGAGAAAATTCCCGCGTGAGATCCTTACGACTCACAAAGGAGCAACACACTTGGGAGTCCCCACGACTCCCAAGGAGAAAATACACTTACGGGATCCTTACGACCCGTAGGGAGAAAATGCTTTGTGAGACCCTCACGGCTCACAAAATTGAAAGGTCTTAGGCGATAGGGACCTAAAACCTGTCTCCTAAGCCATCGTTTCCTAATAAGCAAACGCAAATGATGATTCGCTCCTGGTACCATATTCCAGTGTAGCGATGCTGATGCCAAACAAAAAAAAAACAACAACTCCCAAATCCTCTCCCATGACAAATGATGATCCGCTCCTGGTACCATATCCCAGTGTAGCGATGCTAATGTCAACCCAAATCAAATCAAACCAACAACCTCTACGGCAGAATCATGCTTCGTCCCAGAATTTACCCCGTGTCGAAATCATGCTTCGCCTCGGGATAACGACCTCCTCGTCGGAATTATGCTTCATCTCAGAATACACCCCGTGTCGAAATGATGCTTCGCCTCGGTGTACCTGCCTTCCCTGTCAAAATTATGCTTCGTCTCGGAATCAAGTCAGCCAACAAGCTCTGCGCCGGAATCATGCTCCGTCTCAGAATATACCCCGTGTCGAAATCATGCTTCGCCTCGGAATATTTTCCTCCCTTGTCAGAATTATACTTCGCCTAGGAATCTACCTCTGCATCGAAATCATGCTTCGGCCAGAATGTCTGCCGATCATCGGAATAATGCTCCGATCTCTGGAATTATGCTCCGCCCATCGGAATGATGCTCCGATCTCTGGAATTATGCTCCGCCCATCGGAACGATGCTCCGAACTCTGGAATTATGCTCCGCTCTTCGGAAAGATGCTCCGAACTCTGGAATCATGCTCCGCTCTTCGGAAAGATGCTCCGAACTCTAGAATTATGCTCCGCACATCGGAATAATGCTCCGATCTCTGGAATTATGCTCAGCCCATCGGAACGATGCTCCGAACTCTGGAATCATGCTCCGCTCTTCGGAAAGATGCTCCGAACTCTAGAATTATGCTCCGCAAATCGGAATGATGCTCCGACCCTGGACTTATGCTCCGCGCTTCGGAATGATGCTCTGACATTGGAATTATGCTCCGCGAATCGGAATGATGCTCCGATCCTCGGGAATCATGCTCCCCGGGATGATGCTTCGCCTCCGGAATGATGTTCCACCTCGAAGTTCAGCTTCAAGATCCATCAATTTCATACACACAACTCAAATGTGCGGTGTGCATTTATTGATGGGGGGCACTTTGTTGGGGTAAAAATTTACACCCCCGTTGACCGAGTCAAAGTCAAGGTCAACCCCAAGCCCAGGTCAAGCGGGCCCATGCCCAAGTCGAGCCCGCGGCCAGCCTCCTCCATGCTAAAATATAGATCATGTAATAAATAATTTTTATGTAATTTTTTATACATGAATGTATGCAAAATGGGCATAAACCCAATATTTTGTAAGCCCATGGCTTATGTGCAAAAAATGAAATGGCACATGAGCCATGGGATGGCTAAAATGCCATTTTTGTGAAGCCCAAGGGGCTATATGCAAATATGTAGGCCTATAAAAGGCAACATGATGAATAAAAAAAGGATACTTTTCATTCCCTCCACAAAAAAATTAGATCTGAGATCTTTTCTCCTTCCTCAAGGTTCCAAAACCTTCTCCTTTCTCTTGAATTAAATCAAGAGTTTTACTCTTCCTCTTCAAAAACAAAATAGTTTTCACCACGAAACCCACAAAGGGGAACTTGGATCTGTCATCAGATCTCAAAAAGGAAAGATTTTGAGATCTCACATCTTTTGATCTTCAAGATCCAGCTAACAGAGGAGGAAGAAGAAGAACCCCTTCCATTAACCCCAAAAACACACTCAGGAGTCCAACTCCTCTCTGATTTCTCTTTCGAGAGTTTTTGGGGCTAAAAGCCCTCTTAGCGCGCAGCGCTCGTGCGCAAAGCGCCCACGTGCCGACACGTGGCGCGCGCGCTTGCGCACCAGCGCGATGCGCAAAGCACCCACGTGCCGACACGTGGCCCGCGCGCTTGCGCACCAGCACGCTTGCGCTTCCGCGCGCAGCACTCGTGCGCAAAGCGACCACGTGCCTACACGTGGCGCGCGCGCTTGCGCACCAGCACGATGCGCAAAGCGCCCACGTGCCGACACGTGGCGCGCGCGCTTGCGCGCAGCGCTCATGCGCAAAGCGTCCACGTGCCGACACGTGGCGCGCGTGCTTGCGCTCCTGCGCGCAGCGCTCATGCGCAAAGCGCCCACGTGCCGACACGTGGCGCGCTTGCGCCTGAGCGCACAGCACCTAAGCGCACAGCGTCCAAGGTGCTGCCCCTCGCATCCTTTGGATGCCTTTTCCCCTTTATTCATATATATATGTATATATATACATTTGTATACAAATGTACACATACACATACTCCGCAACATTCTCCCCTTCCAAAAAAATTTTCGGGCCGGGGCGCTGCCCCGAACCCCGCAAGGGGGCTGCTAGCCCCCTTGACCCCCAGCCCGCTATCCGGGTAGCGGGACCCCCGTAAAAACTCTGCGTGGCTCCCGATATATCCAAAACCCCCATTTCAAAACAAAACACACGTACACCGCACATTGGGTTCGCATGACCAGTTTAACCCGTTAATCGGAGGTTCCCTCACCCCAAAGGCGAGGGGTAATTAACGGCAGCTTAGTCCGCGGCTGCCGGAGATTCGGATCCCCACAATCATTAAAACCCGGCCTACCCTAGGCAGGGGGAATCTGTAGTACGCCTGACAAGCGCGCGCGTATTCCCATCTCACTGTGGTGACGAAAAACACCCTACATCTGTAAGAATACGTGATCTCCTGGCTGGAACTCTAAGTGACGTTGCTTTGCATCAGCCCAGTTCTTCTGTCGATCTTTGGCTATGCGCATCTTTTCTCTGATAGTACGAACCACATCAACAGTCGCTACTATCATCTCAGGTCCAAGGAGTTCTCTATCTCCGATGTCGTCCCAACTTAATAGCGATCGACACTTCCTTCCATAAAGTGCTACAAAAGGTGTCATTCCTATGCTTGCTTGGTAGCTGTTGTTGTATGAAAAATCTACAAGATGTAGGTGATCTTCCTACGATCCTCCGAAGTCTAACATACACGCTCTGAGCATATCCTCCAAGATCTGAATAGTTCGCTTAGACTGACCATCTGTTTGTGGATGATAAGTCGTGCTGAAGTTCAGACTTGTTCCCAAGCTTGCTTGCAGACTCTGCCAAAATTGCGATCAGAACCTGGTGTCACGATCGGAGACAATGTAGACCGGTACTCCATAAAGTCTCACAATTTCCTATATGAGTTCATGGGTATCAGAGATAGTACATATTTGAAGAGATTAAATCTTACTTAGATTCTTACCTCCATGTACTTCTTTGCTAATGTCTCAGTTGATTGGCCAACTCGAAATGGGATGAAGTGAGCCGACTTTGTGAGTCGATCCATAATGACCCATACCGCATCGTTACCCTTTGTGCTGCGAGGAAGTGCAGTCACAAAATCCATTGTGATGTGTTG
This sequence comes from Agapanthus africanus, assembly GCA_030015575.1. Classification (NCBI taxonomy): domain Eukaryota; kingdom Viridiplantae; phylum Streptophyta; class Magnoliopsida; order Asparagales; family Amaryllidaceae; genus Agapanthus; species Agapanthus africanus. The sequence goes on along the minus strand of JASDDO010000022.1, from coordinate 559,802,949 downwards.
CCACTTCCATTCTGGGATTGGTAACGGTTGAAGTAATCCTGCTGTCCTGTGATGTTCAGCCTTTACTTGCTGACACACCAAGCATTTAGCGACGCTTCCGGCTACTTCACGCTTCATTCCACGCCACCAGTAATTCTAACGTAGATCTTTGTACATCTTTGTATCTCCAGGGTGTACTGAGTAGGAAGAGCTGTGAGCTTCTTTCATTAACTCTTTCCGGACAGAACCTTTTGGTACACATAATCTGTTGCCGTATATCAAAGATCCTTCTTCATGGATGATGAAGTCTGTTCTGAGTCCATTCTCTACTTGTTCTCTGATTTTTTGCAACTTAGCATCACTTTCTTGAGCTGCTTTGATCTGATTGACAATGGTAAATTGAACTTGTAAATTCATCAAACTTGAAGCGTTACCTGGCATGACTACTTCAATCTCCATCTGATGCAAGTCCTGTTGTAGCTTCCACTGAGCGGTGAGATGCATTGCTAATGGTTGGCGACTAAGAGCATATGGAAACACATTCACCTTCCCTGGGTGATATTGCAGGTTGATGTCGAAGTCTGCCATGAGTTATAGCCATCGTCTCTGCCGCATATTAAGTTCCTTCTGAGTAAACACATATTTCAGACTCTTGTGATTTGTGTATATGTTCACTCGTTCACCAAGAAGATAATGACGCTAAATCTTAAGAGCAAAGATAACGGCTGCCAACTCCAAATCATGCGTCGGATAATTGTGCTCATGAATCTTCAGCTGTCTTGAAGCATTAGCCACAACCTTTCCGTGCTGATGTAGAACACATCCTAATCCCTTACCGGATGCATTACAATGCACTTCAAAACCTTCAGATTGGTCCGGTATAACGAGAATAGGCGCTGATGTCAACCTTGACTTGAATTCTACGAAAGCTTGTTCGCATGCTTCTAACCACACAAATTCTTCATCTTTACATGTGAGCTTGGTCAGGGGTGTTGCTATCTTTGAAAAGCCTTCAATGAACTTTCTGTAATATCCAGCTAAACCCAAGAAACTTCGAATGTCCTTCACTGACTTTGGTGCTGGCCATTCGCTTACTACTGAAACTTTCGCTAGATCCACAGAGATTCCTTCGCCTGATACGATATGTCCAAGAAAACCAACTTGATCTAGCCAGAACTCGCACTTGCTGTACTTGGTGTAGAGTTGATGTTGTCGTAGAGTTTCCAGGACAATTCGTAGGTGTTCGGCATGCTCTTTCCGACTTTTAGAATACACCAGATGACAACGAACCTGTCTAAGTACTCCCGGAAAACTTGATTCATCAGGTTCATGAATATTACTGGTGCGTTGGTCACTCCAAATGGCATCACAAGAAATTCGTAATGTCCATAACGAGTTTTGAAAGCCGTTTTGTGAATATCAGCTTCCTTGACCTTCACCCGATGATAACCTGAACGAAGATCTAATTTGGAGAAAATAGAAGATCCACTTAGCTAATCGAATAAATCGTCGATGCATGGTAGTAGATACTTGTTCTTTATCATTACTTCGTTCAAGGCTCTATAATCGATGCACATTCTGTATGAACCTTCCTTCTTCTTCACAAGTAATACTGGTGATCCCCAACTTGAAGTGCTGGGAAGAATCCATCCTTTCACCAATAATTCATCCAACTGAGTTCGGACTTCCTTCAAACCTTCCGGACTTAATCGATAAGGTACTTTGATCACCGGTTGTGCTCCTGGTACTAAATCAATGCTGAATTCAAGAGCTCGATCGGGAGGCAAACCTGATATATCGTCAAGAAACACATCGTCGAACTCTCGAACCACTTCTGGCTTTGATTCTTTCTCTGCTTGAGATGATGCAATTACTGCCATCCTTGGTTTCTCCTTGTAGGTACTTGGCACCAGGGTATGGTCTCCACTTTTGAAATAGAAGACCGGTTGGTCTGGAATTTTGAATACTATTCTCCTTTGACGACAGTCGATGGTAGCATAGAAGGTTCCGAGCCAATCTATACCTAGAACCACATCGAAGTTCGGTATGTCCAGCACTTTGAAGTCAACATAGAATTCTCTGCTGCAGATGACTACTGGATACAAGATGTATCCCATCGTTGCCTTTAGAACGCCATTTCCTGAACTGACATTCCAGCTGGATACAAGCGGTGTGACTGGAATCGCATGAGTTCAGACGAACCGTTGCGACATAAAGAAGTGAGATGCTCTAGTATCGAAGAGTGCTAGTACAGGGAGTGAGGCTACTAAGATTGTACCTAAGGTATGTGGGATATGTTTTAGGTATAGGAAAAATATGTAGGTAGGTGTTAAGACTGAAAGAAAAAGATTGAGAAGAAAGGGTTACCAGTGATAACTTGGCCAGTGGCTTCAACTTCTTCCACGTTCATCGTGAAAGCCCGTCGCTGTGGTACATTCCTTTTGGTCGGAGGAGCATTCCTCGGAATGTTCCTTTGAGTCTGATGGAACTGGCGAGGAGGAGGTGTAGTCGGCGGTCCTCTAGGTGGTGGAGCAGGTAGGGAGAGTCTTGGAGCAGGTACTTGAAGGGCTGGTTGCTGCTGATAATTGATCGCTGGCCTGGGTGCAGCAACTGGGTTTTGTCTTTGGGGACAAGACCCAATATCATGAGTAGCTGAGACGCAGACTAAGCAAAGACGGTTGGCTCGCCGGCAGTCTTTCATCATATATCCAACTCTCTTGCAGTAGGTACAAAAGGCTGGGTTGGGCCTGTTGTTCGGTACACCCGGCCTCCTTGGCACAAAAGGTGGCCTTGACGAGGCTCCTCCTGCCATCTGGTTGGCAGGGCGCTTAACTCCAGTAGATTAAGGTCTGCCCCTCATCTTTACCACTGCCTCATAACGGCGGGCAGCTTTCAGAGCCGATTCATTCGTCGGAAATTCTCCTGTGGCCAGTGCAACCTTGATTTCCGAATCCAAACCTTGTTGAAATCGACGGGCTCTGATCTCATCCGTCGGTATCAGGTGTGCCATAAATCTGTTAAAATATTGTGTTAGCTGTGTAATTTGTGATATATTGAAAAAATCGAATTATTGAGACATATCTTACCGACTGAGCATGGTGAACTCAGCGTCATATTCATCTACTGACTTAGTCCACATTGAACCTTGTTGCAGATGGATGAATTGCTGTTCCATGTCGAACCTGGCAGTCTCAGGGAAGTACTTTGCATCGAACATGTCTCGGAAATTCTTCCATTCGATGGGCTGATCAAGACGGCTTTTGTAGCGTTTTGAAAATCGTTTCGGTGAAATTTCGGAAAATCGGTAAAATAAGGGGGTTTTCTGTAAAAAGTCAAAATGCAAATATCTTATTATAAAAATTAAATATACATATTCTAGCTATGAAATTGCTATTATTTGGTGTTTATTGAGCCGCGGGTGAAATTTCAAATTTTCTGAAAAAAATATTATTTTATTATTATTTTAAGCCGTCACTAATATATTTAATTAGGGAAAATTACAAATTGGAATGAGTTGAAACAAATTTTGTGCATCATAAAACATTAAATAAAATTTTATCATGTGGTTTTTGAAACGAAATCGTTTGCCAAAACGGTTTAGAAAAATATCGAAGAAAAAGGCTTTTTTCGGTGAAATTAGTGTTAATGGGAATTGGGGTAATACATTTATCTTTTTCCCTAACCCACACACCCACACCTCACCCTCTCTTCCCCTCCCCATGTGGCCGGCCCCACCATGACAGCCCTCCCCCTCACTCTCTCTCCAATCACTAAGAAAAGAAAAGAAAAGAAAGGAAAATGATAGAAAAAGGGTGGACTTTGACTAGATATTACTTTCTCCACCTCACTCTCTCTCCTCCCTCATACAAACCCCCTCCATTTCTGGCCAAATCTGAAACCCCCCACAGCAGCAGCCCTTCACCAAAATCCCACACCATTTTGCTTCAAAAATCCATTAAAATGCTTCAAAAATCCATGCAAATTCAAAGCAAACTCAAAATCCAAGCTATACCCATTTTCCCTTGGCCTATCTAGCATGGAATTAGGTGTATGGGAGCTATTTTTGGGTGGCTTAGTTCCATGTTTGATCCATGGATAGTGAGGTATAAACCCTAAACCCATGTTCATTTGTTGCTAATGCTTTAGTCTAGTTTAACTAGATGTTTAATTATGGTTTTAAATTTGTGATTCAAAATTCAAGAGAAAGGTTTGTAAATTAAATTAGGGTTTTCATCTTTGGGTATTGATCTTAATGAGTGGATTAACATATTAATTCTTGCTAAAACCAAATCTAGTTACAAATTTCAAATTGTTAGTTGGAAATTGTGATAAATGTTCTTTTTGCTAACTAGGTTTTTTTGAAATGGTTTTATATTTGGGATTAAAATCTAAATTAAGGTTTCATGTCATTATTAATATTATAATGTGTAGTTTAATACTTTAGTTCATGAAAATCCAAGCTAGATTGTGGTTTATGCATTTTTTTGCTATAAAATTGTTAAATTTGGGTATATTGTAAACTAGAATTTTGGAAATTATGGAAATTGATGAGAATAAATTATAGGAATGGTTTATATGAGTTTGTTATGATATTTAGTGAATATTGTGGCCGCTAGATTCGGTTAAATATCAAGATGTTGTATTAAAACGGGTAATTTGTGCTTGCTAGATTTTCGGAAAAATGGCTTTTAAAGTGAATTTGGGGTTTTTGTGAATTTTAAGCTATTTTATATTATAATTAGTGCTCGTGATTTTACAAATGAGTGTATTTGGGTTTTTCTCGATAGTCTGGCGTTTGTACACCGACGTCGAGAGTTTTTGGGTTGATTTGTGAAAGCAACCATAGGTTTTGACCTATGTGAGATTCGTGAGTCGTTTTGGTCTTGAGTCGGATTTTAATGCGATACGGTGCGTTATGATATGTAGGTAACCCATGTGGACTTCGAGACGACAAGCAAGCGCGTCGCGACGTCGGCACCGGTGAGCGAGGACCAGGTGAGTAGATTTATATCTACGGGGAGAAGTCGGGTGGATGGCGTATAGCACCCCCGCAGTCCGTGGTGATATATACGAATACGTATACACACATATATATTGATTATTATTTATTGAGGTTATTGATGATAAAGATAGATTTTAGGTGTGAATAGATAGGTTTAGTGTTGCGAGACCCTAGAGTAGAGGCTGCACCACATTTATACACACACCCATACTTGCATACATTTTTCTTCATATGTGCTTATATGGGGTTATATAGTTATGGGTTCACATGGGTATGGGACTATGTGTTCACATACGGATTTGAGGATGATACTTGGGATTGAGCTGAGTCGATGAGATTTGATTTGAGGCCGTGAGATCGGTGATATAGCAGGGTTCGTATTTGAGATACGACATGACGTTGTAGCGGATCCTTGACGTAGTGTTTCACACACGTCCATGCATACGTAGGCGGTATCAGTATGGTACTAGACGTAGATCAGTACCCCGATCATGATTTGATAAAGAGGATATCAGATGAATAGTATGATGAATGTGATTTTGACCCGTACCCAGAATTGGGGGATGCCGTACGACGGATTTACGTACGAGCTATATCTTGATGATTGATCCGCACTCTTGACTTGGGATGTCTGATTATAGATATGGTATCGGATATGATATTATTGAGGCGGGATCACCGACTAATATATATACAGGTATGTATATGTATCGACTCAGATGTTAGGCGGTTTCCTTATCTGTAGTCTAGCTTGTAGCGTAGCCCTTTAGTTTAGTTAGTTGTTAGATTAGATTCGGTTCCTACCTATTTCAAAGCTTGCGAATCGTGCGTATTTTTAAAGACAGCCTAAGGGATCCTACGGATATTTCAAAAAAAACGTATCTTTTCTTAAAAACACCGTAGCCCATATTTTCAAAACCCCATGATTCGTGTTATTTCAAAAGGCACCACTGTAGGACTTATATTAGGTTAAAACAGATTAGTTATCGTTGCGTCTAGTATTCAGTTCCCGCTCATTATTGTTGTTTGCTCTGCATCACATGCTTATATTATGCTTCATATTCTACTGTTGATATCTTGTGGTTAGGACACCAGCACCATTACCGATGATGCGTATGTACCACGTACACTTACTTGCCGGCTCACACACATCTTCATCGGTAATTGCCATGTCACGTACACCTTAGAAAATATTATTGCTTGACATAGCCTGTTAGCCAATAGTTTAGACATGATATTAGTGTACTTGCCTTATATGTTAGTTTAGACATTGTAGTTATTACCTGCTACCTCATGCATACTGTTATTCATTGTTATGCCGCATTCATGGATTCTCATGCATATATTCACTTTTTACGTGCTATTGAGGTTTTGGATTTGGATTTCCATGAGATTTTCTGGATTTGGGGAAAACCGCAAAACATATACAAACTTCTTCTTTCTCTTTTTAAATAAAAAGCGCGGTTTTTCCCATGATGTATGAGTCGTCCACCATGAGTTTGCTGATGGATTTGGAGACCCGATTCGAGGAGTTGGATGAACCGTTTCGGGTACATGGTGGACCCGGTAAGGTACCTCGGGGAAAGAAGCTCGTGGTGATGACGATGAGCCTGGCAGGGGGAGACTACCTACCGGTGATTTTACCCGACGCGTCGGATATTCGGAGGATACCGTCGTGGTCTTGAGATGGATGGTAGAGGCCGGTCTGGACTGACGGCGCCCTACATATTGAGATTGAGACATTGAGATTTCGAGATATTGAGGTACTGAGATTTGATGATACAGGCCAGTCCGGATGGCCGGAGCCTGAGGTTTTGAGACATTGAGATTTATGTTTTGTGTCGATGCTAGACACTGTTGGTGCTGATTTCATTTATAATACCTCATTTTAAAAATACAAAGGAAATCTCACTAATTTATGAAAACAGTTTCTTCATTTACATGTATTCTGTTTTCATGCATTCATACATCATTCATATGATATATTGCTACCTGAGGCACTGACACGGGCACGTGAGATCACACTCAGGTTAGATATTACCCTAGCCATTGTTATAGGCTGCATGTTATTCATATATTGAGGATATATTATGATCATTGACCTAGGTTGCGTTATTCATGCGATTTTTCTGTTCGTAGATCTTTTTCTACTCACGAGTTGGCAACTCACCCCCGTTGTGCCCCAGTTTCTTGCAGGTGTTGCCGTACGGATTTCATTACGGCTTTGCGGGCACGGTTTCTTTTCGGGTGACTTGCTAGTAGGTGGGTTTATTGTATCTTACCCATCATTATACCTTGTATATTATATTTCAGTTGTATCTAGAAGTTCCATCAACCAAACTTGTATTTTTTGAGATAGAGACCAGTAATGTTATTCTTTCGACCATAGAGTGGCATGTTATATTTCTTGAGTTTCTTGCTGGTTGAGTTCCATTTCTGTTGTGATCCTCGCCTTTAGGCGTTGTATATTATGTTGCATACAGGTTGATTTGATATGGTTCTTCCTATTCTCTACTACTTCTCTTGGTTTGGATTTCTGGGTTTCGGCTTACTTAGCATACGTACGCCTTGAGACGTTCGTAGTCTAAGTGCCAGTCATGTTCCGTACTTTCGGGTCGTGACAAAGTTGGTATCAAAGCGTTAGGTTTTAACCTTAGGAGCGTAGGATGACCCTTGGTTGATGGAATAGGTGACTAAAGTAGAGTGACGTACCGTTGATATGTTCCGCGGCATATTTACGACACGCCACTCCACTTATGAAGCCTTAGGATGTACATTTCCTTGTTCAGTATTATATTCCTTCCTGATCTAGCCTCATCGGTACCAGTTTGGTTTTGCTGCTACGGTTACAGGCAGGGAGAGCTACGGCTAGAGTTGCGGTCAGCACAAGCTCTTCACGAACGAGGACTGACCAGGGCGTAATTCCGGCAACACGCGATTGCAGAGATATGTCTTTTTACTGTGTTTTCGCGCCACGAGCGTTTGGCGGATCGCCTTTACGAGATTTCTCGGACGTGCCGATCAGTACCAGAGGATTGGGCCACCGACAGAGGCCAGCCAGATTTTTGATGACCGTTGGCGCATTGCTTATTCATGTTGATTGAGGCACTGTTCAGTATGCAGGCGAGTGAGCCAGTTATTGCTGCGAACGACGAGATATCGCCCCAGATGTTGGAGCTATTGCAGTACGAGTTGTACTAAGAGATGATAGAAGGTCGCTAGTCACCCGAGGATAAATGACTAGGACAGGTGGTTCGTTCGCCTACCCCGATGCAAGGTCATCAGATAGATTGATTCCAGCTAGAGACGACTTCACGCGGAGACGTTGGGAGTCGACAGAGACGATCGAATGTCAGAAACCTATTATTCCAAGTTTAAAGTAGTCGGAAAGACATGCAGGCAATTCTATGGTCCCTCTAGAAGAATGAAACCCCAACTCGACTTAATGACCGTGTGAAAGCCTTGGAACCTTCGGGTTTGCGGCAGTTCTGCGGCGCCATTAGTGAGGCTTGGGTTTGCCCTTCTACGGCTAGACCACCGATGCTGTGGTATGTACTCGATACTATTAAACTGTGCCCAAGATGTTGAGCTCTTGGGGGATTATGAGGTTTTGACGACTCGATCGGATGGCTCAACTTAATTCGGATGCTAGGTGGTGAGATGCATTCTTGGGAGACTCCAGATACGAGGATAGCTGTTGGAGCTCAGTCCATGCAGCCTCGATGAGACGAGTCCAAAGCAGACGACATTAGAGAAAAGTGAAGTAAGAGGTTCGTACCAGATCTAGATGAGATGACGTTCCACTCCGCAGATATCAGAGATGCGATGCGCATGCCGAGGAATGGTACTTGGACTTACCTCCCAGAAGGAGTTGCGATGAGTATGCAGTCGTTCCAGAGCAAGATGCAGATATAGGAAATGACAATGACTTCCGGACAGTTGGCAGAGACGAGACATGGAAGAGACCGTGAGCAGGATTCCTTCCAGGACACTGCTGCAATGATACTTGCACCCAGGATCAGAGGTGTCACGTACATTCAGAGAGCCAGAGGCCGACGCCAGTAATATGCTGTCTTACGAGTGGTCGCGATGATTGACCGAGAGATGACCAGAGAAGTGCCAGAACGGAATCATCCCCGTTAGCACACCTGACAGGGCCGATGAGCCGATGGACCGAGAGATTGGTAATTCACAGTGAAGACCTTGACCCAGGAGTGGTCATTGTTACGCACACCAGCAGGCCAGAGTTCATGATCATCGACGAGACGTCCCACTAGTGACCGTGACAGTTGGCTCGAGATTCTTAGAGGATGCGCTTGAGCGGTACTATTCTTCCATTATTGATTTCGATGTTTTGGGTGATTTATTCGCATGATTTGATTTTGATGATTGAGGATTTACGATCGTTGCACAGTGTTGCACTTGATATCGTTTTCGTGCTTGGTTTCACATGTTTATGATTTTACGGTTTTAGACATTTGAGTTGATTTTGTGCGTATATACGCACACGATTTGGTTTTTGCACGCAGTATAGTTCATATATGCTTGCAGTGCAGTGTTACGTATGTTGTGCATTTAGATGCCCTGGACTTTGATTTCGATGGTGATGTTCGATATTTGTTTTGTGCACCTTGTGCACCTGATTTGATTTTGCGCATGTTCGGCACTTGATATTGGATTTCATGATTTCGTGTATGATGGATGCACCTGGTTTGGATTTTCGCGCATGTTGAGCGCATGTTTTAAGATATGATTTTGGTGCACACCAGTTGCACTAAATCGAGATTCTTCGTGCATGTCAGATGCATCCGTTTTGCTGTTAGGCACTCACGTTGCCTATGACAGATGTTTCATGCACACCCGATGCACTTAGATCTTGTTTCTGTACACATGTTGACACATATATGGATTTTGATTTCCGTGCGCACCAGACACACGTAGTATTCATATGCATATTTTGGGATTGATTTCTTATAGAGCAGTACGGTTTTATGATATTTGCTATGTGTTTTCGTACTGAGCAGGACTAGTCAGAGGACAGTACCTGAATGTATTTTGCATGCATTGATAGCTATCGAAGGAAATTCCAAAAAGCGAGCTATAGTCTCAGTATTTACCTACGTGTCTCATATGACACGAAACGTTTAAATAAAGAAAACCCTTCCAAATTGTTTCCCAAAATGGCGGAACGTACAGTTCAAACAAAAGGTATATATGTATATGATTATTTTCTTATGATAGACGTTCGCCACTGTGCAGTGTATTCGCATTGCACAGCGACTTTAAAAGATTTGGCATGCATTTTCTTCAGATATTTACATATATAGAGTTGATATTTACATGTATAGTTTCAAGATTATATCATATTGGTTTTATATTGGATTTGACATTTGTGTCTTTACCATGACTCCGATGATTGCGGGATGCTTGACGGAGTTTTGATTTGAGTTATATGCTCATTTTTCATGCGCATGCGCTGCGCTACAATTTGTTTTATGTATTTACAATTTCGGAGCCCCGACGACTTGATGGTTTTGGTTTAGATGTTTTAGTATTTGGGGGGAGTTTTATTTTAAATTCGGGGACCGAATTTTTTTAAGGGGGGAAGATTGTAGCGTTTTGAAAATCGTTTCGGTGAAATTTCGGAAAATCGGTAAAATAAGGGGGTTTTCTGTAAAAAGTCAAAATGCAAATATCTTATTATAAAAATTAAATATACATATTCTAGCTATGAAATTGCTATTATTTGGTGTTTATTGAGCCGCGGGTGAAATTTCAAATTTTCTGAAAAAAATATTATTTTATTATTATTTTAAGCCGTCACTAATATATTTAATTAGGGAAAATTACAAATTAGAATGAGTTGAAACAAATTTTGTGCATCATAAAACATTAAATAAAATTTTATCATGTGGTTTTTGAAACGAAATCGTTTGCCAAAACGGTTTAGAAAAATATCGAAGAAAAAGGCTTTTTTCGGTGAAATTAGTGTTAATGGGAATTGGGGTAATACATTTATCTTTTTCCCTAACCCACACACCCACACCTCACCCTCTCTTCCCCTCCCCATGTGGCCGGCCCCACCATGACAGCCCTCCCCCTCTCTCTCTCTCCAATCACTAAGAAAAGAAAAGAAAAGAAAGGAAAATGATAGAAAAAGGGTGGACTTTGACTAGATATTACTTTCTCCACCTCACTCTCTCTCCTCCCTCATACAAACCCCCTCCATTTCTGGCCAAATCTGAAACCCCCCACAGCAGCAGCCCTTCACCAAAATCCCACACCATTTTGCTTCAAAAATCCATTAAAATGCTTCAAAAATCCATGCAAATTCAAAGCAAACTCAAAATCCAAGCTATACCCATTTTCCCTTGGCCTATCTAGCATGGAACTAGGTGTATGGGAGCTATTTTTGGGTGGCTTAGTTCCATGTTTGATCCATGGATAGTGAGGTATAAACCCTAAACCCATGTTCATTTGTTGCTAATGCTTTAGTCTAGTTTAACTAGATGTTTAATTATGGTTTTAAATTTGTGATTCAAAATTCAAGAGAAAGGTTTGTAAATTAAATTAGGGTTTTCATCTTTGGGTATTGATCTTAATGAGTGGATTAACATATTAATTCTTGCTAAAACCAAATCTAGTTACAAATTTCAAATTGTTAGTTGGAAATTGTGATAAATGTTCTTTTTGCTAACTAGGTTTTTTTGAAATGGTTTTATATTTGGGATTAAAATCTAAATTAAGGTTTCATGTCATTATTAATATTATAATGTGTAGTTTAATACTTTAGTTCATGAAAATCCAAGCTAGATTGTGGTTTATGCATTTTTTTGCTATAAAATTGTTAAATTTGGGTATATTGTAAACTAGAATTTTGGAAATTATGGAAATTGATGAGAATAAATTATAGGAATGGTTTATATGAGTTTGTTATGATATTTAGTGAATATTGTGGCCGCTAGATTCGGTTAAATATCAAGATGTTGTATTAAAACGGGTAATTTGTGCTTGCTAGATTTTCGGAAAAATGGCTTTTAAAGTGAATTTGGGGTTTTTGTGAATTTTAAGCTATTTTATATTATAATTAGTGCTCGTGATTTTACAAATGAGTGTATTTGGGTTTTTCTCGATAGTCTGGCGTTTGTACACCGACGTCGAGAGTTTTTGGGTTGATTTGTGAAAGCAACCATAGGTTTTGACCTATGTGAGATTCGTGAGTCGTTTTGGTCTTGAGTCGGATTTTAATGCGATACGGTGCGTTATGATATGTAGGTAACCCATGTGGACTTCGAGACGACAAGCAAGCGCGTCGCGACGTCGGCACCGGTGAGCGAGGACCAGGTGAGTAGATTTATATCTACGGGGAGAAGTCGGGTGGATGGCGTATAGCACCCCCGCAGTCCGTGGTGATATATACGAATACGTATACACACATATATATTGATTATTATTTATTGAGGTTATTGATGATAAAGATAGATTTTAGGTGTGAATAGATAGGTTTAGTGTTGCGAGACCCTAGAGTAGAGGCTGCACCACATTTATACACACACCCATACTTGCATACATTTTTCTTCATATGTGCTTATATGGGGTTATATAGTTATGGGTTCACATGGGTATGGGACTATGTGTTCACATACGGATTTGAGGATGATACTTGGGATTGAGCTGAGTCGATGAGATTTGATTTGAGGCCGTGAGATCGGTGATATAGCAGGGTTCGTATTTGAGATACGACATGACGTTGTAGCGGATCCTTGACGTAGTGTTTCACACACGTCCATGCATACGTAGGCGGTATCAGTATGGTACTAGACGTAGATCAGTACCCCGATCATGATTTGATAAAGAGGATATCAGATGAATAGTATGATGAATGTGATTTTGACCCGTACCCAGAATTGGGGGATGCCGTACGACGGATTTACGTACGAGCTATATCTTGATGATTGATCCGCACTCTTGACTTGGGATGTCTGATTATAGATATGGTATCGGATATGATATTATTGAGGCGGGATCACCGACTAATATATATACAGGTATGTATATGTATCGACTCAGATGTTAGGCGGTTTCCTTATCTGTAGTCTAGCTTGTAGCGTAGCCCTTTAGTTTAGTTAGTTGTTAGATTAGATTCGGTTCCTACCTATTTCAAAGCTTGCGAATCGTGCGTATTTTTAAAGACAGCCTAAGGGATCCTACGGATATTTCAAAAAAAACGTATCTTTTCTTAAAAACACCGTAGCCCATATTTTCAAAACCCCATGATTCGTGTTATTTCAAAAGGCACCACTGTAGGACTTATATTAGGTTAAAACAGATTAGTTATCGTTGCGTCTAGTATTCAGTTCCCGCTCATTATTGTTGTTTGCTCTGCATCACATGCTTATATTATGCTTCATATTCTACTGTTGATATCTTGTGGTTAGGACACCAGCACCATTACCGATGATGCGTATGTACCACGTACACTTACTTGCCGGCTCACACACATCTTCATCGGTAATTGCCATGTCACGTACACCTTAGAAAATATTATTGCTTGACATAGCCTGTTAGCCAATAGTTTAGACATGATATTAGTGTACTTGCCTTATATGTTAGTTTAGACATTGTAGTTATTACCTGCTACCTCATGCATACTGTTATTCATTGTTATGCCGCATTCATGGATTCTCATGCATATATTCACTTTTTACGTGCTATTGAGGTTTTGGATTTGGATTTCCATGAGATTTTCTGGATTTGGGGAAAACCGCAAAACATATACAAACTTCTTCTTTCTCTTTTTAAATAAAAAGCGCGGTTTTTCCCATGATGTATGAGTCGTCCACCATGAGTTTGCTGATGGATTTGGAGACCCGATTCGAGGAGTTGGATGAACCGTTTCGGGTACATGGTGGACCCGGTAAGGTACCTCGGGGCAAGAAGCTCGTGGTGATGACGATGAGCCTGGCAGGGGGAAACTACCTACCGGTGATTTTACCCGACGCGTCGGATATTCGGAGGATACCGTCGTGGTCTTGAGATGGATGGTAGGGGCCGGTCTGGACTGACGGCGCCCTACATATTGAGATTGAGACATTGAGATTTCGAGATATTGAGGTACTGAGATTTGATGATACAGGCCAGTCCGGATGGCCGGAGCCTGAGGTTTTGAGACATTGAGATTTATGTTTTGTGTCGATGCTAGACACTGTTGGTGCTGATTTCATTTATAATACCTCATTTTAAAAATACAAAGGAAATCTCACTAATTTATGAAAACAGTTTCTTCATTTACATGTATTCTGTTTTCATGCATTCATACATCATTCATATGATATATTGCTACCTGAGGCACTGACACGGGCACGTGAGATCACACTCAGGTTAGATATTACCCTAGCCATTGTTATAGGCTGCATGTTATTCATATATTGAGGATATATTATGATCATTGACCTAGGTTGCGTTATTCATGCGATTTTTCTGTTCGTAGATCTTTTTCTACTCACGAGTTGGCAACTCACCCCCGTTGTGCCCCAGTTTCTTGCAGGTGTTGCCGTACGGATTTCATTACGGCTTTGCGGGCACGGTTTCTTTTCGGGTGACTTGCTAGTAGGTGGGTTTATTGTATCTTACCCATCATTATACCTTGTATATTATATTTCAGTTGTATCTAGAAGTTCCATCAACCAAACTTGTATTTTTTGAGATAGAGACCAGTAATGTTATTCTTTCGACCATAGAGTGGCATGTTATATTTCTTGAGTTTCTTGCTGGTTGAGTTCCATTTCTGTTGTGATCCTCGCCTTTAGGCGTTGTATATTATGTTGCATACAGGTTGATTTGATATGGTTCTTCCTATTCTCTACTACTTCTCTTGGTTTGGATTTCTGGGTTTCGGCTTACTTAGCATACGTACGCCTTGAGACGTTCGTAGTCTAAGTGCCAGTCATGTTCCGTACTTTCGGGTCGTGACAGCTTTCTTCCGCCTTCCACCAGACCCGTGCATTGTCCGTGAGCTGCAGTTTCGCAACACTGACCCAAGCTATCTCTGGCACTTGTGCTGCTACCAAATCATCTTCGATGCTCTGAGCCCATTCCTCAACTTCCAGCGGGCTCTCTTTTCCTGAGAATTGTTTGGGGTGCAAAGCCCTAAATTGCTTCGCCCCAGGTGCTTCTGCCTCGGGACGGTTCATTAAAAGAGCAGTTTGCTTCTGCTGTCCTTCTAAGAGGCTACAAATTGCCTTAAGCAGAACCGTCTGTTCGTTGATCGGAGCAGCTACGGCAGGTGTGATCGGTAGGGGAGGTGGAGTGTTGTTGAAGTTGGTGCTGGTGTTGTTCGGGGAATCCATAACCTTGAATGAAAAATTTAGGTTAGGACATATTCAATGTATATGAAATGATAAGATTCAAGAAATATGAATTGTAAAGAATGTTTTAGTTGCTGGTTCTTGTATTATATTGCTTAGGTTGTCACGCAGAACAGAACTGCATGGTAGTGTTCCATACAGCTTTGACCTCCATGGGCCACCAACAAAACCTGTCACGCCCCACTTCCCAGTGTACGGGCAGAGGACGCGACGAGGCCGCTACATATTTACTCAGAAGTAAATACGCTAAGCGTAACTAAGCAATATAAAAGAAATATACACAAGAGACAATGTAATGAAACAACAACTTTATTTATTAACATTCTTTTGTACAATGCATGGAAAAGTAAATACATCTGAATGAAAGCAACGCCTAAACAATGGCATAATAGAAAAGGAAAATACAGAATGTAAAAGAAAAAGTACAAGTGAAACTACAGCTCGGGATCTTCAGTAAACTGGTCCAAGTCTTCGGCGCTGGCTCGATCTCTTTAAGGTCTGAATCACTTGACGGCATTCAAAGAAGAAGAAAGAGAATGTCGTCAGCGAACAAATTGATCGGTAAGTCCCAAAGATAAAGGAGAAGTAGAATAGACAGAGAGGGAGTGTAACTTTTAAAGTTGTATTTAGTGTTAACGCTGTTGTTTGTAGCTTAGTACAGAAGGGTGCGAGTGTATACGAGAGGAGTCTCAGTAGACCAGATACTAAGGTGAACGGAATGTACAAGGAACCATTATGCCACGGTACAATAACAACGGATTACAGGTTAGGTGTCTTAAATCTTGCAGTCTCGTGCCACTTCTAACACCTTCCGTACCAATCTACCCCTTAAACCCCGCGATGTCTTGATTGTATTGTTTGTGTTGTATTGTAAATTGTATTGTCTTGTATAGATGGATGACTTGCCGAAACCATGATATCAGTAAATGGATGTAACTGGAGAATCATGTAAATGGAAGTATATCCTTGGTTCGGTTCAGTCAATACAGATTGAATATATTGAATATATGTATTCATGGATTCATATTGAATTGTAATTTGTACTTGAATCATATTCTAGTCAGATTATTTATAATGAGACTCAGTCTGAGTCAAAACAATTAGAAAAGAAATTGAAGTCCTGAATTAGGTTTTAGTGTTATCGGTAACCGCTGCACATGGGCGGCAGGATTTGTGTCTTTTTCAAAGACGATTACCGTGTTGATAACATCGTTTATTAAGTTGTCTGCCTTAAATAGGCAAGCACCCATATCTCTGGCTCCCTGAGGTTCAAGAGACTGGTCCCGGTTAAACCTATATTTACTAGGGTCCTTAGGGTAATTTATAGAATTTGAGGGGGTTATATGTAAAATACTTTTGTATAATTTTCAAAATACACCCCAACTATTTAATTATCATCTTTAGAGTTTTCATAGATGTAGATTTTATCACTGTGATATTTCTAGTGATTAAGACCTAATTTTCATAATATAGGGTATTTATTTGCAATATTGAACTTGTATGGAATTGCATGGTATTTTCATGTAAAATGATTCTTTTTGATTTAGAAAAGTTGGAATATTTATATTATATCAAAAATAGATATTTTGATGATACATAAATATATATATATTTATATAAAAATAATTTTAATATATTGTATTTCTAGAAATCTCATTTTCTTAAGATATTTGTATTTTTAAATCTCTCGAGACTGAATGCTCCTTGCGGAGGTCTGCATCTCGAACTACTAAGCCTGAGGATGTGCGATAATCCGCTCTATCCCGAACGGGTTCCCCAAATAGGTTGTAGCGGCGCTTTGCAAAGATTTGTGTAAAATACGTAATCTTGCGAAAATGTTTTTTATAAGTTAAAGGTAGTTTTGTGTAAAACGGTATTTTCCCGAATCTATATTTCCAAAAAGGTATCATGCTATATTGCATATGAGTGTTGTGAAGAGGTATGTCATTATCTCGTGATCTATCTAAAGGTATAGCAAGAAATATGATGTTTTAATGTCGAAACTAAACTACATGGTATTTTACTGAAAAAGAGCGGTAAAAGTTACAAAATGAAATATTTTGCTACGAAACTTGTTCAACATGTTTTGTTAATGATTAATAGTCAAGATGTAAGAGTTTGATATGTTGTATTTAAGAAAAGATGGAGTTTTTAAGAAAAACCGAATCGGAAGTCGGATTAACTCCGCTTCCGTCGGGTTTTAGTTTTCCAAATTTTTAGAATAGAATAGAGAAGAGGGTGGTGGGACTTACGGGATTTTAGATTAGAGGAGAAGGAGAGGTATTGGTAGTAGGTTCTGGTGCGTCGTTTCGTCGCCGGGAGCTCCTAGGGTCGTCGTCAGAATTTCGCCGGAGCATCGCCCTTCGCTAACTCCACTTGTACAAAAAAATTCTAGAGAGTTTTATTGAGAGTTTGGATAGAATTTGTGAGTGAGGGGGGTGTGTTTAGGGATGGTATTTATAGGGTAAAACTACGGTTAGGGTAGGTGAAAGGGTGAGAAGAAAAATGTATTTAATTTTTTTATTAAAAAGGGTTTTAATTAGATTTTTAATTCTCTGTAATAATTCAGAGTTTTTAAAGTATACATAGGTTTAGAGAATACCAGAAGAAACAACTTTCATGCAGGACAAACTCGGATCCGACCGAGTTCGACCGAGTCGTCGGCCGATTCATGCCGGGGCTCGTCGTCAAATGTTCGTCGTTGTTTGGTTTTTCCCTTGGGCCAGTTTGTTTTATATGTGAATTTTGGTTTTACGGGTTTAGCATGTGTAGATTCTTGGGATTCTAAAATATTTAAAAGAAAACGATATTAAAAATAATGTGGCTGATTGGATTTGAACTCTGGTGCTTTGGTTCAGCAGTGCAAGGTCTTACCAATGAGCTACAAGCTCCTTCTTGCTATTAAAAAGCAAAACAATTATTTATAGTGTTTGTTATATGTATGGCCTAGAGGCCATTACTGTACATAGGATGTATATTGTAGTGGATGCTGGGACATATATAGGGAGGACTTTCTTGCTTGACATGATAGTATGCTATCTGGCTGCTCTTTATCTTAACATGTACACTGATTGTCTCTCTGTTACATGTTGGTAAAGCCCTTAGGATGTGTACTTGATTACCTGGACTATGATGTGGATCATACTAGTGGGGACATGGTAGTCCATAAGTACATCCTTCAAGGTCCCTAGTCGTGGGTGTATCGAGACGGGGCATCGATATACCAGTGTAGACTAGCGTATACCTTCTCGACCCATACAGATGGGCGATGGATGATCCCATATCCATTGGTGTTTGACATCAGAGATCATATACGGGTGCTCAGTGGAGACTGGGTACACTGGACGGACTCGCCGAGAACTCCCAGATGGTATTATACCTCACGTCAGATGGCAGTTCTCTGGTGACACTGGTACAGGTTAGTCTGTAGACCTGAGATCGTCATAGAGTCTTGTGTGATTCCCACTGTGCTTTGATTTCCACCTTACCACGTCCAAGAGGGCGTGCAAAACGGTGGCTTTTAGGTACAGTCCCGAATCACATGGAGGCAATGAGCGATAGGAGGGGATTCGTCTCTCCCGGTATAGGGAGTTGATGTTGCGCTGTGTTCGATTGGCTATAACCGGAAATCCCTGGCCAGGGTTGCTGAGATTTACTGGTAAGTGTTACCAGTAGTTTCTCGAACTGTTATAGACCTCATATCGACACGACTTATCGAGCTATTGGGGTCTGACGTTTACCACCCCTAGGCGAGATATGCGACATATCAGACGATCAGACCGGACTGTACGGTAAGTGTTACTGGTTGGATTCACAGGAGTGTGAGCGGGCTTGCTCGTCGATCTTCTGATCGCTCAATACCCGGGTGGCCGTTACGTTTAGCAGACCGCGTGCGGCTTGTGGGTGTTTGATATGATCATCACCTGCTGCTGGCGTATTGACGAGTCTTTAGAGTCCTACACAGAGGTTTTCTGGCTCAAGAAAAACGAAATAGGAGCGCATATGAGATATATGCGGGACCGAGAATAATACGTGTATGTGATACTGTATTCCATTCTCGCGATTTGTAACATTGATCGGTTATATGTGATATAGTCGGGTTATCAGATCAAGTGTTGATTCGATGAGTTGTTACTATTGATATTAGTCGGTTATATGAGATATGACCGGATCGTTAAATCAAGTTTTGATTTAATGATTTAATGTATAATTATATATATTTGATATATTACTTTACATTAACTAGTATTGGTTCACTTAAGATGGATTTTCTCACTTGATGTGCACATTGTATATATGATATAGTTTTGTGCACTAGTTTGTATCATGTTTGATGATGCATGCAAACTTAGGTGTATGATTGATTTGAACCATGTTTAGGTTAATGGTTATGGGTTTAAATTATTCACTTATTCATTTTATTTATTTTCTTTATTCCTTTTGGCTAAAATGAAATGGTTGCTAATTTTGTCTTTTTGTTGAAGCTTTGAATTAGTAACCATTTTGTTTTATATTTAAACCTAACCATTAGCTAAACTAGGGTTTGCTCTCTACAAGAGTTAAATCTAACCCAAGGTTGCATTATGATAAGATCAATTGATTTTATTATTATTTCACCATTCTCATGATATTCTTCTTCTTCTTCATCATCTTCATCAAGAAGAAGAAACCTTGCTACCTCCAATGGTGAAATGATCAAATTAGTGAGAAATCCAAATCTAAAGTCAACCCACTTCCTATTTCTTCATCCTCTACCACTTGCCATGTAGTAGAGTGTGTTATCTTCACAAGTTTCTTCACTTGGTGAAGGTGGAGCTCGAGTTTGAGTTGCCTCGACGTAGATCATCTTCGGCATCGAAGCCGACGACCTAGCCCGCCCATTTCTCCGATGAAGCCGACGCTAGAGCCCGGGATCCGATGATCGCAGCGAGGAGACATCATCACGGAGCTATGGAGGTGGAGGACCGGATCTACAAAGGTTGTATTTCCGTTTACCCTTTAGTTAAGTTGTTAACTAGTTATCGGTTACGCCTAAAATTCTAGTTAACGATCTAGTCTAGGGTTTCTCGGCACTTGTAAAATTTGAAATTGGTATGGTTGATACCTTGTGAGACCTCATTAGTGTGCCTAGGAACCCTACAGTGGTATTAGAGCCTAGCTAGAGCCTTAAGCGAAGTGTAGACGACGTTTGAAATCCGAACGAACATCGAAACCCTAACTCAAAATGCTCTCTGGAAATTTTCTGAAAATTTGGATTTTTGTGAATTAAAAATTGCCAAAAAATTCAGCAGGGAATTCTATGAGTTACTGTGAAGCACGTGTGGCTAACTCGACCAAAGAGCCGCGGAACCGCGGCCCCACCCTGGGTTTAGCGGCGGTTCCGCGGCCATTTTGGTGAGTTAGACCACGTGGCTTGCACAGTAATTCTTGTCTGAAAGTGCTGAGTCTTCTGGAAATTTTTATATTTTACTCAACAGTTGAGTTTTTCTGGGGTTGTTTTGGGGATTCGATTATTCGATCGGATTGTCTAATTTTGTCTATGTCTTATCCGGATAATTTTTGAATTTGTTAAAAAAGTTCGACCGGATATAAATACCCACTTTTTCCCCTGTCGGGAAATTTCCAAGTGTTAGATCTTTCCGTGGTTTAATAACGTTCTAAGTAGTGCAAGTAACGCGATGAACCCTCTAGAAGACAACAAACCTTAACTCGATTATGTGACCGTCTTGAACTTCCCTTTGAACCTTCGGGTTTGGGGCAGTACGGCGTGCCACATGTGAGGCGTTGGCTTGACCCTTCTACGGCTAGACCGTTGGTACTAAGGCATGAACTGGTTGCTTTGAAACTTGTTTCATGTGTTGAGCTGTTTTGGGAAAACTTGGGTGTTTGAATGTTCGATCGGAAAGTTTGACATTTTCTATTTATCCGGAATGGGATACAATAATTGGAATTCACAAGTAGTTATGAGATAACTGATATGAATATTATAAACATAGCACTTTAGTCTCAATTGATCGGTTGCCACGGAATTTTGATGTGATCAAAAGTCCGTCGCAATCACGTAGCGTACGCGGATATTCGCCGGTAAACTTAATAGACAGCTACACCCCATAGCCCCGACCAAGTGACTGTAGGAGAACCCCGTCACCGAAAGCATCCGTTCGGGTGCTCGCGGCAGCGGTGTTCCTCCTTGGTGCACTTCGTCGACGGCGTCGGGGGGGCGTCCGTCTACTAAAGTTTGCGACGAGCATTCGATCAGGATGTCGGGAATCTTGTTGAATTGCCCGACTTGATATTGAAAAGTGTTTTCGATTTTGAGACTAAAATGCGGGGTTTATAATTGTTAGGCATGTGATGTCTAAGGAATTCATTTGATTAGGTATGCGATGTCTAAAGAGATTGCGGATTCCAACTGTTGTAGTTTTACACTTTCTTTTCTGTGACCGTAAGTGTAATATGTGATATCGCTGGTTTCGTTGCTTTATGTCAACGACAATTGGGATGGGCATATTTACTTACGTTGATGACATGTGATGTTATGTGTTGCTGGATATGTTATATTGGATCGTCGTGTTTGAATAGCCGGGGTTTTTTATGTGAGATGAGTGTTTTTCATTTTCATTCATGTAAAAACTTGTATGTAATATTCTTTTATTGGGGCACTTCCAGGTTGCGGATGATGTCACCATTTGTATATTATTTACTTTTCCGCATTAGGATAGACCCAAGGAGGGGAGCATAAGTAACCGGGTTCTGGGGTCCATTGGGAGGCATCTCGAGGAGTCGAGTCTTGGTCTCCTAACCCTAGAATTGGTAGGGTTGCTTGCCGCTCTCGTAGGGGTCTAGGGATGTGGGTTTGGCTATTCATCGCGACCGTGGAATCCGTGTTTTATACTGGCTCGTATTAAAAACACGGGCGTCCTAGTATATCCAATATTTCATATATGTTTCTTCTGCTGCGATATCTGTGATGTGATCATGTGATGTTCTGTGATAGATACAGTATATAGTATATATGATATATTATATAGACGTTACTTATGTTTTACACCCGCGCTAGCCCTGCCCCGCTCTGCCGTTAGTTACCTAACCTAACGGTGCACGAGGGGACATCGAAGCGAATGCGGATGGCATAAGTGTACGTCGTATTTATCTATGATGTTTAGGTATTTTAAATGATGGGACTTCATTAATATGATTAATGAAATAAAAGAAACCTAAGATGTTGTGGAATCGAATTTTCAACAAAACAGGTAGCTACAGTTCTTGCTTTGCATCGCGGTGTTCCTTGTAGAACATCCTGCACCTTATTCGATAGGGAAAGGACCGAGATCCCTTCACCGGGAGTGACTCCTTTAGCAATAACTGGCAGATGCTACACACTCGGTTTGTCTTTTGATTGCTTTTAAGAGTTCTGCTTTGCACAGTGATATATATGATATATCCCGCAGCTCATTCGACGAGGAAAGGGCCGACGATCCCTTCACCGGGAGTGACCCCTTTAGCAAAACTAGAAAAGCCTCAAAAACACTCCATTTTAAAATCATTTGATTCTACAACGATATCAAGTTCATTACGCAATAGGTTTTTAGAAAAACCTGTCGTAGCCCTCCGTCATTTCAGATAAGTCCTACTTAGTATTCGTGCTACGTTTGTTGACCTCCGTCAAGGCGTAGTGTGCGGTAGCTAACTAGTATTTATCTGCTTATGCATATGATGCAGATTGGGTTAGGGTAGTCGTACGGCCTTGTTGACCTCCGTCAAGGGTCGTGCGGGTGGGTTTGATTCAATCAAGAAACGACGGGTTGAACTTGACTAGTAGCCTATGGTTTGTTGACCTCCGCCAAGGTCATAGGGTGCTATGGGCAAAATTATCGGGAATTTCAAGTGTTGAAATTTGCAATGAGATTGCATACCTTCTATGAGATAGTTGGATCCCGATACCCGCTGCAAGTAAGAGTTACTCCTGGGAGAGTTTTACACATTACAATTAGCCGATCAAGTAGGTGTCTAGAAGTGTTAACGAGGTTACGCCTCTGGGAAAACGAGGTTTACTATAATTAGGTTCGTGCGAAAGCACGGGGGACCTCCCTCAAAGTACCGACACTGGCCTGGCTGAAAGATTGGCGAACTTGTGGCGTGTAATTAATCCCGGCTAGTCTTTCCTTTTAGGGTTTGAAGGAAGATTTGATAAAAAAAGTGGGAGCCATCCTGATTAGATAAAATAAATAACCAATCTAATCTTGCAAGAGCGCACGCAGAGTGTTTTCTTCTCTCTCTCTCCAGGTAGCGACCATATCATGCCTTAATCAAGATAATAATATGGATGTATTGACCGAACCCGCTTGTTATACTGAGCTGGGGAACGTTGGTCCCGCTCCAACTTATAATTGTTATAAGACAGAGCAGGATATAGGGGAATATCAGAATTCCTATGCCGCCCAAACGAAGAAAGTGCATATGATGCATCTCCTTCGGGTGTGTTCATTACACAGAACTGTTTCTCAGTATCCTCCGCATCCTGGGTATATAATACCGGATCAGGATCCCAGATATGTAATCTGTTACATAGGGCTACAAAAGGGTAGAAAACTGAGAACGGGTGATAAGTTTCATGAGACAGAAACCGGGGCAAGTGTTGCAGCCAAGTCTGTTGGTCACTGTCACCCTGTATTACCAATACATTGATTCTGAACAAATGCTATTAGATACCGAACCCGATATACAAAATCATATCAGTCTCTTTTTTAGTAAAGAAATGATAAAATTTTGTATTGCTGGATAATGTTTTGAACATTTCCTATATCAAAGTTGATCGGTTCAGGCACGTTATCTAAAAGCATTGATGTTCTAAATCAAAATACAGTTCTTAGTATACGGAACACACACAAGAGGAAGAGTTCACATATGAACGAATCCTTCTTGAGGTATTGTAGACTAGGTCATATCAATGCGACCCGACTGGATGAAGTTACATTTAGATGTATATTTAAATCAGTTTGAATTTACATCTTGTGAAACTCGCCAGTCATGTCACAAAGATAAGATGACCATAGCTCTGTTTATTGGAAACAGAGAAAGAGTTAGTGAACTTTTGGGATTAATACATGTTGATGTATGTAGATCCCCTGTCTACACATGCCAAGACCGGTTCTTTGTATTTCATTACATTCTCTGATGATCTTTTTAGATTCAGACATATGTTCCTGTTGAAACACAAGTCCGAACCTTTTGAGATATTCACAGAATATAAGTTAGAAGTAGAGAACCAAAATACGGGTATAAGTATTATGTCCTATGATGAGATCAGGGAGGAGAATACTTGTGCACGGAAATCCTGGACTATTCTAAAGGAGAATGAGATTCTCTCTCAGAATTACTCCTCCGTATACACCATAGCACGATGGTATATCGGGGCGGAGCAGATACACCCTATATGATAAGGTGTGCTCTATGATGAGTACTACTGAGTTACCTATTTCCTTTTGGGAGTTATGCACTTATGAAGTTGCATACCTATTGAATAGGGTCCCGATCAAATCAGTTGCCTACCACTTCATATGTGATATGGAAAGGAAGAGCCCATATCTCAAGTTAGTTAAGATTTGGGGTTGTCCGGCCTATGTCTAAAAGAAAAATCCGGACAAGATCGAGGCAAGGTCAGTTCTGTAGAACTGGAAACGTTCCAGCTATACAAACTACTGCAGATGATTTGATAGAACCAAAGGATTCAGTAGATTCCAACGAACCTCAGCCTCTCCGCCGATCTAGTAGGGTTCCTCACCCACCTGAGAGATACTTTAGTTTCTCTATGACAGTGGGAGTGAGGATTGCATCATGAGATGATGACCCAACTAGTTTTGAGCTGGCCATCAGGAGTAAGACTCTGTAAGAATGGCTGGATGCTTAGCGATCTGAGATGGAATCCTTATACACCAACAAAGTATGGACTTTGGTTGCTTTATCTTAAGGGTTAAATCCCCATCAGGAGCAAGTATATCTTGAGAAGATTACTTGGTGTACATGGAAAGGTTGAGACTTTCAAAGCTAGACTTGTTAAAGGTTTTCATCATCGACCAGGCGTGGATAATGATGAAACCTTTTTCCAGTTCCTATGCTTAAGTCCATCCAGATCCTACTTGCCACGGCTACATACCATGACTACGATATTTGGTGGTTGGGTGTCATGACAGCTCTTCTAAATGATGTTTTGGAAGAAAGCGTCTATAAGTACACTGCCAGAGGGCTTCGTAGACAGTGGGAGCAGCGGAAACGTGTGCAAGATGTTTTATATGATAAAGCAGGCATCGCAGAGTTGGAACGTCTTTTTTGATGTAATAGTCAAACAGTTTGACATCATCAAAATGGTAGATGAACCTTGTATATACAAAAAGGTAGTAGAGAGTATGGTGGTAATCCTCGTAGAGTATGTGGATGACATACTCTTGATAGGGAAAGAGTTTCCTATGCTACGCTCGGTCAATCTCCGCTTATCACATGGATTCTCCATATAGGATCAAAGTGATACCTCTTAAAATCCTGAGTTTTCATCTATGAGATAGATGTTATTTGGGTGTTAGAATACTTACTAGCTGTAGTGAGATGGTATCAATTGATCCTGGGGAGAATCACTGGAAGGGTTCCAGGGTGATAAATACGACTGAATGTCAGTCATAGGCATTGTCTTTACCCTCAGTAAAGGGACGGTATGTTGGAAGAGTTCCAAGCTAGATACCGTGGCATACTAGACGATAAAGGCTGGATACATCGCTACTTAAGATGCTACCAAAGAGGCAGTCTGGATGTATATTTGTTCATAAGATGAACAAAGTTCCCCCCCCCCCCGCATTATGTGACAATGGAGTTGTGGCTTAAGCCGAGGAACGTCCGTACCATCAGTGATCCAGACATATTCTAAGGCAGTATCACCTGATCATGGAGATAGTTGATCTCCAGGGTGTTCAAGGTTAGGAGAGCGGACTCAGACGATAACACGGCGGATCCACTCACGAAGGCCTATTCCCAGAGAGAGACTTTTATGGGATGGTTGAGTATGAGATACTACAACCACTGCTACAGATGGCCCTAGTGCAAGTGGGAGATTGTTAGTTATATGTATGCCCTAGAGGCCATTACTGTACATAGGATGTATATTGTAGTGGATGCTGGGACATATATAGGGAGGACTTTCTTGCTCGACATGATAGTGTGCTATCTGGTTGCTCTTTATCTTAACATGTACACTGATTGTCTCTCTGTTACATGTTGGTAAAGCCCTTAGGATGTGTACTTGACTACCTGGACTATGATGCAGATCATACTAGTGGGGACATGGTAGTCCATAAGTACATCCTTCAAGGTCCCTAGTCGTGGGTGTATCGAGACGGGGCATCGATATACCAGTGTAGACTAGCGTATACCTTCTCGACCCATACAGATGGGCGATGGATGATCCCATATCCATTGGTGTTTGACATCAGAGATCATATACGGGTGCTCAGTGGAGACTGGGTACACTGGACGGACTCGCCGAGAACTCCCAGATGGTATTATACCTCACGTCAGATGACAGTTCTCTGGTGACACTGGTACAGGTTAGTCTGTAGACCTGAGATTGTCATAGAGTCTTGTGTGATTCCCACTGTGCTTTGATTTCCACCTTACCACGTCCAAGAGGGCGTGCAAAACGGTGGCTTTTGGGTACAGTCCCGAATCACATGGAGGCAATGAGCGATAGGAGGGGATTCGTCTCTCCCGGTATAGGGAGTTGATATTGCGCTGTATTCGATTGGCTATAACCGGAAATCCCTGGCCAGGGTTGCTGAGATTTACTGGTAAGTGTTACCAGTAGTTTCTCGAACTGTTATAGACCTCATATCGACACGACTTATCAAGCTATTGGGGTCTGACGTTTACCACCCCTAGACGAGATATGCGACATATCAGACGATCAGACCGGACTGTACGGTAAGTGTTACTGGTTGGATTCACAGGAGTGTGAGCGGGCTTGCTCGTCGATCTTCTGATCGCTCAATACCCGGGTGGCCGTTACGTTTAGCAGACCGCTTGCGGCTTGTGGGTGTTTGATATGATCATCACCTGCTGCCGGCGTATTGACGAGTCTTTAGAGTCCTACACAGAGGTTTCCTGGCTCAAGAAAAACGAAATAGGAGCGCATATGAGATATGTGCGGGACCGAGAATATTACGTGTATGTGATACTGTATTCCATTCTCGCGATTTATAACATTGATCGGTTATATGTGATATAGCCGGGTTATCGGATCAAGTGTTGATTCGATGAGTTGTTACTATTGATATTAGTCGGTTATATGAGATATGACCGGATCGTTAAATCAAGTGTTGATTTAATGATTTAATGTATAATTATATATATTTGATATATTACTTTACATTAACTAGTATTGGTTCACTTAAGATGGATTTTCTCACTTGATGTGCACATTGTATATATGATATAGTTTTGTGAACTAGTTCGTATCATGTTTGATGATGCAAGCAAACTTGGGTGTATGATTGATTTGAACCATGTTTAGGTTAATGGTTATGGTTTTAAATTATTCACTTATTCATTTTATTTATTTTCTTTATTCCTTTTGGCTAAAATGAAATGGTTGCTAATTTTGTCTTTTTGTTGAAGCTTTGAATTAGTAACCATTTTGTTTTATATTTAAACCTAACCATTAGCTAAACTAGGGTTTGCTCTCTACAAGAGTTAAATCTAACCCAAGGTTGCATTATGATAAGATCAATTGATTTTATTATTATTTCACCATTCTCATGATATTCTTCTTCTTCTTCTTCATCTTCATCAAGAAGAAGAAACCTTGCTACCTCCAATGGTGAAATGATCAAATTAGTGAGAAATCCAAATCTAAAGTCAACCCACTTCCTATTTCTTCATCCTCTACCACTTGCCATGTAGTAGAGTGTGTTATCTTCACAAGTTTCTTCACTTGGTGAAGGTGGAGCTCGAGTTTGAGTTGCCTCGACGTAGATCATCTTCGGCATCGAAGCCGACGACCTAGCCCGCCCATTTCTCCGATGAAGCCGACGCTAGAGCCCGGGATCCGATGATCGCAGCGAGGAGACATCATCACGGAGCTATGGAGGTGGAGGACCGGATCTACAAAGGTTGTATTTCCGTTTACCCTTTAGTTAAGTTGTTAACTAGTTATCGGTTTCGCCTAAAATTCTAGTTAACGATCTAGTCTAGGGTTTCTCGGCACTTGTAAAATTTGAAATTGGCATGGTTGATACCTTGTGAGACCTCATTAGTGTGCCTAGGAACCCTACATATAGTACTCACAGGAATGCAAATACCCTATGTATACATTAACTTTTAAACAAATTTTTGTACACTAAAAATGGAGTTGTTACAAACTGCGTACACTAAATCGTTTCTCTTAAGCTGGGAAAACCCTCTATATGAGACTTTAAAAACTCAAAGATACTCTAGCAGTGGGTTTAACCATAAGCACGTCAGCAGCACTAGCTGTACGTAACGGCTACCCAGGTATTGAATGAAAGTAAGGCCGCTAAGAAAACTTGTTTGTATCCTTACTGTGCCTGAAAGTGACAATCTACGTCTGTCCGGTCTCTTCGTCTGAGAATATCGCATACTGGGTCTACGGGGTGGAAAACGTCAGACCTCTAATAACCGAATAAGTCATGTCGATGTAGCCCAAAACCATCCCGAGAAATTACTGATCTCACAATCATTAAATCTCGAATGTCTTGGCCAAGGTCTTATGGTGATGACCAATCGAACACAACACGACATCAACTTCCTATACCGGGAGAGACGAATCCCTTCTATTGCTCACTGTCCTCAAATGCTTCGGGACTGTATCCATCCAAAATCTGTTTGTACGACTCTTTAAAACCGTAGTAACGTAGTGATCTAAGTACAGTAGGAACACACTCGGGACGAATGACGACGTCAGGTCTAAAGACCAACCTGTACCTATGTCACCAGATAATTACTATCTGACGATGGGTATAATACCATCTAGAAGTTCTCAGCGAGTCCATCTAATGTAACTCATAATCTAATGAGCGCCTGTATACTATCTTTGGTGCCGAACACCAATGGTTGTGGGACAGGCCACCATCCCTCGTGGAAATAATAAACGTATACACTAGTCTACTCCGGAGTATCGATGCCCTATCTCGGAACTCCAACGACTAGGGACAATTCATGGATGTGCTTATAGACTACTTAGACCCTGCGAGTATGATCGCCATCATAACTCTAGTAGTCAAGCAAAGATCCTACGGGCTTTGCCAACATGTAATCGAGATACGTAATATAAAAATAGAATATATACATATGTTGAGGTAAGGACAAACCAGATAGTATACTATCATATCGAGCAAGATTGTCCTGTACACATATATCCTAAGTATCCATATATAATATACAATCCTGTACTATACAATAATGGCTTCTAGGACATATATATCCAATAATAATTGCCGAGAGAATATTAGCAACAGGGAAAATTCGCTTGGTGGTTTACACATTGCCAAGGGAAACTTTTCCCTCGTAGATGTTTCTAAATGTTTCCCTCGCTAATGCATATTTTTTTATTAATGAAATACAATGAAAGTTTAATGTTTTCACATAAATGCTATGGACTTTGTTTATTACATAAAAGTCATGAATTTTTAACGTTATAATCATTGGCATAACTATTTATATGAGTTATTGTTTATTTGTTTTCATAGATTATTCTAAAAATCCGCTGTATCGCTCAAACCTCACCGCTAGTAATGTACTAATACAATATGCTATGATTTGACTATTGAGTCAACAAACATGAGTTACTAACTATGATTAAGATTTATGGTAAGGCATTTATGGAGTTACAAGAATCTTCTTCGCCAGAGTAATGTTCTGATGAGGATCAGTCTACGAAGACATGAAGCTCAACACGATCTCTAACTCTGAAGAGAAATCACATGAACAAAATCCTAAAATAACTAAGGATGAGATATGATGGCCTCTTCTCCAAACACAAAAGCCATAGTTTTCCTTTGTTAATAAGCAACTTTTATTCAATAATCAAATCAACTCTCTTAATATAATAACATTCATCCTTTTAAATAGAAGAATGTAATTCTTAACCAAAAAGAAAGAAATCCTAACTAAAAAGGAATGATAAAAAAATAAACCTAAACTAAACTAAGTAGATGTAAATATCAGTGTAAATTGCAGCAAATCTTCAATCAGATCTCAATTCGAATTGTAATCAAATCTTCTGCCGAATCTTTCTAAATTTTCAAGAACCGACCCCTATTTGGGTTCGGATTCGAATCTCTCTTCTGTATCAGACTCCCCGGGTTAGAAAGAACTCAATGTCATGCCATGCTTCCTAAAATACCGCAGCGAGGACGTGACTCGGTTCGCGACATAACTATACCTGGAGGAAACCCAACTTGATACAGTTAAATTCAGCCTAAAATAATGCAGGCAATATACAAGAGCAAGTAAAATAAAAGCTAAGTTTTATTCATTAACCAGAACTTTATTTCAATAAGAAGGTTCCAAAGTTTTAATACATCAATAAGAGGAAAGGCATGAAATAAAGCAAACCCTAAACAGATGGGCGATAAAGGAAAATAAGGAAAAACTAAGTCCTTGTGGGTAGTCGAGATGTGAGCGTAATCCTTGACCATAGCTTTCACTTCCACAGTTCCGTCTTGTTCCACTTCTAGCCTTAATGGATATTTCAAGAGAGATAGAGAGAGACATCCGTCAGCGAGCTATATTCAGGTGGGATTCACATGTGGGGTTAAAGACAACAAGAGTAACTAGAGTGTAATATGAGGTAGGTTAGGTAATAAACGTGTGTCATGAGTAAGTAAGTAACTGTGTGGGTAAGGTATTATTTAATAACTACTTTCCGTAATTTAGTTTGTTTTAGTTTGGTATCGTAAGGATACATGTGTTCTCGAGAGTATTCCTTTAGTCCTACGGAACAACATCATTCATATGCAAGAAGATTAGCATTCCGTTTACGGTCCGGAACCACAACAAATATGATGTGTGAGGTAGCATTCCGTTTAAGGCTCGGAACCACATCAAATGTGATATATAAGCTAGCATTCTGTTTACGGTTCGGAATCACAACAAATATGATATTTGTAAGAGGACTCCCGAGACGTGTCGTACGACCATACCATCAAGTTAAGCGTTAGGTCAGGTAATAGGTTAAGGGTTAGTGCGTAGAACCAACTAGACATGATAACAAAGATTTACTTTCCATTTCGAGTCTTCCTAGATGAACCCCATTTCTAGTGTCCATGCATCGTGCCCTAACCGTAGAAATGTGAGTAAGGTAAAGTAATTCAAGTCACAAGGTTATAAGCATTCATGTAAGGGTACAACGACATATGTTCCCGATAGGGACTTTGTACAAACCATATTCAACCGACGGTTATCAAGTCTAGCATCTCAACAAGGTGTTCATTCAAGTGTTATGGTGTTAAGTGAGCTATAGGATTGATAAAGAAAAGGGTCGATTTCCTTTTGGTCGGAAATTATCATTTTTGGTGAAAGCCGACTAAGATAAATTTGGCGGTATTTTGGCGTAATTTGGGCATCATAACGACGTGATTAGCTTGCATGGATTTTACATGGTTATAAGACGTCACCATGACATCTAGGGAACAAAGTTTATAAGTTAAAAGCTATTTGCTGGTAAGTTAACAAATCGTACAACATTTCGATATCTAAGTTAACAACTAAATTAAGTAAAAAACATGCGAGGTTTTTCGTAACAAAGTTTGATAAGAACGCTAAGAAAAACATAGAAAAATATTTAGAAGAAGTTGGGATTAGTACAAGAGGAGAGACGAAAATCCTACCTCGTGAAGATTTCGCCGAACTCGAACCAACGACTTTGATCAAGTCTTACTCCGATCTCGAATTTTTCTAGAACTCAAAACCGGCAACGTTGCGAAGAGCATCGAAAGACGATTACGTAGAAATTTTCCTGGATACTTTTGAATGCCAGAAGTGTGAGAAAAGTGAACTAGAGTGGGGGCTATTTATAAGAGAGAAGATGCAAAATAGGAAACGTGTGTAATTGATGCTGATAATACCATCATTTATATCTTACTTAATTGCTCGAATAATTGCAAGATATTTAAGTCATTATATTTAAAGGCATAAAAGCTCCAAATAGTACATGCAATAATTAGGAGATGTAAAATTATTTATTACCAATTAATCAGTAAGTAAATTGATATGGTCAAATAATTTTACTTGTATATGTCATGATAAATATTAAATTTATTCTTTTCAAAAAAATTCTGAAAAATCTTTAAAGATCCAAATAATTTTTTAAAAAATAATTAAAAATAATTTTCTCCATTTTAAAATCCTAATAAATTATTTTCCCAAAAATATTCTAATAAACTCTTTTTCCACTCTTTTTAAAACTAAAAATAATGATCCTGCAAGATTAATTTCGTTTTTTTAATAAAACCTAAAGGAATCCTTTAAACAATTTGTCTTTGCAAAATAATATTAAATTCTATTTTAACAGAGATCTAAATAAAATACCACCAAAGAAATATTTAGTCCCAAAAGATAAAATATCCTTTTCTTAATATGCAAAAATTACGGTCGTTACACTCGACCTCGAGTTCGGCTCTTCTTGATCCTCAACATAGCTTTTTTAAAACTAAAAATAATGATCCTTTAAGATTAATTTCGTTTTTTTAATAAAACCTAAAGAAATCCTTTAAACAATTTGTCTTTGCAAAATAATATTAAATTCTATTTTAACAGAGATCTAAATAAAATACCACCAAAGAAATATTCAGTCCCAAAAGATAAAATAGCCTTTTATTAATATACAAAAATTACGGTCGTTACACTCGAACTCGAGGTTGGCTCTTCTTGATCCTCAAGATAGCTTTTTAGATCAATAATATTGAAGGTCGTTGAAACTCCATAACTGTCTGGTGGTTCGATCTTATATGCGTTCTCATGATCGTTGCATTAAAAAGAAAGTCTGAATTTTCCATGGAAGCCGGCTCGAAATATTTGATCCAATTTTTTCGAGCACTCTTAATGGTGCCTCAGCTCAGTCCTTCAGCTTCCTAAATTTACCTCTAAAAATTATTCTGGTCGAAGATTGATCCACACCAAATCTCCAACTGCAAATCCGGCCATTCTTCAATGCTTATCGGAAGATGAATTGTACTTTTCTAACTTGGCACGAATTTATTGATGAAGATTCTTAATGTATTTGGCTATGTCAACATCTCCAACACAATGTTCGGTCTCCAATCAATTCCCCTCGCTCCACCTTGATCGATCTACTGCCATTCTGACCCTAAGCTTTCGAAATTTACCTCAAAGAAATCGTTCTGATTGAAAATTGTTCCACACCAAATCTTCAACCGCAAATCCGGCCAGTCTTTGATGCTTATCGGAAGCTGCTTTGTACTTCTCATTGTACTTCTCTAACTTGGCATGAATTTATTGATGAAGCTTCTTAAGGTATTTAGCCATGTCGGCATCTCCAACACAATGTTTGGTCTCCCATCTGTTGGGAAGGGGAAGTTGATCCACAGAACAATGCTCGCGACGAACCAATCATGCAATAAACAACCACGCAATTAAAAACGAAAAGTTAAATTAATAAGGATACGAGAATAAGTAAATAAGAATCACAAACCAAATAAGAGAGGGATTTGTTAACGAGTTTCACCTACCGTAATGCTAGTCCCCGGCAAAGAGGAATCTGCAATGTCTATTATAATCTTGAATCAAATACACCACGAGAAAACCCTAGGATATTTCTCTCAAATCTCTAAAGATCTAAGCCGTCACTCTCTTATACAACGATCTCTTTTCTATTTGGCTGTTCATAAAACATATAAAAGGTCCATATTTATATACAAACCAATTCTTTAATTAAGAAACTACCATAATTAAGAAACTGTCATAAGACACTGCTTAATTAAGAAACTGGTATAATTAAGAAACTGTCATAAGACACTTCTTAATTGAGAAACTGCTATAATTATGAATCTGTCATAAGACACTCTGTTTACCGCCGGAAACAGAGATGAACCGGAATGGATCGTCTTACCTGAATCTGGGGGCAGATGCTATTTGAATTTATCCATCCACCTCTCCGAAAATACCAAGTTGATTTATGGAACCATATATCGAATTAGACAGACGCGATCGTTGTAGCAGACTTTATCAGATTCCCCCTCATTTTATGAGGGGTTTTTGATTGCGGGGACACTCTTCCATGCAAACGCAAGCCCCTGCAGTTAATTACGTTACGGCATTGCAATAACCACTTTCTCCTTCTCCAGCAGTTCATTTCGTGTCGTGTGTGTTTTTTGTTTGTTTTGGTTACCCGTGGATTGTATACGGACACTAGTTCATGTCGTCGCCCGTAGGGCGCGGATTAGTCCAAATCCGTATATTTTTAGGTTTGGGTTTTGGGTCAAGAATTTGCTTGACGGGATCCACTTTGGTAGCTTGGTTTGCCAACGGGAGTGAACATCGGACGCAAATCTCATATAAATGAGGTCCGTCAGTTCATGGGATATTTGGGTTTGATCTAAAGATCGTTAGTCATATTTGGGACTAAAATCAACTTAGAAGCAAATGAGCGTATGAGCTCAATTATTTTAGTTTAAGGACATCACGGTCTATTATCGCCATATTTGGAGCGAAAATTAGTTTAAGGACTTTTCGGTCCATTATCGCCCTGTTTGGGACGACGCGCCGTATTTGTGGCAACACACTAGTTTATGGACATTTCTGTCCCACATTCCCATTTTGGGGACATAATTTAGTTTAAGAACATTTCGGTCCATTATGCATCTTACGTGCACGTGTATTTATTACATGACGGAGTGAATAATGGTGATATAGAATGCACCCAATTTGTGGTGCGGTGTGATTTGAAGTGCGCACGTCAATTTGGAAGTGCGCACGTCAATTTGGAAGTGCATTAATGTGGGATGGAAGGAGTTGTTGGTTGTCGGGACCCGCCACCTCTCTGAAGACGTTGAGGAATTACAATGACATATATCAGAGGTGTGAAGAGATGTACTCTTAAACCAAATCCCGTATTTGAGGGAAAGTGGATGATGGACCTAAGAATCGTTAGTTATATTTGAGACTAAGATTATCTTAGAAAATATGGGATGAATATCATTTTGGATATTATCAATGAGAGATCATTAGTCATGTTTGAGACTAAAATCAGTTTGGCAATCATGAGCAATATGGGCTCGGTTAATTTAGAATCAAAGAGGCTTAACCTCAGGAAATTTACCCCATTTAGGCTGAGATTGGGTTTATATACTACCTAGTAGTGTTAAACATTAATATATGCAGTGCTCACGTGTATTTCACGTGGGGTGCTGGAATAGTGCTGAGCACTAATCTTCTCTGGCGCTCATGTGTGAAACATGTGAGATGCTCAGATATGGGCGCTGCCAAACCAGTGCTAAGAACTTAGTCATTTTGACTGAACATGGAGTGCCAAGCACTTTGCATGGCATGTTTACCGTCGGAAACAGAGACGAACTGGGATAGATCGTCTTGCTTGAATCTGGGGGCAGATGCTATTTGGATTTATTCGTCCACCTCTCCGAAAATACCAAGTTGATTTATGGCACCATATATCGGAGGTTTGGACATATGCGACCGTTGTAGCAGACTATATCAGATTCCCACTCATTTTATGAGGGGTTTTCGATTGTGGGGACGATCTTCCCTGTAGGCGCAAGCCCTTGCAGTTAATTACTTTACCGCATTACGATAACCACTTTCTCTTTCTCCAGCAGTTCACTTCGTGTCGTGTGTGTATTTGTTTGTTTTGGTTGCCCGTGGATTGTATACGGGGACTGGTCTATATCGTCGCCCGTAGGACGCGGATCAGTCTAAATCCGTATATTTTAGATTTGGGCTTAGGTTTATTTAAGGACCGTTAATCTGGTTTGAGATTAAGATCAACTTATATATATGAGCATTTGAGCTCAATTTATTTTAACTAGGGATACGTTAGTTTAATTTGAGACTAACATCAACTTAGCAAAATTTCAAGGATCATTTTTATTTCAGATCCAATAACATAGCATTTGGGCTCAGTTGTAAGAAAACCTCAGAGACCTAGCCAATTTGGGCTTAGTCTGCTTAGTCTTTTCTTTTTGTTCATTCAAAAGTGCTAAGCACTTATTTGGACTATATTTGTTCAGCCCTTTTCTTTTTATGTAAAAGTGCTAAGCACTTATTTGAGCTCTGACGCTCATATGTATATAATGTGAAGCATTCAGTCATAGGCGCTGGCCAATGAGTGTTGAACACTTCAGTCGTTTGGCTAATCATGAAGTGCTAATCACTTTTTATGGCGCCCACATGAGGTGCACGTGGTGCGTTGGGTGCTGCCCAATCAGTGCTAAGCACTCAACTGTTTTGGCTGCATATGGAGTGTTGAGCACTTTTTATGTGGTGCCCACGTGAAGAGCACGTGAGGCGCTAGGCGCTGCCCAATCAGTACTAAGCACTCAGCCGTTTTGGCTATTTATGAAGTGCTAAGCGTTTTGGCTATTTATGAAGTGCTAAGCACTCTTATTATTTTTGTGGCGCCCATGTGAGGAGTATGTGAGGCGATGGGCTTCTTCTTTGGGCGCCCACGTGTTTATCACATGAGGCGCTGGGCGCTTTTGTGAGGCGTTATGTTCTTTTCCTTTTCAGAAATTGAGTCTCTGTTAAAGGCATTTTAACCATTAATGATCACCAAAATCTTTGTTTTGAAGATCTGGGATCAAGTTTTCTTTTAAGAAATAAGTTCTTTTATAAGAACTACGTTTCTTTTAGGGTCAAACCCTATTTTCTGAGGAATTAAATCCCCATAGGATAGGTTCTTTTTCCTAGTTCTTTTCTGAATTTTTGATTCTCAAGAACAAGATCTTCCCGATGAGAATTAAATTCTCAACTTGTGGGAGTCTTGTCTTGTGGATTTCTGATCCAGAAAAAGAACTAAGTTCTTTGAGATGGGTTAAACCCTTAAACAGGTAAAAGAGATATTTTTATCTCTGTGTTTTCTTTACCTAGGTTTTTTTTCTTAAAGAGAGAAGTCTTCTTCTTTGAGAATTAAATTCTCAGTTCTTTTGAAAACTTTCTGCCTCTTTTTTTAGAAGTTTATAGGGGGTTCCTCTATCTGGGTGCGTTTCTCCCTGTGTGTCTGTCTCTGTGTCTCTCCCTGAGACTTGAAGTCTTGGGTTCTTTATATAGTGGAGGCAGATTATTAACCTGTTTTGAGAAAATCTCTCATTGAGAGATTCCAATTGATTTAATTCGTCTCAAAATTGATCTGGGTAATTTTACCCACCGTTGGATCTTTGATCCAAGGGTTTTCTTTTTTACCGAATATGATTTCTTGTTTCTAACAAGATTGGGGAAATATTTTCCCCTATACAGAATTTATTCTGTAAAATGATGATTTTTAATCACCATTGGATTTTTAATCCAAGAGTTCTCTGTTTTACAGAGAGCAATCTTTTTTGTTTATAAAGATTGGGGAATATATTCCAAAAATTGGATCATTGATCCAACTGAGTGTATCTTTATTATTTAGAAAGATATGGGAGATATTTTCTCGTAATAGAATTGGATTCTATATTTTGATGATTTATCATCCCCGTTGGATTTTTGATCTAACGGCTCTGGTTAACAGAGAGTATTGTAGAATTTAATTCTACCTAGGCGTTGGCGCTCACGTGTTGTGCATGTGGGCGCCACTTAAGAATTTAATTCTTAAAATAGGTATTCAGTGCTTTGCACATTGGCACCCGCATGAGGAGCACGTGCGGCGCCATATAAGAATTTAACTTTTATTCTGGAAGCACTCATGTGCTTTGCACATTGGTGCCTATATGAGGAGCACGTGAGGCACCATCAAAGGATTTAATCCTATAAAATTGGCTCTGGCGCTGGCGCCCTCGTGGAGAGTGTTAGTTATGTGTATAATCTAGAGGCCATTATTGTACATATGATGTATATTATAGTGGATACTTGGACATATATAGAGAGGACTTTCTTGCACGACATGATAGTATGCTATCTGGTTGCTCTTTGTCTTAACATGTAGATTTGTATTGTGATACTGTCTTACTCTCACATGTTGATAAAGCCCTTAGGATGAGTACTTGACTACCAGGAGTATGATGGAGATCATACTAGTGGGGTCAGGGTAGTCCATAAGTACATCCATTAATTGTTCCTAGTCGAGGTTGTATCGAGACATGGCATCGATATTCCAGAATAGACTAGCGTATACGCTTCTTGACCAATATGATGGGCGATGGATGATCCCACATCCATTAATGTTGTCATGCCGCGCTTCCCAAAATACGGAATACGATGGGTTGACAAGGCCAGCCATGCTCCTACGGTCAAGGAAATGTCCTGCCGTAGTCACACTTCGGCTTCTAGTTTTAACTGGTAATTAGTAAATAACACGCAGGTAATGAGAAATGAAGTAACTGAAACAAAACAATGTAAAGAACTGACCTGATGGGAAACAAAGGGTATAACCCTGGATGGTAAATCAAGATGTCCGTGATGTGCGTCTAGTTCTGGTCCAGGCTAAATCTTCTCCTCACACTGAGCATGCATACTCAAGTCGTCAGAGCGACACAATAGCAATCGTATATATATAAATTCATGTGACAATTCTAACAGTGATAGTAGATATATATAACAGTAGATCAATAGTAGTATGGGTATGAACATGCAGTAATCAATGCAGCGGAACAGTAAAAGCAGTAGAATGATATGCTACGTATGTCAACACAGTAAGTAAGGTATATCAATGTCAGTATCCCTATCAGTCTTTAAGTCTCACTGTACAGGTCACTAAGTCTATCGTCAGTCCAAGTGTGAGAGTCAACCACTCGCGAGTGTCCTCCACCCAAGGGTAGAACCCAAGGGCAAAGGACCATGGGCCCAACATGTATATCACGGTAATAATCATGTACCCTGTAAATCTCCATATATCTCCCTAAATATATAAGCCGGCATGGGACTCCCGAGATTCTGTTGAACTTACACTCAAACTACCCCACACCCCGTGGTCTACATCAAACGCTAACCATAACCCTAAATACCAATCGGTCTGTGACAAGTCTGCGCGAGAACTGGAGGCAGGACCTCCATCAAGCACGTCCCGACTAATACCTAAGATAAATGGCAGTGTCTGGTGCCTTATCTGTGACACCCGTGCAAGAGCTTCCATAAGTGTCCCATATCACTTATAGTCATACGTACACGCGTCCCACAGACGTCGACAATGCAATAGAATCATAAGGTTCACTGATTGTGTACAAGTACGTATCACTTTCACTTATTCATTGATACACGAACACTAACGTACTTGCCACAATCATCACTAATACCTAACACTGGGTAATGCACGTTATCACTAGGTTATCAATGCAATGATATGGGTATGATATGATGCGTAAACAGTATATAAAGTATGATTAGGGTGTCATGAATCGATAATCTACCACTTGCACAATTTATCATAAATCATATGTTTACAGTTTAGCGAAATAATGAACGGGGAATAAATAAGATTTTCAATTATCTATCCATCAAATTTAGTTTCATGTCAATCGGGTTTCAGGATCATTAATTATAGCCATTTCATTTTAAGCATTCACGACTGGAAATCCGGTTTCAGAATCGGAAGTCTGTTTCGCAACGCATTTTAATCCCAATTGGGATCAGATTTTAGCGACGCTACTGTTGAATGAAATCTATAGTTTTCAGTAAGGTTTTCAACACAATGGACGGATCTTCAATCGCATCTGTACGTTAGGAGTTATACACTATTCAATACCAATATGTCAGTTCTGATTCTGTTCTGGACTGTTATACGTCCACATTTATTAAATTACCGATTAAATATCAAACGATAATGAAATAGGATGAAACCACTTGTGTTGTCTTGCTAACAGATTCACCTATGATAAACAGTGGAGTTCCATAACCTACGAGTTAAGGAAACAGGGTGGTGTTCATTACGGGACAGCAACTAACAACTGGAGTCGCTCTGGACTGCAGTCCAGAGTCGCGCTCCGATCCAATTATTGTCACAGTTTAAGTACAGGAATATCTGGAAACTAGTATAGGATTAAATTTCGTCGAGTTGGCTTCGATTTGAGCCCTCGAACGCATCATTCCACTATGTATATAATTTATGGTGATTTTAACGGTTTTCAGGTACGAGAAAATTCCAGTTTTACGAGTAAACTTGGGGGTAGTCGTTTTAGTCGTTAACGGTCAAATTTGCCAACGAAATTCACACACTAGGTTCACAGCCATACGGGCCAGCTTATACAATCGAGTTCCGTCAAATTAAATGATGATTTCCTACGAGAACATATATCGAACAATTATGTCGTAATATTTAACATAAAGTAAAACATGGGATATATATGATTTTAATTTGTAATTAACAAAAGGTAGCATGAAGTAAGTAGAGAACTTGCCTGGAGACGATAAATTGATGGAACGGTATGCACGGGCACGACACACGCGGCAACGGCGATTTTTGTAGGTGCTCGACGTATTACCGGGGCACGACCGCGACGGCTAGGGATGCAGTGAGGGGGTGTCTGGGCTGGGGGTTGCTGGTGCTGTCGAGGCCGATGGAGAAGGGATTGCAGAGGGGGGGAGAGAG
This sequence comes from Agapanthus africanus, assembly GCA_030015575.1. Taxonomy (NCBI): domain Eukaryota; kingdom Viridiplantae; phylum Streptophyta; class Magnoliopsida; order Asparagales; family Amaryllidaceae; genus Agapanthus; species Agapanthus africanus. The sequence goes on along the minus strand of JASDDO010000022.1, from coordinate 559,761,842 downwards.
AGATATTGGGAGAGAGAGAGAGTTAAACACACACAGAGAGAGAGAGAGTTAAACAGAAATCGAGAACAGAGGAAGAGAGAGGTAGAAAGAGAAAGAATGAGAGGGACAGAAATCGAGAACAGAGGAAGAGAGAGGGGGAGAGGTCACAAAGAGAGGGGAAGGAGAGAGAGAGAAGTGCAGAGGGGATCTCGATTATAGAGGAGGAGGGTGATGAAGGCAGCGAAGGTGATGGAAGGAGGTCGAGGCGGCGCCGGCGGTGGTCGGGTTTTGATGAGGAGGAAGGAGATGGGTTCGAGTATGAAGATGACGGTGTAGGGGTGTGTGGTTGATGGTGGTGAGGGTTGTGGTGATGGTTAGAGGCGGAGGAAGAGGAGGTGAATGGTGGTCGAAGTCGTCGTCGTCGACGGCGGAGTGACGAAGGCAGTGGGGAGCTCGAGGGGTGCTGTGGGTTGGGTGAGGGAGTAGAGGAAGAGAAGTGATGAGAGTTGGAGGGATGGGAAGATGATTGCGAGGGTAACGGCGCACGGGCGTGGCCGACAAGAGCGTGGGCGTGGGCGGTGGAGGCGGCGTGGGTTACGGCGAAGGAATGGGTCGCGAGCGCGAAAGATATAGCCGTTGGAGAAGAAGGAGGGGCGAAGCGGGTCGGGTCGGGTCGGGGAAGCGGGCGTGGGAGCGGGCTGCTGGGGAAAATGAGTGGGCCGGGCCAGAGAAATAATAAGGAAATTGTGAAGGGAAATAGAGTGAGGGCTGGGCCGAAAAAGAGTTGGACTGGCGGCTTGGGCCAGCGAAAATCAAAGAATTATTAATAAAGGAGATGGGCTGAGGGAATTTGAATGAATTAATTAAATAAAGGGATGGGCTTGGGGGTAAAGAAAATATAGGATATAAAAGAATAGGGTTTGGGTTCATCAAAAGAAAAAGGATTATAAATATTGGAAGAGGGCCGGGCTTCTGGGCTCGGTGAAATGAAAAGGAAAAATGGTGGGAAAAAGAGTGTGGGCTGCTGGGGGAAAAATTTGGCTGGGATTTGAATGAATAAATTGAAAGGTTTGGGTTTAATTGATAAAATAAAAATGAGGGTTAGAAGAAATAAATTTACAAATAAAATAAATAAAATTATAAATAAGAATAAATATAATTCTAGAGTAACAAAATATAGATTTTGGTATAAAAAGGGATGGGTATTACATCATACCACCCTTACAAAAATTTTGTCCTCGAAATTTAAAATAGAAGATAAGTTATACAAATATAGGAGAAATCTATTATATTGCAAACTAACACATAAAGATTTACTAGAAATACGTGGACGAAGAAATTTGAAGGTATAAACATGTAAAAACAACATACAAAAGATAAGTTTAAGTAGGTATAAGGCAGGAATAACTATAAGAGCAAACTACGTATATACGGGAATATAAATAACAACAATAATGAACAATATCATTCGAGGCGTACTCGAAAAAATCGAAACTCAATTATGTGCACGTATAAGTATATCAAAGGTAGCGCGGCAGAAAAATAAGTATAAGGCACAATCATTTATAATAGTAAATATAGGCATAATGCCCGAAAGATAAAGTAACGACAATAAAGTAGTGAAAGATTTGTCGGTAGGTTAAAACATTTTAGGATAATGTATCTATCGGCTAGTTTAAAATAACTTAGAAAACTCATATAGTGAAAATAAGAAACATAGAACAAAATATACGCGGTGTACGGTTGCGCTACAGAAAACGAGGATAATAATAGCGTACTTAAAATACATAAAGCGGAGTAATCAATAACACGCATTCTTTGATAAATACAAAGCAATGAAAACTAAATTTTCGAATAACAGTGTCCCTAAATATAGTTAGGGTAACAGGGAAAAACACAAAGAGGTATAGGGCTAGCTAGGGTAACGATTACAAGGGAAGGTGGCTCATTCAGAAGGTTGGAGTATGGCGGCTTTAGGCTGAGGATCAAGGAGATTGGGATCGGGTCGGCATGGGAAGTAAGGGTGAGCAACAATGGACTACAAGGGAAAAAGTATGGGAATGGTGACGGTCGGTACATCATTTGAATCAAAAATTTGAAGGGTTAGCGAACTCGAAAATTTTACTAAAATTTTCGACTCCCAGAAGGATCTCAAATGAGGCACAGACGGAGGATGAGGGGTGGACCTCTAAAAATCGGGTATGGTACTAGTTAATCTTAGTGAGGGTTAGAACAATGTAAGGAGTAGGGGTGAACAGATCTCAGTAGGAAAATAATTGTATAGAAGAAATAATCGGGTATCAAGTGAACTAAGAAGATCAAAAGATTAGTGAACTCAGCAATTTATTTCATTCCAGAAGATTTTAAACAAAGCATTCTCAAAGATGAAAGGTGGCCCTAAACTATACACAGTTTTATTTGGCCCGAAAAGACAACATCTAAAAAAATCTAGTCTCGTCAGTCGCGGTTGTGGAGATTCAGCAGGTTGCGGTAGGCTCGCGCACTCAGGTAGGGACGTCCATTTCCATAGCGCCTCGCGGGGATCGCCAATGGGAGTTCTTCCACAGCAGGGTCTTGTCCTTCTGGTCCTTCCTCCTCGGCTGGAGCTTCTTCATCGAGGTCTGATTCCATGTGATTCTCTTCTTCTGGATTTTCTTCCACGGGATTTTCCTCCACTGGATTTTCTTCGATCGGGTCTTCCTCGGGATCTTCCTCTATCGGGTTCTCTTCAGGGTCTCCTTCCTCTTCGTCGGAATCGCCTACCATGTCAAACTCCGGGGCGGTTGCTCCTTCGTCCTCTGAATCGCTGTTTCCGAAATTGACCTGGGGACCGTTGATCTCATCGTCAAAACTCATCAGCGTGTGGTCTAAGGAAACACATGACTGTGCATCTTCATTTAGATGCAGTGCTGCTCCAGGGTGGGCCATGGCCTGAAAAGAAAGAGTCATGATTAGACAGTGGAATACATCAAGAAAATAGCTAAGTGTACGAAGTATAGAAAGATATGCGGTGGCAGGAACTGAAATCAAGATTAAAATGCTGTGATAATGAATAGTATGAATAAGGGGAAGAAGTAGAGAATATATTACGATTCAAGTTTTATTGCATTCAACTAAAAGTTCGACAGATACAAGATTTCAAACAGAAGGAAATATTTTTAAGAGGATGACAACATTATTACTGAAATTAGAAAACATAAAAATTCTTCTTTGATTGCTAGACCGCTGCATTCTCGTCACGCGAGTTGGATCCTGGGCTGGGTCCGCCTTATTCTTAAAGTTCGAACTACGCAATAGTCATCACTTGGCAGAAGTGGGCAATGTGGATGAGTCTCCTCCTTGTAGCTCCTTCCTTTTTGGGCAACCGTTGATGAGATGTTCGCTGGATCCGCAAATCAGAAATTTCCCTTGGGCGCGGCGACAATCCCTCTGAAGGTGTCCTGGCCTCTTACAGTACCCACAACATGGGGTCTTCTGCTGCTTCTGTCGCGGGGAAACAAATTGGCGTTTCATCTTCTTCTCTTTTCCTCGTCTAACGGGGATCCCTTTATGATTGGAGACAACCTTCAGAAGCATGTAGCAAGTAGAGAACTTGCCTGGAGACGATGAATTGATGGAACGGTATGCACGGGCACGACTCACGCGGCAACGGCGATTTCTGTAGGTGCTCGACGTATTGCCGGGGCTCGACCGCGACGGCTAGGGATGCAGTGAGGGGGTGTCTGGGATGGGGGTTGCTGGTGCTGTCGAGGCCGATGGAGAAGGGATTGCAGAGGGGGAGAGAGAGAGATATTGAGAGAGAGAGAGAGTTAAACAGAGAAAGAGAGAGGTAGAGAGAGAAAGAATGAGAGGGATAGAAATCGAGAACAGAGGAAGAGAGAGGGGGAGAGGTCAGAGAGAGAGGGGAAGGAGAGAGAGAAGTGTAGAGGGGATCTCGATTATGGAGGAGGAGGGTTATAAAGGCAGCGAAGATTATGGAAGGAGGTCGAGACGGCGCCGGCGGTGGTCGGGTTTTGATGAGGAGGAAGGAGATGGGTTCGAGTATGAAGATGATGGTGTAGGGGTTTGTGGTTGATGGTGGTGAGGGTTGTGGTGATGGTTAGAGGCGGAGGAAGAGGAGGTGAATGGTGGTCGAAGTCGTCGTCGTCGACGGCGGAGTGATGAAGGCAGTGGGGAGCTCGAGGGGTGCTGTGGGTTGGGTGAGGGAGTAGAGGAAGAGAAGTGATGAGAGTTGGAGGGATGAGGAGATGATTGCGAGGGTAACGGCGCACGGGCGTGGCCGACAAGAGCGTGGGCGGAGGAGGCGGCGTGGGTTACGGCGAAGGAATGGGTCGCGAGCGGGAAAGATATAGCCGTTGGAGAAGAAGGAGGGGCGAAGCGGGTCGGGTCGGGGAAGCGGGCGTGGGAGCGGGCTGCTGGGGAAAATGAGTGGGCCGGGCCAGAGAAATAATAAGGGAATTGTGAAGGGAAATAGAGTGAGGGCCGAGCCGAGAAAGAGTTGGACTGGCGGCTTGGGCCAGGGAAAATCAAAGAATAATTAATAAAGGAGATGGGCTGAGGGAATTTGAATGAATTAATTAAATAAAAGGATGGGCTTGGGGGTAAAGAAAATATAGGATATAAAAGAATAGGGTTTGGGTTCATCATAAGAAAAAGGATTATAAATATTGGAAGAGGGCCGGGCTTCTGGCTCGGTGAAATGAAAAGGAAAAATGGTGGGAAAAAGAGTGTGGGCTGCTGGGGGGAAAATTTGGCTGGGATTTGAATGAATAAATTGAAAGGTTTGGGTTTAATTGATAAAAGAAAAATGAGGTTTAGAAGAAATAAATTTACAGATAAAATAAATAAAATTATAAATAAGAATAAATATAATTCTAGAGTAACAAAATATAGATTTTGGTATAAAAAGGGCTGGGTATTACAAATGTTTGACATCAAAGATAGTATACAGGTGCTCAGTGGAGACTGGGTATACTGAACGGACTCGCCGAGAACTCCTAGTTCGTATTATACCTATCGTCAGATAGCAATTCTCTGGTGACACTTGTACAGGTTAGTCTGTAGACCTGAGATCGTCATAGAGTCTTGTGGGATTCCCACCGTGCTTTGATTTCTACCTTACCACGTTCAAGAGAACATGCAAAACGGTGGCTTTTAGGTACAGTCCCCAATCATATGGAGGCAATGAGCGATAGGAGGTGTTTCGTCTCTCCCAGTATTGGGGGTTGATGTTGCGCTGTGCTTGATTGGCAATAATAGGAAGTCCCTGGCCAGGGCTGATATGGAGATCTACTGGTAAGTGTTATCAGTAGTTTCTCGACCCGTTATGAGCCTCACATCGGCACGACTTATCGGTTACTAGGGTTTGACGTTTACCACCCCTAGAATGGATATGCGACATATCAGAAGAAGAGACCAGACTGTACGGTAGTGTTACTGACAGGCTTTACAGGAGAATGAGCAGGCTTGCTTGTTGATCTTCTGATCGCTCAATACCCGGGTAGCCGTTACGTTCAGCTAATACTGCTTACGGCTTGTGGGTGCTTGATCTGATCATCACCTACTGCCGGCGTATTGACGAGTCTTTAGAGTCCTACACAGAGCTTTCCTGGCTCAGGAGAAATGAAGTAGGAGCACATATGTGATATGTACGGGACCGAGATTAGTACGAGTATGTGATACCGTATTCTATTCTCGCGATATGTGATATCGGTCGGTTATATGTGAAATAGCCGGGTTATCGAATCAAGTGTTGATTCGATAAGTTGATACGTATAATATTAGTCGGTTATATGTGATATAGCCGGATTATTAAATCAAGTGTTGATTTAATAATTTAATGTATAATTGTATATTTGATATGCTAATTTAGATTAACTAATATTTGCTCACTTATACATTTCTTTTCTCACATGTGCACACTTAATATATATGTGATATATATTATTTGTGTTTTCTTTTTTGTGTCATGCTTGATGAAACACACTACATGGGTGTATAAGACTCATACCATGCCATTAGATAATTAGGATTTTGTTTATCTAATGCAAATATAAGTTGGTGGGAATTAAGTATGGTTGCAAGCTTTGGAAGCTTGTGGAAACCATTGACTTAGTCCACTAAATTTGTCTTGCATTAGATATTTATTAACCTAACCATGATCTTTAGCCATGGTTTATTCTCTACATGAGTTATATGTGATATGAACTCACCCATGGTTGCCATTCACTCTCTCATCCATTATTTGCTTCATCTTCTTCATTGAGCTCTCTAGCTTTCTCAAGAAAAAGAAATAGAGTGAGAAAATTAATTCTAAAGTGAGCAAAAATACTACTTCATCATCCTCTACTAGATTATCCATTTATTTTAGGGTGTTAGCTTCACTAATCCCTAATTAGTGAAGAGGTAGCTTGAGTTGGTGTCTCCTCAAAGTAGATCATTTTCGGCCTCGAAGATCATTGAGCAAGCTCGTTCATTTCGACTAGTGGAGCCTACGGAGAGTCCGGATCACCACTACTTGGAGCGAAGGGACTTATACACGGAGCATTTGAAGTGATGGACCGGTCTACAAAGGTTGTATTCCATATTCAATTAGATGTAAAGTTTTTTACATATTGTATTGTCTAATCTCAAGTTAAGATTCTAGTGTTGGGGTTGTTTAGCATGGCAAAATTTTTAAAATGGCATGGACGATGCCTCTCGAAACCTTGCCATCGTACTAGGTAACCCTACAGTGGTATCAGAGCCAAGCTAGAGAATTAGACGATGTTTGTTAGATTACGAAACCTAAACTACTTCGTAACTTGAAACATTGAAATCTAGTTTCTGTCGATTTTTAAAAGGCCTAGAAATTTTTTTAAGCAGCTGCAGAATGTTATATGAGATGTAACATGAACACTGAACAAATACTAACCCATTTCGCCGGTTTTGACCCGGTGACATTCCCAGAATTTTCGAGCCGGCCAACCCCCTATTCTCTATTTTTGTTCGTATTCATTTGGTGTTCTGGTCTCTGGGTTTTGGTGTTTCAGGTGTTGCTTGTTTTTTCTAAAATTGCATGAGATGTTAATTTTCTATAAAGGCAATTCGAAGTGTTTTGTAGTCGTAATTCTAACATTGTTTCGGGTTATTTAAACGGCGTTAAAAGTTTCGAACGAATATCAAATACCCAAGTTTCTTCCTCGCTGGAAATTTTCCAAGAGTTGGATTTTTCCAAGTTAAAGAACATTCAAAAATCATGCAAGTAATGCGATTAACCCTCTAGAAGAACGAAACCCTAACTCGATTCTATGACCGTAAGAACCGCCGCCAAACCCAAGGGTTTGCGGTAGTTCCACGGCGCCATAGGTGAGGCAGGGGTTGGCCCTTCTACGGTTGGTCCATAGCTACTGTGGCATGTTCTGAGTATTTTTAAACTGTGCTCAAGTGTTGAGCTCTTTAGGAAATTTTGGGTATTTGTTGATTCGATCGGAATGTTTAACATCGTCTAGCTATTTGTGGAATATGATACAATATTTGGAATTCATATTGTTAGGCATGAAATCCGAAGTATGTGAGATTTCGGGTTTATGATGTCTAAGGTGATTGTGGATTCCAAATGTTGTAGTTTGGCATTTTCTTTTCTGCGACCGTAAGTGTAATATATGGTGTATCGCCGGTTTCGTTGCTATATGTCAACGACAATTGGGATACGCATATTTACTTACGTTGATGACATGTGATGTTATGTGTTGCTGTGATATGTTATATTGGATCGTCGTATTTTGAATAGCCGGGTTTTTTTTATATGAGATGAGAGTTTTTTCATTTTCATTCATGTAAAAACTTGTTTGTAATATTCTCTTATTGGGGAACTTCCGGGTTGAGGATGATGTCTCTATTGTTGTATATTATTTACTTTTCTGCATTAGGATAGACCCAAGGTAGGGAGCATAAGTAACCGGGTTCTAGAGTCCAGTAGGAGACCATCTCGAGGAGTCGAGTCCGAGTCTCCTAACTCTAGAATTGGTAGGGTTGCTTGCCGCTCTCGTAGGGGTCTAGGGATATGGGTTTGGCTATTCATCGCGATCGTTGATTCCGTGTTTTATACTGGCTTAATTTAAAACACGGAATTCCTAGTATATCCAATATTTCATATTTTTATCTTCTGCTGCTGATATTCTGTGATGTGATCACTTTATATGCGTGAGACGAATGCTTTATTATTCTATATATGATATATAATAAATGTTGCTTATGTTTTGCACCCGCGCTAGTCCCTCCCCGCTATACCGTTAGTTAAGTAACCTAACGGTGCATAACGGGACACTGTGGTGAATGCGGATAGCATAAGCATACGTTGTATTTTCGTTTCTTCTGTGATGCTTAGGAATTATAAATGATGGGACTTCATTAATGAGATTAACGAAAAAGAAAGAAACCTAAAAAAGGATGTTGTAGAATCAAATATTCAAAAAGGGTTGCTCTAGTTTTTTGCTTTGCATAGCGGTATTCCTTGTAGAATATCCGGCACCTTATTCGATAAGGAAAGAGCCGAGATCCCTTCACCGGGAGTGAACTCTTTAGCAAAAGCTAGCATATGCTACAACTCACTCGGTTTTGTTTTTGATTGCTTCTATAGTTCTTGCTTTGCATAGTAGTATTTGTGAAATATCCTGCACCTTATTCGATAAGGAAAGAGCCGAGATCCTTTCACTGGGAGTGATCTCTTTAGCGAAACTAGTAAAAGCCTTAAGAACACTCATTTTCAAAATCACTCGATTCCGCAACGATATCAAGTTCATTACGCAAAAGGTTTTTCTAAAAACCTGTCGTAACCCTCGGCCATTTTAGGAAGTAAAGTACTTAGTATTCGTGCTGCGTTTGTTGACCATAGTTAAGACGCAGTGTACGGTAGCTGAGTGATGTCTTCCTACATAACATATGATGCGATTAATTAGGACAGTCATATGACTTTGTTGACCATAGTTAAGGGTCATGTGGGTGGATCTAATTAATCAAGAAATGACGGGGAGAACTTGACTAGTGCTTATGATTTGTTGACCATAGTTAACGTCATAAGTCACTAGGGGCAAAAGTATTATCGGGAATTTCAAGTGTTGAAATTTGCAATGAGATTGCATACCTTCTATGAGATAGTTGGATCCCAATACCCACCGCGAGTAAGAGTTACTCCTGGGAGAGTTTTACACATCACAATTAGCCAATCAAGTAGGTGTCTAGAAAGGTGTTAACGGGGTTACGCCCATGAGAAAATGAGGTTTATTTTAATTAGGTCCGTGCGAAAGCACAGGGAACCTCCCTCAAAGTACCAACACTGGTCTGGCCGAAAGATTGACGAACTTGTAGGGTGTAATTAATCCCGTTTAGTCTTACTTTTTAGGCTTTGAAGGAAGATTTGATATAAACAGTGGGAGCCATCCTGATTAGATAAGATAATAATCAATCTAATCTTGCAAGAGCATACGCTAAAATGTTTTCTTCTCTCTCTCTCCAGGTACCGACCATGTCAGGCCTTAATCAAGATAATAATATGGATGAATTGACCAAACCCGCTTGTTATACTGAGCAGGGGAACGTTGGTTCCGCTCCAACTTATAATTGTTATAATTCCGAGCAGGGAATATGGGCATATCCGGATTCCCACGCCACCTAAATGAAGAATAAGCATGTTGATGCATCTTCTTCGGGTGTGTTAGTTACCGAGAACTGTTTCTTAGTACACTCTACGTCCTGGGTATTAGATACCGGATCAGGATCCCAAATATGTAATATGTTGCATGGGCTAAGGAAAGGTAGAGAACTGGGAATGGGTGATAATTCTGTAAGAGTATGGATTGGTGCAAATGTTGCAGCCAAAGCAGTTGGCGAATATCACCTTGTATTACCAAATGGTAATAAATTGATTCTAAACGAATGCTATTACATTCCGAACCTGATATGCAATCTTATATCAGTTTCTTTATTAAGTAAAGAATAATATAATTTTGTAGTACAAGATAATATTATGAACATTTTTCTGAATCAAAAGTTGATTGGATCAGGCTCGTTAAATAATGGCATATACGTTCTAAATCAAACCACAGTTCTTAACATACAAAACACACACAAGAGCAAGAGTTTAGAAATGAATGAATCCTTCTTGTGGCATTGTAGACTAGGTCATATCAATGCGACACGACTAGCTAAGTTATATAAGGATGGATATTTGAATCCGTTTGAATTATCATCTTATGAAACTTGCCAGTCATGTCTCAAAGGAAAGATGACAAAAACTCCGTTTACTGGATACGGAGAAAGAGTTACAGAACTCTTGGGATTGATACATAGTGATGTATGCGGTCCCATGTCTACGCATGCCAGGAATGGTTTCACGTACTTCATTGCATTCACTGAAGATCTCTCAAGATACGGACATGTGTTCCGGATGAAACACAAGTCTGAAGTTTTTGAGAAATTCAAAGAATATAAGCATGAAGTCGAAAACCAGACGGGTAAAGGTATTAAAATCCTACGATTCGAGCAGGGAGGTGAATACTTGAGCATGGAATTCCGTGACTATCTAAAAGAGAACGGGATTCTCTCTCAGGTTACTCCTCCGTATACACCACAGCACAACGGTGTATCGGAGCGGAGGAATCACACTCTATTGGATATGGTGCGCTCTATGATGAGCACTACTGAGTTATTTATTTCCTTTTGGGGTTATGCGCTGGAGACGGCCGCACACCTATTGAATAGATTTCCAACCAAATCGGTGCCTATCACTCCATATGAGATATGGAAAGGGAAGAGACCATCTCTTAAATGAGTTAAGATATGGGGTTGTCCGGCCTATGTTAAAAAGCAAAATCCGGACAAGCTCGAGGCAAGATCATCTCTGTGTAAGTTTGTGGGATATCCAAAGGAGTCCTATGGATATATATTCTACCACGGTGAGGAACAAAAGGTGTTTTTTTCTCAATATGCCACCTTTTTAGAAAAGGAATTTCTTGTAAAAGAAATTAGTGGCGAAGATGTAGAGCTGGAAGAAGTTCCAGCGGCACAAAGTACAAATGATGATTTATTGGAACCAGAGGATTCAATAGTTCCCAACGAACCTCATCTCTGTTGGATATAGTGCCCTCAGAGTCAATTATTGGATCACAGGCACGTGATTGCAATGATTGAGGGAGGACCTATACCGGTAGGACAGTCTTACTCGAGAGGTTTGTATACTATCTGGTTTGTCTTTATCATCGTGTACTGCTTTAGGTGACCTTACAGGTCACTATTGCACGTTGATAGAGCCCTTAGGATTCTTGCTTGACGACCAGCAGTATGATGGCGATCATATACGTGGGAGCTTGGGTCTATAAGCACATCCTTAAAAGGTCCCTAGTCTTGGTAGTTTCGAGACAGGGCATCGATACTCCAGAGTAGATTAGTGTATACAGTCGAGACCCCGACGAGGGGCGGTGGCCGGTCTCACAAGCCACTGGTGTCAGTTGGTTCACTTAAGATGTATACAGGTGATCATTGGGTTATGAGTACACCGGACAGGACTCGCCGGGAACATGCTAGTTGGTATTATACCTGACGTCAGATAGCAGTTTCCTGGTGACATGTGTACAGGTTAGTTCATCGACCTGAGATCGTCATTTGTCTCGTGTGAGTTCCCACTGTACTTTGATTACTACCCTACCACGGCTCTAAGGAGTCGTGCAAACAGGTTTTAGTTGGGTACAGTCTCGAGCCACATGGAGGCAAGTGAGCGGATCGGCAGGGGTTTCGTCTTTCCAGGTATTGGGGGTGAGATCGCGCTGTGTCTAGAAGAGCCATTACATGAAGCCCTCGGCCGAGGCAGGAGATTTACTGGTAGGTATTCCAGTAGTATCTCAGGGTGTTCTGGGCTACACTCCGACATGACTTGTACCGCTTTTGGGGGTCTGACTTTTCACCAACCCCCTAGGCCCGACATGCGATGCTCATAGACGAACGGACTGGACTGTACGGATATTGTCACTGACAGACTCTGTAGGGTATCAGGATGATTTCACTCATCGAAGTCCCTTTTGGTCAATACCTGGTAGCCCGTTACGTACGGCTAATACCTCTGACGTGCTAGTGTTTAAATTCACAGCCAAAGTATTGACGAGTCTTTAGAGTCCCCCACAGACAGTTTCTCAAGTTTCGGACGAAACGCTATAGAGGCCATATAGGTTTATGGCAGGGTTCGAACGTACGCGTGCACTTGTGCACGTGTTATGTTTCGGACGGATAATACTAGCGGGCTTTGGTTTAAGCCGGATCCTAGTATTATACAGTGTAGATTTTGTCTCATTGCATTTGTATTCGGTCGGAATACAAATGCGGGTATTTATATACAGTCGCGGGGTTTTCCTGTAATTAATTACGGGATCGCTTTTTAAAGTTGCCATTTGCATTCCGTTTCGGCCATTTTCCTTTCTTCCTTTCTTTGGCTGAAAATTGATGGGAGGGGCTTATTTGTAAAAGTGGATTTTAGAAAATGGAGGGTGACTTTTTGTGGCACAAGGTTGGTTCATGATTGTTCATCATTACTTGCTTTATATGATGGGATTAGGATGAGACTTTGTGGTGATAATTATTCCTCATCATCACACCTTTTCCTTATACTCACCTACTCTACCTTGTGCTCACCCCCTTTGTATTTTTCTCTCCTAAAAAAAAATGACATGGCCGCCCACTTCTTTGGGGGATTCTTTTTGGTGTGGGAAAAATGTCATTCTCATTTGGCTTGCTACAAAATTCCTCAGCCCATCTCCATAGTTCATTCCTCCACCTCCACATCCAAATGGCAACTTCACTAACCCCTTGAGACAAAGGTTTCTACACTTAGTCTACAGTAATCTTGGACACGTCGGCTTGCCAACTTCGTGTCCGAGTTGCCTCGGTCCAGAGGTGGGAGCCCGTAAAAAAACTCGGTGATGTGGTGCCCTTCCGACGAGGAGACCGGAGATCGGAGATGCCGCGGGGAGATCGGGATGGTGGCCGAAGACCGAAGGACATGGATCACTCGGTATAGCTCTCTACCCTTTCTCTAGTTTGCTAGTAATAGGTTAATAGTCTGATGCGGGTTTATAGTCCGCGGTAGCGCCGGTTTCTAGTTAGAAAAAAGTTTTTGTTTCCACATTTTGGCCTCAGAAAGAAGGCTGGGGCGCTACCGTAGTCTTACATGGTATCAGAGCCACGCCATTAACCTTTACTAGTTTGCTCTAGCATGTTTAGAACTTCGATTGGGCGAAAATTTCATAAACTGGATTTCCAACTTGACAGTTTCTGTCGAAATTTTTTAGTTCTCAAAAAATTATTTGGTATATTGCAGAAATATGTGCAGGATTTTTTAAGAGAACTGAGAAAATTTGGTGGACTGTTTTCACTGTAGCGCGGCGGTTCCGCGGTCGTAACCACGTTTTGGCCGTGGATCAGCGGCCGTACTGTAGCCACAGTGCACCAAATTTCTTCAGTAGGTCTCTGTGTTGGAATTGGGGTTTTTGGTATATTCTGTTTGGGCCCAGATTTATTTTAAGTGCTACAGTTGTGCTTGGGGCCCACTTCGAGAAATTTTGTCGATCGAAAATTTTAAAACATGTTAGTTCACAGTATTTACATTATATCTGCGACCGGGAATGTCATTTGATCAGTAAATCCTATCTAATTGCTATAGTCCTTTTAGACGGATTTGCGAACGTGACATTCACGTTGATGTTCTGTGTTGTGCTGTGATGTTGCGGATTTGTCGTGGTGGATAGCCTAGATGCAATGGTAGTATAGTTTGATTGTATATGTACATTTGATATTGCGGGGCGAGCGTCCGACATGTGGACTGCCGTCACTGCCTGTTTGTATATTATTCTTTTAGGGCATGACCGGGCTGAGGTCGATGTACCCGTTGTATATTTTACTTTCTGTACTAGGATTACCCCCGGAGGGGTGCACGGGTAGCCGGGTTCTAGAGGGCAACGGGCCCGCATCTCATGTCTTTGAGACGCAGGGGGCTTCACTCTAGAATTGGCAGGCTATTCGTCGCACTTGTAGGGGGTACAGGTTGACCCAAGGAGGGGTGCTCAAGTTGCCGGATTCTGTGAAGTGCTGGGTGGTCCATTCACGTTGCTGAAAGGGGCTGCCTCGCTTCAGGTTTTGGCGGGTAACTTGCCGCACCTTTAGGGGTCTAGGATTTCATTGCACAGGCTATCCACACGACCAGGGGAACGTCGGGTTTCAGTAGCGGCTCTATGAAACCCGGGGATCCCAGATTATCTGTATTGTTCTGTGATGCTTATTACATTTCTGTGATGTTGCATTTTATCACGCCTTGAGCGAATATTATATATTGATATATATACTAGTAGATGTTGTATATGTTTTGCATCCGCGCTAGTCCAGTCCTCGCTCTGTCGTTAGATAAGTAACCTAACGGGTGATGACGGGACCCAGTGGCGAATGCGGATGGCATATACGTACATCGTATTTTCGTTCTTTATTGGTGTGATCAATTGATGTGACTGCATTGATTTGGATCAATGCAAGCTAAACAAACCTATTCTGATGTTGTTGGAACATTTTTCAAAAAAGGCTGTTATTACAAGGACGTTCTCTTTTGTTTTGCACAGTGGTATTCAGTTGGAATATCCCGCACCTCAGTCGACGAGGCAAGGGCCGAGATCCCTTCACCGGGAGTGACCCCTTGGACAGAAGTTTGCGTCAGGGTAATAACTTCACTATAGCCGATTGCCTTTTGCTTTGCATCACGGTATTCAGTTGGAATATCCTGCACCTCATTCTACGGGGAAAGAGCCGAGATCCCTTCACCGGGAGTGACCTCTTTAGCAAAGGTTTTCGCCACTATATTTTTATAAAAAGTTATCCGGTTCCTTCAACGATATCAAGTTCATTATGGTAAAAGGTTTTTCGCCAAAAACCAACCATAACCCTCCGTCATTTCAGATTAGTATTGCTTAGTATTCGTGCTACGTATGTCGTGCTCAGCCGAGGCGTAGTGTGCGGTAGCTCTGTAATGCTTTTCTGTCTTATAGATATGTGATTGGTTAGGACAGTCGTACGGTCATTTTGGCTCAGTCAAGGACTCGTGCGGGTGGGTCTAATGCAATCAAGATAATGACGGGTTGAACTTGGCTAGGATCCTTTGATATGTTGGCTCAGTCAATGTCACTTGGGTCCTAGGGGTAAAAATCGCATCGGGAGTTTCTAAAGAAACTGAAACTTGCCAGATATGCGCATACCTTCTGGAGTGTGATAATGTGAGTGGATTCCATCACATTATCATGCGATGATAGTTGGATCCCGATTTCCACTGATGAGTTGATTTACTCCTCGGGTGATTTCGACTAATTCTTCTTTCAGGTTTGGAGAAGAATTTGACGATACAGTGGGAGGTTTCCTGATTGGATAAATTGATAACCATTTTGATCTAGGTTAGAGTGCATGCTGAGTATTTTTTTTCTCTGTCTCTTTGGTAGCGACCATAGCCCGATCCTTGACTATGATTCAGTGACCAAGTTGACCGAACCTTCTTCAAAAACTGGCTTTTGGATTGTCAAAGTTGCATACCTCATTGCCACTCCTACTTTTACCCTTTTCTCCAGAACACCCCGTATTACTACGAACGTCCACTTCCATTGGATAAAACCATCGTATGGTTATATACGAACTCAAAGGAACTTATTCGAGGATGGTTTCCGGTTCTGGAGAAAACGAATAGGACTATTCAGTTGTCTTTTCCTTTTACCTTCTCTCAGGTTGCGAGTGTTCCTTAGATTAGGACAGTACACCTATTACGCTTATTGGATAGTCTTCTTCCAAACCATAGGCAGGTGCCGAATGGTGGGGAAGGAAGAAAACCAATTAGCCTAACGAAGGTGTGCAGAAGGTATTAAGTAAAGACAAATAAAGGGATTAGTAAAAGGGCAAAGTAAACTGCGACTGTCATTCACGACCAAACCGAGTATTTCATTGCCACTCCTACTTCACTTTTGTATTTCTCCGAAACACCCCGTATCACTACGAAGATCCACAGTTTATTGGATACTCCATCGTATGGTTATATACGAACTCGAAAGGAACTTGTTCCAGTTCGGGGATAGATTCTGGTTCAGGAGAAATATGAATAAGGTTTTATTCAGTTGTCTTTTATCTTTACCTTCTCTCGGGTTGTGAGTGCTCTTAGGATTATGACAGTACACCCATTATGCTTATTGGATAGTCTTCTTCCAAACCATAGGCTGGTGCCGAACAGTAGGGTTGGAAGAAACCATTTAGCCTAAGAGGGTGTACAGAAGGCAATGACTAAAGACATATAAAGGGATTTGGAGAGATGGCAAAAAAATATACGGTTACAGTTGTGAATCTGATAATGGAAGAGGCATTACTAGGAATACCCGGAAGCCCCTTTGAAACATTTTCATGTTTCAGTTTCACTGTGCATTGTTAATAGAAAACTGATTTCCCAATTAGACACTTGCTCCAGGGTATGTATTTACCAGGTTTGATTCTTACATCTGTATAGTTTTACAGATGATGAGTGGGAGTAAGTTATTGGGAATTAGGTGATTATCCTCATTATATCAGGATTCGTTGTAATTGGTGATATTTGAGGAAGTCACCTTGGTTGTTTGCCGGACGATAAATTTTTGGTTTTGAATATCCGTTGTTATGCACCAATTTCAAATTAATATATCTGTACGTCTATTTTTATAGAGTGAGATATAATTTTTTGAAATTATGTCTATGAAATTTACCTATATCAGTGGATGGTTAGGTAAGGAGCATTAAAACAGCAGTGTAATTCTTCTTAACCATAAGTACAGTTTTCAACCTATGACACACAGCAAATGAGTTATTAGACTCAGCGGACTTATACAAAGTATTGTATGTTGTCCAGTGTCCATTAGGACAGAGGGGTTGGTACTCGCACTATATTCTGTTTACTTAGGACTTCTTTAGTTCTTAGACAAGTGTTTCGTAGAAACACAAGGTCCAAGTTTTGAGAAGTTATAGGTATAAGAGTAAAGTAGAGAACCAGGTATTGCAAGTATCAGGATTCTTCAAGGTGATCGAAGATGTAGATACTCATGTATGGTATTCAGATGATAGTAATGATTAACAGAACTTGCTTCTCTTTCAGGTTACTCATAATTGGAAGCATTCCTAAGTTGAGTAATGCTGATCGGCCTCCTTCCATTTAGTTGACATGCACTGGAGACAGCTGCATGATTTGAATCTGGTTCTAATTAAATCAGTGCCTCTGTTTCTATATTGGATATAGAACGGTTCATATCTTAACGATGTTAAGGTACGGGGAGTTGTCCAGCTTATGCTTAAAACCAGACTCTGGATAACTCAAGGCACGTTTCTGTAATGGCTGTTTGTGGGTTGACCCGAGCTATGACGATGGTTGATTTTCTACCATCTGGAAGATCAATAGTGATATTGTTCTTCACTCGCCACAGTTTTAGTAAAATGGATTTTTCAGAAAACAGTAGTGGGAGTATGGTAGAACTGGAAGTGATTCCAGAACCGCAAACGATTACTGAAAATTTGATAAGAACCTAAAGATTCAATCTGGATTGACATTCCATTGGCCACTCTGCAGATATGGTGGGTAACCTCAGGCACTCGCGAGGTACTTCGGTATGCTCAAGGACGGTGACAGGGAGGTTCTTGTTTACCCAGACTTGACACTACTGTTGTTCCAGGCTATGAGACCCGACAGGAGGATGAGTATAGCGTCGTTCTGAACTGGCTTTAGAAGTGCACGTGTATATTATTCTTCCAGAGGGTTGTCATGGTCAGTGGGAGCAGCGGAAGCATAGTGGACAAATGGCTTATGTCTATTTATAGACTAAAGCAGATATAGCGGAGATAGATCATCTATTTCTGATGTGACAGTCATGGGTTTAACTTCATCAGAATAGGGGATGGATCTGTTAAGAAAAGGTAGTAGGGTGTGATGTCCTGGTATTTGGATGACATACACAGAGTAGGAAGTAAAATTCCTATACTACGATCAGTTATACTTTGGTTGTCACACAGTGGTTTCTCCACAAAGGTTATGGATATTATATTAGATATTCTGGTTACTAGATCTATGTTTTTAGATCTGGATTTGGGTAGTTTCCCAATCAGGGTACTTTGACAGCATTCTAAAGGTGTTTTAGAATGGATGACTCCTGGCACGGTAGTGTACCTGCAGGTGATGGAGTCACCCTCTCTAAAGGTGTCTTACAGACTAAAGGGGAGAGGAATGTGTATGATTGGCAGATCACTTGCTTAGGAAATTGAGTCAATCATGAGATGTCAAGTACCACACCAGGCGTTGTTTTTGCATTAGATGAAATAAGTTGATATTAACCCAATCCGGGAGAAACGATCGGAAGCAGTTTTGGAACATAAGTGGATTTTCTAGGGATATGATAACGACAGCCTCTTTCGGGGGACAGTTATCATTTCAGGCTTCCAAGGTGACCTGGATGACAGAGTGACTGTCAGAGTTATAGTTTTCCCTCTAAAGAGGGGCAGTATTTTGGACAGATGGTCCGAGCGGATACTGAGGGAGGTGTGGCACAGCTTACTGATTAAATTCAGTTGTCAATACAGTCTAAGAAGTTTGGATTTGGAGTTCATTTATGAACTAGGTCCCATCAGATATCCAGACATATTCTAAGACAGGTATTGCTCATTTTGGGAGATAGGTTTCTCTGCGAACTTGAGATTAAGAGAGACATAGAAAGAAACATCAGGGCGGATCCACTAGCTGAGGCTATTCCCCGAACGCAATAGTTTCGCAAATGGGTTTTGTGAGACTGATTAGTAGAGGAGTTGGGTGTTCGGTATCACACGGGCTGTGAGTATGCGACATCGCAATAATTAGCCTTGAGTGCAAGTAGGAGATTGTTGGATATAGTGCCCTCAGAGTCAATTATTGGATCACAGGTACGTGATTGCAATGATTGAGGGAGGACCTATACCGGTAGGACAGTCTTACTCGAGAGGTTTGCATACTATCTGGTTTGTCTTTATCATCGTGTACTGCTTTAGGTGACCTTACAGGTCACTGTTGCGCGTTGATAGAGCCCTTAGGATTCTTGCTTGACGACCAGCAGTTTGATGGCGATCATATACGTGGGATCTGGGGTCTATAAGCACATCCTTAAAAGGTCCCTAGTCGTGGGAGTTTCGAGACAGGACATCGATACTCCAGAGTAGACTAGTGTATACAGTCGAGACCTCGACGAGGGGCGGTGGCCGGTCTCACAAGCCACTGGTGTCAGTTGGTTCACCTAAGATGTATACAGGTGCTAATTAGGTTATGAGTACACCGGACAAGACTCGCCGGGAACATGCTAGTTGGTATTATACCTGACGTCAGATAGCAGTTCCCTGGTGATATGTGTACAGGTTAGTTCATCGACCTGAGATCGTCATTTGTCTTGTGTGAGTTCCCACTGTACTTTGATTACTACCCTACCACGGCTCTAAGGAGTCGTGCAAACAGGTTTTAGTTGGGTACAGTCCCGAGTCACATGGAGGCAAGTGAGCGGATCGGCAGGGGTTTCGTCTCTCTCGGTATTGGGGGTAAGATCGCGCTGTGTCTAGGAGAGCCAATACACGAAGCCCTCGGCCAAGGCAGGAGATTTACTGTTAGGTATTCTAGTAGTATCTCAGGGTGTTCTGGGCTACACTCCGACATGACTTGTACCGCTTTTGGAGGTCTGACTTTTCACCGACCCCCTAGGCCCGACATGTGATGCTCATAGACGAACGGACCAGACTGTTCGGATATTGTCACTGACAGGCTCAGTAGGGTGTCAGGATGATTTCACTCATCGACGTCCCTTTTGGTCAATACTTAGTAGCCCGTTATGTACGGCTAATACCTCTGACATGCTAGTGGTTAAATCCACAGCCAAAGTATTGACGAGTCTTCAGAGTCCTCCACAGACAGTTTCTCAAGTTTCGGGCGAAACGCTGTAGAGGCCGTATAGGTTTATGGCAGGGTTCGAACGTACGCGTGCACTTGTGCACGTGTTATGTTTCGGACGGATAATACTAGCGGGCTTTGGTTTAAGCCGGATCCTAGTATTATACAGTGTAGATTTTGTCTAATTGCATTTGTATTCGGTCGGAATACAAATGCGGGTATGTATATACAGTCGCGAGGTTTTCCTGTAATTTATTACGGGATCGCTTTTTGAAGTTGCCAGTTTGCATTCCGTTTCGGCTATTTTCCTTTCTTCCTTTCTTTGGCTGAAAATTGATGGGAGGGGCTTATTTGTAAAAGTGGCTATTACAAAATGGAGGGTGACTTTTTGTGGCACATGGTTGCTTCATGATGGTTCATCATTACTTTCTTTATATGATGGGATTAGGATGAGACTTTGTGGTGATAATTATTCCTCATCATCACACCTTTTCCTTATACTCACCCACTCTACCTTGTGCTCACCCCCTTGTATTTTTCTCTCCTAAAAAAAATGACTTGGCCGGCCACTTCTTTGAGGGATTCTTTTTGGTGTGGGAAAAATGTCATTCTCATTTGGCTTGCTAGAAAATTACTTAGCCTATCTCCATAGTTCATTCCTCCACCTCCACATCCAAATGGCAACTTCACTAACCCCTTGAGACACAGGTTTCTACACTTAGTCTACAGCAATCTTGGAGATGTCGGCTTGCCAATTTCGTGTCCGAGTTGCCTCGGTCCAGAGATGGGAGCCCGTAAAAAGACTCGGTGATGTGGTGCCCTTCCGACGAGGAGACCGGAGATCTGATATGCCGCGGGGAGATCGGGATGGTGGCCGAAGACCGAAGGACACGGATCGCTCGGTATAGCTCTCTACCCTTTCTCTAGTTTGCTAGTAATAGGTTAATGGTCCGATCCGGGTTTATAGTCCGCGGTAGCGCCGGTTTCTAGTTAAAGAAAAGTTTTTGTTTCCGCATTTTGGCCTCGGAAAGAAGGCTGGGGCGCTACCGTAGTCTTACAATCTCCACCGATCTAGTAGGGTTCCTCATCCACCTGAGAGATACTATGGTTTTCTCATTGATGGTGGGAGCGAGGATTGCATCATGGAAGATAATGACCCAACTAGCTTCGAGCATGCCATCACAAGTGGGGTCTATATGAAATTGCTGGATGCAATGCGATCTGAGATGGAATCCATGTACATCAACAAAGTATGGACTTTGGAAGTTGCTCCCGAAGGGGTAAAATCCATTGGGAGCAAATGGATCTTTAAGAAGAAACTTGGTGTAGATGGAAAAGTTGAGACTTTCAAAACTAGACTTGTTGCAAAAGATTTTCGTCAACGACCAGGTGTGGATTATGATGAAACCTTTTCTCCAGTGGCTATGCTTAAGTGTCACAACCCGAAATATTAGCTCGTCATCGGCACTTAAATTACGCAACGTCTACAGGCGTAATGTAACCTAAGTAAGCCGAAACCTAGAAATCTAAACCTTCCAACAGAAGTAAGTATTGAAAACATTTATACAAAATTTGGAAACCTTAAGTACAAAAACCTTAAACTCATTTTTCTTTTCTGTTCATAAAAATTTCGGCAGTATCTCCTTTGTAAAAACTAGCCCCGAAACGGGTATAACAAAGAATAAAAAGAAAGCATCCCCAAACGGGAGCAAAACATGCCCAACGGCGGAAACAACCACCACAAGTATAAATAACAAGTATACGACGCCCAACGGCGAAGATCAACACAAAATATAATGAATGAAGCAAGACATCAACCCCAAAGAGAACACAAAAACCCATCGCTCAAGTCTCGCAACTACAAGTCTTCTAAGTCTTCAACATAAACAAATACTAGTTTCTGATTTGATGGAGTTGACTAGATACAATATGAATAACAAATAAAAGAGGGGCACGATCCAACATGTACCACCTACCAAAGCAAAACACCCGAAAGCAAGCTGTGTGCCAGCGATACCGCTACTGATCCAAGCGGACAACCTGCAAGAACTAAGGCACAACGGGGGTGAGTTGCCAACTCGTGAGTAGAAAACATCAACAGGTAGAAATCGAAATAAACAACGATTCCTAGGTCAACTATATCATAAAGGTAATACTATGATATCTAAGGTGACCGTATCTGCATATGTGCCAACAACATAAACAATGCCTATCAGCAAGTGGATCTCATCCAACAATATAAATAAACGCATGTATGTATGTGGATATCATCCAACAATAAAATCAATGCATGTATGCGGTGGATCTCATCCAATAATATAATCAATGCATGTATGCGCGTGGATCTCGTCCAACAATATAATCAATGCATGTATGCGGGTGGATCTCGTCCACGTGTCAACCACTGACACAACAACTCCTGCATGTAAATATCATAAAAGAATATGCAGGTAAATATAAGGATATAAATCAATGTGTGTCCCTCGCGACACAACAAAATCATGGAATCCTGAGTGTCCAACATCGACACTCGAAACATCATGAAACCCGTGTCCAGTATCGACACGTAAATCCTCATAACTCAGACGCCGTCACCACGACTGGCCCTGATGTCATGTCCGTACATCACTCCGGTCGGTATCCCCACGATAATCGCCGAGTACAAATACTATCACCGGTAGGTACTTGCCCAGCCTTCCAGGCTCATTGCCATCATCTGCAATCTTCTTGCCGAGGGGAACCATATCGGGCTCCACCATGTACCCGCATATGGCCCACTCCACTCCTCGCATCGGGTATATAACACAAGTCTCAGAACCGAGAAAACTCATGGTGGACGCACTGAAATATCATATCATGAAAAACCGGGTTTTCAAACAATATATAGTTTCTTGAAACACCCCCACGGTTCTCAAATCCATAAATCACATGAAATCCATATCTCAATGCGTAAATCCATGAAAACTTATATATGCAACATAAAACAGCAATATGAGCATATTAAGGGATAACCGCTCTTTTAAATGAATCCAGCTTTTAAAATATATTATGCGGTTCCCAAATCCTCTGCAATCAAGTGCAGCATCATATGAGGTGTATATGTAACTGTAGCAAGATATAAGTATCTACATGTAAGTAAGTATGTATGATGTATTTCATAAGCGCAATAACAAAAAAATCAACGTCTCAATATCACATGTCAATACAATACCACTTAGGGGTATATGCAGCTATAGCAAGATATGTGGGTGTACATGTCAGTATGTATGCATAAGGTACATGTAGCTGTAGCAAGTATATCATGGCATGATGTAGCATTACTACTGTGTAGTGACATAGCAATTATCGATGATGAAGTGTGTGAGCCAGTAATCTGTGTAAGTATAACATACGCATCATCGATAATGGTGTAGGTGTACTAGCACATGTATATGGAATGCAATGCGAATAATATGAACGTAGCATAAAGTACATCTTCAGCTAAATGCGATAAGGTATACGTGTCTACTATAAATCCAAGTCGGTGAATCTATCAATCGGCATACAGCCTCACAACATCACGTACGGTACAATCCATCGTACGGCATCCTCTAATCAAGGGTATGGATAAATCAATAGGTAAAACTCATCGCGTACGGTAACCCATCGTACGGCGGCATTAAACAAATAGGGATTCTATCAACCTATACAACAACGGGGGGTACGGATCTAAGTCTCGTACGGCATATCACTCATTATGCAATCATTATCCATATATATATACCTATCTCTCAGGTCACATCCGCATAAATCTCGTATCAGGGGACAGACAAGGTATCAACAATCTCTTATCGACTTGCATCCATATAACGACACATCAGCCAAGTCATCATATCTCATCGTATACTCTTTTCATCGCATCAATCTCTCACATCAAGTCATTTTACATAAGCATTACATCAATTGAATCTCCTGTCATGCTACTCTAAATCTCATACTTAAACTCACGCAACTACAAATCTGTATGTATATTGTGATTCATATTCACCTTTCATATCCTTTTATCAATCTGAGACATCATTCTTATCATGTTATGTCCAAGAGTTATGTCCCTAAAGCCTTCATCTCATATCTCGATATATATTCAATCATTAATATCACCTCTAATTATATTTTAACCACATCTATTGTTTTCAAGTGTAGGTTCCTCCTACAGTATTCTATGTATATATCGGCTTCCATTCATAAATTTGCGGGGGTACTATACGCCATCCACCCGACTTCCCCCGTAGATATAAATCTACTCATCTGCTAAACTCCTTGCTTAGCCGTAGTCGATGCGCTTCGTCGTCTCGGAATCCACGCAAAAGTACCTACAATCAATATGAAATCACAAAGCTATTAACATCAAGTTCCGAAATCCAATACGGCACGCGGTGCACTCATAGGTTAGAACCTATAGCCTACGCATGAAAAACAACCAAACAACTCTCGTCGTTGACGTACAAACATCCAACGACCAAATACAATATCAAAACTCGAAACCAAGAATCCAAATACCCGAAAACATAGCCAAAACCCTAACTAGGGTCACTATTCATGAAAACCGCCATGCCAAAAACCCAATCGTATCAATACTCATTCACAACCCAATAATTATTGTAGATAATAATATATACGTCATCTCCCACGTCAATTAAAACCCACGTCTAATCTTATCGAAAAACTAGTAAGCACTTTATATCATTTTAGCTCAAGTCTAAATGTTTACACAAATTCCAGCGATCACAATCATCGCAAAGTAGCTTAACTAAGTCATCCAAACCCTTACCACAATTTTAATCTCACCCCAAATATGATTTACTAAAAGTTAGTTTTCTACTAAACTCAATTAGACAAATAAGGAAAAATCACAAATAACATTCTCCCACTTTGATTAAGTTTTCCAAATCTACACATCTTGATTAACCATTTTAACACATCAAAAGCCTAACTTGATTTTCAAACCGTTTTCATGAAAATTCTAAACATGCATTTAAAGCTATATTAAACATCTAATAAGCAAGCTTTAAAGATTTAAACAACAATTTAAAGATTAGGGTTAGAATTTATACCTCCTCAAGAACACAAACTAGCAACAAAGTCCAAATTTGACCCTCCAAAATGAAGTCTTTCTTGAAGATCTAAGCAAGTTTAGAGATGAAGAATGATGGGTTGTAATTTGTTTATGAGTTTGTGGGATTATTGGAGTATTTTTAGTGATTTATTTGAGCTTGGAATGATGAAAATGAGGCAAGAACCAAGAGAAGGCAGAACAAGGGGGAGGTTTTGGCCAAGGCAAGAAATGAGGGGGGTTTTGTGAAATGAGTGGAAATATCTAGCTAAAAAATGTAATAAATGCTCATTACACTAGTAAAATAGGGGGTTGCCCTTACGGATATTGAAATCCGTAGGGGCAGATTTAACTAGGCCCTACGGATTAATCCGTAGGGCTAAAAGGTTTCCTCTACGGGCCCAGACGTCCAAGAATAAAAATATTAATTCTTAATTTGGTGTTTGCCCCTACGGAGCCGCAAACCAAGGACCTACGGGCAAATCCGTAGGGGCAACTAAATATCGATTTAATAAAGGCACAGATCGATCGCCTACGCTCACTTTCTTCCTCTCTCTCTCGATCGCGCGCGAAAAAAATCCCCAAATCGCCACGCCGTTCTCGTCATCGCCACCGCCGTTCTCCTTGTCGCTACCGCCGTTCTCGTCGCCACCGCCGTTCTCGTCGTCGCCACCGCCGTTCAGGTCGTCGCCACCGCCGTTCAGGTGAGTAAATCTTCAGGTAAATTAAAGAATTTTTTGATTATTTTGGGCTTAGGGTTCATGGCTGGGTCTGGGGTTGCGCGCGCGAGTTGGGGTTCGGCAGGGGTCGCGGTCGGGGTCGGGGTCGGGGTTGGGGTTAGGGTTAGGGTTGGGGTTCGGCTGCTGCTGGGGCTGGGGTTTGCCTTAAGGTTGGTGTTGGGGCTTAGCTGGCTGCGCTGGGGTTTGGGTTAGGTTGGCGCGGGGCTGGGCTGGGCTGGGGCTGGGGCTGAGGCTAGGGTTAGGTTGGGGTTAGGGTTAGGTGGATTGATGACAACAAAATACCATAATTTATAACTATATTACTCATCTAATGTGTATGGCATGTGAAAGCTAGATGAAGGTCGAGGCAAGCACAACAAATTTGTTGGATGGGACAATGTCAATAGGAGCTCAATGCTATTTGGAAAAATAATAATTCAAAGACATAGTGGAGTTTCCGATTGGTGGCATGGACTAGTTTGATGTATGTAGTTGGTTTGATTTATGAAAAAATGGGGAGACAACATGCATGTATGCATATAGGTAACATCTGCCAATATGCCATATCCAGACCGCAATCTATTTTTTCCTATTGGCTAATATGAAAATATCGGCCCGCGTATATGACATAATCAAAGTTGTTAAATCTTGATACGGTTTGTGTTTCGTTTTTTTATTTATCAGTTCTATCAATGTTGCGTATAACGCTTTATGATATCAGTATCCTACATTTGTAGTTTTAATTGTTGATTGTTATAGATGAATACCATTGCAATAATAGTTTTTGGTTGATGAATGCTATTGCAATGTAGGATGATCAGTTCTATCAATCTTGATCTCAATGGTTTAAAATCATGTTACACATACAACACGAATGCACAACAAATGCATAATTAGAGAGCGATTCGAGATATTCAGGTTAAAACCAATATATGATACTCGATGGTAATATGAAACCTTCATATTCCCATCGATACTCATATATGAAACTAAAAGCGCCACTTAGTCCCCGTCTATCGGTTAACACACGTGCGATGCTCGTCGTGACATAGAACTATACGAAAGTTGTTAAATATCGGACAGTATAGCTCGATACTAACAACCGTCGTATAGTCTACGCGACGAGAAAATTCAATCGTATGGTAACCCATAGATTTGTCCCGTGTGGACAAGTTAAGAATGTATAAAGCAAACGCCTTCATTCACTTGTGTTTTCATCCGTTTCGAGATATTTTGTCGGTACCTTTCCGCTGGTTCTCCGTGTACAAAGATAGATTAGATGTTCATTTCAACGTTGTTTCACAGCTTTGAAATGATTATCTATTCTATTACAGTGTACTCGGAGAACAGCGGGGAGGTGCTGCCGAAATTTACTCAAAATGGTTGAAAGCACAAGTGATGGGCGTTCGCTCTATACATTCTTAATGGGATAGAAGCCTACCCCCGACAGCCGGAACACACACATACAACAAGAATACACAACAAACGCATAATTAGAGAGCGATTTGAGATGTTCGGGTTAAAACCAATATATGATACTCGATGATAATATGAAACTTTCATATTCCCATCGATACTCATATATGAAACTAAAAGCGCCACTTAGTCCCCGTCTATCGGTTAACATACGTGCGATGCTCGTCGTGACCTAGAACTATACGAAGGTTGTTAAATATCGGACAGTATAGCTCGATACTAACAACCGTCATATAGTCTACGCGACGAGAAAATTCAATCGTATGGTAACCCATAGATTTGTCCCGTGTGGACAAGTTAAGAATGTATAAAGCAAACGCCTTCATTCACTTGTGTTTTCATCCGTTTCGAGATATTTCGTCGGTACCTTTCCGCTGGTTCTCCGTGTACAAAGATAGATTAGATGTTCATTTCGACGTTGTTTCACAGCTTTGAAATGATTTATTCTATTACAGTGTACTCGGAGAACAGCGGGGAGGTGCTGCCGAAATTTACTCGAAACGGTTGAAAGCACAAGTGATGGGCGTTCGCTCTATACATTCTTAATGGGATAGAAGCTTACCCCCGACAGCCGGAACACACACATACAAACGCATAATTAGAGAGCGATTCGAAATGTTCGGGTTAAAACCAATATATGATAATATGAAACCTTCATACTCCCATCGATACTCATATATACTGCATGCATATCCATTTTGAATGTAATATTACAGATATTCATGCCTGTTTATGTCAAAATTACTTATACTTTCAATGTTTGATTGTCTAGTTGTTGGTGATGCGTCCACATCTGGGACAGAGGCCACCCCCGCTCCTCCAGGTATGTTTATATATCATATAGTGTATGTATATTGATTTAGAATGCTATATCATAAATATACACATTCCTTTTGCTCTTACTTAGCAATTTTTATTATTGTCTAGCTGTAGGTGGTGACACCACCGCACCTGCGGGTATGTTTATATATCCTATAGTGCATGCATATTGATTTAGAACGTTATATTATTGATCTACACATTCTTTTTGCAATTACTTATATAATCTATTTTTAATTGTCTAATTATAGGTGGTGCGTCCACATCTTCCGCAAGGGCCACTCCTGCCACTTCCATACCCTCCGCATCGTCTGCAGGTTAGTATGAATAAATTTAAAATATTTATTCATTTTACATATACTCTATAGAATAAATATGAACTTCATGGAAATTTAGCGTCGATGTTTATTTTCTACTTGGAGGGGATGCGTCCGCATCCGGGACCCCGGTTGTTCCTCACCGGAGGAACTATCGTCCCGCTCGTGCTGCTGCCCGGGCCCAGGCTCGTGCGATAGTCACCGGAGGTATATATCACACTTGAATTTTCGTTTAACCTTGATTTCTTAATACAACTTTGTCTTATTATTGATTGTCTTGATATTTCGTGCAGACGCAGGGCCTCCCCATCCCCAGAGGGGGACTCGAGGCCCGAATCAGTCCCATAGGCTGAGGCCTGACAGAGCTAGGGGGGAGGCAGCATTCCCCCTTTTTTTTACCCTTGACTATCGCTATACCGGTCCTCATGCCGAGAGGTTCGGCCGGTATTTGAGGGACGAGAGCCGGCTCGTGAAGAACTATCCACTTCACGTTGAGTGGGGCGAGCAGCACCAGCGCTCATTCGCCCTCTTCTTTGATCAGGCTCGGGTATGTATTAATATATATTTTCATTTGATCTATCCAATATATTTATTATTAACACTTGCAATCTAATAACAATGTTTTTTTGTATTTTCAGTAGGATTACGATTTTCAGCCTGTAGCCGACCCTGATCACCCGGGGAGGGTGCTCGACCTTCATGCTCTGTACAATGGCCTGATGAAGAACATGCAGGCCAAGGTCCGATACAACAGGAATGAGCTGAAGGCCGACTTCTCCTCCCTGTGGATGGAGACCCCCGAGGCAGAGAGAGCGGCCCTCCTATCCACTCCGACGTTTGCGAGAGTCGACGTAGAGACATGGCCTCTATTGTGCGCTTATTTCGACTCCCAACGCAAACAGGTATGTATTTTAAATGTAATTCATTATTTATGATATAATTTATTTCTTTGTGTTTCTTAATTAGAAAACTAAATGTTAATGCGTTGTGCAGAAACAGGCCGCTCAGAATACAGAGAACAGGAAGTCGGCGAAGAGGGGTCGCCCCACTTACACAGGTGGCTCGAGGAACATTACTCGAGCCATGGAGTTATCGGTAAATTACAATAGACCGACCTTTGTGATATTTTGCAATATTAAGAGTTATTTTCTAATATTTTTAATATTAAGAGTTACTTTCTAATATTGCAGACATCTCGGACCGTGGCGTCAGGTGGTACACCGAGCGTGCTGTCTGCATATCTTGCCGTCCACGGCACCTCGACAGATCCCACCACGGGCGAGCTTCGATATCCCGACGTCGCTACCCAGGAGTACTGCGTAAGTGTTAATATTTTTTCTACCCAAATTTGAAATTTTAGTTTTTGAAGGTTCATGTTTAAATCTTATACTTATACTTTACTGCTTAATGTGGGTGTAGGAGCGGGTGGTTGAGCAGGCCCAGGCCTCGGGGATCGATTTTACCAGACAGAGCGATCCGAGGCTGCTGACCCCAGTTCTGGACGCCGCACACGGAGGGCACCACGGAGGTTGGGAGAGAGGCCGGGGACTGGGCCCTAGCAGGGCCCATATGAGGTTGGACTCCACCCCGGCGGTTACTTCCTCCGTCTCCAGTGACCGACGTGTCCATCAGGAACTGGAGAGCTTGAGGGCCACCGTTCAGGAGTTGAAGGAGATGATGGTATGTATACTTCTTTATAGTAAAATATCATGTCATATTATATAGATATCAACATATCCATAATTAGTACGTAGCTTGAGCTTATTTGGTTTTAGACTTAAGTTTGATTAATCATACATACAGATGTAATTAAAATAAACAACAAACTAGATATCCAAACGGGGTTTCTAAATAACTTAATAATGATACGAATTCGAATAATACACAGTTCTTACACGCTTATTACACACGTTAGGTCCAGACGCGACAGGGTACATCGGCCGAGCCTCCACATGCATCTCCTTCGGCTGCGGCTCCGCAAGCCACTACATCGGCTGCGGTTCCGCAGACAGCTCCTGTAGCTCCACCGCCCACTCAGACTCCCGCAGCCGTGGCTCCGCAAGCGACTACCTCGACGGCGGCTGTGCAGACCACATCGCCAGCTCCACATGCCGCTCAGACTCCCGCTCGCGACGAATTGCAGAGTTTATTGACCGAGGAGCAGGCGCGCGTTATTCTATCGTTATTCAGAAGTGGAGCAGGACCGAACTAGGGTATCTTTTTGGTTCTTATTTTTTGAAACATGTATTTATTTATATCATACACATTGTACTACATTTTGAAACGATATTGATATTGGTTTGTATTTATATCATATTCAGTTGTTGGGTTTCTTTTGTATATTATATATATGCGTGAGATGTGATTATGAATACTGCAATATCTGATTTGATTGATGTATATATTACTGTGCACAGGACGGGAAAAAATCAAGCAGCCCATTTTTAAAAAAAAAATACAGACAATATGTACCTACGGATTAATCCGTAGGTACACAAATTGCCCCTACGGCTATATCCATAGGGGCAAAATATCAGCAGTAACTGATATTTTCCCCCTGATCTCAGTGCCAGGGGTGTTGGAGATAGTGCCCTCAGAGTCAATTATTGGATCACAGGCACGTGATTGCAATGATTGAGGGAGGACTATCCCGGTAGGACAGTCTTACTCGAGATGATAGTATGCTATCCGGTTTACCTTTATCATCGTGTACTGCTTTAGGTGACCTGACATGTCGCTATTGCACGTTGATAAAGCCCCTAGGATTCTTGCTTGACTACCGGCAGTATGAGGGCGATCATATACGTGGGAGCTGGTAGTCTATAAGCACATCCTTAAAAGGTCCCTAGTCGTTGGAGTTTCGAGACAGGGCATCGATTCTCCAGAGTAGACTAGTGTATACAGTCGAGACCCCGACGAGGGGCGGTGGCCGGTCTCACAAGCCACTGGTGTCAGTTGGTTCACCTAAGATGTATACAGGTGCTCATTGGGTTATGAGTACACCGGACAGGACTCGCCGGGAACATGCTAGTTGGTCTTATACCTGACGTCAGATAGCAGTTCCCTGGTGACATGTGTACAGGTTAGTTCATCGACCTGGGGATCGTCATTTGTCTCGTGTGAGTTCCCACTGTACTTTGATTACTACCCTACCACGGCTCAAAGGAGTCGTGCAAACAGGTTTTAGTTGGGTACAGTCCCGAGCCACATGGAGGCAGTGAGCGGATCTTCAGGGGTTCGTCTCTCCCGGTATTGGGGGTGAGGTCGCGCTGTGTCTAGGAGAGCCATTACACGAAGACCTTGGCCAAGGCAGGAGACTTACTGGTAGGTATTCCAGTAGTATCTCAGGGTGTTCTGGGCTACACTCCGACACGACTTGTACCGCTTTTGGGGGTCTGACTTTTACCAACCCTCTAGGCCCGCCATGCGATACTCATAGACGAACGGACCGGACTGTACGGATATTGTCACTGACAGGCTCAGTTGGGTGTCGGGGTGAGCTTCCTCATCGACGTCCCATTTAGTCAGTACCTGGTAGCCCGTCACGTATTGGCTTATACCTCTGACGTGCTAGTGGTTAAATCCACAACCAAGGTGTTGACGAGTCTTTAGAGTCTACCACACTTTCAGTTACTCAGCTTTCGGGCGAAACGCTGTAGAGGCCGTATGGAGATATGGCAGGGTCCGATCAGATACGTGCGGTATTGCACGGATCAGGATCGGACGGTTTGTACTAGTAGCCGTATAGGATTATGGCAGGGTTCGATCAGATACGTGCGGTATTGCACGGATCAGGATCGAACGGATAATACTAGCCGGCTTTGGTTTAAGCCGGTCCTAGTTTAGTACAGTGTAGATTTTGTCTCATTGCATTTGTATCCGGTCGGAATACAGATGCGGGTGTGTATGCACAGTATCGGGGTTTTTCCTGTAATTTATTACGGGACCAGTTTTCTGGGGTTGCCAGTTTGCATTCCGTTCCGGCCGGTTTTCCTTTGTTCTTTCCCGGCCGGACTTTTCCGATGGAAGGGGGTTATTTGCAGTTTGCAAATAACATCTTGTGGAGGGGTTCTTTGCATATTGCCATGCTCCATCCCTTGCATTAATTATGGTAAGGATAGGTATGGGTTTTGGTGTTGGAAATTGAAGTGGGCCGGCCACTGTGGGGGATGGGGGGTGCTTTAATATTTTAGTGGATTATTTTCTTTGTAAGGAATGAATAAATCATGTGTGTGCTGGATTGTTTTTGAAGGATATGATTAATTAATATATATTCACACATTTGAGTGCATTGTGAAGGTGCTGATGGTTTTCTGGGACAGCATGGTTTCAATTAATTGATTTCATCCTTGTACTCACTTTTTCCAGTGAGCAATATAATGCCTTGGCCGAGCTCAATTTTGTGAAGTGCATGCTCTTTTCTCTTAGCATCCATCCAAGGAAAAATTCTTGTGCAATATTCCTCCAACTTGGCAACCTCTTTAACCCCAAAAGAGACAAACTTCTACACTATATCTATAGCAAATCTTGGACGCGTCGGGCAGCCAACTTCGCGCCCGAGTTGCCTCGGTATTGAGGTGGGAGCCCGTAAAAGAATCCGGCTACGTGGTGCCCTTCCGGCGACGAGGTGGAGACCGGACATTCCGCAGGAGATCCGGACGATGGCGAGAAGACCGGAGGACTTGGATCGTCGGTATATCTCTAACCCGTATTCTTGTTAGCTTAGACTTGTTAATGGTTACGATCCGGAGTTTAGTGCGCGGTGGTGCCGGTTTGCAAAGTCCGCAAAAATTAAAGTTTATCACTGTTTCCGCGTTTGGCCGTCGGATTGACGGCCGGGGCGCCGCCGTGCACTTACAGTGGTATCAGAGCCTCCCCATTAACTTAGTCTAGCTTTGTGAAATGTGTTTTTCAGTTCCGATCGATCGAAATGTCCAAAAACCCGTATTTGCTCACGACAGTTTTCTGTTGAAATTTTTTGGTCTCGAAAATTTTTTCAGGTTGTATAAAAGCACTGTACAGGCAAACTTAAGACCTCTGTAAAAATCCGACACCATGATCTTCCAACCTGAGCGCGGAAGGGCGGCCAAAACCACCTTCTAGCCGCACTTCCGCCGCAGAGTAGAGGAGTCAATGGGCCGGATTTTTTCAGTGGGCCTCTGGCATTATTTTTGGGGTTTTTGAACATTAAAATTGGGCCCATATTTTCTGTAACTGCTACAGTTTTGTTTTGGGGCCCACTTGTTTATATTCGATCGGTCGGATATTTTAAACACATTTTTCACAGTATTTACATTATATCTGCGACCGTGAATGTCACTTGATCGGTAAATACGGTCTAACTGTTATAGCCCGGTTACACGGATTTGCGAACGTGACTTTCACGTTGATGTTCTATGTATTTGCTGTGTTGTTGCGGATCGGTCGTGGGGATAGTCTGGATGCAATACTAGTACAGTTGTGGTTGTATTATGTACATTTGATATTGCGGGGCGAGCGTCCGACATGTGGACTGCCGTCACTGCCTGATTGTATTATTATTTTGGGGCACGACCTGGTTGCGGTCGATGTACCCGGTGTATGTATATTTTACTTTCTGTACTAGGATTACCCCGCGGAGGGGTGCACGGATAGCCGGGTTCTGGAGGGCAACAAGCCCGCATCTCATGGCATTGGGACGGAGGGGGCTTCACTCTAGGATTGGTGGGCTATTCGCCGCACTCGTAGGGGGTACAGGTTGACCCAGGAGGGGTGCCCAAGTTGCCGGATTCCGTGGAGTGCTGGGTGGTCCATTCACGGAGCTGAAAGGGGCTGCCTCGCTTCAGGTTTTGGCGGGTGACTTGCCGCGCCCGTAGGGGTCTAGGATTTCATTGCACAGGCTATCCACACGACCAGGGGAACGTCGGGTTTCAGTAGTGGCTCTGTGAAACCCGAGGATCCCAGATATCTGTATTGTTCTGCGATGCTGTTCATTTCTGTGATGTTGCATTTCTTTCACGCCTTGAGCGAAATATAATATATTGGTATATATATTAGTAGATGTTGTATATGTTTTACATCCGCGCTAGTCCAGTCCCCGCTCTGTCGTTAGTAAGCTAACCTAACGAGTGATGACGGGACCCAGTGGCGAATGCGGATGGCATATACGTACGTCAGTATATTTTCGTTCTTTGTGGTGTGATTAATTGATGGGACTGCGTTGATTCGGATCAATGCAAGTTAAACAAACCTTTTCTGATGTTGTTGGAACACTTTTCAAAAAGCTGTTATTGCAAGGACGTTCACTTTTGTTTTGCATCGTGGTATTCAGTTTGAATATCCTGCTCCTCAGTCGACGAGGCAAGGGCCGAGATCCCTTCACCGGGAGTGACCCCTTGGACAGAAGTTTGCGTCAGGGCATTAACTTCACTATAGCCGATTACTTTTGCTTTGCACCGTGGTATTCAGTTGGAATATCCTGCACCCCATTCTACGGGGAAAGAGCCGAGATCCCTTCACCGGGAGTGACCTCTTTAGTAAAGGTTTTCGTCACTATATTTTCTAAAAAGCTATCCGTTCCTTCAACGATATCAAGTTCATTACGTTAAAGGTTTTCGCCAGAAACCATTCGTAGCCCTCCGTCGTTTCATATGGGTAGTCAATAGTATTCAAGCTGTGTTTGTTGGCCAAAGTCAAGGCACAGTGTTTGGTAGCTGTTGGTTATTCATATGCAGCATAGATAGATGCGTTGGTTTGGGGCAGTCGTATAGCCTTGTTGGCCAAAGTCAAGGGCTTGTACGGGTGGGCTCAAATTAACCTGGAGAATGACGGGCAGAACTTGACATGTGACTTATGATT
This sequence comes from Agapanthus africanus, assembly GCA_030015575.1. Lineage (NCBI taxonomy): Eukaryota > Viridiplantae > Streptophyta > Magnoliopsida > Asparagales > Amaryllidaceae > Agapanthus > Agapanthus africanus. The sequence continues at coordinate 559,726,643 of JASDDO010000022.1, read as the reverse complement.
TGTTGGCCAAAGTCAAGGTCATAAGAGCATGGGGTAAAAATGACATCGGGAGTTTCAAAAGAACTGAAACTTGCCAGATATGCGCATACCTTCTGGAGTGTGATGACGTGAGCGGATTCCGTCACGTTATCATGCGATGAGAGTTGGATCCCGATTCCCACTGATGAGTTAGTTTACTCCTCGGGTGACCCCGACTAATTCTTCTTTCAGGTTTGGAGGAGAATTTGAGGTACAGTGGGAGGTTTCCTGATTAGAAAAAGTGATAACCATTCTGATCTAGGTTAGAGTGCACGCTGAGTGTTTCTTTTCTCTCTCTCTGGCAGCGACCATTGACCCGACCCTAAGATTATGACTCAGTGACCAAGTTGACCGAACCTACTTAACACTGGCTTTTGGATTGTCAGAGTTGCAAACCTCATTGCCACTCCTGCTTTTACCCTTTTCTCCAGGACACCCCGTTTTACTACGAACGTCCACTTCCATTGGACAAAACCATCGTATGGTTAGATACGAACTCGAAGGAATTCGAGGATGGTTTCCGGTTCTGGAGAAAACGGATAGGATTATTCAGTTGTCTTTTCTTTTCACCCTCTCTCATGTTGCGAGTACTCCTTGGTTTAGGAGTAGTACACCTATTATGCAAATTGGATAGTCTTCTTCCAAACCATAGGCTGGTGCCGACCGGTAGGGAATGAAGAAAACCAGTTAGCCTAAACGGTGTACAGAAGGTATTAAGTTCAGACAAAGCAAGGGATTAGTAAGAGGGCAAAGTAAATTGCAACAGATATTCACGACCAAACCATGTATTCCTTCGCCAATCCTAAATCACCTTTGTATTTCTCCAGGACACTCCGTATCACTACGAAGATCCCATTTTATTGGATAATCCATCGTATGGTTATATACGAACTCGAAAGGAACTTGTTCCAGTTCGGGGATGGATCCTGGTTCAGGAGAAATAGAAATAAAGTACATTCAGGTGTCTTTTATCTTCACCCTCTCTCGCGTTGCGAGTGCTCCTAGGGTTAGGACAGTACACCCTTTATGCTTTTTGGATAGTCTTCTTCCAAACCATAGGCTGGTGCCGAACGGTAGGGATGGAAGAAAACCATTTGGCCTAAAGGGGTGTACAGAAGGTAATGACTAAAGACATATGAAGGGATTTGGAGAGGTGGCAAAGAATTATACGGTTATAGTTGTGAATCTGGATAATGGAAGAGGCATTACTAGGAATACCAGGATACCCCATCGAAACATTTCTATGTTTCAGGTTCACTGTGTACAGTTAATAGAAAACTGATTTTCCAACTAGACACTTGCTCCAGGGTATGTATTTACCAGGTATGATTCTCACATCTGTATGGTTTTACAGATGATGAGTGGGAGTAAGTTATTGGGAATTGGGTGATCATCCTCATTATATCGGGATTCGTTGTAATCGGTGATATTTGAGGAGATCATCTGGGCTGTTTGCCGGTCGGCAAATATTTGGTTTTGAATATCCGCTGTTGTACACCAATTTCAAATTGATATATCTGTACGTCTATTTTCATAGAGTGAGATATACCTTTTGATATTATGTCGATGACATTTACCTATATCAATGGATGGTTAGGTAAGGAGCATTAAACAGCGGTGTAATTCTTCTTAACCATAAGTACAGTTTTCAACCTACGACACACAGTGAAAGAGTTATTAGACTCAGCGGACTCATACAGAGTATTGTATGTTGTCCAGTGTCCATTAGGACAGAGGGGTTGGTCCTCATACTATATTCTGTTTACTTTTGACTTCTCTAGTTCTTAGACATGTGTTTCGTAGAAACACAGGGTCTGAGTTTTGAGGAGTTATAGGTATTTGAATAGAGTAGAGAACCAGGTGTAGCAAGTATCGGGATTCTTCAAAGTAATCGAAGATGTAGATACTTGTGTATGGTATTCAGTTGATAGTAATGATAAAGAGAAATTACTTCTCTTTCAGGTTACTCATAATTGGAAGCATTCCTAAGTTGAGTAACGCTTATCGGCCTCTCTCCATTTAGTTGACATGCACTGGAGATAGCTGCATGATTTGAATCTGGTTCAATTAAATCAGTGCCTCTGGTTCTATATTGGATGTAGAACAGTTCATATCTTAACGTTGTTAAGGTACGGGGAGTTGTCCGGCTTATGATTAAAACCAGACTCTGGATAACTCAAGGCACGTTTCTGTAATGGCTGTTTGTGGGTTGACCCAGGCTATGACGAGGGTTGATTTTCTACCATCTTGACTCGCCACAGTTTTAACAAAAATGGATTTTTTCATAAAACAGTAGTGGGAGTATGGTAGAACTGGAAGTGATTCCAGAACCGCAAACGATTACTGAAGATTTGATAAGGAACCTAAAGATTCAATCTGATTTGACATTCCATTGGCCACTCCGCAGATAAGGTGGGTAACTTCAGGCACCCGAGAGGTACTTCGGTAGCCTCAAGGACGGTGACAGGGAAGTTCTTGTTTACCCGCACTTACCATTGTTGTTGTTCCAGGCTGCGAGACCCGGCAGGAGGATGTGTATGGCGTCGTTCTGAACTAGCTTCAGAAGTGTACGTGTATATGACTCTGCCAGAGGGTTGTCGTAGTCAGTGGGAGCAGCGGAAACATTGGTGGACATCTGGCTTATGTCTATTTATAGACTAAAGCAGATATAGCGAAGATAGATCATCTGTTTCTGATGTGACAGTCATAGGTTTGACGTCATCAGAATAGGGGATGGATCTGTTGAGAAGGTAGTAGGAAGTGATATTCCTTTACTACGATCGGTTATACTTTGGTCGTCACACAGTGTTCTCTCCACATGGGACTTGGACATTATATCAGACATACTGGTTACTAGATCTATGTTTTTAGATCTAGATTTGGGTGGTTTCCCAATCTGGGCATTTTGACAGCATTCTAAGAGTATTTAGAATGGACGACTCCTGGCACGGTAGTATACCTGCAGGTGATGGAGTCACCCTCTCTAAAGATGTCTTACAGACTAAAGGGGAGAGGGATGTACATGATTGGCAGATCACTTGCTTAGGCAATTGAGTCAATCACGAGATGTCAAGTACCACACCAGATGTTGTTCTTGCACTAGATGCAATAAGTTGACATTGATCCAATCCTGGAGAAACAGTCGGAAACAGTTTTAGAACATAAGTGGATGTTCTAGGGATATGATAACGGCTGCCTCCTTTAGGAGACGGTTATCATTCCAGGCTTCCAAGGTGACATGGACGACAAGGAGGTTGTCAGAGTTATAGTTTTTCCTTCTGACGAGGGGCAGTATTTTGGACAGGTGGTCCAAGGCAATACTGAGGGAGGCATGGCGCAGGATACTGATTAAATTCAGTTGACGATACAGTCTAAGAAGTTTGGATTTGGAGTTCATTTATGAGCTAGGTCCCATCAAGTATCCAGACATTCTAGGACAGGTATTGCTCACTTCGGGAGATGGCTTTCTCCTCGAACTTGAGATATAGAGAGACATAGAAAGAAACATCTAGGCGGATCCACTCACTGAGGCTATTCCTCGAACGCAATAGTTTCACAAACGGTTTTTGTGAGACAGACTAGTAGAGGAGTTGGGTGTTCGGTATCACACGGGCTGTGAGTATGCGACATCGCAATAATTAACCTTGAGTGCAAGTGGGAGATTGTTGGAGATAGTGCCCTCAGAGTCAATTATTGGATCACAGGCACGTGATTGCAATGATTGAGGGAGGACTATCCCGGTAGGACAGTCTTACTCGAGATGATAGTATGCTATCCGGTTTACCTTTATCATCGTGTACTGCTTTAGGTGACCTGACATGTCGCTATTGCACGTTGATAAAGCCCCTAGGATTCTTGCTTGACTACCGGCAGTATGAGGGCGATCATATACGTGGGAGCTGGTAGTCTATAAGCACATCCTTAAAAGGTCCCTAGTCGTTGGAGTTTCGAGACAGGGCATCGATTCTCCAGAGTAGACTAGTGTATACAGTCGAGACCCCGACGAGGGGCGGTGGCCGGTCTCACAAGCCACTGGTGTCAGTTGGTTCACCTAAGATGTATACAGGTGCTCATTGGGTTATGAGTACACCGGACAGGACTCGCCGGGAACATGCTAGTTGGTCTTATACCTGACGTCAGATAGCAGTTCCCTGGTGACATGTGTACAGGTTAGTTCATCGACCTGGGGATCGTCATTTGTCTCGTGTGAGTTCCCACTGTACTTTGATTACTACCCTACCACGGCTCAAAGGAGTCGTGCAAACAGGTTTTAGTTGGGTACAGTCCCGAGCCACATGGAGGCAGTGAGCGGATCTTCAGGGGTTCGTCTCTCCCGGTATTGGGGGTGAGGTCGCGCTGTGTCTAGGAGAGCCATTACACGAAGACCTTGGCCAAGGCAGGAGACTTACTGGTAGGTATTCCAGTAGTATCTCAGGGTGTTCTGGGCTACACTCCGACACGACTTGTACCGCTTTTGGGGGTCTGACTTTTACCAACCCTCTAGGCCCGCCATGCGATACTCATAGACGAACGGACCGGACTGTACGGATATTGTCACTGACAGGCTCAGTTGGGTGTCGGGGTGAGCTTCCTCATCGACGTCCCATTTAGTCAGTACCTGGTAGCCCGTCACGTATTGGCTTATACCTCTGACGTGCTAGTGGTTAAATCCACAACCAAGGTGTTGACGAGTCTTTAGAGTCTACCACACTTTCAGTTACTCAGCTTTCGGGCGAAACGCTGTAGAGGCCGTATGGAGATATGGCAGGGTCCGATCAGATACGTGCGGTATTGCACGGATCAGGATCGGACGGTTTGTACTAGTAGCCGTATAGGATTATGGCAGGGTTCGATCAGATACGTGCGGTATTGCACGGATCAGGATCGAACGGATAATACTAGCCGGCTTTGGTTTAAGCCGGTCCTAGTTTAGTACAGTGTAGATTTTGTCTCATTGCATTTGTATCCGGTCGGAATACAGATGCGGGTGTGTATGCACAGTATCGGGGTTTTTCCTGTAATTTATTACGGGACCAGTTTTCTGGGGTTGCCAGTTTGCATTCCGTTCCGGCCGGTTTTCCTTTGTTCTTTCCCGGCCGGACTTTTCCGATGGAAGGGGGTTATTTGCAGTTTGCAAATAACATCTTGTGGAGGGGTTCTTTGCATATTGCCATGCTCCATCCCTTGCATTAATTATGGTAAGGATAGGTATGGGTTTTGGTGTTGGAAATTGAAGTGGGCCGGCCACTGTGGGGGATGGGGGGTGCTTTAATATTTTAGTGGATTATTTTCTTTGTAAGGAATGAATAAATCATGTGTGTGCTGGATTGTTTTTGAAGGATATGATTAATTAATATATATTCACACATTTGAGTGCATTGTGAAGGTGCTGATGGTTTTCTGGGACAGCATGGTTTCAATTAATTGATTTCATCCTTGTACTCACTTTTTCCAGTGAGCAATATAATGCCTTGGCCGAGCTCAATTTTGTGAAGTGCATGCTCTTTTCTCTTAGCATCCATCCAAGGAAAAATTCTTGTGCAATATTCCTCCAACTTGGCAACCTCTTTAACCCCAAAAGAGACAAACTTCTACACTATATCTATAGCAAATCTTGGACGCGTCGGGCAGCCAACTTCGCGCCCGAGTTGCCTCGGTATTGAGGTGGGAGCCCGTAAAAGAATCCGGCTACGTGGTGCCCTTCCGGCGACGAGGTGGAGACCGGACATTCCGCAGGAGATCCGGACGATGGCGAGAAGACCGGAGGACTTGGATCGTCGGTATATCTCTAACCCGTATTCTTGTTAGCTTAGACTTGTTAATGGTTACGATCCGGAGTTTAGTGCGCGGTGGTGCCGGTTTGCAAAGTCCGCAAAAATTAAAGTTTATCACTGTTTCCGCGTTTGGCCGTCGGATTGACGGCCGGGGCGCCGCCGTGCACTTACAAGGGGGTTGGGAGTGCCCCTACGGACATATTCGTAGGGGCCACTGCCTCTCCCCTACGGAGTTATCCGTAGGGGCTAAATATCAGGAATCCTGATATTTTGCCCCTACGGAAAAGTACCTACGCATATATCCGTAGGGAGTAGTACATGGACCTACGGTTATATCCGTAGGTACATGTAATATATTAAAAAAACCGTAAATAATATAAAATATTATACCCTAGGATTTATCCGTAGGGGCAACAGGACCTACACATAAAGCCGTAGGGGAAAGAATTTTCCCGTAGGGGCAAGTTCAGGGCCTCAACTTGCACCTGCGGCCTTTGCACCTACGGGATATTTTTTCGCCCATACGGAAATATCCGTAGGGGCAGTGGGTTGCCCCTACGGATAAATCCGTAGGGGCAACCCTTATTTGTAGTAGTTTTAATGCAATTAATATCAAAGCCACCTCATTTCTTTTCTTTTAAAAACTTCTTTTAATCACACATATCTAGATATTTTTCTATGGATGGATTAAGCTTAATCTAGTGATTAGATTAGCATAGATTCACATTAAAAGTAATTAATCCAAACCAAAATTGTAATTACCACTAGTTAAGTGCATAATTAACAACTTAAAATAATAATTTAATTAGGAAAAATATTAATGTGAACCAAAACTTTCAAATTACCACTAAAACCCGCAAACTAGCACTATTCTAGTTAAACTAGGTGTAGTCAAGTCTATACTGAAATTTGATCACTTCCGGGTTTTTACGGAAAACACCGACTATTTTACCCTGAAACGGAAAATTCGCATAACGATTTTTCTAAAACGTTACATTAAGTCCATCCGGATCCTACTTGCCATTGCTGCATACCATGACTACGGAATCTGGCAGATGGATGTTAAGACCGCCTTTCTAAATGGTGATTTAGAAGAGTGCGTGTACATGACTCAGCGAGAGGGCTTTGTAGACAGTGGGAGCAGCGGGAAGGTGTGCAAGCTTCTTAAATCCATCTACGGGTTAAAGCAGGCATCGCGGAGTTGGAACATCTGTTTTGATGTGGTAGTCAAAGAGTTTGACTTCATCAAAAACGTAGATGAACCTTGTATATACAAGAAGGTAGCAGAGTGTACGGTTTTCTTCCTCGTATTGTACGTGGATGACATACTCTTGATAGGAAATAATATTCCTATGCTGCACTCGGTCAAGCTCTTCTTATCACAAAGATTCTCAATGAAAGATCTAGGTGATGCCTCCTATATCTTGGGGATTAAGATCTATAGAGATAGATCTAAACGGATACTGGGATTGTCCCAATCCAGGTACATTGACACCATGCTAAAGAGGTTTAGTATGGAAGATTCCAAGCATGGGAATTTACCCACGATCTCAGGACTCACTCTCTCCAAAGAGATGTCTCCCAAGACTGATTTGGAGAGAGCTCACATGCAAGGGATACCCTATGCTTCGGCAGTAAGCTCTATCATGTACGCGATGTTATGTACCAGACCCGATGTAGCATACTCACTAAGTGTAGTGAGTAGGTATCAAGCAGATCCTGGAGAGAATCACTGGACAGCCGTGAAGAACATTCTCAAGCACTTGAGAAGGACTAAAGAGATGTTCTTGGTGTATGATAACGGTGAACTCCAAGTGGAGTCCTTTACCGATTCGAGCTTCCAGAGTGATAAGGACGACTCTAAGTCGGTCTCAGGATTTGTCTTTACCCTTAATGGTGGGGCGGTTTGTTGGAAGAGTTCCAAACAGGAAACCGTGGCAGACTCGACGATGGAGGCTGAATACATCGCTGCCAACGATGCTGCCAAAGAGGCTGTATGGATGAAGTTCATAACCGAACTTCGTGTGGTTCCGTCCATCGAGCATCCAATACCTTTGTATTGTGATAAAAATGGAGCAGTGGATTTGGCCAAGGAACCCAGGTCCCATCAGCGATCCATCCATATTCCGAGGCGGTATCACCTGATCCGAGAGATAGTTGATCGCCGAGAGATCGAGGTCAGGAGAGTTGACACGAAGAACAACACGGCGGATTCACTCACGAAGGCCATACCCCAGATACAATTTGAGAGACTCTTCGGGATGTTGGGTATAAGATACCACAACAACTGGCCTTAGTGCAAGTGGGAGATTGTTAGTTATGTGTATGCCCTTGAGGCCATTATTGTACATATGATGTATATTATAGTGGATGCTTGGACATATATAGAGAGGACTTTCTTGCTCGACATGATAGTATGCTATCTATTTGCTCTTTGTCTTAACATATAGACTTGTATTGTGATACCGTCTTGTTCTCACATGTTGATAAAGCCCTTAGGATGAGTACTTGACTACCAGGACTATGATGGAGATCATACTAGTGGGGCCAGGGTAGTCCACAAGTACATCCTTTAATTGTTCCTAATCGAGGGTGTATCGAGACATGGCATCGATATTCAAGAGTAGACTAGCGTATACGCTTCTTGACCCATATGATGGGCGATGGATGATCCTACATCCATTGATGCTTGACATCAAAGATGGTATACAGGTGCTCAGTGGAGACTGGGTACACTGAACGGACTCGCCGAGAACTCCTAGTTGGTATTATACCTATCGTCAGATAGCAGTTCTCTGGTGACACTGATACAGGTTAGTCTGTAGACCCGAGATCATCATAGAGTCTTGTGGGATTCCCACTGTGCTTTGATTTCCACCTTACCACGTTCAAGAGAACGTGCAAAACGGTGGCTTTTGGGTATAGTCCTGAATCACATGGAGGCAATAAGCGATAGAAGGGGTTTCGTCTCTCCCGGTATTGGGGGTTGATGTTGCTCTGTGCTTGATTAGCAATAACAGGAAGTCCCTGGCCAGGGTTGATATGGAGATCTACTGGTAAGTGTTATCAGTAGTTTCTCGACCCGTTATGAGCCTCACATCGGCACGACTTATCGGTTACCGTGGTCTGACGTTTACCGCCCCTAGACTGGATATGCGACATATCAGACGAAGAGACCGGACTGTACGGTAGTGTTACTGACAGGCTTTACAGGAGAATGAGCAGGCTTGCTTGTTGATCTTCTAATCGCATAATACCCGGGTAGCCGTTACGTCCAGCTAGTACCGCTGATGGCTTGTGGGTGCTTGATATGATCATCACCTACTGCCGGCGTATTAACGAGTCTTTAGAGTCCTACACAGAGCTTTCCTGTCTCAGGCGAAATGAAGTAGGAGCACATATATGATATGTGCAAGACCGAGATTAGTACGAGTATGTGATACCGTATTCTATTCTCGCGATATGTGATATCGGTCGGTTATATGTGATATCGGTCGGGTTATCGAATCAAGTGTTGATTCGATAAGTTGATACATATAATATTAGTCGGTTATATGTGATATAGCCGGATTATTAAATCAAGTGTTGATTTAATAATTTAATGTATAATTGTATATTTGATATGCTAATTTACATTAACTAATATTTTCTCACTTATACATTTCTTTTCTCACATGTGCACACTTAATATATATGTGATATATATTATTTGTGTTTTTCTTTTTTGTGTCATGCTTGATGATACACACAACATGGGTGTATGAGACTCATACCATGCCATTAGATAATTAGGGTTTTATTTATTTAATGCAAATATAAATTGGTGGGAATTAAGCATGGTTGCAAGCTTTGGAAGCTTGTGGAAACCATTGACTTAGTCCACTAAATTTGTCTTGTATTAGATATTTATTAATCTAACCATAATCTTTAGCCATGGTTTATTCTCTACATGAGTTATATGTGATATGAACTCACCCATGGTTGCCATTCACTCTCTCATCCATTATTTTCTTCATCTTCTTCATGGAGCTCTCTAGTTTTCTCAAGAAAAAGAAATAGAGTGAGAAAATTAATTCTAAAGTGAGCAAAAATCCTACTTCATCATCCTCTACTAGATTAGCCATTTAGTTTAGGGTGTTAGCTTCACTAATCCCTAATTAGTGAAGAGGTAGCTTGAGTTGGTGTCTCCTCAAAGTAGATCATCTTCGACCTCGAAGATCATTGAGCAAGCTCGTTAATTTCGACTAGTGGAGCCTACGGAGAGTCCGGATCACCACTACTTGGAGCGAAGGGACTTCTATACGGAGCATTTGAAGTGATGGACCGGTCTACAAAGGTTGTATTCCATATTCACTTAGATGTAAAGTTGTTTACATATTGTATTGTCTAATTCTCAAGTTAAGATTCTAGGGTTAGGGTTGTTTAGCATGGCAAAATTTTGAAAATGGTATGGACGATGCCTCCCGAAACCTTGCTGTCGTGCTAGGTAACCCTATAGAGAGCACGTGAGGCGCTGCCTCATTCCAACAGAGCTTTGCTATTTTATTAGGTTAAATATTGGGGGAACAAATGCCCCTACCGTTGTGCTCACGTGGCTCACACATGAGTGCAACAGTGTCACCTTTTCTACCGTTCGATCTCCTTGGGATTTGAACCGTCCCTTCATGTCTTACAAATAGGGCCTTTGTGTCACGACCTAAAATATTAGCTCGTGACCGGCACTTAGATCACGCAACGTCTACAGGCGTAACGTAACTTAAGTAAGCCGAAACCCAGAAATCTAAACCTTTCAAAAGAAGTAAGTAATGAAAACATTGATACAACATTTGGAAACCTTAAGTAAAAGTCTTTAAATCTCTTTTTTTTTAAAATTTCGACAGCACCTCCTTTGTAAAAACTAGCCCCGAAACGGGTACAACATAGAATATAAAGAAAGCATCCCCTAACGGGAGCAAATCACGCCCAACGGCGGAAATAACCACCACAAGCATATATATGTATATGACGCCCAACGGCGAAGATCAACACAAAGGAAAATGAAAAGCAATACATCAAACCCACCAAGCGAACATATAACCCATCGCTCTAAGTCTCGCAACTACAAGTCTTGCTAAGTCTTACAACATATACAAACACTAGTTTCTGATTGATGGAGTTGACTAGATATAATAGGAATAATAATAATGCAAGAGGGGCACGATCCAACATGTACCACCTACCAAAGAAAATCACCCGAATGCAAGCTGTGTGCCAACGATGCCGCTACTGATCCATGCGGTCAACCTGCAAGAACTGTGGCACAACGGGGGTGAGTTGCCAACTCGTGAGTAGAAAACATCATCAGGTAGAAATCGAAATAAACAACGATTCCTAGGTCAACTATTTCATAAAGGTAATACTATGATATCTAGGGTGACCGTATCTGCATATGTGCCAATAATATAATTAATGCCTATCAGTATGTGGATAACATCCTACGTGTCCATCAATGACACAACAATATCATGCATGTAAATATCATGAAAGCATATGCATGAAAATATGAGGATATAAATCAACGTGTGCCCATCAATGACACAACAAAGTCATGGAACCTGAGTGTCCAACATCGACACTCGAAACATCATGAAACCCGTGTCCATCATCGACACGTAAATCCTCATATTTCTGGCTTCGTCATTCCGGATCGGCCCTCGGGCTCCGTCAGTATGGATCTGTCGGGCTTCGTCAGTCCGGATCGGCCCACGGGCTCCGTCAGTCCGGATCGGCCCGTATCATATCACGACTCCGGTCGGTATCCTCCGGATAACCGCCGAGTCCAAATGCTATCACCGGTAGGTACTACTCTCTCTGCCAGGCTCATCGTCTACACCACGAAAATCACCTCTCGCCCCGTGGAACCATACCGGGTCCACCATGTACCCGCAGACGGTGCCTCCCACTCCTCGAATCGGGTTTCACATGTCAATCTCAAAACCGAGAAAACACTTGGTGGACGCACTGAAATATCATATCAAGAGAAACCGGGTTTTCAAACAATACATAAATTCTTGAAATACCCCCACGGTTCTCAAATCTATAAATCATATGAAATCCATATCTCAATGCGTAAATCCATGAAACATGATATATGCAACATAGAACAGTAATATGAGCATATTAAGGAAAAACCGTTATTTAAATGCATCAAGTTATTAAATATATCATGCGGTTCCCAATTCCTCCGAAATCAAGTGAAACTTCATATGAGGTGTACATGTAGCTATAGCAAGATATATATATCTACATGTAAGCATGTATGTATGAAGTATTTCATATGCGAAATAGCACAATAATCAACGTCTCAAAGTCAATGACAATACAATACCACATAGGGGTATATGTAACTATAGCAAGGTATGCGGGTGTACATGTAAGTATGTATGCATGATGTACATGTAGCTATAGCAAGATGTGCGGGTGTACATGTAAGTATGTATGCATGATGTATATGTAGCTATAGCAAGGTATGTCATGCAACGTAGCATAATGATGTGAGCATAGCAATATATCATAGTATGATGCAGCAATTCTACTGTGTAAGTGACATAGCAATTATCGATGATGAAAATGTGTGAACCGGCAATCTGTGTAAGTGTAACATATGCATCATCGATAATGGTGTAGGTGTACTAGCATAGGTATATGCAATGCAATGAGAATAACATGAGCGTAGCATAAAGTACATCGTAAGCGAAACGCTACAAGGTATACGTGTCTACAATATATCCGAGTCGGTGAATCTATTAATCGGCATCCAGCCTCATAACATCATGTACGGTACAAACCATCGTACGGTATCCTATAGTCAAGGGTATGGATCAATCATCAGATAAACTCATCACGTACGGTAATCCATCGTACGGCGGCATTAAACAATTAGGGATTTTATCAACCTATACAACAACGGGGGTACGGATCTAAGTCTCGTACGACATATCACTCATTATGCACATCATTATCCATATATATATATACCTATCCCTCAGGTCACATCCATATCAATCTCGTATCAGAGGACCGGCAAGGTATCAACTATCTCTTATCGACTCGTATCCATATAACGACATATCCACTAAGTCATCATATCTCATCGTATACTCTTTTCATCGCATCAATCTCTCACATCAAGTCATTTTACATATGCATTCTATCATATGAATCTCATCTCACGCTACTCTAAATCTCATACTTAATCTCGTGCAACTACATATCTATATATTGCGATTCACATTCACTTTTCATATCCTTTTATCAATTTGAGACATCATTTCTATCATATTATGTCCAAGAGTTATGTCCCTATAGCTTTCATCTCATATCTTGATATATATATTCAATCATTAATATCACCTCTAACCATCTTTTAACCACATCTATAGTTTTCAAATGTAGGTTTCTCCTACTGTATTCTATATATATATCGGTTTCCATTCATAATTTGCGGGAGTGCTATATGCCATCCACCCGACTTCCCCCATAGATATAAATCTACTCACATATGGAACTCCTTGTTCAGCCGTAGTCGATGTGCTCCGTCGTCTCGGAATCCACGCGAAGGTACCTACAAATCAACATATATCGCCACGTTATGAAAACCAAGTCCGGAAAACCGAAACGGCACACGGTGCGCTCATAGGTTAAAACCTATAGCCAACGCATGCAAAAATGACCAAACAACCCTCGTCGTTCACGTACAAACTGTAAGTCTATGCCAGCGCCCCGGCAATTAATCCGTGGCCAAAAGCGGAACAAAAACTTATAAACTTGGCGCTAACGTAACCCTAAAACACGGATCGAACCATTAACCCTATACTAGTAAACTGTAAAGTGGTTTAAGAAATTATACCGATCGATCCGTGTCCTTCGGTCTTCAATCTCAGTCCTTAGCATGTTGCGGCTGCCTCGACGAAGTTCGCTCTCCGGTAATGCTCGTCGAAGAGGACACACGTCGAGGATTCTTTATACGGGCTCCCGCTTCTAAACCGAAGCAACTCGGGCATCCAGTTTGCTAGCCTAGATACCCAAGATGAAATAGAGATAGTGTATGGATATTTTGTCTCAAGGCACCCAATGATTTGGGTGGAGGTGGATGAAATTGCCATCGAGATGTGAAGAAGTGAGCATGGAATTTTTGGCTAAGAAAAATCCTTGCTAAAAAATGGGCTCGGCCGTGAAGAGAAGTATTCTTTGTTGAATAGTGTAGTGGTGAGTGTTAATGAATTAAACAACACATGAATCATCTCTCCTCAAGAAAACCACATCAACAAATATCTTTAGCCTTCACAAAATATCAACACTCAAACAAAACCCATTTAATGCCAAAGTGACACCAAGACACCAACAGTGCAAGCACCATGCCCATCAACAACCCACACCTAACATTGACTTTCGAAATAGCCATGCCCAATTAATGCACACAAAAATCAAGTCATGAAAATTGGCAGCCCAAAATAAATCCATGCAAACAAAATAAATATTCACACATTTCACATCACAATTTTTTAAAATGAATTAATCATTTTAAATCTCCAAATTATTTCACAAATATTTGTATATATTTATACCATTTTACGAAAACCCTAAATTCGCAAATCGGTAGTTTTCACGAAATATATTATTTTAATATTAAATTCCAAAAATAATATTTTATATTTTTCTTAAATGTTACACTTTGACCCTTGAGATGACTGCCGTTCCATCATCTTCTTGAGTCTTCTTTTTCCTTGAGAATTTAATTCTCTCCTTAGAGTTTAGATCACTGTTCCCAGAACTTTCTCAAAGTTCAACTCTGTCAAAAATTGGTAAGAATTATGACCACGATTTAACTCTTAAAGAAACTCTTAAAAGAATCTTTTCTCGTTTTTTGGGTTTTTAACCCATTAACAGAGCTTTGCTCTTCTCTTGGAACGATCTCTTACAGTTCTTAAAAAAAATTATTTGGATAAACAATGGGTCTTAGAGATCTCAGGGTTTTTACCTGTTAGTGATTTTGATCTTTGAGGGTTGTTTGGAATTTAATTCCATTTCCCGTGGGATTTCTGAGGAAAATTTTTTTTTTGAAAATTCTTTTGGGAATTTTATTCCCTTTTCTTATTTTCTTTTTAGGATTCTTCTTGCAGATTTGAATCTGCTGTAGAACACATTCTTCGAGGCCATTGGGGGCCTTGAACTCCGCTGTTCAATAAGATTTTTCATTAAATGAGAATCCTTTTGGATTTTCATAATGGGTGTCTGCTTCATCATTGATGAAGCATCACATTGATTTTGTGGGGTCCACTGTTTTCTTCTAGGTTGTAATGATTTTGGTATTTTGATTGCTAACCCTTTACTGGTTTTTCTTTTCAGATACTATGGCTTCTCATCTGTATGATCTTGAAGATATTATCTCTTATGAGGAGATTCATATCCAAGGCCGCTGTCAAGGCCAGGAGTTTACTGATGCCCAATGCGCTGAGGTGATGCGTCGCTTTGACGATTACAACAGTCGATTTCTCCCCCGCCGTTCTGCTCTTTTGAAGATTGTCGTTGGGTCGATTTGGGAAGCACTTCCTGAGCTTGATGAGGCTATGCCGCTCGAGATACTTGATGATGCTAAAGACAAGGTGCATTCAGTATATCTGATGTGCCTGATTTCAAAGAAGCGGAGAGATGATCTTGTCGCTGTTTTGCATCGCGTCTTCTAACAGAAGGCGATAATATCCGCATACCAGAGGATGGATGACATCAGCGGGGATCTCGACGCTTGCATTCGTGAGAAAATGCATAAGAAGATGGTCAACGAAGCCATAAGCACTTTACTCAAACTTGCATATAAGTTCATGAATCCGTATCCGGAATTCAACGTCTTGCCATTGTAAACATTTTGATGATGTCTTTTTTTAATCACCCTTATCACCAATGTATACATTTCTTTGAAGTATGAATAACAAAGCTCTCCTTTTCTTTATGCCAATGCTCGTATGAGGTATTATTACAGATATAAAAAAAACGTCGGCGCTCACATGTCACGCACGTGAGGCACTATTGCAGGACTTAATCCCGAAAAGAACTAGCGCCAGCGCTCACATGTCATGAACATGAGGTGCTGCTCTAATCCCAGAAAGAATCAGCACCGATGCTCACGTGTCAGGCACGTAGGGCGCCGCTGAGGGAATCGTTTTACCTTCTTCCTCTGATTCCCATGAGTCAACTCTTTATTTTCCCATGCCCTTTTTTCCAGGCCTTGGAAAGAGTCCCACCATGCACAACGTTTTCTGTGCCTAAATTTAAATGCTTCTCTTTATATTCTGAAGTGATGATCTTCTTCTTCTTCACAAGAAGAAAGCAATTTTTTTTACAGACCAAGAGTTATGGCTTGCAATCGTCCCCATGCTCGTCGGCAACCATGGGAGGTACCTATCGACGGAATTGTTCCCCGTTTTGCTGCGTGATTATTGGATCCCGTTCTCACAGATGATCAGTGTGACACGGTGATGTACGAGCTTCTAGCTCGTAGAGGCTCTCCTCTTTCTATCGGCTCCATTTGGCTCCGGATGATCTTCCTGTCCGTGCTTGCTGACATCCTCCTCATCCAGCGGAGATGACTCCGGCGATACTCGACGCAGCGGAGGACAAGATAGAGTGCTTTTATGAGGAATTTTTGATTTCCCAGCCTCTAAAGGACCGTTCTCTTCAGTTGCTAAGTCAGATGCGGGCTCAGCGGGCCGTCATGTCCGCCTTCGCTGATGGGCAAGGCGCTGACCGATGGCGAGCGACCCCTCGCGAAGATCGCCGCTTCGACAAGGTAGAGAAGGCAGAGAGGGAATTAGAGAATTTTGTTTATTGTTTTACTAATCCCTGTATCTCTGATCCCATATTTGGTGATCTTTTTCTGTAGAATAAATAAATAAAAAATCTGTTGACCGCTGAACGTTTCACCCCCAGCACATATCCATGTGGGCATCTTGCCTCTGCATGTATACTTTGTATTTTAACCTTAGAAGTTTCTTATGCATGCATCTTGACATAGGTGAGTACTGGACTGATGTGAACAAATTGTTCGCCCTGCCACCTTAGTCACGGTGGTATACCCGTAAGTGAAGTATAATATATGGTTGGTTTTGGGCTGGCATGTCATTTAGACTTTTGAAAGCGGATGGACACAAGCGTCGTCATCCATGTTTAACTCAGGTCTTGAACCTTAAGAAACGTAATTCCGAGCCCCAAGGTCTATGAGTTACGCTTTTCTGTTTCTTGATGCCTTAATATAGCGCCAATTAGTTTATTCACTCATTTCGGAGTTTCTAGTTTATGTACTTATTTTGGAGTTTGTAGTTTATTCACTCGTTTCGGAGTTTCTAGTTTATGTACTCATTTCGGAGTTTGTAGTTTATTTACTAATTTCGGAGTTTGTAGTTTATTCACTTATTTCGGTGTTTCTAGTTTATATACACGTTTCAGAGTTTCTAGTTTATGCACTCATTTCGAAGTCTCTAGTTTATGTACTCGTTTCGGAGTTTATAGTTTATTCACTCATTTCGGAGTCTCTAGTTTATGTACTCGTTTCGGAGTGTTTTTAGTTACCTCCCTTGGGTTTACAGGCAAACTTGTCCTAACGTTATATGCAGATAAGCCCCATTATTTACGACAGAGGTCCGTTAGGTTTATGGTACTAGCGTTTTAGTCCGTGGTACCGTCGCATTGGCTGATGTATTCATCGATATGCAGTTTTCAAGCTGTTGTTTGAGTAGCCCCACGACTGTCGTGTCTCTGATCCCTTCGGGGGCTGGACAAGACGTCTTCAAGTAATCTCTTTAGGTCATATTACTGTCAGAAAGGCAAGCGTTAGGAATTTGCTATGATGCTTCTTACTTGAGGTTAGGCTCAATTTAGAGCCCCGATGAGTCATAACTACTCCGCTCTGGTGTGGGATGATCTCCGAAAGTCTTTTAGGCTTTATATGAGTTGCCGTCGAGACTCGAAGCTGTGAATATGCCGTCACTTCATTTTTTTTCTTTGACGATGTCGCGCCAATTCTTTGCTGAAGTAGGGTAGACATCTGTAGGACCTCTATGCTGCGTGTATTACAGTTGAAGTCCAGAGGTAGGAATATGCCATTGCTCCAATTTCATTTGACAGCTGCGTTCGCATCCTGCTGAAATGAGGGGGAAAGGCCGGGATAGTCTCTATGTTGTATATGTACCGTCAAAACTTGGAGCTAGGATTTTGCCACAGCTCTATTTTTGCTTTGACCCTTGGGTCTTTTGTTGATGTTGCATCTGCATCCTGCTGGAATAAGAAGAACGTCAGGGTGATCTCCAGGCTTTAGATGTTTCCATTAAGACCTGAAGTTAGGATTTTTTCCGTCACTTCACTTTTATTTGATTGCCGTGTTTGCCCCTGCTGGAATGAGGAGGGAGGGGACACAAGGATAGTCTCTAGGTTGTATATGTATCGTCAAGACCTGAAGCTAGGATTTTACCATGGCTATATTTTTGCTTTGACCCTTGGCTCTTTTTTTGACGTTGTGTCTGCATCTTGCTGGCATGAGAAGAAAAGTCAAGCTGGAGTTAGGATTTTGCTGTTACTCCACTTCGCTTTCACCTTTGGGCCCCATTTTTTTTGATGATGACGTTGCGTCTGCATCTTGCTGGCATGAGAAGAAACGTCGAGCTGGAGTTAGGATTTTGCCGTTACTCCACTTCGCTTTGACCCTTGGGCCCCTTTTTTTTGATGATGACGTTGCGTCTGCATTCTGCTGGCATGAGAAGCACATCGAGCTGGAGTTAGGATTTTGCCATCACTTCACTTTTTGATTTGGCTTCTTGGGGCCTTTGTCGACGTCGCATCTGCACCGAGAACGAGCGTCGAGCTGGAGCTGGGATTTCGCCATTACTCCTTTTTGTTTGACCCTTGGGTCTTTGATGACGTTGCGTCTACATCCTGTTGGCATGAGAAGCACGTCGATCTGATCTCTGGGTTATAGATTTTGCCGTCAAGATCTGGTTCTCCCTTTGATGGAGCCTGGTGGGTTCCCTTTTCATTTGTGCCTATGGATTGTATACAGAGGTCAGTGTGGACTCACCAGCAGGGCAGAGAAAATTTTATTTTATATTTCTACGATGCTCTATCTTTTCAGCTTTTCATATCACGAAAGTCGCGATTGCCCAATCATTTCGGCTATTTTTCGCAGTGCCCAATCATTTCGGCTATATATTTTTTTTATTTACTCACTACTTTTTATTGCGAGTTGCCCAAACATTTCGGCTTTCTCATAAGCATTTTTTTGCGACTCACTGAGTTTTATTACGAGTTAGGAACTTGAGATCTGATACCAATCTTGGCATCAGCATCGCTGCAACTGGAATATTGCCAGGAGGGAATCATCATCAGCCGTAAGATGACTTGGAGTTTGAAACCTGTTTAGGCATCAGTATCGCTACAACTGGGATATTGCCAGGAGCGAATCATCATTTGCCTTTGTTGATTTGAATAAAGATGGCTTAACAAACATGGTTATGATCCTGTCAACTAAGGCTTTTTGACTTTATGAGCCGTAAGGGTCTCATAAAGGTATTTCTCTTTACGAGTCGAGAGAATCTCATAGGTGTATTTTCTCGTTAGGAGTCGTGAGGATTCCTAAGCGTGTTTTCTCTTGTAAGTCGTAAGTGTTCCTTTATAACAAAAAGGAGGAAGAGGAAAATCCTCCACTATTCAAGTTTCACGTGTTAAACACGTGAGCACCTATATGCAAAAACATATAGGTGCTGCAGTTAAAAACAAATGGGCTAAAAGAGCCACACGTGTTAAACTCGTGAGCACATATATGCAATGCATATAGGCGCTGTAATCAAATAATTGGCAAGCCAAACAGGCCTCATGTTTTAAACACTTGAGAGTTTATATGCGCTGAAAATAAAGCATACTGAAACCCATGCTAGGGGTCACGTGTTAAACACGTGAGTTCTTCTGCTACACTCTTTGTCAAGATAGAATTAAATTCTATTTGGGAAATATTTTCCTTGATCTTTCTCAAATTAGAAAGATCTTTGGATCAACGATGATTATAAAATCACCCACCGATCATCTGATAGAATAAAAATTCTATCTTAGGAAAAGATATTTCCTAATCTTGTTAAATAAATCAGAAAACTTCTCTGATAAATAGAGAAGTTTTGGATTAAAAATCCAATGGTGAATAAAATTCACCAAGTGATCCGAAAGATCATTTTGGATTGATCATGATCTCTCAATCAGAGATTTTCCTAACAAGTTGATCTCTTCTCTTATCCTATAAATAGAAGGGAAAAAACAAAGAAGAAAAAAATGAAGAAAACTTCACACAAGCTTCTGCAAAAAAAAAATACAGTGAGCTCTTGAAAAAGAAAAAGAATTTAATTCTCAAAAGAAGAAGTCTTGCCTCATTGAAACCCTAGATAAAAAAAACACAGAGATCATAGTGTCTCTTCTTTGCCTCTCTAAGGGTTTAACCATTAGGATAAGAACTTAGTTCTTCCTCTGGTTGAGATTTGCAGAAGCAAATCTCCCCACAAGTTGAGAATTTAATTCTCATCGGGGAGATTTTGCTCTGCAGATTCAAAGCTTAGGGGAAAAAAACTAGGTCATAAAAGAAAAAGAAATAACAGGAGCATATGGGAATGTAATTCCTCCAAAAATTAGGGTTTAACCCTATATAAAGAACTTAGTTCTTCAAATGATGATGATCCAAGATCCTCAAAACCTAAATTTTGATAATCATCAATGACTAAAAATGTCATTAACATATATCAATATCTCTAAGAAAATATAAGAACATCTTATTTACTCATCAATGCTTAGCACTATTTTGAAGCCTCACGTGTTTCCCATGTGAGTGCTTTAAACGAACAAAAAGAACGGCAAAAGATGCCTCACGTGATTCTCACCTAGGCACCTAAAAAGCAAAGAAAAGCTTCTTTGTCAATTAGTGTAACATTTCAAGAAAATAAAATATTATTTTTGGGAATTTTTAGAATTTAATATTAATTTTTAATGAATATTTTAATATTTCGGTATAATTGAATACCGATAAATTTGTGAAAATTTTGAAAATTATGGAAATTACTAAAAAGAGGGCGTTTTATGCGAATTATGCCATTTTTAAGTTTTTATGATTAATTATATGCTAATTTAGTTCTAATCGCGATTAAAAATTCGCTAATCGGATTTTTAGCATATTTTGTGCAAACATGCATCATATCATTTTACACTTGTTGCTTTTTCCTACATGTTTTGGGTGCATGGCTTGTTATTTTGGGGTTACTATTGATGTGAGAATGAAAATAGAAATGAAAAGGAAAAGAATAGAATAAGAAGTATGGGTTAGAGAGAGAAAGAGTAGGTGAGGGTCAACCCGTTGTCATGAGCCATCCCTCATCCTTGTTCCCCTCATTTCTCTCCTCTCTCCTTCCCCTAGTTGTTGTTGCTGCTGCTCCTTCTCCCTCCCCTCTTCATCTCCCCAAAACTCCATGCTAAACACTTCAAAACCCAAATCCCATTTCACAAAAAAGATGCTCAAGCTCAAGGAAAACGCATTGGACCAAGAAAGCAAGGATTTTGGCCACTAGGGGCAACTCAAGAATTTTCTTGAGTTGCCAAATGAGGTATTTTCTGAACCTTAGGCTTGGTATTTTCATTACTTTTAACCCCATGTTAATTTAGAACCGATATCGTGTGGTTTGGGTGAACTTTGAAAACACTAGTTAGGGTTTAGGGAAACTTTAGGTTGTAATGTGTAATTAAGCTCAGTAGAGGCCACACCAACCCCCTAGTGCTAGAATTCAGGCCTAGACTAGAGACTAGAACCCCGGAATACGGATTTAGAAAAGCCGATATCGGAAAATTGTTGATTCTTTGAGGGTTATTTGAAATCTGCTATCACCCCGAGACTCTGAAAATATTTTTGCTTGGACAGTGATACATGCAGGCACATAGAAAGCTACCACCAAAACCCTAGCCCCTAACCCTCGACCATGGCCGCAATTATATTCTTTCTGGCCGCAATTTGCGGCCAGACCTTTTAGGATGTGGTTCGTTTTTGTTCTGTAGCTCCTGCATCTGTAAATTAGACCCCTGGCATATACAAAATTGTCTGATTTGACCTAGGGTAGAATATGGAATCTTTTTCCTAAGTTGCTGTTTTGATTCGGAGTCTCGTTTCTCGTATTTTGAATTCTGGATTTGCGTATTTGTGTTTACCTCGATCACTTGACGTTTGTACGACGATATCGAGGATTGTTTGATGGTTTTGAAAGCGTAGTCCATAGGTTCTAACCTATAGGCCTTAGCGCGTCGTTTGGTTTTCTCGATGTGATTTTAAGGTGCATTTGCGATTGTGTTATCTTGTAGGTACCTTCGCGAGGGCTTCATATGATGAAGAAGATGAAGGCGACATCGACACCGACACGCAGGATGCAAGGTGAGTAGATTATATCTACGGGGGAAGTCGGGTGGATGGAGTATAGCACCCCCGCAGTTCGATATTTAGTATACTAGATATATACTATATTTATATATATGATAGCAATATGTGTGATATGGATATTGGAGATGAGATTTGGTGTACTATGGATAGAATAGGGTTTAGATGTAAACTAGCATAGCTTCCTAGATGCGAACCCTACAATAGTTTTACACCCACACGCACACACATGCTTACTTGTTATAGTTATACCTGGATGATGAGGATAATGGATGATATTTGGAGATGAGTCGAGCAGATTGGGCAGAGTGCCATGAGATCGGTGATATATTGTGGTTCGTATTTGGGATACGACATGAGATTTTAGCGGGCTTTTAGACGTGTGTTTCACACACGCACTTATATTTATATAGATAGTATCGATTTGTACTAGACTTAGATCAGTACCATAGATCATGAGATATGATGATAAGGATACCAGATAATTGATGAGATGAACGTGATATTGACCCATACCCAGCTTTTGGGATGCTGTACGATGATTTACCGTACGAGCTTTATATTGATGATAGATCCGCACTCATGACTCGAGGATGTCATATGATATTGTATCGTACGCGGTACCTTTGAGGCGGGATCACCGACTATCGTATATATACATATCGACTCAGATTTAGGTGGTTTCCATACCCCTCCCGATTGACTTGTTAGTTAAAGCCGTAGTCTTGCTAGTAGATGTTAGGTTAGGCCGATGTCATACCTATTTCAAAAACTAGCGAATCGGGAGTATTTTAAAGACATGCAAAGGGATTCTACGGATATTTTCAAAAGACACATCTTTTCTTAAAAACACCGTAGCCCTTATTTTCCTAAAAACCCTGATTTATCTTCTTTTAAATGGAAAAATAGTATGGCATAGATACATTGATGTAGATTCTACGCTGTTGTGTTTATTATTCATTTGCCGCATATTCTTACTGTTTGCATCGCATTGCATGTTAAGTATGTTTATTGTTATATCAAATACATGCTGTTAGGACACCAGCACCATTATCGATGATGCGTATGTTCCAAGTACACCTACTTGCCGGCTCACACACTTCATCATCGATAATTGCCATATCACTACACTGTAGTACCGTTGCATTCAGGATATGACACTTGCATGGCATACTTGTGCACATACCTATTGTAAATTCATACTCGTTTACTTACATATTGTACACCCATACTTGTACACATACTCATTTGCACATACATAGATGATTCTCACTTGATTTGGAGATTTGGGAACCGCAAGATACTCATTAAAACTGATTCATTTTAAAAGAGCGGTTTCTCCCAATATGTGCATATTACTATTCCATGTTGCATGATATACTGATATGCTTACATTTCTTTTATATGTTGCATACATCATGCTTTCTGATTATACGCATTGAGATATGTTGTTCCCATGATATTTCTGGATTTGGGAACCGTGGGTATTTTAAAAGAGAGGATGTATTGTTTTAAAAACCCGGTTACCCTTGATATGACATTTCAGTGCGTCCACCATGTGTTTTCTTGGTTCTGAGAATGGCATGTGATACCCGATTCGAGGAGCGGTAGGCACCGTCTGCGGGTACATGGTGGACCCGGTGAGGTACCCTAGGGCAAGAAGACTCGTATATGTTGGACGGTGAGCCCGGCAGGGGAGTACTACCTACCGGTGATTGTTTTGAGCTCGGTGGATATCTGGGGGTACCGACCGGAGTTGAGAGATGAGACGGGCCGATCCGGACTGACGGATGACCTATGTATATGAGGATTTACGTGCCGATGGTAGGCACAGGTTTCATGATGTTTTCGAGTGTCGATGCTTGACACTCAGGTTCCATGATTTTGATATGTCGCGAGCGACACATGTTGATTTACATCCTCATACTTCCATGCATATGTTTATGATATTTACATGCATGATGTTTATTGTCATTGGGTGACACATGGACGATTTCCACATACATGATGACATTGATTACAAAGTTGGATGATATCCACATACTTATAGACTTCATGATAGAGTCGACATGGATCATACCTCATATTTATGATATGTTATTACCTGAGGCACTGACACGAGCACTTGGTACTACACTCATGTATAGATGTTATATTGCCACCTTATCATACTTCAGACTTATTCATTTGAGGTTTATATATATATTTGATCGTATTGACCTAGGATTGTGTCATATATACGATTTCTACTCTGTGATGTTTTCTATTAACGAGTTGGCAAATCGCCCCCGTTGTGCCACAGTTCTTACAGGTTTTTCCGTACAGGTTCCATTGCGGCTCCTGGCACACTGCTTCCCTTACGGGTGATTTTCTTTGGTAGGTGGGTTCTTTTGCATCAGAACCACCATTGTACATGTATTATTCAGTTGTATATAGTAATTCCATCAACCAAACTTGTATATTATTTCAGACTTAGAGAACCAGTTATGTATTATTTCGACCTTAGAGTCGCGCGTTGTAGTATTATAGTTTTCATGCTGAATTTGAGTTTTCCTTTGAGTTTTGATCATCGCCCTTCGGCGTTGTATATTATACCGCTTGCATGGTTGTGACCGTCGATTGACGAAGAGTTAGCACTCGCTTGGGGATGCCTTTTATCATTGTATATATATTATTCATGTTGTACCCCGTTTGGGGCCAATTTTTACAAACAAAACTCTGCCGAAATTTTTAGAAACGACTTTAGACTTGAAAACTGCATATTCGGCTTACTTATTTAAAAACCTTGCTTTTCAAAAACATGTTTTCCATACTTAAAAAAATTAGTTTTCCTTATTTACTCCTTAAAATGGTTTTAGATTTCTGGGCTTTTGGCTTACTTGAATTATATGGGGTCCTATAGACTTCATATGATTCAAGTGCCAGTCACGTGCTATTTCGGATAGTGACAATTAGGCAGTCGCCTCAAAAGAAAGCAGTCACGTGAAATGCACGCGAGCTCTACCCAAGTGCTTAGCACTTCTGTAAAAAGAGGGAAATGAGCAAATAAAGCCCAAAGCACAGTACTCACGAGCTTCTCACGTGAGTATCATGCAGAGTGCTCAGCACTCCATGATTAGTCCAAAATGACTAACAAACGTTCACATATGGGGGCCTCACGTGTTTCACACATGAGCGCCACGGAACTCTAGTGCTTAGCACTAATCCAGCACCTCACGTGTTTCACACGTAAGCGCTGTATGTCCCAGTGCTCAGCACTGTTGGGTAATTAAGGAAACTCAATCTCAGCCCAAAATTGGCTAAGTTTCCTGAGGTTAAACCTCTTTGATTTTAAATCAATCGAGCTCATATGGCTCATGGTTTCCCAAACTGATCTTAGTCTCCAAAATGACTAGTGGTCTCCCATCGATGATATCTAAAATGATATTCATCCTATGTCTCCTAAAGTAATCTTAGTCTCAAATACGACTAATGATTCTTAGGTCCACCAAAACCCCTTTCCCTCAAATACGGGATTTGGTTCAAGGGTATATCTCTTCACACCTCTGATATATGTCGTTTTAATTTCTCAATGTTTTCAGAGAGGTGGCGGGTCCCGACGACCAACAACTTCGTTCGTCGATGCACTTCTAAACTGACGTGCACGCCTCAAATCGGAGCATGCCGCAAATTGGGCACATTCCATATCAACATCGTTCACTCCGCCACGTAACAAATACACGTGCGTGCGAGTTGAATAAGGGACCGAAATGTCCTTAAACTAATATTCTCCCTCAAATACGGCGACAAAGGACCGAAACATCCTTAAACTAAAATTTCGCCTCAAATATAGTGATAATGGACTGTGATGTCCTTAAACTAAAATAATTGAGCCCGAACGCTCATATGTTTTAAGTCGATCTTAATCTCAAACCAGATTAACGATCCTTAAATCAACCCAAACCCAAATATAAAAATATACAGATTTGGATAATCTACGCCCTATAGGCGACGATATAAACTAGTCTCCCTATACAATCCATGGGCAACCTAAACAAACAAAAACATACATGACATGAAGTAGACTTCTGGAGCAAGAGAAAGTGGTTATCGCGATATGGTAACATAAATAACTGTAGGGGCTTGCGCCTGCAGGGAAGAGCGTCCTCACAATAAAAAAAACCTTCACAAACGAGGGGGAATCTGATAAAGTCTGCTACAACGGCCGCATCCGTCCAAACCTCCGATATACGGTGCCATAAATCAACTTGGCGTCTTCGGAGAGGTGGACAGATAAATCCAAATAGCATCTGCCCCCAGAATTCAGGCCAGACGTCTCAACGTCCCGGTCCATCTTCCGGTAGTGAACAGTAAGGATCTTACAAGAGTGTTTTCTACAAGAGTCGCTCACCATATGGGGACATTTCTCGCCATTGGTAGAACTTGGTGGGGAATTGTTTATTTATGCCCGTGGATTGTATACAAGGGTCGATATTAGACTACTTGTAGGGCAACTTGAAGAATATGACGGCTTAAGAACATATTTAGATCCCTGTAACCCAAGACTTTTAAATTCTATGAGCCGTGAGGGTCTCATAGGGGGATTCTCCTTACGAGTCGTGAGGATCTCGTAAGTGTATTTTCTCCTAAGAAATCGTGTGGATTTCTAAGTGTGTTGCTCCTTTGTGAGTCGTAAGGTCTCACGCAAGTATTTTCTCCTCACAATATCGAGAGGACCCTGCAAGTGTATTTTTTTCTACGAGAATGTTTCCTTCCGGGTTTTCACAAACTCGCCGGTAGCCCTGCTGTTTTTACTCACGGCGCCCTTTCAGGTTTTCACCCGTGCCCATTTCACTTATGGGCGTACCATTTTTTTTATAAATTTTTAACGAAACTCTCGAAAGTAGCTTCGTTGTAGGTGACCCATCTGTTTGCCGGTGGGATTTGGGAGTGGCTTCATTGCTGGAGTAGCTGTGTAGCCGGTAGGACTTGAGTTGCAACCCTCGCTATTGAGACTTCGATTGCAATATAGATCTTAAGGGAGGATATCGCCGTATTTGGGGCGATGACCCATGTTTGAGGTGACGCACTAGTTTAGGGACGTTTCGGTCCATTATCGCCATATTTGAGGCGAATTTCTAGTTTAAGGATATCTCTGTCCATTGTTAGTTTAGGGACATCTCGGTCCGATGTCGCCATGTTCGAGGCGGATAATAAGTTTAAGGACTTCTCGGTCATATATCGCTATATTTGAGGTGAGGTTCTAGTTTAGGGACATCTTGGTCCGTCATCACCACTTTTGAGGCGACGGAGCTTTTGGATACTACTTTTAGGGTTCTGACTCAGGAAGATAGCAAACGGACACAAGCGTCGTCATCTATCGTTGAACTAGGTCGTGACTCGTTAGGCATAGTATTTTTTGAAGAATCGTCTGTTTATCAGCCGGAAGGGTCTTTCGCCATGCATATCTATGAGAAGGTAGGCTCCACCTTGGTAGACGTTGTCTATAATGTACATGCCTTCATAGTTCGGCTTGAATTTCCCCCTTTTTGCACGATTAGGGATCATGGGTCTTTTGACAACTACCATGAGTTCGCCTTGGCGGAATGTTCTCGGCCTGGTCAGTTTTTCGTATGACCTCGTCATCCTTGCCTTAGAAGCCTCCAGATTTTTCTGTGCTATAAGGCGAGTTTCATCGAGGGCATCAAGCTCCTCAAGCCGAAGATGAGTGTTTTCTTCATCTGCCAGCTTGTATCGAACCGCTACACGTAGAGAAGGGAGTTCTATTTCCACGGGAAGCACTGCTTCCGTGCCGAATACCAATGCGTATGGTGTTGTATTCGTAGCCATTTTGAATGTTGTTTGGTACGCCCAAAGAGTTTCATGCATCCTTTCATGCCAGTCTCTTTTGTTTCTGGACACTGTTTCTTTATAATCTTTGTCAAGGTCTTGTTGAAAGCTTCAGCTAGACCGTTAGCATGAGGATTATAGACTGAAGAGTATCTTCAATCTATTTTATGCTGTTGCGCGAAGCGACTGATTTTATGGATTCTATAGTCTGGTCCATTATCTGAGATAATTCGCCGCGGAGTACCGAACCGATAGATGACATGTGTTCTGAAGAAATAGAGTATATTCTCTGTCTTCACCTCCCTTAGTGGTACTGCTTTTGCCCACTTAGAAAAGTAATCGGTCGCTGCTAGTATGAACCGATGTCCTTTGGATGATGCTAGTTCAATAAGGCCAATTATATCGGTTCTTCACATTTCGAATGGCCAGCTAGCCATTGTTGGGTATAGCGGATTTGGATTTTGGTGGATGAAGTCCCTGTGAATTTGGCACGAGTGACACTGCTTCGCATATTCGAGACAGTCCTGAGTCATTGTGGGCCAATAATAACCCATTCTTTTGATCTTCAGCTTCATCTATGGCCCAGCTTGATGAGAGCCGCAGAGTCCGTCGTGAGTTTCTTGGACGACTCTCTTCGCTTCTTCTGGTTTTAGGCATCTTATCCACAGACAGTCAAACGATCTCTTATATAGAGTGCCATTGACGAAGGTAAAAAACAGAGCTCGTTTCATGAGCTGATATCTAGACGACGCATTTTTGGCCGTTCGTTGGGATTTGAAGTAGTCAATGAAGACTTCCCTCCAATCGTTGACCTTTTTTGTCCCTTATTTGAAGGGTTACTTGTTCGGTCTTTCCTTTTCCTTCGGATAGCTCTGTTAAGTCTTTCGAAGATATTTCTATTGGCATGAGAACCCTGTGGTTTTGCACGATGATCCTTACGTCGTCGAGGTTTTCGTCGGCCAATTCCTTAGCTAATTTGGCCAATGCATCCGCCTTGCTATTTTCTGCACGTGGTATACTCTCTAGGATGTAGGAGGGGATATGTGTCAGCAGTTGCTGCACTCTTTCACCGTACTTTATCAGCTTTGGCTTGTATGTTTCATAGTCGCCGTTTACTTGGCTAACGATCAGCTGGGAGTCTCCATATATGAGGAGGTCTTTGATTCCCATGTCGACAGCGATCTCAAGATCTGGTATCAAAGCTTCATATTCAGCTTCGTTATTAGTCCTTGGCTCCGTTAAAGAGAGGGAATAACGCAATATCCCTCCTTGTGGAGTCACGAATATAAGGCCCACCTCGGCTTTGATTATGGAGGTGTTTTGCTTTCGCCTTTTCATGAAAGATGCTCCATCGAAGTAGAGTTCCCATTAGGAATCATTTTCTTCCTTCTCTCCTTCGATTGTGTCGAACGCATGTTCATCCGGCAACTCATAATTTTAGGCGGAGTCGGCTGGTATCGGATGCTCCGGGAGAAAGTCGGCAATGACCTGGCCTTTCACTGCTTTGAGGGGTCGATACGTTATCGAGAACTCCATCAGGAGGAGGGCCTATTTGGCAAGCCTTTCTGTTAGTATGGCTCCTGACATCAGATATTTCAGAGGATCCACCTTTGATATGAGATGGACCTCATGTGCCAAAGCGTAATGTCTGAGCTTCATTACCTGAAGATCAGTGCCAGGCAATAGTTTTCGATGGGGGAGTAGTTGTTTTCTGCCCCTAAGAGAACTCGACTCAAATAGTACAGAGCTCTCTCCTTTCCCTGATTGTTCTCTTATGCCCATAGCGCGCTTAGAGAACCCTCAAGGGCGGTTATATATAGGATAAGAGGTTTTCCCTTAACCGGAGCGGTCAATACCGGCGGATTTTGCGGGTATTGCTTGATTTCATCTAGTGAATTTTGGCACTTTTTATCCCAGACGAACGGGGTCCCCATCTTCATCAGATGACTGTAGGGACGGCATCTTCCGGAGAGGTTGGCTATGAATCGCCAGATATATGCGAGCTTTCCTTGAAGGGATCACAACTGTTTAAGAGTTTTTGACGTGGGCATTTCCATAATCGCCATGATCTTTGAGGGATCGATTTCGATACCTTGGTGCCGTATGATGAATCCTAGGTGTCATGCCTCACTTCCCAGTGTACGGGTAAGAAGACGCGACGATGCCCGCTACGTATTTACTCAGAAGTAAACACACTAAGTGTAACTAAGCAATATAATGAATGTATACAAGAAAAATGACAATAGGTGTAACTGAACAACAACTTTTATTTATTAAACATTTCTTTACAAGTACAATTGAAAATTGTAAATACAGGAATGGAAAGCAATGCCTAAACAATGGCATGAACATGAAAGTAAAGTAAGTACATGTGAAGACTAATGGTCGTGCTGCTCAGTGGTATGCTCCAAGTACTCCTGGCTGGTCTCAAACTCTTCGGAGTCGGGTCCATCTGACAACATTCTAAAGAAAGAAGAGAAGAAATGTCGTCAGCGAACAATCGCTCGGCAAGTCCCAAAGAGAGAGAAATAGAGTAGACAGATAAGAGAGTATAACTAGTAATGTTTGGTTATAATGTTAGCACAGTTGTTTGTAGCTTAGTACAGAATATGCCAGTGTATACGAGAGGATTCCAACTTACACCGTGGACTTTGGTAACCCGTAGTACAAGGCTCCGTCGATAAACCACGGAACAACGGCGTGGATGTATAGTTACGTCTTTTAATGGCCATCTCGTGCCACTTTTAACACATTCCGTACCAGTCTACCCCTTTAAAACCCCGTAATGTCTTATTGTATTGATGTAATGTTTTGTTTTATAGATGGAAGACTTGCCGAAACCATGATATCATGTAAACGGAATGGATATAAATGGATAGTCATGTAATCAGAGTATATCCATGGTTCGGGTCAGTCTAGTCATATTGATATAGATTGAATTCTGGTATAAATGGATTCATGTTGAAATGGAGTTATCTTGAATCATATTCAAGGATATATTGGTTTTGGATTTGACCGTGACTCGAACTGAGTCAGACACTTTACAACGAATTGAAGTCCTGAATTAGTTTTGATGTTATCGGTAATTGCTGCACATGGAAGGCAGGATTTGTATCTTTTTCCAAGACAATTACCGTATTGATAACACCGTTTTTAGGTTGTCTACCTTAGATAGGCAAGCACCCATATTCTCCGGCTCTCTGAGGCTCAAGAGAACTGATCCCGCTTAAACCTATGTTTACTAGGGTCCTTATTGTAAATTAATATAACTTGAGGGGGTTTTATGAAAAATAGTTTCGATATATTTTCAAAATACAGCTCAAGTATTTAATTATCGTCTTTAGGGTTTTCATAGTTGTAATTTTTATAAAATAAAGTTTTCTAGTGAATTGAACCTAGATTTCATTGTATATGGTATTTTAGTGTAATATTGGAATTGTATTCTTTGTAATGGTAGTTTCATTAAATTTGTGATTCCTTTGTTTTAGAAAACACGGAATATATACATTTTATATTTAAAGTAGATATTTTGATAATATATATATATATATATAAAATAGAATTTATTTATAGAAATCACAATTTTCTTAAAAATTGCATTAAAAATTCCAACGAGATCAGATGCTCCGTGAGGAGGTTTGCATCTCGCTCTACTAGGCCCGAGGATGTGCGATAACCCGTACCATCCCGATCGGTGTTCCACAAAATGGGTTGTAGAGGCGCATTTGCAAGGAATTAAATAATACACTTTTAAAGAAAACGGTTTTTGAATGTTTATGGTATTTAAATGTAAACTCGTATTTTCCTGTGAACTAATGTTCCAAAATTTATCGTGCTATGTTAAAAATGTGTGTTGTGATTGTAGGGTTGCTAGGCACACGAACAAGGGTCTACGAGGCATCAACCATGCCCGATTTAAAAATTAGCCGTGCCGAACAACCCAAAGCCGGATCTTTAAACTAGAGATTAGGCGAAAACAAGCATGTTAAACTCTTTAACACTAAGTGAGAGGGATTACAACCTTTGTAGATCCGATCCTTCACTTCTTAAGCTCCGTGTTGAGGTCCCTTCGCTGCGATCATCGTGTTCCGGACTCTCGAGAGGCTCCACGAAGAGAAAGATGCAGTCTTGCTTCCGATCTTCGATAACATAGATGATCTACCTTGAAGTTTCATTAACACAAGCTAACACTCACTAAATGAAGTGAACACCCTCATCTAAAGGGCAAGGGTAGATGAGGATGATGAAGTAGAATTTTTGCTCTCATTTGTTTTCTTATTCTCACTCATTTTCATCACAAATAAAAAGCAAGAAAGCTTTGCAAAAGGAGGAAGAAGAAGAAGAATAGTGATCAATCATTTTGTGATGAATAATGAAAGGATAATTATGATGAATAATGCAACCATGGTCAAGTAACCATGGTAGAGATTGAATTAGGGTTAAGGGGTGTGGTTGGGTTAAGGAAATATCATGCAAAAATATCTAAACAAATATCTTTGCACAAAACAAAAAGAAAGCTTCTAGAAACATTTAGAAAAGCTTAATCCTAATCAAACCCTAACTATGTTTAATCTCCACTAAACATGTTGCATTAGTAATCATATCATGTTACAATATTATATATCACATATACAATATTTATCGTAACAAAATAAAATAATACATCTAACATATACGGCATATATATCAATGTATTACCCGAGTGAGAAAAAGAATCTTTTAGTGAGCTAATATTAGTTAATGTAATTTAATATATCATATATATTATTATACATTAAATTATCGAATCAACACTTGATCCGACAATCCGGCTATATCGCATATAACCGACTAATATTTATCCGTACCGATTCATCGAATCAACACTTGATCCGATGACCCGGCTGATATCAAATATCGCGAGAATAGAATACAGTATCTCATATCGCATTATCCTCGGTCCCGCACATATCACATACGTGCCCCTACTCCGTTTTGCCTGAGTCAAGAAAGCTCTGTGTAGGACTCTAAAGAATCGTCAATACGCTAGCAGTAGGTGATGATCATATCAAACACCCACAAGCTGCAAGCGGTCAGCTAAACGTAACAGCCACCCAGGTATTGAGAGCTCAGAAGATCAACAAGCAAGCCTGTACATTCTCCTGTGAATCCAATCAGTAACACTCCCGTACAGTCCGGTCTCATCGTCTGATATGTTGCATATCTCGCCTATGGGTGGTAAACGTCAGACCCCAGTAGCTCGATAAGTCGTGTCGATATGAGGTCTATAATAGTTCGAGCTATTGATAACACTTACCAGTAAATCTCAGCAACCCTGGCCAGGGATTTCCGGTTATAACCAATCGAACACAGCACAACATCAACTCCCTATACCGGGAGAGACGAATCCCTTCCTATCGCTCATTGCCTCCATGTGATTCGGGACTGTACCCAAAAGCCACCTTTTTGCACGCCCTCTTGGACGTGGTATGATGGAAATCAAAGCACAGTCCGAATCACACAAGGCTCTATGACGATCTCGGGTCAACAGACTACTCTGTACCAGTGTCACCGAAGAACTGCCATCTGACGTGAGGTATAATACAATCTGGGAGTTCTCGGCGAGTCCGTCCAGTGTACCCAGTCTATACTGAGCACCCGTACACCATCCTTGATGTCAAACACCGATGGATATGGGATCATCCATCGCCCATCATATGGGTCAAGATGCGTATACGCTAGTCTACTCTAGTGTATCGATGCCCTGTCTCGATACACCCTCGACTAGGAACTGTTATAAGATGTACTCGTCGACTACCGTAGCCCCACTAGTATGATCTCATCATAGTCCCAGTTGTCGAGTACATATCCTAAGGGCTTTATCAACATGTAACATAGAGACAATCAGAGTACATGTTAAGATAAAGTACAACCAGATAGCATACTATCATGTCGAGCAAGAAGTCCTCCCTATATATGTCCAAGCATCCATTACAATATACATCATATGTACAGTAATGGCCTCTAAGGCATACATATAACTAATAATTTTCCACTTGCACTAGGGCCATCTGTTGTGGTATCACATGTCCAACAATTAGATGTGCCTGAAGTATCTCATACTCAACCATCCCATAAAAGTCTCTACTGGGAAAAAGGCCTTTGTGAGTGGATCCGCGCTGTTGTCCTCTGTGTCTACTCTCCTAACCTCGATCTTCCTGGAGATCAACCATCTCCATGATCAGGTGATACTGCCTAAGAATTATATCTGGATTTCTGATGGGACGGTAGTTCCTTGGCTAAAGCCACAACTCCATTGTCACACAATGGTAGGAACGAAGTTCATCTCATGAACTTATATATCCAGACTACCTCTTTGGTAGCATCCTAGGTAACGATGTATCTTGCCTTTAATTGTCTAGTAAGTCACGGTATCTATCTTGGAACTCTTCCAACATACCTTCCCTCCACTGAGGGTAAAGACAATGCCTGTGACTGACATTCAGTCGTCCTTATCACCCTTGAACCTTTCCAGTGATTCTCCCCAGGATCGATTGATACCATCTCACTATAACTAGTGAGTATCCTAACATCCAATTAGATCTATCTCATAGGTCCAAAACCCAGGATTTAGGAGGTATCATTTTGATCCTTTATGGAGAATCCTTGTGATAAGCGGAGATTGACCGAGCGTAGCATAGGAAACTTCTTCCCTATCAAGAGTATGTCATCCACGTACTCTACGAGGATCACCACCATACACTCTACTACCTTTTTATATATACAAGGTTCATCTACTATTTTGATGAAGTCAAACTCTTTGACTACCACATCAAAACAGACGTTCCAACTCCGCGATGCCTGCTTTATCACATAAAACATCTTGCACACATTTCCGCTACTCCCACTGTCTATGAAGCCCTCTGGCTGTGTACTTATAGACGCTCTCTTCCAAATCATCATTTAGAAATGCTATCATGACACCCAACCGCCAGATATCGTAGTCATGGTATGTAGCTGTGGCAAGTAGGATCTGGATGGACTTAAGCATAGCTTTGAAAATCTCAACTTTTCCATGTACACCAAGTAATCTTCTCAAGATATACTTTCTCCTGATGGGGATTTAACCCTTCAGATAAAGAAACCAAAGTCCATACTTTGTTGGTGTATAAGGATTCCATCTCAGATCGATAAGCATCCAGTCATTCTTACAGAGTCTCACTCCTGATGGCCAGCTCGAAACTAGTTGGGTCATCATCTCATGATGCAATCCTCGCTCCCACTGTCATAGAGAAACCGAAGTATCTCTCAGGTGGGTGAGGAACCCTACTAGATCGGCGGAGAGGCTGAGGTTCGTTGATTACTATTGAATCCTTTGGTTCTACCAAATCATCTGCTGTAGTTTGTATAGCTGGAACTCCTTCCAGTTCTACCTCCTGTCCAATAATTTCTTCACAAGAAATTCCCTTTCACAAAGGTGGCATGTTGAGAAACAAAACATCTTTTGTTCCTCGGTTAGGTAGAAGATATTCCCTTGCGTATGCTTGGGATATCCAATAAACTTCCATAGATCTGACTTTTCCTTGAGCTTGTCCGGATTTTGCTTTTTAGACATAGGCCAGACAACCCTAAATCTTAACAAATTTAAGATATGGGCTCTTCCCTTTCCATATCATATATGAAGTGCTAGGCAAATGATTTGATTTGAACCCTATTCAATAGGTATGCAGCTTCTCAAGTGCATAACTCCCAAAAGGAAATAGGAAACTCAGTAGTACTCATCATAGAGCACACCATATCACATAAGGTGCTATTGCTCCGCTCCGATATACCATCGTGCTATGGTGTATACGGAGGAGTAATGCCGAGAGAGAATATCATTCTCCTTTAGAATAGTCCAGGAATCTCCGTGCTCAAGTATTCTCCTCCTTGATCTCATCAAAGGACAAAATACTTATACCCATTTTTGGTTCTCTACTTCTTACTCATATTCTGTGAATATCTCAAAAGTTTCAGACTTGTGTTTCAACAAGAACATATGTCCGAATCTTGGGAGATCATCAGAGAATGTAATGAAGTACAAAGAACCGGTCTTGGCATGTGTAGACAGGGGACCTTCATACATCAGCATGTATCAATCCCCAGAGTTCACTAACTCTTTCTCTGTTTCCAATAAACAGAGCTATGGTCATCTTATCTTTGTGACATGACCGGCAAGTTTCACAAGATGTAAATTCAAACAAATTTAAATATGCATCTTAATGTAACTTCATCTAGTCGGGTCGCATTGATATGACCTAGTCTACAATGCCTCAAGAAGGATTCGTTCATTTCTGAACTCTTCCTCTTGTGTGTGTTCTGTATAGTAAGAACTGTAGTTTGATTTAGAACATCAATGCTTTTAGATAACGTACATGAACCGATCAACTCTTGATATAGGAAATGTTCAAAACATTATCCAACAATACAAAATTATATCCTTTCTTTACTAATAAAGAGACTGATATGATGTTGTATATCAGGTTCGGTATCTAATAACATTCGTTCAGAATCAATGTATTCTGGAAATACAGGGTGATAGTGACCAACAGACTTGGCTGCAACACTTGCACCGTTTTCTGTCTCATGAAACTTATCACCCGTTCTCAGTTCTCTACCTATCTGTAGCCCATGTAACAAATTACATATGTGGGATCCTGATCCGGTATCACATACCCAGGACGTAAAGGATACTGAAAAACAGTTCTGTGTAATGAACACACCCGAAGATGATGCATCAACATGCACTTTCTTCGTTTGGGCGGCACGGGAATTCTGGTAATCCCCTATTTCCTGCTCTGTCTTATAACAATTATAAATTGGAGCGGGACCAACGTTTCCTAGCTCAGTATAACAAGCGGGTTCGGTCAATACATCCGTATTATTATCTTGATTAAGGCGTGATATGGTCGCTACCAGGAGAGAGAGAGAAGAAAACACTCAGCGTGCGCTTTTACAAGATTAGATTGGTTATCAATTTATCTCATCAGGATGTCTCCCACTGTTTTAGTCAAATCTTCCTTCAAACCCTAAAAGGAAAGACTAGCCGGGATTAATTACACGCTGCAAGTTCGCCGATCTTTCAGCCAGGCCAGTGTCGGTACTTTGAGAGAGGTCCCCCGTGCTTTCGCACGAACCTAATTAAAGTAAACCTCATTTTCCCAGGGGCGTAACCCCTTTAACACCTTTCTAGACACCTACTTGATCGGCTAATTGTAATGTGTAAAACTCTCCCAGGAGTAACTCTTACTCGCAGCGGGTATCGGGATCCAACTATCTCATAGAAGGTATGCAATCTCATTGCAAATTTCAACACTTGAAATTCCCAATAATATTTTACCCCTAGCGTCCTATGACCTTGACGAATGCCAACAAATCATAGGCTACCAGTCAAGTTCAACCCGTCATTTCCTGATTGAATTAAACACACCCGCACGACCCTTGACGAAAGCCAACAAAGTCGCACGACTACCCTAACACAATCGCATCATATGCTTATGCAGATAAGCATAAATAGCTACCGCACACTACGCCTTGACAAAAGCCAACAAACACAGCACGAATACTATGAAGTACTTATCTAAAATGACGGAGGGCTACGACATGTTTTTAAGAAAACCTTTTGCGTAATGAACTTGATATCGTTGTAGAATCGAGTGATTTTAAATGGAATGTTTTTGAGGTTTTTCTAGTTTTGCTAAAGGGGTCACTCCCGGTGAAGGGATCGTCGGCCCTTTCCTCATCGAATAAGGTGCAGGGTATATCATATATACCGCTGTGCAGAGCAAGAACTATAGAAGCAATCAAAAGACAAACCGAGTTTGTAGCATCTGCTAGTTTCACTAAAGAGGTCACTCCCGGTGAAGGGATCTCGGCTCTTTCTTTATCGAATAAGGTGCTGGATGTTCTACAAGGAATACCGCTATGCAAAGCAAGAACTAGAGCTACCAGTTTTTAAACAAGTTTCTACAACATCTTTAGGTTTCTTTTAGTTTCATTAATCTCATTAATGAAGTCCCATTTTAATGCTTCATAAGCATCACATTTGAAACGAAATCTGCAATATAACATATATCTCATATATATAATATAAATATTCGTCTCAGGCAGTAATATGATCTCATCACAGAACATTGCAGCAGAAGAACATATATGAAATATTGGATATACTAGGACGTCCGTGTTTTAATATGAGCCTGTATAAAATACGGATTCCACGGTCGCGATGAATAGCCAAACCCACATCCCTAGACCCCTACGAGAGCGGCAAGCAACACTGCCAATTCTAGGGTTAGGAGACCCGGTCTCGACTCCTCGAGATGGTCTCCCACTGGGCCCTAGAACTCGGTTACTTGTGCTCCCCGCCTTGGGTCTACCTAATGCGGAAAAGTAAATAATATACAATGGTGACATCATCCTCAGCGCGGTGCCCCAATAAAAGAATATTACATACAAATGAATTTTACATGAATGAAAAAGAAAAACTCTCATCTCACATAAAACCCCCGGCTATTCAAACGCGGCGATCCAATATAACATATCACAGCAACACATAACATCACATATCATCAACGTAAGTATGCATACACCGATCGTCGTTGATGTATAGCAACGAAAACCGGCAATACAACTACATACTATACTTACGGTCGCAGAAAAGAAAGTGTAAAACTACAACAGTTGGAATTCGCAACCTCCTTAGACATCGCATGCCTAACCAAATGAATTCCTTAGACATCGCATGCCTAACAATTATAAACCACGCATTTTAGTCTCTTTATCGAAAACTCTTTTCAATATCAAGTCGGGCAATTCAACAAGATTCCCGACATTCTGATCGAATGCTCATCGCAAACTTTAGTAGACGGCCGCAC
Source organism: Agapanthus africanus (assembly GCA_030015575.1). Taxonomy (NCBI): domain Eukaryota; kingdom Viridiplantae; phylum Streptophyta; class Magnoliopsida; order Asparagales; family Amaryllidaceae; genus Agapanthus; species Agapanthus africanus. Next base: position 559,687,650 of record JASDDO010000022.1, on the reverse strand, counting down.
CCCCGGATGCCGTCGACGAAGTGCACTAAGGCGGAACACCGCTGCCGCGAGCACCCGAACGGATGCTTTTGGCGACGGGGTTCACCGACAGTCACTTGGTCGGGGTTATAGGGCGTGGCTGTCTATTAAGTTTACCCGGCAAGTATCCGCGTACGCTACGTGATTGCGACGGACTTTTGATCACATCAAAATTCTGTGGCAACCGATCATTTGAGACTGAACTGCTAGATTTATAACATTCAAATTAGTTATCTCATAAATACCTGTGGATTCCAAATATTGTATCACATTCCAGATAAATAGACAATATTAAACTTTTCGATCGAATAATCAAACACCCAAGATTTCCCCAATATATCTCAACACTTGAAATCAGTTAAAAAAAATCCATCACATGCCACAATACCAATGGTCCAGTCGTAGAAGGGTCAAGCCAACGCCTCACATGTGGCACGCCGTACTACCACAAACCCTAGGGTTTAGAGGCAGTTCAAGACGGTCACATAATCGAGTTAAGGTTTGTTGTCTTCTAGAGGGTCCACCGCGTTACTTGCACGACTTAGAAAGTTTCAAACTCGAGAAAAAAAATCCAACTTTTGAAAAAATTTCCGACTGGGGAAAAAGTGAGTTATTGATATCCGTCAGAACTTTTTAACAGGTTCTAAATATTATCCGGAAAAACTAAACAAAGTTAACTTATCCGATCGAATCAACGAGTCCCCAATACAATCCAGAAAACTCAACACTTGTGCAAATTTAAAATTTCCCAGAAGAATCAGGAAACACATACGGATGAAACTGTAGAAAAAATATCCCCTAATCTGTACATACGGCTGCGGAACCGCCGCCAAAAGCAGGGTACAGCCGCGGTTCCGCGGCGCTACAGTGGATTCAGGTGGTCGTTTTCTACAGTTATCCTAATATTTCCTTGCTCTATTTTCTGAGCATTTTTAGTTCAGAAAAATCAACATTTTGAAAAAAATCCAGAGAAGGGTTCGTATCGGGGTTTACGGGTTCGATCGGAATTTAAACTTCGTATAGACTTCGCCTAAAGCTCTAGCTTGGCTCTGATACCACTGTAGGGTTGCTAGGCACATGCACAAGGGTCTACGAGGCATCAACCATGCCCGATTTAAAAATTAGCCGTGCCGAACATCCTAAAGCCGGATCATTAAACTAGAGATTAGGTGAAAACAAGCATGTTAAACTCTTTAACACTAAGTGAGAGGGATTACAACCTTTGTAGATCCGGTCCTTCACTTCTTAAGCTCCGTGTTGTGGTCCCTTCGCTGCGATCATCGTGTTCCGGACTCTCGAGAGGCACCACGAAGAGAAAGATGCAGTCTTGCTTCCAATCTTCGATAACATAGATGATCTACCTTAAAGTTTCATTAACACAAGCTAACACTCACTAAATGAAGTGAACACCCTCATCTAAAGGGCAAGGGTAGATGAGGATGATGAAGTAGGATTTTTGCTCTCATTTGTTTTCTTATTCTCACTCATTTTTCATCATAAATAAAAAGCAAGAAAGATTTGCAAAAGGAGGAAGAAGAAGAAGAATAGTGATCAATCATTTTGTGATGAATAATGAAAGGATAATTATGATGAATAATGCAACCATGGTCAAGTAACCATTGTAGAGATTGAACTAGGGTTAAGGGGTGTGGTTGGGTTAAGGAAATATCATGCAAAAATATCTAAACAAATATCTTTGCACGAAACAAAAAGAAAGCTTCTAGAAACATCTAGAAAAGCTTAATCCTAATCAAACCCTAACTATGTTTAATCTCCACTAAACATGTTGCATTAGTAATCATATCATGTTACAATATTATATATCACATATACAATATTTATCGTAACAAAATAAAATAATACAGTTAACATATATCGCATATATATCAATGTATTACCCGAGTGAGAAAAGGAATCTTTTAGTGAGCTAATATTAGTTAATGTAATTTAATATATCATATATATTATTATACATTAAATTATCGAATCAACACTTGATCCGACAATCCGGCTATATCGCATATAACCGACTAATATTTATCCGTACCGATTCATCGAATCAACACTTGATCCGATGACCCGGCGAATATCAAATATCGCGAGAATAGAATACGGTATCTCATATCGCATTATCCTCGGTCCCGCACATATCACATACGTCCCCCTACTCCGTTTTGCCTGAGTCAAGAAACCTCTGTGTAGGACTCTAAAGAATCGTCAATACGCTGGCAGTAGGTGATGATCATATCAAACACCCACAAGCTGCAAGCGGTCAGCTAAACGTAACAGCCACCCAGGTAGTGAGCGCTCAGAAGATCAACAAGTAAGCATGTACATTCTCCGGTGAATCCAATCAGTAACACTCACGTACAGTCCGGTCTCATCGTCTGATATGTTGCATATCTCGCCTAGGGGTGGTAAACGTCAGACCCCAGTAGCTCGATAAGTCGTGTCGATATGAGGTCTATAATAGTTCGAGCTACTGATAACACTTACTAGTAAATCTTAGCAACCCTGGCCAAGGATTTCCGGTTATTGCCAATCGAACACAGCACAATATCAACTCCCTATACCGGGAGAGACGAATCCCCTCCTATCGCTCATTGCCTCCATGTGATTCGGGACTGTACCCAAAAGCCACCTTTTTGCACGCCCTCTTGGACGTGGTATGATGGAATCAAAGCACAGTGGGAATCACACAAGACTCTATGACGATCTCGGGTCAACAAACTACTCTGTACCAGTGTCACCGGAGAACTGCCATCTGACGTGAGGTATAATACCATCTGGGAGTTCTCGGCGAGTCCGTCCAGTGTACACAGTCTCTACTGAGCACCCGTACACCATCCTTGATGTCAAACACCAATGGATATGGGATCATCCATCGCCCATCATATGGGTCAAGATGCGTATACGCTCGTCTACTCTGGTGTATCGATGCCCTGTCTCGATACACCCTCGACTAGGAACTGTTATAGGATGTACACGTCGACTACCGTGGCCCCACTAGTATGATCTCATCATAGTCCCAGTAGTCGAGTACATATCCTAAGGGCTTTATCAACATGTAACATAGAGACAATCAGAGTACATGTTAAGATAAAGTACAACCAGATAGCATACTATCATGTCGGGCAAGAAAGTCCTCCCTATATATGTCCAAGCATCCATTATAATATACATCATATGTACAGTAATGGCCTCTAGGGCATACATATAACTAACAGTGATGAGATAGGTCGTTATCTCGTGAGTTTTCTAAAGGTAATATGGGTAAAATGAATAAGGAATGTCGTATGTAAATATTATGGTATCTTACCGTAAAAATGAAATACAAGTTGAAATATAGATTATTTTGAGATGAAACTTGTTCTAATGTGTTTGTTTATGATTGCTAAATAATATAAAAAAAGATGGTGAATTTTTTCTAAAGAAAAATTGTGTTTTTAGTTAAAATAGAATCGGAAGTCGGATTAACTCCGCTTCCGACTAGTTTTGAAGAATGAATTCATTTTAATAGAAGAGAAGGGGAAAGAGGGAACTTACTGATTAGAATTAGAGAGAAGAGGTAGGGGAAGATTTTGGGATCGTCGGGGAGTCGTTTCGTTGCCAGATTCTTCCCGAAACGTCGCCGGAACTTCGACCTTGAGCTAACTCCACTTGTACATCTTTTGAACTTAGAATTTTTTAGAGATTTTTGGCACGGAATTTCTGAATGAGGAGGGACAAAATGCAGGGTTGTATTTATAGGAAATTTTAGGGTTTAGAGTGATGAATTGAGAATTAAAACTGCATTAAAATTTGGTTTAATGGTGATTTTTAATTCTCTGGATAATTGTAGAGTAAACAAACATAATGAGAGTTAAGGGGGTCCAAGGGACTAGGGCCAAGGGACTAGGGCCAAGAAAAAATAGGGGCATTACCTATAGGGGGCCGGCGGAGCCGGGCCCAAGAGAAATCTCGCCAGTCCATCTGACTGTGGGGGCTCGGATCTTGGCCGCGTGTCCTAGTCGCTTCAACTAGCCTAAAGCACAAGTTTGATTTCTGTGTGACATTACATTTTACGTATAGTGCACGTGCAAACTTTTGAGATTCTAAAAGTTTAAAGGAAAATCAATTAAAAAATATATGTGGCTGGGGGGATTCGATCACAGGGGCTACGTCACAGCAGTGCAAGACTTTGCCAATGAGCTACAAGTGTTTCTTGCTGTTCAAAAACAAATTAAATTTATAACTTGTGCTCAGGCTTAGGTCTTCCTTTCTACTCTCCTTATAAAAATTTCGTCCTTGAAATTTATAGAAGGAAAGTGTAACAGATTCAAGAAAAGTTTGGCGATAGAACTATTGATAGTGCATGAAAAATATTTGGAAGAATGAAAGAATGCAAAAGTTTTGGAAAGATTGAAAAAGATGTAAAGAAATTACCAGGGTTACTTTGGTCTACAGTCTCGGCTTCTACGGCCGCAAATGTGAAAGCCTGACGTCGGGGTACATTCCTCCTAGCTGGAGGCACATTCCTCTGTCATTGGGGCATGTTTATCTGCCCTCGAGGCATGTTCCTTAGTGCTTGATGGAATTGGCGATTAGGCTGTGCAGGAGATCCACTTGGAGGTGGAGCTGGGAGAGTAAGACGAGGTGCACGAGCCTGGATAGCTGGCCGCTACGAATAAGTGTTGTGAGTTGTAATTGGGTTGCGTCTATAATTACATGTTCCAATTCCATGAGTGATTGCGCCACAAACTAAGCACAGGCCTTTTGCACGCCTACAGTCCTTCTACAGGTGTCCATCACTCCTGCAGTAGAAGCAAAAATCTGGACTTAGCCGGTTATTTTTTACTTCCGGTCTCCTGGGTTCAAAAGTTGGCCTTGAAAAGACTCCTCCTGCCATCTGAGTGGCAGGGCGTTTCACTCCGGCAGATTGGGGTCTTCCCTTCTTCTTCACTACTTCCTCGTATCGATGGGCAGCTTTCAGTGCTAGGTCGTTGTTAGTTGTATGTATGCCCTAGAGTCCATTATTGTACATGATTGTATAATATAGTGGATGCTTGGACATATATAGAGAGGAATTTCTTGCTCGACATGATAGTATGCTATCTGGTTGCTATTTATCTTAACATGTATACTTGTATCTTTATACTGTCTCTCTGTTACATGTTGATAAAGCACTTAGGATATGGACTTGACTACCAGGATTATGATGCAGATCATACAAGTGGGACCAGGGCAGTCCGTAAGTTCATCCTTTAATTGTTCCTAGTCGTGGGTGTATCGAGACAGGGCATCGATATTCCAGAGTAAACTAGCATATACGCTTCTCGACCCATGTGATGGGCGATGGATGATCCCACATCCATTGGTGTTTGACATCAGAGATGGTATACGGGTGCTCAGTGGAGACTGGGTACACTGGACGGACTCACCGAGAACTCCTAGATGGTATTATACCTAATGTCAGATAGCAGTTCTCTGGTGACACTGGTACATGTTAGTCCGTAGACCCGAGATCGTCATAGAGTCTTGTGTGATTCCCACTGTGCTTTGATTTCCACCTTACCACGTTCAAGAGAACATGCAAAACGGTGGTTTTTGGGTACAGTCCCGAGTCACATGGAGGCAATGAGCAATAGGAGGGGATTTCTTCTCTCCCGGTATTGGAGGTTGATGTTGCGCTGTGCTCGATTGGCCATAACAGGAAGTCCCTGGATAGGGCCAATTTAGAGATTTACTGGTAAGTGGTATCTGTAGTTTCTCGACCCGTTATGAGCCTCGTATCGGCATGACTTATCAAGTTATTGGGGTCTGACGTTTACTACCCCTAGACTAGATATACGACATATCAGACGAAGAGACCGGACTGTACGGTAGTGTTACTGATTGGATTCGCAGGAGTATGAGCAGACTTGCTTGTTGATCTTCTGATCGCTCAATACCCGGGTAGCCGTTATGTTCAGCTAGTACTGCTGACGGCTTGTGGATGGTTGATATGATCATCACCTATTGTCGGGGTATTGACGAGTCTTTTGAGTCCTACACAGAGGTTTCCTGGCTCAAGCGAAACGAAGTAGGAGCACATATGTGATATGTGCGGGACTGAGATTAATACGTGTATATGATACCGTATTCTAATTTCGCGATATGTGATATCGGTCGGTCATATATGATATGGCCGGGTTATTGAATCAAGTGTTGATTCGATAACTTTATACAAATGATATTAGTCGGTTGTATGCGATACAGCCGGATTATTAAATCAAGTATTGATTTAATAATTTAATGTATGACTATATATTTGATATATTAATATACATTAACTAATATTAGCTCACTTAATATTTCTTTTTCTCACTTGTACATTTTATATATATGTGATACATATTAATGTATATTTTTCCTTGTGTCATGCTTGATAATACATTATACATGGGTGTATGAGACTCACACCATGGCATATATAATTAAGGGTGATTAATTATTTAAAGTAATTTAAAATTAGGTGGAAATTGGCACATGGTTGGAAGCTTGTAGTAACCATTGACTTAGTCCACTAATTTTGTTTTACTCGAAATATTTATTAACCCAACCATTATCTTTAGTCATGGTTAAGTCTCTACATGAGTTATATGTGATATTATCTCATCCATGGTTGCCTTTCTCACTCATTCCATTCTCCACTTCATCTTCTTCCTCATCTCCTTTGAGCTTTCTAGCCTTTCTTGAGGTGAAGAAAATTAGGGAGAAAAATAATTCTAAAGTGAGAAAAAATCCTACTTCATCAACCTACACTACATTAGCCATTTAGTTTAGGTTGTTTACATCACTAATTCCCAATTAGTGAAGTGGTAGCTTGAGTTAGTGTCTCCTCGACGTAGATTATCTTCGGCCTCGAAGACTTCAAGCAAGCTTGTTCATTTCGCTTTGTGGAGCCTTACTAGAGTCCGGAAGATCACTACTTGGAGCGAAGGGACCACTACACGGAGCTATAGAAGTGAAGGACCGGTCTACAAAGGTTGTATTCCTTGTTCAATTAGAGTAAAGTGGTTTACTTGCTTATGTTATAGCCTTAATTCTCTAGTTAGATCCTTGGTTTGGGTTACCTAGCACTCTAGATTTTTTTAAAATTGCATGCTTGATGCCTTAGAAAACACGGTGAGGGTGCTAAGGAACCCAGCAGTCGTGGGTTGGGAAATCCCCTGTAGCTAAGGCAGTTTGGATCTCCGGATCTAACCCTTGCTGAAATCGTCTAACTCTGATCTCAACTGTTGGAATGAGGTGTGCCGCAAACCTGTTACGGTCTTGTGTTAGCTGTGTAGTTTGTGATATTTGAAAATTGAATATTGAGACATATCTTACCTACTGATCATGGTAAACTCAGCATCATACTCATCCACAGATTTGGTCCATATCGAACCCTGTTGCAGATGGATGAATTGTTGTTCCATGTCTAATCGGGCAGTCCCGGGGAAATATTTCGCGTCAAACATCTCGCAAAAAGTCCTCCATTCGATCGGCTGGTCAAGACGGTTTTCTTCCGCCTTCCACCAAACTCGGGCGTTGTCAGTGAGTTGTAGCTTCGCAACCCGTACCCAAACAATATCTGCCACTTGTGCTGCTGCCATATCATCCTTAATGCTCTGAGCCCATTCTTCAGCTTCCAGAGGGCTCTCTTTTTACGAAAATTTCTTTGGGTGCAATGCCCGGAATTGCTTTACTCCGGGCGCTTCCGCTTCTGGACGGTTCAGTAATATAGCAGTCTGCTGCTGCTGTTCTTCCAGGAGGCTTCGGATTGCCTCAAGCAGTACCGTCTGCTCATTGATCGGAGCAGAAACGGTAGGCATAAGCGATAAAGGTGGTGGTGTGTTATTGAAGTTGGTGCTGGTATTGTTTGGAGAATCCATAACCTTGAAAGAAAATTTTGGTTAAGATAGATTCAAAGTATATGAAATTGTAAGATTCAAGGAATATGAAATGTAAAGAATATTTTTAGTTGCTGATTCTTGTGTTATATTGCTTAGGACTTCATGTGACCTGCATGTCCATGCAGAACTGACCTGCATGTCCATGCAGAACTGACCTGCATGGGCCGCCAACAAAACCTGTCACGCCCCGCTTCCCAGTGTATGGGTAAGAAGAACCGACGAGGCCCGCTACGTATTTACTCAGAAGTAAACATGCTAAACGTAACTAAGAAATATAATGAATATACACAAGAAAAATGACAATATGTGTAATTGAATAGCAACTTTTATTTATTAAACATTTCTTTACAAGTGCAACTGAAACTTGTAAATACAGGAATGGAAAGCAATGCCTAAACAATGGCATGAACATGAAAGTAAAGTAAGTACAAGTGAAGACTAATGGTTGTGCTGCTCAGTGGTATGATCCAAGTACTGTTGGCTGGTCTCGAACTCCTCGGAGTCGGGTCATCCTGACAACATTCCAAAGAAAGAAGAGAAGGAATGTCGTCAGCGAACAATCGCTCGGTAAATCTCAAAGAGAGATAGAAATAGAGTAGACAGATAAAAGAGTATAACTAGTAATGTTTGATTATAATGTTAACGCAGTTGTTTGTAACTTGGTACAGAATATGCCAGTGTATACGAGAGGAGCCCAATTTACACCGTGGACTTTGGTAACCCGTAGTACAAGGCTCCGTCGATAAAACCACGGAACAACGGCATGGAATTTATATTGATTTGTAATGGTAGTTTCATGAAATTTGTGATTCCTTTGTTTTAGAAAACATGGAATATATATATATATATATTGTATATTTAAAGTAGATATTTTGATAATATATATATATATATAAGAACTTATTTATAGAAATCACATTTTTCTTAAAAATTGCATTAAAAATTCCATCGAGATCGGATGCTCCGTGAGGAGGTCTGCATCTTTCTCTACTAAGCCCGAGTATGTGCGATAACCCGCACTATCCCAATCGGGGTTCCCCAAAATGGGTTGTAGAGGCGCATTTGCAAGGAATTAAATAATACACTTTTAAAGAAAACGGTTTTTGAATGTTTATGGTATTTAAATGTAAACTCGTATTTTCCCACAAACTAATGTTCCAAAAGTCATCGTGCTATGTCAAAAATGTGTGTTGTGATGAGGTAGGTCATTACCTCATGATTTTTCTAAAGGTGATATGGATAAAATGAATAAGCAATATCGTATGTAAACATGATGGTATCTTACCGTAAAAATGAAATAGAAGTTGCCATACATATTATTTTGAGATGAAACTTATTCTAATGTGTTTGTTAATGATTGCTAAACAATATACAAAAAGGTGGTGAATTTGTTCTAAAGAAAAATTGTGTTTTTAGTTAAAATAGAATCGGAAGTCGGATCAACTCCGCTTCCGACTAGTTTTGAAGAATGAATTCATTTTAATAGAAAAGAAGGGGGAAAGAGAGAACTTACAGATTGGAATTAGAGAGAAGAGGTAGGGGAGATTTTGGGATCGTCGGGGAGTCGTTTCGTCGCCTGATTCTTCCCGAAACGTCGCCGGAACTTTGACCTTGAGCTAACTCCACTTGTATAACTTTTGAACTTAGAATTTTTTAGAAATTTTTGGCATTAAATTTCTGAATAAGGAGGGCCAAAATGTAGGGTTGTAATTATAGGGAAAATTAGGGTTTAGGGTGATGAATTGAGAATTAAAAATGCATTAAAATTTGGTTTAATGGTGATTTTTAATTCGCTGGATAATTGCAGAGTAAACAAACATAATGGGAGTTAGGGGGGCCAAGAAAAAATGGGAGCAGTACTTACGGGGGGCCGGCGGTGCCGATCCCACGAGTAATCTTGCCGGTCCATCTAGGGTTGTGGGGGCTCGGATCTTGGCCACGTGTCCTAGTCTCTTCAACTAGCCTAATGCACATGTTTGATTTCTGTATGACTTTTCATTTTACGTGTAGTGCACATGCAAACTTTTGAGATTATAAAAGTTTAAAAGAAAATCAATTAAAAAATATATGTGGCTGGGGGAATTCGATCACAGGGGCTACGTCACAGCAGTGTAAGACTTCACCAATGAGCTACAAGTGTTTCTTTCTGTTCTAAAGCAAATTAAATTTATAACTTGTGCTCAGACTTAGGTGTTCCTTTCTGTATTTTTGAAAAAATTCTGTACAGAAAGTTTAGGGTTGTTTCACTAGGAATTTGCCTGAGGAGACTCCAAACACGCATTTTAGAGAGTTCATCTTCAGACTATACTTCCGAAAACGTCGGAACACTATTTTTAGATGTTCCCAATGTTCCTCATGGGATCTGCTTTTAACCCCAAGGTCGTCGATGTAGAATTCGATGATCTCATGGATGAGGTCATCGATGATCTTTGTCATGGCCCTCTGGTAGGTTGTGCCAGCGTTCTTCAGACCGAAGGGCATCACCTTATAGCAAAATATGCCCAGCGGAGTCCGGAAGGAAGTATGCTTTTGATCTTCAGGATGCATTTTTATTTGATTGTATCCTGAAGATCCATCCATGAAGGAGATCTCATGGTAGACGTGTTATCGATCATCAGCTCGGTAACAGGTACTGGGAAGTCATTCTTCGAGCAAGCTTTTTTGAGGTCCCGAAAGTCCACACAGATGTGTACCGTCCCATTTTTCTTCATCACCGGAATGATGTTGGCGATCCAGTCAGGATATTGAACTTCTTGGATGAAGTCGGAGTCGATTAGTTTCTTGACCTCAGCATTTATACTCATCTCAAGTTCGAGCCGCATTCTTCTTGGCGCCTGTTTGACTGGCTTTATGTCCGGCGATATGGCCTGTTTATGTACTGCCACTTTTGGATCTAGACCCGGCATCTCGGAATAGTTCTATGCGAAGCAGTCTTTATATTGCATGAACACGTCTTTTAACGTGGCTACCTATTTTTCAGATAGTAGCTCACTGATGAATGTCGGCCTCGGATCATTTTCTGTCCCTAAGTCAATTTTCCTTAGGTTGTCTGTCGTAGTATGTATCCCATCTTCCAGCTCTTTTAGTGCCAGTGGAAAATCGGAGATCACCTCATCCTCATCTTCATTTGCGAAGCACATGCGGAGGTCGTCTACAGTCATGTGCCCTCCCTCATTTGAGAGTGTTATCATGTGGCAAGTACATGTTCGCTTCCATTTATTGTGTTGAGCAGGTTCTATCCTCATGGTATAGGTCCTGTTTATCTCATGCTTTTGTGGCGGGGTTACCTTCCAGTTGTCGGATAAAGCGAACCTGCCGTGTTGATACTGGTTTTCTACCCAGTCTTTGAAGGTGAAGCAGTATTTAAGGGGATGACATATTGCTCGGTGGTAGGAGCAATAATCTGGGTGATGGACCTCGTTTATTTGTTCGTGGTGCCGAGACTCTGGGAGCGTCACCATTTGATACTTCATGACAAGGTTGAATATTTTCCTTATCTTGTCTTGGGGGAAAGAGTATTCTCGACCCATCTTCTTTATAAAGGACGGGTTCCAATCGAGTTTTTCTTAAGTGCATGGCCTCTTAGATCCGCTTCGTTTTTTTCAAACGTTGTTTGCCCTGTTTCTACCTTTATTTCAGGCTTTTCCTCTGTCGCGAGAACGTACAACGGGCTGGGGATAAAGGGCATTGTAGTCTTCTTTCTCCGTAGATTGCTGATTAAGACGCTGCGTTCTGGCCTTTTCATAAATGGCTATTTCGCGACTGCGATTGTTTCGGCTCTTTTGACAAGCTTCTTTTATTAGCTTGTCTATTTGTTCTTCGAGCGACGGACTTAACGTTCTTAGAGCGGGATTTCGCTCTGTTTCAACGTCATGGCCATTTGGAAGAGCGTTTTCCTCTTCGCTGGAGCTGTTAATGACACGGCAGCTGTGGAACCGCTCCCGTTTCTTAGACCGAACGTATCCAAGCCCGGCTGTCTCTATCATCCCGTTGGGCATCTTTCGCCGAGTCTCGGGAATATCCCAAATCATTTTGTAGAATTGGGCTTGTCGAACAGTTTGTTTGAGGGGTACACCTTGGCTTCTGAATAGCCTTTTCAATCCCTCTGCATAGTATCTTGGGAGATGGATTGGCTGAAGTCTGTCAAGTGCAAAATCGGCACCATGCCAGACTTCTCTTTCTACTTTGGTCTCCGTAGATTGGTAGAAAAGGATCTCCTTTTTACCTTTTCTCCTGAGAGGGATGTAGAAAGTCTGTAGTTCTTGTACGCTGTATGTATCGAGCACATCAAGTTCCTTATAATGCCGAGGCGGAGCGATTGTGATTTTTAGACTCTGATCGGCTTTGGCGAGGGTTTACACCGACGGGCGGATGGAGAACACTGCGTTGGCCTCATCCTAAAAGTCGCTGCCAAAGACCAGAATAGGAGTAGATGGTCCAGGCCTGCTGTTTTCTTTCTAGGGCTGCCCTGAGTAGACTATTTCTTCATCTTCCTCGGAATCGCTCCCAAAGATCGGGATAGTGGTGACAGACTTCTGTTTATCCTCCGGCTTATGACACCTTTCCGTATCCTCAAAGTTTGGTAGGAAGTACTTTGCGGCATTATATTTCCGGACTTCGTTTAACGATAACGGATTTAGCTCTCCCGTGACAGTATACTCCGAGCCATCCTTGAAATACTTCATACACTGATGTTGTGTAGAAGGGACGACGTTGTACTCATGTAACCAGGGCCTGCTGAGCAAAGCATTATAGCACGTCTTGGCGTCAATGACATAAAATTTGATGTTAGTGACGAGCAACCCAAAGCGCGGCGTCAGTATTACGGACCCAAGCGTCCGTGACGACTGTGAGTCGAATCCGGAGATGGTAATTTTGTCTTGGGCTAGGTGCTAAACGTTCATGCAAATCTCCATCAGCACTCTCACATTGAGAAGATTGACGGAGGATCCGTTGTCGACAAGGATTTTCCCTATCATGATGTCGTGGCAGTACCCGATGACGTATAACGGGTGATTATGTTCACACGTACTGAGGAGGAGATCTTCATCGCTGAATGTAATGTCAGCCGTGTGGACCTCCGTCAGCTCATCCTTCATCCTCTCTTATACGAGAAAAGCTTGGAACCGATCAGGTTCTTATAATGCCTTGATCAGAGAATCTCGTGTCTCTTTGGACAGGAGGAGAGCATCCAATATGCTCAGTTGTGAGGGTATTTTCCTCAGATATGCTAGGACATTGTAATCCACCTTGTTTTTCTTAGGCGGGTCCCTGGCTGCGAGCTCTTTGACAACTCCATCGTCGAGGGAAATTTCCTCAGGGATTTTTTCTTTCCCTATGTCTTTTTTGCTCGAACCTTTATTTGTAGGTCTGAGGTTCTTCTCAGACAGCGTGCGGTTATGCAGCTGAATGTTCTTACAGTTCATCTCCTCCTTTTCTTTTTCGGAGGTGGAGTATTTGAAGAGAAGGCTGAGGGGTATTTCGTCTTCAGAATCGCTCCCTTAGGTAAGAACTGTTAGTCTACGCTAGCACCCCGGCAGTCTACAGACGCCAAATGCGGAACAAAAACTTTTTAACTGGTGCTATCGTATACTTTAATCCGGATCTGCCATTATTGCTAAACTAACATACTGTAAAGAGTGTAGAATGGTTATACCGAACGATCCGAGTCCTTCGTTCTTCAACCATCATCCCACGCTCCGTTGCGGCTGCTCCGATCTCGTCGATCTCCGATCTCCTCGTCGAGGTGGCACCACATGATCGGTTCTTTAAACGGGCTCCCGCCTCTGACTCGAGGCAACTCGATCGTCAAGTTTGCTAAAAGAGACGACCAAGATTGATGTAGAGAATGAGTAGATGACTTTGTCTCACTTCGTCCAAATCCGTGGACGATCGGTAAATGAAGTTGCCGAAGGTATCGGGTGATGGAATGAAATGATCTGTGAATTCCATACACCCCAAATATCTATCATAATCTTTTCAAGAATGAATCAAGTGAGAGTTAGAATGAGAGAATGAGGGCAAGCCATATATATATGAAGGAGGGAGGTGACCGTAGGAGCAAGTGGTGACAATAAGAGAAAGCTTCTTACTCTAAAATATCTTAAGCAATCCAAGAAGCTTTAATGAAAATGGATGAGTCATTTAGAAACATTGAACTAAAAACCCTAGTCACCAAAAGCTTTAATGACACCATTAATGCCTAATGAGTCATGAAGCCAAGTCATCGCCCTAGTCACCATATCTAGAAACTTCTAGAAGCACGACTCATCACAACAGAAGAAAAGATAAATCCGTCTTTAACCGAATGTTAAAAGACGGCTGATAGAAAACTGGAAACTGGCAACTTCCAAAAGTGATCCTGAAACGACTTTCAGGATAACCCCGAATATGTATAAATATACCCGCATTTATATTACGACCGAATATAAATGCAACTGAGACAAAGATATTATACCTACTCAATATAATACTCGGATCCGGCTTAAACCAAAGCCGACCAGTATTATCTGCCCGAAAACTGACACGTGCGTAAACGTACGTGCATTTTCCGAACCCTGCCATAAAACCATACGGCCTCTACAACGTTTCGCCCGAACTTGGGAAACTGTCTGTGGGGGACTCTAATGACTCGTCAGTACCCTGGCAGTGGGTTTAACCACAAACCGTCAGCGGCACTAGCTATGCATAACGGCTGCCCATGGACTGACCTCAAGGGTGGCCGAGGAGCGAACTCAAGGGAGACCGATGAGCGAACTCCTCCGAAAACCCTACTGAGCCTAACAGTGACAATGTATATACAGTCCGGTCCGTTCGTCAATGAGTATCGCATATCTGCCTAGGGGGCTAGCAACGTCAGACCCCCAATAGCAGTATAAGTCGTGTCGGAGTGAAGCCCAATAACACCCTGAGATACTACTGGAGTACCTACCAGTAAATCTCCTACCATGGCCATGGATTTGTGTAATGGCTCTCCTAGACACAGCACGATCTCGCCCCCAATACCGGGAGAGACGAATCCCCTGCCGATCCGCTCACGTGCCTCCATATGGCTCGGGACTGTACCCAAAAGCTACCTGTTTGCACGACTCCTTTGAGCCGTGGTAGGGTAGAAATCAAAGCACAGTGGGAACTCACACGAGACAAATGACGACCTCAGGTCGATGAACTAACCTGTACACATGTCACCAGGGAACTGCTATCTGACGATAGATATAATACTAACTAGCAGATTCCCGGCGAGTCCTGTCCGGTGTACTCATAACCCAATGAGCACCTGTATACATCTTAGGTGATCCAACTGACACCAGTGGCTTGTGAGACCGGCCACCGCCCCTCGTCGGGGTCTCGACTGTACACACTAGTCTACTCCGGAGTATCGATGCCCTGTCTCGAAACTCCCACGACTAGGGACCATAATTAAGGATATGCATATAAACTACCCAACTCTCACGTATATGATCGCCCTCATACAGTTGGTAGTAAAGCAAGATCCTAAGGGCTCTATCAAAGTGTAACATGCAATCAGTCACCTGATCATGTACACGACTGATAAAGTCAAACCAGATAGCATACTATCATCTCGAGTAAGACTGTCCTACCGGGATAGGTCCTCCGCAATCATTGCAATCACGTACCTGCGATCCAATAATTGACTATGAGGGCACTATCTCCAACAATCTCCCACTTGCACTCAAGGCTAATATTGCGATGTCGACTACTCACAGCCCGTGTGAAACCGAACATCCAACTCCTCTACTAATCAGCTTCACAAAGCCCGTTTGTAAAACTATTGTGTTCGAGAAATAGCCTCGGTGAGTGGATCCGCCTAGAAGCTTCTTTCTGTATCTCTCATAATCTCAAGTTCGCGGAGAAAACCATCTCCCGAATTGAGTAGTACCTGTCTTAGAATATGTCTGGATATCTGATGGGACCTTAGTTCATAAATGAACTCCATATCCAAACTTCTTAGACTGTATGGATCACTGAACCTAATCAGTATCCGGCACCATGCCATCCACAGTATCCTCTGGAACCACCTGTCCATAATACTGTCCCTCGTCAGAGGGAAAACTAAAACTCTGACAATCACTCTGTCATCGATGTCACCTTTGAAGCCTGGAATGATAACCGTCTCCCGAAAGAGGCTGCCGTTATCAAATCCGTAGAACATGTACTAATGTTCTAAAACTGCTTCCTTATGTTTCTCCAGAATTGGATTAATACAAACTTATTGCATCTAGTGCAAAAACAACATCTGGTGTGGTACTTGATATCTCATGATTGACTCAATTGCCTAAGCAAGTGATCTGCCAATCATGCACATCCCTCTCCCCTTTAGTCTATACGACACCTTTAGAGAGGGTGACTCCATCACCTGCAGGTAGACTACCATACTAGGAGTCAACTATTCTAAAAACCATTAGAATATCTGTCAAAGTACCCACATTGGGAAACTACCCAAATCCAGATCTAAAACCATAGATCCAGAAACCAGAATGTCAAATATTATATCCATGTCCTGTCTGGAGAAACAACTGTGTGACTACCACAGTACAACCGATCGTAGTATAGGAATTTTACTTCCTACTCTGTGTATGTCATCCAGATACCATGACACCACACCCTACTACCTTCTTAACTGATCCATCCCCTATTCTGATTGAAGTCAAACCCATGACTGTCACATCAAAATTAGATGATCTATCTCCGCTATTACTGCTCAAGTCTATAAATAGACATAAGCTACTTGCCCACCATGCTTCCGTTGCTCCCACTGACTATGACAACCCTCCTACCGGGTCTCATATCCTGGAACAACAGTAGTGTCAAGTCTGGGTAGATAAGAACCTCCCTGTCACCGTCCTTGAGCCTACCTTAGTACCTCTCGGGTGTCTGAGGTTACCTACCATACCTGCGGAGTGGCTATTGGAATGTCAAACCTGATTGTATAGGTCCTATTAAATTTTCCGTAATCGTTCGCGGTTCTGGAATTACTTCCAGTTCTACCATACTCCCACTACTGTTTTCTGAAAAAGATCCATTTTACTAAAACTGTGGCGAGTCAAGAACAATATCACTATTGATCTTCCAAATGGTAGAGTATCAACCCTCGTCATAGCCAGGGTCATCCCACAAACAGCCATTACAGAAACGTGCCCTGAGTTATCCAGTGTCTGGTTTTAATCATAAGCTGGACAACTCCCCGTACCTTAGTTTCTTTTAAGGTACAAACTATTCTATATCCAATATAGAAACTTTGGCACTTATTTAATTGGAACCATATTCAATCCATGCAGCTGTCTCCAGTGCATATCAACTTAATGGAAAGAGGCTAATCAGCATTACTCAACTTAGGAATCCATCCAATTATGAGTAACCTGAAAGAGAAAACTCGTTTCTCAAAACCATCACTATCATCTGAATACCAATCACAAGAATCTACATCTTCGATCTCTTTGAAGAATCCCGATACTTGTGATACCTGGTTCTCTACTTTATTCTTATACCCACAACTTCTCAAAACTTAGACCTTGTATTTCTACGAAACACTTGTCTAAATACTAGAGAAGTTATAAGTAAACAGAATATAGTACGAGGACCTACCCCTTTGTCCTGATGGACACTTGGACAATATACAATACTCTGTATAAGTCCGCTGAGTTGAACAACTCTAAACCTGTGCGTTGTAGGTGGAAAACTGTACCCTGGCGATTTCCTCAAATATCACCAATTACAACGAATTCCGATATAATGAGGATGATCACCCAATTCCCAATATCTTACTCCCACTCATCATCTGTAAAACCATACAGATATGAGAATGAAACCTGGTAAATACATACCCTTGGAGTAAGTGTCTAATCGGGAAAACAGTTTTTCCTTTAACAATGCACTGAAACATGGAAATGTTTCGTAGGGGTATCCTGGTATTCATAGCAATGCCTCTTCCATAATCCAATTCATGACTTCAACCGTATATTTTATTACCATCTCTCCAAATCCCTTTTATTTGTCTTTAGTCGTTACCTTCTGTACACCATCGTTAGGCTAAATGGTTTTCTTCTTTCCCTACCGTTCGGCACCAGCCTATGGTTTGGAAGAAGACTATCCAGTAAGCATAATAGGTGTACCCTCCTAAACCAAGGAGTACTCGCAACTGAGAGAAGGTGACGATAAAAGACAATTGAATAATACCTTTATTCTTTTAAAGGTGAAATAGGAGCGGCGATGAAGTACGCGGTTTTGGTCGTGAATGATATCAGTCGCAATTTACTTTGCCCTCTTTCTAATCCCTTTATTTTGTCTTTACATATTACCTTCTGCACACCCTACTTAGGCTAATTGGTTTTCTTCATTCCCTACCTTTCGGCACCAGCCTATGGTTTGGAATAAGACTATCCAATAAGCGTAATAGGTGTACTCTCCTAAACCAAGGAGCTCTCGCAACCTGAGAGAAGGTGATAATAAAAGACAACTGAATAAACCAATTCTATTTCTCCTGAACCTGGATCCATCCCCGAAGAAGTCCCTTCGAGTTCGTATATAACCATACGATGGATCTATCCAATGGAAGTGGATATCCGTAGTAATACGGGTGTTCTGAGAAATACAAAGGGTAAAAGAAGGAGTGGCAATGACTTATGCAACTCAGACAATCCAAAAGCCAGTATTTTAAGAAGGTTCGGTTAACCTGGTCACTGAGTCATAGTCTAGGGTCGGTCAAAGGTCGCTGCCAAAGAGAGAGAGAGAAAAGAAACACTCTGCGTGCACTCTAACCTAGATCAGAATGGTCATATACTTTATCTAATCCGGAAACCTCCCACTGTCCTGTCAAATTCTCCTCCAAACCTAAAGAAGAATCAATCGGGATCACCCGAAGAGTAAACCAACTCATCAGTGGGAATCAGGATCCAACTCTCATCGCATGATAACGTGATGGAATGCATCCACGTTACTCATACTCCAGAAGGTATGCGCATACTCGGCAAGTTTCAGTTTCTTTAGAAACTCCTGATATCAATTTTGCCCCATGCTCTTATAACCTTGGCGTTGGTCAAAATGTCATAAGTCACATGCCAAGTTCTACCCATCACTATCTTGTCAATTTGAACCCACCCGCACATGCCCCTGACGTTGGCCAATCGGCAGAACGACTGTCCCAAACTAACTCATCTATCTATGCAACAATTGAATACCCAGCAGCTACCAAACACTATGCCTTGGCGTTGGTCAAAATACGTAGCTTGAATACTACTGAATACCCAAAAGAAGTGACGGAGGGCTACGACTGGTTTTTGGCGAAAAAACCTTTAGCGTAGTGAACTTGATATCGCTGAAGGAACCTGATAGCTTTTTTAAAATATAGTGGCGAAAACCTTTTGCTAAAGAGGTCACTCCCGGTAAAGGGATCTCGGCTCTTTCCTCGTGGAATGAGGTGCAGGATATTCCACTGAATACCGCTATGCAAAGCAACATGTAATCGACTATAGTGAAGTTATTACCCTGACGCAAACTTCTGCCCAAGGGGTCAGTCCCGGTGAAGGGATATCAACCCTTGCCCCGTCGAATGAGGTGCTGGATATTCCACTGAGTACCGCTATGCATAACAAAAGAAAACGTCTTTGCAATAACACTTTTTAAATTGTTCCAACAACTGTATACAGGTTTGTTTAACTTTGCATTGATCAGAATCAACGCAGTCCCATCAAATAATCACACCAGAAAAGAACGAAAATAAAATGTACGTATATGCCATCCGCATTCATCACTGGGTCCCGTCATCACCCGTTAGGTTACTTAACTAACGACAGAGCGGGGACTGGACTAGCGCGGGTGTAAAACATATACAACATCTAATAGTATATAAACCAATATACATAATCGCTCCAGGCGTGATAGTATGCAACATTACAGAAAAGTAATAAGCATCACAGAACAATACAGATAATCTGGGATCCCCGAGTTTCACAGAGCCACTGCTGAAACTCGACGTTCCCCTGTCGTGTGGATAGCCTGTGCAATGAAACCTAGACCCCTACGGGTGCGGCAAGTTACCCGCCAAGACCTGAAACGAGGTAGTCCCCACAGCATAGTGAATGGAACACCCGGCACTTCACGGAATCCGGTAAATTGAGCACCCCTCCTTGGGTCAACCTGTACCCCCTACGAGTGCGGCGAATAGTCTGCCAATTCTGAAGTGGGGCCCTTCTGCCTCTCAAAACCATGAGATGCGGACCCGTTGCTTTCCCGAACCCGGCTATCCGTGCACTCCGTCTCGGGGCAAAACCTAGTACAGTAATGAAAAATAGTACAATAGGTACATCGACCGCAACCTGGTCGTGCCCCAAAAGAATATTATACAACAGGCAGTGACGGCAGTCCACAAGTTGGACGCTCGCCCCGCAATTTCAAATGTACAAATAAACACAAACTGTACTACCATTGCACACTGCTATCCACCACGACAAATCCGCAACATTACAGCACAACACAGAACATCAACGCGAATGTCACGTTCGCAAACCCGTCTAAAAGAGCTATAGCAATCAGACGCAGTTTACCGATCAAGTGACATTCACGGTCGGAGATATAATGTAAGCACTGTAAACTAACGTGTTTAAATTTCGATCGACCAAACACGAAATATTAAAAAGTGGGCCCGACAGCTTACTGGTGAACAGTAACAAAATCTGGGCCAAAAATAAATATATCAAAAACCCCAAAATCCCAATTAGAACCCACTGGAAAAAATTGGGAGCACGTGCTCCTCACATGGCCGCGGAAGGGCGGCCAAACCATGGGTTTGGCCGCGCTTCCGCGGCAACTTGGAGGAGTCACGAGTCCAACTTTTGTCGTGGGTCTTAAAATTGCCTGCTCGGATTTTTAAGACATCCAGAAATCAATTTTGACACTGTTCAAAATCAACAGAAACTGTCGGCATAGGATTTTGTAGTTTTCGATTTCCGGTCGGATCGATATTTTAAACGCGTTAGCACAAGTTAGTATAGCAAAATGGTGAGGCTCTGATACCACTGTTAGTCTACGCTAGCACCCCGGCAGTCTACAGACGCCAAATGCGGAACAAAAACTTTTTAACTGGTGCTATCGTATACTTTAATCCGGATCTGCCATTATTGCTAAACTAACATACTGTAAAGAGTGTAGAATGGTTATACCGAACGATCCGAGTCCTTCGTTCTTCAACCATCATCCCACGCTCCGTTGCGGCTGCTCCGATCTCGTCGATCTCCGATCTCCTCGTCGAGGTGGCACCACATGATCGGTTCTTTAAACGGGCTCCCGCCTCTGACTCGAGGCAACTCGATCGTCAAGTTTGCTAAAAGAGACGACCAAGATTGATGTAGAGAATGAGTAGATGACTTTGTCTCACTTCGTCCAAATCCGTGGACGATCGGTAAATGAAGTTGCCGAAGGTATCGGGTGATGGAATGAAATGATCTGTGAATTCCATACACCCCAAATATCTATCATAATCTTTTCAAGAATGAATCAAGTGAGAGTTAGAATGAGAGAATGAGGGCAAGCCATATATATATGAAGGAGGGAGGTGACCGTAGGAGCAAGTGGTGACAATAAGAGAAAGCTTCTTACTCTAAAATATCTTAAGCAATCCAAGAAGCTTTAATGAAAATGGATGAGTCATTTAGAAACATTGAACTAAAAACCCTAGTCACCAAAAGCTTTAATGACACCATTAATGCCTAATGAGTCATGAAGCCAAGTCATCGCCCTAGTCACCATATCTAGAAACTTCTAGAAGCACGACTCATCACAACAGAAGAAAAGATAAATCCGTCTTTAACCGAATGTTAAAAGACGGCTGATAGAAAACTGGAAACTGGCAACTTCCAAAAGTGATCCTGAAACGACTTTCAGGATAACCCCGAATATGTATAAATATACCCGCATTTATATTACGACCGAATATAAATGCAACTGAGACAAAGATATTATACCTACTCAATATAATACTCGGATCCGGCTTAAACCAAAGCCGACCAGTATTATCTGCCCGAAAACTGACACGTGCGTAAACGTACGTGCATTTTCCGAACCCTGCCATAAAACCATACGGCCTCTACAACGTTTCGCCCGAACTTGGGAAACTGTCTGTGGGGGACTCTAATGACTCGTCAGTACCCTGGCAGTGGGTTTAACCACAAACCGTCAGCGGCACTAGCTATGCATAACGGCTGCCCATGGACTGACCTCAAGGGTGGCCGAGGAGCGAACTCAAGGGAGACCGATGAGCGAACTCCTCCGAAAACCCTACTGAGCCTAACAGTGACAATGTATATACAGTCCGGTCCGTTCGTCAATGAGTATCGCATATCTGCCTAGGGGGCTAGCAACGTCAGACCCCCAATAGCAGTATAAGTCGTGTCGGAGTGAAGCCCAATAACACCCTGAGATACTACTGGAGTACCTACCAGTAAATCTCCTACCATGGCCATGGATTTGTGTAATGGCTCTCCTAGACACAGCACGATCTCGCCCCCAATACCGGGAGAGACGAATCCCCTGCCGATCCGCTCACGTGCCTCCATATGGCTCGGGACTGTACCCAAAAGCTACCTGTTTGCACGACTCCTTTGAGCCGTGGTAGGGTAGAAATCAAAGCACAGTGGGAACTCACACGAGACAAATGACGACCTCAGGTCGATGAACTAACCTGTACACATGTCACCAGGGAACTGCTATCTGACGATAGATATAATACTAACTAGCAGATTCCCGGCGAGTCCTGTCCGGTGTACTCATAACCCAATGAGCACCTGTATACATCTTAGGTGATCCAACTGACACCAGTGGCTTGTGAGACCGGCCACCGCCCCTCGTCGGGGTCTCGACTGTACACACTAGTCTACTCCGGAGTATCGATGCCCTGTCTCGAAACTCCCACGACTAGGGACCATAATTAAGGATATGCATATAAACTACCCAACTCTCACGTATATGATCGCCCTCATACAGTTGGTAGTAAAGCAAGATCCTAAGGGCTCTATCAAAGTGTAACATGCAATCAGTCACCTGATCATGTACACGACTGATAAAGTCAAACCAGATAGCATACTATCATCTCGAGTAAGACTGTCCTACCGGGATAGGTCCTCCGCAATCATTGCAATCACGTACCTGCGATCCAATAATTGACTATGAGGGCACTATCTCCAACAAGAACTTGGGGTTTTCCCCCTTCCGGACTGGCATCAACCATATAACAGTTGCCAGTCATTTTTCCACGTGCATCCGTCGCACTTTTTTGCCGTTGACGAGCTTCACGCTTCATCCTCTTGAAGTGTTTTTGATGGGCAACGTATCCTTGCCACCACTTCTTAAAGGCATTGCATTCCTCGGTGGGGTGGGTAACCCTCCGATGATATAGGCAGTAATTTGGATATGAATCCTCTCCATCGAGGCATATGACCCCGGGAATGTTTCCTTCGAGAGTTGGCAGCTTCATTCCTATTGACATGGTTTTGGCGAACCGCTTCTCTGCCTTGATCCTGCTCTTATTTGTTGCAGGTATGCTTTGGTTTGGTTGGAGTACTTTACGGCTCCTCTTTGTCGCGGCTTCTTCATCCTGACGCTGATGCTTAGCCTTTTCGTATATTGCTGTTTCGCGTTCTCGGTCAGCTTTACTTTTTTAAAAGGATTCGTTTAACAGCTTATTGATCGGGTCTTCTGGAAGTTCCGGGGATTTTAGCGCCGATCCTGCTCCCAGTCCCTCTGCGTTGTTTTCCTCACACAGAGGAAGTTTCTTCGTCATTTAACAACGAATGGGAGACTATATGGAAACTTGCTACATAGTCTTCGGTTTCTTCTGATGAGTCATTTTCCTCATCGTTGTCACTATCTTCGTTCTCAAGAATATGCTTGAGGAACTCTTCGAGCGTGACCGGTGTCCGCTCCTTCTGGTTGTACTCCTCTAGCGCGTCGATGTACTTTTATAGGTTTGTGCGCCTGTCATCATATTCGGCAGGTTGCACAAGCTTCTTGGTCTTCTTCTTTTTCTTTGAAGACTTTGAAGGCTTGACTGGGCTGTTTTGCCCTTTGTCAACAACTTTCGGCACAAGACGCGGTTTAAGCATCCCTTCGATGATTTCGGCTTCAAGTGGGCTTTTCCACCTGACTACCGGACATGCCTTTAGATCCTTCAGCATTATTTTGGTTTTACCTGAAAGAACGACTTCCCATGGAGTTTCTTCCATGAGCGACTATGATGCCCCCGGCGCATCCACCTTTTTGGGAGTGAGCTTCTGGGGTGGGTTTACCCTCCAGTTCTCAGACAGCACGAACTTCCCCTGCTGTTACTGATCTTCGACCCAATTCTTGAAGACGTAGCAATCCTCAATTGGGTGGCTCACCATTATTTGATAGGAGCAGTAGTAGAGGTTGTTGACGTCGCCGGGTTGCGGTGGATGCCATGGGTCTGGCAATGTGATGAGTTTGTTGTGCACTGCCAATTCAAACAGTCTTGTCGCGGGAAAACAAGTAAGCGCATCATAATCTTTCCTCCAAGGATGTGCGCGGACGTGTGTTGTTTTGACGAGCAGCCGGTTTTGGGCCACTCGGTTGTTGTTGTTTGTTGGCAATGATGGCCGCTTTCCCTTTACCCTTGTTATTTCGAGGGTCCTTATTTGAGAAGGAAGGCACATGGCCCATCTGGTCCATTTAGACCAGTTTATCTATCAGAGTCTGGAAGGTCGTTGGTTTGAAGAATGTCATGAACTGGGACACAGTCGTTTGAGGAACAAGGGTCCCGATGAACATGGCCACTGCGGGGGATTCTTCGATGCGCTGTTCACACTTTGACCATAGGTTCCGCCACCGGATCGCATATTGGACCTAGGTCTCTCCTGGCCTTAACTTGGCATTGATTAATGCCGTGATCGAGGTGCACTCGCTTGTGTTGGCGAACCGCTGTGTGAACAGCAGTTCTATCTCTGTGAATGTTCTCACGGAGTCATTTGGGAGTTCCGAGTACCATTCAAAGGCCGTCTCTGATAGGCTGCCAACGAACTGGCGAAGCAATAGTTTGTCATCGCCTCCAGTGTTGCCGCACAAAGCTCTGAACTGCGTGATGTGCCGATGTGGGTTGCCTGTCCCCTTGTACACATGGAACTTGGGGATTGTATATCCCATCGGGTATTTGATTTGGTCATACCAGCTTGGATACGGTCGCCCGGTTCTGAAGATTTGGCCAGCAGATTCACTAACTTGATGAGCTCTTATTTGTTGAGCTACATAATCATCAAGAGCAGCCTTGGAAATTGTTTCCTCCTTAGCTGCCGATAAGGCCGGAAGAGAATTTGATGTTTCCCCTCTGTCATCCTCGATAATTATCGGCGGATCCTCGGCTGGGGATTCTGGGTGGATCATCATTCCAACCATATCCTGAAACAAGAGTGACATCTGCTTTATGTTGGCAGCTTGCTCAGCTGTTTCTTTGTCTTTTCTTTCAAGCACCCTTCACAGGAACTCTGTATCGGTCTCCTGCTCCTGGCACTGTTCGGCCTCTTTGTCCGGACTTTTTTTCTATCCGGTAAGCGCTGCCATTTTGGTTAGCATTTCCTGGAGCTTCTATTGTTGCTCCTGAGCTTTAGTCAATGACCGAGTTTGCGATCGGTGACCTAAGGAAGCACGGCTTTCTTCTTTCCCGGAAGCCATGTAGATCGTATGCATGATCATGCTCCCAGACCTAGGGCGTTTAGGTCCATCACCTTTTGGATTTGCCGCAGGTGGCGGGATTTTCTCCGGCCTCATCCTTTTGTGGGAGGTCGAAGTTGAAGGAGCCGTTGTAACAGGCTCCTGCATAGAAGAAGCCTCTCGCTGTATGACGGAGGGATGGTCTTTCTCTTGCCGCACTTTTGATTTCTTCGGTCGACGAGAGTATTCTTTGTTGATCACAGAGTCTTAGAGTTTCCTCCAGACTCTATGAATTTGGAAGGAGAACTGCTGATGGGGGCGCTCCGATTCTTCCTGAGCAATGACCTCTGCAGGTGGGGACGATTTCTTTAGCATCGCCGTTGGAGAGTTCTTGCACACCTTCCTGAGCAGATCAAAGCTGTTCCCGGTTGGAACAGCAGCGTCAATTTCCACCATTAGAGCTGGTGGAGTAAGTCCAGAGGGGGAGTTGCCCCCAGCTCTTCTCACTTGGCGCCAGTGACGACGTTGAGCGTGTCTTGCAGACGGGACCGCGTCAGTTTTGGAAGCGGCTTCTTTGTGCCCCCGGCTTTGCTGAGGTGCTGCTGTTGTCGTCAACCTATTGAAGACTGACGTCCTTGGCAGGGTTTGAGGAGGGCCGGCCAATCTTTCAAAGACCGACTTTCTGGTAGGGGAAGCATCTTTGACGACTTCGCCCGTAGCAGGAGTTCGGAGGGATATCCATTTTGAAGTAGCCCCTTCAGGTATCACGAGTCTCTTTGGGGGCCCGTTTGGGTTCTTGCCCAGCCTGTTGAAGACTGAGACGTCAGCTTTGGATGGCCCGTTGAGAGGGGCCGTTGTGGTCGCCAATCAGTTTAAGACCGACCTCTTGGGAGCTTCCTCTTGCGGCGCTGAGGCACCGAAACTCACCGATGGGAACATGGTCCCGAAGAATAGTCCAGTAGTGGATTGCGTAACTTGCCCTACCGGCATTGAGAAAATTGAGGCCGTGTTGGGCCCGTGGATCACTCCTCCAGTTGGGGTAGAGCAAGAGTTGCTGTTGCAAGAGGTGCAGTTGGAAGCCATCGATTTTCTGCACAGGAGCAAGACATTAAGTTTTAGTATCTCAAATCCAAGGGCAACCATAGCGAACCATGATTTTGTTCGCAAAACATGACACATGGAGTGTGGAGTGGAAAGAGGAAAAGGTACCACCGGGCGTGCCATAATCTGTTTACCACCGGAAACAAAGACAAACTGGGATTGAACGTCTTTCCTGAATCTGGGGACAGATGATATTTGGATTTATCCGTCCACCTCTCCAAAGATACCAAGTTGATTTATGGCACCATATATCGGAGGTTTGGACAGATGCGACCGTTGTAGCAGACTATATCAGATTCCCCCTCATTTTATGTAGGGTTCTCGATTGTGTGGACGCTCTTCCCTGCAGGAGTAATCCCCTACAGTTAATTACGTTACCGCATTGCGATAACCACTTTCTCCTTCTCCAGCAGTTCACTTTGTGTCGTGTGTGTTTGTTTGTTTTGCTTGCCTATGGATTGTATACGGGGATTGGTTTATATCGTCACCCGTAGGGTGCAGATCAGTCCAAATCCGTATATTTTAGATTTGGGCTTAGGTTTATTTAAAGACAGTTAATCTGGTTTGAGATTAAGATCAACTTAAATATATGAGCATTTGGGCTCAATTTATTTTAACTAAGGATACGTTAGTCTAATTTGAGACTAAGATTCAACTTAGCAAATTTTCAAGGATCATTTTTATTTCATATCCAACAACAGAGCATTTGGGCTCAGTTGTAAGAAAACCTCAGAGAACTAGCCAATTTGGGCTTAGTCTGCTTAGTCTTTTCTTTTTGTTCATTCAAAAGTGCTAAGCACTTATTTGGGCTCTGTTTGTTCAGCCCTTTTCTTTTTATGTAAAAGTGTTAAGCACTTATTTGATCTCTGATGCTCACATGTATATAATGTGAAGCATTCAGTCATAGGCGCTGCCCAATGAGTGTTGAACACTTTAGTCGTTTGGCTAATCATGAAGCGCTAAGCACTTTTTATGGTGCCCACATGAGGTGCACGTGCGGCGTTGGGCGCTACCTAATGAGTGCTAAGCACTCAGCCGTTTTGGCTGCATATGGAGTGTTGAGCACTTTTTATATGGTGCCCACGTGAGGAGCATGTGAGGCACTGGGCGCTGCCCAATCAGTGATAAGCACTCAGCCGCTTTGGCTATTTATGGAGTGCTAAGCACTCTTATTATTTTTGTGGCGCCGACGTGACAAGCACGTGAGGCGCTGGGCTTCTGCTTTATGCGCCCACGTGTTTTTCACATGAGGCGCTGGGCGCTTTTGTGAGGCGCTAAGTTCTTTTCTTTTTCAGAGAATGAGTCTCTATTAATGGCATTTTGACTATTAATGATCACCAAGATGTTTGTTTTGAAGATATGGGATCAAGTTCTCTTTTAAGAACTAAGTTCTTTTATAAGAACTAAGTTTCTTTTATGGTTAAACCCTATTCTCCGAGGAATTAAATCCCCATAGGATAGGTTCTTTTTCCTAGTTCTTTTCTGAATCTTTGATTCTCAAGAACAAGATCTTCCCGATGAGAATTAAATTCTCAACTTGTGGTAGGTTTGTCATGTGGATCTTTGATCTAGAAAAAGAACTAAGTTCTTTGAGAAGGGTTAAACTCTTAAATAGGTAAAAAAGATAGTTTTATCTCTGTGTTTTCTTTACCTAGGTTCTTTTTCTTGAAGCGGGAAGTCTTCTTCATTGAGAATTAAATTCTTAGTTCTTTTGAAAGCTTTATGCCTCTTTTTTTTAGAAGCTTATGGGGGGTTCCTCTATATGGGTGCGTTTCTTCTTGTGTGTCTGTCTATGTGTCTCTCTTTGTGTATCTCTCCCTGAGACTTGAAGTCTCAGATTCTTTATATAGCGGAGGCAGATTGTTAACCTGTTTTGAGAAAATCTCTCATCGAGAGATTCCAATTGATTTCAAAGTTGATCTGGGTAATTTTACTCACCGTTGGATCTTTGATCCAAGGGTTTTCTGTTTTACAGAATATGATTTCTTGTTTCTAACGAGATTGAGGAAATATTTTGCCCTATACAGAATTTATTACGTAAAATGGTGATTTTTAATCACCATTGGATTTTTAATCCAAGAGTTCTCTGTTTTACAGAGAGCAATCTTTTTTGTTTAGAAAGATTGAGAGAATATATTCCAAAAATTGGATCATTGATCCAACCGAAAGTATCATTCTTATTTAGAAAGATATAGAAGATATTTTCTCCTAATAGAATTAGATTCTATATTTTGATGATTTATCATCCCCGTTGGATCTTTGATCCAACAGCTCTGTTTAACAGAGAGTATTGTAGAATTTAATTCTACCTAGGTGATGATGCTCACGTATTGTGCATGTGGGCGCCACTTAAGAATTTAATTCTTAAGATAGGTATTCAGTGCTTTGCACATTGGGGTCCGTGTGAGGAGCACGTGCGACGCCATATAAGAATTTAACCTTTATTCAGGAAGCACTCCTGGGCTTTGCACATTGGTGCCCACGTGAGGAGCACATGAGGCGCCGCCATAGGATTTAATCCTATAAAATTGGCTCTAGCACTGGCGCCCACGTGGAGAGCACGTAAGGCGCTGCCTCATTCCAACAGAGCTTTGCTTTTTTATTAGGTTAAATATTGAGGGAACATGGCACTCACGTGGGAAGCACGTGAGTGCTGAGCGTTAATTTCAGATTTTATTTGCTCACCCCCTTTTTTGACATAAGTGCTAACCACTTGGCTGGAGCTCACGTGTGAAGCACGTGAGACACCAGATTTTGGGTTTCCAAGAGTGTTTCACGTGATTGCTTTATTTTGGGGTGTTGGGCTGCTTTATTTGGTGGCCGTCTAATCAACAAAAAAGAGTTTTTCTTTTCTCTTTGGATGCTCACATGGGAAGCACGTGAGGCATTTTAGTTTTTCTTTTATTTGTTTTAAGCACTCACATGGGAAACACATGATGCAATATAATAGTGCTAAGCACTAATTTTACTCACGTGTGTTTCACCTGAGACGCTAAATTCTTCTTGTTTATAGAGATATTAATCTCTGTTAATGACATTTTAGTCATTGGTAATCATCAAGATTTCTATTTTGAAGATCATGAATCATCATCATTGTTTTTATTAGAGAACTAAGTTCACTTTTATTTTTATAAGAACTAAGTTCTTTATGTAGGGTTAAACCCTAATTTCGGGGGAATTAAATTCCCAGAATATATGTTCTTTTTCTTTTTCTTTTTAAACTAGTTCTTTTCCCTAAGTTTTGAGTCTGGAGAACAGAATCTCCCTGATGAGAATTAAATTCTCAACTTGTGGGGAGATTTACTTTTGCAAATCTTAAACAAGAGGGAGAACTAAGTTATTGTATGAAGGGTTAAACCCTTATATCCATTATACTAGACATGAGGGACACTTTTAATCTCTCATTTTTTATTTACCTAGAGTGTTTTGAAAGAGGAAGGTCTTCTTTCTTTGAGAATTAAATTCTCTGTTCTCTCAAGAGCTTACTGTATTTTGGCAGGAGCTTATAAGGTTTTTTTTTCTATCTTAAGACTTGAAGTCTCGGGTCCTTTATATAGTGGAGACAAGTTTGTTAATTAATTTTGAAAAAATCTCTCATTGAGAGATTCCAATAAGTTTAATTGGACTCAAAATTGATTTGGGGACTTTTACCCACCGTTGGATCTTTGATCCAAGTGTTTTTGTCTTACAGAATATGTTTTTTTGTTTTAATAAGATTGAGGGAATATTCTCCTATATATAAAATAAAATTCTATTGAACGGTGTTATTTTTATCACCATTGAATTTTTAATCCAAGGGTGTTCGGTTTAACAGAGCACAATCTTTCTTTGTTTAGAAAGATATGGGAAATATCTTCCATCTCCTTGGATCATTGATCCACCAACTTTCTGTTTAACAGAAAATATCCTTCCCAATAGAATTTAATTCTATGCTTAATCACCATTGGATCTTTGATCCAACGGTTCCTTATTTGAGTAGAATTTAATTCTACATAAGGAAGTGCCCTCACGTGTTTAACACGTGAGGCTTATTTAGCTTCTTTGATTTGTCGCCCATATGCCCTGCATATGGGCACTCACGTGTTTAAAATAATTTCTAGCTAGATGAAAGACTTGAATAGGGGGAATTGAGATATGAATGCATATGGCCTATAGTTGTTTGACTGCAGCACCTATATGCTTTGCTTATAGGCGCTCACGTGTTTAACACGTGAGGCTTATTTAGCCTATTAGGTGTTTGAATGCAGCGTCTATATGCTCTGCATATAGACGCTCACGTGTTTAACACGTGAGGCTTATTTAGCCTATTAGTTGTTTGATTGCAGCGCCTATATGCTCTGCATATAGGCGCTCATGTGTTTAACACGTGAGGCTTATTTAGCCTATTAGTTGTTTGATTGCAGAGCCTATATGCTCTGCATATAGGTGCTCACGTGTTTAACATGTAAGGCTTATTTAGCCTATTAGTTGTTTGATTGCAGCACCTATATGCTCTGCGTATAGGCGCTCACGTGTTTAACACGTGAAGTTTGAGTTGTGGGAAATTTTCTCCCATTTTCATTTTTATAAGGGAACACACTCCTTAATTAAAAAACTGTGGTTTTGGTAAAATCTGATATGGCTTATGGGCATGTCCAAACATCTTCCTGAAGTTTCTCTATAATTTCAAAAATCTCCCATTTAGAGATACTTCAATCTTAATTCCCAACGCTAGTAGACTTCACACAACTCTTCTCTACTCTCTCCTCATCAGATTTTCATGGAGAGATTTACCAACCTGCAACAGAGATCCAGCTTATCTCTATCTACAACCTTGGTGAACATATCCGATGTAATCTTTTCACCCGCGATCTTCTGCAATGTCAACTCACCCTCTTTTACTGCTATGCGTATGAAGTGGTACCGCACCTTGGCGTACTTCGTCCGAGAGTGATATGCCGCATTCTTCACCAAATGTATCGCACTTTGGCTGTCACTCCACAAGGTATTGAAGTTTTTTTCCCAATTCTTCAAGTAGCCCTTGCAATAATATCATCTCCTTACTGGATTTCATGATCAACATGTATTCAGTCTTCGTAGTCGACAATGCCACCACTTTTTGAAATTGAGATACCAAACTCACCTCTGTTCTCCCAACCGTGAATACGTACCCTATTGTGCTCTTCCCACTATCTCGATCTCCCGAGTAGTCTGCATCAACGTAACCTTGCATCTTTAGAGAGAAACCCCCGAAACATAAACAGCGAATTGATGTACCCCTTAAATACCTCAATATCCACTTCACGGCAATCCAATGCTCCTTCCCCGGGTTTTGCATATACCTACTAACAACTCCCGCTGCATGTGCAATATCCGGTCTCGTACACACCATCACAGACATCAATCTTTCATCTGCAGATTCATAAGGCGCGCTTGCCATCTCATCTTTCTGCTCTTAAGTTGTCGGGCACAATTTCTTACTGAGTTTGAAATGCTTCGCTAAAAGCGTACTCACCGATTTTGACTTATCCATATTGAACCGCTTCAA
Source organism: Agapanthus africanus (assembly GCA_030015575.1). Classification (NCBI taxonomy): domain Eukaryota; kingdom Viridiplantae; phylum Streptophyta; class Magnoliopsida; order Asparagales; family Amaryllidaceae; genus Agapanthus; species Agapanthus africanus. Next base: position 559,655,415 of record JASDDO010000022.1, on the reverse strand, counting down.
AACCTTCTCGATGTAGTCCCTTTGCGATAACCACAACTTCCGCTGTTTCCTATCTCTTACGATCTTCATGCCCGAGATTTGCTTGGTCGCTCCCAAATCCCTCATAGAGAATTTCTCAGCCATCATCTTCTTCAAACTTTGAATTTTCTCGAAATCCGAACCACTACCAACAAGTCATCCACGTACAGTGATATAATGATGTAGTCTCCGTCCTTGAAAGTCTGAACATACACGCAGTGATCTGATTCACAGCTTACAAATCCCTTCTCCAATATAAACTGATCGAATTTAAGATATCACTGCCTAGGAGCTTGCTTGAGGCCACACAAGTTTTTTCACAGTTTACATACTATATTCTCTTTACCCTTCACCTAGTATCCGGTGGCTGTATCATATAGATCTCCTCCTCCATATTTTCAAGAAAGAACGCAGTCTTGATATTGTTAGTGTATATGCCCTAGAGACCATTACTGTATCATACTAGTTTGTATATTACTTGATGGAAGCTTGGGATATTCACAGTTGTATAGACAATCTTGCTCAAAATGGTAGCATATCGCTTATACATATTAGTAGAGCCCTTTGGATCTTTGCTTGAGTACCAGCGTTGTGATGGCAGTCACACTAGTGGGGGCTGGGTAATCTACAAGCACATCCTTATACAGGTCCCTAGTCGTAGGATTATCGAGACGGGGCATCGATACTCCGGAGTAGACTAGCGTATACGCTTCTCATCCCAGCACGGGAGATGGTCTTTCCTATAGCCATCAGTACGTCGTACTGGAGATAGTATGCGGGTGCTCGTTAGGTTACGAGTACACTGGACAGGACTCGTCAGGAACTGATGGTTGGTATTATACCTATCGTCAGTTATCAGTTCCCAGGTGACATGAGTACAGCTTAGTCCGCTGACCTAACACTGTCACTTCACCTCGAGTGTGTTCCCACTGTACTTAGATTACTACCCTACCACGGCTCAAAGGAATCGTGCAAACAGGTAGTAGTTGGGTGCAGTCCCGAAGCACTTGGAGGCAGTGACGGTTAGACAGGATTCGTCTCTCCCGGTATTGGGGGTTGACATCGCGCTGTGTCTAGGAGAGCCATTACACGAGTAGTCCCTGGCCAGGGCAAGCGAGATATACTGGTAGGTTTCCAGTGTTATCTCAGGGTGTTCTGGGCTACACTCCGACACGACTTGTACCGCTATTAGGGGACTGACGTTCACCACCCCCTAGGCCCGCCATGCGATGTATCAGAAGAACAGACCGGTCTGTTCGGAGATTGTCACATACAGGCTCAGTAGGAGTTCGGATGGGTTTACCTTATCGGCCTTCTTATCGACATCTACCTGGGGACCGTTACGTACAACTAGTGCCGCTTGCGGTCTGTGGTTAAACCCACTGCCAGCGTAGTGTCGAGTCTTTAGAGTCCCACACAGAGAGTTTTCCTGCACTGAGCGAAACGTGTAGAGGCCGTATGGTTTTACGGCAGGGCTGCGATCACTTATGTGCACTTGTGTGCGTATGCTGTTCAGGCAGGCAATACTAGTGGGCTTTGGTTTAAGCCGGATCCTAGTATTGCGCGGATGGATTTGTTTTGTCTTCTGTGTATTCGCATACCGCGGAATGCGGATACGGGTGTGTATGCACAGTATTGAGGAGCGATGAAGGAAGAGGTGCCTCATTAGGGTTTTGGAAGTTGGTTCGGCCAAAACCATTATGTGGCAGGCTCATTAGGGTTTTGACAGTTGATTCGGTCAAAACCATTTTGAGGCGGACTCATCAGGGTTTTGGCAATTCGTTTGGTCAAAACCATTATGAGCCGGAGACATTGTTTACTAATCCTTTTAGTGATAATTTTATGATGGCTAATTGCTTTGACCATTTGACCACTCTTGACTTTGTTGACCCGTTGACCAAAGTTGACCATTGACCTTCATGAGAGGTCTACACTCTTCTTTCGATTTCTTTTTCTTTTATGGATTATGAAAATGGTCAATTCAATTAGTAGCCATCAACTTTATCATGAAAGGATTGGTAATGATGATATTTTTGCATTATTGCAACCATGGTTCATTTCTTTAGCTCATAATTCTTTTCTCATTCTCTCTCTTGTTCTTGTGAGAAGAAAAGAAAAGCTATCATGGTTGCTAGCTCCTCCTTCTTCCTCCTCTTGATTTCTTCTTTTGATCTCATGTGTTGAGAGAAAAAGATCCCACAAAGACAAACACTTCCATATATCTCTACTACACAACCTAGGGCATCTAGACTAGCGATCTCGTTTCCCTAGTTGCCTCGGCTCGAGGTGGGGCTCGGTGTACATCTCTCGGGTGGATCGTCTTCGACTCAAGAAGGCCGCGGAGGTGACCAAGATCCGGATCGATCCTCGGAGCTTGGATGGACAAGCCAGACAGTGGAGAGAAGACCCGAAGGACCGGTTTCGTGAGGTATAATTTCTACGGCATAGTAGTTAAAGCCTCTAGTAGTTTGCTAGTTTCTAGTTTAGCAAAGATCCGGCTTTTAGTCCATGTTTACTTGCGCCCAAAAATCGTTTTTCGCCGTTTCCGCCTCCCCGTAAGAACCGGGGTGAGCAACGTGGACTTACAGTGGTATCAGAGCCTATCTAAACATAAACTAGCAAGTTAGCAAAGTGTTTAGAATATCGATCGGGAAAAATTCGCAAAACACACCCGGAAAAACCAAGTTTCTGTCGATTTTTTATACTGCTCAAAAAGTGATTTAACATATATGAAAAATCGCCTCAGGGTTTTGTAAAAACACAGCAGAAAAACGATCCAGTGACTCGGTCAAAGCATCGCGGATCCGCGGCAAGAACATGCTTCCTGCCGCGGATCCGCGGCCGAGTTGACTCGGCCGTGGACCGGGTTTTCTGCAGTGTTTTTATTTGGCTGTTTTGTTATTTTTAATACATGTTGTTTCTACCCAGATTTTCCAAAGAACAAATTGATTTTTGGGGTGGTTACAAATCCGTATTTTGATCGATATTCCGTAGACTTTGGCTAATGCATATTATCTGTGATGTGATATATGTATTGAACGTCTACTAATCGCTATAAGTCGATTAGTGGGGGTTATACATATCTGTGATCTGTAATGTTGATGGTTTGTGTATATGAACTCGTTGGATTGTCGCGGATGAATAGCCGGGTTGGATGTGAGATGAGAGTTTCTTTTTCTTTCATTCATGTAAAATTTGTAAATTGATGTAATATTATTTGTATGGCCGCACAACCGGGTCGGGGTTGTAGCCGCCATTGTATAATTTCTTTTTACTGTTTTTGCTCCTAGGATAGACCCAAGGTGGGGTGCACAAACTACCGGGTATCTCGAAGTGCCGAGTGGCCTACTCACGGGTTGAGGGAGGTTACTTCGCTTCGGGTACTTGGCGGGTAGTTTGCCGCACCCGTAGGGGTCTAGGGTGGGGTTTGGCTATTCATCGCGACCGTGTAATCCGCTTTTCGTTGCAGGCTCGAACAAATCGCGGGTTCCTAGTATATCCAAAGTGTTCATCTGTAATCTGGATTGGCTATCATTGTTATATATCTATATATGATATCTATTTATGTGCTGCTTATGTTTTGCATCCGCGCTAGTCTAGCCCCCGCTCTATCGTTAGTTAAGTAACCTAACGGATGATGACGGGGCCTCGTGGCGAATGCGGATGGCATAAGCGTACGCCATATTTTGGTTGTTTTCTGCAATGGTAGGATTAAATGAAGGGACACATTGGAATTAATGCAAGAAAATAAACCAAGTAAAAGTCGTTGGAACACTTTCAAAACCACTCGGTTCTTTTCAAAAACCAGCTTTTTAAACGCGGAGCTCGAACCACTCCTTTTAAAATGCTATCTCGTTCCATCGATTATATCAAGTTCACTACGTTCACGGTTTCGCCAAAATCATTCGTAGCCCTCCGTCATTTCGTATGGATAGTCAATATTATTCAAGCTGTGTTTGTTGGCTAAAGTCAAGGCACATTGTTTGGTAGCTATTGGGTATTCATATGTAGCATAGATAGATGCATTGGTTTGGGACAGTCGTACTGCCTTTTTGGCCAAAGTTAAGGGTATGTGCGGGTGGGTTCAAATTAACCTGGATAATGACGGGTAGAACTTGATATGTGACTTATGATTTGTTGGCCAAAGTCAAGGTCATAAGAGCATGGGGCAAAAATCCACATCGGGAGTTTCAAAAGAACTGAAATTTGCTAGCGCTGCATACCATTTAGAGTGTGATAATTCTGGTAGGATTCCTTCAGTTTTGTCACTCGATGATATTTGGATCCCGATCCTACTGTGAGTATATGCTACTCCTCGGGAACTTTCTCACTTAACGATCAATGCTATAAACCAAGTAGGTGTCTAGAAAGGTGTTAGCGGGGCTACGCCCATAGGGAAAAGAAGTTACTTAATTAAGGAACTTCGCGAAAGCGTTGGAAAACCTCTCTCGAAGTACCGACACTGGCCTGGCTGAACGGTTAAGCAAGTATTGTACGGTGAGATTGATCCCGACTAATTCTTCCTTTATGGTTTGAAGAGGGATTCGAGAGACAGTGGGAGCCATCCTGTTTAGATAAATTAAAAACCAATCTAAACTTGCAAGAGCATCATGCTGAGTGTTTTCTTCTCTCTCTCTTAAATGCAGCGACCCAGTGACCGCACCTAGGTTACATCTAGATAATAAAATGACTGAATATAGCTGTTATGACTGGTAAAGGTATGTCCAGATGTCCATTGCCCATGACAAGCTGGGACACCTCTTAACTGATCCAACCCCTGCCGTCTCAGGTCCAGTTTCCCCTATCACGGATATTCATATGCGCGAGACATCGGAAGAAGACTGTGCGAAAGCCAAGTGCCTCGTGTTAGCCTCAGTTGATGGTGCAAACCAGAGGCAGCACGAGAAGATGGACTCGGTTTCTATGTTCCTCCATAACAAAGATTTATATGGAGAGCAATCTCATATCGCAAGATATGAGACCTCGAACGAATTACTTCCAGCGAGGTTGGCTATCGGGTCATCTGTAGGGGCAACGTCCTTACAGAGACCAGCTCTTTTGAGCTCACGGACCTGAAGACCACGTTGAAGAACGGGTCAGATGCTGACTTAGTTCAACAGTCTCTACCTACTACCCTGAAGGAAACCAGGGAAGTAGAAAGAAAGGGAAGGGCAGAAGTTTCGGGACTGGATGTAGTAAAAGAGGGATGTTCCTATTGTTACAGGAATGAACATTGGCAGAAGGATTGCAGGGCTTGCAAAGCCAGTAGCCAGAATTCGAAGCATGTTGTGGCTTCGGCTTCGGGTGTGTTTGTAATAGAGAACTGTATGTCAGTTAACCCTACTTCCTGGGTATTGGATACCGAATCAGGATCTCATATCTGTAATTCGTTACAGGCTCTGAGAAACCGTAGGATTATCAAGAAAGGTGATATGACTCTCTGGGTTGCTAACAGAATGAGCATGTATGCTGAATCCGTAGGGGAATATCATCTAGGACTGACAACTGGGCAGATATTGATTCTGCGTGACTGTTTTTATGTACCAGGTGCGACTTGTAATATCATATCTGTATCCTTACTTTCTAAGGAAGGATATGATTTTACTTTTGTAAGCGATGTAGTAAACATCCACCTAAATCAAGTTCTGATTGGGTCAGGTACATTGAAAAACGGTATATACGTTTTGAATAAAGCTCAGGTCTTCAGTGTCCAGAACAAACTTAAAAGAAAGTCTCCGGAATTAAATCAGGCTTTCTTATAGCATTGTAGACTGGGTCACATTAATGAGACACGATTGACAAAGTTACATAAAGAAGGATACTTGGATCCGTTCGAGTATCAGTCTCATGCCACTTGTGAATCTTGTCTCATGGGAAAGATGACAAAGACTCCGTTCAGTGGACACGGAGAAAGAGCAAGCGAGCTCTTGGGACTCATACACAGTGATGTGTGTGGTCCAATGTCTACACATGCGCGAAGTGGTTATTCATACTTCATTACTTTCACAGATGATTTCTCTAGGTATGGGCATGTCTTCTTGATGAAGCACAAATCTGAGGCCTTTGAGAAATTTCAGGAATACAAGAATGAAGTTGAAAAAAAAAACAGGAAAAAGTATCAGGACACTAAGATCTGATCGAGGTGGTGAATACTTGAGTGCCGAGTTTATGGGCTACTTAAAAGAGAATGGAAGTCTCTCTCAGCTTACTCCTCCATACACACCACAACACAACGGTGTATCGGAAAGGCGGAATCGAACCCTATTGGATATAGTTCGTTCCATGATGAGTAAGGCTGTGTTACCGCGATCTTTCTGGGGTTATGCACTAGAAACAGCTGTATATCTTTTGAACCGAGTTCCAACTAAGACTGTGCCTACTACACCATATCAGATGTGGTGTGGGAAGAAACCCTATCTTAATCACATTAAGACATGGGGATGTCCAGCTTTTGTCAAAAAGCAGCATGCAGACAAGCTCGAGGCACGCTCGGTACAGTGCAAGTTTGTGGGATACCCAAAGAACTCCAAGGGGTATCTTTTCTATTACGCAAAGGAACAAAAGGTTTTTGTTTCTCGTCATGCCCGCTTCTTGGAAACTGAGTTTTTGGAAAACCAGATAAGTGGGAGCGCAATAGAACTGGAAGAAATTCCAGAACCACGGGCTATTACTGAAAGCTCAGTAGAACCAGAGGGTTCGAAAGAACAGGACATCCCAGCGCCACTCCGCAGGAGTAGTAGGCAATCTCATCCACCCGAGAGATACTACGGTTTTCTCATAGACGGGGATAGAGAGGATTGCACTATAGATTATGGCGAGCCTACTAGCTTCCAGCAAACCATTTAGAGTGGTGACTCGGTAAAATGGCTGGATGCAATGCGGACCGAGATGGAGTCCATGTACACCAACAAAGTTTCGACTTTGGACTTTGCTCCAGAAGGGGTAAAACCCGTAGGCTGCAAATGGATCTTCAGAAAGAAGATTGGTGTAGATGGGCAGGTTGAGACCTATAAAGCTAGACATGTTGCAAAGGGTTTTCGTCAAAGACCTGGTTTGGGCTATGACGAGACCTTTTCTCCAATGGCTATGCTGAAATCCATTCGGATCCTTCTTGCCATTGCTGCCTTCCACGATTATGAAATCTGGCAGATGGACATAAAGACGGCTTTTCTAAATGAAAATTTAGAATAGTGCGTCTATATGGATCAACTGGAGGGATTCATTCAGAGTGGGAGCAGCTAAGTTGCTCAAGTCCATCTATGGACTGAAGCAGGCATCGCGGAGTTGGAACATCTGCTTTGATGATACTGTCAAGGAATTCGACTTTATTAAAAACCCAGATGAACTATGCATTTACACTAAGATTGTAGGGAGAACTGTGGTATTCCTCGTCTTGTACGTGGATGACATTCTACTAATAGGAAATGATATTCTTATACTACAGTCAGTCAAGGGATTCTTGTCACAGAGGTTCTCCATGAAGGACCTGGGCGATGCCAACTACATTCTGGGGATCCAGATCTATCGTGATAGATCTAAGAGGATGTTGGGACTTTCATAGTCAAGGTACATCGACACCATACTGAAAAGGTTCAGTATGGAAGATTCGAAGCGCGGTAATTTACCGGCTTGTCACGGGATCACCCTCTCCAAAGAGATGTCTCCCAAGACTGATTTGGAAAGGGATCGCATGTCTATTATACCCTACGCTTCTGCGGTAGGCTCTATAATGTATGCGATGTTGTGTACCAAACCAGATGTAGCATACGCATTGAGCGTTGTAAGCCGGTATCAGTCGGACCCAGGGGAGAAACACTGGATAGTGGTAAAGAACATTCTCAAGTACCTGAGAAGGACGAAGGTGATGTTCTTGGTGTATGGCGGAAAAGACCTCCAGATCGAGGCCTTTGCTGACTCCAGCTTCCAGAGTGATAAGGATGACTCCAAGTCCATGTCGGGTTATGTCTTTACCCTCAATGGAGGGGCGGTTTGCTGGAAGAGTTCCAAGCAGGAGACAGTTGCTGACTCAACTATGGAAGCGGAGTACATAGCTGCTTGCGATGCCGCAAAGGAAGCTGCCTAGATGAAGAAGTTCCTCACGGAGCTTCAGGTGGTTCCTACCATTGTTGATCCAATACCGCTGTATTATGACAACAACGGCGCCATAGCTTTAACGAAGGAACCTAGGTCCCATCAGAAGTCCAGGCACATTTTGAGGCGGTACCACCTGATCAGGGAGATCGTAGATCGCCGGGAGATCGAGGTGAAGAGAGTAGATTTGGAGAATAACACTGCAGATCCACTCACGAAGGCCCTACCCCAGACTCAGTTCGAGCGGCTGATCGAGATGATAGGTCTTCGATACGCCAGTACATGGCCTTAGTGCAAGTGGGAGATTGTTATTGTATATTCCCTAGAGGCCATTACTGTATCATACTAGTTTGTATATTACTTGATGGAAGCTTGGGATATTCACAGTTGTATAGACAATCTTGCTCAAAAAGGTAGTATGCTACTTGGTTTGTTTCTATTTCAATATGTGCATGTGTTTTTTTCAGCATATCGCTTATACATATTAGTAGAGCCCTTAGGATCTTTGCTTGATTACCAGCGTTGTGATGGCAGACACACTAGTGGGGGCTGGGTAATCTACAAGCACATCCTTATACAGGTCCCTAGTTGTAGGATTATCGAGACGGGGCATCGATACTCTGGAGTAGACTAGCGTATACGCTTCTCATCCCAGCACGGGAGATGGTCTGTCCCACAGCCATCAGTACGTCGTACTGGAGATAGTATGCGGGTGCTCGTTAGGTTACGAGTACACTGGACATGACTCGTCGGGAACTGATGGTTGGTATAATACCTATCATCAGTTATCAGTTCCCAGGTGACATGAGTACAACTTAGTCCGCTGACTTGACACTGTCACTTCGCCTTGAGTGTGTTCCCACTGTACTTACATTACTACCCTACCATGGCTCAAAGGAGTCATGCAAACAGGTTGGGTGTAGTCCCGAAGCACTTGGAGGCAGTGACGGTTATACAGGATTCTTCTCTCCCGGTATTGGGGGTTGACATCGCGCTGTGTCTAGGAGAGCCATTACACGAGTAGTCCCTGGCTAGGATAAGCGAGATATACTGGTAGGTTTCCAGTGTTATCTCAGGGTGTTCTAGGTTACACTCCGACACGACTTGTACCGCTATTAGGGGACTGACGTTCACCACCCCCCTAGGCCCGCCATGCGATGTATCAGAAGAACAGACCGGACTGTATGGAGATTGTCACATACAGGCTCAGTAGGAGTTCGGATGGGTTTACCTCATCAGCCTTCTTATCGACATCTACCTAGGGACCGTTACGTACAGCTAGTGCCGCTTGCGGTCTGTGGTTAAACTCACTGCCAGCGTAGTGTCGAGTCTTTAGAGTCCCACACAGAGAGTTTCCCTGCACTGAGCGAAACCTGTAGAGGCCGTATGGTTTTACGGTTGGGCTGCGATCACTTACGTGCACTTGTGTGCGTATGCTATTCGGGCAGGCAATACTAGTGGGCTTTGGTTTAAGCCGGATCCTAGTATTGCGCGGATGGATTTGTTTTGTCTTCTGTGTATTCGCATTCTGCGGAATGCGGATACGGGTATGTATGCACAGTTTTGAGGAGCGATGAAGGAGGAGGTGCCTCATTAGGGTTTTGGCAGTTGGTTCGGCCAAAACCATTATGTGGCAGGCTCATTAGGGTTTTGACAGTTGATTCGGTCAAAACCATTTTGAGGCGGACTCATTAGGGTTTTGGCAATTCGTTTGGTCAAAACCATTATGAGCCGGAGACATTGTTTACTAATCCTTTTAGTGATAATTTTATGATGGCTAATTGCTTTGACCATTTGACCACCTTGACCACTCTTGACTTTGTTGACTCGTTGACCAAAGTTGACCATTGACCTTCATGAGAGGTCTACACTCTTCTTTGGATTTCTTTTTCTTTTATGGATTATGAAAATGGTCAATTCAATTAGTAGCCATCAACTTTATCATGAAAGGATTGGTAATGATGATATTTTTGCATTATTGCAACCATGGTTTATTTCTTTAGCTCATAATTCTTTTCTCATTCTTTCTCTTGTTCTTGTGAGAAGAAAAGAAAAGCTCTCATGGTTGCTAGCTCCTCCTTCCTCCTCCTCTTGATTTCTTCTTTTGATCTCATGTGTTGAGAGAAAAAGATCCCACAAAGACAAACACTTCCATATATCTCTACTACACAACCTAGGATATCTAGACTAGCGATCTCGTTGCCCTAGTTGACTTGGCTCGAGGTGGAGCTCGGTGTACATCTCTCGGGTGGATCGTCTTCGACTCAAGAAGGCCGCGGAGATGACCAAGATCCGGATCGATCCTCGGAGCGTGGATGGACGAGCCGAACAGCGGAGAGAAGACCCGAAGGACCGTTTTCGTGAGGTATAATTTCTATGGCATAGTAGTTAAAGCCTCTAGTAGTTTGCTAGTTTCTAGTTTAGCAAAGATCCGGCTTTTAGTCCATATTGCCTTGCACCCAAAAATCGTTTTCCGCCGTTTCCGCCTCCCCGTAAGAACCGGGGTGAGCAACGTGGACTTACAGATATCCAACTGCACTAAGTGCAAATTCTCTACCGCCACGATACTAAGAATTACCCGAATAGATGTCATCTTCACCACTGGGGAAAGTATTTGTTGATAATCAATACCTTACTTTTTTGTGTATCCCTTGATTACCAAATGAGCCTTGTATCGCTTCACACCATCAGCCTCATCTTTAATTCTGTACATCCACCTATTCAGCAACGCTTTCCGACCCTTGGGTAGCTTCCCTAGATCCCACATATGGTTCTTCTTCAAACAATTCATCTCCTCATTCGTACCTTGCTCCCACTGCTTGCTAGCACCATCGCATATTGCTTCTTCAAAGGATTCAGACTCCCCAAAATCTATGTACAATACGAAGTCGATTACAAGTCTTTCAAGTACCCGCCTATCTCGCGTAGATCTCTTCAGAATTGGTACATCTGGTTGCTGAACATGGTCACCATCCTGTTCTTAAACTCAATCCTGCACTATAGTGTAACACCTTAGAATCCGATTAGTGTTAATTAAGCGATATTGCGGTTTTTTGGTAAAAAGGTTTACCAAAATAGCTTTCTCGCATTTTAGTTAGATTATTTAATATTTTATTATTATTTGTTTTGGGTCACACACACTTGTGCATGTTAACATGGAGGGGCGGGGGTTGTTTAGTGTTAACCTTGCTCAGTGGACATAACACTTTAAACTAATCCATGCCTTGTTTAACCTTAACCTTGCACTAGATATTTGTTGTGAGAGTAGATATTTGTTTTGGATTGAGGGGAGGTGGCAAGGTGACTCATGGAGGAGTCATGCTTGCATTAATGGAGGAGAGGGAGAGAGTAAGTGTAAGGGTACACTCACCCTACACTCACCCTCTTACCATTATCACACCTCACTCACTCATTATCAACTCACTCTCTCTCTTTCTCAATTATTCTTCATCTCCTTTTCACTCAAACTGAAACCTTCACCACCCCTTCACTAAATCTTGCAAAACCTTCACAAAACATCACCAAATCACTTCCCAAGTCTTGTTTTAGCCTCTAGGATCCCTTGGAGCTTGGAAAGCTAGGATCTTTGAGCACGTGTGGATAGGTATAAACTCTAAACTGTTAAATAGATGTTATAATGTTGTGTAGCTTGTTAGTTGTTGTTTAGAACACCTAAAGTATAGTTTTATGCACATATCGTATTTTTAGTGTAATTATAGGATATTTGTGATCTGCTGTGACCCCGAGTGTATACTGGAAAATCTAGTGGTGTAGTTGTGTTGTACCAGAGACCCTAAGCATTCACCTGAAGCACGAACCCCATAGGCTCGGTTTTGGCCGGCGACTTTGGGTAGAAATCCGGCGACCTTGGCTATCTTGGGGAGTTAGGGCTTCGTTTTTGTAGGGTAGCTGTTTGCAGCTATTTTAGAGTATTTGGTACTGTTTGATTTTTATGTTTTTACAGTATACAAAATCTGGGATCACTTTGCTTATTTCTAGTGTTTCGACAATGCGCGTTACGTTATCCGACACGGTACGTGTACTTTGTGTAGATGTTGCTCTTGGGTTGGTTTCGTAGTGTCGCTACGCACGTTAGCCACTAAACGAACACTTGAGAGTTTGTTTGGAGTTGGTGCGTCGGTCAAACGTAGTTTGTACGTGTTATTGGTCGATTGCTAATGTGAACATGTTATGTTGTTGTATGATTTTAGGGTTGCAGTCGGGGACTTCGGACGCTGCGAAGAAGGGAAAGCAAGTGGTTGGCTTTACTTAGCCCAAGATCATCGGTGAGTAGATTTAACATCTACAGGGGAATCGCCCGCATGGAGTTATGCGTCTGGGCTAGATTAAATGACATGATTATTAGTTACAAGTATATAGACATTAATTGTGCATGTGTACCATTGTTGCATACCTTATTTTCCTATTGCATATGGACATAGTATTAATGAGATACAACACTATTATTGACGGTTCATGTTGCACGAGCACAAATTGTATGCTTCACACACCGTCGATAATTTCCATGACACGCACAACCCATATACATATGTGATATTGTATTGGTTAGGGACATTGAGACATGATCCTTATTTCTATTGTGTATAAGAAAGATAGCATACACATATACCCTGCTATACCTACATGCTTACACATATGCCTTGCTATACCTACATATTTACACATATACCTATATGGTATTACATCATTATTGATAGGTATATACCCATATCTTGCTATAGCTACATGTACATCATGCATACATATTTACATGTGCACCCACATACCTTACTATATTTACATGTTCACCTTTATATGATGTTGCATGGACTTTGGAGAAATTTGGAAACCGCATGATATATTTAATAACTTGATGCATTTAAATAGCGGTTTTTCCCTTGTTATGCTCATATTACTGTTTTATATTGCATATATTATATTTCATGGATTTACGCATTGAGATATGGATTTCATATGATGTTTCCTGGATTTGAGGACCGTGGTATTTCATGAAATTATGCATTGTTTGAAAAACTCGGTTTCTCTTGATATGATATTTCGATGCGTCCACCATTAGATTTCTCGGTTCTGAGACTTGTGTTAGAAACCCCATGCGAGGAGTGGACGAGGCCGTGTGCGGGTACATGGTGGGACCCGGAGGTACCCCGGGACAAGAAGATCACAGATGATGGCGTTGAGCCCGAGGCAGGGGAGTACTACCTTACCGGTGACAGTATTTGGACTCGGCGAATATCTGGAGGATACCGACCGGAGTTATGTACGGACATGCTATGTGGATTGCGAGTGTCGATGTTGGACACTCAGGTTATATGAGATGTACGGACATGAGGGCCGGTCCTGGTGACGGTGCCTGAGAGATGAGTATTTACGTGTCGATGTTGGACACTAGTTTTCATGATGTTTTTGGGTGTCGATGTTGGACACTCAGGTTCCAAGAGACTTACAGGATATGAGGGCCGATCTGAGGATGTGGTGCCTGAGATATTGGGATTTGGAGTGTCATTGATGGACACTGGTCTTTCCACGATGAGGATTCCGTCAGGATGAAATGTTTTACCCCATACTCAGCTTTCATTTGATATGCATTGCTTCATGTATTAGTAGTACCTGATAGAGTATCTTTCATGACTGTTGCATATACAAATTGTCATATTATACTATCAGCTTGCATGGGATAGATTATCGCAGTACGTGCATACCTGCGATTACCTGCATGATGTTATTTACTATTCATGAGTTGGCAACTCACCACCGTTGTGCCACAGTGTTTTGCAGGTTGTCCCTCAGTGCAGTCACGACAGGGCTTCTTCTTATCGTATCATCTTTTGCAGCGGATACCGCTACGGCTGACTGTGAGAAGTTTTGCTATAGGTGGGTTTTGTGGTTATCCGATGATGCTCATTGTGTATCTTGTTGTATCTAGTACTCTCTATCTACTACTTTCATGTATTGACTTAGAGACGAGGTGTGAGGACGATATTGTATATTATTTTGTGACTCTGGATGTCTTTTATGCTGTTTTTATTTATAGCGTCCATTTCTTCGCTACGGCGTCGTATATCTTCTTGTGGTGGTTGTTTCCTCCTTTGGGCGTGGATTTGCTCCCGTTTGGGGATGCTTTACTTATTTCTTTTGTTGTACCCTTTTTAGGGCTAGTTTTTACAAAGGAGGTGCTGCCAAATTTTAAAGAAATTAAATTTGTACTGTAAAGGATTTTTACTTGAGATTCCTAAAAGCTTTTAACAATGTTCTTATCATTTACTACTTTTGATGGTTTAGATTGCTGGGTTTTCGGCTTACTTAGATTGCGTTACGCCTTTAGACGTTACGTGGTTTAAGGGCCGTCACGTGCCAAATTTTGGGTCGTGACAAAGTTGGTATCAAAGCGCTAGGTTTTACCTTTCGGAGTGTAGGATGACCTTGGTATGATGGAGAAGGTAGCTTAAGCAGAGTGACGTAATGTGTGTATGTCCGCGGCATACTTACAACACTGCACTCCGCCTAAGTGACCTTAGGACATATTGCTTGAAATTCCTTCCATGGTTATATATATCCTTGTGATTCGATTTCCGTGTTCTTATCGAATCATATTTCCTTTTCTAGCCATTATGCCGCCGAAGACTACGAGGGCTCAGAGAGAGGCGGCGAGAGCCGAGGTCAGAGTTGACTCGTTTGAGACGAGGACTGACCAGGACGGTACGCTCGCTGTACAAGAGCAGATTGATCCGCCTTCGATAGATCGTATCGCTAGGCTAGAGACAGATATGTAGGATTTGCGCCAGATGATGGGATCGTTGGTTGAGGCTAGTCGAGCGCAGCGACAGGAGGTTGCTACCCCTGTTACCCAGTTATTCCTTGCTATCAGCACACAGCATTGTGTTACGTATACAGCAGCAGTGGACGCAGCCCTACTAGGTGAGGAGCGTCTTCCTGAAACTTTAGAAGTTTCAGGACCGAGGAGGACTCGTACATGTGTATCAGCCCAGAGACAGATGTTTAGACGTCGCGATAGATTTCGTTCAGGTCGCGGGTGTTGCAGAGGCTTGGGACGAGGTCAGTTGTTTAGCTCTTATCCCCAGGAGGGTCAGCAGTCGTCGTATGGATGTTTCCAGTGCGGGAGTTTCCATCACCTCGTCAGGAATTGTTCCATGGTACGCTAGAGGAGGGCAGCAGTACCATATTTTACCTTACCACCTTCACCTCAGGAAGCGTTGCCTTTTTCACCTGATGTTGATCCGCGTCAGACTTATGTTCAGGGAGGTCGTGGTCGCGGAGTGTTTGTTTAGAGAGAACAGGATGGCAGAGGAGGAGTACAGCCAGTTGCTGGTGGAGGGCAGGCACGAGCGTTTGCTTCTACTCATCGGGACGTGCAGACGTCCAATGTAGTGGTGTAACGTTTTAAAAATAAATAAATAAATAAATAAAATCCTTTAGGTGAATTTTCTGATAATCGGTAAAATAAATTCTTTTTTTTTCCCCGTAAAACATAACTATCATTATTTTTCAACATAGGCTTGAATACGCCCATTTTAACTATGAAATTGCTTGTATTTGGTGATTAATTAGTCACTTATAAATTTCTAGTTACTTAAATATTTTTATTTAATTAATTATTTTAAATATTATTTTAAGCTTTTAAATATACATTAAGTTGGTGATAAATACAAATTGGAATGGGTTAGTTATATTTTAATGAACCATGATAACTTAACACTAAGTTTGTAACATGTTCTCTCTCTCTCTCTCTTTCATTTTTGTCTTCACAATTCTAGGAAATTCTAGTGGGGAATAATTAAACAAAATAAAAGAAAATTTAATAATTAATGGAAAGAACTAAAAAGGTATTAATTTGGATGTTTCTACACTTTTGCACACACACACAAACCCTCCCTCCTCTGGCCGAGAGTTTTCCCCACCTGCAGCCCAACTTCTCCACTTCTTCTGACTTCAATTCTTCACTTGTTGCTTCAAAAAAAAATTAATAGAAAAAGGAAATTAAAAAGGAATTTATATGTGTTATGTTTGAGAGACTTCTAGATAAACTCACACACTTTTCTCTCTCTCTTTCATTCTTTCAAATGGCCGAGAGCCTCCTGCAGAATTTCCCCCCCCCCCTCAAATCTCCACTCATTTCTTCATCTCTAATGCATCACAAATCCACGAAAAGCTCCAAATAAAATTTCACAAATACTTCTTCATTCAACTATCCTTAGCCTTTTCTAGCATGGATCTTAAAGTGTGAAACCATCTTGGAGGCAAGTTACAAGCTAGATCTCAAAGAAAGATTGTGAGGTATAATCTTAACCCAATACTTATTTTGTTGGTAATTACTTGAATCCGAAGTAATTAAGTGTTAATATGGTTTTGATTAGCAAATTTGAAAATTTAAGAAAAGGGGTTTGAAATTTAATTAGGGTTTTAAGCATTACAACTAGGTTAATCAAGTGTTGTTGCTATCTAGTTAGCTTAGTTTGGATGGTTGCTTGTGATTTTGATCACTAGATCGCTAATTCACGATGTTTGCACCAAATTCCCAATTTGGATGCTTACTAGGTTTTTGTTAAAATTAGGCAATGATTAAATTTGACTCTGTGAACATATATATATTATCTCTTATGATAATTAAGGATTCGTGAATGCGCGATCGGTACAATCGAGTTCTAAGTTTGGTGGTTGTCTTGTATAACGATTCTAGTTAAGGTTGTAGCGATGTCGTATGCGTTTTGCGCACCAAGTGCACAATGTGTCTAACTTGTGAACGTTTATTATTTCATTTAGTGTCTTTGCGTCGACTCAGAATATGTAGTCTTATGTTTTGTGTTGTGCAATTCTAGGATCGGTCGCGGAGGTATCGGACGCGGCGCGGAAAGGCAAAGCTGTAGTTGGACTAGATTAGCCGAGGCGTCCGGATGAGTAGATGTATACATCTATGGGGGAATCGTCTGGAAGGCGCGAGGCGCCCCATAGTGAGGATTACTTTATTACTTGCAAAGTATATGCATAGTTATTTAGTTAACCATCCCATTTCATCGCACCATTTCATACTTATGCAAATATGTGATATCATCTCATAGGACACTTGCGCTATTACCATTGGTTCATGTTGCACATGCACTACTCATGTGAATACACACGCCTTTGGTAATTGCTATGTCACGAACACTTTAGAAACTTGCAAGATTAGTATCGAAACATTTGCATCATACATGGCACTTTAACTGATAGTTGCATATATACATCGCATTTCATGTTATGGATATCATAGACAGTATCATTTTTCCTACATGTTCATGTATTATGATTCTTCTTGAGGATTTCTGTATTGATGAGATTTCTGGATTTTTTTTTGGGAAAACCGCAAGAATTTTAAAATTTATTATCATTTTAAAAACATAAATTTTCGGTTTTCTCGTGATGTGATGTGTGTGGCGTCCACCATGAGTTTTCTCGGTTCTTGAGCAGTATCATATACCCGATTCGAGGAGGGGGATGCACCGTCTGCGGGTACATGGTGGGCCCGGTATGGTACCTCGGGACAAGAAGATCGCAGATGATGGCGTTGAGCCCGGCAGGGGAGCACTACCTACCGGTTATTTGTGACGCGGCGGATATCCGGAGGATATCGACCGTAGTCGTGTGATTTGATGATATGGGCCGATCCGGACTGCCGGAGCCCGAGATACTGAGATTTGAGATATAGAGATATGAGATTTGAGACATTGAGGTATACAAACTTTGTGTCAATATTTGACATGGATTTTAGTGGATTTCTTGATGATATTTTGTTTACTTCATAAAAAGGTTTTATTAAGTTAAAGGTACAAAGTTTCTTATATCAGATATATCACGATTTCGTGTTAATTATACATCCATGTTGCATCCAGATTTGCATCGCATCATGTTGGCATATGTAGGCTGTGGCGTATTTGCGTGCATTCTTTCGATAGCCTTATTAGATATTACTTACTACTCACGAGCTGGCAACTCACCCCCGTTGTGCCACAGTATCTTGCAGGTCAGACCCGTCAGCGCAGGAGCGGCGGGTGTATCTTTTTTTTGCTTCTTTGCTTCGGCTTGCAGCTTACTCATAGGTTGGTTTTGGAGGATTTGCTTTTGCTCCCACCGTGTATTTTTATTTTGTATCTAGTATACTCCATCTACCCTTGCGTATTAGACTAGACGGTGAGATTTGAGACTTGTATTTATGGTTTGGTGTCGATGCTCACTTGAGCCGACGTAGTGTTCCTTATTTCTTGCTTTCAGATGCTTATTTTCGTACTTTTGATATACTTATTGCATGTGGTTGTGACTTCGCCTTGGGCGAAGAGCTAGCTCCCGCTTGGGGATGCTATTATTCTTTATTTATATGTATTTTCTTGTTTGTACCCATTTCAGGGCCAGTATTTACAAAGGAGACTCTGCCGAAATTTTCGTAAAATTCTGATGCTTTCAAAATGTTTAATGCGACTTGTTTTAGTTAAAATCGCTTTCTTTTAATAAGTTTTCCTTCACTCTATTTCTTTATTTGGTTTAGATTTCTGGACTTTGGCTTACTTAGATTACGTATGCCTTGAGACGTTCGTAATTTAAGTGCCAGTCACCTTCCGTACCTTCGGGTCGTGACAAGTGGTTTCAGGTATTCTTTTTCGTATGTTCTTTTGATGCGCATGTTTTGTTTAATTCGGGATCTATGTACTCGTTTGTTCTACACACTTTGTGCCGAGGTTGGGCCGAGAGTGGTGTATGCTAGATTAGCCGTTTGTTGTGTTTACTCCTGTTAGCGATTCTTTTGTTGCGCGACACGTGTTTCGGTCATGTGCCAATCGGATAGGAGATAGAGATTCGTCCGTCGATTCGATCCTTCTAGAGATGTTGGACTTTGACGTTCTTCTAAGCACAGATTGGTTAGCTACGTGCTATGCGTCTGTGGACTGCCGTGAGAAGACATTCAGGTTTTGTTTTCCCGGCGAGTCAGTTCTTGTTGTGCAGGGGGGCCGTGGTGCCGCCCCCTCACAGCTTGATTTCAGCCTTTTACGCTAGTCGGCTTTTGAGGAGAGGATGTCGAGGATTGTTGGCTTTCATTCGTGATACCAGAGCCACAGTAGATTCGTTGGACTGGGTTCGTATTGTGCAAGAGTTTCCGACGTTGTTCCAGATGAGCCGGCGGAGCTTAGGGAGCTTAAGGATTAGCTGCGAGAGTTTCTTGTTGGGGACTTGTACATCCAAGTGTTTCGCTTTGGGGAGCTCCTGTTCTGTTTGTCAAGAAGAAGGACGGCAGTTTGAGGTTGTGTATTGATTGATCGTCGATTGAACCGAGTTACGGTGTGGAATAGGTATCCTTTACCTCGCATTGACGATTTCTTTAATCGGCTCCAGGGTGCGGGACATTTTTCTAAGTTTGATTTGTGATCAGGTCATCATCAGTTGTGGGTTCGGAATGATGACATTCCGAAGACTGCTTTTAGTACGTGCTACGGGCATTATGAATTTTTGGTGGTGTCATTTGGACTCACCAATGCCCCAGCAGCGTTCATGGATGTGATGAACCAGATTTTTTTCAGGCCGTTTCTCGACCAGTTTATTGTTGTGTTATTGATGACATTCTGGTCTATTCCAAGAGTCGAGAGGAACATGAGCAACACTTGAGGATTTCTTTGCAGACATTGAGAGAGCACTAGATGTTTGCTAAATTCTCGAAGTGTTCCTTCTGGCTTGATTGTGTTGACTTCCTAAGTCATGTGGTTACGGGAGACGGTATTTGTATTGACCCGAGAAAGATCGAGGCCATACAGCATTGGCCCAGACCTGTATTAGTGACAGAGGTCCGCAGCTTTTTGGGCTTAGCCGGTTTTTACCGCCGTTTCGTGCAGGATTTCTTGAGTATCGCTGCACCGTTGACCGAACTGACCAGGAAGGGGGTTCCTTTTCTTTGGACTGAGGCATGCAAGCTGAGTTTTCAGCAGTTGAAGACTCGGTTGACGACTGCACCTGTTCTATCTTTGCTTTCTGGATCGGGCGACTTTGTCGTTTTCTGTGATATTTCGCGAGTAGGGCTCGATTGTGTATTGATGCAGCATGATAGAGTTATCGCTTATGCTCCTGACAGTTGAAGGAAGTACGAGCAGAATTAGCCCACTCATGATCTTGATATGGCCGCGGTGGTCTTGCGCTGAAGATTTGGAGACACTACTTGTACGGAGAGTCGTGTCAGATTTTCATAGACCATTAGAGCTTAATCTTCATGCAGCGGGATCTGAGTTTGAGACAGCGTTGTTGGATGGAGCTTGTGAAGGATTATGATGGTCAGATCCTTTATTTTCTCGGGGCAAGGTGATTGTGGTAGCTGATGCTTTAAGTCGTAGGCCCGGGGTTAGCATGTCCCAGATGAGCGCAGTTCAGAGACAGTTTTCTGCAGATTTACAGTTCTTGTACGACAGCTGAGTACAGTTTAAGTTCACCTCTACTGGGGGACATCTTGCTCATGTCCGTGCCCGTCCACTTCTAATTAATCGTTTTCGTGAGGCACGGTCCGCCGATGCCCATTTGTATGAAATTCTTGAGCATGTTCGGCTGGGTAGAGATTCGGAGTTCTTGATTTATGACCAGGGTGTGCTATGTTACGGGAATCGCTTGTGTGTACCAGATACCGATGGGTAGAGACGCGAGATCCTAGAACAAGCACATCAGTCAGCTTTCAGTGTTCACCCAAGTTCCACCAAGATGTAACGTGACTTAAGAGATAGTTATGGGTGGGCAGGGATGAATAGTGATGTTTTAGATTTCATTTTGAGGTGCCTGACTTGTCAGCAAGCTATGGTTGAGCATTTGAGACTGGCAGGAGAGTTGCAATCTTTAACCGTTCCAGAGTGGGAATGGGAGCTGATCTCTATGAATTTCGTTGTGGGTCTACCTAGGTCTAGTCAAGGGTATGACTCTATTTGGGTGATTGTTGTCCGGTTAACGAAAGCGGCTCACTTCCTTCCGGTGAAGACCACTTTCGGTTATGCTCAGTATGCTCAGTTGTTCTTTGATAAGTTTGTGCATTTGCACGGAGTTCCTTCATGCGTTGTATCCAATAGAGGCACCCAGTTCACTAGCCGTCTTTGGCAGAAGCTTCAGGAAGCCTTGGGTACCTGTTTGAGCTTTAGCACCGCCTCCCATCTGTACACCGATGGTCAGTCAGAGCGGACTATATAGACTCTGGAGGATATGCTTCGAGCATGCATGCTTAATGTTGTTGGCAGTTGGGATCGTCACTTGCCATTGATAGAGTTCTCTTACAATAACAGTTATCAAGAGACGATTCAGATGGAAACCTTTTTAGGCTTTGTGTGTTAGATTGTGTCGATCGCCAGTCTGTTAAACCGACTCTGCGAGAACAGGATTTTTGGACCCCAGCTAGTCAAGAGACTTTGGAGATGATCCAGTTGATTCAGGACAGGATGAGAGCATCCCAGTATAGACAGAAGTCTTATACCGACCGTCATTTTCGCAGATTTGAGTTCACAGTGAGAGATCATGTATTCCTACGGATTTTCCGATGAAATAGCGTGTTGAGTTTTGGGAAGAAGGGAAGCTTAGTCCCAGATTATAGGTCCTTTGGAAATCCTTGAGCGAGTTAGTATCGTTGCCTATCGTTTATCACTTCCATACAGATTTTAGGATGTTCACCCCGTATTCCTTATGTCGATACTTCGCAATTACCTTCATGACCTTTCTCACATGATTTAGCACCAGACCATTCAATTTGGACGAGACCTTTCGTTCACCAAGCAGCCGATAGTTATAGTGGATCGGCAGGTGGAGAAACTTCGGTCAAAGGTCTTGCCATCTGTGAAGGTTCTTTGGCGTAGCCCATCTAGTGAGGAGATCACTTGAGAGACTCCGAGCGGTATGCGGAAGATATTCCATCATCTCTTTGAAGGGACGCATGGTAAGAATTTTAAATTCGGGGACAAATTTCTTTAAGGGGGGAGATTGTAACACCTTAAATGCGATTAGTGTTAATTAAGCGATATTGCGGGTTTTTGGTAAAAAGGTTTACCAAAATAGCTTTCTAGCATTTTAGTTAGATTAATTAATATTTTATTATTATTTGTTTTGGGTCACACACACTTGTACATGTTAACATGGAGGAGGGGTTGTTTAGTGTTAACCTTGCTTAGTGGACAAAACACTTTAAACTAATCCATGCATTGTTTAACCTTAACCTTGCACTAGATATTTGATGTGAGAGTAGATATTTATTTTGGATTGAGGGGAGGTGGCAAGGTGACTCATGTAGAAGTTATGCTTGCATTAATGGAGAAGAGGGAGAGAGTAAGTGTAAGGGTAGACTCACCATACACTCACCCTCTCACCATTATCACACCTCACTCACTCATTATCATCTCACTCTCTCTCTTTCTCAATTATCCTTCATCTCCTCTTGTCACGACCCGAAATAGCCCGTAACTAGCACTTGAATCATATGAAGCCTATAGGACCCCATCTAATTCAAGTAAGCCAAAAGCCCAGAAATCTAAAACCATTTTAAGGAGTAAATAAGGAAACTAGTTTTTTTAAGAAGGAAAACATGTTTTAAAAACAAGGTTTTTAAATAAGTAAGCCGAATATGCATTTTAAAATCTATATCTTTTCTAAAATTTTCGGCAGAGTTTCCTTTGTAAATACTGGCCCCAAACGGGGTACAACAAGAATAATATATACACAATAATAAAAAGACATCCCCAAGCGGGAGCTAGCTCTTCGTCAAATGACGGTCACAACCACACAAGCAATATAATATACAACGCCGAAGGTCGAGGATCAAAACTCAAAAAAAACTCAAAATCAACATGAAAACCATAATACTACAACGCACGACTCTAAGGTCGAAATAATACATAACAGGTTTCCTTAGTCTGAAATAATATACAAGTTTTGGTTGATGGAATTATTAGATACAACTGAATAAATAATACAAGGGTGGTCACGATGCGAGTGAACCCACCTACCAATGCAATCACCCAGAAAGGAAGCAGTGTGCCAGAAAAGCCGCAATGAAAACTGTACGGCAAAACCTGCAAGAACTGTGGCACAACGGGGGTGAGTTGCCAACTCGTGAATAGAAAACATCACAGAGCAGAAATCGTATGCATGACATGATACTAGGTCAATACGATCAGATATATATAAACCTCAAATGAATAAGTCTGAAGCATGATAAGGTGGCAATGTAACATCTATACATGAGTGTAGTGCCAAGTGCTCTTGCCAGTGCCTCAGGTAATAATATATCATAAATATGAGGTATGATCAATGCCGACTATATCATGAAGTCTATGAAAAAGTGGATATCATCCAACTATTTAATCAATGTCATCAATGTCAATATATGTAGGTGGAAATCGTCCACGTGTCACCCAATGACAATAAACATCATGCATGTAAATATCATAAAGCATATGCATGGAAATATGAGGATATAAATCAACATGTGTCGCTCGCGACATATCAAATCATGGAACCTGAGTGTCTAGCATCAACACTCGAAAACATAATGAAACCTGTGCCTAGCATCGGCACGTAAATCCTCATATATCGGGCTCCGTCAGTGCGGATCGGCCCATATCATCTCTCAACTACGGTCGGTATCCTCCGGATATCCTCCGAGCCCAAATACTATCACCGGTAGGTAGTAGTCCCTCTGCCAGGCTCATCGTCTGTATACACAGCATCCCTTTCTTGCCCCGGGGTACCATACCGGGCCCTACCATGTACCCAAAATTGGCCTCACCGCCTCCTCGAATCGGGTTTCACATGTCGCTCTCAGCACCGAGAAAACACATGGTGGAAGCACTAAAATATCATATCAAGGGTAACCGGGTTTTCAAAACAATTATATAATCTCTTTGAAATATCCACGGTTTTCGAATCCAGAAATATCATGGAAACAACATATCTCAATGCGTATAATCAAAAGCGTGATGAATGCGACATGTAAAAGAAGTGTAAGCATATCAGTATATCATGCAATATGGAATAGTAATATGCACATATGGAGGGAAAACCGCTCTTTCAAAATGAATCAGTTTTAAAGAGTATCTTGCGGTTCCCAAATCTCATATCAAGCCAGAATCATCTATGTACGTAAATATGGGTGTACAATGAGTATGTACATAAATATGCCATGCAAGGGATCATATGCTGAATGCAACAGTACTACAGTGTAGTGACATGGCAATTATCGATGATGAAATGTGTGAGCCGGCAAGCAGGTGTACGTGGAACATATGCATCATCGATAATGGTGCTGGTGTCCTAACAGCATGATTTTTATATAACAATAACCATTTGCACATGCAATGCGATGTGAGTAAAAAGAGTATGCAGAAATAGACTAATAAATGCAACAGTGACGCATCTGCATCAATATAAAAATGTCCAACAATTTGCCTTTTGAAATAAGACGAATCGGGGTTTTTAGAAAAATAAGGGCTACGGTGTTTTTAAGAAAAGACGCGTCTTTTGAAAATATCCGTAGAATCCCTTTGCCTATCATTGAAATACTCCCGATTCGTTAGTTTTTGAAATAGGTATGACATCGGCCTAGCCTAATATCAACTAGCAAAACTACAGCTCTAACTAACAAGTCAATCAGGAGGGGTATGGAAACCACCTAAATCTGAGTCGATATTATATATATATATATATATATAATAGTCGGTGATCCCGCCTCAAAGGTACCGCGTACGATACAAAATCATATGACCTTCTCGAGTCATGAGTGCGGATCTATCATCAATATAAAGCTCGTACGGTATATCATCGTACGGTATCCCAAAAGCTGGGTACGGGTCAATATCACATTCATCTCATCAATTATCTGGTATCCTTATCATCATATCACATGATCTGGGGTACTGATCTAAGTCTAGTACAAATCGATACCATCTATATAAATGTAAATGCGTGTGTGGAACACACGTCCAAAGGCCCGCTAAAATCACATGTCGTATCCCAAATACGAATCACATCATATCAACGATCTCATGGCACTATGCCCAATCTCATCGATTCATCTCCAAATATCATCCACTATCCTCATCATCCTGGTATAAGTATAACAAATAAGCAAGTGTGTGTGTGTGTGGGTGTAAACCTATTCTAGGGTTCGCAACTAAGGAAACTATACTAGTTTACTTCTAAACCCTAATCTATCCATAGTACACTTAATCACATCTAGAATATCCATGACACGTATAAGCTATCATATATAAATATTATATATAGTATACTAATCATCGAACTGCGGGGGTGCTATACGCCATCCACCCGACTTCCCTCGTAGATA
This sequence comes from Agapanthus africanus, assembly GCA_030015575.1. Classification (NCBI taxonomy): domain Eukaryota; kingdom Viridiplantae; phylum Streptophyta; class Magnoliopsida; order Asparagales; family Amaryllidaceae; genus Agapanthus; species Agapanthus africanus. The sequence continues at coordinate 559,629,950 of JASDDO010000022.1, read as the reverse complement.
TAATCTACTCACCTGGATCTTGCTTGCCGATGTCGATGTCGCCACGATCTTCTTCATCGTCTCGGATCACCGTGGGGGTACCTACATGTCATACGTATTGCATTGCATTGAAACTAAATCAAAACCAAAACGACACACGAAAACCAAAACGATACGCCAAAAAGCCTATAGGTTAGAACCTATGGTTAGCTTTCGGAAATCAACCCGATATCACTCGAGATAGACGTACAAACGTCATATGATCGAGACAAAGAACAAATACAAAAATCTAGAAATCGAAATACGGAAAACCATATGTCAAATCAAAGCAGCAACACTGAAAACATTTCCCAAATTTTTTCTCAGGTGAAACCAAGGTTCCAAAACAACCATAGGGTGATATATAGGGTACATGTGACCTACTGAAGCAACCAGGGCACCTCCCATCACCAAGTGGCCGAGCACATACAGGTAAATTCCGGCCTGGGCGGTTCTGGTAGGGAGTCAGGGTCTCGTCTTGGTAGGGTAGTCTCCTGGTGGTCTAATTAAGCTCCTGAAGTTGTTTTTTTGTCTCATAAAAATCCCAGTTCATTCCAGATTTCCTTGCACCCTCAAAATCGTCACAAACCGACATGAAAGTTCAATAATTCCGTATTTTTGGGTTTCAGGTTTGGTTAGGTCAGGGTTTTAGACATTAGGGGGTCTAAGGTCATCTCTAAAGTCCAATTGCACAACCACAACTCAAATTAACCCTAACCCTTTCTAGAAAACTCCAAATGTCGCTAAACTTCGCCAAACCGAAAACAAACTTGAAATGAGGCTTAAGCACAAGAATTACTACACTAATTGTGAAGTAATTACCTCATTAGACCCTCATGAATCCTCAACGGCGCCAAAATGAATACTTTCTTGGTCCAAAGGGTTGCTTGAGGGCTTGTGCACATTTTTTGTGAAATGGGTGTGAGGTTTTGAGGTGTTTATCATGGTGTTTGAAAGGGTTGAAGAGAAGGAGGGGGCTAGGGCAGCAGCAGCAGCAGCAACAAGGTGAGGAGAGAGGAGAGGAATGAGTGAAAACAATGAAGGAGGATGGCTCAAGACTTGGGTCAAAGTAAACCCTCACTTTCTCTCTCTCACCCATACCTAATACTTTATTCTTTTCCATTTCTTTTCTCTTTTAAATCCCTTCTCTAATAAATCATCAACCATGCTAAAATAAACATGTAGGAAAGCCATAAGAATATGTAACAAGTGTAAAAATGATACGGTGCATGTTTTGCCCAAATACGCTTAAAATCCGATTAGCGATTTTTAATCGCGATTAGCACTAAATTAGCATATAATCAATCATAAAAAAAACTTTAAAATATCATAATTCAAATAAAACACCCTCTTTTAATAATTTCTATAATTTTCCAAATTTTTCCCCATTTTATCGGTATTTAATTATACCGAAATATTAAAATATTCAATTAAAATAATATTAAATTATAAAAATTCCCAAAAATAATATTTTATTTTTTTGAAATGTTACACCTCTTCACTCAAACTGAAACCTTCACCACCCCTTCACTAAATCTTGCAAAACCTTCACAAAACATCACCAAATCACTTCCCAAGTCTTGTTTTAGCCTCTATGATCCCTTGGAGCTTGGAAAGCTAGGATCTTTGAGCACATGTGGATATGTATAACCTCTAAACTATTAAATAGATGTTATAATGTTGTGTAGCTTGTTAGTTGTTTTTTAGAACACTTAAAGTATAGTTTTGTGCACATATCGTATTTTTAGTGTCATTATAGGATATTTGTGATCTGCTGTGACCCCGAGTGTATACTGGAAAATCTAGCAGTGTAGTTGTGTTGTACCAGAGACCCTAAGCATTCACCTGAAGCACGAACCTCAATCTTAATTCCCAACGCTAGTAGACTTCACACAACTCCGCTCTACTCTCTCCTCATCAGATTTTCATGGAGAGATTCACCAACCTGCAACAGAGATCCAGCATATCTCTATCTACAACCTTGGTGAACATATCCGCTATATTCTTTTCACCCACGATCTTCTGCAATGTCAACTCACCCTCTTTTACTTCTATGGGTATGAAGTGGTACCGCACCTTGACGTGCTTCGTCCGAGAGTGATATGCCGCATTCTTCACCAAATGTATCGCACTTTGGCTGTCGCTCCACAAGGTATTGAAGTTTTTTTCCCAATTCTTCAAGTAGCCCTTGCAACAATATCATCTCCTTACTGGATTTCATGATCAACATGTATTCAGTCTTCGTAGTCGACAATGCCACCACTTTTTGAAATTGTGAGACCAAACTCACCGTTGTTCTCCCAACCGTGAATACGTACCCTGTCGTGCTCTTCCCACTATCTCGATCTCCCGAGTAGTCCACATCAACGTAACCTTGCATCTTTAGAGAGCTACCCTCGAAACATAAACACTAACTTGATGTACCCCTTAAATACCTCAATATCCACTTCACGGCATTCCAATGCTCCTTCCCCGGGTTTTGCATATACCTACTAACAACTCCCGCTGCATGTGCAATATCCGGTCTCGTACACACCATCGCAGACATCAAACTTTCATCCGCCGATTCATAAGGCACGCTTGCCATCTCATCTTTCTGCTCTTAAGTTGTCGGGCACAATTTCTTACTGAGTTTGAAATGCTTCGCTAAAAGCGTACTCACAGGTTTTGACTTATCCATATTGAACCGCTTCAAAACCTTCTCGATGTAGTCCCTTTGCGATAACCACAACTTCCGCTGTTTCCTACCTCTCACGATCTTCATGTCTGAGATTTGCTTGGCCGCTCACAAATCCTTCATAGAGAATTTTTCAGCCATCATCTTCTTCAAACTTTGAATTTTCTCGAAATCCGGACCCACTACCAACAAGTCATCCACGTACAGTGATATAATGATGTAGTCTCCGTCCTTGAAAGTCTGAACATACACGCAGTGATCTGATTCACAGCGCATAAATCCCTTCTCCAATATAAACTGATCGAATTTGAGATATCACTGCCTAGGAGCTTGCTTGAGGCCACACAAGTTTTTTCGCAGTTTACATACCATATTCTCTTTTCCCTTCACCTAGTATCCGGTGGCTGTATCATATAGATCTCCTCCTCCATATTTTCAAGAAAGAACGCAGTCTTGATATCCAACTGCACTAAGTGCAAATTCTCCACCGCCACGATACTAAAAATTACCCGAATAGATGTCATCTTCACCACAGGGGAAAGTATTTCTTGATAATCAGTACCTTACTTTTTAGTGTATCCTTTGATTACCAAACGAGCCTTGTATCGCTTCACACCATCAGCCTCATCTTTAATTCTGTACATCCACCTATTCAGCAACGCTTTTCGACCCTTGGGTAGCTTCACTAGATCCCACATATGGTTCTTCTTCAAACAATTCATCTCCTCATTCATACCTTGCTCCCACTGCTTGCTAGCACCATCGCATATTGCTTCTTCAAGGGATTCGGACTCCCCAAAATCTATGTACAATATGAAGTCGGTTACAAGTCTTTCAAATACCCGCCTATGTCGCGTAGATCTCCTCAGAATCGGTACATCTGGTTGCTGAACATGGTCACCATCCTGTTCTTAAACTCAATCCTGCACTATAGTGTAACAGCTTAGAATCCGATTATTGTTAATTAAGAGAAATTGTGGTTTTTTGGTAAAATGGTTTACCAAAATATCTTTTTCGCATTTTAGTTAGATTAATTAATATTTTATTATTTGTTTTGGGTCACACACACTTGTGCATGTTAACATGGAGGGGGGGTTGTTTAGTGTTAACCTTGCTTAGTGGACATAACACTTTAAACTAATCCATGCCTTGTTTAACCTTAACCTTGCACTAGATATTTGTTGTGAGAGTAGATATTTGTTTTGGATTGAGGGGAGGTGTCAAGGTGACTCATGGAGGATTCATGCTTGCATTAATGGAGGAGAGGGAGAGAGTAAGTGTAAGGGTACACTCACCCTACACTCACCCTCTCACCATTATCACACCTCACTCACTCATTATCATCTCACTCTCTCTCTTTCTCAATTATTCTTCATCTCCTCTTCACTCAAACTGAAACCTTCACCACCCCTTCACTAAATCTTGCAAAACCTTCACAAAACATCACCAAATCACTTCCCAAGTCTTGTTTTAGCCTCTAGGATTCCTTGGAGCTTGGAAAGTTAGGATCTTTGAGCACGTGTGGATAGGTATAACCTCTAAACTGTTAAATAGATGTTATAATGTTGTGTAGCTTGTTAGTTGTTGTTTAGAACACTTAAAGTATAGTTTTGTGCACATATCGTAATTTTAGTGTCATTATAGGATATCTGTGATCTGCTGTGACCCTGAGTGTATACTGGATAATCTAGCAGTATAGTTGTGTTGTACCAGAGACCCTAAGCATTCACCTGAAGCACGAACCCCATAGGCTCGGTTTTGGCCGGCGACTTTGGGTGGAAATCCGGCGACCTCGGCTATCTTGGGGAGTTAGGTCTTGGTTTTTGTAGGGTAGCTGTCTGCAGCTATTTTAGAGTATTTAGTACTGTTTGATTTTTATGTTTTTACAGTATACAAAATCTGGGATCAGTTTGCTTATTTCTAGTGTTTCGACTACGCGCGTTACGTTATCCGACACGGTACGTGTACTTTGTGGAGCTGTTGCTCTTGGGTTGGTTTCGTAGTGTCGCTACGCACGTTAGCCACTAAATGAACACTTGAGAGTTTGTTTGGAGTTGGTGCGTCGGTCAAACGTAGTTTGTACGTGTTATTGGTCGATTGCTAATGTGAACTTGTTATGTTGTTATATGATTTTAGGGTTGCAGGTGGGGACTTCGGACGCTGCGAAGAAGGGAAAACAAGTAGTTGGCTTTACTTAGCCCAAGATCATCGGTGAGTGATTTAACATCTACAGGGGAATCGCCCGCATGGCGTTATGCGTTTGGGCTAGATTAAATGATATGATTATTAGTTACAAGTATATGGACATTAATTGTGTACCATTGTTGCATACCTCATTTTCCTATTGCATATGGACATAGTATTAATGAGATACAACACTATTATTGACAGTTCATATTGCACGAGCACAAATTGTATGCTACACACACCGTCGATAATTGCCATGACACGCACAACCTATATACATATGTGATATTGTATTGGTTAGGGACATTGAGACATGATCCTTATTTCCATTGTATATAAGAAAGATATCATACACATATACCTTGCTATACCTACATGCTTACACATATTCCTTGATATACCTACATGTTTACACATATACCTATATGGTATTACATCATTATTGATAGGTATATACCCATATCTTGCTATAGCTACGTGTACATCATGCATATATACTTACATGTACACCCACATACCTTGATATATCTACATGTTCACCTTTATATGATGTTGCATGGACTTTGGAGAAATTTGGAAACCGCATGATATATTTAATAACTTGATGCATTTAAATAGCGGTTTTTCCTTGTTATGCTCATATTACTGTTTTATGCTGCATATATTATATTTCATGGATTTACGCATTGAGATATGGATTTCATATGATGTTTTTTGGATTTGAGGACCGTGGTATTTCATGAAATTATGCATTGTTTGAAAAACCCGATTTCTCTTGATATGATATTTCGATGCGTCCATTATGAGATTTCTTGGTTCTGAGACTTGTGTTAGAAACCCCATTCAAGGACTGGACGAGGCCGTGTGCGGGTACATGGTGGGGCCCGGAGGTACCCCGGGGCACGAAGATCGCAGATGATGGCGTTGAGCCCGAGTCAGGGGAGTACTAGCTTACCGGTGACAGTATTTGGACTCGGCGGATATTTGGAGGATACCAACCGGAGTTGTGTACGGACATGCTATGTGGATTGCGAGTGTCGATGTCGGACACTCAGGTTCCATTAGATGTACGGACATGAGGGCCGGTCCTGGTGACGGTGCCTGAGAGATGAGTATTTACGTATCGATACTGGACACTAGTTTTCATGATGTTTTCGGGTGTCGATGTTGGACACTCAGGTTCCATGAGACTTACAGGATATGAGGGCCGATTTCAGGATGCGGTGCCTGAGATATTGGGATTTGGAGTTTCATTGATGGACACTGGTCTTTCCATGATGAGGATTCTGCGAGGATGACATGTTTTAACCCATACTCAGCTTTCATTTGATATGCATTGCTTCATGTATTAGTAGTACCTGATAGAGTACCTTTCATGACTGTTGCATATAGAAATTGCTATATTATACTATCAGCTTGCATGAAATAGATTATCGCAGTACATGCATACCTGCGATTACCTGCATGATGTTATTTACTATTCACGAGTTGGCAACTCACCCCCGTTGTGCCACAGTGTTTTGTAGGTTGTCCCTCAGAGCAGTCACGGCAGGGCTTCTTCTTATCGTATCATCTTTTGCAGCGGATACCGCTACGGCTGACTGTGAGCAGTTTTGCTATAGGTGGGTTTTGCGGTTATCCGATGATGCTCTTGTATATCTTGTTCTATCTAGTACTCTCCATCTACTACTTTCATGTATTGACTTAGAGACGAGGTGTGAGAACGATATTGTATATTATTTTGTGACTCTGGATGTCTTTTATGCTGTTTTTATTTATATCGTCCATTTCTTCGCTACGGCGTCGTATATCTTCTTGTGATGGTTGTTTCCGACTTTGGGTGTGGATTTGCTCCCGTTTGGGGATGCTTTACTTATTTCTTTTGTTGTACCCTTTTTGGGGCTAGTTTTTACAAAGGAGGTGCTGCCAAATTTTAAAGAAAGTAAATTTGGACTGTAAAGGATTTTTACTTGAGATTCCCAAAAGCTTTTAACAATGTTCTTATCACTTACTACTTTTGATGGTTTAGATTGCTGGGTTTTCAGCTTTCTTAGATTGCGTTACGCCTGTAGACGTTACGTGGTTTAAGGGCCGTCACGTGCCAAATTTCAGGTCGTGACATATAGCTTCCTCCACATTCTGATCTCCACCTGTAGGTATCTGAATGCTCTCTTGAGTTCCGTCCAACTCGACGAACTGCGATACCGCACCATCCTTGGCTTCCTTTTCTTCTTTGTACAAGTGTTGCTCATCAAAGACGACATTCCGATTTCGTATTACCTTCTTGCTTGCATAATCTCACAGTCGATATCCGAACTCGTCTCCACCATAGCCGATGAAAGAACACTTCTTAGACTTTGAGTCAAGCTTACTCTTTTCTGCCTTATCAATCAAAGAATATGAAATACAACCAAATACTTTTAGGTGCGTGTAATTAACCGGTTTACCTGACCAAATTTCTTCCGGAATGCCTCCATCAAGCACACTTGCCGGGCTTCTGTTGATCAAGTACACAGCAGTATCGACCGCCGCTGCTCATAAGAACTTTAGCACATTTGCATCCAAGGTCATGCTCCACACTCACTCGATAATCGTCCTGTTCATTCTTTCAGCGATATCATTCGGCTTTGACATTTCCAGTACCGTCTTCAACCAATGAATACCCTTCTGCGAGCAAAACACCTCGAACTTCTGTATGCAGTATTCCTCTCCATTATTGTACTTAAGGCATTTTACCTTAGCCCTTGTTTGGTTCTCAACTTACGCAATCCAGTATTTGAAGATTCCAAACACATCGAACTTCTTCTTCATCGCATATTCCCATGTCTTCCGGCTTACATCGTTAATGGACGTAACGAAGTACCGATTCGCACCATAAGACTCCACCGAGGCCGGACCCCATACGTCCATATGCACCAACTTTAGCTTCTTGGTCTTCTTTGTCACGCCTTCAATTTGAAACCTGAGCGCGCTTTGCTTCCCACAAATGCAGCTCTCGCAAAACCCTAACTCCACCTTCTTTAACCCCGAAAGAAGCCTCCTATCCTGAGGAATTTTCATATTCTTCTCACTGAGATGCCCCAATCTTCTATGCCACAATGAAGTCTCCGAATTTATCTCTAAACTTACTGCCAATGCAACCGAATCTCCGCTGCTCCCTCTGAATGAGTACAACGAACCGCTCAACTTGCCCCTAGTGACCACCAACGATTCTTTGGAAATCTTCAACTGCGAATTTCCAAACACCGTCATATATCCTTCATTGTATAGCTGACTCTTGGAAATAAGATTTTTCTTAAAATCTGGAATATGCCTAGTATTCTTCAATTTAATTTGACCACCTCTTGACGGTTGTAGTATGATCATCCCCTTACCAATGATCTTACACGGCTGACCGTTCCCTACAGTCACATATCCAAGATCACCATAAACATACTTACGGAAATGATGTTGGCCCGAAGTGCAATGGAAAGATGCCTCCAAATTTAGGAACCAAGTATTCGCCTTTGTGTTCTCGCTCGCCGATAGACAAAGACCTTGTTCCCCTGTTCTTGTGTAGACACCACATTAAATTCCATCTCATATGCCTTCCCATCCGATTCTTTCTTCAAGAGTCGACATTCACTTTTTCTATGATCCTTCTTTCCATAATTCCAACAGTGGTCTTAGATCTTCGTGTCACGCCCCGCTTCCCAGTATATAGGCAGAGGACGTGACTGGCCGCTACGTATTTACTATGAAGTAATACGCTAAGCGTATTTAAGCAATATAAAAGAAATGCACAAGAGACAAAAAGATATAATTGAACAGCAACTTTATTTATTCACATTCTTTTTACAATACATGGAAAAGTAAATACATGGGATAAAAAGATGCCTAAACAGTGGCATAACAGAAATGAAAAGTACCGAAATGAAATGTGTATAATGAATCTAAAGCTCTGGGTCGTAGGCTAGCTGATCCAAGTCCTCACTGGTGGGCTCGATTCCTGAGTGTCCAGATCACCTGACAACATTCCAAAGAAGAAAGAGAATGAATGTCGTCAGCGAACAATCGCTCGGTAAGTCCCAAAGATAAGGGAGAAATAGAATAAACAGAGAGAGAAATTAGCTTTTAAAGTTGTATTATATGGTTTACGCTGTTGTTTGTAGCTTGGTACAGAAGGATGCCAGTGTATACGAGATGAGTCTCTATATGCCAAAGACTAAGGGCAATAGGAGTACAAGGAACCGTTTATGCCACGGTACAACAGCAACGGAAATACATGTTAGGTGTCTTAAGTCTTACAGTCTCGTGCCACTTCAAACACCTTCCGTACCAATCTACCCCTTAAACACCGTGATGGCTTGATTGTATTGTTTGTATTGTATTGCAACTTGTATTGTCATGTAATATAGATTGTATAATTGGATGACTTGCCGAGACCATGATATCAGTAAAATGGAAGTAACTGGAGTATCATGGATGTAACTGGAGAATCATGTAAATGGAAGTATATCCATGGTTCGGTTCAGTCAATATAGATTGAATAGTTTGAACAGATTGAATATGTAAGTCTACGGTAGCGTCCCGGCCATCTTTCCGAGGCCAAAATGCGGAAACAAAAACTTTTCTTTAACTAGAAACCGGCGCTATCGCGGACTATAAACCCGGATCGTAACCATTAACCTACTACTAGCTATCAAGAGAGGGGATAGAATGCTATACCGATCGATCCGTGTCCTTCGGTCTTTGGCCACCATCCCAAGCTCCTCGCGGAATCTCCGGTCTCGATCTCCTCGTCGGAAAGGGCACCACATCATCGGTTCTTTTTATGGGCTCCCGCTTCATCCGAAGCAACTCGGGCACGAAGTGTGCTAGCCGACGTGTCTAAGGTGTTGTAGAGAATGTTTGTGATCACTTCGCCTCTTGCATCCATGAGTTTGGATGGAGGTAGAAGGTGTTGCCATTAATAGAGAACGTAAGCTAGAGGAGGAAGAAGAAGAAGAAGAGAAAACTTTCTCTTTTTCTTTTCTTTTGTTATGTTGGAATAATGAGATGAGAGAGAGCAAGAAAAAGAAATAAAAGAGCTAACCATAACCCCTTGGCTGCCCCTCTCTCTCCTCTCATCATTTCAACTCTCAAATCCATCATATAAAATGACATATGCACAAGAAATGATACCATGAGTCATCTATGAAGCACATGTATCATTTAATGCAAAAAATGATGGCTTCTAGCTCACAATATCCATATGCAAACATTAATCCAAATGTTTGCAACAACAAAAAGATACGGCAACATCTAAAGTAAACTCGTGACGGATCACAAGGATACCCCTCAACTGTATATACATACCTGCACCCGCATTCCGACTGAATGCGAATGCGATGAGACAAAAGTAATCCAACAAATCTAATACTAGGATCCGGCTTAAACCAAAGCCCACTAGTATGATCCGTCCGATCATGATCCGTGCAATACCGCACGTATCTGATCGAACCCTGCCATATATCATACGGGCTCTACAACGTTTCGCCCGAAACTTGAGAAACAGTCTGTGGGGGAGTCTAAAGACTCGTCAATACACTAGTTGTGGATTTAACCACTAGCACGTCAGTAGTACTAGCAGTACGTAACGGGCAACCATGCATTAACCAAAGGGAGGTCGATGAGCGAACTCATCCTGACACCCTATTGAGCCTGTCAGTGACAATATTCGTACAGTCTGGTCCGTTCGTCTATGAGCATCGCATGGCTGGCCTAGAGGGTTGGTAAAAGTCAGACCCCCAAAAGCGGTACAAGTCGTGTCGAAGTGTAGTCCAGAACACCCTGAGATACTACTGGAATACCTACCAGTAAATCTCCTGCCTTGGCCAAGGACTTCGTGTAATGGCTTTCCTAAACACAGCGCGATCTCACCCCCAATACCGGGAGAGACGAAACCCCTGCAGATCCGCTCACTGCCTCCATGTGGCTCGGGACTGTACCCAACTAAAACCTATTTGCACGACTCCTTTGAGCCGTGGTAGGGTAGTAATCAAAGCACAGTAGGAACTCACACGAGACAAATGACGATCTCAGGTCGATGAATTAACCTGTACACATGTCACCAGGAAACTGCTATCTGACGTCAGGTATAATACCAACTAGCATGTTCCCGTCGAGTTCTGTCCGGTGTACTCATAACCCAATGAGCACATGTATACATCTTAGGTGAACCAACTGATACCAATGGCTTGTGAGACCAGCCACCGCCCCTCGTCGGGGTCTCGACAATATACACTAGTCTACTCCGGAGTATCGATACCCTGTCTCGAAAACTCCCATGACTAGGGACCACTTTAAGGATGTGCTTATAGACCCCAGCTCCCACGTATATGATCGCCATCATACTGCTGGCCGTCAAGCAAGAATCCTAAGGGCTCTACCAACGTGCAATAGTGATCAGTAATGTCACCTAAAACAGTACACGATGATAAAGATAAACCAGATAGCATACTATCATCTTGAGTAAGACTGTCCTACCGGCAAAGGTCCTCCCTCAATCATTGCAATCACGTGCCTGTGATCCAATAATTGACTCTGAGGGCACTATATCCAACAATCTCCCACTTGCACTCAAGGCTAATTATTGCGATGTCGCATACTCACAGCCCGTGTAATACCGAACACCCAACTCCTCTACTAATCAGTCTCACAAAGCCCATTTGTGAAACTATTGTGTTCGAGGAATAGCCTCAGCTAGTGGATCCCTGATGTTTCTTTCTATGTCTTTCTTAATCTCAAGTTCGCGGAGAAAGCCATCTCCCGAAATGAGCAATACCTGTCTTAGAATATCTCTAGATATCTGATGGGACCTAGTTCATAAATGAACTCCAAATCCATACTTCTTAGACTGTATCGTCAACTGAATTTAATCAGTAACCTGCGCCATGCCTCCCTCAGTATCCGCTTGGACCACCTGTCCAAACTACTGCCCCTCGTCAGAGGGAAAACTATAACTCTGACAGCCACTCTGTCATCCAGGTCACCTTGGAAGCCTGGAATGATAACTGTCTCCTAAAAGAGGCTGTTGTTATCATATCCCTAGAACATCTGCTTATGTTCTAAAACTGCTTCCGAATATTTCTCCACGATTGGATTAATATCAACTTATTGCAGCTCGTGCAAAAACAACATCTGGTGTGGTACTTGACATCTCATAATTGACTCAATTGCCTAAGAAAGTGATCTGTCAATCATGCACATCCCTCTCCCCTTTAGTCTGCAAGACACCTTTAGAGAGGGTGACTCCATCACCTGCAGGTACACTACCATGCCAGGAGTCGTCCATTCTAAAACACTTTTAGAATGCTGTCTAAGTACCCAGATTGGGAAACTACCCAAATCTAGATCTAAAACCATAGATCTAGTAACCAGAATGTCTGATATAATATCCAATTCCAATGTGGAGAAACCACTGTGTGACAACCAAAGTATAACCGATTGTATTATAGGAATTTCACTTCCTACTCTGTGTATGTCATCCAAATACCAGGATATCACACCCTACTACCTTCTTAACAGATCCATCCCCTATTCTGATGAAGTCAAACCTCTGACTGTCACATCAGAAATAGATGATCTATCTCCGCTATCTCTGCTTTAGTCCATAAATAGACATAATCTACTTTTCCATTGTGCTTCCGCTGCTCCCACTGACTACGTCAACCCTCTGGCAGAGTCATATTCACGTACACTTCTAAATCTAGTTTAGAACGACGCTATACTCATCCTCCCGCCGGGTCTCACAGTCTGAAACAACAGCAATGGCAAGTCTGAGTAAACAAGAACCTCCTTGTCACCGTCTTTGAGCATACAGAAGTACCTCTCGAGTGCCTGAGGTTACCCACTATATCTGCGGAGTGTTAGTTATATGTATGCCCTAGAGGCCATTACTGTACATACGATGTATATTGTAATTGATGCTTGGACATATATAGGGAGGACTTTCTTGCTCGACATGATAGTATGCTATCTGGTTGTACTTTATCTTAACATGTACTCTGATTGTCTCTATGTTACATGTTGATAAAGCCCTTAGGATATGTACTCGACTACCGGGACTATGAAGAGATCATACTAGTGGGGCCACGGTAGTCAACGAGTACATCCTATAACTGTTCCTAGTCGAGGGTGTATCAAGATAGGGCATCGATGCACCAGAGTAGACTAGAGTATACGCATCTTGACCCATATGATGGGCGATGGATGATCCCATATCCATCGGTGTTTGACATCAACAATGGTGTACGGGTGCTCAGTGGAGACTGGGTACACTGGACGGACTCGCCGAGAACTCCCAGATGGTATTATATCTCACGTCAGATGGCAGTTCTCCGGTGACACTGGTACAGAGTAGTCTGTTGACCCGAAATCGTCATAGAGTCTTATGTGATTCCCACTGTGCTTTGAATTCCATCATACCACGTCCAAGAGGGCGTGCAAAAAGGTGGCTTTTAGGTACAGTCCCGAATCATAAGGAGGCAATGAGCGATAGGAGGGGATTCGTCTCTCCCGGTATAGGGAGTTGATGTTGTGCTGTGTTCGATTGGCTATAACCGGAAATCCCTGGCCAGGGTTGCTGAGATTTACTGGTAAGTGTTAGCAGTAGTTTCTCGAACTGTTATAGACCTCATATCGACACGACTTATCGAGCTACTGGGGTCTGACGTTTACCACCCCTAGGCGAGATATGCAACATATCAGACGACCAGACCGGACTGTACGGGAGTGTTACTGTTTGGATTCACAGGAGAATGTACAGGCTTTCTTGTTGATCTTCTGAGCGCTCAATACCTGGGTAGCTGTTACGTTTAGCTGACCGCTTGCAGCTTGTGGGTGTTTGATATGATCATCATCTACTGCCGGCGTATTGACGATTCTTTAGAGTCCTACACAGAGGTTTCTTGGCTCAGGCAAAACGGAGTAGGGCACATATGTGATATGTGCGGGACCGAGGATAATACGATATGAGATACCGTATTCTATTCTCGCGATATATGATATCAGCCGGTTCATCGGATCAAGTGTTGATTCGATAAATCGGTACGAATAAATATTAGTCGGTTATGTGCGATATAGCCGGATTGTCGGATCAAGTGTTGATTCGATAATTTAATGTATAATAATATATATGATATATTAAATGACATTAACTAATATTAGTTCACTAAAAGATTCTTTTTCTCACTCGGGTAATACATTGATATATATGCGATATATGTTAATTGTATTATTTTATTTGGTTACAATAAATATTATATATGTGATATATAATATTGTAACATGATATGATTACTAATGCAACATGTTTAGTGGAGATTAAACATGGTTAGGGTTTGATTAGGGTTAAACCTTTCTAGATGTTTCTAGAAGGTTTTGGTTTTGTTTTGTGAAAGATATTTTCAGGTGACTCATTCTTAACCTAACCCAAACCCTAGCCTTGGTTAAATCTCTACAAAGGTTTAGTCAACCATGGTTGCATTATTCATCATTATCTCCTTTGCATTATTCATCACAAAAAGAATTTTCTATCATATGGTTCATCTTCTTCTTCTTTGAGTTCTTCTTGAAAAGTTTTCTTGCTTTGATAAAAGTGATGAATAAATATGAGAAAAAGATAAATAAAGAGAGCAAAAATCCTACTTCATCATCCTCATCTTCCCTTGCCATTTAGATGAGGGTGTTCACATCATTTCATGAGTGTTAGCTTGTGTTAAAGAAACTTCAAGGTAGATCATCTTAGTATCGAAGATCGGAAGCAAAGGTTGCGTCTTTCTCTTCGTGGAACCTCTCGAGAGTCCGGATCCCGATGATCACAGCGAAGGGACCACAACACGGAGCATATGAAGTGAAGGACCGGATCTACAAAGGTTGTAATCCCTCTCACTTAGTGTTAAGTTGTTAGCATGCTTGTTTTCGCCTAATCTCTAGTTTAAAGTTCCGTATTCGGGTTGTTCGGCACGGCTAAATTTTAAATCGGGCATGGTTGATGCCTCGTAGACCCTTGTGCGCGTGCATAGCAACCCTACAGTGGTATCAGAGCCAAGCTAGAGTTTTAGGCGAAGTCTAGACGAAGTTTGAAACCCGATCGAACCCGCAACCCAAATTTTACGAGCTCTCTGGACTTTTTCTAAAAACTGGGATTTTTCAACATTAAAAATGCTTTAAAAATTCAGCAGGGTCTTATTATAATTACTGTGAAATTCGTGGGGCTAATTCGTCAAAAGTGCGGCGGAACCGCGGCAGAAGCCTGGCTTCTGCGGCGGTTCCGCGGCCATTTGATGACGTCACCCCTCCTATTTTGCACAGTAATTCCTATTACACAGTGCTGAGTTTTCTGGGAATTTTTAATTTTTATTCAAGAGTTGAATTTTCTGGGGCTGTTTTGGGGATTCGGTGTTTCGATCGGAGTATCAGATTTTGTCTATGTGGCTTTCCGGATAACTTTTAGAAACTGTTAAAAAGTTCGAACGGATATCAATAACTCACTTTTTCCCCTGTCGGAAAATTTTTCAAAAGTTGGATTTTTCCTCATGTTTAAGAACGTTCTAAGTCGTGCAAGTAACGCGATGGACCCTCTAGAAGACAACAAACCTTAACTCGATTATGTGACCGTCTTGAACTGCCTTTTGAACCTTAGGGTTTGGGGCAGTACGGTGTGCCACATGTGAGGCGTTGGCTTGACCCTTCTACGGCTGGACCATTGGTACTGTGGCATGTGATGGATGTTTTTTAAACTGATTTCAAGTGTTGAGATATATTGGGGAAATCTTGGGTGTTTGATTATTCGATCGGAAAGTTTAACTTTGTCTTTTTATCTGGAATGTGATACAATATTTGGAATCCACAGGTAGTTATGAGATAACTAATTTGAGTATTATAAACATAGCTGTTTAGTCTCAAATGATCGGTTGCCATGGAATTTTGATGTGATCAAAAGTCCGTCGCAATCACGTAGCGTACGCGGATACTCGCCGGTTAAACTTAATAGACAGCTACGCCCCATAGCCCCGACCAAGTGACTGTAGGAGAACCCCGTCGCCGAAAGCATCCGTTCGGGTGCTCGCGGCAGCGGTGTTCCGCCTTAGTGCACTTCGTCGACGGCATCTGGGGGTGCGGCCGTCTACTAAAGTTTGCGACGAGCATTCGATCAGGACGTCGGGAATCTTGTTGAATTGTCCGACTTGATATTGAAAAGAGTTTTCGACAATGAGACTAAAATGCGGGGTTTATAATTGTTAGACATGCGATGTCTAAGGAATTCATTTGGTTAGGCATGCGATGTCTAAGGTAGTTGCGGATTCCAACTGTTGTAGTTTTACACTTTCTTTTCTGTGACCGTAAGCGTAGTATGTGGTGTATCGCCGGCTTCGTTGCTATACATCAACGACAATCGGGATACGCATACTTGCTTACGTTGATGATATGAGATATTATGTGTTGCTGTGATATGTTGTATTGGATCGTCGCGTTTGAATAGCCGGGGTTTTATGTGAGATGAGAGTTTTTTCTTTTTCATTCATGTAAATTTCATTTGTATGTAATATTCTTTTATTGGGGCACTTCCAGGCTGCGGAAGATGTCACCGTTGTATATTATTTACTTTTCCGCATTAGGTAGACCCAAGGCGGGGAGCACAAGTAACCGGGTTCTAGGGTCCAGTGGGAGACCATCTCGAGGAGTCGAGACCGGGTCTCCTAACCCTAGAATTGGCAGTGTTACTTGCCGCTCTCGTAGGGGTCTAGGGATGTGGGTTTGGCTATTCATCGCGACCGTGGAATCCGTGTTTTATACAGGCTCGTATTGAAAACACGGACGTCCTAGTATATCCAATATTTCATATATGTTCTTCTGCTGCAATGTTTTGTGATGAGATTATATTACTGCTTGAGAAGAATGTTTATATTATATATATATATGAGATATATATTATATTGCAGATTTCGTTTCAAAAGAGATGCTTTTGAAGCATAATAAAATGGGACTTCATTAATGAGATTAATGAAATAAAAGAAACCTAAGATGTTGTAGAAACTTGTTTAAAAACTGGTAGCTCTAGTTCTTGCTTTGCATAGCGGTGTTCCTTGTAGAACATCCAGCACCTTATTCGATAAGGAAAGGACCGAGATCCCTTCACCGGGAGTGACTCCTTTAGCAATAACTGGCAGATGCTACAAACTCGGTTTGTTTTTTGATTGCTTCTATTGTTCTTGCTTTGGATAGTGATATTTGTGAAATATCCTGCACCTTATTCGATGAGGAAAGGGCCGACGATCCCTTCACCGGGAGTGACCCCTTTAGCAAAACTAGAAAAGCCTCAAAAACACTCCATTTAAAATCACTCGATTCTACAACGATATCAAGTTCATTACGCAAAGGGTTTTCTTAAAAACCTGTCGTAGCCCTCCGACATTTCAGATAAGTACTAGTTACTATTCGTGCTGCGGTAGTTTGGCATGCGTCAAGGCGTAGTGTACGGTAGCTAACTAGTGCTTATCTGCTAGCATACGATGCGATTGGATTAGGGTATTCGTACGGCGTTGTTTGGCATGCGTCAAGGGTCGTGCGGGTGGATTTAATTCAATCAAGAAATGTACGGGTTGAACTTGACTAGCGGACTATGGGTTGTTTGGCATGCGTCAAGGTCATAGCACGCTAGGGGTAAAATATTATTGGGAATTTCAAGTGTTGAAATTTGCAATGAGATTGCATACCTTCTATGAGATAGTTGGATCCCGATACCCGCTGCGAGTAAGAGTTACTCCTGGGAGAGTTTTACACATTACAATTAGCCGATCAAGTAGGTGTCTAGAAAGGTGTTAACAGGGTTACGCCCCTGGGAAAACGAGGTTTACTTTAATTAGGTTCGTGCGAAAGCACGGGGGACCTCCCTCAAAGTACCGACAATGGCCTGGCTGAAAGATTGGCGAACTTGTAGCGTGTAATTAATCCCGGCTAGTCTTTCCTTTTAGGGTTTGAAGGAAGATTTCACTAAAACAGTGGGAGACATCCTGATTAGATATATTAGATAACCAATCTAATCTTGCAAGAGCATACGCTGAGTGTTTTCTTCTCTCTCTCTCCAGGTAGCGACCATATCACGCCTTAATCAAGATAATAATACGGATGAATTGACCGAACCCGCTTGTTATACTGAGCTGGGGAACGTTGGTCCCGCTCCAACTTATAACTGTTATAAGACAGAGTAGGAAATTGGGGAATACCAGATTTCCCGTGCCGCCCAAACGAAGAAAGTGCATGTTGATGCATCATCTTCGGGTGTGTTCATTACAGAGAACTGTTTCTCAGTATCCTTTACGTCCTGGGTATGTGATACCGGATCAGGATCCCGCATATGTAATCTGTTACATGGGCTACAGAAAGGTAGAGAACTAAGAACGGGTGATAAGTTTCATGAGACAGAAAACGGTGCAAGTGTTGCAGCCAAGTCTGTTGGTCACTATCACTCTGTATTACCAGAATACATTGATTCTGAACGAATGTTATTAGATACCGAACCTGATATACAAAATCATATCAGTCTCTTTATTAGTAAAGAAAGGATATAATTTTGTATTGTTGGATAATGTTTTGAACATTTCCTATATCAAGAGTTGATCGGTTCAGGCACGTTATCTAAAAGCATTGACGTTCTAAATCAAACTACAGTTCTTAGTATACGGAACACACACAAGAAGAAGAGTTCAGAAATGAACGAATCCTTCTTGAGGTATTGTAGACTAGATCATATCAATGCGACCCGACTAGCTGAAGTTACATTTAGATGCATATTCAAATTAGTTTGAATTTACATCTTGTGAAACTTGCCGGTCATGTCACAAAGATAAGATCACCATAGCTCTGTTTATTGGAAACAGAGAAAGAGTTAGTGAACTCTTGGGATTGATACATGCTGATGTATGAAAGTCTCCTGTCTACACATGCCAAGACCGGTTCTTTGTACTTCATTACATTCTCTGATGATCTCTCAAGATTCAGACATATGTTCCTGTTGAAACACAAGTTCGAAGCTTTTGAGATATTCACAGAATATAAGTTAGAAGTAGAGAACCAAATACGGGTATAAGTATTATGTCCTTTGATGAGATCAAGGAGGAGAATACTTGAGCACGGAATTCCTGGACTATTCTAAAGGAGAATGAGATTCTCTCTCAGCATTACTCCTCCGTATACACCATAGCACGATGGTATATCGGGGTGGAGCAATAGCACCCTATTTGATATGGTGTGCTCTATGATGAATACTACTGAGTTTCCTATTTCCTTTAGGGAGTTATGCACTTGTGAAGTTGCATACCTATTGAATAGGGTTCAAATCAAATCAGTTGCCTACCACTTCATATGTGATATGGAAAGGGAAGAGCCCATATCTTAAGTTTGTTAAGATTTAGGGTTGTCCGGCCTATGTCTAAAAGCAAAATCCGGACAAGCTCGAGGCAAGGTCTGTTATGTAGAACTGGAAATATTCCAGCTATACAAACTACAGTTGATAATTTGGTAGAACCAAAGGATTCAATAGTTTCCAACGAACCTCAGCCTCTCCGCCGATCTAGTAGGGTTCCTCACCCACCTGAGAGATACTTCGGTTTCTCTATGACAGTGGGAGCGAGGATTGCATCATGAGATGATGACCCAACTAGTTTCGAGCAGGCTATCAGGAGTAGGACTCTTTAAGAATGGCTGGATGCTTATCGATCTGAGATGGAATCCTTATACACCAACAAAGTATGGACTTTGGTTGCTTTATCTGAAGGGTTAAATCCCCATCAGGAGCGAGTATATCTTGAGAAGATTACTTGGTGTACATGGAAAAGTTGAGACTTTCAAAGCTATGCTTAAGTCTATCCAGATCCTACTTGCCACGGCTACATACCATGACTACGATATCTGGTGGTTGGGTGTCATGACTACTTTTCTAAATGATGTTTTAGAAAAGAGCGTCTATAAGTACATAGCCAGAGGGCTTCGTAGACAGTGGGAGCAGCGGAAACGTGTGCAAGATGTTTTATATGATAAAACAGGCATCGCGGAGTTGGAACATCTGTTTTGATGTGATAGTCAAAGAGTTTGACTTCATCAAAATGGTAGATGAACCTTGTATATACAAAAAGGTAGTAGAGAGTATGGTGGTGATCCTCGTAGAGTACGTGGATGACATACTCTTGATAGGGAAGGAGTTTCCTATGCTACGCTCGGTCAATCTCCGCTTATCATAAAGATTCTCCATATAGGATCAAAGTGATACCTCATAAATCCTGAGTTTTGGATCTATGAGATAGATCTAATTGGATGTTAGGATACTCACTAGTTGTAGTGAGATGGTATCAATCGATCCTGGGGAGAATCACTGGAAAGGTTCCAGGGTGATAAGAACGACTGAATGTCAGTCGCAGGCATTGTCTTTACCCTCAGTGGAGGGACGGTATGTTGGAAGAGTTCCAAGCTAGATACCGTGACATACTAGACGATTAAAGGCAAGATACATCGTTACAAAGGATGCTACCAAAGAGGCAGTCTGGATATATAAGTTCATGAGATGAACTTCGTTCCTACCATTGTGTGACAATGGAGTTGTGGCTTTAGCCAAGGAACTACCGTCCCATCAGAAATCCAGATATAATTCTTAGGCAGTATCACCTGATCATGGAGATGGTTGATCTCCAGAGAGATCGAGGTCAGGAGAGTAGACACAGAGGACAACAGCGCGGATCCACTCACGAAGGCCTTTTTCCCAGTAGAGACTTTTATGGGATGGTTGAGTATGAGATACTTCGACCACAGCTAATTGTTGGGTATGTGATACCACAACAGATGGCCCTAGTGCAAGTGGGAGATTGTTAGTTATATGTATGCCCTAGAGGCCATTACTGTACATACGATGTATATTGTAATGGATGCTTGGACATATATAGGGAGGACTTTCTTGCTCGACATGATAGTATGCTATTTGGTTGTACTTTATCTTAACATGTACTCTGATTGTCTCTATGTTACATGTTGATAAAGCCCTTAGGATATGTACTCGACTACCGGGACTATGATGAGATCATACTAGTGGGGCCACGGTAGTCAACGAGTACATCCTATAACTGTTCCTAGTCGAGGGTGTATCAAGATAGGGCATCGATGCACCAGAGTAGACTAGCGTATACGCATCTTGACCCATATGATGGGCGATGGATGATCCCATATCCATCGGTGTTTGACATCAAGGATGGTGTACGGGTGCTCAGTGGAGACTGGGTACACTGGACGGACTCGCCGAGAACTCCCAGATGGTATTATACCTCACGTCAGATGGCAGTTCTCCGGTGACACTGGTACAGAGTAGTCTGTTGACCCGAAATCGTCATAGAGTCTTGTGTGATTCCCACTGTGCTTTGATTTCCATCATACCACGTCCAAGAGGGCGTGCAAAAATGTGGCTTTTGGGTACAGTCCCGAATCACAAGGAGGCAATGAGCGATAGGAGGGGATTCGTCTCTCCCGGTATAGGGAGTTGATGTTGTGCTGTGTTCGATTGGCTATAACCGGAAATCCCTGGCCAGGGTTGCTGAGATTTACTGGTAAGTGTTATCAGTAGTTTCTCGAACTGTTATAGACCTCATATCGACACGACTTATCGAGCTACTGGGGTCTGACGTTTACCACCCCTAGGCGAGATATGCAACATATCAGACGACGAGACCGGACTGTACGGGAGTGTTACTGTTTGGATTCACAGGAGAATGTACAGGCTTGCTTGTTGATCTTATGAGCGCTCAATACCTGGGTAGCTGTTACGTTTAGCTGACCGCTTGCAGCTTGTGGGTGTTTGATATGATCATCACCTACTGCCGGCGTATTGACGATTCTTTAGAGTCCTACACAGAGGTTTCTTGGCTCAGGCAAAACGGAGTAGGGGCACATATGTGATATGTACGGGACCGAGGATAATACGATATGAGATACCGTATTCTATTCTCACGATATATGATATCAGCCGGTTCATCGGATCAAGTGTTGATTCGATAAATCGGTACGAATAAATATTAGTCGGTTATGTGCGATATAGCCGGATTGTCGGATCAAGTGTTGATTCGATAATTTAATGTATAATAATATATATGATATATTAAATGAAATTAACTAATATTAGCTCACTAAAAGATTCTTTTTCTCACTCGGGTAATACATTGATATATATGCGATATATGTTAATTGTATTATTTTATTTGGTTACAATAAATATTATATATGTGATATATAATATTGTAACATGATATGATTACTAATGCAACATGTTTAGTAGAGATTAAACATGGTTAGGGTTTGATTAGGGTTAAACCTTTCTAGATGTTTCTAGAAGGTTTTGGTTTTGTTTTGTGAAAGATATTTTCAGGTGACTCATTCTTAACCTAACCCAAACCCTAGCCTTGGTTAAATCTCTACAAAGGTTTAGTCAACCATGGTTGCATTATTCATCATTATCTCCTTTGCATTATTCATCACAAAAAGAATTTTCTATCATATGGTTCATCTTCTTCTTCCTTGAGTTCTTCTTGAAAAGTTTTCTTGCTTTGATAAAAGTGATGAATAAATATGAGAAAAAGATAAATAAAGAGAGCAAAAATCCTACTTCATCATCCTCATCTTCCCTTGCCATTTAGATAAGGGTGTTCACATCATTTCATGAGTGTTAGCTTGTGTTAAAGAAACTTCAAGGTAGATCATCTTAGTATCGAAGATCGGAAGCAAAGGTTGCGTCTTTCTCTTCGTGGAACCTCTCGAGAGTCCGGATCCCGATGATCGCAGCGAAGGGACCACAACACGGAGTATATGAAGTGAAGGACCGGATCTACAAAGGTTGTAATCCCTCTCACTTAGTGTTAAGTTGTTAGCATGCTTGTTTTCGCCTAATCTCTAGTTTAAAGTTCCGTATTCGGGTTGTTCGGCACGGCTAAATTTTAAATCGGGCATGGTTGATGCCTCGTAGACCCTTGTGCACGTGCATAGCAACCCTACAGCGGAGTGGCCAATGGAATGTCAAACCAAATTGAATCTTTAGGTTCTTATCAAATTTTCAGTAATCGTTTGCGGTTCTGGAATCACTTCCAGTTCTACCATACTCCCACTACTGTTTTCTGAAAAAATCCATTTTACTAAAACTGTGGCGAGTCAAGAACAATATCACTATTGATCTTCCAGATGGTAGAAAATCAACCCTCGTCATAGCCCGGGTCAACCCACAAACTGCCTTTACAGAAACATGCCTTGAGTTCCAGAGTCTGGTTTTAAGCATAAGCCGGACAACTCTCTGTACCTTAACATCGTTAAGATATGAACCGTTCTATATCCAATATAGAAACAAAGGCACTGATTTAATTGGAACCAGAGTCAAATCATGCAGCTGTCTCCAGTGCATGTCAACTAAATGGAAGGAGGCCTATCAGCATTACTCAACTTAGGAATACATCTAGATATGAGTAACCTGAAAGAGAAGCAAGTTCTCATAACCATTACTATCAACTGAATACCATACACAAGTATCTACATCTTCGATCACCTTGAAGAATCCTGATACTCGCAATACCTGGTTCTCTACTTTATTCATATACCTATAACTTCTCAAAACTTAGACCTTGTATTTCTACGAAACACTTGTCTAAGAACTAGAGAAGTCATAAGTAAACAGAATATAGTACGAGTACCAACCCCTCTGTCCTCATGGACACTGGACAACATACAATACTCTGTATAAGTCCCCTGATTCTAATAACTCATTCCCTGTGTGTCGTAGGTTGAAAACTGTACTTATGGTTAAGAAGAATTACACTGCTGTTTAATGCTCCTTACCTAACCATCCACTGATATAGGTAAATGTCATGGACATAATTTCAAAAAGTTATATCTCACTTTATAAAAATAAACGTACAGATATATCAATTTGAAATTGGTGCATAACAACGGATATTCAAAACCAAATATTTGCCGTCCGGCAAACAACCCAGGCGATCTCCTCAAATATCACCAATTACAATGAATCCCGATATAATGAGGATGATCACCCAATTCTCAATAACTTACTCCCACTCATCATCTGTAAAACCATACAGATGTGAGACTCAAACCTGGTAAATACATAACTTGGAGCAAGGACTAATTGGGAAATCAGTTTTCCTTTAACAGTACAAAGTGAAACTGAAACATGTAAATGTTTCGAAGGGGTATCCGGGTATTCCTAGTAATGCCTCTTCCATTATCAGATTCACAACTATAACCGTATATTTCTTTGCCATCTTTCCAAATCCCTTTATATGTCTTTAGTCATTACCTTCTGTACACCCTTTAGGCCAAATGGTTTTCTTCCTTCCCTACCGTTCGGCACCAGCCTAAGGTTTGGAAGAAGACTATCCAATAAGCTTAATGGGTGTACTGTCCTAATCCTAGGAGCACTCGCAACCTGAGAGAATGTGAAGATTAAATACAACTAAATAAACCTTATTCCTATTTCTCCTGAACCAGAATCCATCCCCGAACTGGAACAAGTTCCTTCGAGTTCGTATATAACCATACGATGGAGTATCCAAATAACTGTGGATCTTCGTGGTGATACGGAGTGTCCTGGAGAAATAGAAAGGTAAAGTAGGAGTGGCGATGAAATACTTGGTTTGGTCGTGAATAGCAGTCGCAATTTACTTTGCCCTTTTACTAATCCCTTTATTTGTCTTTACTTAATACCTTCTGTACACCTTCGTTAGGCTAATTGGTTTTCTTCATTCCCTACCGTTCGGCACCTGCCTATGGTTTGGAAGAATACTATCCAATAAGCGTAATAGGTGTACTGTCATAATCCAAGGAACACAACCTAAGAGAAGGTAAAAGGAAAAGACAACTGAATAGTCCTATTCGTTTTCTCCAAAACCAGAAACCATCCTCGAATAAGTTCCTTTGAGTTCGTATATAACCATACGATGGTTTTATCCAATGGAAGTGGATGTTCGTAGTAATTACGGGGTGTTCCGGAGAAAAGGGTAAAAGTAGGAGTGGCAATGAGGTATGCAACTCAGACAATCCAAAAGCCAGTGTTTTAAGAAGGTTCGGTAAACCTGGTCACTGAGTCATAGTCTAGGTTCGGGCCATGGTCGCTGCCAAAGTGAGAGAGAAAATAAACACTCAGCGTGCACTCTAACCTAGATCAGAATGGTTATCACTTTATCTAATCAGGAAACCTCCCACTGTAACCTCAAATTCTCCTCCAAACCTGAAAGAAGAATTAATCGGGATCACCCGAGGAGTAAACCAACTCATCAGTGGGAATCGGGATCCAACTATCATCGCATGATAACGTGATGGAATCCACTCACGTTATCACACTCCAGAAGGTATGCACATATCTGGCAAGTTTCAGTTTCTTTAGAAACTCCCGATGTGATTTTTACCCCATGCTCTTATGACCTTGACTTTGGCCAACAAATCATAAGTCACATGTCAAGTTCTACCCATCATTATCCAGGTTGATTTGAACCCATCCGTACCTACCCTTGACTTTGTCCAAAAAAGCAGTACGACTGTCCCAAACCAACGCATCTATCTATGCAACAGAAAAGTAACAAATAGCTACTATACACTATGCCTTGACTTTGGCCAACAAACATAGCATGAATACTAAGTGCTACCCATCTGAAATGACGGAGGGCTACGAATGGTTTTTGGCGAAAAACCTTTAACGTAATGAACTTGATATCGTTGAAGGAACCGGATAGCTTTTTATAAAAATATAGTGGCGAAAACCTTTGCTAAAGAGGTCACTCCCGGTGAAGGGATCTCGGCTCTTTAACAGTAGAATGAGGTGCAGGATATTCCAACTGAATACCACGATGCAAAGCAAAAAGTAATCGACTATAGTGAAGTTATTACCCTGACGCAAACTTCTGTCCAAGGGGTCACTCCCGGTGAAGGGATCTCGGCCCTTGCCTCGTCGACTGAGGTGCAGGATATTCCAACTGAATACCACTGTGCAAAAAAAAAAAGAAAACGTCCTTGCAATAACAGCTTTTTGAAAAATGTTCCAACAACATCAGAATAGGTTTGTTTAGCTTGCATTGATCCGAATCAATGCAGTCCCATCAATTGATCACACCACAAAAGAACGAAAATATAATGTACGTATATGACATCCGCATTCGCCACTGGGTCGCGTCATCACCCGTTAGGTTACTTAACTAACGACAGAGCGGGGACTGGACTAGCGCGGGTGTAAAACATATACAACATCTACTAGTATATATATCAATATATAATATTCGCTCATGGCGTGATAAAATGCAACATCACAGAAATGTAATAAGCATCACAGAACAATACAGATAATCTAGGATACCTGGGTTTCATAGAGCCGCTACTGAAACCCGACGTTCTCCTGGTCGTGTGGATAGCCTGTGCAATGAAATCCTAGACCCCTACGGGCGCGACAAGTTACCCGCCAAAACCTGAAGCGAGGCTGCCCGCTTCAACAACGTGAATGGACCACCCAGCACTTCACGGAATCCGGTAACTTGGGCACCCCTCCTTGGATCAACCTGTACCCCCTACGAGTGCGGCGAACAGCCCGCCAATTCTAGAGTGAAGCCCCCTCCGTCTCAGGGCCATGAGATGCGGGCCCATCGCCCTCTAGAACCCAGCTGTCCGTGCACCCCACCGTGGGGTAATCCTAGTACAGAAAGTAAAATATACAACAGGTACATCGACCTCAGCCCGGTCGTGCCCCAAAAGAATAATATACAAACCGGCAGTGACGGCAGTCCACATGTCGGACGCTCGTCCCGCAATATCAAATGTACATAAAAAAAACCAAACTGTACTACCATTGCATCCAGGTTATCCACCACGACAAATCCGCAACATCACAGCACAACACAGAACATCAACGTGAATGTCACGTTCGTAAATCCGTCTAAAAGGGCTATAGCAATTAGACAGGATTTACCGATCAAATGACATTCACGGTCGCAGATATAATGTAAATACTGTGAACTAACAAGTTTAAAATTTTCGATCGACAAAGATTCCCGAAGTAGGCCCCAAGCACAATACCCAGTACTCAAACAAATCTAGGCCCAAATTAAAATTACCAGAAACCCCTTTTTCAAGTCAGGAATCACTGTAGGAAAAATGGTCCAGAGATGTTACTGTTCTGGGGAGGAACCACGGCCAAAATGGGGTTACTTCCGCGGTTCCGCGGCTCTACAGTGACATCGTGCAACCATTATTCTGCAGTGTTCTCAGAAAACCCTGCACGTATTTCTGCAACATACCAAATAATTTTTTGACAATAAATGAAAATCGACAGAAAGTGCATGACTTGAAATCGCGGTTTCAGAATTTTCGTTCGATCGAAATTCTAAACACGTTAGAGCAAGCTAGTAAAGGTTAATGGCGTGTCTCTGATACCATGTAAGTTTATGGTAGCGCCC
Organism: Agapanthus africanus; assembly: GCA_030015575.1. NCBI lineage: Eukaryota > Viridiplantae > Streptophyta > Magnoliopsida > Asparagales > Amaryllidaceae > Agapanthus > Agapanthus africanus. The sequence continues at coordinate 559,602,566 of JASDDO010000022.1, read as the reverse complement.
CGGCCGTCTTTCCGAGGCCAAAATGCGGAAACAAAAACTTTTCTTTAACTAGAAACCGGCGCTACCGCGGACTATAAACCCGGATCGTAACCATTAACCTACTACTACCTATCAAGAGAGGGGATAGAATGCTATACCGATCGATCCGTGTCCTTCGGTCTTTGGACACCATCCTAAGCTCCTCGCGGAATCTCCGGTCTCGATCTCCTTGTCGGAAAGGGCACCACATCATCGGTTCTTTTTACGGGCTCCCGCTTCATCCGATGCAACTCGGGCACGAAGTGTTCTAGCCGACATGTCCAAGGTATTGTAGAGAATGTTTGTGATCACTTTGCCTCTTGCATCCATGAGTTTGGATGGAAGTAGAAGGTGTTGCCATTAATGGAGAATGTAAGCTAGAGGAAGAAGAAGAAGAAGAGAAGACTTTTTCTTTTCTTTTGTTGTGTTGGAATAATGAGATGAGAGAGAGCAAGAAAAAGAAATACAAGAGCTAACCATAACCCCTTGGCTGCCCCTCTCTCTCCTCTCATCATTTCAACTCTCAAATCCATCATATAAAATGACATATGCACAAGAAATGATACCATTGTAAGTCCACGTTGCTCACCCCGGTTCTTACGGGGAGGCGGAAACGGCGAAAAACAATGATTTTGGCACAAGGCAACATGGACTAAAAGTCGGATCTTTGCTAAACTAGAAACTAGTAAACACTTAGAGGTTTAGCTACTATGCTGTAGGAAGTATACCTCATGGAACCGGTCCTTCGGGTCATCATCCCGCAGTCCCACTCGCCCATCCAAGCTCCAAGCGTCGATCCGGACCTTGGGCACCTCCGCGGCCTTCTTGAGTCGAAGACGATCCACCCGAGAGTTGTACACTAAGCTTCGCCTCAAGCCAAGGTAACTAGGGCAAAGAGATTGCTAATCTAAATGCCTTAGGTTGTGTAGAAGAGAGAGATGGATGTGTTTGTCTATGTGGATTCTTTTTCTCTCAACACATGAGATCAAAAGAAGGGATCAAGAGGAGGAAGAAGAAGGAGAAAGTTTGCAACCATGGAGCTTTTCTTTTTCTTCTCACTTCATGAGAGAGAATGAGAAGAGAATAATGAAAAAGATTAAGCCCAAATGAAATGAACCATGGTTGCAATAATACACAATAATCATCATTACTAATCCTATCATGAAAGACTTGATGGCACATTGAATTGACCATTATCATAACACAAGAAATAAAAAGAAAATAAAAGAAGAGTGTAGATCCCTCTTGAAGGTCAATGGTCAACACGGTCAACGGGTCAACAAAGTCAAGAGGGGTCTAAGCGGTCAAATGGTCAATGCAATTAGCCATCACTAATCTATCACTAAAAGGATTAGTAAACAATGTCTCCCTACTCATAACGGTTTTGACCAAACGAATTGTCAAAACCCTAATGAGTGTGCCACATTACGGTTTTGGCCGAACCAACTGCCAAAACCCTAATGGGGCACCTCCTCTTTCATCACTCCTCAAAACTGTGCATACACACCCGCATCCGCATTCCGTAGAATGCGAATGCACAGAAGACAAATCAAATCCATCTGTGCAATACTAGGATCTGGCTTAAACCAAAGCCTACTAGTATTGCCTGCCCGAACAGCATACGCACACAAGTGCACGTAAGTGATCGTAGCCCTGCCGTAAAACCATACAGCCTCTACACGTTTCGCTTAGTGCAGGGAAACTCTCTGTGTGGGACTCTAAAGACTCGACACTACGCTGACAGTGGGTTTAACCACAGACCGCAAGCGGCACTAGCTGTACGTAACGGTCCCCAGGTAGATGTCGATAAGAAGGCCGATGAGATAAACCCATCCGAACTCCTACTGAGCCTGTATGTGACAATCTCCGTACAGTCTGGTCTGTTCGTTTGATACATCGCATGGCGGGCCTAGGGGGCGGTGAACGTCAGTCCCCAAATAGCGGTACAAGTCGTGTCGGAGTGTAGCCCAGAACACCCTGAGATAACACTGGAAATCTACCAGTATATCTCGCTTGCCCTGGCCAGGGACTACTTGTGTAATGGCTCTCCTAGACACAGCGCGATGTCAACCCCCAATACCGGGAGAGACGAATCCTGTCTAACCGTCACTGCCTCCAAGTGCTTCAGGACTACACCCAACTACTACCTGTTTGGACGACTCCTTTGAGCCGTGGTAGGGTAGTATTCTAAGTACAGTGGGAACACACTCGAGGCGAAGTGACAGTGTCAAGTCAGCGGACTAAGCTGTACTCATGTCACCTGGGAACTGATAACTGGCGATAGGTATAATACCAACCAACAGTTCCCGACGAGTCCTGTCCAGTGTACTCGTAACCTAACGAGCACCCGCATACTATCTCAAGTACGATGTACTGACGGCTGTGGGACAGACCGTCTCCCCCGCTGGGATGAGAAGCACATACGCTAGTCTACTCCGGAGTATCGATGCCCTGTCTCGATAGTCCAACGACTAGGGACCTGTATAAGGATGTGCTTATGGATTACCCAGCCCCCACGAGTGTGAGCGCCATCACAACGCTGGTAATCAAGCAAAGATCCTAAGGGCTCTACTAATATGTATATAAGCGATATGCTAAAAGAAACACATGCACATATTGAAGTAGAGACAAACCAAGTAGCATACTACCATTTTGAGCAAGATTGTCTATACAACTGTGAATGTCCCAAGCTTCCATCAAGTAATATACAAGCTAGTATGATACAGAAATGGCCTCTAGGGCATATACACTAACAATCTCCCACTTGCACTAAGGCCATGTACTGGCGTATCGAAGACCTATCATCTCGATCAGCCGCTCGAACTGAGTCTGGGGTAGGGCCTTCGTGAGTGGATCTGCAGTGTTGTTCTCCGTATTTACTCTCTTCACCTCGATCTCCCGGCGATCTACGATCTCCCTGATCAGGTGGTACCGCCTCAAAATGTGCCTGGACTTCTGATGGGACCTGGGTTCCTTCGCTAAAGCTATAGCGCCGTTGTTGTCGCAATACAGCGGTATTGGATCAACAATGGTAGGAACCACCTGAAGCTCCATGAGGAACTTCTTCATCCAGACAGCTTCCTTTGCGGCATCGCAAGTAGCTATGTACTCCGCTTCCATAGTTGAGTCAGCAACGGTCTCCTGCTTGGAACTCTTCCAGCAAACCGCCCCTCCATTGAGGGTAAAGACATAACCCGACATGGACTTGGAGTCATCCTTGTCACTCTGGAAGCTGGAGTCAGCAAAGGCCTCAAGCTGGAGGTCTTTTCCTCCATACACCAAGAACATCTCCTTAGTCCTTCTCAGGTACTTGAGAATGTTCTTTACCGCTATCCAGTGTTTCTCCCCTGGGTTCGACTGATACCGGCTTACAACGCTCAATGCGTATGCTACATCTGGTCTGGTACACAACATCGCATACATTATAGAGCCTACCGCAGAAGCGTAGGGTATAATAGACATGCGATCCCTTTCCAAATCAGTCTTGGGAGACATCTCTTTGGAGAGGGTGATCCCGTGACAAGCCGGTAAATTACCGCGCTTGGAATCTTCCATACTGAATCTTTTCAGTATGGTGTCGATGTACCTTGATTGTGAGAGTCCTAACATCCTCTTAGATCTATCACGATAGATCTGGATCCCCAGAATGTAGTTGGCATCGCCCAGGTCCTTCATGGAGAACCTCTGCGACAAGAATCCTTTGACTGACTGTAGCATAGGAATATCATTTCCTATTAGGAGAATGTCATCCACGTATAAGACGAGGAATACTACAGTTCTCCCTACAATCTTACTGTAAATACATGGTTCATCTGGGTTTTTGATAAAGTCGAATTCTTTGACAGTATCATCAAAGCAGATGTTCCAACCCCGCGATGCCTGCTTAAGTCCATAGATGGACTTCTGCAACTTGCACACTCTACCGCTGCTCCCACTCTGAATGAACCCCTCCGGCTGATCCATATAGACGCACTCTTCCAAATTTCTATTTAGAAATGCCGTCTTTACGTCCATCTGCCAGATTTCATAATCGTGGAAGGCAGCAATGGCAAGAAGGATCCGAATGGATTTCAGCATAGCCACTGGAGAAAATGTCTCGTCATAGTCCAAACCAGGTCTTTGACGAAAACCCTTTTCTACAAGTCTAGCTTTATAGGTCTCAACCTGCCCATCTACACCAATCTTCTTTCTGAAGATCCATTTGCAGCCTACGGGTTTTACCCCTTCCGGAACAAAGTCCAAAGTCCAAACTTTGTTGGTGTACATGGACTCCATCTCGGCCCGCATTGCATCCAGCCATTTTACCGAGTCGCCGCTCTGGATGGCTTGCTGGAAGCTAGTAGGCTCACCATAATCCATAGTGCAATCCTCTCTATCCCCGTCAATGAGAAAACCATAGTATCTTTCGGGCGGATGAGACTGCCTACTACTCCTGCGGAGTGGCCCTGGAATGTCCGGTTCTCCTGAACCTTCTGGTTTTACCAAGGTTTCAGTAACAACTTGTGGTTCTGGAATTTCTTCCAGTTCTATTACGCTCCCACTTATCTGATTTTCCAAAAACTCAATTTCCAAGAAGCGGGCATGACGAGAAACAAAAACCTTTTGTTCCTCTGCGTAATAGAAAAGATACCCCTTGGAGTTCTTTGGGTATCCCACAAACTTACACTGTACCGAACGTGCCTCGAGCTTGTCCGCATGCTGCTTTTTTACAAAAGCTGGACACCCCCATGTCTTAAAGTATTTAAGACTGGGTTTCTTCCCACTCCACATCTGATATGGTGTGGTAGGCACTGACTTAGTAGGAACTTAGTTCAAAAGATATGCAGTTGTTTCTAGTGCATAACTCCAGAAGGATCGCGGCAACTCAGCCTTACTCATCATGGAACGAACCATATCCAATAGGGTTCGATTCCTTCTTTCCGATACACCGTTGTGTTGTGGTGTGTATGGAGTTTTATGCTGAGAGAGAATTCCATTCTCTTTTAAGAAGCCCAGAAACTCGGCACTCAAGTATTCGCCACCTCGATTAGATCTCAGTGTCTTGATACTCTTGCCTGTTTGTTTTTCAACTTCATTCTTGTATTCCTGAAATTTCTCAAAGGCCTCGGATTTGTGCTTCATCAAGAAGACATGCCCATACCTAGAGAAATCATCTGTGAAAGTAATGAAGTATGAATAACCACTTCGCGCATGTGTAGACATTGGACCACACACATCACTATGTCTGAGTCCTAAGAGCTCGCTTGCTCTCTCTCCGTGTCTAGTGAACGGAGTCTTTGTCATCTTTCCCATGAGACAAGATTCACAAGTGGCATAAGACTGGTACTCGAACGGATCCAAGTATCCTTCTTTATGTAACTTTGTCAACCGTGTCTCATTAATGTGACCCAGTCTACAATGTCATAAGAAAGCCTGATTTAATTCCGGAGACTTTCTTTTAAGTGTGTTCTGGACACTGAAGACCTGAGCTTGATTCAAAACGTATATAGCGTATTTTAATATACCTGACCCAATCAGTACTTGATTTAGGTGGATGTTTACTACATCGCTTACAAAAGTAAAATCATATCCTTCCTTAGAAAGTAAGAATACAGATATGATGTTACAAGTCGCACCTGGTACATAAAAACAGTCACGAAGAATCAATATCTGCCCAGTTGTCAGTCCTAGATGATATTCCCCTACGGATTCAGCATACATGCTCATTCCGTTAGCAACCCTGAGAGTCATATCACCTTTCTTGATAACCCTACGGTTTCTCAAAGCCTGTAACGAATTACAGATATGAGATCCTGATCCGGTATCCAATACCCAGGAAGTAGGGTTAACTGACATACAGTTCTCTATCACAAACACACCCGAAGCCGAAGCCACAACATGCTTCGAATTCTGGCTACTGGCTTTACAAGCCCTGCAATCCTTCTGCCCATGTTCATTCCCGTAACAATAGGAACATCCTTCTTTTACTATATCTGTTCCTGAAACTTCTGCCCTTCCATTTCTTTCTACTTCCCTAGCTTCCTTTAGGGTAGTGGGTAGAGACTGTTGAACTGAGTCAGCATCTGACTCGTTCTTCAACGTGGTCTTCAGCTCCGAGAGCTCAAAAGAGCCGGTCTCTGTAAGGACGTTGCCCCCTACAGATGACCCGATAGCCAACCTCGCTGGAAGCAATTCGTTCGAGGTCTCATATCTTGCGATACGAGATTGCTCTCCATATAAAACTTTGTTATGGAGGAAGATAGAAGCTGAGTCCATCTTCTCGTGCTGCCTCTGGTATAAACCATCAACTGAGGCTAACACGAGGCACTTGGCTTTCGCACAGTCTTCTTCCGATGTCCTATGGATATCAATATCCATGACAGGGGAAACTGGACCTGAGACGGCAGGGGTTGGATCAGTCAAGAGGTGTTCCAGCTTTTCCTGGGCAATAGACATCTGGACAGACCTTTGCCAGTCATAACAGTCAGATTCAGTCATTTTATTATCTAGATGTAACCTAGGTGCGGTCACTGGGTCGCTGCAATTAAGAGAGAGAGAAGAAAACACTTAGCATGATGCTCTTGCAAGTTTAGATTGGTTTTTAATTTATCTAAATAGGATGGCTCCCACTGTCTCTCGAATCCCTCCCCAAACCATAAAGGAAGAATTAGTCAGGATCAATCTCACCGTACAATACTTGCTTAACCGTTCAGCCAGGCCAGTGTTGGTACTTCGAGGGAGGTTTTCCAACGCTTTCGCGAAGTTCCTTAATTAAGTAACCTCTTTTCCCTGTGGGCGTAGCCCCGCTAACACCTTTCTAGACACCTACTAGGTTTATAGCATTGATCGTTAAGTGAGAGTTTTCCCAAGGAGTAGCATATACTCACACTAGGATCGGGATCCAAATATCATCGCGTGATAAAACCGAAGGAATCCTACCAGAATCATCACACTCCAAATGGTATCCAGCGCTAGCAAGTTTCAGTACTTTTGAAACTCCCGATGTGGATTTTTGCCCCATGCTCTTATGACCTTGACTAAGGCCAACAAATCATAAGTCACATGTCAAATTCTACCCGTCGTTATCTAGGTTAATTTGAACCCACCCGTATATACCGTTGACTATGGCCAACAAAGCAATACGACTGTCCCAAACCAACGCATTCTATCTATGCAACATATGAATACCCACCAGCTACCAAACACAGTGCCTTGACTAAGGCCAACAAACACAACTTGAATACTGTTGAATATTCATATGAAACGACGGAGGGGTACGGATGGTTTTGGCGAAACCGTGAACGTAGTGAACTTGATATGGTCGATGGAACGAGATAGCTTTTAAAAGGAGTGGTTCAAGCTCCGCGTTTAAAATGCTTGTTTTTGAAAAGAACCGAGTGGTTTTCAAAGTGTTCCAACGACTTTACTTGGTTTATTTTCTTGCATTAGTTCTTTTAATGCGTCCCATCATTTAATCCTACCATTGCAGAAAACAACCAAAATATGACGTACGCTTATGCCATTCGCATTCGCCACGGGGCCCCATCATCACTCGTTAGGTTACTTAACTAACGACAGAGCGGGGGCTGACCTAGCGCGGCTGTAAAACATAAGCAACGCCTAAATAGTTATCATATATAAATATATAGCAATGATAGACATTACAGATCACAGATGAACACTTTGGATATACTAGGAATCCGCGATTCGTTCGAGCCTGCAACGAAGAACAGATTACACGGTCGCGATGAATAGCCAAACCCCTCCCTAGACCCCTACGGGTGCGGCAAACTACCCGCCAAGTACCCGAAGCGAAGCAACCTCCCTCATCACCGTGAGTAGGCCACTCGGCACTTCGAGATACCCGGTAATTTGTGCACCCCACCTTTGGTCTATCCTAGGAGCAAAAACAGTAAAAAGAAATTATACAATGACGGCTACAACCCCGACCCGGTTGTGCGGCCAAACAAATAATATTACATCAATTTACATATTTTATAATGAATGAAAGAAAAAGAAACTCTCATCTCACACCCATTCCCGGCTATTCATCCGCGACAATCCACCGAGTTCATATACACAAACCATCAACATTACAGATCACAGATATGTATAACCCCCACTAATCGACGTATAGCGATTAGCGGACGTTCAATACATATATTACATCACAGATAATATACATTAGCTAAAGAGTACGGAATATCGATCAAAATACGGATTTTTAACCACCCCAAAAGTCAATTTGTTCTCTGAAAAATATGGGTAGAAAAAACATGTATTAAAAATCCCAAAACATCCAAACTAAAACACTGCACCAAACCCGATCCAGTGCCGAGTTAGAACGGCGGCGGAACCGCGGCAATGAGCATGTCATTGCCGTGGAACCGCGGTCGTTTGATCGAATCACTGGATCGTTTTTCTGCAGTGTTTTCACAAAACCCTGAGACGATTTTTGAAGTATGATTTTTTATTTTTAGAGCAGAAAAAAAATCAACAGAAAGTTGTGGTTTTGCGGATGTGTTTTGCGACTTTTTTCCGATCGATGTTCTTAACACTTTGCTAACTTACTAGTTTATGTTTAGCTAGGCTCTGATACCACTGTAAGTCCACGTTGCTCACCCCGGTTCTTACGGGGAGGCGGAAACGGCGAAAAACAATGATTTTGGCACAAGGCAACATGGACTAAAAGTCGGATCTTTGCTAAACTAGAAACTAGTAAACACTTAGAGGTTTAGCTACTATGCTGTAGGAAGTATACCTCACGGAACCGGTCCTTCGGGTCTTCATCCCGCTGTCCCACTCGTCCATCCAAGCTCCAAGCGTCGATCCGGACCTTGGGCACCTCCGCGGCCTTCTTGAGTCGAAGACGATCCACCCGAGAGTTGTACACTAAGCTTCGCCTCAAGCCAAGGTAACTAGGGCAAAGAGATTGCTAATCTAAATGCCTTAGGTTGTGTAGAAGAGAGAGATGGATGTGTTTGTCTATGTGGATTCTTTTTCTCTCAACACATGAGATCAAAATAAGGGATCAAGAGGAGGAAGAAGAAGGAGAAAGTTTGCAACCATGGAGCTTTTCTTTTTCTTCTCACTTCATGAGAGAGAATGAGAAGAGAATAATGAAAAAGATTAAGCCCAAATGAAATGAACCATGGTTGCAATAATACACAATAATCATCATTACTAATCCTATCATGAAAGACTTGATGGCACATTGAATTGACCATTATCATAACATAAGAAATAAAAAGAAAATAAAAGAAGAGTGTAGATCCCTCTTGAAGGTCAATGGTCAACACGGTCAACGGGTCAACAAAGTCAAGAGGGGTCTAAGCGGTCAAATGGTCAATGCAATTAGCCATCACTAATCTATCACTAAAAGGATTAGTAAACAATGTCTCCCTACTCATAACGGTTTTGACCAAACGAATTGTCAAAACCCTAATGAGTGTGCCACATTACGGTTTTGGCTGAACCAACTGCCAAAACCCAAATGGGGCACCTCCTCCTTCATCACTCCTCAAAACTGTGCATACACACCCACATCCGCATTCCGTAGAATGCGAATGCACAGAAGACAAATCAAAATCCATCTGTGCAATACTAGGATCTGGATTAAACCAAAGTCCACTAGTATTGCCTGCCCGAACAGCATACGCACACAAGTGCACATAAGTGATCGTAGCCCTGCCGTAAAACCATACGGCCTCTACACGTTTCGCTTAGTGCAGGAAAACTCTCTGTGTAGGACTCTAAAGACTCGACACTACGCTGGCAGTGGGTTTAACCACAGACCGCAAGCGGCACTAGCTGTACGTAACGGTCCCCAGGTAGATGTCGATAAGAAGGACGATGAGATAAACCCATCCGAACTCCTACCGAGCCTGTATGTGACAATCTCCGTACAGTCCGGTCTGTTCGTTTGATACATCGCATGGCGGGCCTAGGGGGCGGTGAACGTCAGTCCCCTAATAGCGGTACAAGTCGTGTCGGAGTGTAGCCCAGAACACCCTGAGATAACACTGGAAACCTACCAGTATATCTCGCTTGCCCTGGCCAGGGACTACTTGTGTAATGGCTCTTCTAGACACAGCGCGATGTCAACCCCCAATACCGGGAGAGACGAATCCTGTCTAACCGTCACTGCCTCCAAGTGCTTCGGAACTGCACCCAACTACTACCTGTTTGCACAACTCCTTTGAGCCGTGGTAGGGTAGTAATCTAAGTACAGTGGGAACACACTCGAGGTGAAGTGACAGTGTCAAGTCAGCGGACTAAGCTGTACTCATGTCACCTGGGAACTGCTAACTGACGATAGGTATAATACCAACCAACAGTTCCCGACGAGTCCTGTCCAGTGTACTCGTAACCTAACGAGCACCCGCATACTATCTCAAGTACGGCATACTGACGGCTGTGGGACAGACCGTCTCCCCCGCTGGGATGAGAAGCGCATACGCTAGTCTACTCCGGAGTATCGATGCCCTATCTCGATAGTCCAACGACTAGGGACCTGTATAAGGATGTGTTTATGGATTACCCAGCCCCCACGAGTGTGAGCGCCATCACAACGCTGGTAATCAAGCAAAGATCCTAAGGGCTCTACTAATATGTATATAAGCGATATGCTAAAAGAAACACATGCACATATTGAAGTAGAGACAAACCAAGTAGCATACTACCATTTGAGCAAGATTGTCTATACAACTGTGAATGTCGCAAGCTTCCATCAAGTAATATACAAGCTAGTATGATACAGTAATTGCCTCTAGGGCATATACACTAACAACCATGAGTCATCTATGAAGCACATGTATCATTTAATGCACAAAATGATGGCTTCTAGCTCACAATATCCATATGCAAACATTAATCCAAATGTTTGCAACAACAAAAAGATACGGCAACATCTAAAGTAAACTCGTGACGGATCACAAGGATACCCCTCACCTGTATATACATACCTGCACCCGCATTCCGACTGAATGCGAATGCGATGAGACAAAAGTAATCCAACAAATCTAATACTAGGATCCGGCTTAAACCAAACCCAACTAGTATGATCCGTCCGATCATGATCCGTGAAATACCGCACGTATATGATCGAACCCTGCCATATATCATACGGCCTCTACAACATTTCTCCCGAAACTTGAGAAACAATCTGTGAGGGACTCTAAAGACTCGTCAATACACTGGCTGTGGATTTAACCACTAGCGCGTCAGTGGTACTAGCTGTACGTAACGGGCAACCAGGCATTAACCAAAAGGGAGGTCGATGAGCGAACTCATCCTAACACCCTACTGAGCCTGTCAGTGACAATATCCGTACAGTCTGGTCCGTTCGTCTATGAGCATCGCATGGCAGGCCTAGGGGGTTGGTAAAAGTCAGACCCCCAAAAGCGGTACAAGTCATGTCGGAGTGTAGTCCAGAACACCCTGAGATACTACTGGAAAACCTACCAGTAAATCTCCTGCCTTGGCCAAGGACTTCGTGTAATGGCTCTCCTAGACACAGCGCGATCTCACCCCCAATATCGGGAGAGACGAAACCCATGCAGATCCGCTCACTGCCTCCATGTGGCTCGGGACTGTACCCAACTAAAACCTATTTGCACGACTCCTTTGAGCCGTGGTAGGGTAGTAATCAAAGCACAGTGGGAACTCACACGAGACAAATGACGATCTCAGGTCGATGAACTAACCTGTACACATGTCACCAGGGAACTGCTATCTGACGTCAGGTATAATACCAACTAGCATGTTCCCGGCGAGTCCTGTCTGGTGTACTCATAACCCAATGAGCATCTGTATACATCTTAGGTGAACCAACTGACACCAATGGCTTGTAAGACCGGCCACCGCCCCTCGTCGGGGTCTCGATTGTATACACTAGTCTACTCCGGAGTATCGATGCCCTGTCTCGAAAACTCCCACGACTAGGGACCACTTTAAGGATGTGCTTATAGACCCCAGCTCCCACGTATATGATCTCCATCATACGGCTGGCGGTCAAGCAAGAATCCTAAAGGCTCTACCAACGTGCAATAGTGATCAGTAATGTCACCTAAAGCAGTACACGATGATAAAGATAAACCAGATAGCATACTATCATCTTGAGTAAGACTGTCCTACCGGCATAGGTCCTCCCTCAATCATTGCAATTACGTGCCTGTGATCCAATAATTGACTCTGAGGGCACTATATCCAACAGAATATATGGATTCATATTGAATTCTTATATTGTAAATTGTACTTGAATCATATTCAAGCCAGATTATTTATAATGAGACTCAGTCTGAGTCAGAACAATTATAAAAGAAATTGAGGTCCTGAATTAGGTTTTGATGTTATCGGTAACCGCTGCACATGGACGACATGATTTGTGTCTTTTTCAAAGACGATTACCGTGTTGATAATACCGTTTGTTAAGTTGTCTACCTTAAATAGGAAAGCACCCATATCTCCGTCTCCCTGAGGCTCAAGAGACTGGTCCCGCTTAAACCTATATTTACTAGGGTCCTTAGGGTAATTTATAGAACTTGAGGGGGTTATATGTAAAAATACTTTTACATAATTTTCAAAATACACCCCAAGTATTTATTTATCGTCTTTAGAGTTGTCATAGATATAGATTTTATATTTGTCACATTTCTAATGAAAATAACCTAATTTCATAATATAGAGTATTTAATTGTAATATTGAACTTGTATGGAATTTCATGGTATTATCATGTAAAGTGGTTATTCTGATTTAGAAAAGTTGGAATATTTATATTATCACAGAAATAGATATTTTGATGATACATACATATATATATATATTTATATAAAAATAAATTTAATATATTATATTTCTAGAAATCTTATTTTCTTAAGATATTTGTATTTTTAAATCTCTCGAGACCGAATACTCCTTGCGGAGGTCCGCATCTCGCACTACTAAGCCCGAGGATGTGTGATAATCCGCACCATCCCTAACGGGTTCCCCAAATGAGTTATAGCAGCGCTTTGCAAAGATTTGTAAAAATACGTAATCTTGTAGAAAACGGTTTTAATAGTTAAAGGTAGTTTTGTGTACAATTGTATTTTCCGAATCTATTTTTCCCAAAAGGTATTGTGCTATGTTGCATATGAGTGTTGTGGGGAGGTAAGTCGTTACCTCGTCATCTACTAAAAGGTATAATAAGATTAATGATGTTTTAAAGTCGAAACTAAACTACATGGTATTTTACTGAAAAAGTACGATAAAAATTGAAATATACATTCTTTTGAAATGGAATTTATTCCATATGTTTTGTTAATGATTAATAGTCAAGATGTAAGAGTTTTGTATGGTTGTTTTAAGGAAAATTGAACTTTACAAAGAAAACCGAATCGGAAGTCGGATTTAACTCCGCTTCCGTCGGGTTTTAGTAAAAGAAGTTTTAAGAACATATTAGAGAAAAGGGAGGTGGGACTTACGGGTTTAGATTCAAGAGAAGAGGGAGAGGAAGACGTAGGAGGCGCCGATGCGTCGTTTCGTCGCCGGGAGCTCATATGGTCGTCGTCGGAAAATTGCCGGAGCTTCGCCCTTCGCGAACTCCAATTGCACACTAAAATTTTAGAGAGTTTTCTTGAGAGTTTGGATAGAATTGTGAGTGAGGGGGGGTATTTAGGGGTGGTATTTATAGGATAATTCTAGGGTTTAGGGTAGATGAAAAGTTGTAATGAAAATGTAATAAAAATTGTATTAAAAATATGGTTTAATGGGGTTTTAATTGGATTTTAAAGGCTCTGGAAATGTGCAGGTGTTTTAAACTATGCAGGAGTTACCAGAATGCAAAAAGACAGAGGGTCAAAGAAGAGACTCGGCCGATCCGACTCATCTCGGCCGGCGGCGGCCGGCCGAGTCACGGCGAGTCAGGCCGGGGCTCGCTGCCGTGGGTCGCTCGTCGGTTGGTCTACTCTCTGGGACAATTTGTTTTATATGTGAAGTGGGGTTTTTACGAGTTATGCACGTGTAGACCCTTGGACTTCTAAAAATTTAGAGGAAAACAATATTAAAAAATAATGTGGGGGATAAGATTTGAACTCTCGTGCTTTGGTTCAGCGGTGTAAGGTCTTACCAATGAGCTACAAGCTTATTCTTGCTATTAAAAAGCAAAAAAAACTTATAACTTGTGCTCAGGCAAAAGTACCCCTTTCTGTATTTTTTTGAAAAATTATATAGAAAGTTTAGGGTTGTAGCATTCTACCCTCCTTATAAAAATTTCGTCCTCGAATTTTGTAAAAGGAAAGTGTAACAGATTCAAAGAAAGTTTGGTGATTGAAGTATTGATAGTGTATGAGAAATAACAAAGTGATACAAGGTTTTGAGAATGTGAAAGAGAATTACAAGTGTTACCGTGGTCAACTGTCTCGGCTTCTACGGCTGCTATGGTGTAAGCCTATCGCCGTAGCACGTTCCTCCTAGCTGGAGGCGCATTCATCTATCCTCGAGGCATGTTCCTCAGTGCCTGATGGAATTGGCGATTTGGCTGTGCAGGAGTTCTATGTGGAGGTTGTGCTGGGAATGCAGGACGAGTTGCAGGAGCCTGGATAGCTGACCGCTGTGGGTAGTTGGTGGGTGTGTGAGCTAAGTTGCGTCTATAGGGACAGTTTCCAATTCTATGATCGGATGCGCCACAAACTAGGCACAGGCCTTTTGCGCACCTACAGTCATTCCACAAGTGTCCATCCCTATAGCAGTACTAACAAAAACCTGGGCTTGACTGGTTAATTGTTTCTTTCTGTCTCTTAGGTTCAGAAGGTTGTATAGGATGAGCTCCTCTTGCCATCTGGGTAGCAGAGCGCTTCATGCCTGTTGCTTCTGCTTCTGGTCGGTTCAATAATATAGCAGTTTGTTGCTGCAGACCTTCCAGGAGGCTTCAGATTTCCTCAAGCAGAACCGTCTGCTCGTTGATCGGAGCAGCAATGGCAGGTGTGAGTGGTAGTGATGGAGGTGTGTTGTTGACATTGGTGCTGGTGTTGTTCGGGGAATCCATAACCTTGAATGAAAAAATTTAGGTCAGAACATATTCAAAGTATGTGAAATTTTAAGATTTAAGGAAGATGGATTGTAAAGAATGTTTTAATTGCTAGTTCTTGTGTTATATTTCTTAGGTTGTTCACGCAGAACAGAACGGCATGGTAGGGTTTCGTACAGCTCTGACCTGTATGGGCCACCAACAAAACCTGTCACGCCTCGCTTCCCAGTATACGGGCAGAGGACGCGACTGGACGCTACGTATTTACTATGAAGTAAATACGCTAAGCGTATCTAAACAATATAAAAGAAATGCACAAGAGACAAAAAGATATAATTGAACAACAACTTTATTTATTCATATTCTTTTTACAATACATGGAAAAGTAAATACATGAGATAAAGCGATACCTAAACAGTGGCATAACAGAAATAAAAAGTACCGAAATGAAATGTGTACAATGAATCTAAAGCTCTGGGTCGTAAGCTAGCTGATCCAAGTCCTCGCTGGTGGGCTCGATCTCCTGAGTGTCCAGATCACCTGAAAACATTCCAAAGAAGAAAGAGAAGGAATTGTAGGGTTGCTAGGCACACGCACAAGGGTCTACGAGGCATCAACCATGCCCGATTAAAAATTTAGTCGTGCCGAACAACCCGAATACGGAACTTTAAACTAGAGATTAGGCGAAAACTATCATGTTAACAACTTTAACACTAAGTGAGAGGGATTACAACCTTTGTAGATCCGGTCCTTCACTTCATATGCTCTGTGTTGTGGTCCCTTCGCTGCGATCATCGGGATCCGGACTCTCGAGAGGTTCCACGAAGAGAAAGATACAACCTTTGCTTCCGATCTTCGATACTAAGATGATCTACCTTGAAGTTTCTTTGACACAAGCTAACACTCATGAAATGATGTGAATACCCTCATCTAAATGGCAAGGGAAGATGAGGATGATGAAGTAGGTTTTTTGCTCTCTTTATTTATATTTTTCTCACAATTATTCATCACTTTGGAAAAATCTAGCAAGCTTTTTCATGAAAGAATGAAGGAAGAAGAAGATGAACAATATTGAATCCTTTTGTGATGAATAGGAAAAGAAATGATATGATGAATAATGTAACCATGGTCAAACTAACCCTTGTAGAGATTTGACTAAGGTTAAAGGCTTGGTTAGGTTAAGGAAATATCTAGCATAATATCTTAACAAAGACAAAGAAAGAAAGCTTCTAGAAACTTCTAGAAAACCTTAACCCTAATCAAACCCTAACCATGTTTAATCTCTACTAAACAAGTTGCATTATTTATCATATCATGTTACAATATTATATATCACATATATAATATTTATCGTAACAAAATAAAATAATACAATTAACATATATCGCATATATATCAATGTATTATCCGAGTGAGAAAAAGAATCTTTTAGTGAGAAAATATTAGTTAATGTAATTTAATATATCATATATATTATTATACATTAAATTATCGAATCAACACTTGATCCGACAATCCGGCTATATCGCATATAACCGGCTAATATTTATCCGTACCGATTCATCGAATCAACACTTGATCCGATGACCCGGCTGATATCAAATATCGCGAGAACATAATACGGTATCACATATCGCATTATCCTCGGTCCCGCACATATCACATATGTGCTCCTACTCCGTTTTGCCTGAGCCAAGAAACCTCTGTGTAGGACTCTAAAGAATCGTCAATACGCCGGCAGTAGGTGATGATCATATCAAACACCCACAAGCTGCAAGCGGTCAGCTAAACGTAACAGCTACCCAAGTATTGAGCGCTCAGAAGATCAACAAGCAAGCCTGTAACTTCTCCTGTGAATCCAAACAGTAACACTCCCGTACAGTCCGGTCTCGTCGTCTGATATGTCACATATCTCTCCTAGGGGTGGTAAACGTCAGACCCTAGTAGCTCGATAAGTCGTGTCGATATGAGGTATATAACAGTTCGAGAAACTACTGATAACACTTACCAGTAAATCTCAGCAACCCTGGCCAGGGATTTCCGGTTATAGCCAATCGAACACAGCACAACATCAACTCCCTATACCGGGAGAGACGAATCCCCTCCTATTGCTCATTGCCTCCATGTGATTCGGGACTGTACCCAAAAGCCATCTTTTTGCACGCCCTCTTGGACGTGGTATGATGGAAATCAAAGCACAGTGGGAATCACACAAGACTCTATGACGATCTCGGGTCAACAGACTACTCTGTACCAGTGTCACCGGAGAACTGCCATCTGACGTATGGTATAATACCATCTGGGAGTTCTCGGCGAGTCCGTCCAGTGTACCCAGTCTCCACTGAGCACCCGTACACCATCCTTGATGTCAAACACCGATGGATATGGGATCATCCATCGCCCATCATATGGGTCAAGATGCGTATACGCTAGTCTACTCTGGTGCATCGATGCCCTGTCTCGATACACCCACGACTAGGAACAGTTATAGGATGTACTCGTCGACTACCGTGGCCCCACTAGTATGATCTCATCATAGTCCCAGTAGTCGAGTACATATCCTAAGGGCTTTATCAACATGTAATATAGAGACAATCAGAGTACATGTTAAGATAAAGCACAACCAGATAGCATACTATCATGTCGAGCAAGAAAGTCCTCCCTATATATGTCCTAGCATCCACTACAATATACATCGTATGTACAGTAATGGCCTCTAGGGCATACATATAACTAACAATCTCCCACTTGCACTAGGGCCATCTGTTATGGTATCGCATACCCAACAATTAGCTGCGGTTGAAGTATCTCATACTCAACAATCCCATAAAAGTCTCTACTGGGAAAAAGGCCTTTGTGAGTGGATTCGCGCTGTTGTCCTCTGTGTCTACTCTCCTAACCTCGATCTCCCTGGAGATCAACCATCTCCATGATGAGGTGATACTGCCTAAGAATTATATCTGGATTTCTGATGGGACGGTAGTTCCTTGGCTAAAGCCACAACTCCATTGTCACACAATGGTAGGAACGAAGTTCATCTCATGAACTTATATATATCCAGACTGCCTCTTTGGTAGCATCCTTGGTAACGATGTATCTTGCCTTTAATCGTCTAGTAAGTCACGGTATCTAGCTTGGAACTCTTCCAACTTACCATCCTTCCACTGAGGGTATAGACAATGCCTGCGACTGACATTCAGTCGTCCTTATCACCCTGGAACCTTTCCAGTGATTCTCCCCAGGATCGATTGATACCATCTCACTACAACTAGTGAGTGTCCTAACATCCAATTAGATCTATGTCATAGATCCAAAACCCAGGATTTAGGAGGTATCACTTTGATCCTATATGGAGAATCCTTGTGATAAGCGGAGATTGACCGAGCGTAGCATAGGAAACTCCTTCCCTATCAAGAGTATGTCATCCACGTACTCTACGAGGATCATCACCATACTCTCTACTACCTTTTCGTATATACAAGGTTCATCTACCATTTTGATGAAGTCAAACTCTTTGACCACCACATCAAAACAGGTGTTCCAACTCCGCGATGCCTGCTTTATCATATGAAGCATCTTGCATACGTATCCGCTGCTCCCACTGTCTACGAAGCCCTCTGGCTGTGTACTTATAGACGCTCTTTTCTAAAACATCATTTAGAAAAGCAGTCATGACACCCAACCACCAGATATCATAGTCATGGTATGCAGCCGTGGCAAGTAGGATCTGGATGGACTTAAGCATAGATCCTTAGAAAAGGTTTCAACATAATCCATACCTGGTCTATGATGCAAACCTTTAACAAGTCTAGCTTTGAAATTCTCAACTTTTCCATGTACACCAAGTAATCTTCTCAAGATATACTTGCTCCTGATGGGGATTTAACCCTTCAGATAAAGCAACCAAAGTCCATACTTTGTTGGTGTATAAGGATTCCATCTCAGATCGATAAGCACCCAGCCATTCTTACAGAGTCCCACTCCTGATGGCCAGCTCGAAACTAGTTGGGTCATCATCCCATGATGCAATCCTCGGTCCCACTGTCATAGAGAAACCGAAGTATCTCTCAGGTGGGTGAGGAACCCTGCTAGATCGGCGGAGAGGCTGAGGTTCGTTGGAAACTATTGAATCCTTTGGTTCTACCAAATCATGAGCTGCAGTTTGTATAGCTGAAACCATTCCAGTTCTACATAACAGACCTTGCCTCGAGCTTGTCCGGATTTTGCTTTTAGACATAGGCCGGACAACCCCAAATCTTAACCAACTTAAGATATGGGCTCTTCCCTTTCCATATCACATATGAAGTGGTAGGTAACTGATTTGATTTGAACCTTATTCAATAGGTATGCAGCTTCTCAAGTGCATAACTCCCAAAAGGAAATAGGAAACTCAGTAGTACTCATCATAGAGCACACCATATCTTATAGGGTGAGTTTGCTCCGCCCCGATATACCATCGTGCTATGGTGTATACGGAGGAGTAATGCTGAGAGAGAATCTCATTCTCCTTTAGAATAGTCCAGGAATTCCGTGCTCAAGTATTCTCCTCCTTGATCTCATCAAAGGACATAATACTTATACCCGTATTTTGGTTCTCTACTTCTAACTTATATTCTGTGAATATCTCAAAAGGTTCAGACTTGTGTTTCAGCAGGAACATATGTCTGAATCTTGAGAGATCATCAGAGAATGTAATGAAGTACAAAGAACCAGTCTTGGCATGTGTAGACAGGGGACCTTCATACATCAGCATGTATCAATCCCAAGAGTTTACTAAATCTTTCTCTGTTTCCAATAAACAGAGCTATGGTCATCTTATCTTTGTGACATGACCGGCAAGTTTCACAAGATGTAAATTCAAACTAATTTAAATATGCATCTATATGTAACTTTGCTAGTCGGGTCGCATTGATATGACCTAGTCTACAATACCTCAAGAAGTATTCGTTCATTTCTGAACTCTTCCTCTTGTATGTGTTCCGTATACTAAGAACTGTAGTTTGATTTAGAACATCAATGCTTTTAGATAACGTGCCTGAACCGATCAACTCTTGATATAGGAAATGTTCAAAACATTATCCAACAATACAAAATTATATCACTTCTTTACTAATAAAGAAACTGATATGATGTTGTATATCAGGTTCGGTATCTAATAACATTCGTTCAAAATCAATGTATTCAGGTAATACAGGGTGATAGTGACCAACAGACTTGGCTGCAACACTTGCACCGTTTTCTGTCTGATGAAACTTATCACCCGTTCTCAGTTCTCTACCTATCTGTAGCCCATGTAACAGATTACATATGCGGGATCCTGATCCGGTATCTCATACCCAGGACGTAAAGGATATTGAGAAACAGTTCTATGTAATGAACACACCCGAAGAAGATGCATCAGTATGCACTTTCTTCGTTTGGGCGGCACGGGAATTCTGGTAATCCCCTATTTCCTGCTCTGTCTTATAACAATTATAAGTTGGAGCGGGACCAACGTTCCCCAGCTCAGTATAACAAGCGGGTTCGGTCAATATATCCATATTATTATCTTGATTAAGGCGTGATATGGTCGCTACCTAGAGAGAGAGAGAAGAAAACACTCAGCATATGCTCTTGCAAGATTAGATTGGTTATCTAATATATCTAATCAGGATGTCTCCCACTGTTTTAATCAAGTCTTCCTTCAAACCCTAAAAGGAAAGACTAGCCGGGATTAATTACACGCTACAAGTTCGCCAATCTTTCAGCCAGGCCAGTGTCGGTACTTTGAGGGAGGTCCCCCGTGCTTTCGCACGAACCTAATTAAAGTAAACCTCATTTTCCCAGGGGCGTAACCCCGTTAACACCTTTCTAGACACCTACTTGATCGACTAATTGTAATGTATAAAACTCTCCCAGGAGTAACTCTTACTCGCAGCGGGTATCGGGATCCAACTATCTCATAGAAGGTATGCAATCTCATTGCAAATTTCAACACTTGAAATTCCCAATAATATTTTACCCCTAGTACTTATGACCTTAACTAAGGTCAACATATCATAAGCACTAGTCAAGTTCTACCCGTCATTTCATGATTAATCAGACCCACCCTACATGACCCTCAACTATGGTCGACATAATCACATGAATGTCCTAACTAATCGTATCATATGCTGTGTAGGAAGACATCACTTAGCTACCGTACACTATGCCTCAACTAAAGTCGACATACGCAGCACGAATACCAAGTACTCTACTTCCTAAAATGACGGAGGGCCGCGCTAGGTTTTTAAGAAAACCCTTTGCGTAATGAACTTGATATCGTTGTAGAATCGAGTGATTTTAAATGGAGTGTTTTTGAGGCTTTTCTAGTTTTGCTAAAGGGGTCACTCCCGGTGAAGGGATCGTCGGCCCTTTCCTCATTGAATAAGGTGAGGGAAAAATCATATATATCACTGTGCAAAGCAGAAACTATAGAAGCAATCAAAAGACAAACCGAGGGTTGTAGCATTTGCCAGTTATTGCTAAAGGAGTCACTCCCGGTGAAGGGATCTCGGTCCTTTCCTTATCGAATAAGGTGCTGGATGTTCTACAAGGAACACCGCTATGCAAAGCAAGAACTAGAGCTACCAGTTTTTAAAACAAGTTTCTACAACATCTTAGGTTTCTTTTATTTCATTAATCTCATTAATGAAGTCCCATTTTAATTATGCTTCACAAGCATCTCTTTTGAAACGAAATCTGCAATATAACATATATCTCATATATATAATATAAACATTCGTCACAGGCAGTAATATGATCTCATCACAGAACATTGCAGTAGAAGAACATATATAAAATATTGGATATACTAGGACGTCCGTGTTTTCAATACGAGCCTGTATAAAACACGGATTCCACGGTCGCGATGAATAGCCAAACCCACATCCCTAGACCCCTACGAGAGCGGCAAGTAACACTGCCAATTCTAGGGTTAGGAGACCCGGTCTCGACTCCTCGAGATGGTCTCCCACTGGACCCTAGAACCCGGTTACTTGTGCTCCCCGCCTTGGGTCTTCCTAATGCGGAAAAGTAAATAATATACAACGGTGACATCTTCCGCTACCTGGAAGTGCCCCAATAAAAGAATATTACATACAAATGAATTTTACATGAATGAAAAAGAAAAACTCTCATCTCACATAAAACCCCCCGGCTATTCAAAAGCGACGATCCAATACAACATATCACAGCAACACATAATATCTCATATCATCAACGTAAGCACGTATGCGTATCCCGATTGTCGTTGATGTATAGCAACGAAGCCGGCGATACACCACATACTACGCTTACGGTCAAAGAAAAGAAAGTGTAAAACTACAACAGTTGGAATCCGCAACCTCCTTAGACATCACATGCCTAACCAAATGAATTCCTTATAAACCCCGCATTTTAATCTCATTATCGAAAACTCTTTTCAATATCAAGTCGGGCAATTCAACAAGATTCCCGACGTCCTGATCGAATGCTCGTCGCAAACTTTAGTAGACGGCCGCACCCCCGATACCGTCGACGAAGTGCACCAAGACGGAACACCGCTACCGGGAGCACCCGAACGGATGCTTTCGGCGACGGGGTTCTCCTACAGTCACTTGGTCGGGGCTATAGGGCGTGGCTGTCTATTAAGTTTACCCGGCGAGTATCCGCGTACACTATGTGATTGCGACGGACTTTTGATCACATCAAAATTCCGTGGCAACCGATCATCTGAGACTAAACTGCTATGTTTATAATATTCAAATTAGTTATCTCATAACTACCTGTGGATTCCAAATATTGTATCACATTCCAGATAAATAGAAAAAGTTAAACTTTCCGATCGAATCATCAAACACCCAAGATTTCCCCAATGTATCTCAACACTTGAAATCAGTTTAAAAACATCCATCACATGCCACAGTACCAATGGTCCAGCCGTAGAAGGGTCAAGCCAACGCCTCACATGTGGCACGCCGTACTGCCCCAAACCCTAAGGTTCAAAGGGCAGTTCAAGACGGTCACATAATCGAGTTAAGGTTTGTTGTCTTCTAGAGGGTCCACCGAGTTACTTGCATGACTTAGAACATTCTTAAACACGAGAAAAAAAAATCCAACTTTTGAAAAATTTTCCGACAGGGGAAAAAGTGAGTTATTGATATCCGTTCGAACTTTTTTAACAGTTTCTAAAAGTTATCCGGAAAACCACATAGACAAAATCTGATACTCCGATCGAAACACCGAATCTCCAAAACAACCCCAGAAAATTCAACTTTTGAATAAATATTAAAAATTCCCAGAAAATCCAGCATAATAAAATAGGAGTTACTGTGCAAACAGGGAATGATGACGTCATCAATGTGCCGCGGAACCGCCGCAGAAGGCATGCTTCTGCCGCGGTTCCGCCGCACGTTTTACTGTTCATTGAAAACTTTTTGCACCGTAATTCTTAGAATTCCCTGCTGAATTTTTTAAGCATTTTTAATGTCGAAAAATCCCAGTTTTTAGAAAATTTCCAGAGAGCATGTTTCGGGTTAGGTTTTTGGTTCGATCGGACTTCAAACTCCGTCTACACTTCGCCTAAAGCTCTAGCTTGGCTCTGATACCACTGTAGGGTTGCTAGGCACGCGCACAAGGGTCTACGAGGCATCAACCATGCCCGATTAAAAATTTAGCCGTGCCGAACAACCCGAATACGGAACTTTAAACTAGAGATTAGGCGAAAACTATCATGTTAACAACTTTAACACTAAGTGAGAGGGATTACAACCTTTGTACATCCGGTCCTTCACTTCATATGCTCCGTGTTGTGGTCCCTTCGCTGCGATCATCAGGATCCGGACTCTCGAGAGGTTCCACGAAGAGAAAGATGCAACCTTTGCTTCCGATCTTCGATACTAAGATGATCTACCTTGAAGTTTCTTTGACACAAGCTAACACTCATGAAATGATGTGAATACCCTCATCTAAATGGCAAGGGAAGATGAGGATGATGAAGTAGGATTTTTTCTCTCTTTATTTATATTTTTCTCACAATTATTCATCACTTTGGAAAAATCTAGCAAGCGTTTTCATGAAAGAATGAAGGAAGAAGAAGATGAACAATATTGAATCCTTTTGTGATGAATAGGAAAAGAAATGATATGATGAATAATGTAACCATGGTCAAACTAACCCTTGTAGAGATTTGACTAAGGTTAAAGGTTTGGTTAGGTTAAGGAAATATCTAGCATAATATCTTAACAAAGACAAAGAAAGAAAGCTTCTAGAAACTTCTAGAAAACCTTAACCCTAATCAAACCCTAACCATGTTTAATCTCTACTAAACAAGTTGCATTATTTATCATATCATGTTACAATATTATATATCACATATATAATATTTATCGTAACAAAATAAAATAATACAATTAACATATATCGCATATATATCAATGTATTATCCGAGTGAGAAAAAGAATCTTTTAGTGAGCAAATATTAGTTAATGTAATTTAATATATCATATATATTATTATACATTAAATTATCGAATCAACACTTGATCCGACAATCCGGCTATATCGCATATAACCGGCTAATATTTATCCGTACCGATTCATCGAATCAACACTTGATCCGATGACCCGGCTGATATCAAATATCGCGAGAACATAATACGGTATCACATATCGCATTATCCTCGGTCCCGCACATATCACATATGTGCTCCTACTCCGTTTTGCCTGAGCCAAGAAACCTCTGTGTAGGACTCTAAAGAATCGTCAATACGCCGGCAGTAGGTGATGATCA
The DNA here is from genome assembly GCA_030015575.1 of Agapanthus africanus. NCBI lineage: Eukaryota > Viridiplantae > Streptophyta > Magnoliopsida > Asparagales > Amaryllidaceae > Agapanthus > Agapanthus africanus. The sequence continues at coordinate 559,577,771 of JASDDO010000022.1, read as the reverse complement.
TATCAAACACCCATAAGCTGCAAGCGGTCAGCTAAACGTAACAGCTACCCAGGTATTGAGCGCTCAGAAGATCAACAAGCAAGCCTGTAAATTCTCCTGTGAATCCAAACAGTAACACTCCCGTACAGTCCGGTCTCGTCGTCTGATATGTCGCATATCTCGCCTAGGGGTGGTAAACGTCAGACCCCAGTAGCTCGATAAGTCGTGTCGATATGAGGTCTATAACAGTTCGAGAAACTACTGATAACACTTACCAGTAAATCTCAGCAACCCTGACCAGGGATTTCCGGTTATAGCCAATCGAACACAGCACAACATCAACTCCCTATACCGGGAGAGACGAATCCCCTCCTATCGCTCATTGCCTCCATGTGATTCGGGACTGTACCCAAAAGCTATCTTTTTGCACGCCCTCTTGGACGTGGTATGATGGAAATCAAAGCACAGTGGGAATCACACAAGACTCTATGACGATCTCGGGTCAACAGACTACTCTGTACCAGTGTCACCGGAGAACTGCCATCTGACGTATAGTATAATACCATCTGGGAGTTCTCGGCGAGTCCGTCCAGTGTACCCAGTCTCCAATGAGCACCCGTACACCATCCTTGATGTCAAACACCGATGGATATGGGATCATCCATCGCCCATCATATGGGTCAAGATGCGTATACGCTAGTCTACTCTGGTGCATCGATGCTCTGTCTCGATACACCCACGACTAGGAACAATTATAGGATGTACTCGTCGACTACCGTGGCCCCACTAGTATGATCTCATCATAGTCCCAGTAGTCGAGTACATATCCTAAGGGCTTTATCAACATGTAATATAGAGACAATTAGAGTACATGTTAAGATAAAGTACAGCCAGATAGCATACTATCATGTCGAGCAAGAAAGTCCTCCCTATATATGTCCTAGCATCCACTACAATATACATCGTATGTACAGTAATGGCCTCTAGGGCATACATATAACTAACAGGAATGTCGTCAGCGAACAATCGCTCGGTAATCCCAAAGATAAGGGAGAAATAGAATAGACAAAGAGAGAAAGTAGCATTTAAAGTTATATTATATGGTTAACGCTGTTGTTTGTAGCTTGGTACAGAAAGATGCCAGTGTATACGAGAGAAATCTCTATATGCCAAAAACTAGGGCAACAGGAGTACAAGGATCCATTTATGCCACGGTACAACAGCAACGGAAATACAGGTTAGGTGTCTTAAGTTATGCAGTCTCGTGCCACTTCTAACACCTTCCGTACCAATCTATCCCTTAAACCCCGTGATTTCTTGATTGTATTGTTTGTATTGTATTGCAACTTGTATTGTCTTGTAATATAGATTGTATAAATGGATGACTTGCCGAGACCATGATATCAGTAAAATGGAAGTAATTGGAGTATCATGGATGTAACTGGAGAATCATGTAAATGGAAGTATATCCATGGTTCGGTTCAGTCAATATAGATTAAATAGTTTGAACAGATTGAATATATGGATTCATATTGAATTCTTATATTGTAGATTGTACTTGAATCATATTCAAGTCAGATTATTTATAATGAGACTCAGTCTGAGTCAGAACAATTATAAAAGAAATTGAAGTCCTGAATTAGGTTTTGATGTTATCGGTAACCGCTGCACATGGACGGTAGGATTTGTGTCTTTTTCAAATACGATTACCGTGTTGATAACACCGTTTATTAAGTTGTCTACCTTAAATAGGCAAGCACCCATATCTCCGACTCCCTGAGGCTCAAGAGACCGGTCCCGCTTAAACCTATATTTACTAGGGTCCTTAGGGTAATTTATAAAACTTGAGGGGGTTATATATAAAAATATTTTTATATAATTTTCAAAATACAACCCAAGTATTTAATTATCGTTTTTAGAGTTGTCATAAATGTAGATTTTATATTTGTCACATTTCTAATGAAAATAAGCTAATTTCATAATATATGGTATTTAATTGTAATATTGAACTTGTATGGAATTTCATGGTATTATCATGTAAAGTGATTATTCTGATTTAGAAAAGTTGGAATATTTATATTATCACAGAAATAGATATTTTGATAATACATACATATACATACATACATATATATATATATATATATATATATATATATATATATATATATTTATATAAAAATAAATTTAATATATTATATTTCTAGAAATCTCATTTTCTTAAGATATTTGTATTTTTAAATCTCTCGAGACCGAATGCTCTTTGCGGAGGTCTGCATCTTGCACAACTAAGCGCGAGGATGTGTGATAATCCGTACCATCCCGAACGGGTTCCCCAAATGGGTTGTAGCGGCGCTTTGCAAAGATTTGTAAAAATACGTAATCTTATAGAAAACGGTTTTAAAAGTTAAAGGTAGTTTTGTGTAAAATGGTATTTCCCGAATCTATTTTTCCCAATAGGTATTGTGTTGTGTTTCATATGTATGTTGTGAGGAGGTAGGTCATTACCTCGTGATCTATTTAAATGTATAACAAAATTAATGATGTTTTTAAGTCGAAACTAAACTACATGGTAGTTTACTGAAAAAGTACGATAAAAATTGAAATATACATTCTTTTGAAATGGAATTTGTTCCATAGATTTTGTTAATGATTAATAGTCAAGATGTAAGAGTTTTGTATGGTTATTTTAAGGAAAATTGAACTTTACAAAGAAAACCGAATCGGAAGTCGGATTTAACTCCGCTTCCGTCGGGTTTTAGTAAAAGAAGTTTTAAGAATAGATTAGAGAAGAAGGAGGTGGGACTTATGGGTTTAGATTCAAGAGAAGAGAGAGAGGAAGACGTAGGAGGCGCCGATGAGTCGTTTCGTCGCCGGGAGCTCATAGGGTCGTCGTCGGAAAATTGCCGGAGTTTCGCCCTTCGCTAACTCCAATTGCACACTAAAATTCTAGAGAGTTTTCTTGAGAGTTTGGATAGAATTGTGAATGAGGGGGGTGTGCTTAGGGGTGGTATTTATAGAGTAATGCTAGGGTTTAGGATAGATGAAAAGTTGTATTGAAAATGTAATAAAAATTGTATTAAAAATATGGTTTAATGGGGTTTTAAATGGATTTTAAAGGCTTTGGAAATGTGCAGGTGTTTTAAACTATGCTGGAGTTACCAGAATGCAAAAATACAGAGGGTCAAAGAAGAGACTCGGCCGATCTGACTAATCTCGGCCGGCGGCGGCGGGCCGAGTCACGGCGAGTCAGGCCGGGGCTCGCTGTCGTGGGTCGCTCGTCTGTTGGTCTACTCCCTGAGACAGTTTGCTTTATATGTGAAGTGGGGGTTTTACAAGTTATGCACGTGTAGACCCTTGGACTTTTAAAAATTTAAAAGAAAACAATATTAAAAAATAATGTAGGGGATGGGATTTGAACTCTAGTGCTTTGGTTCAGCAGTGCAAGGTCTTGCCAATGAGCTACAAGCTCCTTCTTGCTATTAAGAAGCAAAACAAACTTATAACTTGTGCTCAGGCAAAAGTACCCCTTTCTGTATTTTTTTGAAAAATTGTACAGAAAGTTGTACATAATGTTTAGGGTTGTTACACTTCGCCTTCAATTTTACTCGGCTGTTAGACTATCCCTTTCCCCTTTCCATCGTTCTACCGCGATTCTCCACCGAAAGTGCAGAAGTTCCTGAACTCCCACTCACGACCTTTCTCCGCATCTCATCGTTTAATATGCAACTCACCACATCATTAAACATGAAAATTCCTGAGTTAGAGTTGCTAACCTCTATAACTAGATTCTCCCAACTCTCTGGTAATGAACAAAGGAATAACAGGGCCTGAATTTCGTCTTCAAAAACGATCGGGACAGATTCTAACTAGCTCGTCACGCTACTGAACTCGGTCAGGTGCTCCGTCACCGAACCGCTCTCAGCCATCTTCATGTTGAAAAGCTTCTTCATTAAAAAATATCTTGTTTGATGTCAAAAGCTTTTCATTCAACTTCACTAACACCGTCATTAGTGCCATGGTTGTCTTCTCCTTTGAGATTTTAAAGGCCATTTGCGGAGTCAACGACAATCTAATCGTCATCAGGGCTTTTCTATTCAAAAGGTTCTACGCCTCATCGGTCATCTTCTCGAGCTTTTTTCCTAGTAACTGAAGATACAGGTCTTTTTCGTACGGTTAGTTCTCGATTTGCATGCGCCACCAATCATAGATGTGACCATTGAATTTTTCAAGCCTTATTTTATCCTCCACCATCTTTCGACTAAATCGCATTAAACTCAACTTCTCCCCCTTGATCTGAAACTGCCATAATTAAGAAACTGTCATAAAATACTCCTTAATTAAGAATCTGTCATAATTATGAAACTTCCATAAGACACTCCTTAATTAAGAAATTATGGTTTTGGTAAAATCTGATATAGCTTGTGTGCACGTCCAGACATCTGCCTGAAGTTTTTCAATAATTTCAACACAATCAATTCCCCTGACTCCACCTTGATCGATCTACTGCCACTCCAACTCTCATCATATCTAACATTCTTCTATAAGACCTCTCTATTGCACTTCTACTTGACACCACATCTATCACCATCTTGCAAACTCGACTCCGATGGTATGCCATCCGCTTTGATACAAATTATTAGGAAAAATCCCATCCCTAGCTAGCTTTCAACCACGTAAGATGATAAGCCTGGAGAAGAAGAAACAACCTTAATATGGTTTGACCAAACTCGACCTAATGCATAAGGAAAATATGAAGATTCTTTTATCATGCATAATTATAAATATACCACTTAATCTTCTTCACTCTCTTATATCCGCTTTCTTGATTGCAATCTTTTATAACTTGCATATATAGCTGTTATGTTAAAAGCTTTTACCAATAGGCTAACAGTGGCACTCATAACATAATTTAGTTATGTCTATCTCATGAACAGGCACTACATTGAGTTTTCGTCTTTTATCACTTTTCTCTTTCAATTCTATAGAGATAAGTTCAAATTCATTGTCTAACTTTTGGGCTGCAAGCTGGCGATGGTGGACAAGGAAGCAAAACAAACATAACGTTCATTGACCAAACCCTAGCCACTACTAGAACCACACAAACTTTGTTGCGTATATAATGACAAAATTGCTTTTAATTAATTAGCACTTAAATCTTTTGTATGTTAAGCCTCGTGAAAATTTTACTATTTTGTCACAGTTTGATTCTGTAGGCACACATGCACTCAAAGTATGGATTTAAATTGAGAACTAGCTCAATATAATATAAATTTGAAGAATGCATCACACAGACACGGGCGGAGCCAGAATATTTGGCTAGGTATGATAGAATATGCACTATAAAAATTATCTGCGATGGCATATGCAAAGCACGTGCAAGTAAAGATTAAACAAATTCATTGATTTAAAAGGACCAAGAACATATAATACAACATGCAAAGCGAGTGCAAGCAAAGATTAAACAAATGCATTGATTTGAAAAGACCAAGAACATAAAATACAATATTCTCCAATTATCATAACATATACGGAACATTGAAATCGAATATTTGTTCATCTTAGTTTTTTTGGTTTCATGATGATGTAATTGTAAAAAGATAATTCTATTAAAAAACTGATTGATTGATTAGAACTAGGTTGCCTACGATTTGAGATCTATATATTATTATCATTATTTATTTTTGTAGATTAATTAATTCTATATTAGCAAAAGCAAGCATATATTAAGGTCCAAGGTTATTTCATGACGATTTGTGTCATATATATTATTGAATATTCAAATAATTGATACAACTAATATGGTATCAGAACATATATAATAAAATGAGTAATACTTTACATATCGGGCTTGAAATCCCTCCACAATCGATCCAAGGTACAAAATGGTATAACCCTCAGCACCTAAAAATGGGAATAAGTGCATTCTCATGAACTCGAACTATGCACATCAATGATGGAGTTTTGAGCACTTACAAGGAGGCAAACTTTCAGGTTAGGTATTATTTAAAAATCAAATTTAAATATAGATTAAACATACACTACACTTACCGACGTACACACTATACTAAAATAGGAGGTTGTCTCTACGGATAACGACATCCGTAGGGGCAGATTTAGTTTGACCCTACGGATTAATCCGTAGGGCCAAAAGGTTGCCCCTACGGTCCTTACATATTTATTTAAAAATATTAAATCTTAAATTGTTGTTTACCCCTACGGAGCCGCAAACCAAGAACCTACAGACTTATCCGTAGGGGCATCTAAATAGGGATTTAAGTAAAAAGGCACAGATCGATCCCTACGCTGATTATCTCTAAATATTATTTTCTCACTGCGCGCGAACCCAAATTCCCAAACCCTTGTTCCCGCCGATCGCCGTTCTCGTCGTTGCCACCGCCTGCTTCTTCCTCATCTCCGTTTTCGCCGTCGCCTCTTTTCGTCGTCGCCTCCGATCGATCGTCGTCTCTGCACAGGTTAGGAAATATTCAATTAAACAAATTTTTGATTGTTTTAGGGCTATGGTTCATGGTTTGGGTACCGATGAGGCATCGGTTGGGGTTAGCATCAGGGCTAGGGCTGGGGCTGGGGCTGGGGCTGGGGCTGGGGCTGCGGTTGGGGTTGGGGTTCGGCAGGTGGTTGGGGTTGGGGTTGGGGTTGGGGTTAGGGTTGGGGTTGGGGCTGGTGGTAGGGTTAGGGTTAGGATTGGGGTTGGGGTTAGAAACCACTTCTTGACATTATTAATAGCAAAGCTTAATTCATCTATGAGGATTCCAATTTCCAAGGACCAAAGAAAGTAAAATGTTTTGATACAGGAGATCATAATGATATATTTTACAAGGAGCAACATATATAAATCATTCAATGGTTATAACCGCTCATTGGTTAATTTGGTGTGAAATCTTTGAAATTAGTATACTTAACGGTTATAAGATGCCGGTATGGCCCGAACCAAGACTAACTCTACAAGCGTGTCGGATGCTGATAAGCCAGTCAATAAGTAAAGGGTGTTATGAGCAATTAACCTTGACTTCATTTCTTGTTTCTTTTTCTGTAAATTTGATAGATATATCATGAAAACAAACCTTTAATTGAGATCAAGATAAGCTCTATGACGCGAGAAACCAACGACATTATCTTAGAATTGTGGTTGTCGAATTTGTTAAGGAAGTAGTCTATAAAAGAGAAGGGGGCAGGTCACTGCTTGCATCCTCCATTTGAGGGTGCCGAGAACTAGAAGCTCCGTTCTTTGTATAGTTTTACCTTCAAATATGTACTTGGCCTCACCAATCTTACCCCCGACAGCCGGAACACACACATACAACAAGAATGCACAACAAACGCATAATTAGAGAGTGATTCGAGATGTTCAAGTTAAAACCAATATATGATACTCGATGATAATATGAAACCTTCATATTCTCATCGATACTCATATATGAAACTAAAAGCGCCACTTAGTCCCCGTCTATCGGTTAACATACGTGCGATGTTCGTCGTGACATAGAACTATACGAAGATTGTTAAATATCGGACGGTATAGCTCGATACTAACAACCGTCGTATAGTCTATGCGACGAGAAAATTCAATCGTATGGTAACCGATAGATTTGTCCCGTGTGGACAAGTTAGGAATGTATAAAGCAAACACCTTCATTCACTTGTGTTTTCATTCGTTTCGAGATATTTCGTCGGTACCTTTCCGCTGGTTCTCCATGTACAAAGATAGATTAGATGTTCATTTCAACGTTGTTTCACAACTTTGAAATGATTATCTATTCTATTACAGTGTACTCGGAGAACAGCGGGGAGGTGCTGCCGAAATTTACTGGAAACGGTTGAAAGCACAAGTGATGGGTGTTCGCTCTATACATTCTTAATGGGATAGAAGCCTTACCCCCGACAGCCGGAACACACACATACAACAAGAATACACAACAAACGCATAATTAGATAGTGATTCGAGATGTTCAAGTTAAAACCAATATATGATACTCGATGATAATATGAAACCTTCATATTCTCATCGATACTCATATATGAAATTAAAAGCGCCACTTAGTCCCCGTCTATCGGTTAACATACGTGCGATGTTCGTCGTGACATAGAACTATACAAAGGTTGTTAAATATCGGACGATAAAGCTCGATACTAACAACCGTCGTATAGTCTATGCGACGAGAAAATTCAATCGTATGGTAACCGATAGATTTGTCCCGTGTGGACAAGTTAGGAATGTATAAAGCAAACACCTTCATTTACTTGTGTTTTTATCCGTTTCGAGATATTTCGTCGGTACCTTTCCGCTGGTTCTTCGTGTACAAAGATAGATTAGATGTTCATTTCACAGCTTTGAAATGATTATCTATTCTATTACAGTGTACTCGGAGAACAGCGGGAGGTGCTGCCGAAATTTACTCGAAACGGTTGAAAGCACAAGTGATGGGTGTTCGCTCTATACATTCTTAATGGGATAGAAGCCTTACCCCCGACAGCCGAAACACACACATACAACAAGAATACACAACAAACGCATAATTAGAGAGTGATTCGAGATGTTCAAGTTAAAACCAATATATGATACTCGATGATAAGATGAAACCTTCATATTCTCATCGATACTCATATATGAAACTAAAAGCGCCACTTAGTCCCCGTCTATCGGTTAACATACGTGGGATGTTCGTCGTGACATAGAACTATACGAAGGTTGTTAAATATCGGACGATATAGCTCGATAATAACAACCGTCGTATAGTCTATGCCACGAGAAAATTCAATCGTATAGTAACCGATAGATTTGTCCCGTGTGGACAATTTAGGAATGTTTAAAGCAAACACCTTCATTCACTTGTGTTTTCATCCGTTTCGAGATATTTCGTCGGTACCTTTCCGCTGGTTCTCCGTGTACAAAGATAGATTAGATGTTCATTTCAACGTTGTTTCACAGCTTTGAAATGATTATCTATTATATTACAATGTACTCGGAGAACAGCGGGGAGGTGCTGCCGAAATTTACTCGAAACGGTTGAAAGCACAAGTGATGGGTGTTCGCTCTATACATTCTTAATGGGATAGAAGCCTTACCCCCGACAGCCGGAACACACACGTACAACAAGAATACACAACAAACACATAATTAGAGAGTGATTCGAGATGTTCAAGTTAAAACCAATATATGATACTTGATGATAATATGAAACCTTCATATTCTCATCGATACTCATATATGAAACTAAAAGCGCCACTTAGTCCCCATCTATCGGTTAACATACGTTCGATAATTTATTCTTTTCAACGACAAACGCACACACAAACCATATACACGGATTTTCTCCTTTGTCAGTAACTATCCCGTTCTTATATTTCTCAATATAGTCACCATAACCTACAATTTATATGTTATACAGTCTAACATGGCCCATGAGTACGTCAGAGTTAAGGACTGGATGTATGTGGATTTGCAACAACGTATGAAACCTAAGTTTGTCGCAGGAGTTGCTGCTTTCATTGAATTTGCACGCGCACATAATAAGATCATAATAGAGAAGATTTTCTGTCCGTGAGATAGATGTGGCAATAAGTACTGGCAGAAGGTAGAATTGAAAGAGCTTCATATTATAAAATATGGGCTTACTAGACTTTATACAACTTGGAAATATCACGGGGAAGGAGAAGAATGCAGTAATGCGGCAGAAGAAGAAGGAGAACACGATAATGCGGCAGGAGAAGAAGAAGAATTCGGTAATCCGGCAGAAGGAGAAGACGGTAATTTATTTCCATCAAAAGAAATGGAGGATATGGTAGAGGCTGCCTTATGTGAATCTATTCGTACCGAAGATGACATTCCTTCCGGTCAAGGATCGCGTGCGGATAAATATGAAAATTTCATGAATGATTCTAGAAAACCAATTTATGAGAATGCGAAGTATTCCACCCTCTCATGGTTCGTCCAACTTTTCCAGATTAAGTGCCTAAATGGATGGAGCAACAAGTCATTCACAATGCTTTTTTCGTTCTTGAAAGATTCTATGCCCCCGGGAAATAACGTGCCCGACAGCTGGTACGGAGCGCAGAAGATGATGTCTGATTTGGGTCTAAAGTGCGAGAAGATTCAAGCATGTCCTAAAAATTGCGTGTTGTACCGAAAAGAGAATTCAGATTTGAAAGAGTGTCCAACATGCGGAGAGACCAGGTATAAGCCGAAAGATTCTGATAAGAAGCCTGATATACCTGTCAAGATAGCACGATACTTTCCCATAACACAGAGGCTACAGAGGCTATTCAGGTGCAAGAAAACAGCCGAGGCAATGATTTGGCATCACCGTGCTCCTCCAAGTAAAGATGGAAAAATGAGCCATCCAAGAGATTCACCGGCATTGAAGGATTTCGATAGGAGGCACGCAATATTCAGTAGTGATCCTCGCAATGTCCGGCTCGGACTGGCTACTGATGGCTTCTACCTATTCAACTATATGGCTGGAAGTCACAGCACATAGCACGTTGTAATGATAATTTATAATCTGTCGTCTTGGTTGGCTATGGACCAATCATACTTTATGATGCCTCTTCTTATCGACGGACCAAACTCACCGGGGAACAATATCGACGTCTATCTCCGACCTCTGATCGAGGAGTTGAAATCTTTGTTCATTGATGGTGTAGAGACATATGATGCAAACACAAATACAATCTTCATACTGCGTGCGGCTTTAATGTGGACAATTAATGACTTTCCTGCGTATGAAATGCTATCAGGTTGGTCCGTACATGGTCACAAAGCATGTCCTCATTGCCATGAACACACAACATCGAAATTTTTGAATTTTAGCAGGAAGATTTGTTATTGAAAGGTTCCTAGGCACCCTATAGAGGTCTCACAAGGCATCAACCATGCCAATTTCAAAAATTATGGGTGCCGCGAAACCCTAACGCGGATCTTAGACTAGAATTCTAGGCGAAAAACAAAACTAGTTAACATATTAACTAAAGGTTAGATGCTACAACCTTTGTAGATCCGGTTATCCTCTTCCTTGGCTCCACGTAGGCATCCTCTCGCTGTCCATCTCGATTCCCAAACTCGAACGTCGGCTTCACCGGAGAATAGGGCGGACTAGGTCGTCGGCTTCATGCCGAAGATGATCTACGTCGAGGCATCGCAAGTTCAAGCTCCGACTTCATCAAGTGGTGAAACTTGTGAAGAAAACACCCAAAACAACTTGGCAAGAGGTAGAGGGTGAAGAAATAGGAGGTGGGTTCACTTTAGAATTGGATTTCTCACTTTGGATCTCAAGTTGCCATTGATGGCATCAAGCTTTCTTCAAGAAGAAGATGATGAAGAAGAAAGAAAAGAATATGATAAGTTCTTTTAAAATGAAAAGAAAAATACATACTTATCATAATCTAACAAGGGTTAAGTGTAGAGAATAAACCATGGTAAGTGGATGGGTTAGGGTTAAGCATGAAGACAAGAATGGTTAAGAAGTCAAAGCTTCATGAAGCTTCAACTAAAAGACAAACTTCTCCACCATTCTTATCAAATTCTTTTCCAAATAAATAAATGAACAAATAAATAAATAAATTAATATGCAAAACCCTAATTATCAAATTAACCATGGTTTAATTCTATATACTTAACCAAATGATCAAGTATCATCAAACATGATACATATATATATGTGCATAAAAGTATATCACATATACAACTTGCACATCAAGTGAGAAAATCCATATAAAGTGAACCAATACTAGTTAATGCAAAGTAATATATCAAATATATATATAATTATACATTAAATCATTAAATCAACATTTGATTCAATGATTCGGTCATGTCGCACATAACCGACTAGTATTCAATGTATCGATTTATCGAATCAATGATTCGATAACTAGGTCATATCGAATATAACCAATCGAAACATTTATCGCGAGAATGAAATGCAGTATCACATACGCGCATTATTCTCGGTCCCGCACATATCTCATATGCGCTCCTATTTCGTTTCGCTTGAGCCAGGAAACCTCTGTGTAGGACTCTAAAGACTCGTCAATACGCCGGTAGCAGATGATGATCATATCAAGCACCCACAAGCCGCAAGCGGTCTGCTAAACGTAACAGCCATCCGGGTATTGAGCGATCAGAAGATCGACGAGCTAGCCCGCTCACACTCCTGTGAATCCAACCAGTAACACTTACCGTACAGTCCGGTCTGTTCGTCTGATATGTCGCATATCAAGTCTAGGGGTGGTAAACGTCAGACCCCAATAACCGATAAGTCGTGCCGATGTGAGGCTCATAACGGGTCGAGAAACTACTGGTAACACTAACCAGTAAATCTCTGATCAGCCCTGGCCAGGGACTTCCCTGTTACGGCCAATCGAGCACAGCGCAACATCAACCCCCAATATCGGGAGAGACGAAACCCCTCCTATCGCTCATTGCCTCCATGTGACTCGGGACTGTACCCAAAGACCACCGTTTTGCACGCCCTCATGGACGTGGTAAGGTGGAGATCAAAGCACAGTGGGAATCACACAAGACTCTATGACGATCTTGGGTCTACAGACTAACCTGTACAAGTGTTACCTGAGAACTGCCATCTGACGTGAGGTATAATACCATCTGGGAGTTCTAGGTGAGTCCGGCCAGTGTACCCAGTCTCTACTGAGCACCCATATACCATCTCTGATTTCAAACACCAATGGATATGGGATCATCCATCGCCCATCTCATGGGTCGAGAAGCTTATACGCTAGTCTACTCTGGTATATCGATGCCCCGTCTCGATACACCTACGACTAGGGACCTTGAAGGATGTACTTATGGACTACCATGTCCCCACTAGTATGATCTGCATCATAGTCCAGGTAGTCAAGTACACATCCTAAGGGCTTTACCAACATGTAACTATAAGACAGTATAAAGAGACAAGTGTACATGTTAAGATAAAGTGCAACCATATAGCATACTATCATGTCGAGCAAGAAAGTCATCTCTATATATGTCCAAGCATCCAATATAATATACATCATCTGTACAATACTGGCCTCTAGGGCATACATACAACTAACAGTTATTGCGGCCATCGACGTTTCCTACCTCCAGACCACCCCTATAGGTTAGACACGGTTCACTTTGATGGTCATCAGGAGCTTCTTGGACCTCCATCCCCATTGTCCGGAGAGGACGTGACTGCTCAATGGGATGGTTACAATAATGTGACCTTCGGGATGGATCCGACGAAACAGGTCAAACCACCATTTTGGAACAAGTTAAGCATTTTCTTCAAGCTTCCGTACTGGTCAACAAATTTAGTGCGTCATTATCTGGACGTCATGCATATAGAGAAGGGAGTATCAGAGCACATACTTAACTTGCTTCTTTGTAAAGACGGGAAATCGAAAGACAGCCTGAATGCTCGGATGGATCTACAGGAGTGGGGAATAAGAAGTGAATTGCACTCTAGACCGGTAGCGGGTAAACCGGGCAGCTTTGTACTTTCCAATGCCGCTTATCATATGTCAAAACCGGAGAAGAAAAGATTCCTGCAGGTGTTGCATGATTTGAAAGTTCCCACAGGTTTCTCAGGATCATTCAGCAAGAAAATAAAAATTGTGAAAGGCAAGATCGATGGGCTGAAAAGTCATGATCACCATGTTATCTTGGAGCACCTTCTTCCATTAGCCCTCAGGACTTCTCTCCCCGAATCGGTTGGTCTAGTAATCAACGACCTATGTTGTTTTTTCAGAGAGTTGTGTGCTAAAACACTGGAGGTTGTGACGCTGGATAAACTAGAAAATTCTATTGCGTTGATACTTTGCAAGTTTGAGCGTATTTTCCCACTGTCATTCTTCGATATCATAATACACTTGACGGTTCATCTTGCAACTGAGGCTCTTTCAAGGACCGGCAAAACTCTCTAATGCTGATGATCAAACGTTGCTTCGGGGTTAGACCACTCTACGGAACCCCTTTGGACGACTGCTCTGTGCTTGCCGGTATCTTTCGTTTAACGCACGGATGAACTGAAGTCCTTCTTTGTTGTTAAGTTAGCCGGACCGGTACAATATCGATGTATGTATCCCGTCGAGAGGTACGTGTAATTTTTCGTTTCGCACAATTTATAAATTTATTGTTGTCCTGTATGCCCATATTTATTTATTCAACATATTTTCATTAGGTACCTCTATACTCTTAAAAAGTATATACGCAATAAAAATCGACCAGAGGGTTCAATCATGCAAGGTTACCACATTTTGTTCCCGCTATCTGGACAAGAACATTGAGATAAGACTTAACCGGCCTCGAAGAATTCAAGACGGGCCATATGGTAAAGCCGAGTATAAGAGGGTAGACACTATGTTTATCAACAAGATATACCGATTTATCTTGCTTAATTGCGCATGTCTTGAACAAATTAGAGAGTAAGTTTTTTGGATTAATTGTTATATTTTTGTTTGTGTGTGTATGAAATGATATAATATTAATGTCACCATTATTTGTCAAAAACAGAATTCATTTTAACGAGGTACGTGAGGGGCATCCTGATTGGAACGAAGAACGATTGGAAAAATATCATCAGGATAATTTTTGTGATTGGGTCACAGATCATGTAAGTTATTCGAATAACATTTTATTTCTATCAGTTTTAATCTAAACTTGTATCGTTTTGTATTTTTCGTAAAATTTGTTTTGTTAGATCCATGATCCGAACTTGTCTGCATCATTTGAAAGTGATTCAAGATGTTTAGCTCAATTTCCTAGTATGGAGGTTGCATATTACAAAGGATTTGGTGTCCTTGGAAACAAATTCAAAGTTAAGGATATAGAAACATCTAGAACCACTCAGAATAGTGGGATTGCGACGGTAGGATCGGACGGTGTGATTTATTATGGGTACTTAAATTGTATACTCGGCATCCACTATCCCGGACGATCAGAACCCTTTTATATATTCCAATGTACTTGGTACGATATGCGAACCGATACGGATAAGTGGAGAAGCAATCTTGGGACTTGGAAAGATGAATATGGATTGACCAGTGTGAACACACTTCGATTTTACGGTCAGGAAGATCCGTTTATCTTTCTGAACCAAGCGTTCCAAGTATACTACTCACAGTGTTTGAAGCATCCGGGATGGAGTGTTGTATGCCGATGGAAACCCAGAGATGTCTACGATGTCCCAGAATTCGAGGACAGCGATGAGGATGAAGAAGAGAGAAAGCTTAGAGTGCTCCGACCGTCTGTTTCGAAGGACGGGTTGTCTTCGGCCGATCATGAAGTTACGTGGGTTAGAAATGACATCGACAATGAAATCCAAGTAGATATGTATAATGCGCCCACGAAACGAAAAAGGTTATCAGTAATGTTATATTATTACTTAACATTTTACGATCTATACATATATAGTCAATACTTTTAATGATTGTCTAATGCGTCCACGAACCGTTTATCTAGATTTGATGACGATGTCGGGAGCAGCGAGGGGAGGCAGAAGCTCCAGCCGTGGTAGAGGCAGAGTAGTTCTGGCGCCCGAAGAGCTGTGTAGGGAGCTTCAGAGGGCCGGTCTTGCACCCAGATCGAAGACCCCTTCGGATGCCTCCTTCCGTGTGGATTTTGCCACACCTCCAGGTATATTGCACGCATATCCATTTTGAATGTAATATTATAGATATTCATGCCTGTTTATGTCAAAATTACTTATATTGTCAATGTTTGATTGTCTAGTTGTTGGTGATGCGTCCACATCAGGGACAGAGGCCACTCCCGCTCCTCCAGGTATGTTTATATATCATATAGTGCATGTATATTGATTTAGAATGCTATATCATAAATATACACACATTCCTTTTGCTCTTACTTAGATAGTAATTTTTATTATTGTCTAGCTGTAGGTGGTGACACCACCGCACCTGCGGGTATGTTTATATATCCTATAGTGCATGCATATTGATTTAGAACGTTATATTATTAATCTACACATTCTTTTCACAATTACTTATATAATCTATTTTTAATTGTCTAATTATAGGTGGTGCGTCCACATCTGACGCAGGGGCCACTCCTGCCACTTCCATACCCTCCGCATCGTCTATAGGTTAGTATGAATAAATATAAAATATTTATTCATTTTACATATGCTCTATAGAATAAATATGAATTTCATGGAAATTTAGCGTCAATGTTTATTTTCTAGTTGGAGGGGATGCGTCCGCATCCGGGACCCCGGCTGTTCCTCACCGGAGGAACTATCGTCCCGCTCGTGCTGTTGCCCGGGCCCAGGCTCGTGCTTTAGTCACCGGAGGTATATATCACACTTCAATTTTCGTTTAACCTTGATTTCTTAATACAAATTTTTCTTAATATTGATTGTCTTGATATTTCTTACAGACGCAGGGCCTCCCCATCCCCAGAGGGGGACTCGAGGCCCGAATCAGTCACATAAGCTGAGGCCTGACAGAGCTGGGGGGAGGCAGCATTCCCGCTCTTTTTTACCCTTGACTATCGCTATACCGGTCCTCATGCCGAGAGGTTCGTCCGATATATGGGGGACGAGAGCCGGCTCGTGAAGAACTATCCACTTCACGTTGAGTGGGGCGAGCAGTACCGGCGCTCATTCGCCCTCTTCTTTGATCAGGCTCGGGTATTAATATATATTTTCATTTGATTTATCCAATATATTTATTATTAACACTTACAATCTAATAACAATGTTTTTTTTGTATTTTCAGTCGGATTACGATTTTCAGCCTGTACCCGACCCTGATCACCCTGGGATGGTGCTCGACCTTCATGCTCTGTACAATGGCCTGATGAAGAACATGCAGACCAAGGTCCGATACAACAGGAATGAGCTGAAGGCCGACTACTACTCTCTGTGGATGGCGACCCCCGAGGCAGAGAGAGCGGCCCTCCTATCAACTCCGGCGTTTGCGAGAGTCGACGTTGAGACATGGCCTCTATTGTGCGAATATTTCGACTCTCAACGCAAACATGTATGTATTTTAAATGTAATTCATTGTTTAGGATATAATTTATTTTTTTGTGTTTCTTAATTAGAAATCTAAATGTGAATGCGTTGTGCAGAAACAGGCCGCTCAAAATACAGAGAATAGGAAATCGGCGAAGAGGGGTCGCCCCACTTACACGGGTGGCTCGAGGAATATTACTGGAGACATGGAGTTATCGGTAAATTACAATAGACCGGCCTTTGTGATATAATGCAATATTAAGAGTTATTTTCTAATATATCTAATATTAAGAGTTATTTTCTAATATTGCAGACAACTCAGACCCTGGCGCAAGGTGGTACACCGAGCGTGTTGTCCGCATATCTTGCCGTCCACGGCACCTCGAAAGATCCCGCCACGGGCGAGCTTCGATATCCCGACGTCGCTACCCAGGAGTATTGCGTAAGTGTTAATATTTATTCAACCCATATTTGAAATTTTAGTTTTGGAAGGTTCAAATTTAAATTTTATACTTTTGCTTTACTGCTTAATGTGGGTGTAGGAGCGGGTGGTTGAGCAGGCCGAGGCCTCGGGGTTCGATTTTACCAGACAGAGCGATCCGAGGCTGCTGACCCCAGTCCTGGACGCCGCACAAGGAGGGCACCACGGAGGTTGGGAGAGAGGCCGGGGACTGGGCCCTAGCAGGGCCTATATGAGGTTGGACTCCACCCCGGCGGTTACTTCCTCCGTCTCCAGTGAGGGACGTGTCCAGCAGGAACTGGAGAGCTTGAAGGCCACCGTTCAGGAGTTGAAGGAGATGCTGGTATGTATACTACTTAATAGTAAAATATCATGTCATATTATAGATATCAACATATCCAATATTAGTACGTAGCCTGAGCTTATTTGGTTGTAGACTTAGGTTTGATTAATCATACATACATATCTAATTAAAATAAACTACGGTTTTCCAAACTAGATATCCAAATGGGGTTTCGAAATAACTTGATAATGATACAAATTCGAATAATACACAGTTCTTACACGCTTATTACACACGTTAGGTCCAGACGCGATAGGGTACATCGGCCGAGCCTCCACATGTATCTCCTTCGGCTGCGGCTCCGCAAGCCACTACATCGGCTGCGGTTCCGCAGACAGCTCCTATAGCTCCACCGCCCACTCAGACTCCCGCAGTCGCGGCTCCGCAAGCCCCTACCTCGACGGCGGCTGCGCAGACCACATCGCCAGCTCCACAGCCTGCTCAGACTCCCGCACGCGCCGAATTGCATGATGTATTGACCGAGGAGCAGGCGCGCCAGATTCTAGCGTTTTTCAGAGGTGGAGCTGGACCGAGCTAGGGTAGCTTTTTGATTCTTATTTTTTGAAACATTTATTTATTTATATGATACATATTGTACTACATTTTGGACAATATTGATATTGGTGGTCCTACGGTGTTTATATTTATATCATATTCTGTTTTTTGGTTTCTTTTGTATATTATATGCGTGAGATGTGATTATGAATATTGCGATATATGCTGTGTGATGATTAATTTTATATTTGATTGATGTATATATTATTGTGCACAGGGCGAGAAAAAATCAGGCAGCCTTTTTTTAAAAAAAAACTGATAATATGTACCTACGGATTAATCCATAGGTACACATGGTACCCCTACGGATTAAACCGTAGGGGCAAAATATCAGAATAACTGATATTTTCGCCTGATATCTCAGTATCAGGGGGTTGGGATTGCCCCTACGGATATATCCGTAAGGGCAAACAAATGCCCCTACGGAGTTATCCGTAGGGGCAAAAAATCAGGATTTCTGATATTTTGCACCTACGGATATGTACCTACGTATGTATCCGTAGGGGCTATTACTTGGCCCTACGGATTAATCCGTAGGTACAAGTAATCTATTTTAAAAAACCGTAAATAAAATAATTTTTTTTCCCCTACGGCTTACTCCGTAGGGTAAACGGGACCTACACAGAACTCCGTAGGGGAAAGTTTTTGTCCGTAGGGGCAAATTCAGGGCTTCAACTTGCACCTACGGCGTTTGTACCTACAGGGTATTTTCTTGTCCCTATGGCTATATCCGTAGGGGCTGTGGTTTGCCCTTACAGATAAATCCGTAGGGTCAACCCTTATTTGTAGTAGTGACATCCTCGAGCGAGGTGGGTTGAGTGCTTAACCTCAACCCTCCTTTGGCTGCGCCCCTGATATCATGTTAAATTTCGAGGGGGCGATTATATAATTTTACATATGAGTGTACACGGGCTTTTGATATAAATTAGTTCCATCAAAAAGACTCGGGCCTTATGGAGGTTTGTCCTATCATATATGTTATACCCGTATATCTCTCATAGTTTTTCCAATGTGGAAATATGTTATCTACATATCTTAACACTCCCATTCACGTGCAACGTGGTAACGTTGCACGTGGCTCGTACAACACGTGTAAATGCATCTCTCAGAGGCATATAGACGGCTCTCTCTTAGAGGTGTAATGGTACATGTAGAGGCCAGTCTCTCAGAGGTATGTAGATTGCTCTCTCTCAGAGATGTTATCGACCTAGCTATGATACCATGTTAAATTTAATTATACTCAAGAACGAGAGGTGTCAATTATATATTTTATTTATGAGTGTACACAAGCTTTTGATATTAGTGGATTCCATCAATAAGACTCAAGTTTTGTTGAGATTTGGCTCATCTTATATCTTATACCCATGTATTTCTCATAATTTTTCCAATGTGAGACGATATTATCCACATATCTTAATAATGTTAAGATATATGGATAACAATGTTAAGATATGTGGATAACAAGTCCCATATTGGAAAAACTATGAGAGGTATATGAGTATAAAATATAAAATGGGTCAAACCTTAACACGGCATAAGTCTTATAGATAGAACCCATTTATATCAAAACCCGTGTACACTCATATATAAAAAATATACAATCGCCCCCCTTGAAATTTAACATGGTATCAGAGCTAAGTTGAACACCGCTTTGAGAGAGCAGTCTCCATGCCTCTGAGAGACTGGCTTCTCCATATATCATTACATCTCTGAGAGAGAGCCATCTACATGTTTCTGAGAGACGCCTCTACAGGTGTTGTACGATCCATGTGAAATGTCACCATGTTGCACGTGATGGAGAGTTAAGATATGTGGATAACATAGTCCCACATTGGAAAAAATCAAAATTTAACATGGTATCAGAGCTAGGTCGAACACCTATGAGAGAGAGCAGTTTAGATGCCTCTGAAAGACTGGCCTCTACATGTTCCATTACACCTCTGAGAGAGAGTGGTCTACATGCCTCTGAGAGACGCCTCTACACGTGTCGTACGATCTACATGCAACGTTACCACGTTGCTGAAAGTATATCTTAGCACCTCTACTAGAGTTCTATGAGCATCAAGTATGCAATTTTAAAAATCTAGAGGGCTAAGTATACTAAACATGAATCGAACTAGAGAATTAGGATTTCAAAGATGAGCAAAATATGTTCTAAACTAAGTGAAGAAAATTTACAACCTTTGTAGTCTAGTCCTTCACTTCAAATGCTCCGAGTAGTAGTCTTAAAACTCTTCTTTGACTTTACTTGTAGGTTGGAACGAGCTTGCTCGAAGTCTTCGTCGTCGAAAATGATCCACCTTGAAGCAACGCACACTCAACCTCATACTTCACTAATCAAGGTATTAGTGAACAGAACAAGCTATACTAATTTACTAGAGTAGAGTGTAGGTTAATGAAGTAGGAATTTTTCTCACTAAAAATCTTCTTTTCTTTTCTTTTTCTCAACCTAGAAAAAACTAGTGAAGAGAGGAAGAAGATGAACTTGGAAGTGAGAGTGAACCATGAGGATAAAATGAGATGAAGAAAATTGTAACACCCTAGCACTATTATACTATATTTATTTTGGGTATTTCAAATCTTGAGACAAATTTCTTGATTATTATTGTTTTTGGGTGCAGATAGTGCATTTTGTAACTGTGGTTAGTATCCGACCCGACCCACATATTTGAAACCCATCATGGTTCAAGATTACATCAATATTTGCCAGTACAGAGAATTCATGCACATCTAGATTCTATACACTTATATGATATATTTTTGTATCCTCATATCTTTTAATAATACAAATAAAAACCAAATAATATTTTTAATATCTAGTATGGCATGTCATCGTACCCTATATCATATGGTTACACCCATGTAGCTTGTTCATGTCCTAATTGCTAAAACAGACTTGTTTGGATCACTACGTATATTTACGTAGATCCGTACATAGGGGTATGCATTTTTATTGACCGGATATCACATTATGGTTTTAACTTGTACGTATATTCTTCATATTTAAAAACTAGATTTTTAGAAGTGACTCGGGTAATATTCGGAGTAATTTGATATTAGCTATATAATTCCAAATATATATATATATATTATAATATTTCTTTAACTAAAAGTATATATAAACACACACACACACACACATATATGTAATATTTATAAATAATTAATTTCTCTATCTAATCCCTCAGTTTCTCTCGCTCCCCTCTGTCCCTCTCTCTCTATATATATATAATATAATTTATAAAATCTATTATTTAAAACCTGTAACCTTTCCCTCTCTCTTCCCATTTCTTTCCCTGCGAGAACCCAACTCAAACCCTAACCCTCGCAACCCCTCGCCGCCGCTCACCACCATCAACTTCGTCTTCACCACCACCTCCTCGTCCTCATCACCCTCGTCACCTTCACAACCTCTAAGACCTCCACCTCCTTATCCTCTCTCCACTCCCGAGAACCCCTGCATCCCGACGCCAACCCTGCACCAACCCAGAAACCCCCAACCCTCGCCGAAGATCTCGTCATCACCAATCATCACCTCTGTCTTCACCTCCTCACTTCCTTCTCCTCTTCCCGACACCCCAGACCACCACCAGCACCACACCCTACAATCCCCGACCCCGATCACCAACCCAAGAAACCCCAGCCACCTTACCAACGCAGCACGTCGCCATTGGCCATCGTCGCCGTCATCTCGCCTCTGTCCTCGCCACCCCAGAACCCAACAGCGACAATGTAACGATTCTAAAATCTTTATACGGAAATTTTCTGCTAATATAAAAGAAATGAGTTTTACAGCCCGAGTTTGAGTTATAAGTCGCTTTTGTGAAATAACAGCAAGAAATAACTTGTAGCTCACTGGTAAAGCCTTGCACGGCTGTGACGTAGCCTGTGTGTTCGATTCCCATCAGACACAATTATTTTTTATGAATTTTTTAACTTCTTAGAAGCCCAAAAGATTGCACGTGCAATACACGGGAAAATGAAAAGTTCAGAAAAATCAAACATGTGGAAAATGGTTTAAACAGAGATTAAATCAAGTGGCACGAATCTTGAGACAAGAGCCTCAAGATCAACCGGCCAATATTACTTAAAATCGGCACCGACGGC
The DNA here is from genome assembly GCA_030015575.1 of Agapanthus africanus. Lineage (NCBI taxonomy): Eukaryota > Viridiplantae > Streptophyta > Magnoliopsida > Asparagales > Amaryllidaceae > Agapanthus > Agapanthus africanus. The sequence continues at coordinate 559,555,351 of JASDDO010000022.1, read as the reverse complement.
TCAGATGAGGCCAATGAAGTCCGTGATTTGCACACTTGTTTCTGCAGCTACCCCTAACCCCTCTGTACTGTTTGATTTCCCTGCAATCAAACAGAGACCTTTCATTTCACAATTAAACATATTTTTAATGTTTTCAATCTACAATTTTAATTTCCAAACCCTAATTCTCCACTATAAATACCACTCCACACTTTGTCTCGGCACCATTCTGAAAATTCTAGCTAAAACTCTCTAAAAGGTTTCTAGTGCAAGTGAAGTATAGTGGAGTTAGCGAGCAAGTTGGTTCCGGCGAAAATCGAAGCCAATTCCGGAGCTCCCGCGACGCCACGAAGACCATCCTCTCTTCTTTAACCTTTCTTTGAAGTTTCTAAACTGTAAGCCCCTCCCGATTCTTCTCCTTTTCATTGATAATCATTTAAATCAAATATCGGTAAAAGTGGACTTATTACCGATATCATCTTTTCTAAAACCTATAACTCCATTTTCTTTTATCATTTGGTCAAACCAATTTTACCACTTCACTGTAATCTTAATACTAATGTTTAGAATCAATTTTACCCAAGAATCTCATGTAAAACAAGCATAATTGAACTTTTACATTAAAATACCTTGAACTTTGTTATCATATCTTTTCGACAAAATTGCTTAACAATACCTTTAGGAAAACTTCACGGGGTAACGACTTACCCCACACGCTTGGTTTCATAGCACGATGCCTAATGTTATGTATTTTTTGTTAGTTGTATGTATGCCCTAGAGGCCAATATTGTACAGATGATGTATATTATATTGGATGCTTGGACATATATAGAGAGGACTTTCTTGCTCGATATGATAGTATGCTATCTGGTTGCTCTTTATCTTAAGATGTATACTTGTCTCTTGATACTGTCTTATAGTTACATGTTGGTAAAGCCCTTAGGATGTGTACTTGACTACCTGGACTGTGATGCAGATCATACTAGTGGGGATAGAGTAGTCCACAAGTACATCCTTTAATGTTCCTAGTCGTGGGTGTATCGAGACAGGGCATCGATATACCAGAGTAGACTAACGTATACGCTTCTCGACCCATGAGATGGGTGATGGATGATCCCATATCCATTAGTATTTGACATCAGAGATGGTATACGGGTGCTCAGTGGAGACTGGGTACACTGGACGGACTCACCGAGAACTCCCAGATGGTATTATACCTCACGTCAGATGGCAGTTCTCTGGTGACACTTGTGTAGGTTAGTCTGTAGACCCGAGATCGTTATAGAGTCTTGTGTGATTCCCACTGTGCTTTGATTTCCACCTTACCATGTCCATGAGGGCGTGCAAAACGGTGGTTTTTGGGTACAGTCCCGAGTCACATGGAGGCAATGAGCGATAGGAGGGGTTTCGTCTCTCCCGGTATTGGGGGTTGATGTTGCGCTGTGCTCGATTGGCCGTAACAGGGAAGTCCCTGGCTAGGGCTGATTCAGAGATTTACTGGTAAGTGTTACCAGTAGTTTCTCGACCCGTTATGAGCCTCAATCGGCACGACTTATCGGTTATTGGGGTCTGACGTTTACGACCCCTAGACTTGATATGCGACATATCAGACGAGGAGACCGGACTGCACGGGAAGTGTTACCGGCAGGCTTTTACAGGAGTTGGAGCGGGCTTGCTTGCTGATCTTCTGATCGCTCAATACCCGGGTAGCCGTTACGTCCAGCTAGTACCGCTGACAGCTGGTGGGTGCTTGATGTGATCATCACCTACTGCCGGCGTATTGACGAGTCTTTAGAGTCCTACATAGAGGTTTTACTGGCTCAGGCAAAACGAAATAGGAGCACGTATGTAATATGTGCGGGACCGAGAATAATGCGTATATGTGATACCGTATTCTATTCTCGCGACTTTTGTATCGGTCGGTTATATATGATATAGCCGGGTTATCGAATCAAGTGTTGATTTGATAAGACGATACAATGGATGTTAGTCGGTTATATGAGATATGACCGGATTATTAAGTCAAGTGTTGATTTAATAATTAAGTGTATAATTGTATATTAGATATACTAGTTTACATTTACTAACACTTGTTCACTTTAGGGTTTTTCTCACATGAGCACAATTTTAATGTATATATGATATATATTAAAATGTGTTTTTCTTATTGTATCATGTTTGATGATACACTTGACATGGGTGTACAAGACATACACCATTCCATTTTTAAATGGTCGTTTATATTAATTTAAAGTAATTACAAATTAGTGGAATTTTTTTCATAAGCATAAAGCTTGTAGAAGCTTTTGGATGCTTTGAAAAAGTCCACTAGTTTTGTTTTACTTTAGATTTTTATTGACCTAACCATTTACACTTAGCCATGGTTATGTCTCACCATGAGTTAGTATATGATACTCACTCACCATGGTTAGCTCACACACTTGATCATTATCCTCTCCTCTTTCTTTTGTTCATCTTCTTCATTTTGAACAAAAGAAAAAGCAAACTAGTTTGAAAAGAGAGCAAAAGATTGTGAGAAATAAAATTCTAAAGAGAACCCACTTCCTATTTCTCCATCTTCTACTAGACTAGCACTTTAGTATAGGGTGTTTGCTTCACTAATTCTCAAGTTAGTGAAGTAGGAGCTTGAGTCGGAATTCCCTCGACGTAGATCATCTTTGGCCTCGGAGACTTCAAGTAAGGTCGCACCTTTCGCCTCGTGAAGCCATGCAAGGGTCCGGGAGAACCACGATCGCAGTGAAGGGACTTCAACAAGGAGCTAAAGGAGTGAAGGACCGATCTACAAAGGTTGTATTTTGTGTTCCCTTTGAAGTAAAGTTGTTTGCTTACTATTAGATTTTCCTAAACTCTAGTATACGATCTTGCTTAGGGTTGCTCGGCACATAAAAATTTAATTTTGGCATGGTCGATGTCTTGTAGAGCTTTATTAGTGTGCCTAGTAACCCTACAGTGGTATCAGAGCCTAGCTAAAGCATTAGGCGATGTGTTTACGAAGTTAAAACCCCGATCGAACCCGACAACATCAAAATCAACCCCTCTCTGGACATTTTTTCAAAACTGTGATTTTTCTGTATTAAAAGTGCCTAAAAAATTCAGCAGGGAATTTTAGAAATTACCATGAAAAACGAGCCCTCAAAGCCTCCACGTGGCCGCGGAACTGCGGCACTAAGCCACCATTTGCGGCGGTTCGGCGGCAAAGAAGAAGTATTGGGGACGGTTCTTCATGCAGTAATTTCCAGTACAATTCCTGCATCTTTCTGGGTATTTTTATTGTAACTCATGTGTTGAATAATTTTGGGGTTTATTTTGTAATCGTCGATTCGATCGGAGAATTTAATTTTGTTTTGTTATTCCGGATAATTTAGAAAGTACTAAAATGTTCGAACGGATATCATTAACTCAATTTTTCCCGGCACGAAAAACATTCAAGTGTTGAATTTTTCTCGGGTTTAAATCTTTCGAAAAAACGTGCATGTGATGTGATGGACCCTCTAGAAGGCAAAAAACTTTAACTCGATTATGTGACCGTCTTGAACTGCCCTTTGAACCTTACGGTTTGGGGCAGTACGGCGTGCCACATGTGAGACGTTGGCTTGACCCTTCTACGGTTGGACCGTTGCTACTGTGACGTATTCTGGAATTTTTGAACTCCGCTCAAGTGTTGAGCTATTTTGGAAATCTCGGGTATTTGATTATTCGATCGGAAAGTTTAATACAGTCTATTTATCTGGAATGTGATACAATATGTGGAATTCATACAGTTAGGCATGAAATGTGAAATATGTGATATTTCGGATTTACGATGTCTAAAGAGATTGTGGATTCCAAATGTTGTAGTTTTACACTTTCTTTTCTGTGACTGTAAGTGTAATATGTGATATTGCCGGTTTCGTTGTTATATGTTAACGACAATTAGGATGCGCATATTTACTTACGTTGATGACATGTGATATTATGTGTTGCTGGATATGTTATATTGGATCGTCGCGTTCTGAATAGCCGGTTTTTTTTATATGAGATGAGATTTTTTTTTATTTTCATTCATGTAAAATTAAATGTATGTAATATTCTTTTATTGGGGAACTTCCGGGATGAGGTTGATGTCACCTTTTGTATATTATTTACTTTTCCGCACTAGGATAGACCCAAAGAGGAGAGCACAAGTAACCGGGTTCTGGAGTCCAGAGGGAGACCAACTCGAGGAGTCGAGTCCGGGTCTCCTAACTCCAGAATTGGTAGGGTTGCTTGCCGCTCTCGTAGGGGTCTAGGGGTGTGGGTTTGGCTATTCGTCGCGACCGTGGAATCCGTGTTTTATAGAGGCTCAAAATAAAACACGGACGTCCTCGTATATCCAATGTTTCATATGTTTCTTCTGCTGCGATATCTGTGATGTGATCATTTGATGTGCTGTGATAAATACTGTATATAGTATATATGATATATTATATAGGCGTTACTTATGTTTTACACCCGCGCTAGCCCTGCCCTACTCTGCCGTTAGTTACCTAACCTAACAGTGCACGAGGGGACATCGAGGCGAATGCGGATGGCATAAGTGTACGTCGTATTTATCTGTGATATTTAGGTGACTTAAATGTTGGGACTTCACTAATGTTATTAATGAAAGAAAAGAAACCTAAAAGATGTTGTAGAATCAAATTTTTCAAAAAGGGTAGCTACAGTTTTGCTTTGCATTGTGATATATATGATATATCCCGCACCATATTCGATGAGGAAAGAGCCGAGATCCCTTCACCGGGAGTGACCTCTTTAGCAAAACTGGCAGATGCTACAACACTGGGTTTGCTTTTGATTGCTTTTGGAGTTTTGCTTTGCATAGTGATGTATATGATATATCATGCACCTTATTCCATAAGGAAAGAGCCGAGATCCCTTCACCGGGAGTGACCTCTTTAGCAAAACTAATAAAAGCCTCAAAATCACTCCATTTCAAAATTCACATGATTCTACGACGATATCGAGTTCATTACGCAATAGGTTTTCAGAAAAACCTGTCGTAGCCCTCCGTCATTTCAGATAAGTCCTGCTTAGTATTCGTGCTGCGTTTGTTGACCTTGTCAAGGCGTAGTGTGCGGTAGCTGACCAGTATTTATCTGTTTATGCATATGATGCAGATTGTTTTAGGGTAGTCATACGGCCTTGTTGACCTTGTCAAGGGTCGTGCGGGTGGGTTTAATTCAATCAAGAAATGACGGGTTGAACTTGACTTACGGTCTATGGTTTATTGACCTTGTCAAGGTCATAGATCGTTTGGGGCAAAATATTATCGGGAATTTCAAGTGTTGAAATTTGCAATGAGATTGCATACCTTCTATGAGATAGTTGGATCCCGATACCCACTGCGAGTAATTGTTACTCCTGTGAGAGTTTTATACAGGACAATTAGCCGATCAAGTAGGTGTCTAGAAAGGTGTCAACGGGGTTATGCCTCTGCGAAAACGAGGTTTACTTTAATTAGGTCCGTGCGAAAGCACGGGGAACTTCCCTTAAATTACCGATACTAGCCTGGCTGAAAGATTGGCGAAATTGTAGGGTGTAATTAATCCCGACTAGTCTTTCCTTTTAGGGTTTGAAGGAAGATTTGATAAAAACAGTGGGAGCCATCCTGGTTAGATAAAATAATAACCAATCTGATCTTGCAAGAGCATACGCTAAAGTGTTTTCTTCTCTCTCTCTCCAGGTAGTGACCGAATCATGTCTTAATCAAGATAATAATATGGATGTATTGACCGAACCCGCATGTTATACTGTGCTGAGGAACGTTGGTTCCGTTCTTTCTTATAAGAGTTATAAGACTGAACTGGATATAGGGGAATACCAGGATTCTCATGACACCTGTGTGAAGAAAGTACATGTTGATGCATTTTCTTCGGGTGTGTTCGTTACAGAGAACTGTTTCTCCATTTCCTCTACGTCCTGGGTATTAGATACCGGGTCAGGATCCCATATATGTAATCAGTTACATGGGCTTAGGAAAGGTAGAGAACTTGGAGATGGTGATAAAGACATAAGGGTTGGAAATGGTGCAATTGTTGCAGCTAAAACCGTCGGGAAATATCACCTTGTATTGCCAACTGGTAATACATTGATTCTGAATGAATGCTATTAAATGCCGAACTGATATGCAACATTATATCGGTTTCTTTGTTGAGTAAAGAAGGATATAATTTTGTATTACAGGATAATGTTATGAACATTTTTCTAAACCAAAAGTTGGTTGGATCAGGTACGATGTGCAATGGCATTTATGTTCTAAATCAATCAACAGTTCTGAGTATAACAAACACAAACAAGAGGAAGAGTTCAGAAATGAATGAATCCTTCTTGTGGAATTGTAGACTGGGTCACATCAATGCGACATGACTAGCTAAGTTACATAAAGATGGATATTTGAATCCGTTTGAATTTTCATCTCATGACACTTGCCAGTCATGTCTCAAAGGCAAGATGACCAAAACTCCGTTTACGGGACACGGAGAGAGAGTTACCGAACTCTTGGGACTGATACATAGTGATGTATGCGGTCCCATGTCTACACATGCCAGGAATGGTTCTGCGTACTTTATTACATTCACTGACGATCTCTCTAGATTCGGATATGTGTTCCTGATGAAACACAAATCAGAAGCTTTTGAGAAATTTAGAGAATATAAACAAGAACTCGAGAACCAAACCGGGAAAAGTATTAAAATCCTACGATCTGATCGAGGAGGTGAATACTTGAGCAATGAATTCCTGGGCTTCCTAAAATAGAATGGGATTCTCTCTCAGCTGACTCCTCCATATACACCACAGCACAACGGTGTATCAGAATGGAGGAACCGCACCCTATTAGATATGGTGCGCTCTATGATGAGCACAGCTGAGTTACCTGTTTCCTTCTGGGGGTATGCGCTGGAGACAGCAGCATACCTATTGAATCAAGTTCCAACTAAATCTGTACCTACCACACCATATGAGATATGGAGTGGGAAGAGGCCATATCTTAAACGAGTTAAGATATGGGGTTGTCCGGCCTATGTCAAAAGACAAAATCCGGACAAACTCGAGGCACGGTCAGTTCTTTGCAAGTTTGTGGGATATCCAAAGAACTCATATGGCTATTTTTTCTACCACAGTGAGGAACAAAAAGTGTTTGTTGCTCAACATGCCACCTTTTTAGAAAAGGAATTTCTTGCAAAAGAAATTAGTGGCAAAGTGGTAGAGCTGGAAGAGGTTCCAGATACACAAACAGCAACTGAAGATTTAGTGGAACCAGAGGATTCAGTAGTTCCCAACGAACCTCAGCCTCTCCGCCGATCTAGTAGGGTTCCTCACCCACCTGAGAGATACTACGGTTTTCTCATGGATGGTCGGAGCGAGGATTGCATCATGGTTGATGATGACCCAACTAGCTTCGAGCAGGCCATCATGAGTGGAGACTCGGTGAAATGGCTGGATGCAATGCGGTCCGAGATGGAATCCATGTACACCAACAAAGTATAGACTTTGGAAGTTGCTCCTGAAGGGGTAAAACCCATTGGGAGCAAGTGGATCTTCAAGAAAAAACTTGGTGTAGATGGGAAACTGGAGACTTTCAAAGCTAGACTAGTTGCAAAGGGTTTTCGTCAAAGACCAGGTGTGGACTATGATGAAACCTTTTCTCCAGTGGCTATGTTTAAATCCATCCGGATCATGCTTGCCATCGCTGCATATCATGACTACGAAATCTGGCAAATGGATGTTAAGATCGCCTTTCTAAACGGTGATTTCGAAGAGTGCGTGTACATGACTCATCCAGAGGGCTTCGTAGATAGTGGGAGCAGCGGGAAGGTGTGCAAGCTGCTCAAATCCATTTATGGATTAAATCAAGCATCGCGGAGTTGGAACATCTGCTTTGACGTCGTTATCAAAGAGTTTGATTTCGTCAAAAACGTAGATGAACCTTGTATCTACAAGAAGGTGGCAGAGAGTAAGGTTGTCTTCCTCGTATTGTACGTGGACGACATACTATTGATAGGAAATGACATTCCTTTGCTGCAATCGGTCAAGCTCTTCTTATCACAAAGATTCTCAATGAAAGATCTAGGTGATGCCTCCTGCATATTGGGAATTAGGATCTATAGAGATAGATCTAAAAGGATATTGGGATTGTCCCAATCCAGGTACATTGACACCATACTAAAGAGGTTTAGTATGGAAGATTCCAAACGTGGGTTTTTACCCACGATCTCAGGGCTCACTCTCTCCAAAGAGATGTCTCCCAAGACTGATTTGGAGAGAGCTCGCATGCAAGGGATACCCTATGCTTCGGCAGTAGGCTCTATCATGTACGCGATGCTATGTACCAGATCCGATGTAGCATACTCACTAAGTGTAGTGATTAGGTATCAAGCTGATCCTGGAGAGAGTCACTGGACAGCTGTGAAGAGCATTCTCAAGTACTTACGAAGGACTAAAGAGATGCTCATGGTGTATGGTAATGGAGAACTCCAAGTGGAGTCCTTTACCGATTCAAGCTTCCAGAGTGATAAGGACGACTCTAAGTCGCAGTCGGGATTTGTCTTTACCCTTTACGGAGGGGCGGTTAGCTGGAAGAGTTCCAAGCAGGAAACCGTGGCAGACTCGACGATGGAGGCTGAATACATCGCTGCCAACGATGCTGCCAAAGAGGCTGTCTGGATCAAGAAGTTTATTACTGAACTTGGAGTGGTTCCATCCATTGAGCATCCAATACCTTTGTATTGTGATAACAATGGAGCGGTGTCTTTGGCCAAGGAACCCAGGTCCCATCAGCGATCCAGGCATATTCTGAGGCGGTATCACCTGATCCGGGAGATAGTTGATCGCCGGGAGATCGAGGTCAAGAGGGTTGACACGAAGAACAACACAGCGGATCCACTCACGAAGGCCATTCCCCAGATACAGTTTGAGAGACTCTTCGGGATGCTCGGTATGCGATACTACAGCAGCTGGCCCTAGTGCAAGTGGGAGATTGTTAGTTGTATGTATGCCCTAGAGGCCAGTATTGTACAGATGATGTATATTATATTGGATGCTTGGACATATATAGAGAGGACTTTCTTACTCGATATGATAGTATGCTATCTGGTTGCTCTTTATCTTAACATGTATACTTGTCTCTTGATACTGTCTTATAGTTACATGTTGGTAAAGCCCTTAGGATGTGTACTTGACTACCTGGAATATGATGCAGTTCATACTAGTGGGGACAGAGTAGTCCACAAGTACATCCTTTAATGTTCCTAGTCGTGGGTGTATCGAGACAGGGCATCGATATACCAGAGTAGACTAGCGTATACGCTTCTCGACCCATGAGATGGGCGATGGATGATCCCATATCCATTGGTGTTTGACATCAGAGATGGTATACGGGTGCTCAGTGGAGACTGGGTACACTGGACGGACTCGCCGAGAACTCCCAGATGGTATTATACCTCACGTCAGAAGGCAGTTCTCTGGTGACACTTGTGTAAGTTAGTCTGTAGACCCGAGATCGTCATAGAGTCTTATGTGATTCCCACTGTGCTTTGATTTCCACCTTACCACGTCCATGAGGGCGTGCAAAATGGTGGTTTTTGGGTACAGTCCCGAGTCACATGGAGGCAATGAGCTATAGGAGGGGTTTCGTCTCTCCCGGTATTGGGGGTTGATGTTGCGCTGTGCTCGATTGGCCGTAACAGGGAAGTCCCTGGCTAGGGCTGATTCAGAGATTTACTGGTAAGTGTTACCAGTAGTTTCTCGACCCGTTATGAGCCTCACATCGGCACGACTTATCGGTTATTGGGGTCTGACGTTTACGACCCCTAGACTAGATTTGCGACATATCTGACGAGGAGACCGGACTGTACGGGAAGTGTTACCGGCAGGCTTTTACAGGAGTTGGAGCGGGCTTGCTTGCTGATCTTCTGATCGCTCAATACCCGAGTAGCCGTTACGTCCAGCTAGTACCGCTGACAGCTTGTGGGTGCTTGATGTGATCATCACCTACTGCCGGCGTATTGACGAGTCTTTAGAGTCCTACATAGAGGTTTTACTGGCTCAGGCAAAACGAAATAGGAGCACGTATGTGATATGTGCGGGACTGAGAATAATGCGTGTATGTGATACCGTATTCTATTCTCGCGACTTTTTGTATCGGTCGGTTATATATGATATAACCGGGTTATCGAATCAAGTGTTGGTTCGATAAGACGATACAATGGATGTTAGTCGGTTATATGAGATATGACCGGATTATTAAGTTAAGTGTTGATTTAATAATTAAGTGTATAATTGTATATTAGATATACTAGTTTATATTTACTAACACTTGTTCACTTTAGGTTTTTCTCACATGAGCACAATTTTAATGTATATATGATATATATTAAAATGTGTTTTTCTTATTGTATCATGTTTGATGATACACTTGACATGGGTGTACAAGACATACACCATTCTATTTTTAAACGGTGGTTTATATTTATTTAAAGTAATTACAAATTAGTGGAATTTTTTTCATAAGCATAAAGCTTGTAGAAGCTTGTGGATGCTTTGAAAAAGTCCACTAGTTTTGTTTTACTTTAGATTTTTATTGACCTAACCATTTACACTTAGCCATGGTTATATCTCACCATGAGTTAGTATATGATACTCACTCACCATGGTTAGCTCACACACTTGATCATTATCCTCTCCTCTTTCTTTTGTTTATCTTCTTCATTTTGAACAAAAGAAAAAGCAAACTAGGGTTTTGAAAAGAGAGCAAAAGATTGTGAGAAATAAAATCCTAAAGAGAACCCACTTCCTATTTCTCCATCCTCTACTAGACTAGCACTTTAGTATAGGGTGTTTGCTTCACTAATTCTCAAGTTAGTGAAGTAGGAGCTTGAGTCGGAATTCCCTCGACGTAGATCATCTTTGGCCTCAGAGACTTCAAGCAAGGTTGCACCTTTCGCCTCGTGAAGCCATGCAAGGGTCCGGGAGAACCATGATCGCAGTGAAGGGACTTCAACAAGGAGCTAAAGGAGTGAAGGACCGATCTACAAAGGTTGTATTTCGTGTTCCCTTAGAAGTAAAGTTGTTTGCTTACTATTAGATTCACCTAAACTCTAGTATACGATCTTGCTTAGGGTTGCTCGGCACATAAAAATTTAATTTTGGCATGGTCGATGCCTTGTAGAGCCTTGTTAGTGTGCCTAGTAACCCTACATTTTTGGTTCGAATATAGTATTTACAATAAAATACCATATAATTCTAAAACGGGATTTCTTTTAAAGCAGTATTTCATTTCCTTTGCGATTATACATCTACAACCCTCTTTAGGGGACCCGCTAATGGATGGTGCGGATTATCGCACATCCTTAGACTAGTAGAGCGAGATGCAGACCTCTTCAAGAAGCATTCGATCTCGATAAGATTTAAATATGTTTTTAAGAAATACGAATTTTCTAAATAAAATTAAAATATATTTTATAAAATTAAAATTATATAAAATTATAAATCCATATTTTCAAAATATAATAAATCTATATTTTTTCTCAAAAAAAATGAAAGATTAACAAATGCCAATAAAAATGTCATCAAGATACCAAAAAGGACAAGTTTTTCAGTAAAATACCATGAACTTTCAAATGCTAAGTGTTTATCATTAAAATACCACTGTAGGGTGTTTTTCGTCACCCCATTGAGATGGGAGTACGCGCGCGCTTGTCAGGCGTACTACAGATTCCCCCTGCATAGGGTAGGCCGGGGTTTAATAATGGTGGGGATTCGAATCTTCGGCAGCCGCGGACTAAGCTTCCGTTAATTACCCCTCGCCTTTGGAGCGAGGGAACCTCCGATTAACGGATTAAACTGGTCATGCGAACTCAATGTGCAGTGTTGTGTTTTGAAAGGGTTTTGGATATATCGGGGGCCCCGTGGAGTTTTTACAGGGTCCCGCTACCCGGATAGCGGGCTGGGGGTCAAGGGCGCTGGCAGCCCCCTTGCGGGGTGCGGGGCAGCGCCCCGTTAGAAATTTTTTCTAACGAAGGACAGTGTCGTGGAGTATGTGTGTGTGTATGTATATATATATAGATATATATATGTATATATAGATATATATATGTATATATACATATATATATATACATATATATATATATATAAAAGGGGGAAAGGCATCCAAAGGATGTGTGGGGCCAGCGCCAGTACTTTGTGTGCAAGAGCGCTAGCGCTCTGAGCGCAAGGGCGCTAGCACACCACGTGTCAGCACGTGGGCGCTCGGGCGCTAGCGCTCTGAGTGCAAGGGCGCTAGCGCACCACGTGTCAGCACGTGGGCGCTCGGGCGCTAGCGCTCTGAGCACAAGAGCGCTAGCGCACCACGTGTCAGCACGTGGGCGCTAGCGCTTCGGGCGCTAGCGCTCTGAGCACAAGAGCGCTAGCGCACCACGTATCAGCACGTGGGTGTTTGGACGCTAGCGCTTTGGGCGCTAGCGCTCTGAGCATAAGAGCGCTAGCGCTTTGAGCGCTAGCGCACCACGTGTCAGCACGTGGGCGCTCGAGCAGCAAAAGGGATTTGGTCCCTGCAACGGGAGTTGTACTCCTAGAAAGGAGCACTTATTATTCTCTCTCTCTCTGTGTGTGTGTCTATATATATATATATATATATATATATATATATATATATATATATATGAGGAGTTAAACTCCTAGGATGTTTTGAAGCTGATGAATGGCTTTTCCCCTTGAGCCCTAGTTCTTCCCCAAAGTGGGGTTTCTGGAGATGGGTCTCCTTCTTCTTCCTTTGTTGGCCGGATCTTGAAGATCAAGAGGTATGAGATTTTAAAAAAAATCTCTCATTTTTGAGATTTGACGGGAGATCTGAGTTCCCCTTTGTGGGTTTTGTGGTGGAAAACTACTTTGTTTTGGAAAAGAAAGAGTAAAACTCTTGATTTAATTCAAAAGAAATGAGAAGGTTTAGAACCTTGGAGAAGGAGCAGGAGGCACAAAGAACCCTAGTTTTTGGGGAATGAAAGAGTATATTAGATATTTTCATCATGTTGCCTCTTATAGGTGTACATATTTACATATAGCCTCTTGGGCTTCACAAAATGGCATTTTGCCTATCCCATGGCTCATATGCTATTTCTTTTTGCACATAAGCCATGGGCTTACAAAAAATTGGCTTTATGCCCATTTTGCATACATTCATGCACAAAAATTACATCAAAATTATTTGTTACATGATTTTTATTTTGGTATGGCGGAAGGCCGGACGCTTCGTGTTCGGGCTCGACCTGGGCATTGGCCTACTTGCTTGGGCTTGGGCCCACCTGGTATAGGGTTGACCTTGACTTGGTCAACCGGGGTGAAAATTTTGACTTCAACAAAGTGCCACCATCAATAAATGCACACCACACATGTGAGTCGTGTGCATGAAATTGATGGATCTTCTTTCGCGTGGAGGCGACTTGCTTTGGTTCCCACTTTTTGGGATGCATTGCCCCTTTTACGACATGGACGGTCGACGCTTGACGCGTCTCCGAGATGGAGTGTCTGTGGTAGACGTTTCTCTGGCCCGGAGTGATTTGGTAGACGTGCCCCCGGCATGGAGTGTCGCTGGTCGACGTTTCCCCGAGGCGGAGTGTCTGTTAGTTGACGTGTCCCCGGCAAGGAGTGTCTGTAGTCGACGTGCCCCCGGTACGGAGTGTCTGCTTGACGTTTCCCCGAGGCGGAAGGTCGGTGATCGACTTTTCCCCGGCACGCAGTGTCACTGGTCGACTTGTCCCCGGCGCGGAGTGTCGCTGTTCGACTTGTCCCCAGCACAGAGTGTCGCTGATCGACTTTTCCCCGGCACGGAGTGTCTCCGTTCGACTTATCCCCAGCACGGAGTGTCGCTGATGTTCGACTTGTCCCCGGCACGGAGTGTCGCTGATTGACTTGTCCCCGGCACGGAGTGTCGCTGGTCGACTTGTCCCCGGCACGGAGTGTCGCTGTTCGAGTTATCCCCGGCACGGAGTGTCGCTGATGTTCGACTTTTCCCCGGCACGGAGTGTCGCTGGTCGACTTGTCCCCGGCACGGAGTGTCGCTGTTCGACTTGTCCCCGGCACGGAGTGCCGCTGGTCGACTTGTCCCCGGCGCGGAGTGTCGCTGTTCGACATGTCCCCGACACGGAGTGTCGCTGGTCGACTTTTCCCCGGCACGGAGTGTCGCTGTTCGACTTGCCCCCGGCACGGAGTGTCGCTGATGTTCGACTTGTCCCCGGCATGGAGTTTCGCTGATCGACTTTTCCCCGACATGGAGTGTCGATGTTCGACTTGTCCCCGGCACGGAGTGTCGCCGATCGACTTTTCCCCGGCACGGAGTGTCGTTGTTCGACTTGTCCCCGGCACGGAGTGTCGCTGTTCGACTTTTCCCCGGCACGGAGTGTCGCTCGTTGATTCCGAGTCGAAGCATAATTCCGACAGGGAAGGCAGATACATCGAGGCGAAACTTGATTTCGACGCGGGGTACACTCTGAGCACGAAGTATGACTCTGATGTAGAGCTGGTCGGTTGATTTGATTTCGAGGCGGAGCATAATTCCGGCAGGGAAGGTATATATCCCGAGGCGAAGCATGATTTCGACACGGGGTAAATTCTGGGACGAAGCATGATTCTGCCGCAGAGGTTGTTGGTTTGATTTGATTTGGGTTGACATCAGCATCGCTACACTGGAATATGGTACCAGAAACGAATCATCATTTGCCATGAGAGGATTTGGGGATTGGTGGCTTAGGAGACAGGTTTAGATCCCTATCACCTAAGGCTTTTCAATTTTACAGGCCGTAAGGGTCCCATAAAAGCATTTTCTCCCTACGAGTCGAAAGGATCTCGTAGGTGTATTTTCTCCTTAGGAGTCGTGGGGACTCCTAAGTGTGTTTCTCCTTTGTGAGTCGTAAGGATCTCACGCGGGAATTTTCTCCTCACAAAGTCTAGAGGACATTGCGAGTGCATTTCATCTCTTTTTTACGAGTTTGCGCCCTTTCAGGTTTTCATAAACTCGCCGGCAGTCCTGCTATTTTTACTCACGGAGCCCTTTTGGATTCGTGCCCATTTTGTTTATGGACATACCATTTTTTTTATTCTCTCCTGTAGGACTTGGGAGAGATTGAGATCGTTTTATGCTTGTGGATTGTATACGGTTTTGCCGATGTATGATCCAGACCGTAGGGCCGGAAGAATTTCGGGACTTTCTTGGCGTCTGCATCGCTGCACCGGAATTTGGTACCAAGAGCGACTTATCATTCTCCGTTGGGGTATGGGATTTGGAATTTGGTTGGCGTCTGCATCGCTGCACTGGAATATGGTACCAGGAGCGACGCATCATTCACCACTTGAGGATTTGGATTTTGGCCGGCGTCTGCATCGCTGCATTGGAATATGGTACCAGGAGCGACTCATCATTCGCCATTGCCTATTGGGAAGCGATGGCTTAGGAGACTGGTTTAGATCCCTATCACCTAAGGCTTTTCAATTTTATGGGCCGTAAGGGTCCCATAAAAGCATTTTCTCCCTATGAGTCGTAAGGATCTCGTAGGTGTGCTTTCTCCTTAGGAGTCGTGGGGACTCCTAAGTGTGTTTTTCCTTCGTGAGTCGTAAGGATCCCACGAAGGTGTTTTCTTACGATTCATGAGGATCCCGTAAGGTTTGTTCTCCTCATGCATCGTGAGGACACATGAGTGGATTTCCCTTCGTCCCCAGTTTAATGACTTAGGGGTCATTTGTTTCCAGTTTAACAACTTAGAGGTCATCTGTTTCCAGTTTAATGACTCAGAGGTCTAACGTTTCCAGTTTAATGACTTAGAGGTCATTTGTTTCCAGTTTAAAGACTTAGAGGTCTACTGCTTCCAGTTTAACGACTTAGATGTCATCTGTTTCAAGTTTAAAGACTTAGAGGTCTATTGTTTCCAGTTTAACGACTTAGAGGTCATCGTTTCCAGTTTAACGACTTAGTGGTCATCTGCTTCCAGTTTAAAGACTTAGAGGTCATCAGTTCCAGTTTAAAGACTTAGAAGTCTATTGCTTCCAGTTGAACGACTTAGGGGTCATCTGTTTCCAGTTTAAATACTTAGAGGTCTACTGCTTCCAGTTTAAAGACTTAGAGGTCTACTGCTTCCAGTTTAACGACTTAGAGGTCATCTGTTTCTAGTTTAAAGACTTAGAGGTCTATTGTTTCCAGTTTAACGACTTAGAGGTCATCTGTTTCCAGTTTAAAGACCTAGAGGTCTACTGCTTCCAGTTTAAGGACTTAGAGGTCATCTGTTTCCAGTTTAAAGACTTAGAGATCTATTGTTTCCAGTTTAATGACTTAGAGGTCATCGTTTCGAGTTTAACGAC
The DNA here is from genome assembly GCA_030015575.1 of Agapanthus africanus. Classification (NCBI taxonomy): domain Eukaryota; kingdom Viridiplantae; phylum Streptophyta; class Magnoliopsida; order Asparagales; family Amaryllidaceae; genus Agapanthus; species Agapanthus africanus. Next base: position 559,538,986 of record JASDDO010000022.1, on the reverse strand, counting down.
TTAGTGGTCATCTGCTTCCAGTTTAAAGACTTAGAGGTCATCGATTCCAGTTTAAAGACTTAGAGGTCTATTGCTTCCAGTTTAACGACTTAGAGGTCATCTATTCCCAATTTAAAGACTTAGGGGTCATTTGTTTCCAGTTTAACGACTTAGAGGTCATCTGTTTCCAGTTTAAAGACTTAGAGGTCTATGGATTGGAGTTTGAAATTTTGGGGTTAGGGTAGGCATCAGCGTTGCTAACACTGAAGCACATGTGCCAGGAGCAATTCATCATTTGCCTTTTCCTGTTAGGAAGAGACGGCTTAGGAGACAGGTTTAGATCCCTATCACCTAAGACTTTTCAATTTTATGAGCCGAAAGGGTCCCATAAAAGCATTTTCTCCCTACGAGTCGTAAGGATCTCGTAGGTGTACTTTCTCCTTAGGAGTCGTGAGGACTCCCAAGTGTGTTTTTCCTTCGTGAGTCGTAAGGATCCCACGAAGGTGTTTTCTTACGAGTCGTGAGGATCCCGTAAGTTTTTTCTCCTCATGTATCGTGAGGACAAATGAGTGGGTCTTTCCTAATGGAGCATAATTAAGGGCGGAGACCGGCCGCTGGACTGGTGGTTGCGGTGGGGCATGGGTATGATGAGAATTATTTGAGCCCATGGATTGTATACTGTAGTCCATTTGGGGACTGCCTGTAGGGCTGGGAGAATTTTAGGAGATTGGATTTTGGTTGGCGTATGCATCACTGCACTGGAATATGGTACCAGGAGCGACTCATCATTCGCCTTTTTTTTGTTTACCTACCGCGATTGCTCTATCATTTCAGATTTTCTTATCACGAAGATCGCGATTGCCCTATCATTTCGGCTTTTATTCGCGGTTGCCCCATCATTTCGGCTTTATTTTTTTCTTTCTATTTTTTCTTTTATTTACACTTTTTTTGTTTATTTACATTTTTTTTACATTCCCAGTTTAACGACTTAGAGGTCGATTGTTCCCAGTTTAATGACCTGGTGGTCGATCGCTCCCAGTTTAACGACGTGGTGGTCAGCTTGCTTATCCCAGCTCCTTGAACTTTGATCTTGCGGAGTTGTGTTGATGACCGTAGCTCTGTGGCTTGTCGGTACATCTGACGACTGTGGGGCTTTCCCAAGTTTGTATTGGTTCTCCACCCAATCTTTGAAAATATAGCAGTCTTCGATGGTATGACTCACCATTCTATGATATGAGCAGTATATGGGATTGTCGGTCATATTCATTTCATGTGGCCTCTTTGGAACAGGCAGTTGCAGACCGTTGTTTAAGGCGTCCACGAATATTTTGCGGACTTCATCCCTCCTGAAGGAGTATACCTTCTTCTTTCTCTCCACTGGAGTAGGTGCCTTTATTGATGCTGGGCCTCGAGGCCGATCTGTCTTTGGTCCGCCCTTTTCAGATAATGGAATATGCCTGGGAGGATTAGGTTCCCGAGAGGCTTCGGTCTCCATTTGAATGAAATCGGCGGTCGTAGCTTGACTGTTTGCTAACACGCCTTTAGACAGTTCTATCTCTCCTGCCTTGTATTGCTTTTCGACCCAATCTTTGAAGATGAAGCAGTCCTCAATGGCATGACCTATCACTCTGTGATATGGGCAGTATTTGGGGTCGTCGGTCATATTCTCTTCCTGCGGTCTTTTTGACTCTGGCAGTTGTAGACCGTTCCTCAGGGCGTCTTTAAATATTTTACCGATTTTGTCCCTTCTGAAGGAATAGACCATATCCAGCTTCTCTTTCAGTGGAGATTCTCCTCCCTCTCCGAACACTGGCTTCCGAGGCTGGTTGGCACTAGGCCCGCTTATCCCTCGCTTATTTCGGTTAGCCGAAATGTTGAAAGATTCAGAATCGTCGGGATTTCCGCCTTTGCGATTATCGTCCTTTCGGTTTCTCCAGGACCTATTGTTATTTTGGGAATCCGAGAAGGACTCCTGCTTTGAGCGCTCCAGCATCTGAACTTTCCTGGTCAGCTCTTGAAATGTTTTGAGACCCGCGGTGCATAGAAACGAGGCCATCCAATTGTTGAGATTTCCGACGAGGAGACTGACAGATTGGTCCTGCTCTATCGACGGTTCACATTTGACGGAGAGATTGCGCCATCGGTTTATAAAATCCGTGCTGCATTTGTTATTCTTTGGCTTGGTCCTTACGAGGTCGGCGATGGTGATCTTATCGCTGACGCTCATGAACCTCTGCCGAAACAGAGACTCCATTTGGACGAAAGTTGTGACGGAGCCATCCGGTATGCTCGCGTACCAGTCGAAAGCAACATCGGCCAAGCTATTAACGAACTGGCAGAGGAGAAGTGCATCATTGCCCCCAGTATTCCCGCATGAGGCTTTAAAGTGGGCGATGTGTTGATTCGTATTTCCCGTCCCATCGAATCTTCCGAATTTGGGGATGACATAGTCGCTAGGACATTCTACCAGATCATACCGAGCAGGATATGGTCTCCCACTACTGCTGATATTTTTTTGCGCTTCGGCTTCGGCCACCAATGTTTTGACTTTGTTGGCAACCAAATCTATGATTTGATCTTGAGTTAGCCGGCTACTATCATCGGTAGCCAAGAAATTTCCCGAGATAGGATGCGACTGATTTTCATGCGGTCCGCCCACTTTTGGATTTGAGGGAATAGGCGTCGGCTGTCTTGGGACACCGTTTCCCTGTTCACGAGCAGAGCCCTACGCCTGATTGGGTGGTTGAGAGGCAAGTTGGGCCGTAAGCCGTAAGACGACATTTGTCAAGTCATCGATCTTTGAGTAGAGTTTGGCCATCTCCTTGTCTTTGCTTCTGAGCTGTTTTCGAAGCACTTGGAGAAGTTACTGCTCTGCGGTCTTAGGATGGAAAGTTGGCTCATCTTGCTTTCCAATCCCGACTCTTCATGAACTGAGGGCTCTCTCGGCCTATCAGCCTCACTGGGAGGATTTTCATCACCCTCCGGAGGACGCTGGTCTTGAGAAGTGACAGCTATATTCACACCAGGTTGGATTTGAGATGTGGTGGCCTCATCCTTGCTTTTGCTGCTAAGGTTGTCGCTGGGACGCGTGCCCACCATGTAGACGGTGTGGATAACACATTCAGCCATCCTTTCATCACTGGCAGCTGGTTTCGCGGAGCGGTCCGGGCTTTAGAAATCCATAAATTTTAACATGGCCGGAGCCCTAGCCCTTTTGTTGGCTCTGTATCTGAGCCGCTTCTGCCTCAGCTTCTCTGCCTTGAGCGCTTAGCAGGGTTCTGCTCTCCGGGAAGCCGCCATAGGCTGAGCGATGAGGAGCTTAGAGAAGATACCCAATTGAGCAGTTGTCAGGGGCATCACTGGAGCTTGCTCGAGACGCCCTGTTGCTTTGTTGGTGTTGATAGCCTTTCCCCCAGCTGGGGCCAAGGAAATTCGTTCAAACACCGACTTGCGTTTAAGTTGGGGCGCCTTCGAGACCACCACATTTGGCCTCTTGCCTTTCGAGACCGGTTTGTCTGTCACTGGTGCTTGAAGAGCTAGGATGGCGTTAGCTGACACGAATAGGATAGAGCTGAATGGTAGCGGTGGCTCTTCCCATTGTCGCCCGAGACTGGTAGGAAGGACCGTCCTGGCGTCCATCTTCATCATGTAGAAGATGGGAGCTGAGTTCATCTTCAGAGACATTGTTGAAAGGTGATTGCTTGAAAATCCTGCATGAAAGAGCATTATTTTAGTATAAATATCGATACGTATATTTGATTGAGTTCGCATGAACGTTTAACCCGAAATATGGGAGGATAGATCGGTCTCACCGGGCGTGCCAGAATCTGTAGGGTATTTTTCGTCACCCCGTTGAGATGGGAGTACGCGTGCGCTTGTCAGGCGTACTACAGATTGCACGTGCCTAGGGTAGGCCGGGGTTTAATAATGGCGGGGATCCGAATCTCCGGCAGCCGCGGACTAAGCTGACGTTAATTACCCCTCTCCTTTGGAGCGAGGGAACCTCCGATTAACGGGTTAAACTGGTCATGCGAACTCAATGTGCAGTGTTGTGTTTTGATGGGGTTTTGGATATATCTGGGGCCCCGTAGAGTTTTTACAGGGGTCCCGCTACCCGGATAGTGGGCTGGGGGTCAAGGGGGCCAGCAGCCCCCTTACGGGGTCCGGGGCAGCGTCCTGTTTGAAATTTTTTCTAACGAAGGACAGTGTCGTGGAGTATGTGTGTGTGTATATATGTATATATATATATATATATATATATATTTATATATATAAAAAAAAGGGGGAAAGGCATCCAAAGGATGTGTGGGACCAACGCTAGCGCTTTGAGCGCAAGAGCGCTCGCGCTTTGAGCGCTAGTGCACCACGTGTCAACACGTGGGCGCTAGTGCTTTGGGCGCTAGCGCTCTGAGCGCAAGAGCGCTAGCGCACCACGTATCAGCACGTGGGAACTCGGGCGCTAGCTCTCTGAGCGCAAGCACACCACGTAGGCGCTCGGGCGCTAGCGCTTTGGGCACTAGCGCTCTGAGCGCAGGAGCGCTAGCGCACCACGTGTCAGCACGTGGGCGCTCGAGCAGCAAAAGGGATTTGGTCCCTGCAATGGGAGTTGTACTCGCAGAAAGGAGCACTTATTATTCCCTCTCTGTGTGTGTGTGTGTGCGCGTGTGTGTGTGTGTGAGGAGTTAAACTCCTAGGATGTTTTGAAGCTGATGAAGGGCTTCTCCCCTTGAGCCCTAGTTCTTCCCCAAAGTGGGGTTTCTGGAGATGGGTCTCCTTCTTCTTCCTTTATTGGCCGGATCTTGAAGATCAAGAGGCAGGAGATTTTTAAAAAAATCTCTCCTTTTTTAGATTTGATGGAAGATCTGAGTTCCCCTTTGTGAGTTTTGTGGTGGAAAACTACTTAGTTTTGGAAAAGAAAGAGTAAAACTCTTGATTTAATTCATAAGAAATGAGAAGATTTAGAACCTTGGAGAAGGAGCAGGAGGCAAAAAGAACCCTAGTTTTTGGGGGAATGAAAGAGTATATTAGATATTTTCATCATGTTGCCTCTTATAGGCTTACATATTTACATATAACCCCCTGGGCTTCACAAAATGGAATTTTGCCCATCCCATGGCTCATGTGACATTTCTTTTTGCACATAAGCCAAGGGCTTAAAAAAAATTGGTTTTATGCCCATTTTGCATACAATCATGCACAAAAATTACATCAAAATTATTTGTTACATGATTTTTATTTTGGTATGGCGGAAGGTCGGACGCTTCGTGTTCGGGCTCGACCTGGGCATTATTCCACTTGCTTGGGCTTGGGCCCACCTAGCTTGGGATTGACCTTGACATTGACTTGGTCAACCGGGGTGCAAATTTTGACTTCAACAACCACAATACTTAAAATCCATGCTCATGAAAATCCTAAATAATACTAATCACCCTCGAGGTTTTATTTTTAATCTATATTGATATATTTTTCATAAAACCCCCTCGAGTTATATAAAAACAATATTTAAGAACTTTAGTAAATATAGGTTTAAGCGGGATCAATTCTATTGAGTCCCAGCGAGCCGGAGAAAGTGAGTGCTTGCCTATTCAGGTTAGAAAACTTAACCGGAGTTATCAATGGCAATTGTTTTGGAAAAAGACACAAATCTTGTCGTCCATGTGCAGCAGTTGCCGATGACTCCCGAACCTAAGAATTTCAGAGTTAAATCAGTACAAGTGTTTGACTTAGTCTGATTCCAATTCAAACCTGAATCCAAATTCAAACACGAATACTTGATCATGAACATAAATACTTTAAATTAAACATCAATATCAAACATGTATACTTGACCCGACTTGACCGAACTATGGTTATAACTTAACATGACTACTTAAATACTTGATTACATCCTGAGCATGAATACCTGAACATTTTGTATCCATGGTTTCAGCAAGACTTGTAAATATAATTTATACAATACAATACATGGGGATAAAGGGGTAGATTGGTACGGAACGTATATCGTGGCACGAGAGGTCACTTAAAAAACACCTATATGAATTCGCATGCCGTTGTCCCGTGGGTTATGACGGGGCCTTATACTATATGTTACCACAGTCCACGAGGTAAGATGGACTCCTCTCGTATACATGAATACCTTCTTTACCAAACTACAAACAACCACGTTAGAATAACTATCTGTTAGTGTTTATGCCCTAGAAGGCCATTACTGTATCATACTAGCTTGTATATTACTTAATGGAAGCTTGGGATATTCACATGTATATAACAGTCTTGCTAAACATGGTAGTATGCTACTTGGTTTTTCTATCTTAATATGTGAGTGTACGTATTGATAGAGCTCTTAGGATCTTGCTTGGCTACCAGCGTTGTGATGGCAGTCACACTAGTGGGGGCTGGGTAGTCTACAAGCACATCCTTATTCAGGTCCCTGGTCGTTGGATTATCGAGACAGAGCATCGATACTCCGGAGTAGACTAGTGTGTACGCTTCTCATCCCAGTTGGGGAGATGGTCTGTCCCACAGCCATCAGTACGTCGTACTGGAGATAGTATACAGGTGCTCGTTAGGTTACGGGTACACCGGACAGGACTCACAGGGAACTGTTGGTTGGTTTGATACCAGTCGTCAGTAAACAGTTCCCAGGTGACATGAGTACAGCGTAGTCCGCAGACTTGACACTGCTACTTCGCCTCGAGTGTGTCCCACTGTTCTTAGATTGCTACCCTACCACGGCTCAAAGGAGTCGTGCAAACAGGTAGCAGTTGGGTGCAGTCCCGAGCACTTGGAGGCAGTGGCGGTTAGACAGGATTCGTCCCTCCCGGTATTGGGAGTAGATATCGTGCTGTGTCAGAGAGCCATTACGCAAAGTCCCTGGCCAGGGCAAGCGAGATTTGCTGGTAGGTTCCAGCAGTTTCTCAGGGTGTAATGGGCTTCACTCCGACACGACTTATACCGCTATTAGGGGACTGACGCTTGCCGCCCCCCTAGGCCCGATATGCGATAGTCATGGACGAACGGACCGGACTGTATGGAGATTGTCACATCAGACTCAGTAGGAGTTCGGATGGGTTTACTCATCGGCCTTCTTATCGACAACTACCTGGGGACCGTTACGTACAGCTAGTGCCGCTTGCGGTCTGTGGTTAAACCCACTGCCAGCGTAGTAGTCGAGTCTCTAGAGTCCCACACAGAGAGTTTCCTACTCCAGGCGAAACGATATAGAGGTTGCATGGTTTTGCGACAAAAGGTTCGGACGCATACGTGCGTTTACGCGCGTACGACTTTCGGACAGATTTTACCAGTCGGCTTTGGTTTAAGCCAGTTACTGGTATCCGGTTATTGGATTTTTACAGTCTAAAGTTTTTCCGTATTTTTACGGATCGGAGGGGCGTTCTCGTAATTACTCGAGAAGCTTCTAAAAGATGTGACTAAGGAGGTTTGTTTTGGAAAGAGAGTGAGTCATAGTGGTGATTCATTCACTTCATTAATGCTCATTTATTGCTTAATGACTCATGTTAATGAATCATCACAAGATATTTTGTGAAGCATGCTTATTCATTTCCTTTATTGATTTATTGAAAATAAGAATGCTTCATAATAATATGATACACTCTCTCTCTTCTTTCATTATCATATCACACATTCTCTCTCCTCAAGCTCTCATCTTCTAATACTAATCCTTAATCCTCATGTGTTGAGATCAAAGGTTTAGTTAGACTAAACAATCCATAACCTTCACTCTTTATCATTCTATCATCTTTGATTAGCAATCAAAGTTGATTAGTTACCTCAAGTTACAGGTTTAGCTTGGAGTTTTGCTTTCGGGTGGATCGTCTACTACCTAGAGAAGGTCGAGGAGAACCAAGGAGGACGTAAAGAAGAAGGACCGGTTCATTAGGTATAATCCCTAATCTCTTATGAAAAGAAACTCATAGAATACGGTTATTTAGAGTTTAGCTTCGATTCAAGCGGTTAGTCGATGTTCGTTGTTTAAACTTGATAAGTTTTTGTTAATTCCGCCTCCCCATAAGTACTGGGGTGTACTACATCGACTTACAGTGGTATCAGAGCCTCGCTAAACACTAAATAACTTAATCGCAAATTTGTACGAATTTCGAACGAAAAAACGATCCCGGAAAACCCTAGTTCTGTTAAGTTTCTGTCGAAGTGAAAATGAAGTCCTAAAATTTTTCTGGTGTGTTCAGAGAGCTTGACATGACCACAGGAGAACACCCAAAAAATTCGAGCCCATGATTCGACTGTAGCGCCGCGGAAGCGCCGCGGATCCCACCTATCCGCCGCGCTTCCGCGGCCGAGTTGCCGAGTTATGAGCTCAATTTTTTTAGGTGGGTCCCCTATGATATTTGGGGTTTTCTGGAATATTTAATTATTGCTCAGGTTACTGTTTAACAGAGCAGATTTTGGAGCAATTTTGAAGTTGTTTATTCGATCGAAAAATACAGTATTTGCGTATTGGATTATATCTGTGATTGTATAATGTGTTCGTAAACCTCCCCCAACTGCTAGTATGTCGGTTGGCAGGGGGTTGCACATTTCTGAAATGGTTATATCTGTTTGTGCATATAAACTGTATTGGACTGTTGTGGTGTATAGCCGGGGTTAGCAAAGGGTTATTGATTTATTCATTTGTTGTAAATGTAATTTGTTGTAATATTATTTTCGCGGGGCACTTCCAGGTTGCGGTTGTAGCCACCGTTGTATTATTTCATTTTACTGTTTTTGCTCCTAGGACTGACCCAAGGTGGGGTACACAGACTGCCGGGTGGGTAGTTTGCCGTACCCGTAGGGGTCGAGGGTGGGGTAAACGGCTATTCATCACAACTGTGTAATCTGTCTTTTCTTGCAGGCTCAAAAGAAATACAGATTGCTTGCAAATCCAATATTGTTTATCTGAGTTCTGGAATGAATATCATTGCGTCAGACGAATGTAAAATATCTATATTTATTATAGCTATTTAGACGTCACTTATGTTTTACACCCGCGCTAGCCCAGCCCCCGCTCTGTCGTTAGTTAAGTAACCTAACGGGTGATGACGGGACCCCGTGGCGAATGCGGATGGCATAAGAGGACGTTATATTTTCGTTGTTTTCTGCAATGATAGGTTAATGATGGGACGCATTATCTATAATGCAAAGTAAAACAAACCAAAGTTTAAATCGTTGGAACAATTTAAAAGAAACCACTCGGTTAATTTTAAAACAGATATTTTTAAATGCGGAGATTTAACCACTCCTTTTAAAAGCTATCAGGTTCCTTCGGTTATATCAAGTTCACTACGTTCACGGTTTCGCCAAAACCAGTCGTAGCCCTCCGTCGTTTCATTTGGGTATTCAGTAGTATTCAAGCTATGCATTTTGGCCAAAGTCAAGGCATAGTGTTTGGTAGCTACTGGGTTTTCATTTATTGCATAAGATAGATGAGTTAGTTTGGGACAGTCGTATTATCATTTGACCAAAGTCAGGGGTATATACGGATGGGTTCAAATTGACAAGATAATGACGGGTAGAACTTGACATGTGACTTATGACATTTTGACCAAAGCCAAGGTCATAAGAGCATGGGGCAAAAAAAAAAAAAAAACTTATATCGGGAATTTCTAAAGAAACTGAAATTTGCAAAGAGATGCATACCATTTGGAGTTTGATGAATGTTGGTAGGATTCCTTCAACATTATCATACGATGATATTTGGATCCCGATCCTACTGTGAGTATATGCTACTTATCAGGATATTCGTCGCTTAACGATCAATGCTATAAACCTAGTAGGTGTCCAGAAAAGTGTCAGCGGGGTTACGCCCCCAGAGAAAAGAGGTTCTTTAATTAAGGAACTTCGCGAAAGCGTTGGAAAACCTCCCTCGAAGTATCGACACCAGCCTGGCTGAACGGTTAAGCAAGTATTGTACGGTGAGAATAGTCTTGGCTAATTCTTCTTTTATGGTTTGAGGAAGGATTCGAGAAACAGTGGGAGCCATCCAGTTTAGATAAACTAAAAACCACTCTAAACTTGCAAGAGCATCATGCTAAAGAGTTTTCTTCTCTCTCTCCTAATTGCAGCGACCCTGAAAATGACTGGACTTAAGTTACTTTTAGAGAAAAATATACTGACAGGGCCAAACTATAAAGATTGGCTGCAGAATGTCAAGATGGCTTTGACCTATGACAAACTGGGGTACGTCCTCACCGCTACAGCACCTGCTGTCCTTGGTCCCAAATCCAGCAATGCGGATAAGGAAATCCGTAAAACCTGGGATTTAGATTGCGCGAGAGCCAAGTGCATCGTGCTTGCCTCGATGAACAATGAACATCAGAGGAGGCACGAGGATATGTCTCTAGATGGCATATTTCTCCATACAAAGGAACTTTATGGAGAGCAATCTCGTATAGCAAGATACGAGACCTCTAAGAAACTGTTTCGAGCGAGGTTGGCTGTCGGGTCATCGGTAGGTGAACATGTCCTACAGATGATCGGCTATATTGAAGAGCTCGCGGACCTTGGGACGACTTTGGATAATGAGCTCTATACAGACCTTGTTCTCCAGTCCCTTCCTCCCACCTACGCCCAGTTTATCCTCAACTTCAATCTTCAAGGAAAAGAAGTTGAACTTGCGGAACTCCTGAACATGTTAAGGAGTGCAGAGGGCACCTTGCAGAAGGCAAGGGAAACACCCGCTATGTTTGTTGGCGGTTCATCTTCTTCCGGGTCCAAGGCTAGGGCCAAAGGAAGGAAGAAGAAGGCCGCACCCAGACCTAGAGGAGGTGTTAGTAAGGTGGGAAAGAAGGGAAAGAAAAAGTTTACAGCACCGGTAGTTGGCCTGGATGAGTGCTTCCATTGTCACAGGAAAGGGCACTGGAAGAAAGATTGCAAGGCGTGGAACGCCAAGAACCAGGAACCGAAGCAAGCTGTGGCTTCGACTTCAGGTGTGTTTGTAATTGAGAATTGTCTGTCGATCAACTCTACTTCCTGGGTATTGGATACCGGGTCAGGATCTCATATTTGCAATTCATTGCAGGCACTGAGAAACCGTAGAGTGCTGAAGGAAGGTGATATGATCCTCAGGGTTGCTAACGGAGCTAGCGTGGGAGCTGCGTCCGTCGGGGATTATCACCTAGGATTGACAAGTGGACACATTTTGGTTTTACATAACTGTTATTTTGTACCCAGCTTAACGTGTAATATCATATCAGTTTCCTTGTTATCAAATAAAGGTTATGATTTCACGTTTGTAAGAGATGTTGTCAACATCCACCTTAATCATGGTTTGATTGGGTCCGGTACTCTAAATAACGGCATATATGTGTTAAACCAACTCCAAATTTTCAATGTCCAGAACACACTAAAAAGAAAGTCTCCAGATTTAAATAAAGCTTTCTTATGGCATTGTAGACTGGGTCACATCAATGAGAGAAGGTTGACTAAGTTGCATAGAGAAGGATATTTGGACTCGTTCGAATATCAATCTTATGACACTTGTCAATCCTGTCTCAAAGGAAAGATGACAAAGACTCCATTTACTGGACAAGGAGTAAGAGCGAGCGAGCTCTTAGGACTCATACACAGTGATGTATGTGGTCCAATGTCTACACATGCAAGAGGTGGTTATTCCTACTTCATTACTTTTACAGATGATTACTCAAGATACGGATACATTTATCTGATGAAACATAAATCCGAGGCTTTTGAGAAATTCCAAGAGTATAAGAATGAAGTAGAAAACCAAACCGGCAAAAGTATTAAGACACTAAGATCTGATCGAGGTGGAGAATACTTAAGTGCCGAGTTCCTAGGTTACCTAAAAGAGAAAGGAATTCTCTCTCAGCTTACTCCTCCATACACTCCACAGCATAACGGTGTATCGGAGAGACGGAATCGAACCCTATTAGATATGGTACGATCCATGATGAGTAATGCTGAGTTACCGCGATCTTTCTGGGGTTATGCGCTTGAATCAGCGGCATATCTTCTGAACAGAGCTCCTACCAAGACTGTGCCTACCACTCCATATCAGATGTGGACTGGGAAGAAACCCCATCTTCAGCATATGAAGATTTGGGGATGTCCAGCTTTTGTTAAAAAGCAGCATGTGGACAAGCTCGAGGCACGATCAGTAAAATGTATGTTTGTGGGATATCCAAAGAACTCCAAGGGATATTATTTCTATTACGCAGAGGAGCAAAAGGTTTTTGTTTCTCGTAATGCCCATTTTCTGGAAAATCAGTTTTTAGAAAAGGAATCAAGTGGGAGCGAAATAGAACTGGAAGAAATTCCAGAACCACAAACTGCTACTGAAAGTTTGGTAGAACCAGAGGTTCAAGAAGAACAGAACATTCCCGCACCCCTCCGCAGGAGTAGTAGGCCGTCTCGTCCGCCTGAGAGATACTACGGTTTTCTCATAGATGGGGATAGAGAGGATTGCATCATAGATGATGATGAACCTACTGACTTCAGGCAAGCCATCCAGAGCGGCGACTCGGTACGATGGCTAGATGCAATGCGGACCGAAATGGAGTCCATGTACACCAACAAAGTATGGGCTTTGGACTTTGCTCCAGATGGGGTAAAACCCATAGGATGCAAATGGATCTTCAAGAAAAAGATTGGTGTAGATGGACAGGTGGAAACCTATAAGGCTAGACTTGTTGCAAAGGGTTTTCGTCAAAGACCTGGTTTGGACTATGACGAAACTTTTTCTCCAGTGGCTATGCTCAAATCCATTCGGGTCCTTCTTGCTATTGCTGCCTTCCATGATTATGAAATCTGGCAGATGGACGTAAAGACGGCTTTTCTGAATGGAAATTTAGAAGAGAGCGTCTATATGGATCAGCCAGAGGGTTTCAATCAGAGTGGGAGCAGCGGGAAAGTATGCAAGCTACTTAAGTCCATTTACGGACTAAAGCAGGCATCGCGGAGTTGGAACATCTGTTTTGATGAGACAGTCAAAGAATATGACTTTATCAAAAATCCAGATGAACCGTGCATATATAGTAAAGTTGTGGCCAGAAGTGTCGTATTCCTCGTCTTGTACGTGGATGACATTCTATTGATAGGAAATGACATTCCTATGCTACAATCTGTCAAAGGATTCTTGTCACACAGGTTCTCCATGAAAGACCTGGGTGATGCCTCTTACATTCTGGGGATCCGGATCTATCGTGATAGATCCAAGAGGATGTTGGGACTTTCGCAGTCCAGGTATATCGACACTGTACTGAAAAGATTCAGTATGGAAGATTCAAAGCGCGGTAATCTACCGGCTTGTCACGGAATCACCCTCTCCAAAGAGATGTCTCCCAAGACTGATTTGGAAAGGGAACGCATGTCTATTATACCCTACGCTTCTGCGGTAGGCTCTATAATGTATGCGATGTTGTGTACCAGACCAGATGTAGCTTACGCACTAAGCGTGGTAAGCCGGTATCAGTCAGACCCAGGGGAGAAACACTGGATAGCAGTAAAGAACATTCTCAAGTACCTGAGGAGGACTAAGGAGATGTTCTTGGTTTACGGCGGAAAAGACCTCAGGTTGGAGGCCTTTGCTGATTCCGGCTTCCAGAGTGATAAGGACGATTCCAAGTCCATGTCGGGTTATGTCTTTACCCTCAATGGAGGGGCGGTGTGCTGGAAGAGCTCCAAGCAGGACACCGTTGCTGACTCGACGATGGAAGCGGAGTATATAGCTGCTTGCGATGCCGCAAAAGAAGCAGTCTGGATGAAGAAGTTCCTAACAGAACTTCAGGTGGTTCCTACCATAGTTGATCCAATACCTCTGTATTGCGACAACAACGGAGCTATAGCTTTAGCGAAGGAACCAAGGTCCCATCAGAAATCCAGACACATCTTAAGGCGGTATCACCTGATCAGGGAGATCATTGATCGTCAGGAGATCGAGGTTCGGAGAGTTGCTTCAGAAGAGAACATAGCTGATCCATTCACGAAGGCCCTTCCTCAGATTCAGTTCGAGAGGCTACTCGAGATCATTGGTCTACGATATGCCAGTACATGGCCCTAGTGCAAGTGGGAGATTGTTAGTGTTTATGCCCTAGAAGGCCATTACTGTATCATACTAGCTTGTATATTACTTAATGGAAGCTTGGGATATTCACATGTATATAACAGTCTTGCTAAACATGGTAGTATGCTACTTGGTTTTTCTATCTTAATATGTGAGTGTACGTATTGATAGAGCTCTTAGGATCTTGCTTGGCTACCAGCGTTGTGATGGCAGTCACACTAGTGGGGGCTGGGTAGTCTACAAGCACATCCTTATTCAGGTCCCTGGTCGTTGGATTATCGAGACAGAGCATCGATACTCCGGAGTAGACTAGTGTGTACGCTTCTCATCCCAGTTGGGGAGATGGTCTGTCCCACAGCCATCAGTACGTCGTACTGGAGATAGTATACAGGTGCTCGTTAGGTTACGGGTACACCGGACAGGACTCACAGGGAACTGTTGGTTGGTTTGATACCAGTCGTCAGTAAACAGTTCCCAGGTGACATGAGTACAGCGTAGTCCGCAGACTTGACACTGCTACTTCGCCTCGAGTGTGTCCCACTGTTCTTAGATTGCTACCCTACCACGGCTCAAAGGAGTCGTGCAAACAGGTAGCAGTTGGGTGCAGTCCCGAGCACTTGGAGGCAGTGGCGGTTAGACAGGATTCGTCCCTCCCGGTATTGGGAGTAGATATCGTGCTGTGTCAGAGAGCCATTACGCAAAGTCCCTGGCCAGGGCAAGCGAGATTTGCTGGTAGGTTCCAGCAGTTTCTCAGGGTGTAATGGGCTTCACTCCGACACGACTTATACCGCTATTAGGGGACTGACGCTTGCCGCCCCCCTAGGCCCGATATGCGATAGTCATGGACGAACGGACCGGACTGTATGGAGATTGTCACATCAGACTCAGTAGGAGTTCGGATGGGTTTACTCATCGGCCTTCTTATCGACAACTACCTGGGGACCGTTACGTACAGCTAGTGCCGCTTGCGGTCTGTGGTTAAACCCACTGCCAGCGTAGTAGTCGAGTCTCTAGAGTCCCACACAGAGAGTTTCCTACTCCAGGCGAAACGATATAGAGGTTGCATGGTTTTGCGACAAAAGGTTCGGACGCATACGTGCGTTTACGCGCGTACGACTTTCGGACAGATTTTACCAGTCGGCTTTGGTTTAAGCCAGTTACTGGTATCCGGTTATTGGATTTTTACAGTCTAAAGTTTTTCCGTATTTTTACGGATCGGAGGGGCGTTCTCGTAATTACTCGAGAAGCTTCTAGAAGATGTGACTAAGGAGGTTTGTTTTGGAAAGAGAGTGAGTCATAGTGGTGATTCATTCACTTCATTAATGCTCATTTATTGCTTAATGACTCATGTTAATGAATCATCACAAGATATTTTGTGAAGCATGCTTATTCATTTCCTTTATTGATTTATTGAAAATAAGAATGCTTCATAATAATATGATACACTCTCTCTCTTCTTTCATTATCATATCACACATTCTCTCTCCTCAAGCTCTCATCTTCTAATACTAATCCTTAATCCTCATGTGTTGAGATCAAAGGTTTAGTTAGACTAAACAATCCATAACCTTCACTCTTTATCATTCTATCATCTTTGATTAGCAATCAAAGTTGATTAGTTACCTCAAGTTAGAGGTTTAGCTTGGAGTTTTGCTCTCGGGTGGATCGTCTACTACCTAGAGAAGGTCGAGGAGAACCAAGGAGGACGTAAAGAAGAAGGACCGGTTCATTAGGTATAATCCCTAATCTCTTATGAAAAGAAACTCATAGAATACGGTTATTTAGAGTTTAGCTTCGATTCAAGCGGTTAGTCGATGTTCGTTGTTTAAACTTGATAAGTTTTTGTTAATTCCGCCTCCCCATAAGTACTGGGGTGTACTACATCGACTTACACTATCATATACCGGTAATCAATCGTACACAACTTACCTGTTCATTTCACATTACTTGATATATTCTCTTTCTTCTTTTGGGACTTACCGAGCGTTAGTTCGCTGACGACATTCCTTTCTTTGGAATGTTCGTCAGGAGGGTCGGTCACTGAAGAGATTGAGCCGAGCCAGGAGGAATTGGACCAGCTTGCGGCATAGCCTGACTTCTAGTTCCGTTGCACTTACCTTCCTGTATGCTATTTTTTAGGCACTGTTTTACTCATTGTATCTTTTATTTTCGAACAGTTGTATGTAAAGATGAATGTAAATAAAGTTGCTGTTTATTACTCTTGTCATTCTTGTTCATTTTATATATTTCTTAATTACGCTTAACGTATTTATTTCATAGTAAATACGTTGCGGCCTGCCACGTGACTATTTCCGTCTACTGGGAAGCGGGACGTGACAAACAGCCACTCACTATTCTTCAGTTCTTTCTTTCTCTTATTGAACTTTTCATGATTCTCCGATCGGCTCGCCGGAGTTGCACGCGTCGCCGACGATCCAGACGACCCAGTCACCACGTCATGTCACTGCTCAGCTAGGTCCAGTCCTGCGCACATAAGTTTGCATCACGACGTTATTCCGACGTCGAACGTAGCATCCGTATCTCGACGTGAGAAACAATCAGGCAAGTTTTAATTTGCAACATGCTATGTTATAATATCAATATCTATATGATTAAGAATAATGCATGTGTTTTATTATTTAGCAAATAATATCGATTTACAGTTTTACGATATCCGTTCGTATCCGTACTGATAATCGTTTATCTAGTTGCATGCCGGAACATCATGATATCATTATACTACTACATCAATACAACATGTTATCTAGTTTGCATCATACATGGTAATGGATGTATAATGGTTATTATAGATAGATACATATGCATCCTGGCATCAGTTGTGTTTACCGTATTCCGATATTGATTACAGTTTCACATTGGGTACCTATTTAGTTCATACGCATTACATGATATGTTCACGATGTAAGTCGATGTCGCGCACCCCGCGGGTTCGCAGGGAGGCGGAATACATAAAAAATGATTTTTACAAAGCTCGCAACACCAACTTGAACTCCAGGATCTTTACAGAACCTTAACTAGCTAAATACTTGGAGGTTTAACTACCCGGTAAGAGTTTTATACCTCCGTGCACAAGTCCTTCGGGTCTTCTTATCCTCTTCTTGAGCTCCTTAAGTGTACGGATCGAGCTTGCAATGTCGGCCTCCTTGTGTCAAAGACGATCTACCCGAGAGTATGTACTTCAAGCTCCAACCTCTAAACCGAGGTAACTAGGGTACCTAGTTTGCTAAGCTAAGTAGCCTAGATGATGTAGAGAATGATTATGGATTAATTTGTCTTAAGAACCCTAGGTTTCTCAACACATGAGGGCTTTTAGGGTTTGAGGAAGAAGAAAAGAAGCTTGGAGGAGAGAGAGTGTTGTGATAGATAATGATATGAAGAATGGCTAATGTTGATGACTATGAAGCAAATCATTTTTCATAAATAATATCATAATGCTACCATGCCTCAATAGTGATCCAAATACAATGAGTCACTAAGTAGCCATGCTTCAATCATGTACTTAATAACACCTCATACCTCATACCTCCACCTCATTATCCATTTAACAAAATGGATTAAACCACAAATGAGGTGTCTTCTTCTAGAAGCACTCTTGTAAAGTTAGAAGAATACCCCTCACCCTATATACATACCCGTATTCATATTCCGAAAAATATGAATACAAAAAGATGAAAATAATCCAACAATATAATACTATGATCCGGCTTAAACCAAAGTCTACTAGTATTATCCGCCCGAACATCATACGTGTACAAGTATACGTATGTGATCGAAACCCTGCCGTAAAACCATACGGCCTTTACATCGTTTCGCCCAAAGCAAGGAAACCCTCTGTGTAGGACTCTAAAGACTTGACAGTATGCTGGCAGTTGGTCTAACCACAAGCACGTCAGCGGTACTAACTGCACGTAACGGCTACCCAGGTATCTGTCGATAAGAAGGCCGATGAGCAAACTCATCCGAACTCCTACTGAACCTATCTGTGACAATCTTCGTACAGTACGGTCTGTTCGTCTAAGATACTCGCATATCGGGCCTAGGGGCGGTAACCGTCAGACTCCTAATAGCGCAATAAGTCGTGCCGGAGTAGAGCCCAAAACACCCTGAGAAACTACTGGAGTACCTACCAGTAAATATTGCTTGCCCTAACCAGGGACTTTGTGTAATGGCTTTCCGAATACAGCGCGATCTCAACCCCCAATACCAGGAAAGACGAATCCTATCTAACCACTACTCCTCCCATTGCTTCGGGACTGCACCCAACCACTACCTGTTTGTACGACTCATTTGAGCCGTGGTAGGGTAGTGATTTAAGTATAATGGGAACACACTCGAAATGAATAGTGGTGTTAAGTCAACGGAATCACCTGTACTCATATCACCTGGGAACTACTATCTGACGATAGGTATAAAACCAACCGGCAGTTCCCAATGAGTCCTGTCCAGTGTAACTCATAACCTATTGAGCACCTGCATACTATCTCCAGTACGACATACTAATGGTTGTGGGACAGACCATCTCCCCTGTGTAAGTCGATGTCATGCACCCCGCGGGTTCGCGGGGAGGCGGAATTTGCAAAAAACGATTTTATATGCTTCGCAACACCGACTTGAACTCCAGGATCGATACTAAACCTTTACTAACTTAACTAATACGAGGTTTAACTACTCGGATGAAAATTATACCTCCGTGTACTAGTCCTTCGGGTCTTCTCGCTGTACTCCTCCTCGTCATAAGCTCCTCGGATTGTTCGTATCGATGCATCCTCGCCGGCCTCCTCGAGTCAAAGACGATCCACCCGAGAGTCTATATTCTGGGATCCAACCTCAAAACCGAGGTAACTAGGGCACCTAGTTCGCTAAACTAGATATCCTAGATGATGTAGAGAGTGAAGATGGATTAGTATGTCTCTAAATACCCTAGGTTTCTCAACACATGAGACATGAAGGGTTAAAGGAAGAAGAAGGGAAGCTTGAGGAAGTGAGAGTGAAGATGAGCATTGTAATGAAGAATCCACTCTCTTATGAATAATGAACCATACCAATAATACATAAGAAAATAATATCTCATCAAATATCAAGCATGGTTCATGAGTCACCTGGTGAGTCATGGCATGAGTCACCAAGTGGCATGCTCCATTTAATGCAAATCTTTACCTCATTTCCTCCACCTCATAAATCTTTTAATCAAAAGATTCAAACCCAAATGAGATGATTTCTTCTAGAAGCAATCTTGAATAAATTATAGGAATGCCCCTCATCCGTATATACATACCCGTATCCGTATTCTAAAAAATACGAATACAAAGAGACGAAAAACAATCCATCAATATAATACTAGGATCCGGCTTAAACCAAAACCCACTATTATTATCTGTTCGAATGATCATCCGTGCACAAGTGCACGTTTATGTTCAAACCCTGTCGTAAAACCATACGACCTCTGCATCTTTTGCCCGATGCAGGGAAACCCTGTGTGGGACTCTAAAGACTCGACACTACGCTGGCAGTGGGTTTAACCACAAGCCGTCAGCGGTACTAGCTGCACATAACGGCTACCTAGGTATCTGTCGATAAGAAGGCCGATGAGCAAACTCATCCGAACTCCTACCGACCCTATCTGTGACAATCTCCGTACAGTCCGGTCTGTTCGTCTAAGAGTATCGCATATCGGGCCTAAGGACGGTAACCGTCAGACCCATAATAGCGCAATAATTCATACCGGAGTGTAGCCCAAAACACCCTGAGAAACTACTGGACTACCTACCAGTAAATCTCGCTTGCCTTGGCCAAGGACTTTGCGTAATGGCTTTCCGAACACAGCGTAATATCAACCCCCAATACTGGAAGAGACGAATCATATCTAACCGCCAGTGCCTCCAAGTGCTTCGGGACTGCACCCAACTACTACCTGTTTGCACGACTCTTTTGAGCCATGGTAGGGTAGTAATCTAAGAACAATGGGAACACACTCGAGGCGAAATAGCAGTATCAAGTCGACGGACTAAGCTGTACTCATGTCACCTGAGATCTGCTACCCAACGATAGGTATAATACCCACCAGCAGTCCCCTATGAATCCTGTCCAGTGTACTCATAACCCAATGAGCATCTGCATACTATCTCCAGTACGACGTACCAATGGCTGTGGGACAAACCATCTCTCATGCTGGGATGAGAAGCGTATACACTAGTCTACTCTGGAGTATCGATTCCCCGTCTCGATAATCCTATAACTAGGGACCTATATAAGGATGTGCTTATAGACTACCCAGCCCCCACTAGTGTGACTGCTAACACAACGCTGGTAGTCAAGCAAAGATCCTAAGGGCTCTGCCAATATGTATAAGCGATATGCTAAAAAAACGTGCATATATTGAGGTAGAAACAAACCAGGTAGCATACTATCATTTCGAGCAAGACTGTTACTATATCCGTGTATATCCCAAGCTTCTATTAAGTAATATACAAACCAGTATGATACAATAATGGCCTCTAGGGCATATATCACTAACACCCTGCTGGGATGAGAAGCGTATACATTAGTCTACACTGGAGTATCGATACCCCGTCTCGATAATCCTACGACTAGAGACCTGTATAAGGATGTGCTTATAGACTACCCAGCCCCCACTAGTGTGACTGCCATCACAACGCTTGTAGTCAAGCAAAAATCCTAAGGGCTCTACTAATATGTATAAGCGATATGCTAAGAGAAACATATGCATATACTGAGGTAGAATCAAACCAAGTAGTATACTACCATTTTGAGTAAGACTGTTATTATAACTGTGAATATTCTGAGCTTCCAATATGTAATATATAATCCAGTATGATACAATAATGGCTTCTAGGGCATATATCACTAACAATCTCCCACTTGTACTAAGGCCATGTATTGGTATATCGCAGACCTATCATCTCGATTAACCTCTCGAACTGTGTCTGGGGGATGGCCTTTGTGAGTGGATTTGTAGTGTTGTTCTCTGTCTCTACTCTCCACACCTCGATCTCCCAGCGATCAACGATCTGCCTGATCAGTTGGAACCGCCTCAAGATGTGTTTGGACTTCTGATAGGACCTTGGTTCCTTCACTAAAGCTATAGCGCTGTTGTTGTCACAATACAGCGGTATTGGATCAACAATGGACGGAACCACCTAAAGTTCTATTACGAACTTTCTTATCCAGATTGCTTCTTTCGCGGCGTCACATGCAGTGATATACTCCGCTTCCATCGTCGAGTTAGCAACGGTGTCCTGCTTGGAGCTCTTCCAATAGACCGCCCCTCCATTGAGGGTAAAGACATAATCTGACATAGACCTAGAGTCGTCCTTGTAACTCTGAAAGCTGGAGTCGGCGAAGGCATCGACCTGAAGGTCTTCTCTGCCGTACACCAAGAACATCTCCTTAGTTCTTCTCAGGTACATGAGAATGTTCTTTACTGCTGTCCAGTACTTCTCCCCTGAGTTTGACTGATACCTGCTTACAACGCTCAGTGTGTAAGCTACATCTGGTCTGGTACACAACATTGCATACATTATAGAGCCTACTGCTGAAGCGCAGGGTATAATACTCATCCGATCCCTTTCCAAATCAATCTTGGGAGACATCTCTTTGGAGAGAGTGATTCCGTGATAAGCCGGTAGATTACCGCGCTTTGAATCTTCCATACTAAATCTTTTCAGTATGGTGTCGATATACCTTGACTGTGAAAGTCCCAACATCCGTTTAGATCTATCACGATAGATCTGGATCCCCAGAATGTAAGAGGCATCACCCAGGTCCTTCATGGAGAACCATTATGACAAGAATCCTTTGACTGATTGTAGTATAGGAATGTCATTTCTTATCATGAGAATGTCATCTACGTACAAGACGAGGAATACCACCATTCACGCTACAATTTTACTATAGATGCATGGTTCATCTGGATTTTTGATAAAGTCGAATTCCTTAACCGTCTCATCAAAACAGATGTTTCAACTCCATGATGCCTGCTTTAATCCATAAATGGACTTATGCACACTCTTCCGCTGCTCCCACTCTCTATGAAACCCTCTGGCTGATCTACATAGATACACTCTTCCAAATTTCTATTAAGAAAAGCGGTCTTTACGTCCATCTGCCAAATTTCAAAATCGTGGAAGGCAGCAATGGCAAGAAGGATCCGAATGGATTTGAGCATAGCCACTGGAGAAAAGATTTCATCATAGTCCAAACTAGGTCTTTGACGAAAACCTTTTGCAACAAGTCTAGCCTTATAGGTTTCAACCTGTCCATCTACACCAATCTTCTTTCTGAAGATCCATTTGCGGCCTATGGGTTTTACCCCTTCTGGAGCAATGTCCAAAGTCCATACTTTGTTGGTGTACATGGACTCTATTTCGGTCCGTATTGCATCCAGCCATTTTACCGAGTCTCTGCTCTGAATGGCTTGCTGGAAGCTAGTTGGCTCATCATCGTCGATGATGCAATCCTCTCTATCCCCATCTATAAGAAAACCGTAGTATCTCTCGGGCGGATGAGACTGCCTACTAGTCCTGCGGAGTGGCGCGGGGATGGCCGGTTCTTTCGAAACTTCTGGTTCCACCATGCTTTCAGTAATAGCTTGTGGTTCTGGAATTTCTTCCAGTTCTACTGCGCTCCCACTTATTTCTTTTTCAAGAAATTGAGTTTCCAAAAAGTGGGCATGCCGAGAAACAAAGACCTTTTGTTCCTCCACATAATAGAAAAGATACCCGCTGGAGTTCTTTGGGTATGCCATAAACTTACACAGTACTGAGCGTGCCTCGAGCTTGTCCGCATACTGCTTTTTTATAAAAGCTGAACATCCCTATGTCTTAAAATACTTAAGATAGGGTTTCTTCCCACTCCACATCCGATATAGTGTGGTAGGCACTGATTTAGTAGGAACCTTGTTCAAAAGATATACAGCTGATTCTAGTGCATAACCCCAAAAGGATCTCGGCAACTCAGCGTTACTCATCATGGAACGTACCATATCCAATAAGGTTCAATTCCGTCTTTCCGATACACCGTTGTGTTGAAGTGTATATGGAGGAGTAAGCTGAGAGAGATTTCCCTTCTCTTTTAAATAACCCAGGAACTCGGCACTTAAGTATTCACCACCTCGAACAGATCTAAGTGTCATGATACTTTTGCTTGTTTGTTTTTCCACTTCATTCTTATATTCCAGGAATTTCTCAAAGGCTTCGAATTTATGTTTCATCAAGAATACATGTCCATACCTTGAGAAATCATCCGTAAAAGTAATGAAGTAGGAATAACCACTTCTTGCATGTGTAGACATTAGACCACACACGTCGCTGTCTATGAGTCCCAAAAGCTCGATGGCTCTTATCCGTGTCCAGTGAACGGAGTCTTTATCATCTTTTCTTTGAGACATGATTGACAAGTTGCATAAGACTGATATTCGAACGGATCCAAATATCCCTCTTTATGTAATTTCGTCAACCGTGATTCATTGATGTGACCCAGTCTACAATGCCATAAGAAAGCCAAATTTAATTCTGGAGACTTTCTTTTGAGTGTGTTCTGGACGTTGAAAACCTGAGCTTGATTTAATACGTATATACCGTTATCTAGTATACCCGACCCAATCAAATTTTGATTAAGGTGGATGTGAACCACATCGCTTACAAATGTAAAATCATAACATTCTTTAGAAATTAAAGATGCAAAAATAATATTACAAGCCAGACTAGGTACACACAAACAGTTACGCAAAATCAAAATCTGCCCACTTGTCAATCCTAGGTGTTATTCCCCTACGGATACAGCGTCCATGCTCATTCCGTTAGCAACCCTGAGAGTCATATCACCTGCCTTAATAACTCTACGGTTTCTCAGAGCCTGTAATGAATTAAAGATATGAGATCCTGATCCGGTATCTAGTACCCAGGAAGTAGAGTTAATTGATAGATAGTTTTCAATCATAAACACACCTGAAACCGAAGCCACAACGTACTTCGAATCCTGGTTTCTGGCTTTCCAAGCCCTGCAGTCCTTCTACCAATGCCTTTTTCCCGTGACAATAGAAACATTCCTCCTTCCCTACTTTTATCCCCGAAACTTTTGCCCTGCCCTTTCCCTCTACCTTACTGACACCGCCTATCGACTTGGTAGATGCCTTCTTCTTCTCTCTCTTGGCTTTCGCCTTGGATCTAGAAGAGAAAGATTCCCCAATAAGCAGAGCGGGTATCTCCCTGGATTTCTGCAGGGTGCCCTCAGTGCTTCTCAACATGTTAAGGAATCATAGAAGTGAAACTTTCTACCCTTGAATGTTGAAATTCAAGATAAACTGGGCATAAGTAGAGGGGATGGACTGTAGAATCAAGTCAGTATATAACTCATTCTCCAACGTGGTCCCAAGATCCGTGAGCTCTTCAATCAAGCTGATCATCTTAAGGACGTGGTCCCCTACAGATGACCCGACAGCCAAGATCGCTTGAAACAATTTCTTCGATATCTCATATCTTGCGATACGAGATTGCTCTCCATATAAATTTTTGGTATGGAGGAAGATGGAACTTAAGTCCATCTTCTTGTGCCGCCTCTGGTGTTCGTTATCCATTGAGGCCAACACGAGGCACTTGGCTCTTGCACTGTCTATTTCCCATGTCTTATTGATTTCAACATCCACGACGGTGGAATCTGGACCTGAGACGGCGGGGGCTTTAGTAGTAAGGAGGTATCCCGGCTTGTCATAGGTAATGGCCATCTGGATATTTCTTAGCCAATCTTTACAGTTTGGCCCAGTTAATTTGTTTTTATCTAGCAGTAACTTAAGCCCAGTCATTTTCATCGCTGCAGTCAAGAGAGAAAGGAGAAACACTCAGCATGATACTCTTGCAAGTTTAGATTGGTTATTAGTTTATCTAAACAGGATGTCTCCACTGTTTCTCGAATCCTCCTTCAAACCATAAAAGAAGAATTAGTCAGAATTAATCTCACCCTACAAATCTTGCTTAACCTTTTGGCCAGGCTAGTGTTAGTACTTCGAGGGAGATTTTCCAACGCTTTAGCGAAGTTCCTTAATTACATAACCTCTTTTCCCTGGAGGAGTAGCCCCGCTAATACCATTCTAGGCACCTACTTGGTTTATAGCATTGATTGTTTAGTAAAAAAATCTCCCGAGGAGTAGCGGATACACACAGTAGGATCGGGATCCAAATATCATCGTGTGACAACTTTGAAGGAATCCTACCAAACTCATCACACTCCAAATGGTATGCAACACTAGCAAGTTTCAATTTCCTTAGAAACTCCCGATGTGGATTTTTTCCCAAGCTCTTATGACCTTGACAAAGGCCAACATATCATAAGTCGCAAGTCAAGTTCTACCTGTCATTGTCCAGGTTAATTTGAACCCACCCGTACATACCCTTGACGAAGGCCAAAATAGTAGTACGACTGTCCCAAATCAACGCATCTATCTATGCTACAGATGAATACCTAGCAGCTACCAATCACTATGCCTTGGCGAAGGTCAAAATACATAGCTTGAATACTATTGAATACCCATTTGAAATGACAGAAGGCTACGAATGGTTTTGGCGAAACCGTAAACGTAATGAACTTGATATAGTCGAAGGAACCATGATAGCTTTTAAAAGGAGTGGTTTAGGCTTCGCATTTAAAAGTTGTTTTTTGAAGAAAACCGAGTGGTTTTGAAACTGTTCCAACGATTTAAGCTTTGATTCATTTTTCTTGCATTAATCAATGTTAATGCGGTCCCATCATTTAACCCTATCATTGCAGCAAAGAAACGAAAATACAACGTACGCTTATGCCATCCGTATTCGCTACGGGGCCCCGTCATACACCGTTAGGTTACTTAACTAACGGCAGAGCGGGGGTTGGACTAGCGCGGGTGAAAAACATAAGCAACGTTTATTATATATAACATATATATATATATATATATATATATTCGTCTCACTCAATAATAGGCATCACAGATCACAGATCACAGACCACAGATGAATATATTGGATATACTAGGAATTCCGTGTTTTGTTTAAGCCTAGAACGAAAGACGGATTCCACGGTCGTGATGAATAGCCAAACCCCATCCTAGACCCCTACGGGTGCAGCAAACTACCAGCCAAATTCCCGAAGTGAAGCAACCCCCCTCAATAAAATGAGTAGGCCACTCGGCACTTCAAGAACCCGTTAGTTTGTACACCCCACCTTGGGTCTATCCTTGGTGTAAGAAAAAGAAAATGAAATAATACAACGGTGGCTACAAGCTCAACCCGTATGTGCCCCGCAAAATAATATTACATCACATTTACAAATTTACATGAATGAAAGAAAAGAAAACACTCTTCTCACATTCCCCGGCTATTCATCCATGATGATCCAATATTCCATATACACAAACCACAACAATATACACTGATATGTGCAACCCCCACTAATCGATGTATAGCAATTAGCGGATGTTTAGCAACACATATCCAAACTGAAACTAGTAAACGATGTTAAAACTGCGACTTCGAAATACTCCGTATTGCCATAACACAAAGATAACAGTACATACAATCTTGGCAAAAACAAATAACACATGAAACCCTAAATCCAAGTTTACAGAATACCAAAGAAAACTCAAGCCCAAACTCCATGACAAAACCGGCAAGGCCGGAAAAAAGCTCATTCTGGCCGGCCAAAAAATGTTGTTTAGGATTCATTTTTCTACAGTGTTCTAGTGGTAAGAAGAAGAGCACTCTGCAACTATATAAATAATTTTTAGAGTCTCTGCAAAAATGGACAGAAACATAGATTTCGGTTTCGTTGTTTCGGAGTTATTTCGGTTTCGTAATTCTAAACATCATCAAAACTACTAGATAAGGTTAGTAGGCTCTGATACCACTGTAAGTCGATGTCGCGCACCCCGCGGGTTCGTGGGAAGGCGGAATACACAAAAAACGATTTTTGCAAAGCTCGCAACACCGCCTTGAACTCCAGGATCTTTACGGAACCTTAACTAGCTAACTACTTGGAGGTTTAACTACTCGGTAAGAGTTTTATACCTTCGTGTACAAGTCCTTTGGGTCTTCTTATCCTCTTCTTGAGCTCCTTAAGTGTACGAATCGAGCTTGCAATATCGGCCTCCTCGTGTTAAAGACGATCAACCCGAGAGTATGTACTTCAAGCTCCAAGCTCTAAACCGAGGTAACTAGGGTATCTAGTTTGCTAAGCTAAGTAGCCTAGATGATGTAAAGAATGATTATGGATTAATTTGTCTTAAGAACCCTAGGTTTCTCAACACATGAGAGCTTTTAGGGTTTGAGGAAGAAGAAGAGAATCTTGGAGGAGAGAGAGTGTTGTGATAGATAATGATATGAAGAATGGCTAATGTTGATGACTATGAAGCAAATCATTCTCCACAAATAATATCATAATGCTACCATGCCTCAATAGTCATCCAAATACAATGATTCACCAAGTATCCATGCTTCAATCATATACTTAATAACACCTCATACCTTCACCTCATTATCTGTCACGACCCGAAAAAAATTAGCTCGTGACCAGCACTTGAATCACGCAACGTCTGAAGGCGTAACGGAATTCAAGTAAGTTGAAACCCAGAAAGCTAAACCTTTTTAGGAAAATAAAGAAGGTGAGGTTTTGAAAGAAAGGTATAATGAAATCAAGTTTTTCTTAATGCATAGAAAAGAAACATGAATGATGCAAGTGAAATTTATTAGTTTGAAAACATGTTTCGTCTTTTTAAAAATTTTGGCAGCACCTCCTTTGTATATTTTTATCCAAAACCACAAATACATAATAATGATAAAGGAATCCCCAAGCGGGAGCTAGCTCTTCGCCAAACGGCGGATCACAACCACGCAATACAGTATAAATAAGTATATGACGCCCAACGGCGAAGTTCGCCACAAAAGATAAATAAATAAGCAAGACATCAACCCACAAGTAGCGGAAAACCCCTCACTCTAAGTCTCGCATCCACAATCTCACTAAGTCTCATTACTTATACAATTTACTAATTTTGATTGATGGAGTTAACTAGATACAATATGAAATATAGATACAAGAGTGGGTATGATACAAATGTCCCACCTACCAATGCAAAACACCCGAATGCAACTGGGCGCCAGCGAAGCCGCTACTGATCCAAGCGGTCAACCCGCAAGAACTGTGGCACAACGGGGGTTGCCAACTCGTGAGTAGAAAAATATCAACAGATAGAAATCGAATAAACAACGACTCGTAGGTCAACTATATCATAAAGGTAATACTATGATATCTAGGGTGACCGGGTCTGTATATGTACCAATAAGGTAGTCAATACCTATAAGCATTTGGATAACATCCAACAGTAATAATCAATGCATGTATGCATATGGATCTCGTCCACACATATAATCAATGTATGTATGCATGTGGATCTCGTCCACCCATATAATCAATGTCTGTATGCACGTAAATATCATAACAGAGTGTGCATGAAAGTATGAGGATATATATCAACGGTGTCCTTCACGACACATCAAAATCATGGAACCTGGGTGCCTAGCATCGACACTCGAAAAAATCATTAAAACCGTACCCAGCATCCGCACGTAAATCCTCATATATCGTGCTCCGTCAGTCCGGATCGGCCCACGGGCTCCATCAGTCCGGATCGGCCCATATCATCTCTCGACTCCGGTCGGTATCCTCCGAATATCCGCCGAGCCCAAATACTATCACCGGTAGGTAGTAGCCCCTCTGCCAGGCTCACCGTCTGTATACACAGCATCCCTTTCTTGCCCCGGGGTACCATACCGGGTCCACCATGTATCCGCAATCGGCCTCATCCGCCTCCTCGAATCGGGTTTCACATGTCACATGTCTCAGAACCGAGAAAACACATGGTGGACGCACTGAAATATCATATCAAGAGAACCCGGGTTTTTTAAACAACGCATAATCTCTTTTAAAATGTCCACGGTTCTCAAATCCAGAAATCTCATGAAAACAGCATATCTCAATGTGTAAAATCATAGAGCATGATATATGCGACATATAATAGAAATGTAAGCATATCCGTATATCATGCAACATGGAACAGTGATATGACATATTAAGGGAAAACCGCTCTTTTAAATGATTCCAGTTTTTTTTTAAAATATAACACGCGGTTCCCAATTTTTCAATAAAACCAGTTATTTATGTAGGCACAATATGTATATGCGCAAGTATAGATATACTAATGTATGTGTGCACTAATATGGATATACAATGTGTATGTGCGCAAATATGGATGTATCAATGTATATGTACACCGATATGAATATACAATGTGTATGTGCGAAATATGGATGTATCAATGTATATGTGCACCGATATGAATATACAATGTGTACGTGCGCAAAGAAGGATGTATCAATGTATATACGCAAGCAGGTTATGCGAAGAGTCATATCACGATGCAGCAATCCTACTGTGTAGTGACATGGCAATTATCGATGATGAAGTGTGTGAGCCTACAGTCTGTGTGTGTGTAACATACGCATCATCGATAATGGTGCATGTGTACTATCACAGGTATAAGCAGTACAATGTGAATAACATGAATGCATCATAAGGTAAATCGTCAGCTAGAAGCTATAAGATATACATATCTAACATGATCGAGTCGGTGAATCTATCAATCAGCATCCAGCCTAACAATATCGCGTACGGTATAATCCATCGTACGACAACCTTTAGTCAAGGGTATGGATCAATCATCAAGTCAAACACACCACGTACGGAAAATCATCGTACGACGGCATTAAGCTAATAGGGACCCTAACATCCTATACGACAAATGAGGGTACGGCCTAATATCACATACGGCCTATCAACCATGATTCACAACATTCTTTATACACACACACACACACACACACACCCCTAGGTTCCAGGTCACATCCGCAATAATCTCATATCACGGGACCGGCAAGGTATAAATCATCTCGATCGACTCGCATACGTATACCAACATATCATCATATCATCATATTATCATATCCGTCTCATATTCTTTCATCGCATTTATCTCTCACATCAAGTCGAGTTTACATAAATGTTCTATCTCTACTAAGTATAAGTATCTAATCTAACATATACACCCGAACCATACAATCAGATTCTTAAAGAAACGAATCGTAGTTTTGAAAATGTTAGTTATATGTATGCCCTAGAGGCCATTACTGTGCATACGATGTATATTGTGATGGATGCTTGGATATATATAGGGATGACTTTCTTGCTCGACATGATAGTATGCTATCTGGTTGTACTTTATCTTAACATGTACTCTGATTGTCTCTATGTTACATGTTGATAAAGCCCTTAGGATATGTACTCGACTACTAGGACTATGATGAGATCATACTAGTGGGGCCACGGTAGTCGACGAGTACATCCTATAACTGTTCCTAGTCGAGGGTGTATCGAGACAGGGCATCGATACACCAGAGTAGACTAGCGTATACGCATCTTGACCCATATGATGGGCGATGGATGATCCCATATCCATCGGTGTTTGACATCAAGGATGGTGTACGGGTGCTAAGTGGAGACTGGGTACACTGGACGGAATCGCCGAGAACTCCCAGATGGTATTATACATTACGTCAGATGGCAGTTCTCCGGTGACACTGGTACAGAGTAGTATGTTGACCTGAGATCGTCATAGACTCTTGTGTGATTCCCATTGTGCTTTGATTTCCATCGTACCACGTCCAAGAGGGCGTGCAAAAAGGTGTATTTTGAGTACAGTCCCGAATCACATGGAGGCAATGAGCGATAGGAGGGGATTCGTCTCTCCCGGTATAGGGAGTTGATGTTGTGCTGTGTTCGATTAGCTATAACCGGAAATCCCTGGCCAGGGTTGCTGAGATTTACTGGTAAGTGTTATCAGTAGTTTCTCGAACTGTTATAGACCTCATATCGACACGACTTATCAAGCTACTGGGGTCTGACGTATACCACCCCTAGGCGAGATATGCGACATATCAGACGACGAGACCGGACTGTACGGGAGTGTTACTGTTTGGATTCACAGGAGAATGTACAGGCTTGCTTGTTGATCTTCTGAGCGCTCAATACCTGGGTGGCTGTTACGTTTAGCTTACTGCTTGCAGCTTTTAGGTGTTTGATATGATCATCACCTACTATCGGCGTATTGACGATTCTTTAGAGTCCTACATAGAGGTTTCTTGACTCAGGCAAAATGGAGTAGGGGCACATATGTGATATGTGCGGGACCGAGGATAATGCGATATGAGATACCGTATTCTATTCTCGCGATATTTGATATCAGCCGGGTCATCGGATCAAATGTTGATTCGATGAATCGGTACGGATAAATATTAGTCGGTTATATGCGATATAACCGGATTGTCGGATCAAGTGTTGATTCGATAATTTAATGTATAATAATATATATGATATATTAAATTACATTAACTAATATTAGCTCACTAAAAGATTCTTTTTCTCACTCGGGTAATACATTAATATATATACGATATATGTTAATTGTATTATTTTATTTTGTTACGATAAATATTATATATGTGATATATAATATTGTAACATGATATGGTTATTAATGCAACATATTTTGTGGAGTTTAAACATGATTAGGGTTTGGATTAGGGTTAAGACTTCTAGTTTGTTCTAGAAGCTTTTCTTTTGTCTTGAATGAGATATTATGCTTGATATTTATGTGTGACTCATTCTTAACCCAATCCAAACCCTAGCCCTGGTTAAATCTCTACATGAGTCATCCTTGACCATGGTTGCAAGATTAATCATGATCATCCTTTCATTATTCATCACAAATGAGATTATTCATTCTTCTTCTTGCTTGAGTTTCTTCTTGAAAAGCTTTCTAGTTTTGCTTTTGTGATGAAAGTGAGTGAGAAAAAGATTATAAATGAGAGCAAAAATCCTACTTCATCATCTTCATATATTCTTGCCATTTAGATGAGGGTGTTCACTTCATATTATGAGTGTTAGCTTATGTTAACGAAACTTCGAGGTACATCATCTATGTTATCGAAGATCGGAAGCAAGGTTGCATCATTCTCTTCGTGAACCCTCTCGAAAGTCCGTAACACGATGATCGCAGCGAAGGGACCTCAACACGGAGCTTAAGAAGTGAAGGACCGGATCTACAAAGGTTGTAATCCCTCTCACTTAGTGTTAAAGAGTTTAACATGCTTGTTTTCGCCTAAACCCTAGTTTAAAGATCCGGCTTTGGGTTGTTCGGCACGGCTAAAATTTTAATCGGGCATGGTTGATGCCTCGTAGACCCTTGTATGCATGCCTAGCATCCCTACAGTGGTATCAGAGCCAAGCTAGAGCTTTAGGCGAAGTCTAGACGAACTTTAAAGTCCGATCGAACCCGGAAACCCCGATGTTTACCCTTCTCTGTACATTTTTCAAAACTGTGATTTTTTATGAATTAAAAATGCTCAGAAAAATAAGCAGGAAAAACTAAGAATTACTTTGAAGTACGGTCCACTAAGTCAATTATTTGACCGCGGAACCGCGTCCAATCCAAGGGTTTGGCTACGGTTCCGCGGCCAAAATTGTGATTCAGTCCCTGTAATTTCATGTAATTATTCTTAGGTCCTTTCTTGTTATTTTTTTCTGGGAATATTTTAATTCCACTCAAGTGTTGAGTTTTCTAGGGTTGTATTGGGGACTCGTTGATTCGATCGGATAATTTAACTTTGTTTAGTTTTTCCGGATAATTTTAGAAACTGTTAAAAAGTTCGAACGAATATCAATAACTCACTTTTTCCCCAGTCGGAAAATTTTTCAAAAGTTGGATTTTTTCTCGAGTTTAAGAACGTTCTAAGTCGTGCAAGTAACACGGTGGACCCTCTAGAAGACAACAAACCTTAACTCGATTATGTGACCGTCTTGAACTGCCTCTAAACCTTAGGGTTTGGGGCAATACGGCGTGCCACATGTGAGGCGTTGGCTTGACCCTTCTACGGCTGGAGCAATGATACTGTGGCATGTGATGGATGTTTTTAAACTGATTTCAAGTGTTGAGATATATTGGGGAAATCTTGGGTGTTTGATTATTCGATCAAAAAGTTTAACATTGTCTATTTATCTAGAATGTGATACAATAATTGGAATCCACAGGTAGTTATGAGATAACTAATTTGAATGTTATAAATCTAGCACTTCAGTCTCAAATGATCGGTTGCCATGGAATTTTGATGTGATCAAAAGTCCGTAGCAATCACGTAGCGTACGCGGATACTCGCCGGGTAAACTTAACAGACAGCCATGCCCCAAAGCCCCGACCAAGTGACTGTAGGAGAACCCCGTCGCCAAAAGCATCCGTTCGGTTGCTTGCGGCAGCGGTGTTCCGCCTTAGTGCACTTTGTCGACGGCATCTTGGGGTGCGGCCGTCTACTAAAGTTTGCGACGAGCATTCGATCAAGATGTCGGGAATCTTGTTGAATTGCCCGACTTGATATTGAAAAGAGTTTTCGATAATGAGACTAAAATGCGGGGTTTATAATTGTTAGGCATGTGATGTCTAAGGAATTCATATGGTTGGGCATGCAATGTCTAAGGAGGTTGCGGATTCCAACTATTGTAGTTTTATACTTTCATTTCTGTGACCGTAAGCGTAGTATGTGGTGTATCGCCGGCTTCGTTGCTATACATCAACGACAATCGGGATACGCATACTTGCTTACGTTGATGATATGAGATATTATGTGTTGCTGTGATATGTTATATTGGATCGTCCCATTTTTAATAGCCGGGGGTTTTATGTGAGATGAGAGTTTTTTCTTTTTCATTCATGTAAAATTCATTTGTATATAATATTCTTTTATTGGGGCACTTCCGGGCTGAGGATGATGTCACCATTGTATATTATTTACTTTTCCGCATTAGGTAGACCCAAGGCGGGGAGCACAAGTAACCGGGTTCTGGGGGTCCAGTAGGAGACCATCTCGAGGAGTCGAGACCGGGTCTCCTAACCCTAGAATTGGCAGTGTTGCTTGCCGCTCTCGTAGGGGTCTAGGGATGTGGGTTTGGCTATTCATCGCGACCGTGGAATCTGTGTTTTATACAGGCTCGTATTGAAAACACGGACGTCCTAGTATATCCAATATTTAATATATGTTCTTCTGCTGCAATGTTCTGTGATGAGATCATATTACTGCCTGAGACGAATGTTTATATTATATATATGAGATATATGTTATATTGCAGATTTCGTTTCAAATGAGATGCTTGTGAAGCATAATAAAATTTGACTTCATTAATGAGATTAATGAAATAAAAGAAACATAAAGATGTTGTAGAAACTTGTTTAAAAACTGGTAGCTCTAGTTCTTGCTTTGCATAGCGGTGTTCCTTGTAGAACATCCAGCACCTTATTCGATAAGGAAAGAGCCGAGATCCCTTCACCGGGAGTGACCTCTTTAGTGAAACTAGCAGATGCTACAAACTCGGTTTGTCTTTTGATTGCTTCTATAGTTCTTGCTTTGCATAGTGGTATATATGATATATCCTGCACCTTATTCGATGAGGAAAGGGTCGACGATCCCTTCACCGGGAGTGCCCCTTTAGCAAAACTAGAAAAACCTAAAAAATACTCCATTTAAAATCACTCGATTCTACAACGATATCAAGTTCATTACGCAAAGGGTTTTCTTAAAAACCTGTCGTAGCCCTGCGTCATTTCAGATAAGTACTACTTAGTATTCGTGCTGTGGTAGTTTGGCATTCGTCAAGGCGTAGTGTACGGTAGCTAACTAGTATTTATCTGCTTATGCATATGATGCAGATTGGATTAGGGTATTCGTACGGCGTTGTTTTGCATTCGTCAATGGTCGTGTGGGTGGGTTTAATTCAATCAAGAAATGTACGGGTTGAACTTGACTAGTGGACTATGGGTTGTTTGGCATTCGTCAAGGTCATAGAACGCTAGGGGCAAAATATTATCGGGAATTTCAAGTGTTGAAATTTGCAATGAGATTGCATACCTTCTATGAGATAGTTGGATCCCGATACCCGCTGTGAGTAAGAGTTACTCCTGGGAGAGTTTTACACATTACAATTAACCGATCAAGTAGGTGTCTAGAAAGGTGTTAGCGGGGTTACGCCCCTGGGAAAATGAGGTTTACTTTAATTAGGTCCGTGCGAAAGCACGGAGAACCTCCCTCAAAGTACCGACACTGGCCTGGCTGAAAGATTGGCGAACTTGTAGCGTGTAATTAATCCCGGCTAGTCTTTCCTTTTAGGGTTTGAAGGAAAATTTGATTAAAACAGTGGGAGACATCCTGATTAGATATATTAGATAACCAATCTAATCTTGCAAGAGCATACGCTGAGTGTTTTCTTCTCTCTCTCTCCAGGTAGCGACCATATCACGCCTTAATCAAGATAATAATACGGATGTATTGACCGAACCTGCTTGTTATACTGAGCTGGGGAACGTTGGTCCCGCTCCAACTTATAATTGTTATAAGACAGAGCAGGAAATTGGAGAATACCAGATTTCCCGTGCCGCCCAAACGAAGAAAGTGCATATTGATGCATCATTTTCATGTGTGTTCATTACAGAGAACTGTTACTCAGTATCCTTTACGTCCTGGGTATGTGATACCGGATCAGGATCCCACATATGTAATCTGTTACATGGGCTACATATAGGTAGAGAACTGAGAACGGGTGATAAGTTTCATGAGATAGAAACGGTGCAAGTATTTCAGCCAAGTCTGTTGGTCACTATCACCCTGTATTACCAGAATACATTGATTCTGAACGAATGCTATTAGATACCGAACCTCATATACAAAATCATATCAGTCTCTTTATTAGTAAAGAAAGGATATAATTTTGTATTGTTGGATAATGTTTTGAACATTTCATATATCAAGAGTTGATCGGTTCAGGCACGTTATCTAAAAGCATTAACGTTCTAAATCAAACTACAGTTCTTAGTATACAGAACACACACAAGAGGAAGAGTTCAGAAATGAACGAATCCTTCTTGAGGCATTGTAGACTAGGTCATATCAATGCAACCCGACTAGCTGAAGTTACATTAAGATGCATATTTAAATTTGTTTGAATTTACATCTTGTGAAACTTGCCAGTCATGTCACAAAGATAAGATGACCATAGCTCTGTTTATTGGAAACAGAGAAAGAGTTAGTGAACTCTTGGGATTGATACATGCTGATGTATGAAGGTCCCCTGTCTACACATGCCAAGACCGGTTCTTTGTACTTCATTATATTCTCTGATGATCTCTCAAGATTCAGACATATGTTCCTGTTGAAACACAAGTCTGAAGCTTTTGAGATATTCACAGAATATAAATTAGAAGTAGGGAACCAACAACGGGTATAAGTATTATGTCCTTTGATGAGATCAGGGAGGAGAATACTTGAGCACGGAATTCCTGGACTATTCTAAAGGAGAATGAGATTCTCTCTCAGCATTACTCCTCCGTATACACCATAGCACGATGGTATTTCGGGGCGGAGCAATAGCACCCTATGTGATATGGTGTGCTCTATGATGAGTACTACTGAGTTGCCTATATCCTTTTGGGAGTTATGTACTTGAGAAGCTGCATACCTATTGAATAGGGTTCAAATCAAATCAGTTGCTTACCACTTCATATGTGATATGGAAAGGGAAGAGCCCATATCTTAAGTTTGTTAAGATTTGGGGTTGTCCGGCCTATGTCTAAAAACAAAATCCGGACAAGCTCGAGGCAAGGTCTGTTATGTAGAACTGGAAATGTTCCAGCTATACAAACTGCAGCTGATGATTTGGTAGAACCAAAGGATTCAATAGTTTCCAACGAACCCCAGCCTCTCCGCCGATCTAGTAGGGTTCCTCACCCACCTAAGAGATACTTCGGTTTCTCTATGACAGTGGGAGCGAGGATTGCATCATGAGATGATGACCCAACTAGTTTCGAGCAGGCTATCAGGAGTGGGACTCTGTAAGAATGGCTGGATGCTTAGCGATCTGAGATGGAATCCTTATACACCAACAAAGTATGGAATTTGGTTGCTTTATCTGAAGGGTTAAATCCCCATCAGGAGCAAGTATATCTTGAGAAGATTACTTGGTGTACATGGAAAAGTTGAGACTTTCAAAGCTATGCTTAAGTCCATCCAGATCCTACTTGCCACGGCTACATACCATGACTACGATATCTGGCGGTTGTGTGTCATGACTGCTTTTCTAAATGATGTTTTAGAAAAGAGAGTCTATAAGTACACAGCCAGAGGGCTTCGTAGACAGTGGGAGCAGCGGAAACGTGTGCAAGATGTTTTATATGATAAAGCAGGCATCGTGGAGTTGGAACATCTGTTTTGATGTGGCAGTCAAAGAGTTTGACTTCATCAAAATGGTAGATGAACCTTGTATATACAAAAAGGTAGTAGTGAGTATGGTGGAGATCCTCGTAGAGTACGTGGATGAAATACTCTTGATAGGGAAGGAGTTTCCTATGCTACGCTCGGTCAATCTCCGCTTATCATAAGGATTCTCCATATAGGATCAAAGTGATACCTCATAAATCCTGGGTTTTGGATCTATGAGATAGATCTAATTGGATGTTAGGATTCTTACTAGTTGTAGTGAGATGGTATCAATCGATCCTGGGGACAATCACTGGAAAGGTTCCAGGGTGATAAGAACGACTGAATGTCAGTCGCAGGCATTGTCTTTACTCTCAGTGGAGGGACGGTATGTTGGAAGAGTTCCAAGCTAGATACCGTGATATACTAGACGATTAAAGGCAAGATACATCGTTACCAAGGACGCTACCAAAGAGGCAGTCTGGATAAATATAAGTTCATGAGATGAACTTCGTTCCTACCATTGTGTGACAATGGAGTTGTGTCTTTAGCCAAGGAACTACCGTCCCATCAGAAATCCAGATATAATTCTTTGGCAGTATCACCTGATCATGGAGATGGTTGATATCCAGGGAGATCAAGGTTAGGAGAGTAGACACAGAGGACAACAGCGCGGCTCCACTCACGAAGGCCTTTTTCCCAGTAGAGACTTTTATGGGATGGTTGAGTATGAGATACTTCAACCGCGGCTAATTGTTGGGTATGCGATACCACAACAGATGGCCCTAATGCAAGTGGGAGATTGTTAGTTATATGTATGCCTTAGAGGCCATTGCTGTACATACGATGTATATTGTAATGGATGCTTGGACATATATAGGGAGGACTTTCTTGCTCGACATGATAGTATGCTATCTGGTTGTACTTTATCTTAACATGTACTCTGATTGTCTCTATGTTACATGTTGATAAAGCCCATAGGATATGTACTCGACTACTAGGACTATGATCAGATCATACTAGTGGGGCCACGGTAGTCGACGAGTACATCCTATAACTGTTCCTAGTCGAGGGTGTATCGATACACCAGAGTAGACTAGCGTATACGCATCTTGACCCATATGATGGGCGATGGATGATCCCATATCCATCGGTGTTTGACATCAAGGATGGTGTACGGGTGCTAAGTGGAGACTGGGTATACTGGACGGGCTCTCCGTGTAATCCCAGATGGTATTATACATCACGTCAGATGGCAGTTCTCCTGTGACACTGGTACAGAGTAATCTGTTGAACCGAGATCGTCATAGAGTCTTGTGTGATTCCCACTGTGCTTTGATTTCCATCATACCACGTCCAAGAGGGCGTGCAAAAAGGTGGCTTTTGGGTACTGTCCCGAATCACATGGAGGCAATGAGCGATAGGAGGGGATTCGTCTCTCCCGGTATAGGGAGTTGATGTTGTGCTGTGTTCGATTGGTTATAACCGGAAATCCCTGGCCAGGGTTGCTGAGATTTACTGGTAAGTGTTATCAGTAGTTTCTTGAACTGTTATAGACCTCATATCGACACGACTTATCAAGCTATTGGGGTCTGACGTATACCAACCCTAGGCGAGATATGCGACATATCAGACGACGAGACCGGACTGTAGGGGAGTGTTACTGTTTAGATTCACAAGGGAATGTACAGGCTTGCTTGTTGATCTTCTGAGCGCTCAATACCTGGGTGGCTGTTACGTTTAGCTGACCGCTTGCAGCTTGTATGTGTTTGATATGATCATCACCTACTGCCGGCGTATTGACGATTCTTTAAAGTCCTACACAGAGGTTTCTTGACTCAGGCAAAACGGAGTAGGGGCACATATGTGATATGTGCCGGACCGAGGATAATGCGATATGAGATACCGTATTCTATTCTCGCGATATTTGATATTAGCCGGGTCATCGGATCAAATGTTGATTCGATGAATCGGTACGGATAAATATTAGTCGGTTATATGCGATATAGCCGGATTGTCGGATCAAGTGTTGATTCGATAATTTAATGTATAATAATATATATGATATATTAAATTACATTAACTAATATTACCTCACTAAAAGATTCATTTTCTCACTCGGGTAATACATTGGTATATATGCGATATGTGTTAATTGTATTATTTTATTTTGTTACGATAAATATTATATATTTTATATATAATATTGTAACATGATATGGTTATTAATGCAACATGTTTTGTGGAGTTTAAACATGATTAGGGTTTGGATTAGGGTTAAGACTTCTAGTTTGTTCTAGAAGCTTTTCTTTTGTCTTGAATGTGATATTATTCTTGATATTTATGTGTGACTCATTCTTAACCCAACCCAAACCCTAGCCCTAGTTAAATCTCTACATGAGTCATCCTTGACCATGCTTGCAAGATTAATCATGATCATCCTTTCATTATTCATCACAAATGAAATTATTCATTCTTCTTCTTGCTTGAGTTTCTTCTTGAAAAGCTTTCTAGTTTTGCTTTTGTGATGAAAGTGAGTGAGAAAAAGATTATAAATGAGAGCAAAAATCCTACTTCATCATCCTCATCTATCCTTGCCATTTAGATGAGGGTGTTCACTTCATATTATGAGTGTTAGCTTTTGTTAACGAAACTTCGAGGTAGATCATTTATGTTATCGAAGATCGGAAGCAAGGTTGCATCATTCTCTTCGTGAACCCTCTCGAAAGTCCGGAACACGATGATCGCGGCGAAGGGACCTCAACATGGAGCTTAAGAAGTGAAGGACCAGATCTACAAAGGTTGTAATCCCTCTCACTTAGTGTTAAAGCGTTTAACATACTTATTTTCGCCTAAACCCTAGTTTAAAGATCCGTCTTTGGGTTGTACGGCACGGCTAAAATTTTAATCGGGCATGGTTGATGCCTTGTAGACCCTTGTATGTGTGCCTAGCATCCCTACAGAAAATAGGGGTTACGGTGTTTTTAAGAAAAAGATATCATTTGAAAATCCGTAACATCCCTCAAGGTATATATTAAAAAGATACATACGATTCTTCGGTTTAGAAAAATGTATGGTTCGGATTGTAAGTCTACGGTAGTGCCCCGGCCGTCTTTCCGAGGCCAAAATGCGGAAACGAAAATTTTTCTTAACTTGAAAACCGGCGCTATCGTATGCTTAAAACCCGGATCGAACCATTAACCTACAACTAGCTACTAGAGAGAGGGATGGAAAGGCTATACCGATCGATCTGTGTCCTTCGATCTTTGGCCACCATCCTAAGCTCCTCGCGGCATCTCCGGTCTCGATCTCCTCGTCGGAAAGGGCACCACATCATTGATTCTTTTTACGGGCTCCCGCTTCATCCGAAGCAACTCGGGCTCGAAGTGTGCTAGCCGACGTGTCCAAGGTGATGTAGAGAATGTTTGTGAT
The DNA here is from genome assembly GCA_030015575.1 of Agapanthus africanus. Lineage (NCBI taxonomy): Eukaryota > Viridiplantae > Streptophyta > Magnoliopsida > Asparagales > Amaryllidaceae > Agapanthus > Agapanthus africanus. The sequence goes on along the minus strand of JASDDO010000022.1, from coordinate 559,498,126 downwards.
CACTTTGTCTCTAGCATCCATGACTTGGATGGAGGTTGAAGGTGTTGCTATTAATGGAGGTTTTGAGCTAGAGGAAGAAGAAGGAGAAGAAACCTTTTCTTTTCTTTTTCTATGATAATGAGAGTGAGAGAGTGTGTAGAATAATATGAGAGCTAACCCACTACCCTTGGCTGCCCCCCTCTCTCCTCTCATCAAATCATGGCTCAAATCTATCACAATATGCGACACATGCACAAAGAAAGAGACCATGAGTCATCACTTGTGCATGTGTCACCATAAGTGCTCTAAATGATGATATCTAGCTCATAATTTCCATTAACAAACATTAATCCAAATGTTTGCAACAATAAAAAGATACGGCAAGATCTAAAGTAAACTCATGACGGATCACAAGGATACTGCTCACCTGTATATACATACCTGCATCCGCATTCCGACTGAATGCGAATGCTATGAGACTAAAGTAATCCAACAAATCTAATACTAGGATCCGGCTTAAACCAAAGCCCACTAGTATGATCCGTCCGATCATGATCCGTGCAATACCGCACGTATATGATCGAACCCTGCCATATATCATACGGCCTCTACAACGTTTCGCCCGAAACTTGAGAAACAGTCTGTGGGGGACTCTAAAGACTCGTCAATACTTTGGCTGTGGATTTATCCACTAGCACGTCAGAGGTACTAGCTGTACGTAACTGGCTACGAGGTATTGACCAAAAGGGAGGTCGATGAGCGTACTCATCCTGACACCCTACTGAGCCTGTCAGTGACAATATCCGTACAATTCGGTCCGTTCGTCTATGAGCATTGCATGACGGGCCTAGGGGTTGGCAAAAGTCAGACCCCCAAAAGCGGTACAAGTCGTGTCGGAGTGTAGCCCAAAACACCCTGAGATACTACTGGAATACCTACCAGTAAATCATACTGCTGGCAGTCAAGCAAGAATCCTAAGGGCTCTATCAGCCTGCAATAGTGACCAGTAAGGTCACCTGAAGCAGTACACGATGATAAAGTTATACCAGATAGTATACTATCATCTTGAGTAAGACTGTCCTACCGGTATAGGTCCTCCCTCAATCATTGCAATCATGTGCCTGTGATCCAATAATTGACTCTGAGGGCACTATATCCAACAATCTCCTACTTGCACTCAAGGCTAATTATTGCGATGTCGCATATGTTAGTTATATGTATGCCCTAGAGGCCATTACTGTACATAGGATGTATATTGTAGTAGATGCTGGGACATATATAGGGAGGACTTTCTTGCTCGACATGATAGTATGCTATCTGGTTACTCTTTACCTTAACGTGTACTCAGATTGTCTCTCTATTACATGTTGGTAAAGCCCTTAGGATGTGTACTTGACTACCTGGACTATGATGCGGATCATACTAGTGGGGACATGGTAGTCCATAAGTACATCATTCAAAGTCCCTAGTCGTGGGTGTATCGAGACGGGGCATCGATATACCAGAGTAGACTAGCGTGTACCTTCTCGACCCATACAGATGGGCGATGGATGATCCCATATCCATTGGTGTTTGACATCAGAGATGATATACGGGTGCTCAGTAGAGACTGGGTACACTGGACGGACTCGCCGAGAACTCCCAGATGGTATTATACCTTACGTCAGATGGCAGTTCTCTGGTGACACTGGTACAGAGTAGTCTGTTGACCCGAGATCGTCATAGAGTCTTGTGTGGTTCCCACTGTGCTTTGATTTCCATCTTACCACGTCCAAGAGGGCGTGCAAAACGGTGGCTTTTGGGTACAGTCCTGAGTCACATGGAGGCAATAAGCGATAGGAGGGGATTCATCTCTCCCGGTATAGGGAGTTGATGTTGCGCTGTGTTCGATTGGCTATAACAGGAAATCCCTGGTCAGGGTTGATGAGATACACTGGTAAGTGTTACTAGTAGTTTCTCGAATTGTTATAGACTTCACATCGACACGACTTATCGAGCTATTGGGGTCTGACGTTTACCACCCCTAGGCAAGATATGCGACATATCAGACGACGAGACCGGACTATACGGTAAGTGTTACTGGTTGGATTCACTGGAGTGTGAGCGGGCTTGCTCGTCGATCTTCTGATCGCTCAATACCCGGGTGGCCGTTACGTTTAGCAGACCGCTTGCGGCTTGTGGGTGTTTGATATGATCATCATCTGCTGCCGGCGTATTGACGAGTCTTTAGAGTCCTACACAGAGGTTTCCTGGCTCAAGCGAAACGAAATAGGAGCGCATATGAGATATGTGCGGGACCGAGAATAATGCGTGTATGTGATACCGTATTTCATTCTCGCGATCAATGTGTCGAATGGTTGTATGCGATATAACCTAGTTATCGATTCAAGCGTTGATCCTATAAGCCGATACATTGTATACTAGTCGGTTGTGTGCGACATGACCGGATCATTGAATCAAGTGTTGATTTAATGATTTAATGCATAATTATATATTTGATATATTACTTTGCATTAACTAGTACTGGTTCACTTTAAATGGGTTTTCTCACTTGGATTGTGCACATTGTATATGTGATATACTTTTGTACATTAGTATGTATCATGCTTGATGATACATGCTAACTTGAGCATGTGTAAAGATTAAACCATGGTTGTGTAATGGTTAGGGTTTTTCCTTTCATTTTCTTATTCATTTATTTATTTATTTATTCTTTTTGGAAAATGATAAGCATTAAGAGAAAATGGTGGCTTAATTTGTTTTCTAGTTAAAGCTTCTTGAAGCTTTGACCAAAGTCACCCTTTTGTCTCATGCTTAACCCTAACCATTCCCACTTACCCTAGTTTAGTCTCTACACTTGACCATGGTTGGTAGATGATAAGTATTATTATTATTTTCATTTTACATATACTTATCATAAGATTATTCATCTTCTTCTTCTTCTTGACCACTTGAAGAAAGCTTACTTCATCAATGGTGATTGATGAAGAAGAGTGAGAAATCCAAATCTAAAGTCTACCCACTTCCTATTTCTTCATCCTCTACCTCTTGCCAAGTAGTAGAGTGTGTTTCCTTCACAAGTTTTCAAGGCTTGGTGAAGGTGGAGATTGATCTAGTGATGCCTCGACGTAGATCATCTTCGGCACGTTGTCGACGACCTAGCCCGGTCTTTTCTCCGATGAAACCACCGTGAGAGTCATGGTTCGATTTGGACAGCGGAGAGGACTTCATTGTGGAGCCGTGGAGGTGGAGCACCGGATCTACAAAGGTTGTATTTCCGTATTCTTGTAGTTAAGTGTTAACTAGATTTCTTTTTCGCCAAGATTTCTAGCCAACGATCCGTAGTCGGGTTTCTCGGCACCTAGATTTTTTGAAATTGGCATGGTTGATGCCTTGTGAGACCTACTTAGCGTGCCTAGGAACCCTACAGTGGTATCAGAGCCTAGCTAGAGCCTTAGGCGATGCGTAGACACAATTTGAAGTCCGATCGATCGAAATCCCTAACTCCAAATTGCTCTCTGTCCTTTTTTGTAAAATGTGGATTTTTGTAAATTAAAAATATGCAGAAAAATCAGCAGGTGATTGTATGGGTTGCTGTAAAATTCGAGTCCATAATTCCATCATTCCGCCGCGGTTCCGCGGCACGAGCTTGGCTTGTGCGGCGGATCCGCGGCCGTTTTGTCGTATTGCTCATCGAAGTTTGCACCATAATTAATAATATTCAGTGCTGGTTTTCCTAGGAATATTTTAATATTTACTCCAGAGTTTTATTTTCTGGGTTGTATTGGGGACTCGGTGTATCGATCGGATTATCTAATTTTGTCTATGTGGCTTTCCGGATAATTTTTGAATATGTTAAAAAGTTCGACCGCATATAAATACCCAATTTTTCCCCTGTCGGGAAATTTCCAAGTGTTGGATTTTTCCGTAGTTTAAAGACGTTCTAAGTAGTGCAAGTAACTCGATGGACCCTCTAGAAGACAACAAACCTTAACTCGATTATGTGACCGTCTTGAACTGCCCTTTGAACCTTCGGGTTTGGGGCAGTACGACGTGCCACATGTGAGGCGTTGGCTTGACCCTTCTACGGCTGGACCGTTGGTACTGAGGCACGAACTGAATGTTGTTAGACTTATTTCATGTGTTGATCTGTATCGGGAAAACTTGGGTTTTCGATTGTTCGATCGGAAAGTTTAACATTTTCTATTTATCTGGAATGTGATACAATAATTGGAATTCACAATAAGTTATGAGATAACTGAATGAATGTTATAAACATAGCAGTTTAGTCTCACTTGATCGGTTGCCACGGAATTTTGATGTGATCAAAAGTCCGTCGCAATCACGTAGTGTACGCGGATACTCGCCGGGTAAACTTAATAGACAGCTACACCCCATAGCCCCGACCAATTGACTGTAGGAGAACCCCGTCGCCGAAAGCATCCGTTCGGGTGCTCGCGGTGGCGGTGTTCTGCCTTGGTGCACTTCGTCGACGGCGTCAGGGGTGCGGCCGCCTACTGAAGTTTGCGACGAGCATTCGATCAGGATGTCGGGAATCTTGTTAAATTGCCCGACTTGATATTGAAAAGTGTTTTCGATAACGAGACTAAAATGCGGGGTTTATAATTGTTAGGCATGTGATGTCTAAGGAATTCATTTGGTCAGGCATGCGATGTCTGAGGTGGTTGCGGATTCCAACTGTTGTAGTTTTACACTTTCTTTTCTGTGACCGTAAGTGTAATATGTGATATCGCCGGTTTCGTTGCTATATGTCAATGACAATTGGGATACGCATGTTTACTTACGTTGATGACATGTGATGTTATGTGTTGCTGGATATGTTATATTGGATCGTCGTGTTTGAATAGCCGGGGGTTTTTATGTGAGATGAGTGTTTTTTCATTTTCATTCATGTAAAAACTGTATGTAATATTCTTTTATTGGGGCACTTCCAGGTAGCGGAAGTTGTCACCTTTTGTATATTATTTACTTTTCCGCACTAGGATAGACCCAAGGAGGGGAGCACAAGTAACCGGGTTCTGGAGTCCAGTGGGAGACCAACTCGAGGAGTCGAGTCCGGGTCTCCTAACTCTAGAATTGGTAGGGTTGCTTGCCGCTCTCGTAGGGGTCTAGGGGTGTGGGTTTGGCTATTCATCACAACCGTGGAATCCGTGTTTTGTACTGGCTCGTATTGAAAACACGGACGTCCTAGTATATCCAATATTTCATATGATTCTTCTGCTGCGATATCTGTGATGTGATCATGTGATGTTCTGTGATAGATACAGTATATAGTATATATGATATATTATATAGACGTTACTTATGTTTTACACCCGCGCTAGCCCTGCCGCGCTCTGTCGTTAGTTACCTAACCTAACGGTGCACGAGGGGACATCGAGGCGAATGCGGATGGCATAAGTGTACGTCGTATTTATCTGTGATGTTTAGGTACTTTAAATGATGGGACTTCATTAATGTGATTAATGAAATAAAAGAAACCTAAGATGTTGTAGAATCGAATTTCAAAATAAAAAAAGGTAGCTACAGTTCTTGCTTTGCACAGCGGTATATATGATATATCCTGCACCTTATTCGATGAGGAAAGGACCGAGATCCCTTCACCGGGAGTGACTCCTTTAGCAATAACTAGCAGATGCTACACAATCGGTTTGTCTTTTGATTGCTTTTAAGTGTTTTTGCTTTGCACAATGATATATATGATATATCCCGCACCTCATTCGACGAGGAAAGGCCCTTCATCGGGAGTGACTCCTTTAGCAAAACTAGAAAAGCCTCAAAAACACTCCATTTCAAAATTCATTCGATCCTACAACGATATCAAGTTCATTACGCAATAGGTTTTCAGAAAAACCTGTCGTAGCCCTCCGTCATTTCAGATTAGTACTAGTTAGTATTCGTGCTGTGGTTGTTTGGCATGCGTCAAGGCGTAGTGTACGGTAGCTAACTAGTGCTTATCTGCAAGCATACGATGCGATTGGATTAGGGTATTCGTACGGCGTTGTTTGGCATGCGTCAAGGGTCGTGCGGGTGGGTCTAATTCAATCAAGAAATGTACGGGTTGAACTTGACTAGCGGACTATGGGTTGTTTGGCATGCGTCAAGGTCATAGCACGCTAGGGGCAATATTGTCGGGAGTTTCAAGTGTTGAAATTTGCAATGAGATTGCATACCTTCTATGAGATAGTTGGATCCCGATACCCGCTGCGAGTAAGAGTTACTCCTGGGAGAGTTTTATACATTACAATTAGCCGATCAAGTAGGTGTCTAGAAAGGTGTTAACGAGGTTACGCCTCTGGGAAAACGAGGTTTACAATAATTAGGTTCGTGCGAAAGCACGGGGGACCTCCCTCAAAGTACCGACACTGGCCTGGCTGAAAGATTGGCGGTGTGTAATTAATCCCGGCTAGTCTTTCCTTTTTGGGTTTGAAGGAAGATTTGATAAAAAGCAGTGGGAGCCATCCTGATTAGATAAAATAATAACCAATCTATTCTTGCAAGAGCGCACGCTGAGTGTTTTCTTCTCTCTCTCTCCAGGTAGCGACGATATCACGCCTTAATCAAGATAATAATACGGAATATTGACCGAACCCGCTTGTTATACTGAGCTGGGGAACGTTGGTCCCGCTCCAACTTGTAATTGTTATAAGACAGAGCAGGAAATAGGGGAATACCAAGATTCCCATGCCGCCCAAACGAAGAGAGTGCATGCTGATGCATCATCTTCGGGTGTGTTCATTATACAGAACTGTTTCTCAATGTCCTTTACGTCCTGGGTATATGATACCGGATCAGGATCCCAGATATGTAATCTGTTACATAGGGCTACAGACAGTAAAGAACTGAGAACGGGTGATAAGTTTCATGAGGCAGAAAACGGGGCAAGTGTTGCAGCCAGGTCTGTTAGTCACTGTCACCCTGTATTGTAATACATTGATTCTGAACGAATGTTATTAGATACCGAACCTGATATACAAAATCATATCAGTCTCTTGATTAGTAAAGAAATGATAAAATTTTGTATTGATGGATAATGTTTTGAACATTTCCTATATCAAAAGTTGATCGGTTCAGGCACGTTATCTAAAAGCGTTGATGTTCTAAATCAAACTACAGTTCTTAGTATACAGAACACACACAAGAGGAAGAGTTCAGAAATGAACGAATCCTTCTTAAGGCATTGTAGACTAGGTCATATCAATACGACCCGACTAGCTGAAGTTACATGTAGATGCATATTTAAATCAGTTTGAATTTACATCTTGTGAAACTTTCCTGTCATGTCACAGAGATAAGATGACCATAGCCCTGTTTATTGGAAACAGAGAAAGAGTTAATGAACTCTTGGGACTGATACATGTTGATGTATGTAGGTCCCCTGTCTACACATGCCAGGACTGGTTCTTTATACTTCATTACGTTCTCTGATGATCTCTTTAGATTCAGACATATGTTCTTGTTGAAACACAAGTCCGAACCTTTTGAGATATTCACAGAATATAAGTTAGAAGTAGAGAACCAAAATATGGGTATAAGTATTATGTCCTTTGATGAGATCAAGGAGGAGAATACTTGGGCACGGAAATCCTGGACTATTCTAAAGGAGAATGAGATTCTCTCTCAGCATTACTCCTCCGTATACACCATAGCACGATGGTATATCGGGGCGGAGCAATTACACCCTATATGATAAGGTGTGCTCTATGATGAGTATTACTGAGTTACCTTTTTCCTTAGGGGGTTATGCACTTGAGAAGTTGCAAACCTTTTGAATAGGGTTCTAATCAAATCAGTTGCCTACCGCTTCATATGTGATATGGAATGGGAAGAGCCCATATCTTAAGTTAGTTAAGATTTGGGGTTGTCCGTCCTATGTCTAAAAGCAAAATCCGGACAAGCTCGAGGCAAGGTCTGTTATGTACAACTGGAAAGGTTCCAGCTATACAAATGACAGTAGATGACTTGGTAGAACCAAAGGATTCAGTAGATTCCAACGAACCTCAGCCTCTCCGCCGATCTAGTAGGGTTCCTCACCCACCTGAGAGATACTATGGTTTCTCTATGACAGTGGGAGCGAGGAATGCATCATGAGATGATGACCCAACTAGTTTCGAGCTGGCCATCAGGAGTGAGACTCTGTAAGAATGGCTGGATGCTTAGCGATCTGAGATGGAATCCTTATACACCAACAAAGTATGGACTTTGGTTGCTATATCTGAAGGTTTAAATCCCCATCAGGAGCAAGTATATCTTGAGAAGATTACTTGGTGTAGATGGAAAAGTTGAGACTTTCAAAGCTAGACTTGTTAAAGATTTTCGTCATCAACCAGGCGTGGATAATGATGAAACCTTTTCCAGTACCTATGCTTAAGTCCATCCAGATCCTACTTGCCACGGCTACATACCATGACTACGATATCTGGCGGTTGGGTGTCATGACTGCTTTTCTAAATGATGTTTTAGAAGAGTGCGTCTATAAGTACACAGCCAGAGGGCCTCGTAGACAGTGGGAGCAGCGGAAACGTGTGCAAGGTGTTTTATGTAATAAAGCAGGCATCGCGGAGTTGGAACATCTGTTTTGATGTATTAGTCAAAGAGTTTTACATCATCAAAATGGTAGATGAACCTTGTATAAACAAAAAGGTAGTAGGGAGTATGGTGGCGATTCACGTAGAGTACGTGGATGACATACTCTTGATAGGAAAGGAGTTTCCTATGCTATGCTCGGTCAATCTCCGCTTATCACAAGGATTCTCCAGATAGGATCAAAGTGATACCTACTAAATCCTGGATTTTGGATCTATGAGATAGATCTAATTGGATATTAGGAATCTCACTAGTAGTAGTGAGATGGTATCAATCGATCCTGGGGAGAATCACTGGAGTGTGAGCGGGCTTGCTCGTCGATCTTCTGATCGCTCAATACCCGGGTGGCCGTTACGTTTAGCAGACCGCTTGCGGCTTGTGGGTGTTTGATATGATCATCATCTGCTGCCGGCGTATTGACGAGTCTTTAGAGTCCTACACAGAGGTTTCCTGGCTCAAGCGAAACGAAATAGGAGCGCATATGAGATATGTGCGGGACCGAGAATAATGCGTGTATGTGATACCGTATTTCATTCTCGCGATCAATGTGTTGAATGGTTGTATGCGATATAACCTAGTTATCGATTCAAGCGTTGATTCGATAAGCCGATACATTGTATACTAGTCGGTTGTGTGCGACATGACCGGATCATTGAATCAAGTGTTGATTTAATGATTTAATGCATAATTATATATTTGATATATTACTTTGCATTAACTAGTACTGGTTCACTTTAAATGGATTTTCTCACTTGGATTGTGCACATTGTATATGTGATATACTTTTGTACATTAGTATGTATCATGCTTGATGATACATGCTAACTTGAGCATGTGTAAAGATTAAACCATGGTTGTGTAATGGTTAGGGTTTTTCCTTTCATTTTCTTATTCATTTATTTATTTATTTATTCTTTTTGGAAAATGATAAGCATTAAGAGAAAATGGTGGCTTAATTTGTTTTCTAGTTAAAGCTTCTTGAAGCTTTGACCAAAGTCACCCTTTTGTCTCATGCTTAACCCTAACCATTCCCACTTACCCTAGTTTAGTCTCTACACTTGACCATGGTTGGTAGATGATAAGTATTATTATTATTTTCATTTTACATATACTTATCATAAGATTATTCATCTTCTTCTTCTTCTTGACCACTTGAAGAAAGCTTACTTCATCAATGGTGATTGATGAAGAAGAGTGAGAAATCCAAATCTAAAGTCTACCCACTTCCTATTTCTTCATCCTCTACCTCTTGCCAAGTAGTAGAGTGTGTTTCCTTCACAAGTTTTCAAGGCTTGGAGAAGGTGGAGCTTGATCTAGTGATGCCTCGACGTAGATCATCTTCGGCACGTTGTCGACGACCTAGCCCGGTCTTTTCTCCGATGAAACCACCGTGAGAGTCATGGTTCGATTTGGACAGCGGAGAGGACTTCATTGCGGAGCCGTGGAGGTGGAGCACCGGATCTACAAAGGTTGTATTTCCGTATTCTTGTAGTTAAGTGTTAACTAGATTTCTTTTTCGCCTAGATTTCTAGCCAACGATCCGTAGTCGGGTTTCTCGGCACCTAGATTTTTTGAAATTGGCATGGTTGATGCCTTGTGAGACCTACTTAGCGTGCCTAGGAACCCTACATTTGTCTCATGCTTAACCCTAACCATTCCACTTAACCCTAATCAATTCTCTACACTAAACCATGGTTCAATTATGATAAGTATTCTTTTTACTTTTCATTTTTAATAACTTATCATAACACTTATCATATTCTTTCTTGCTTCTTCTTCTTCTTCTTCACATGAAGAAGCTTTCTTCATCAATGGTGATTGATGTATTTGAGTGAGAAATCCAATTCTAAAGTGAACCCAACTCCTATTTCTTCATCCTCTACCTCTTGCCAAGTAGTATAGGGTGTTTCCTTCACAAGTTTTCATGGCTTGGTGAAGGTGGAGCTTGATCTAGCGATGCCTCGACGTAGATCATCTTCGGCATGGACATCGACGACCTAGCTCGCCTATTATCCGATGAAGCCGACGCTAGAGCCCGGGAATTCACTAGGACAGCGAGGGGACTTCGTTGCGGAGCTATGGAGGTGGAGCACCGGATCTACAAAGGTTGTATTTCCGTTTCCTTTTTGTTAAGTTGTTAACTAGATTTCCTTTTCGCCTAGATTTCTAGCCAACGATCCGTAGTCGGGTTTCTCGGCACCTAGATTTTTGAAATTGGCATGGTTGATGCCTTGTGAGACCTCCTTAGCGTGCCTAGGAACCCTACAGCATACTCACAGCCTATGTGATACCGAACACCCAACTCCTCTACTAATCAGTCTCACAAAGCCCGTTTGCGAAACTATTGTGTTCGAGGGATGGCCTCAGTGAGTGGATCCGCCCTGATATTTCTTTCTATGTCTCTCTTTTCGCGGAGAAAGCCATCTCCCGAAATTAGCAATACCTGTCATAGAATATGTCTGGATGTCTGATAGGACCTAGTTCATAAATGAACTCCAAATCCAAACTTCTTAGACTGCATCGTCAACTGAACTTAATTAGTATCCTGCGCCATGCCTCCCTCAGTATCCGCTTGGACCACCTATCCAAAATACCGCCCCTTGTCAGAGGGAAAACTACAACTCTGACAGCCACTCTGTCATCCAGGTCACCTTGGAAGCCTGGAATGATAACTGTCTCCCGAAGGAGGATGCCGTTATCATATCCCTGGAACATTCACTTATGTTCCAAAACTGCTTCCGAATGTTTCTCCAGGATTGGATTAATATCAACTTATTGCATCTCGTGCAAAAATAACATCTGGTGTGGTACTGGACATCTCATGATCAACTCAATTGCCTAAGCAAGTGATCTGCCAATCATGCACATCCCTCTCCCCTTTAGTCTGTAAGACACCTTTAGAGAGGGTGACTCCATCACTTGCAGGTATACAACTGTGCCAGGAGTCGTCCATCCTAAAGCACCTTTAGAATGTTGTCTAAGTACCCAGATTGGGACACTTCCCAAATCTAGATCTAAAACCATAGATCTGGTAACCAGAACGTCTGATATCATATCTTTATCCTATATGGAGAAACCACTGTGTGACAACCAAAGTATAACCGATCGTAGTATAGGAATTTCACTTCCTACTCTGTGTATGTCATCCAAATACCAGGACATCACACCCTACTACTTTCTTAACAGATCCATCCCCTATTCTGATGAAGTCAAACCTTTGACTGTTACATCAGAAATAGATGATCTATCTCCACTATATCTGCTTTAGTCTATAATAGACATAAGCCACTTGTCCACTATGCTTCCGCTGCTCCCACTTACTACGACAACCCTCTGGCAGAGTCATATACACGTATACTTCTAAAGCTAATTTAGAACGATGCTATACTCATCCTCCTGCCGGGTCTCATAGCCTGGAACAACAGTAGTATCAAGTCTGGGTAAGCAAGAACCCCCCTGTCACCGTCTTTGAGCATACCGAAGTACCTCTCGAGCGCCTGAGGTTACCCACCTTATCTACGGAGTGGCCGATGGAATGTCAAACCTGATTGAATTTTTAGGTTCTTATCAAATTTTCAGTATTCATTTGCGGTTCTGGAATCACTTCCAGTTCTACCATACTCCCACTACTGTTTTCTGAAAAAATCCATTTTACTAAAACTGTGGCGAGTCAAGAACAATATCACTATTGATCTTCCAGTTGGTAGAAAGTCAACCCTCGTCATAGCCCGGGTCAACCCACGAACAACCATTACAGAAACGTGCCTTGAGTTATCCAGAGTCTTCTTTTAAGCATAAGCCGGACAACTCCCCGTACCTTAACATCGTTAAGATATGAACTATTCTATATCCAATATAGAAATAGAGGCACTGATTTAATTGGAACCAGATTCAAATCATGCAGCTGTCTCCAGTGCATGTCAACTAAATGGAGAGAGGCCGATCAGCATTACTCAACTTAGGAATGCTTCCAATTATGAGTAACCTGAAAGAGAAGCAAGTTCTCTTAATCATTACTATTAACTGAAACCATACACAAGTATCTACATCTTCGATCACCTTGAAGAATCCTGATACTTGCAATACCTGGTTTTCTACTTTATTCTTATACCTATAACTTCTCAAAACTTAGACCTTGCATTTCTACGAAACACATGTCTAAGAACTAGAGAAGTCACAAGTAAACAGAATATAGTACGAGTACCAACCCCTCTGTCCTCATGGACACTGGACAACATACAATACTCTGTATAAGTCCCCTGAGTCTAATAACTCATTCCCTGTGTATCGTGGGTTGTAAACTGTGCTTATAGTTAAGAAGAATTACACCGCTGTTTAATGCTCCTTACCTAATCATCCACTGATATAGGTAAATGTCATAGACATAATTTCAAAAAGTTATATTTCACTTTATAAAAATAAACGTACAGATATATCAATTTGAAATCGGTGCATAACAATGGATATTCAAAACCAAATATTTGCCGTCCGGCAAACAACCCAGGCGATTTCCTCAAATATCACCAATTGCAACGAATCCCGATATAATGAGGACGATCACCCAATTCCCAATAACTTACTCCTACTCATCATCTGTAAAACCATACAGATGTGAGAATCATACCTGGTAAATACATACCCTGGAGAAAGTGTCTAATTGGGAAATCAGTTTTCTATTAACAATGCACAGTGAAACTGAAACATGAAAATGTTTCGTAGGGGTATCCGGGTATTCCTAGTAATGCCTCTTCCATTATCAGATTCACAACTGTAACCGTATATTTCTTTTCAATATCTCCAAATCCCTTTATATGTCTTTAGTCATTACCTTCTATACGCCCCTTCAGGACAAATGGTTTTCTTCCTTCCCTACCGTTCGGCACCAGCCTATGGTTTGGAAGAAGACTATCCAATAAGCATAATAGGTGTACTGTCCTAATCCTAGGAGCACTCGCAACCCGAGAGAAGGTAAAGATAAAAGACAACTGAATAAACCATATTCCTATTTCTCCTGAACCAGAATCCATCCCCGAACTGGAACAAGTTCCTTTGAGTTCGTATATAACCATACAATGGAGTATCCAAATAACTGTGGATCTTCGTAGTGATACAGAGTGTTCTGGAGAAATACAAAGGTGATGTAGGATTGGCGAATAAATACTTGGTTTGGTCGTGAATAGCAGTCGCAGTTTACTTTGCCCTCTTACTAATCCCTTTATTTTTCTTTATTTAATACCTTCTGTACACCTTCGTTAGGCTAATTGGTTTTCTTCATTCCCCACCGTTTGGCACCTGCCTATGGTTTGGAAGAAGACTATCCAATTAGCGTAATAGGTGTACCGTCCTAATCCAAGGAACACTCGCAACCTGAGAGAAGGTAAAAGGAAAAGACAACTGAATAGTCCTATTCGTTTTCTCCAGAACCAGAAACCGTCCTCGAATAAGTTCCTTCGAGTTCGTATATAATCATACGATGGTTTTATCCAATGGAAGTGGATGTTCATAGTAATACGGGGTGTTCCGGAGAAAAGGATAAAAGTAGGAGTGGCAATGAGGCATGCAACTCTGACAATCCAAAAGCCAGTGTTTAAGAAGGTTCGGTTAACTTGGTCACTGAGTCATAGTCAAGGGTCGGGCCATGGTCGCTGCCAAAGAGAGAGTGAAAAGAAACACTCAGCGTGCACTCTAACCTAGATCAGAATGGTTATCACTTTATCTAATCAGGAAACCTCCCACTGTAACCTCAAATTCTCCTCCAAACCTGAAAGAAGAATTAGTCGGGATCACCCGATGAGTAAACCAACTCATCAGTAGGAATCGGGATCCAACTATCATCGCATGATAACGTGATGGAATCCACTCACGTTATCACACTCCAGAAGGTATGCGCATATCTGGCAAGTTTCAGTTTCTTTAGAAACTCCCGATGTGATTTTTACCCCATGCTCTTATGACCTTGACGAAGGCCAACATATCATAAGTCACATGTCAAGTTCTACCCGTCATTGTCCAGGTTAATTTGAACCCACCCGTACATATCGTTGACGAAGGCAAAAATAGTAGTACCACTGTCCCAAACTAACGCATCTATCTATGCACCAGAAAAGTAACAAATAGCTACCATACACTATACCTTGACGAAGGCCAACATACATAGCATGAATACTAAGTGCTACCTTTCTAAAATGACTGAGGGCTGCGAATGGTTTTTGGCGAAAAACCTTTAACGTAATGAACTTGATATCGTTGAAGGAACCAGATAGCTTTTAATAAAAATATAGTGGCGAAAACCTTTGCTAAAGAGGTCACTCTCGGTGAAGGGATCTCGACTCTTTCCACGTAAAATGAGGTGCAGGATATTCCAACTGAATACCACGATGCAAAGCAAAAGACAATCGGCTATAGTGAAGTAATTACCCTGACGCAAACTTTTATCCAAGGGGTCACTCCCGGTGAAGAGGTCTCGGCCCTTGCCTCGTCGACTGAGGTGCAGGATATTCATAACCGAATACAACTGTGCAAAACAAAAGAAAACGTCCTTGCAATAACAGCTTTTTGAAAAATGTTCCAACAACATCAGAATAGGTTTGTTTAGCTTGCATTGATACGAATCAACGCAGTCCCATCAATTGATCACACCAATAAAGAACGAAAATAATGATGTATGTATATGCCATCCGCATTCGCCACTGGGTCCCGTCATCACCCGTTAGGTTACTTAACTAACGACAGAGCGGGGACTGGACTAGCGCGGGTGTAAAACATATACAACATCTACTAGTATATATATCAATATATAATATTCGCTCAAGGCGAAATAAAATCCAACATCACAGAAATGTAATAAGCATCACAGAACAATACAGATAATCTGGGATCCTCGGGTTTCATAGAGCCGCTACTGAAACCCGACGCTGCCCTGGTCGTGTGGATAGCCTGTGCAATGAAATCCTAGACCCTTACGGGCGCGGCAAGTTACCCGCCAAAACCTGAAGCGAGGCTGCCCCCTTCAACAACATGAATGGACCACCCAGCACTTCACGAAATCCGGTAACTTGAGCACCCCTCCTTGGGTCAACCTGTACCCCCTATGAGTGCGGCGAATAGCCCTGCCAATTCTAGAGTGAAGCCCCCTCCGTCTCAAAGCCATGAGATGCGGGCTCGTTTCCCTCAAGAACCCGGCTATCCGTGCACCCCACCGCGGGGTAATCCTAGCACAGAAAGTAAAATATACATACAACGGGTACATCGACCTCAGCCCGGTCGTGCCCCAAAAGAATAATATACAAACAGGCAGTAACGGCAGTCCACATGTCGGACGCTCGCCCCGCAATATCATATGTACATAAACAACCAAACTGTACTACCACTGCATCCAGGCTATCCACCACGACAAATCCGCAACATCACAGCACAACACAGAACATCAACGTGAATGTCACGTTCGCAAATCCGTCTAAAAGGGCTATAGCAATTAGACGGGATTTACCGATTAAATGACATTCACGGTCACAGATATAATGTAAATACTGTGAACTAACATGTTTAAAATTTTCGATCGACAAAAACTCTCGAAGTGGGCCCCAAGCACAATACCCAGTACTCAAAATAATCTGGGCCCAAACAAAATATTCCAGAAACCTCATTTTCAAGTCTGAGACCTACTGTAGAAATTTGGTGCAGTGAAGCCACTGTTCAGCGGCGGAACCGCGGCCAAAATGGGGTTATGGCCATGGTTCCGCGGCGCTACAGTAACATCATGGTACCAATTTCTGCAGTGTTCTCTGAAAACCCTGCATGTATTTCTGCAACATACCAAATAATTTTTTGACAACAAATGAAAATCGAGAGAAAGTGCATGACTGAAATCGCGGTTTCGGAATTTTCGTTCGATCAAAGTTCTTAACACGTTAGAGCAAGCAAGTAAAGGTTAATGGCGTGGCTCTGATACCATGTAAGTCTACGGTAGCGTCTCGGCCGTCTTTCCGAGGCCAAAATGCGGAAACGGAAATTTTTCTTAACTTGAAAACCGGCGCTATCGTATGCTTAAAACCCAGATCGAACCATTAACCTACAACTAGCTACTAGAGAGAGGGTTGGAAAGGCTATACCGATCGATCCGTGTCCTTCGATCTTTGGCCACCATGCCAAGCTCCTCGCGGCATCTCCGGTCTCGATCTCCTCATCGAAAAGGGCACCACATCATCGATCCTTTTTTCGGGCTCCCGCTTCATCCGAAGCAACTCGGGCACGAAGTGTGCTAGCCAACGTGTCCAAGGTGATGTAGAGAATATTTGTGATCACTTTGTCTCTTGCATCCATGACATGGATGGAGGTTGAAAGTGTTGCCATTAATGGAGGCTTTGAGCTAGAGGAAGAAGAAAAAGAAGAAACCTTTTTCTTTTCTTTTTCTATGATAGTGAGAGTGAGAGAGTGTGTAGATATGAGAGCTAACCCACTACCCTTGGCTGCCCCTCTCTCTCCTCTCATCAAATCATGGCTCAAATCTATCACAATATGTGATACATGCACAAAGAAAGAGACCATGAGTCATCACTTGTGCATGTGTCACCATAAGTGCTCTAAATGATGATATCTAGCTCATAATTTCCATTAACAAACATTAATCCAAATGTTTGCAACAATAAAAAGATACGGCAACATCTAAAGTAAACTCGTGACGGATCACAAGGATACCCATCACCTGTATATACATACTTGCATCCACATTCCGACTGAATGCGAATGCGATGAGACTAAAGTAATCCAACAAATCTAAAACTAGGATCCGGTTTAAACCAAAGCCCACTAGTATGATCCGTCCGATCATGATCCGTGCAATACCGCACGTATATGATCGAACCCTGCCATATATTATACGGCCTCTACAACGTTTCGCCCGAAACTTGAGAAACGGTCTGTGGGGGACTCTAAAGACTCGTCAATACTTTGGCTGTGGATTTAACCACTAGCACGTCAGAGGTACTAGCTGTACGTAACGGGCTACGAGGTATTGACCAAAAAGGAGGTCGATGAGCGAACTCATCCTGACACCCTACTGAGCCTGTCAGTGACAATATCCGTACAGTCCGGTCCGCTCGTCTATGAGCATCGCATAGCGGGCCTAGGGGGTTGGCAAAAGTCAGACCCCCAAAAGCTGTACAAGTCGTGTCAGAGTGAAGCCCAAAACACCCTGAGATACTACTGGAATACCTACCAGTAAATCTCCTGCCTCGGCCGAGGGCTTTGTGTAATGACTCTCCTAGACACAACGCGATCTCACCCCCAATACCGGGAGAGACGAAACCCCTGCCGATCCGCTCACTTGTCTCCATGTGGCTCGGGACTGTACCCAACTAAAACCTGTTTGCACGACTCCTTTGAGCCGTGGTAGGGTAGTAATCAAAGCACAGTGGGAACTCACACGAGATAAATGACGATCTCAGGTCGATGAACTAACCTGTACACATGTCACCAGGGAACGGCTATCTGGCGTCAGGTATAATACCAACTAGCAGGTTCCCGGCGAGTCCTGTCCGGTGTACTCATAACCCAATGAGCACCTGTATACATCTTAGGTGAACCAATTGACACCAATGGCTTGTGAGACCAGCCACCGCCCCTCGTCGGGGTCTCGACTGTCTACACTAGTCTACTCTGGAGTATCTATGCCCTGTCTAGAAAACTCCCACGACTAGGGACCTTTTAAGGATGTGCTTATAGACCCCAGCTCCTACGTATATGATCGCCATCATACTGCTGGCAGTCAAGCAAGAATCCTAAGGGCTCTATCAGCGTGCAATAGTGACCTCTAAGGTCACTTGAAGCAGTACACGATGATAAAGATAAACCAGATAGCATACTATCATCTTGAGTAAGACTGTCCTACCGGTATAGGTCCTCCCTCAATCATTGCAATCACGTGCCTGTGATCTAATAATTGACTCTGAGGGCACTATATCCAACACGGATGACGCATCTACATCGACTATCTAGTCCTACAGTACCCTAAACAGCAATATCGCTAAACGTCATCCTCAATTTCTGTCGTCCTATGATAGTCGTAACATATCACTTTTAACTATCCTCTAGTTTCTAATATGGTTTCAAAGCTATCTTCATTCTAACCCTAGTTTCCTAATCTAGGTTTTCTCAACCATATGCTACAAATCGGTTTCCACCAAAACTGTGCGGGGGTGCTATACACCATCCACTCGACTTCCCCCGTGGATATAGATCCACTCACCTTGTCTTCGCTTGCCGAAATCGATGACGCCACGCCCCGTCGCCTCGGAATCCACGCGAAGGTAACTACAATAATAAATAATCGCAATGCGTATTAAAATCAAGGCGGAAACACCAAAATGGCACGCGCATTGCTCATAGGTTAGAACCTATAGCTTACGGGTATAAAATGTTAGTTATATGTATGCCCTAGAGGCCATTACTGTACATACGATGTATATTGTAATGGATGCTTGGACATATATAGGGAGGACTTTCTTGCTCGACATGATAGTATGCTATCTAGTTGTACTTTATCTTAACATGTACTCTGATTGTCTCTATGTTACATGTTGATAAAGCCCTTAGGATATGTACTCGACTACTGGGACTATGATGAGATCATACTAGTGGGGCCACGGTAGTCGACGAGTACGTCCTATAACTGTTCCTAGTCGAGGGTGTATCGAGACAGGGCATCGATGCACCAGAGTATACTAGCGTATACGCATCTTGACCCATATGATGGGCGATGGATGATCCCATATCCAATTGTGTTTGACATCAAAGATGGTGTACGGGTGCTCAGTAGACACTGGGTACACTGGACGGACTCGCCGAGAACTCCCAGATGGTATTATACCTCACGTCAGATGGCAGTTCTCCGGTGACACTGGTACAGAGTAGTCTGTTGACCCGAGATCTTCATAGAGTCTTGTGTGATTCCCACTGTGCTTTGATTTCCATCATACCACGTCCAAGAGGGCGTGCAAAAAGGTGGCTTTTGGGTACAGTCCCGAATCACATGGAGGCAATGAGCGATAGGAGGGGATTCGTCTCTCCCGGTATAGGGAGTTGATGTTGTGCTGTGTTTGATTAGCTATAACCGGAAAGTCCGATCGAAACCCGAAACCCTAATTTTAACCCTTCTCTGTACATTTTTTGAAAATGTGATTTTTAATGAATTAAAAATGCTCAGAAAATAGAGAAGGAAAAACTAAGAATTACTGTGAAGTACGGACAATTAATGAGCTCAGATGACCGCGGAACCGCGGTGATACCAAGGGTTTGGCGGCGGTTCCTCGGCCAAAATTGTGAATTAGTCCCTGAAACTTCATATATTTATTCTTAGGTCCTTTCTTGTCATTTTTTTCTGGGAATTTTTTAATTCCACTCAACTGTTGAGTTTTCTAGGGTTGTATTGGGGACTCGTTGATTCGATCGGATAATTTAACTTCGTTTAGTTTTGTCCGGATATTTTTAGAAACTGTTAAAAAGTTCGAACGGATATCAATAACTCACTTTTTCCCCTGTCGGAAATTTTTTCAAAAGTTGGATTTCTTCTCGAGTTTAAGAACGTTCTAAGTCGTGCAAGTAACGCGGTGGACCTTCTAGAAGACAACAAACCTCAACTCGATTATGTGACCGTCTTGAACTGCCTCTAAACCTTAGGGTTTGGGGCAGTACGGCGTGCCACATGTGAGGCGTTGGCTTGACCCTTCTATGGCTGGACCATTGGTACTGTGGCATGTGATGGATGTTTTTAAACTGATTTCAAGTGTTGAGATATACTGGGGAAATCTTGGGTGTTTGATTATTTGATCGGAAAGTTTAACACTGTCTTTTTATCTGGAATGTGATACAATATTTGGAATCCACAAGTAGTTATGAGATAACTAATTTGAATGTTATAAATCTAGCAGTTCAGTCTCAGTTGATCGGTTGCCATGGGATTTTGATGCGATCAAAAGTCCGTCGTAATCACGTAGCGTACGCGGATACTCACCGGGTAAACTTAACAGACAGCCACGCCCCATAGCCCGACCAAGTGACTGTAGGAGAACCCCATTGCCAAAAGCATCCGTTCGGGTGCTCGCGGCAGCGGTGTTCCTCCTTAGTGCACTTCGTCAACGACATCCGGGGGTGCGGCCGTCTACTAAAGTTTGCGACGAGCATTCGATCAGGATGTCGGGAATATTGTTGAATTGCCCGACTTGATATTGAAAAGAGTTTTCGATAATGAGACTAAAATGTAGGGTTTATAATTATTAGGCATGCGATGTCTAAGGAATTCATTTGGTTAGGCATGCGATGTCTAAGGAGGTTGCGGATTCCAACTGTTATAGTTTTACACTTTCTTTTCTATGACCGTAAGTGTAGTATATAGTTGTATCGCTGGTTTTCGTTGCTATACATCGACGATGATCGATGTATGCATACTTACTTACGTTGATGACATATGATGTTATGTGTTGTCGTGATATGTTATATTGGATCGTCGCGTTCTGAATAGCCGGGGGTTTTATGTGAGATGAGAGTTTTTCTTTTTCATTCATGTTAAATTCATTTGTATGTAATATTCTTTTATTGGGGAACTTCCGGGCTGAGGATGATGTCACCATTTTATATTATTTACTTTTCCGCATTAGGTAGACCCAAGGTGGGGAGCACAAGTAAGCGGGTTCTGGGGTCCAGTGGGAGACCATCTCGAGGAGTCGAGACCGGGTCTCCTAACCCTAGAATTGGCAGTGTTGCTTGCCGCTCTCCTAGGGGTCTAGGGATGTGGGTTTGGCTATTCATTGCGACCATGGAATCCGTGTTTTATATAGGCTCGTATTAAAAACACGGGCGTCCTAGTATATCCAATATTTCATATATGTTCTTCTGTTGCAATGTTCTGTGATGAGATCATATTACTGCCTGAGATGAATGCTTATATTATTTATATGAGATATATATATTATATATATTGTTGATTTCGTTTCATATCTGATGCTTGTGAAGCATATTAAAATGGGACTTCATTAATGACATTAATGAAACTAAAAGAAACCTAAAGATGTTGTAGAAACTTGTTTAAAAACTGGTAGCTCTAGTTCTTGCTTTGCATAGCGGTGTTCCTTGTAGAACATCCAGCACCTTATTCGATAAGGAAAGAGCCGAGATCCTTTGACCGGGAATGACCTCTTTAGTGAAACTAGCAGATGCTACAAACTCGATTTGTCTTTTGATTGCTTCTATAGTTCTTGCTTTGCACAGCGGTATATATGATATACCCTGCACCTTATTCGATGAGGAAATGGCCGACGATCCCTTCACCGGGAGTGACCCCTTTAGCAAAACTAGAAAAGCCTAAAAAACATTCCATTTAAAATCACTCGATTCTACGACGATATCAAGTTCATTACGCAAAAGGTTTTCTTAAAAACCTGTCGTAACCCTCCGTCATTTTAGGAAGTAGAGTACTTAGTATTCGTGCTGTGTTTGTTGACCTTAGTTAAGGCACAGTATACGGTAGCTAAGTGATGTCTTCCTATATAGCATATGATGTGATTAGTTAGGACAGTCATATGACTTTGTTGACCCTAGTTAAGGTTCATGTGGGTGGGTCTAATT
The DNA here is from genome assembly GCA_030015575.1 of Agapanthus africanus. Classification (NCBI taxonomy): domain Eukaryota; kingdom Viridiplantae; phylum Streptophyta; class Magnoliopsida; order Asparagales; family Amaryllidaceae; genus Agapanthus; species Agapanthus africanus. The sequence goes on along the minus strand of JASDDO010000022.1, from coordinate 559,475,920 downwards.
AATCAAGAAATGACGGGTAGAACTTGACTAGTGCTTTTGATTTGTTGACCATAGTTAAGGTCATAAGTCACTAGGGGTAAAATATTATTGGGAATTTCAAGTGTTGAAATTTGCAATGAGATTGCAAACCTTCTATGAGATAGTTGGATCCCGATACCCGCTGCGAGTAAGAGTTACTCATGAGAGAGTTTTAGACATTACAATTAGTCGATCAAGTAGGTGTCTAGAAAGGTGTCAACGGGGTTACGCCCCTGGGAAAACGAGGTTTACTTTAATTAGGTTCGTGCGAAAGCACGGGGGACCTCCCTCAAAGTACCGGCACTGGCCTGGCTGAAAGATTGACGAAATTGTAGGGTGTAATTAATCCCGGCTAGTCTTTCCTTTTAGGGTTTGAAGGAAGATTTGACTAAAACAGTGGGAGACATCCTGATTAGATATATTAGATAACCAATCTAATCTTGCAAGAGCATACGCTGAGTGTTTTCTTCTTTCTCTCTCCAGGTAGCGACCATATCACGCCTTAATCAAGATAATAACACGGATTTATTGACCGAACCCGCTTATTATACTGAGCTGGGGAACGTTGGTCCCGCTCCAACTTATAAATGTTATAAGACAGAACAGGAAATTGAGGATTACCAGAATTCCCGTGCCGCCCAAATGAAGAGAGTGCATGTTGATGCATCATCTTCGGGTGTGTTCATTACAGAGAACTATTTCTCAGTATCCTTTACGTCCTGGGTATGAGATACCGGATCAGGATCCCGCATATGTAATCTGTTACATGGGCTACAGAAAGGTAGAGAACTGAGAACGGGTGATAAGTTTCATGAGACAGAAAAGGATGCAAGTGTTGCAGCCAAGTCTGTTGGTCAATATCACCCTGTATTACCAGAATACATTGATTCTGAACGAATGTTATTAGATACCGAACCTGATGTACAACATCATATCAGTCTCTTTATTAGTAAAGAAGGATATAATTTTGTATTGTTGGATAATATTTTGAACATTTCCTATATCAAGAGTTGATCGGTTCAAGCATGTTATCTAAAAGCATTGACGTTCTAAATCAAACTACAGTTCTTAGTATACAGAACATACTCAAGAGGAAGAGTTCAGAAATGAATGAATCCTTCTTGAGGTATTGTAGACTAGGTCATATCAATGTGACCCGACTAGCTGAAGTTACATTAAGATGCATATTTAAATTTGTTTCAATTTACATCTTGTGAAACTTTCCAGTCATGTCATTAAGATAAGATGAACACAGCTCTATTTATTGGAAACAGAGAAAGAGTTAGTGAACTCTTGGGATTGATACATGATGATGTATGTAAGGCCCCCTGTCTACACATGCCAAAACCGGTTCTTTGTACTTCATTACATTCTCTGATGATCTCTCAAGATTCAGACATATGTTCCTGTTGAAACACAAGTCCGAAACTTTTGAGATATTCACAGAATATAAGTTAGAAGTAGAGAACCAAAATACGGGTATAAGTATTATGTCCTTTGATGAGATCTAGGAGGAGAATACTTGAGCACGGAATTCCTGGACTATTCTAAAGGAGAATGAGATTCTCTCTCGGCATTACTCCTCCGTATACACCATAGCACGATGGTATATCGGGATGGAGCAATAGCACCCTATGTGATATAGTGTACTCTATGATGAGTACTACTGAGTTTTCTATTTTCTTTTGGGAGTTATGCACTTGAGAAGTTGCATACCTATTGAATAGGGTTCAAATCAAATCAGTTGCCTGCCACTTCATATGTGATATGGAAAGGGAAGAGCTCATATCTTAAGTTTGTTAAGATTTGAGGTTGTCCAGCCTATGTCTAAAAGCATAATCCGGACAAGCTCGAGGCAAAATCAGTTCTGTGGAAGTTTGTTGGATATCCCAAGCATTCGCAAGGGAATATCTTCTATCAAACAGAGGAACAAAAGAGTTTTGTTTCTCAGCATGCCACCTTTGTGGAAGGGAATTTCTTATGAAGAAATTAATGGTCATGAGGTAGAACTGGAAGGAGTTCCAGCTATACAAACTACAGCAGATGATTTGGTAGAACCAAAGGATTCAATAGTAACCAACGAACCTCAGCCTCTCCGCCGATCTAGTAGGGTTCCTCACCCACCTGAGAGATATTTCGGTTTCTCTATAATAGTGGGAGCGAGAATTGCATCATGAGATGATGACCCAACTAGTTTCGAGCTGGCCAACAGGAGTGAGACTCTGTAAGAATGACTGGATGCTTATCGATCTGAGATGGAATCCTTATACACCAACAAAGTATGGACTTTGGTTGCTTTATCTGAAGGGTTAAATCCCCATCAGGAGCAAGTATATCTTGAGAAGATTACTTGGTGTACATGAAAAAGTTGAGACTTTCAAAGCTATGCTTAAGTCCATCCAGATCCTACTTGTCACGGCTACATACCATGACTACGATATCTGGCGGTTGGGTGTTATGACAGCTTTTCTAAATGATGATTTGGAAGAGAGCGTCTATAAATACACAGCCAGAGGACTTCGTAGATAGTGGGAGCAGCGCAAACGTGTGCAAGATGTTTTATGTGATAAAGCAGGCATCGCAGAGTTGGAACATCTGTTTTGATGTGGTAGTCAAAGAGTTTGACTTCATCAAAATGGTAGATGAACCTTGTATATACAAAAAGATAGTAGAGAGTATGGTGGTGATCCTCGTAGAGTATGTGGATGACATACTCTTGATAGGGAAGGAGTTTCCTATTCTACGCTCGGCCAATCTCCGCTTATCACAAGGATTCTCCATATAGGATCAAAGTGATACCTACTAAATCCTGGGTTTTGGATCTATGAGATAGATCTGATTGGATATTAGGATACTCACTAGTTGTAGTGAGATGGTATCTATCGATCCTGGGGAGAATCACTGGAAAGGTTCCAGGGTGATAAGGACGACTGAATGTCAGTCGCAGGCATTGTCTTTACCCTCAGTGGAGGGACGGTATGTTGGAAGAGTTCCAAGCTAGATACCATGACATAGTAGACGATTAAAGGCAAGATACATCGTTACCAAAGATTCTACCAAAGAGGCAGTATGGATACATATAAGTTCATGAGATGAACTTCGTTCCTACCATTGTGTGACAATGGAGTTGTGGCTTTTGCCAAGGAACAGCTCGTCCCATCAAAAATCCAGATATAATTCTCAGGCAATATCACCTGATCATGGAGATGGTTGATCTCCATGGAGATCGAGGTTAGGAGAGTAGACACAGAGGACAACAGTGCGGATCCACTCACAAAGGCCTTTTTCCCAGTAGAGACTTTTATGGGATGGTTGAGTATGAGATACTTCAACCGCGGCTAATTGTTGGGTATGCGATACCACAACAGATGGCCCTAGTGCAAGTGGGAGATTGTTAGTTATATGTATGCCCTAGAGGCCATTGCTGTACATACGATGTATATTGTAATGGATGATTGGACATATATAGGGAGGACTTTCTTGCTCGACATGATAGTATGCTATCTAGTTGTACTTTATCTTAACATGTACTCTGATTGTCTCTATGTTACATGTTGATAAAGCCCTTAGGATATGTACTCGACTACTGGGACTATGATGAGATCATACTAGTGGGGCCACGGTAGTCGACGAGTACATCCTATAACTGTTCCTAGTCGAGGGTGTATCGAGACAGGGCATCGATGCACCAGAGTAGATTAGCGTATACGCATCTTGACCCATATGATGGGCGATGGATGATCCCATATCCATCGGTGTTTGACACCAAAGATGGTGTACGGGTGCTCAGTAGAGACTGGGTACACTGGACGGACTCGCCGAGAACTCCCAGATGGTATTATACCTCACGTCAGATGGAAGTTCTCCGGTGACACTGGTACAGAGTAGTCTGTTGACCCGAGATTGTCATAGAGTCTTGTGTGATTCCCACTGTGCTTTGATTTCCATCATACCACTTCCAAGAGGGCGTGCAAAATGGTGGCTTTTGGGTACAGTCCCGAATCACATGGAGGCAATGAGCGATAGGAGGGGATTCGTCTCTCGCGGTATAGGGAGTTGATGTTGTGCTGTGTTTGATTGGCTATAACCGGAAATCCCTGGCCAGGGTTGCTGAGATTTACTGGTAAGTGTTATCAGTAGTTTCTCGAACTGTTATAGATCTCATATTGACACGAATTATCGAGCTACTGGGGTCTGACGTTTACCACCCCTAGGCGAGATATGCGACATATCAGACGACGAGACCGGACTGTACGGGAGTGTTACTGATTGGATTCACAGGAGAATGTACAGGCTTGCTTGTTGATCTTCTGAGTGCTCAATACCTGGGTGGCTGTTACGTTTAGATGACCGCTTGCAGCTTGTGGGTGTTTGATATGATCATCACCTACTGCCGGCATATTGACGATTCTTTAGAGTCCTACACAGAGGTTTCTTGGCTCAGGAAAAATGGAGTAGGAGCACATATGTGATATGTGCGGGACCGAGGATAATGCGGTATGTGATACCGTATTAGATTCTCGCGATATGAGATATCGGCCGGGTATATGTGATATAGCCGGGTCATCGTATTAGTCGGTTATATGCGATATAGCCGGATTGTCGGATCAATTGTTGATTCGATAATTTAATTTATAATAATATATATGATATATTAAATTACATTAACTAATATTAGCTCACTGAAAGATTCTTTTTCTCACTCGGGTAATACATTGATATATATGCGATATATGTTAATTGTATTATTTTATTTTGTTACAATAAATATTGTATATGTGATATATAATATTGTAACATGATATGATTACTATTGCAATATGTTTAGTGGAGATTAAACATGGTTAGGGTTTGATTAGGGTTAAGCTTTTCTAAAAGTTTCTAGAAGCTTTCTTTTTGTTTTGTGCAAAGATATTTGTTTAGATATTTTTGCATGATTTTTCCTTAACCCAACCACACCCCTTAACCCTAGTTCAATATCTACAAAGGTTACTTGACCATGGTTGCATTATTCATCATAATTATCTTTTCATTATTCATCACAAAAGGATTCTAATATTATTCATCTTCTTCTTCCTACTTGCTTCATGGAAAAAGCTTTCTAGCTTTTTCTAAGTGATGAAAAATGAGTGAGAAAAAGATTATAAATGAGAGCAAAAATCCTACTTTATCATTCTCATCTAACTTTGCCCTTTAGATGAGAGTGTTCACTTCATTTAGTGAGTGTTAGCTTGTGTTAATGAAACTTCAAGGTAGATCATCTTTGTTATCGAAGATCGAAAGCAAGCTCGCATCTTTCTCTTCGTGAAACCTCTCGAGAGTCCGGAACACGATGATCGCAGCGAAGGGACCTCAACACGGAGCTTATGAAGTGAAGGACCGGATCTAAAAAGGTTGTAATCCCTCTCACTTAGTGTTAAAGTGTTTAACATGATTGTTTTCGCCTATTCTCTAGTTTAAAGATCCGGCTTTGGGTTGTTCGGCACGGCTAAATTTTAAATTGGGCATCTATCTACAATAATAAACAATCCTTACGGAAATCAAGACGGAATCGCAATGCGTATTAACATTGCTCATAGATTAGAACCTATACGGCACGCAATAGTAAACAATCGCAATGCGTATTAAAATCAAGACGGAAACACCAAAACGGCACGCACATTGCTCATAGATTAGAACCTATAGCTTACGCGTACAAAATCAACCAAACAACCCTTGTTGTTGATGTACGAAAACCCAACAACCAAATACAAATCCAAATATCAAGAATTAACATTTCAAAATACGGAAATCATAGCCAAAAACACCCTAATGTGCTCCCAGATTTTACCCTAGGCCAAATTGGTCAATTCTGCATATATGGAGGGTCTAATTTACTAAAGATAAAGCCCTGGAACCAAAATGAACCAAATCCACCCTAATCTGGCCATAATTTGCGGCCAGAATGATTAAATCTATGGCCATGGGTTGGAGTTGGGGTCTCGGGTCTCCGTGGTAGCTTCCTGGGTACCTGCATGTGTCACTGTGTTCGCAAAATTATTTTTAGTGCCCCCGGGTTACTCCAGATTCCAAAATACCCTAACAATTCACACATTTATCCGATATCGGGGTTTATAAATCCGTGTTTTGGGTTTCTAATCTCTGGTCCAGGTCATGAATCATCTCAAAAGTCTTATTGACAGCCACCACATCACCAATTTCCCAAACCCTTCTCTTGGGATTTTCTAACCTCACTAAACATCACAATACCACCTCTGAACTTGCATGAAAGCTAAAGTGAATGAAATACTATGCTAAGGGTGATGAAATTATCTCACCTGGGCAACCCAAGAAAAACCCTAGCTCCTCAAGGTTGTCAAAATCTCATTTTTCTTGGTCCAATGTGAAGAGGAGAAGGAGGTGATCAAATTTAGTGAAGGGGGTTTATGGTTTTGGTGGATAGTTTTAGATGATCTCTAGGGGTGAAGTGGAGGGAGATGAAGATGAAGAGGAGAAGAAGAAGAAATGAAATGGGGAGGGGCATGGGGCTGCTGCCCTCTCTCTCTCTCTCTCTCTCTCTTATTCTAACCCTCTCACTCTATTATTACCCTTTTGCCCTTTTTCACCCTTTTCTCTTAAACATTAAAACCAAAACACAAAATACCCATAAAACAACACAAATGAGATAACATGCAACCAAATGCAAAATGACATGGTGCACTAGCCATGAAAAACTGTAGAAACACGGATTTGGCGTAATCACGATTAGCAGTGCACTAATCGGGTTTTTATCAAAACTGCATTTAATAAATTTTGAAATTGCCAAATACTTTAAATATATTTTTAAATGAATAAATCATTTTAATTTCCTTTTATTTCACAATTATTGGTATATATTTATACCCTTTTTCGAAAACCCCAATTTCGCAAATTGGGCAGTTTTCGGGAAAAATATTATTTTAATATTAAATTCCAAAAATAATATTTTATATTTTCTTAAATGTTACAATCTTCCCCCCTTAAATAAATTTGGTCCCCGAATTTAAATTTAAACCCCCAAAATCTAAAACATTTCAATAATCGGCTCAAATTAACGGGGCTCCGAAATCACGGAAGATGCAGAAGTAACACAGAGCGTCCAGTGCGCATAAAAACGAATACAAAACTCAAAATAAAACTCCGTCAAGCGTCACGTGTTCACACCATAATATTGTATTATTATATTCCTCATTCTTATTCTTTTTATAAATAAACAGGTGCTTTTGACGCATGTCTGCTACATATTACAGGTTACAGGTTCTTGGACAGAAAACAGTGAAAACGATGAAAAGACGATGCAAAAGTGGACTTTGACCAAAAAACAGAAGACTCTTGATCAAGCCGACATCAAAGATAAAATTCACAAAGTACAAGGCAATGCAAGGTCCAAGATTACAAAGCAAACGGTTAAAAGTCCACCGCAATTATTCACTGGAGATCTGGAAGAAACATAGAAGCTATTTTAATAAAGAACCAAATAATAAGGAAGCCCAAAGATCCAAGACCCAATACTTTCTTTTAAAGAGACAGAGATATAAAATTTTACCAAAGCTTGAAGTCTACTTTGACTAGGTCTTCCTAAGGATATTTTGGTAAATGTAGACATGCAAATCAATTATAACCTAGGGTTTCCTATTCTCTATAAATAGGAACTCTACTCATTGTAATTTCTTATGCCTCCCTTCATTAATAAATTTCAGCATTCTTTTGGAGAGCATCATTCTTGTAAGTTCTTTATTTTCAGCCCTAGGTTAATTTTCTTTCCTTGCCCTAGATAAATTTAATTCCTTGCCCTAGTTAATCTTTTATTCTCTGCCCTAGATAAATGTATTTTAATTCTCTAATGAGTGAGTAGTCTTCTCGCTTGTTAGGGTTAGATCTGGGAAAGGTTTGAGAGACGAAGATCTCTCATCCCCTTTCTTGCCCGTCATATATTTTCATAGAACTCCATGCATACCTTCTTATTCCGCTCCCTACGGCACTCTACCCACGAGGTAGCGGTGATACCGTAGTCTAAAGGCCCGGATTTTAAGGTTTTCCATGGAGGTTAGGGTAAAGATTTCTAGAGGAAGGACAAGGATCTAGAGGAAGAACAATCTTCCCAATCATCCTAATCCCTTTTATTAATATTTACCATAACACCTAATTAGATCTTCATATGAGTATAGAAAGCGGTGAGATTTATTGACTTTCCAAACTTAACCTAGACCTAATCCTAGCAAGATTTAGAAATAGATTAATTCAGTTTTTAGATTTAATAATCAATCCGAACACCCTTCGGAATTAACTCGTAAGCACGATTAGGAAATTCACAACATCCCTGTGGACCGACCCGTACTCACTGGCTAGCTACCAAGCGACGCCGTTCTTGATTGCGGTAATAGATAGTTTTTGAGATCAATCAAATGGCGCCGTTGCCGGGGATGGCGTGTTATTTCCTTTTTGCAATTTCGCGTTAATCGTAATTAAAAAAAAATTATAAAAATCTGAAAATTCCAAAAAATATAAAAATATATCATCTGTTATTTTTGGAAAGGATACTTTGTTGTTTGAATTTTGCAGGATCTACAAGCGAAAGACAGATCTGGAAATCTACAGAAAGAGAAACAGAAAATAACAAATCAGAACAGAGGGAGATTTGGGAAAAAAAAACGCGCGCGACCAAATCGCGGCGGAACCGCCGCGGTACCCCCTTTACGGCCGCGGAACCGCCGCGCCCTGGTGAGATCACCAGAAAAAAAGAAGAAGGCTGAAACGCGGTGTAAAAAAAAAAACTCTGTAAGTCTTCTGATCTCTCCTCTGAATCTTTCGATATATCTTTTGTTAAATCTCCTGCAGGATTCTTTGCGCTTAAAAAAATCTTTCCCTTTCTCAATAACAAATTTTATGCAGGATTCGTTGCGCTATGCTTAAAATAATAATTGATTGCAAGTGATCTTTTCTGATTTGCATATCCTTAATCTTTTTGCTAAAAATATCTTTCCAAATAAAGAGCAAGCGGAAAAAGGAAAATTTTAATTAGAAAACTTGCAAACTTTGAAATTCACAAAAAAGATTTGATTGCATGTGATTTACTGTTTTGCATATCTTTAATCGGATTTTAAGGGGCTTTTGACCAATTCAGATTGGGTGGGGATTTCATCACCCTTCCCAGGACCCCAGAAATCACATAAAGCATTTGCATTGACCAATCTTTAATTAAAAAAATACTATACTCAGCCCTAAGGACTTCGAGCTCAATAGGACAGCGGACTAGTTATAGGTATCGACCGTTTATCCTAACCTGACTTTGCGGTGTCTAGGAAAGTGTGTCAAAGGCTAGTGGTTTTTAATTAGGCCCACGGTGTGGTTCCTTCCCACTTACCTGGCACTTATCTGGCCGCAATTGGCGGTGAAGAGGCGGTTTGAGGTCCTATTTCTAGCCCTTTGGAACAGTTAGGAGCGGTCTAGCTGACCTAGGCGACCCTAGATCTAGGTCTGATTGTGCATTTCTGGTTGATTACATTTGTGTCTAAGCCCTTTATCGAATTTTTTTTCTGCAAACAGTCTCAAATAAAGAGAAAAAGGAAAAAAGGAAAATTTTTATAAAAACTTGCAAAAATTTTGTCGCTAAGAAATCCTCGCACCCCACTTGCACCACCTACCTTCTTTCTTTTCTCATGGGTACCCCACATCATAAATCTCTTGCCGAACTTTGGTATCCCGAACCTAACTTTGCGTCGTTCGGCAATTTGTTCGGTCAATTTAAAGACGATCCTTCCATGCCTAAAATATCTTTGAAAGATCAAATAGAGGCGTCTAGGAGAAACAATTCGACTTTTCAACCCACTTTGTGTCAACCAAGTCAACCTTTACCATCTCCATATGTTGATACCACTTTTTCAAGTCCTTCTGTCACTCCTAAGCCGATGTCCGTTGCTGAGCATATTGCTCAATCTCGCAGCCGATCTTTCACCCTTCTCCACTCATTTAGTTCTAGGGATCCGCACGACTATTCACCTTTTTATCCATATGTTGACCCTACTCCTGTCCAATCACCCACTTCCTACCAGTCCTACCCGACTTTTCCACCGTCACTAGACAATGTTTCTACACAGCCTGTTGGGAGTTTTGCATATCCACACGATTTCGAATCTTTTACCGAAACCCCCTTACCACCCAAGTCTAGCTTGGAAGAGGCGTTGGAGGCGTATATCGCAGCAACAAACAAAATGGTTAGGAATGTGGAAGCGTCCGTGGCCGCCCTTATGCAACCTGCTGAACCGGTAGCTAGTTTCCCGCTAGCCCCAAATATTTCAATGTATGAGGAGACGGTTGGACAGAATGAGAATGTGAGAGGATTTCCAAATCAAACCTACCCTTACCCAATTGAAGCCCACAACTCCAGTTTTCCATCGAATGTCCTAAATGATTCACAAGTTCAAAATAAAAACGAGTTGTGCGACTTTGAAGTGTTTGATCTGCCAAATTGTGAAGAACCCCTTTCGAGTGAAACCATACTTAATCCTTTCGATCTTTACACCTCCACTCTAGAACCTAAATCGATAAATATCCATGCTTTTGATGAGGTGTCAGAAAAAATTGATTTTCACTTGATTGAAGATATAGACGCCAGGAATATTTCGGATGACGAACATGTCGATTTAATTGAAATTTTATGTCAAATTCATCATCCCGAGTCATTAAATGTTTCTCCCGAACTTCATATGCGTCTTGATTTTGATGATATTGGCAAGGATAAGCAAATTTTTGAGGAAAATATTGAGGAGAATTATGAGGATAGTACTGAGGATAATATTGAGGTTGAACCATTTTCGTTTGATGTGTCGAATTTTCCAATACACCCTCCTGAATCCTTAACTGATACCCTTCCTCAATCACTCCCTTCCGTCCTTCCTATTGTTCCGACCGTGCAAGTGACCGTTACGCTTTCATCTCCTATACCAAGTTCGGCGTACCCATGTTTTCTTGCGAATCTTGAGGGATTTGACCCCATTTCTCGACGGGTTGATAGGTTAGCACAATCGCTTTTAACACATCGGTCATCACATATTGTGCTAATTTATCCACTCGATTTACACCCTTAAGATCGTACTCTACTTCTTTCTCCTTTCCGCCATTCTTCTCCCTCACCGAGACCATATTCCACTCTTCTTCCCACACGGTCTCGTGTGTTTCTCATCTCTTTTCTTTCCACTCCATTCTTTCACCGACTCGACCATTACCACGATAAGATTTTTGAATGGTTGGTGCTAATCATTGGCTTGTGTAAGGCCAAGCTTAAGTTTGGGGGGATCTTGTTTTATATATGTATATATATTTTTTGTTTTCTTTTTCTATAAAAGAATAAAAAAAATTTCAAAACAATAAAAAATTCAAAAAAAAAATTATAAATAAATAAACAGGGGAGTGCCGGCATTTTGACTCTCTTGGTGTAGCATGACAGTGAGGACACTGTCAAGTTTAAGTTTGGGGGTATGCTCGGTACGTCTTCTTCCTTCGCATTCATTTGTGTATATTTTGGCATTTGCATACTTATTTTAAAACCCATAAAATTTGAAAAAAATTGGAAAATTATAAAAATTATTGTATTCAATTTTGGCTAATTGACTTGAGTTTAACAAAAAGGTTAACTAGTTAGGAACAACTAGATCTTAGACTTTGTAAATTAAAAGCCCTAAAAATAACCTCCCTTAAAGTTTAACGGTAGAAAGTATATGCCTTTGTAGTTTATTTAGAAATAGGCAAATTTTGAGTTCAGTTCTTGGGCTAAGTTGAAACAAAGGAAAAGTATTGATGTTCTTATTAGAGTATAAGTTTGAAAAATAGTTCCTAGCTTAAGTCTAGATTCTGAAAATGTATACCCTACAATTTGCACAATCACGCACCTTGAAACTTGGAATAGTAGAAGAGACCTTGAAATGATCTTGTCTAAAGTCCTTAGTACAATGAAAATAAAAGAAAAAAATTCAAGTGTGAATAAAGAAAAAATGAACACTGGTTTTTGTGATTACTTAAGGCTGCAAAAATAGAAAAATATTTAGCGAAGGTGCTTCATCACCTAGTGCCTTAGACCAACTGGTTTGGGAGTCACTGCTAAAGCCTTGGGTGTTGCAAAACTAGGAAGTACGCTTTAATGTGCAAACGCATCTTGTAATCGGTTGTTGGTACCTCAAGAAGTATTAATGGTCGCATGAAGGATGTGTAAGCAAAATTCATTGAAAAATTCACCAACTAATAAGTGCTTTGGACAACGGACAAGGGTATGATTGCTTGATTTGAATTTCTAAGTGTAGGGGTGATTCATACACACACGTAGAGATATGTGATTGGAGTTTAGATGAGTGAAAGGAATGAAGAATAGAACTTGTATCTTTAGTAGAGTTGATAAAAATTCCTAAGTGGAGATGGAACCCTAGAAGGAAAACTTAAGAAATGCCGAAAGCTAAGTAAATCTATAGAACATATATAATCTTAAGTTAAATAATAAGGAAGTGTGAAGAATATGGGTGGATAATTTACGAGTCGACGATAATAGAATTCCTTGTTGGAAGACCAAATTGGAGAATTAAAGTTAATGGGCTGAATTGATAGGATTTTGTGGGTAGTATCCGCTGAAAACCCTCAGGAGACAACACTCCTCCTACTAGGGACACCTAGAGGTTTAACGGCTTGTTGCACGAGCTCAGTGCAATCGCGTTTCCCTGCGAAAGTGCGGTTAGGTTTTTTGTAGAGAATAAAAAATAAGTTTGCTCGAGGACGAGCAAAAGATAAGTTTGGGGGTATTTGTTCACACCATAATATTGTATTATTATATTCCTCATTCTTATTCTTTTTATAAATAAACAGGTGCTTTTGACGCATGTCTGCTACATATTACAGGTTACAGGTTCTTGGACAGAAAACAGTGAAAACGATGAAAAGACGATGCAAAAGTGGACTTTGACCAACAAACAGAAGACTCTTGATCAAGCCGACATCAAAGATAAAATTCACAAAGTACAAGGCAATGCAAGGTCCAAGATTACAAAGCGAACGGTTAAAAGTCCACCGCAATTATTCACTGGAGATCTGGAAGAAACATAGAAGCTATTTTAATAAAGAACCAAATAATAAGGAAGCCCAAAGATCCAAGGCCCAATACTTTCTTTTAAAGAGACAGAGATATAAAATTTTACCAAAACTTGAAGTCTACTTTGACTAGGTCTTCCTAAGGATATTTTGGTAAATGTAGACATGCAAATCAATTGTAACCTAGGGTTTCCTATTCTCTATAAATAGGAACTCTACTCATTGTAATTTCTTATGCCTCCCTTCATTAATAAATTTCAGCATTCTTTTGGAGAGCATCATTCTTGTAAGTACTTTATTTTCAGCCCTAGGTTAATTTTCTTTTCTTGCCCTAGATAAATTTAATTCGTTGCCTTAGTTAATCTTTTATTCTCTCCCCTAGATAAATGTATTTTAATTCCCTAATGAGTGAGTAGTCTCCTCGCTTGTTAGGGTTAGATTTGGGGAAGGTTTGAGAGACGAAGATCTCTCATCCCCTTTCTTGCCCATCATATATTTTCATAGAACTCCATGCATACCTTCTTATTCCGCTCCCTACGGCACTCTACCCACGAGGTAGCGGTGATACCGTAGTCTAAAGGCCCGGATTTTAAGGTTTTCCATGGAGGTTAGGGTAAAGATTTCTAAAAGAAGGATAAGGATCTAGAGGAAGAACAATCTTCCCAATCATCCTAATCCCTTTTATTAATATTTACCATAACACCTAATTAGATCTTTATATGGGTATAGAAAGCGGTGAGATTTATTGACTTTCCAAACTTAACCTAGACCTAACCCTAGCAAGATTTAGATATAGATTAATTCAGTTTTTTGATTTAATAATCAATCCGAAAACCCTTCGGAATTAACTCGTAAGCGCGATTAGGAAATTCACAACATCCCTGTGGACCGACCCGTACTCACCGGCTAGCTACCAAGCGACGTCGTTCTTGATTGCGGTAATAGATAGTTTTTGAGATCAATCAAATTATGGTAAATATTAATAAAAGGGATTAGGATGATTGGGAAGATTGTTCTTCCTCTAGATCCTTGTCCTTCCTTTAGAAATCTTTACCCTAACCTCCATGGAAAACCTTAAAATCTGGGCCTTTAGATTACGGTATCACCGCTACCTCGAGAGTAGAGTGCCGTAGGGAGCGGAATAAGAAGGTATGCATGGAGTTCTATGAAAATATATGACGGGCAAGAAAGGGGATGAGAGATCTTCGTCTCTCAAACCTTCCCCAGATCTAACCCTAACAAGTAAGGAGACTACTCACTCATTAGGGAATTAAAATACATTTATCTAGGGCAGAGAATAAAAGATTAACTAGGGCAAGGAATTAAATTTATCTAGGGCAAGAAAAGAAAATTAACCTAGGGCTGAAAATAAAGAACTTACAAGAATGATGCTCTCCAAAAGAATGCTGAAATTTATTAATGAAGGGAGGCATAAGAAATTACAATGAGTAGAGTTCCTATTTATAGAGAATAGGAAACCCTAGGTTACAATTGATTTGCATGTTTACATTTACCAAAATATCCTTAGGAAGACTTAGTCAAAGTAGACTTCAAGCTTTGGTAAAATTTTATATCTCTGTCTCTTTAAAAGAAAGTATTGGGCCTTGGATCTTTGGGCTTCCTTATTATTTGGTTCTTTATTAAAATAGCTTCTATGTTTCTTCCAGATCTCCAGTGAATAATTGCGGTGGACTTTTAACCGTTCGCTTTGTAATCTTGGACCTTGCATTGCCTTGTACTTTATGAATTTTATCTTTGATGTCGGCTTGATCAAGAGTCTTCTGTTTGTTGGTCAAAGTCCACTTTTGCATCTTCTTTTCATCGTTTTCACTGTTTTCTGTCCAAGAACCTGTAACCTGTAATATGTAGCAGACATGCGTCAAAAGCACCTGTTTATTTATAAAAAAGAATAAGAATGAGGAATATAATAATACAATATTATGGTGTGAACATCACGCAAATCTTCGGATTTGCAAGCATATCCTCGGAGTTACAATAGAGATGCAGATCTTGAAATCCACTACTAAAATCCAGTATACACTAGTCAAATACTATAATACGTGTATAGTACGCATCTTTTAAAACTCCAAAATCTGAATAAAATACATGCAAAATCTTTTCTAAATCGCCGCGCGAATGCGTAACTCACGACATAACTGACGGACGCTCATTTTAAAATAATAATATATGTCTATATATATTTTCTTAAATACACGTTCCGTCGTTTTCAAAATATCCCAAAAGGATTTTCCTTTATAAACGTTCGTGTCGCTCATGGACACGTAGGAAATAGCGAGGCTATAGCTCCTTTTAAAAACCTTTTGGTAAACTTTTAATGCATGCAAAGTACTCAGGTATTGTCCTCAGATCAGTCCTGTTTGGCTACTATATAATATATAGTACCCATCATGAAACAAAGGTGCTCAAAAGCAAAATCAGACTCAAAAGGCGTATCCATAAATCACGTGCGTCTGGTGCACACGGAAATCAAATCCAAATACAGGTGCCACGATATGCACAAAAGCCAAAACTATGTGCAACGGGTGTGCACGAAAACATCTGTCCAGTGCAACGGGTGTGCAGGACAATAATATCAAGTGCATCTAAAGTGCAATAAAATCTCAATCCAGTGCATCTGGTGTGCACAGAATCACATCTCATATCATGCGTCCAACATGTGCGAAAATCCAAATCAAGTGCATATGTCCCGCACGAATGAAATCGCATCCAGTATGCACGGAAGAAATCTAAATCAAGAGCATCCAACATGCACGAGTAAAATCTCACTCAAGTGCATCCGATGCACACAAAAATCCAAAATCAAGCGCCTAATATGCGCAAAATCCAACCAAAGCGCGTCGGTCCGTAAAAGCATATAGTTCAGTAGCATGCAGGAAAACGAATGGCAAGTGCTAATGCGCACGAAAATACAAATATGGTAAAACGAAGGCTCAAGGATATAAATCGGGTGCAACCATGGTACGGAGTATAAATCCAGTGCGACAAACACATAAATATCCATCCGGTGCAACAAATGCAAAAAAAATGCAAATCTAGTGCATCGAATGTGCGAAATACGCATCTGGTGCAGCAAATGCACAAATATATAAATCTGTTGCGACAATTGCACGAATGAAAATCTAGTGCCACAAATGCACGAAGTGCAAATCTGGTGCATCCAGTGCACGAAATACAAATACAGTGCATCCAATGCACGAAATACGAATACAGTGCATCCAGTGCACGAAATATGAATCCATAACTCAAATGCGTATAAAAGCAACACCGAGTGTACCAGGGTGTATAAAATCATAAACGCGTGCAACGGCGTGCACAAAACACGTCTTAATGCACTGCAAGCACATGTAAGCTATACCGAGTGCAAAAATCAAATCGAGTGCGTACCACACGCACAAAATCAAATCAATCATATGAAATCCATGAAATCATAAACACATGCTATGAAGGTACAAAATCGACATCAGATGCAATGGATATGCACAAATCGCAAATAACCACAACGGTGTATAATATATATCCAGTGCGATAACTATGCCCAAAAATGTAATTACTCAGTAGGTGCAGCCATGGTGCACGAAATCAATATCAGGAAACTCGTCATCAAAACTCAAATCCAAGAGATATAAATGTGATACTCAGATCACAAGCGCAAATTGCAATAAATGACATCGAGGTACACCTCCTACAATGTCGGAAAAAGTCGGTGCGCCCAAAACGGGCAGGGCAAGAACATCCACTCGCCTTCTGCTCACGGCCTGGCGTCCTCTGTCTCTGGGTCCTTATCCTCTCTGTGGATTACCAATCCCGCAATCCATCGGCTCATCGGCCCTGTCAGGTGTGCTAACGGGAACGATTCCGCTCTAGCACTTCTTTGGTCATCTCTCGGTCAATCATCATGACCACTCATAAAGTAGCACGTTGCTGGAGTCGGCCTCTGGTCCTCTGAATAAACGTGACACATCTGATCCTGGGTGCAAATCTTATTGCAGCAGTGTCCTGGAAGGAATCCTGATCAAGGTCTCTTCTGATCTCGCCTATGCCGAACTGTTCGGAGGCTGGTACTCTCACATAATCTCTTCTTGTTTTCTGTACATCTGCGTGTTCCGTACACCTTTCCTCAGAAACTGGTCGTATCCCAACCCCTTTGTATGCATATCAGATCTCCAATCTCGACGGCGAGTAACAACAGCTCGTCAGCGTCTCGCACGAACCTCTGGTTCCATTCGTCTTTATCCTCGTCCACTATGATGTCACGCCATGCTATCTGCGCACTGCAACTGTTCCTCGGCCACAGTCAATCCGAAGTCTCTCACACGGACTCGAAATCGCATACTCTGTATCTTCATCACTCTGTAGAAGATATCTGGCCGAACACGTCCTCGGGAACTCGTCCCAACCATCGGAGGAATACTCAATACTCGTCCGTCCTCGATCAACTCACAACGCATCAGGGTGAGGTCCTCTATCCGAAGCTGGTCAGCTTACTGATCTCTTATCATATGATATCCGGACGACGTCAGCTTTTTCGATCGAGCCATCAAGGTCCTAAAATTTCCCGAAGGCTCAGCACCTGGGTACAGTCTAAAAATATCTGGTACATACTACAGTACCTCTGGACCAACCGTTGATGGGCAAACCTAAGCCTTACTGATGGCACCGCTAAACTGCTACAAACCCTAAGGTTCAAAGCGGTTCCATGGTCATCTTGTCAAGTTAGGGTTTCATTCTTCTAGAGGGTCCACAGAATTACCTGCATGTTCCTCCGACCACTTAAACTTGGGAAAATGGGTTTCTGACACCCGCTCGAACTTTTTAGCTCCGCCTATACAACATGTGAATATTCCTCGCCCGCATGCTAAACAATGCCTCAATCCTCTAGGAAAGGCGATACATCGGCGGTCATCTCTGGATCGGTCTGCTCTAGATCTGAGTAAGACTCTCCACGCTGGTAATCTTCAACTTAACTGGGCCTGCGTCGACACATCAATCTGACGAATTCGCCATCGTCTCTCAACTCGGGATAGACTAGCTATCATCTGTCGCATCTCTGCCTGGAAGCTTCGGCGATCTCCGCTCGTATACTTTGGAAGCGACATCCTAACAATCTCAGCAACATCTGGGTCATCTGTCGGCACGGTAGACGACATCACAATCTCTGAGGTCGGCTGTACATCAACAGTCCTCTAGCAACGGGCAGCTCTATCAATGGCCCGCTCATCCGGTGCAAAACCAAACACCCGTCTCACCCGAGTGGTCACAACATAAATACTAACTCGAGACGTTCCCGTGTCACCAAAAAATACGATGGTCAGCCCTCATACCAGACGAGCTCTCCCTGACCGCAACACTAGCAGCAGCTCAAACTACGCTCAAACCGTAGTGACAGGAACCTCAATCGAGTATCGGAGAGAGCAGATCAACGGCAAGAAAGGAAACGACAGATCCATAATGGATACATGATCATAAGAAGGAACGGCATCAGTGAAAGTATGATCATGGAAACTAATAGAATCAAGGATCTCAAATGGATGTATAATCATGGGTATGAAGAGAATCATAAGTCTCAAAAATATGTACATCCTAAGGTTTCTTAAGTGGAGTATCATATCGTAAATATGCCGCGGAACATACGTACGGTACATCACTCTACTCAAGCTACCTACTCCATCAATCAGGATTAGCCTAAGAAATGAAAGTTCGGGTCTAATACCCCCCCCCCGTTCAAGTCTAAGTTCCGTAAGGTCAAGCCTAGGTTCCGAAATACATACTCGCCCTAGACTCCGTATAGTCAAACATAGACTCGAACCAAGGTTAAACCTAGCGCTCTGATACCAACTTTGTCACGACCCGAAAAAAATTAGCTCGTGACCAGCACTTGAATCACACAACGTCTATAGGCGTAACAGAATTCATGTAAGCTGAAACCCAAAAATCTAAACCTTTTTAGGAAAATAAAGGAGGTGAGGTTTTGAAAGAAAGGTATAATGAAATCAAGTTTTTCTTAATGCGTAGAAAAGAAACATGAATGATGCAAGTGAAATTTACTAGTTTGAAAACATGTTTCGTCATTTTAAAAATTTTGGCAGCACCTCCTTTGTATATTTTGATCCAAAACAATAAATACATAATAATGATAAAGGCATCCCCAAGCGGGAGCTAGCTCTTCGCCAAACGGCGGATCACAACCACACAATACAGTATAAATAAGTATACGACGCCCAACGGCGAAGTTCACCACAAAAGATAAATAAATAAGCAAGACATCAACCCACAAGTAGCGGAAAACCCCTCGCTCTGAGTCTCGCATCCACAATCTCACTAAGTCTCATTACTTATACAATTTACTAATTTTGATTGATGGAGTTAACTAGATACAATATGAAATATAGATACAAGAGTGGGTATGATACAAATGTCCCACCTACCAATGCAAAACACCCGAATGCAACTGGGCGCCAGCGAAGCCGCTACTGATCCAAGCGGTCAACCTGCAAGAACTGTGGCACAACGGGGGTGAGTTGCCAACTCGTGAGTAGAAAAATATCAACAGATAGAAATCGAATAAACAACGACTCCTAGGTCTACTATATCATAAAGGTAATACTATGATATCTAGGGTGACCGGGTCTTTATATGTGCCAACAAGGTAGTCAATACCTATAAGCATGTGGATAACATCCAACTGTAATAATCAATGCATGTATGCATGTGGATCTCGTCCACCCATATAATCAATGTATGTATGCATGTAAATATCATAACAGAGTGTGCATGAAAGTATGATGATATATATCAACGGTTTCCCTCACGACACATCAAAATCATGGAACCTGGGTGCCTAGCATCGACACTCGAAAACATCATGAAAACCGTGCCCAGCATCGGCACGTAAATCCTCATATATCGGGCTCCGTCAGTCCGGATCGGCCCACGGGCTCCGTCAGTCCGGATCAGCCCATATCATCTCTCGACTCTGGTCGGTATCCTCCGGATATCTGCCGAGCACAAATACTATCACCGGTAGGTAGTAGTCCCTCTTCCAGGCTCACCGTCTGTATACACAGCATCCCTTTCTTGCCCCGGGGTACCATACCGGGTCCACCATGTACCCTCAATCGGCCTCATCCGCCTCCTCGAATCGGGTTTCACATGTCACATGTCTTAGAACCGAGAAAATGCATGGTGGACGTATGAAAATATCATATCAAGAGAAACCGGGTTTTTAAAACAAAGCATAATCTCTTTTAAAATGTCCACGGTTCTCAAATCCAAAAACCTCATGAAAATAACATATCTCAATGCGTAAAATCATAGCGCATGATGTATGTGACATATAATAGAAATGTAAGCATATCCGTATATCATGCAACATGGAAAAGTGATATGACATATTAAGGGAAAACCGCTTTTTTAAATGATTCCAGTTTTTTTTTAAAATATAACATGCGGTTCCCAATTTTCCAATAAAACCAGTTATTTATGTAGGCACAATATGTATATGCGCAAGTATAAATGTACTAATGTATGTGTGCACTAATATGGATATACAATGTGTATGTGCGCAAATATGGATGTATCAATGTATATGTGCACCGATATGAATATACAATGTGTATCTGCGCAAATATGGATGTATCAATGTATATGTGCACCGATATGAATATACAATGTGTATGTGCGCAAATATGGATGTATCAATGTATATGTGCACCGATATGAATATACAATGTGTACATGCGCAAATAAGGATGTATCAATGTATATACGCAAGCAGGTTATGCGAAGAGTTATATCACGATGCAGCAATCCTACTGTGTAGTGACATGGCAATTATCGATGATGAAGTGTGTGAGCCTACAGTCTGTGTGCGTGTAACATACGCATCATTGATAATGGTGCAGGTGTACTATCACAGGTATAAGCAGTACAATGTGAATAACATGAATGCATCATAAGGTAAATCGTCAGCTAGAAGCTATAAGATATACATAACTAACATGATCGAGTCGGTGAATCTATCAATCGGCATCCAGCCTAAAAATATCGCGTACGGTATAATCCATCGTACGACAACCTCTAGTCAAGGGTATGGATCAATCATCAAGTCAAACACATCACGTACGAAAAATCATCGTACGGCGGCATTAAGCTAATAGGGATCCTAACATCCTATACGACAAATGAGGGTACGGCCTAATATCACGTACGGCCTATCATCCATGATTCACAACATTCTATATATATATATATATATATATATATATATATATATATATACACACCTAGGTCCCAGGTCACATCCGCAATAATCTCATATCAGGGGACCGACAAGGTATAAATCATCTCGATCGACTCGCATCCGTATACCAACATATCATCATATCATCATATCCGTCTCATATTCTTTCATCGCATTTATCTCTCACATCAATTCGAGTTTACATAAATGTTCTATCTCTACTAAGTATAAGTATCTAATCTAACATATACACTCGAACCATACAATCAGATTCTTAAAGAAACGAATCGTAGTTTTGAAAATAGAGGTTACGGTGTTTTTAAGAAAAAGATATCATTTGAAATCCGTAACATCCCTCAAGGTATATATTAAAAAGATACATACGATTCTTCGGTTTAGAAAAAGGTATGGTTCGGATGACGCATCTATATCGACTATCTAGTCCTAAAGTACCCTAAACGGCAATATCGCTAAACGTCATCCTCAATTTCCGTCGTCCTATGATAGTCGTAACATATCACTTTTAACTATCCTCTAGTTTCTAATATGGTTTCAAAGCTATCATCATTCTAACCCAAGTTTCCTAATCTAGGTTTTCCCAACCATATGCTACAAATCGGTTTCAACCAAAACTGTGCGGCAGTGCTATACGCCATCCACCCGACTTCCCCCGTGGATATAGATCCACTCACCTTGTCTTCGATTACCGAAATTGATGACGCCACGCCCCGTCGCCTCGGAATCCACGCGAAGGTACCTACAATAATAAACAATCGCAATGCGTATTAAAATCAAGACGGAAACACCAAAACGGCACGCACATTGCTCATAGATTAGAACCTATAGCTTACGCGTACAAAATCAACCAAACAACCCTTGTTGTTGATGTACGAAAACCCAACAACCAAATACAAATCCAAATATCAAGAATTAACATTTCAAAATACGGAAATCATAGCCAAAAACACCCTAATGTGCTCCCAGATTTTACCCTAGGCCAAATTGGTCAATTCTGCATATATGGAGGGTCTAATTTACTGAAGATAAAGCCCTGGAACCAAAATGAACCAAATCCACCCTACTCTAGCCGCAATTTGCGTCCAGAATGATTAAATCTGCGACCATGGGTTGGAGTTGGGGTCTCGGGTCTCCGTGGTAGCTTCCTGGGTACCTGCATGTGTCACTGTGTTCGCAAAATTATTTTTAGTGCCCCCGGGTTACTCCAGATTCCAAAATACCCTCACAATTCACACATTTATCCGATATCGGGGGTTTATGAATCCGTGTTTTGGGTTTCTAAGCTCTGGTCCAGGTCATGAATCATCTCAAAAGTCTTATTGACAGCCACCACATCACCAATTTCTCAAACCCTTCTCTTGGGATTTTCTAACCTCACTAAACATCACAATACCACCTCTAAACTTGCATGAAAGCTAAAGTGAATGAAATACTATGCTAAGGGTGATGAAATTACCTCACCCGGGCAACCTAAGAAAAACCCTAGCTCCTCAAGGTTGTCAAAATCTCACTTTTCTTGGTCCAATGTGAAGAGGAGAAGGAGGTGATCAAATTTAGTGAAGGGGGTTTAGGGTTTTGGTGGATATTTTTAGATGATCTCTAGGGGTAAAGTGGAGGGAGATGAATATGAAGAGGAGAAGAAGAAATGAAATAGGTAGGGGCATAGGGCTGCTGCCCTCTCTCTCTCTTTTATTCTGACCCTCTCACTCTATTATTACCCTTTTGCCCTTTTCACTCTTTTCTCTTAAACTTTAAAACCAAAACAAAAAAATACCCATAAAACAACACAAATGAGATAACATGCAACCAAATGCAACATGACATGGTGCACTAGCCATGAAAAGCTGTAGAAACACGGATTTGGTTTAATCGCGATTAGCAGTGCACTAGTCGGGTTTTTATCAAAACTGCATATAATAAATTTTAAAATTGCCAAATACTTTAAATATATTTTTAAATGAATAAATCATTTTAATTTCCTTTTATTTCATAATTATTGGTATATATTTATACCCTTTTTCGAAAACCCCAATTTCGCAAATCGGACAGTTTTCGGGAAAAATATTAATTTAATATTAAATTCCAAAAATAATATTTTATATTTTCTGAAATGTTACATTATCCATTTAACAAAATGGATTAAAGCACAAATGATGTGTCTTCTTCTAGAAGCACTATTGTAAAATTACAAGAATACCCCTTACCGTATATACATACCCATATTCGTATTCCGAAAAATACGAATACAAAGAGATGAAAATAATCCAACAATATAATATTAGGATCCGACTTAAACCAAATCCCACTAGTATTATCCTCCCGAACATCATCCGTGTACAAGTACATGTATGTGATCGAAACCCTGCCGTAAAACCATACGATTTCTACATCATTTCGCCTGAAGCAGGGAAACCCTCTATGTGGGACTCTAAAGACTCGACAGTATGCTGGCAGTGGGTTTAACCACAAGCATGTCAGCGGTACTAGCTGCACGTAACGGCTACCCAGGTATCTGTCGATAAGAAGGCCGAGGAGCAAACTCATCCGAACTCCTACTAAGCCTATCTATGACAATCTCCGTACAGTCTGGTTTGTTCGTCTAAGATATTCGCATATCGGGCCTAAGGGGGCGGTAATTATCGGACCCCTAATAGCGCAATAAGTCGTGTCGGGGTAGAGCCCAAAACACCATGAGAAACTACTGGAGTACCTACCAGTAAATCTCGCTTGTCCTGGCCAGGGACTTGTGTAATGGCTTTCAAAACATAGAGCAATATCAACCCGCAATACCGGGATTGACGGATCCTATCTAACCACTACTGGCTCCCAGCGGTTCGGGACTGCACCCAACCACTATCTGTTTGCACGACTCATTTGAGAAGTGGTAGGGTAGTGATCTAAGTACAGTGGGAACACACTCAAGACGAATAGTGATGTCAAGTCAACGGACTAATCTGTACTCATGTCACCTGGGAACTGCTACCTGACGATAGGTATAAAACCAACCGACGGTTCCCAACGAGTCATGTCCAGTGTAACTCATAACCCAATGAGCAACTGTATACTATCTCCAGTACAACGTACTAATGGCTGTGGGACAGACCATCTCCCCTGCTGGGATGAGAAGCCTATACACTAGTCTACTCTGGAGTATCGATGCCCCGTTTCGATAATCCTACGATTAGGGACCTGTATAAGGATGTGCTTATAGACTACCCAGCCCCCACTAATATGGCTGCCATCACAACGCTGGTAGTCAAGAAAAGATCCTAAGGGCTCTACCAATATGTATAAGCGATATGCTAAAAGAAACATATGCATATATTGAGGTAGAATCAAACCAAGTAGCATATTACCATTTTGAGCAAGACTGTTATTATAACTGTGAATATCCCAATCTTCCAATATGTAATATACAATCCAGTATGATACAATAATGGCTTCTAGGGCATATATCACTAACACATGACACACTACCTAACTTGTTACTTGGATCTTATTGCTAATGCTAACAATCTTGACTTGTTGTCCTAACGGACGTGATTTGTTGTCTGCATAGAGAAGAACTGTACCTACTTGATCTTGTGTTGGCATTAGATTTATATCGTTAATACCTGACTTGAACACAAACCTGGGGGAAAAGGGAAAATTAAGAATGTAACCGAAATGTAGCTCAAGAAGGTATTATTATTGTTTGTCATGATTCCAGGCATTACGGAATAAATCATTGTTTGCCATTTTTCCGGGCGTTACGGAATAAATCATTGTTTGCCGTGTTTCTGGGCGTTACGGAATAAATACTGTTACCGTAGTCCCGTGGGGAATGAAAAGGGATATATACTGTTGGTTACGATGATGATTACATTAATTGGTTTCAAAGACTTTTAGAATAGATAACCTTGAAGCACAGATTTAGGATACACATCACACACGCATACATACACATAGCTCACTATTTATACCTGTGTTTATTATTTATATTCATGTTTAATCATATCATTATATCCTGGTCATTACTATTAATTTTGATATTATGACGCATTAATGTCTGGGTTTTGCATGGCCCAGTTCCTCTACCTTTATCGCAGGCAGATCAAGAGTACTTTAGCAATTAAGCCGAGCAATGAGGAATTGAATGTGTATTATTAGAGATGTTTAGTTTATTTATTTCTGTAGTTTTGTTTATTGATGTGAGCCTATATTAGGACATGATTCAGATATTGTTTATTGGATCTTGATTCGTTTCCGCTCTATGCATTTTCTTAATTTTATTTACTGTGGCAGATGGATATGTGTTAGCTAGATTATAAAATTTTACTGTTCTTGATATACTATAGACAGCCGTAATGTGACTGTAGAGGGATGATTCCTAACCATAGGTAGCATGGTTGGCTTTGTCACGTACAGTAGTTACGTATTTTGGGAAGCAGGGCGTGACACGGTTTTTTTGGTATCAGTGCCCTAAGATTTAGGGTTAGTCGGGTTTGGTTCTTTTGAAGTTGGGTATTAAACCCAATACACTAACCAGAAAACCCGGAATTAGGAACATGTCTTTCTACACTGCTATCTTGCCAGTCTTGAATCTACTGTCATCTTGTTTATTGAATCATGTTTACCGTTGCTAATCCTCTTCCGTGTCTTGGCTTCAGAATCATGGTGGATAGAGACTTGCGATCATACCAGAGGAGTGTTGATGACGCCACATTGCTTGGTGTTGTACGTGGTATGCTTGAAAACCAGAAGCGGTAAACTGAGCTGAATCAGCGGCAGGCCGAGACTTTTCAGGAGGGTCTGTGGACAGTTCAGCAGTCCGTAGTTGCAGTAGCATCCATGCTAGCACAGCGTGAGGGCACCGTGGCAGACTTCAGAAAGCTCGTTCCGTCCACATTTACAGGATTGGAGGGGCCATTACCAGCGGAGCAGTAGCTAGTTGATACAGAAAATCTGCTTGTCGCCGCGCAGATTCCAGATGAGAAAAGGATGGATGTAGTACGCATCCAGTTGGTAGATTACGCTCGCGAGTGGTGGCTCATAGAGGAGACCGGTCTGACCAAACCGATCAGTTGGGCAACGTTTTCGCTAAGTTTCATGGAGAAGTTCTTTTCGCAATCTGCTCGGGAAGAGATGGAAGATAAGTTTATTAGCCTAAAGCAGAATGGCGGATCCGTTGATACGCATGTGGCTGAGTGGACTCGGCTCAGTCGATTTGCGGGTCCTTTGGTTTCCAACGAAGCAGATAGGGCACGGAGGTTTATGCGTAGCTTGGATGTGGAGATTCAGAGACACATCATATCTCTCGGATTGACCACCTTCTCCCAAGTTATCAAGACATCCAGGGAGCAGCAGAGTTTATCAGTGAAAGCGAAGGGTACTCAACAGCAAGCCGGCGTAGTGCGGAAGCCGGCGTTTACGCCAAACAAAGCTCCTGTACGCAGAAGCATTCCGGTGAACAAGCGAGGCATTGTACCCATGAAGAAGCCCGTTGTATCCGATCAGAAAAGAAGTATGTTTTGTGACTGCTGCCAATGACTGGGTCATTTCTGGAAGGAGTGACGGATGAGGCTTGGACAGTATCTGATTTGCGGAGCTGCTGATCATCGAATGCATACTTGTCCATCGAGAGTTCAGTTGAAGGGTGATGCTCCGAGAGCACAGCAGAAGAAGATTGCTCAGGAGCCTAACCAAGAATGTGTTGGATATAGTGCCCTCAAGTCAATTATTGTAATCGCAGGCACGCGATTGTGATGATTGAGGGAGGACCTATATAGGTAGAACAGTCTTACTTAAAATAATAATATACTATCTGGTTTGTCTCTATCATTATGTACATGCATTATGTGGTATTATAGATCATTATTACATGTTGATAGAGCCCATAGGATTCTTGCTTGACTACCAGCATTATGATAGCGATCATATATGTGGGAGCTAGGTGGTCTATAAGCACATCCTTAAATGTCCCTAGTCGAGGGAGTATCGAGACTAGGCATCGATACTCCGGAGTAGACTAGGGTATTCTTTTCAAAACCCCGACGAGGGGCAGTGGCTGGTCTCACAAGCCATTGGTGTCAGTTAGTCACCTAAGATAGTATACAAGTACTCATTGGGTTATGACTTACACTGGACGGACTCGCCGGGAACATGCTAGAAGGTATTATACCTATTGTCAGATAGCAGTTCTTAGGTAACATGATTACAGGTTAGTTTGTCGACCTGAGATCATCATTTGTCTCGTGTGAGTTCCTACTGTACTTTGATTACTACCTTACCATCGCTCAGAAGAGTCGTGCAAACAGGTTTTGTAGGGTTGCTAGGCACGCGCACAAGGGTCTACGAGGCATCAACCATGCCCGATTAAAAATTTAGCCGTGCCGAACAACCCGAATACGGATCTTTAAACTAGAGATTAGGCGAAAACAAACATGCTAAACACTTTAACACTAAGTGAGAGGGATTACAACCTTTGTAGATCCGGTCCTTCACTTCATATGCTCCGTGTTGTGGTCCCTTCGCTGCGATCATCGGGTTCCGGACTCTCGAGAGGTTCCACGAAGAGAAAGATGCAACCTTTGCTTCCGATCTTCGATACAAAGATGATCTACCTTGAAGTTTCGTTAACACAAGCTAACACTCATGAAATGATGTGAACACCCTCATCTAAGTGGCAAGGGAAGATGAGGATGATGAAGTGGGATTTTTGCTCTCTTTATTTATCTTTTTCTCACATTTATTCATCACTTGGAAAAAATCTAGAAAGCTTTTTCATGAAAGAATGAAGGAAGAAGAAGATGAATAATATGATAGATTCTTTTTGTGATGAATAGAAAAAGAATTAATATGATGAATAATGCAACCATGGTCAAGCAAACTCATGTAGAGAATTAACAAGGGTTAGGGTTAGGGTTAGGTTAAAGATGAGTCACACACAAATATCTTTATCATGACAAAATGAAAAGCTTCTAGAATCAACTAGAAGACTTAACCCTAATCCAAACCCTAATCATGTTTAAACTCTACAAAACATGTTGCATTAGTTATCATATCATGTTACAATATTATATATCACATATATAATATTTATTGTAACCAAATAAAATAATACATTTAACATATATCGCATATACATCAATGTATTACCCGAGTGAGAAAAAGAATCTTTTAGTGAGCAAATATTAGTTAATGTAATTTAATATATCATATATATTATTATACATTAAATTATCGAATCAACACTTGATCCGACAATCCGGCTACATCGCATATAACCGACTAATATTTATCCGTACCGATTCATCGAATCAACACTTGATCCGATGACCCGGCTGATATCAAATATCGCGAGAATAGAATACGGTGTCACATATCGCATTATCCTCGGTCCCGCACATATCACATATGTGCTCTTACTCCATTTTGTCTGAGCCAAGAAACCTCTGTGTAGGACTCTAAAGAATCGTCAATACACCGGCAGTAGGTGATGATCATATCAAACACCCACAAGCTGCAAGCGGTCAGCTAAACGTAACAGCCACCCGGGTATTGAGCGCTCAGAAGATCAACAAGCAAGCCTATACATTCTCCTGTCAATCCAAACAGTAACACTCTCATACAGTCCGGTCTCGTCGTCTGATATGTCGCATATCTCGCCTAGGGGTGGTAAACGTCAGACCCCAGTAGCTCGATAAGTCGTGTCGATATGAGGTCTATAACAGTTCGAGAAACTACTGATAACACTTACCAGTAAATCTCAGCAACCCTGGCCAGGGATTTCCGGTTATAGCCAATCGAACACAGCACAACATCAACTCCCTATACCGGGAGAGACGAATCCCCTCCTATCGCTCATTGCCGCCATGTGATTCGGGTCTGTACCCAAAAGCCACCTTTTTGCACGCCCTCTTGGACGTGGTATGATGGAAATCAAAGCACAGTGGGAATCACATAAGACTCTATGACGATCTCGGGTCAACAGACTACTCTGTACCAGTGTCACCGGAGAACTGCCATCTGACGTGAGGTATAATACCATCTAGGAGTTCTCGGCGATGCCGTCCAGTGCACCCAGTCTCCACTGAGCACCCGTACACCATCCTTGATGTCAAACACCGATGGATATGGGATCATCCATCGCCCATCATATGGGTCAAGATGCGTATACGCTAGTCTACTCTGGTATATTGATGCCCTGTCTCGATACACCTCCGACTAGGAACAGTTGTAGGATGTACTCGTCGACTACCGTGGCCCCACTAGTATGATCTCATCATAGTCCCAGTAGTCGAGTACACATCCTAAGGGCTTTATCAACATGTAACATAGAGACAATCAGAGTACATGTTAAGATAAAGTACAACCAGATAGCATACTATCATGTCGAGCAAGAAAGTCCTCCCTATATATGTCCAAGCATCCATTACAATATACATCGTATGTACAGTAATGGCCTCTAGGGCATACATATAACTAACAATCTCCCACTTGCACTAGGGCCATCTGTTGTGGTATCGCACACCCAACAATTAGTTGCGGTTGAAGTATCTCATACTCAACCATCCCATAAGAGTCTCTACTGGGAAAAAAGGCCTTTGTGAGTGGATCCGCGCTGTTGTCCTCTATGTCTGCTCTTCTAACCTCGATCTCCCTGGAGATCAACCATCTCCATGATCAGGTGATACTGCCTAAGAATTATATCTGGATTTCTGATGGGACGGTAGTTCCTTGGCTAAAGCCACAATTCCATTGTCACATAATGGTAGAAACGAAGTTCATCTCATGAACTTATATATCCAGCTGCCTCTTTGGTAGCATCCTTGGCAACGATGTATCTTGCCTTTAATCGTCTAGTATGTCACGGTATCTAGCTTGGAACTCTTCTAACATACCGTCCCTCCACTGAGGGTAAAGACAATGCCTGCGACTGACATTCAGTCGTTCTTATCACCCTGGAACCTTTCCAGTGATTCTCCCCAGGATCGATTGATACCATCTCACTACAACTAGTGAGTATCCTAACATCCAATTAGATCTATATCATAGATCCAAAAACCCAGGATTTAGGAGGTATCACTTTGATCCTATATATGGAGAATCCTTCTGATAAGCGGAGATTGACCGAGCGTAGCATAGGAAACTCCTTCCCTATCAAGAGTATGTCATTCACGTACTCTACGAGGATCACCACCATACTCCCTACTACCTTTTTGTATACACAAGGTTCATCTACCATTTTGATGAAGTCAAACTCTTTGACTACCACATAAAAACAGACGTTCCAACTCCGCGATGCCTGTTTTATCATATAAAACATCTTGCACACGTTTCCGCTGCTCCCACTGTCTACGAAGCCCTCTGGCTGTGTACTTATAGACGCTCTCTTCTAAAACATCATTTAGAAAAGCAGTCATAATACCCAACCACCAGATATCGTAATCATGGTATGTAGCCGTGGCAAGTAGGATCTGGATGGACTTAAGCATAGCTTTGAAAGTCTCAACTTTTCTATGTACACCAAGTAATCTTCTCAAGATATACTTGCTCCTGATGGGGATTTAACCCTTCAGATAAAGCAACCAAAATCCATACTTTGTTGGTGTATAAGGATTCCATCTCAGATCGATAAGCATCCAGCCATTCTTACAGAGTCCCACTCCTGATGGCCAGCTCGAAAATAGTTGGGTCATCATCTCATGATGCAATCCTCGCTCCCACTGTCATAGAGAAACCGAAGTATCTCTCAGGTGGGTGAGGAACCCTACTAGATCGGTGGAGAGACTGAGGTTCGTTGGAAACTATTAAATCATTTGGTTCTACCAAATCATCAGCTGCAGTTTGTATAGCTGGAACATTTCCAGTTCTACATAACAGACCTTGCCTCGAGCTTGTCCGGTTTTTGCTTTTAGACATAGGCCGGACAACCCTAAATCTTAACAAACTTAAGATATGGGCTCTTCCCTTTCCATATCACATATGAAGTGGTAGGTAACTGATTTGATTTGAACCCTATTCAATAGGTATGCAACTTCACAAGTGCATAACTCCCTAAAGGAAATAGGAAACTCAGTAGTACTCATCATAGAGCACACCATATCAAATATGGTGCTATTTCTCCGCCCCGATATACCATCGTGCTATGGTGTATACGGAGGAGTAATGCTGAGAGAGAATCTCATTCTCCTTTAGAATAGTCCAGGAATTCCGTGCTCAAGTATTCTCCTCCTTGATCTCATCAAAGGACATAATACTTTTACCCGTATTTTTGGTTCTCTACTTCTAACTCATAATCTGTGAATATCTCAAAAGGTTCGGATTTATGTTTCAACATGAACACATGTCTGAATCTTGAGAGATTATCAGAGAATGTAATGAAGTATAAAGAACCGGTCTTGGCATGTGTAGACAGGGGACTTTCATACATCAGCATGTATTAATCCCAAGAGTTCACTAACTCTTTCTCTGTTTCCAATAAACAGAGTTATGGTCATCTTATCTTTGTGACATGACTGGCAAGTTTCACAAGATGTAAATTTAAACTAATTTAAATATGCATCTATATGTAACTTAGCTAGTCGGGTCGCATTGATATGATCTAGTCTACAATACCTCAAGAAGGAATCGTTCATTTCTGAACTCTTCCTCTTGTGTGTGTTCCGTATACTAAGAACTGTAGTTTGATTTAGAACATCAATACTTTTAGATAACGTGCCTGAATCGATCAACTCTTGATATAGGAAATGTTCAAAACATTATCCAACAATACAAAATTATATCACTTCTTTACTAATAAAGAAACTGATATGATGTTGTATATCAGGTTCGGTATCTAATAACATTTGTTCAGAATCAATGTATTCTGGTAATACAGGGTGAAAGTGACCAACAGACTTGGCTGCAACACTTGCATCGTTTTCTGTCTCATGAAACTTATCACCTGTTCTCAGTTCTTTACCATTCTGTAGCCCATGTAACAGATTACATATGCGGGATCCTGATTTGGTATCTCATACCCAAGACGTAAAGGACACTGAGAAACAGTTCTCTGTAATGAACACACCCGAAGAAGATGCATCAGCATGCACTTTCTTCGTTTGGGCGGCATTGGAATTCTGGTAATCCCCTATTTCCTGCTCTGTCTTATAACAATTATAAGTTGGAGCGGGACCAACGTTCCCCAGCTCAGTATAACAAGCGGGTTCGGTCAATAATCCGTATTATTATCTTGATTAAGGCATGATATGGTCGCTACCTGGAGAGAGAGAGAAGAAAACACTCAGCGTATGCTCTTGCAAGATTAGATTGGTTATCTAATATATCTAATCAGGATGTCTCCCACTGTTTTAATCAAATCTTCCTTCAAACCCAAAAAGGAAAGACTAGCCGGGATTAATTACACGCTACAAGTTCGCCAATCTTTCAGCCAGGCCAGTGTCGGTACTTTGAGGGAGGTCCCCCGTGCTTTCGCACGAACCTAATTAATGTAAACCTCGTTTTCCCATGGGCGTAACCCCGTTAACACCTTTCTAGACACCTACTTGATCGGCTAATTTTAATGTGTAAAACTCTCCCAGGAGTAACTCTTACTCGCAGCGGGTATCGGGATCCAACTATCTCATAGAAGGTATACAATCTCATTGCAAATTTCAACACTTGAAATTCCCAATAATATTTTACCCCTAGCGTCCTATGACCTTGACGATGGCCAAACTACCCATAGTCCGCTAGTCAAGTTCAACCCGTACATTTCTTGATTGAATTAAACCCACCCGCACGACCCTTGACGAAGGCCAAACTACGCCGTACGAATACCCTAATCCAATCGCATCGTATGCTAGCAGATAAGCACTAGTTAGCTACCGTACACTACGCCTTGACGAAGGCCAAACTACCGCAGCACGAATACTAACTTGTACTTATCTGAAATGACGGAGGGCTACGACAGGTTTTTCAGAAAACCCTTTGCGTAATGAACTTGATATCGTTGTAGAATTGAGTGATTTTAAATGGAGTGTTTTTTAGGCCTTTCCAGTTTTGCTGAAGGGGTCACTCCCGATGAAGGGATCGTCGGCCCTTTCCTCATCGAATAAGGTGCAGGATATATCATATACACCACTGTGCAAAGCAAGAACTATAGAAGCAATCAAAAGACAAACCGAGTGTGTAGCATCTGCCAGTTATTGCTAAAGGAGTCACTCCCGGTGAAGGGATCTCGGTCCTTTCCTTATCGAATAAGGTGCAAGATGTTCTACCAAGAACACCGCGATGCAAAGCAAGAACTGTAGCTACCTATTTTTATAAACAAGTTTCTACAACATCTGAGGTTTCTTTTAGTTTCATTAATCTCATTAATGAAGTCCCATTTTATTATGCTTCACAAGCATCTCTTTTGAAACGAAATCTGCAATATAACATATATCTCATATATATAATATAAACATTCGTCACATGCAGTAATATGATCTCATCACAGAACATTGCAGCAGAAGAACATATATGAAATATTAGATATACTAGGACGTCCGTGTTTTCAATACGAGCCAGTATAAAATATGGATTCCACGGTCGCGATGAATAGCCAAACCCACATCCCTAGACCCCTATGAGAGCGGCAAATAACACTGCCAATTCTAGGGTTAGGAGACCCGGTCTCGACTCCTCGAGATGGTCTCCCACTGGACACTAGAACTCGGTTACTTGTGCTCCCCGCCTTGGGTCTACCTAATGCGGAAAAGTAAATAATATACAACGGTGACTTCTTCCGCAACCTGGAAGTGCCCCAATAAAAGAATATTACATACAAATGAATTTTACATGAATGAAAAAGAAAAACTCTCATCTCACATAAAACCCCCGGCTATTCAAAACGCGACGATCCAATATAACATATCACAGCAACACATAATATCTCATATCATCAACGTAAGCAAGTATGCGTATCCCGATTGTCGTTGATGTATAGCAACGAAGCCGGCGATACACCACATACTACGCTTACGGTCACAGAAAAGAAAGTGTAAAACTACAACAGTTGGAATCCGCAACCTCCTTAGACATCGCATGCCTAACCAAATGAATTCCTTAGACATCGCATGCCTAACAATTATAAACCCCGCATTTTAGTCTTATTATCGAAAACTCTTTTCAATGTCAAGCCGGGAATTCAACAAGATTCCCGGCGTCTTGATCGAATGCTCGTCGCAAACTTTAGTAAACG
Source organism: Agapanthus africanus (assembly GCA_030015575.1). NCBI lineage: Eukaryota > Viridiplantae > Streptophyta > Magnoliopsida > Asparagales > Amaryllidaceae > Agapanthus > Agapanthus africanus. The sequence continues at coordinate 559,441,328 of JASDDO010000022.1, read as the reverse complement.
GCCGCACCCCCAGATGCCGTCGACGAAGTGCACTAAGGCGGAACACCGCTGCCGCGAGCACCCGAACGGATGCTTTTGGCGACGGGGTTCTCCTACAGTCACTTGGTCGGGGCTATGGGGCGTAGCTGTCTATTAAGTTTACCCGGCGAGTATCCGCGTACGCTACGTGATTGCGACGGACTTTTGATCACATCAAAATTCCGTGGCAACCGATCATCTGAGACTAAAGTGCTAGATTTATAATATTCAAATCAGTTATCTCATAACTACCTGTGGATTCCAAATATTGTATCACATTCCAGATAAATAGACAAAGTTAAACTTTCCGATCGAATCATCAAACACCCAAGATTTCCCCAATATATCTCAACACTTGAAATCAGTTTAAAGACATCCATCACGTGCCACAGTACCAATGGTCCAGCCGTAAAAGGGTCAAGCCAACGCCTCACATGTGGCACGCCGTACTGCCCCAAACCCTAAGGTTCAAAAGGCAGTTCAAGACGGTCACATAATCGAGTTAAGGTTTGTTGTCTTCTAGAGGGTCCACCGCGTTACTTGCACAACTTAGAACATTCTTAAACACGAGGAAAAATCCAACTTTTGAAAAAAATTTCGACAGGGGAAAAAGTGAGTTATTGATATCCGTTCGAACTTTTTAACAGTTTCTAAAATTATCCGGACAAACTAAACAAAGTTATAATATCCGATCGAATCTTTAAGTCCCCAATACAACCCAGAAAACACAACACTGGAGTGAAAATAAAAAAATTCCCAGAAGAATCAGGCATCACCTACGGAGATTACTGTAGAAACAGAATTCCCTTATCCTTACATACGGCCGCGGAACCGCCGCAAAAACCAGGCTACGGCCGCGGTTCCGCGGCGCTACAGTGGATTCAGGGGGTCGTTTTCTACAGTAATACTTATATTTACCTGCTCTATTTTCTGAGCATTTTTAATTCACAAAAAATCACATTTTAGAAAAATTTCCAGAGAAGGGGTTATATCGGGTTTTCCGGGTTCGATCGGACTTTAAACTTCGTCTAGACTTCGCCTAAAGCTCTAGCTTGTCTCTGATACCACTGTAGGGTTGCTAGGCACGCGTACAAGGGTCTACGGGGCATCAACCATGCCCGATTAAAAATTTAGCCGTGCCGAACAACCCGAATACGGATCATTAAACTAGAGATTAGGAGAAAACAAACATGCTAAACACTTTAACACTAAGTGAGAGGGATTACAACCTTTGTAGATCCGGTCCTTCACTTCATATGCTCCGTGTTGTTGTCCCTTCGCTGCGATCATCGGATTCCGGACTCTCGAGAGGTTCCACGAAGAGAAAGATGCAACCTTTGCTTCCGATCTTCGATACAAAGATGATCTACCTTGAAGTTTCGTTAACATAAGCCAACACTCATGAAATGATGTGAACACCCTCATCTAAGTGGCAAGGGAAGATGAGGATGATGAAGTGGGATTTTTTCTCTCTTTATTTATCTTTTTCTCACATTTATTCATCACTTGGAAAAAATCTAGAAAGCTTTTTCATGAAAGAATGAAGGAAGAAGAAGATGAATAATATGATAGATTCTTTTTGTGATGAATAGAAAAAGAATTAATATGATGAATAATGCAACCATGGTCAAGCAAACTCATGTAGAGAAATAGCAAGGGTTAGGGTTTGGGTTAGGTTAAAGATGAGTCACACACAAATATCTTTATCATGACAAAATGAAAAGCTTCTAGAATCAACTAGAAGACTTAACCTTAATCCAAACCCTAATCATGTTTAAACTCCACAAAACATGTTGCATTAGTTATCATATCATGTTACAATATTATATATCACATATATAATATTTATTGTAACCAAATAAAATAATACATTTAACATATATCGCATATATATCAATGTATTACCCGAGTGAGAAAAAGAATCTTTTAGTGAGCAAATATTAGTTAATGTAATTTAATATATCATATATATTATTATACATTAAATTATCGAATCAACACTTGATCCGACAATCCGGCTATATCGCATATAACCGACTAATATTTATCCGTACCGATTCATCGAATCAACACTTGATCCGATGACCCGGCTGATATCAAATATCGCGAGAATAGAATACGGTATCATATATCGCATTATCCTCGGTCCCGCACATATCATATATGTGCTCCTACTCCGTTTTGCCTGAGCCAAGAAACCTCTGTGTAGGACTCTAAAGAATCGTCAATACACCGGCAGTAGGTGATGATCATATCAAACACCCACAAGCTGCAAGCGGTCAGCTAAACGTAACAGCCACCCGGGTATTGAGCGCTCAGAAGATCAACAAGCAAGCCTGTACATTCTCCTGTCAATCCAAACAGTAACACTCCCATACAGTCCGGTCTCGTCGTCTGATATGTCGCATATCTCGCCTAGGGGTGGTAAACGTCAGACCCCAGTAGCTCGATAAGTCGTGTCGATATGAGGTCTATAACAGTTCGAGAAACTACTGATAACACTTACCAGTAAATCTCAGCAACCCTGGCCAGGGATTTCCGGTTATAGAAAATCGAACACAGCACAACATCAACTCTTTATACCGGGAGAGACGAATCCCCTCCTATCGCTTATTGCCTCCATGTGATTCGGGACTGTACCCAAAAGCCACCTTTTTGCACGCCCTCTTGGACGTGGTATGATGGAAATCAAAGCACAGTGGGAATCACACAAGACTCTATGACGATCTCGGGTCAACAGACTACTCTGTACCAGTGTCACCGGAGAACTGCCATCTGACGTGAGGTATAATACCATCTGGGAGTTCTTGGCGAGTCCGTCCAGTGTACCCAGTCTCCACTGAGCACCCGTACACCATCCTTGATGTCAAACACCGATGGATATGGGATCATCCATCGCCCATCATATGGGTCAAGATGCGTATACGCTAGTCTACTCTGGTGTATTGATGCCCTGTCTCGATACACCTCCGACTAGGAACAGTTGTAGGATGTACTCGTCGACTACCATGGCCCCACTAGTATGATCTCATCATAGTCCCAGTAGTCGAGTACACATCCTAAGGGCTTTATCAACATGTAACATAGAGACAATCAGAGTACATGTTAAGATAAAGTACAACCAGATAGCATACTATCATGTCGAGCAAGAAAGTCCTCCCTATATATGTCCAAGCATCCATTACAATATACATCGTATGTACAGTAATGGCCTCTAGGGCATACATATAACTAACAGGTTTTAGTTGGGTACAGTCCCGAGCTATATGGAGGCAACGAGCAGATCATCGGGGATTCATCTCTCCCGGTATTGGGGGTTGATGTCGCGCTGTGCATGGGTGGCCATCACCAGAAATCCCTGGCCAATGTAGACGAGAATTACTGATTTGAATCAGTTGTTTCTCAGTGGGTGATGGACTTCACACCGACACGAAATATCGCGTTATTAGGGGTCTGACTTTTTCCAACCCTTAGACCCGATATGCGATACTCTTAGACGAACAGACCGGACTGTATGGAGATTGTCACAGACATGCTCAGTAGGGGTTCGGATGAGTTTAGTCGTCGGCCTTCCATTCTCTCAATACCTTGGTAGCCGTTACGTACAGCTAGTGCCGCTGACGTGCTTGTGGTTAAACCCACTACCAACGTATTGACGAGTCTTTAGAGTCCCACACAGAGAGTTTCCCTGGTTCAGGCGAAATAATGTAGTAGCCGTATTTTGATACGTGCAGGGTTCCGATAGAATGATTGTACTTGTTACCCGGACTTTTGATCATACAGTTGATAATACTAGCCGGCTCGGGTTTGAGCCGGATTATTAAATCAGGTGTTGATTTAATAATTTACGTATATATATTTCGATATGTATATTCTAGTATTATGTTCTTTGTGTTATTCTATCTCTTTAGGTGTTCGTATTTTGGTACGAATACAGGTATGTATATACAGATGAGTGTAATCATATTTATACGGAAAAAATTCTAGAAGGTGGACACCTCATTTTAGATTTATCCATTTATTTTAAATGGAAATGAGGTGTAAAGGTAAAGAAGAGAAAATGGTGAGAACCATACTTAAATAGTGTTGACAAATGAATTTTCAATTCATCTGTGCAAATTATTCAAGTATGGTTGCATTATGTTTATTGAAAAAAATGGTTTTACAAAACCTTACTTGATTATTTTCTCTCACTTGATGGATGGTCATTTGAAAAACACTCTCACCATTTTGGTTGCTCTCTTCACTTACCTTTCTTGACCTCCTCCATATCCTTAATCTTCTACCCTATCATATCATGTGTTGAGAAACAAGGGTAGAAGAGAGATAGATAAACACTTAAAGCAACTTACTACATCCCTAGGCACTCTAGATTAACAACCTAGAGTCCCTAGTTGCTTCATTAGATTCTTAGTGTGGAGTTAGATCCATGAGCTACATCCCTCGGGTGGATCATCTTCGACGGAGGAAGACCGGCGGTCAAGCTCGATCAAGGTGACCTCAAGGATCTAAGAAAGAGGGTAGAAGACCGAAGAACATGAATCATTTGGTTGAAAACTAGTAACCTTGTAGTTAAGATATCCTTTGTTTCAAGTTTTAGGTTTATGATTCGATTCTAGGACGGGTGTTTTAGCGCCAAAAATTTTTTAAACACCATTTTTGTTCCGCATCGGCCACGGTAGATGGCCAGGACGCTAGCAAACCCCAACATGGTATCAGAGCCATCCCATAAACCTTTACTTGCCAGTTTACACAAGGTTAAAATATCGATCGACCAATTTTTCCGAATCACAATTCCATTTTGATATGCTTGTTATCGTTTTTAAAACTTGTTCAAAAAATTATTCAGACTGTCTTAAAAATACGTGCAGGCATTTTTAGAGCACCTCAAGAAATTTGGCCACATGAGCCAACTATATGGCCGCGGAACCGCCGCAAAACATGCCTATTGGCGGCGTTTCCACGGTCAATGTGTGGCTATTGTGCGCCAAATTTCTTCTGGCACTCTATTATATGGAAATGTGATTTTTGGGATGTATGTTTTTGGCCCAGATTTGTTTGAGTCTTGGTTTGCATTTGGGACCACTATGGAAAAGTTTTAGTCGATTGAAATTTTGAATATGTGTTAATATCTGCGACCGTGAATATCATTGAGCGGTACAACCCGACTAGTTGCTATATGTTCAACTAGACGGGTTTGCGAACATGATATTCACGTTGATATTCTGTGTTGTGCTGATATTGTGGATGGATTCTCGTGGTGGATAGCCTATAGTGCAATGGTAGTAGTGCAGTTCAGATTAATTTGTATATTCATTATTGAGGGGTGAGCGTCCGACATGTGGACAGCCATCTCTGCCAGATTGTATGGCACGACCAGGTTAAGGTCGAAGTCGCCATTGTATACATACTTTTCTTTTCTATACTAGGAGTACCCCGTGGTGGAGTGCTCGAGTAGCTAGGTTCTAGAGGGCAACGGGTCCGCATCTCATGGCGTTGAAATAGATGGGGCCTTACTCTAGAATTGGTGGGCTATTCACCGCACTCGTAGGGGGTATAGGATGACCTACGGTGGAGTGCTCAAGTTACCGGATTCCGTGATGTACTGGGTGGCCCATTCACTTTGTTGATAGGGGTTGCCTCACTTCTGGGATTGGCGGGTAAATTGTCGCACTTGTAGGGGTCTTGGTTTTTCATTGCACGGGCTATCCACACGACCAGAGAACGTCAGGTTTCATTTGCGGCTCATGTGAAACCCGAGGCTCCTAGATTATCCATTATTCTGTGATGCTTATCGCTCTTCTGTGATATTGCTTATATCATGCCTGGGATGAATGTTATATATATATATATATATATATATATATACACACACACACACACTAGTAGATATTGTATATGTTTTGCATCCATGCTAGTCCAGCCCCTGCTCTGCCGTTAGTTAAGTAACCTGACGGTGCATGATGGGGCCCCATGGCAAATGTAGATGGCATATACATACATTGTATTTTCGTTCTTTTCTGGTATGATATGGATTAATTGATGGGACTGCATTAATTCTGATTAATGCAGGAAAAAATAAACCTAAATGATGTTGTTGGAACCAATTTTTGAAAATTGACATTACAGACGTTTCCTTTTACTTTGCACGGCGGTATTCGGTTATGAATATCCAGCACCTCATTCGACGAGGCAAGAGCCAAGATCCCTTTATAGGGAGTGACCTCTTGGGCAAAGGTTTACGTCATTGTAATAACTTCACTATAGTCGATTCTTTTGCTTTGTATCGTGGTATTCAGTTAGGAATATCCAGAACCTCATTCGATGAGGAAAGAGCCGAGATCCCTTCACAGGGAGTGACCTCTTTGGCAAAAGTTTACGTGACTATAAACTTCTCGGTTTTCTTCAAAACCATGATTTTCTACAAAACCACTCGTTTTAAAAATGCGGAGCTTAAACCACTCCTTTTTCAAAAACTGCTTGAGTTCTTTCAATGATATCAAGTTCATTACGTTAAAAGCTTTTCGCCAAAACCAGTCGTAGCCCTCCGTCGTTTCGGATGAGTAGTACCTAGTATTCGTGCTGCGTTTGTTAGCCTTTGTCAAGGCGTAGTATACGGTAGCTAGATATTACTTGTCTGTTGCATAAAGATGCGATTATCTAGGACAGCCGTGTAGCCTTGTTGGCCTTTGTCAAGAGTTTGTACGGGTGGGTCTAGATTAATCCAGGATAATGACGAGTTGAACTTGACTAGTGGTTTATGATTTGTTGGCCTTTGTCAAGGTCATAAACCACTAGGGGAAAAAACCACATCGAGAGTTTCAAATATACAGGAAATTTGCCAGGCATGCGCATACCTTCTAGAGTGTGGTGACTTGAGTGGCTTCCATCAGGTTGTCATGCGATGATAGTTGGATCTCGATTCCCACTGATGAGTAGGTGTTACTCCTCGGGTGATTTTCAGATGATCCGGACTAATTCTCATTTTAGGGTTTGTAGGAGAATTCAAGGAAACAGTGAGAGCCATCCTGATTAGATAAAGTGATTAACTAATCTGATCTAGGTTAGAGTGCACGCTGAGTGTTTCTTTTCTCTCTCTCTCTTTGGCAGCGACCATGGCCTGACCTTAAACTAAAACTTATGAACCAAGCTAACCGAACCTTAAACACTTTGGGTTTTGGATTGTCATTAAGTCGCATATATTCCTACCGCTCGTACTTTCCCTTTGCATTCTTCCAGAACACTCCGTATCACTATGAAGATCCATATTGCTTGGATATTCCATCATATAGTTACATACGAACTCGAAGAAACTTGTTTCTGTTCGAGGATGGATTCCGGTTCTGGAGAAATTGAATAAGATTATTCAGTTGTCTTTTTATTTTCCCTTCTCTCAGGTTGTGAGAGCTCCTAGTATTAGGAGAGTACACCTATTACGCTTATTGGATAGTCTTCTTCCAAACCATAGGCAGGTGCCGAAAGGTAGGGAAGAAAGAAAACCAATTAGCCTAGATGTGGTGTACAGAAGGTAATAAGTGAAGACATATAAAAGGATTAGAGTGAGGGCAAAGGAAATTGCGACTACTATCATTCACGACGAAGCCACGTATATCCCTGCCACTCCTACTTCCCCTTTGCATTTCTCCAGAATACTCTGTATCACTACGAAGATCCATATTGCTTGGATATGCTATCGTATAGTTACATACGAACTCGAAGGAACTTTTTCAGTTCGAGGATGGTTTCCGGTTCTGAAGAAATTGAATAAGATTATTCAGTTGTTTTTTCTTTTTCCCTTATCTCAGGTTGCGAGAGCTCCTAGTATTAGGAGAGCACACCTATTACGCTTATTGGATAGTCTTCTTCCAAATCTTAGGCTGGGGCCGAAAGGTAGGGAAGGAAGAAAACCAATTAGCTTAAGTATGGTGTAAAGAAGGTAAAAAGTAAAGACATATGAAGGGATTGTAGTGAGAGCACGGAAATATACGGTTACTGTCATGAATCTGGATAGTGGAAGAGGCATTACGAGGAATACCCGGCCACCCCTTCAAAATATTTTCATGTTTTAGTTTTTCTTTGCGGTGTTAATTGAAAACTGGTTTCCCAATTATCTGACTCCATGGTATGTTTTTACCAGACTTGATTCTCACATATGTATAGCGTTACAGATGTTGAGTGGAAGTAGAATATTGGGAATTGGGTGATTAGATCCTCGATATATTAGAATTCTTTGTAATTGGTGATATTTTAGGGAATCGCCTGGGTTTTGCCTAACAGCAAATATTTGGTTTTGAATATCCGTTGTTATGCACCAATTTCAAACTGATATATCTATACGTTTATTTTATAAAGTAAGATATAAATTTTTGGAATTATGTTTATGACATTTACCTATATCAGTTGATGGTTAGGTAAGGTGCATTCAACAACGGTGTAATTCGTCTTAACCATAACACAGTTTTCAACCTACGACGCATAGGGTTTGAGTTATTAAACACAGAGGACTTATATAAAGTATTGTATGTTGTCCGATATCCATTAAGATAAAGGGGTTGGTACTCATACTATATTCCATTTACTTATGACTTCTCTGGTTTTAGACACGCATTTTGTTGAAATACAAGGTCCAAATTTTGAGAAGTTATAGGTATAAGAATAAAGTAGAGAACCATATGTTGCAAGTATCAGGATTCTTCGAGGTGATCGAAGTTGTAGATACTTGTGGTAGGTATTCCGTCGTAAGTAATATAATTGAGAACTTGCTTCTCTCTCAGGTTACTCAACCGTGAGTACGCTCCTTGATGAGTAATACTGCTTGGCCTTCTTCCATTTAGTCGATATGCACTGGAAACAGCTGCTTGATTTTGAATCTGGTTCCAATTAAATTAGTGCTTTTGTTTCTATAGTGGATATAGAATGGATTCATATCTTAACAATGGTAAGGCATATGGAGTTGTCCGGCTTATGCTTAAAACCAGAATCCGGATAAACTCAATGCACGTTTCAGTAATGGCAATTTGTGGGTTATCCTGGGCTTTGACGAGGGTTAACATTCTACCATTTAGAAGATCAATAGTTATATTGTTCTTGACTCGCCACCCATTTTAGTAAAATGAATTCTTTTCAGAAAACATTAGTGGGGGTATGGTAGAACTGGAAGTGATTCCAGAACAGCAAACGATTACTAAAAATTTAGTCGAACCTGAGAATTCAATTCGACAATCCATTAGCCACTCCGCAGATTTGGTGGGTAACCTCAGCCACCCGAGAGGTACTTCGGTCTCCTAAAAGACGGTGACAGGGAGGTTTTTGATGACCCAAGCTTGCCACTACTGCTGTCCTGGACTATGAGATCTGTCAGGTGGATGAATATAACGTCATTCTAAATCATCTTTAGAAGTGCACTTGTATATGACTCTGCCAGAGGGTTGTTATAGTCAGTGGGAGCAGCGAAAGCATGATGGGCAAGTAGCTTATGTCTATTTATAGATTAAAGCAGGTATATCAGAGATAGATCATCTATTTTTGATGTGAAAGTCATAGAGTTTGACTTCATCAGAATAACAAATGGATCTGGTAAGAAGGTAGTAGGGAGTGATGTCCTGGTATTTGGATGACATGCTCTTGATATGAAGTGATATTCCTATACTACGATCGGTTATACTGTGATTGTCACAAGTTGTTTCTCCACATAGGATCTGGATAAAATATTAGGGATTCTGGTAACTAGATCTATGGTTTTAGATCTAGATTTGGGAAGTGCCCCAATTCGAGTACTTGACACTATTCTAAAGTTCTTTAGAATGGACAACTCCTGGCATAGTGGTGTACCCGCAGGTGATGGAGTCACCCTCTCTAAAGAGATGTCTTCTGGACTGATGAGGAGAGGGATTTGCATGATTGGCATATCACTTGTTTAGGCAATTGATTTAATCATGAAATGTCAAGTACCACACCAGATATTGCTTTTGCATTGGCTGCAATAAGCATATATTAATCCAATCTTGGAGAAACATTGGGAAGTAGTTATGAACATAAGTGGATGTTCTTGGTATATGGTAAAGACAACCTCCTTCAGAAGGCGGTAATCATTTCAAGCTTCTAAGATGACCTGGATGACAGAGTGGCTATCAGAGTTAATAGTTTTTTCTCTTTTGAGCGGCAGTATGTTGGATAGGTGGTCCAAGTGGATACTGAGGAAGGCATGGCGCAGGATACTGATTAAATTTAGTGGAAAATACGGTCTAAGAAGTTTGTTGGATTTGGAGTTCATTTGTGAACTGGGTCCCATCAGATATCCAGACAAATTCTAAGACATGTTTCGCTCATTTCGGGAGATAGCCTTTCTCCGTGAAGTTGAGATATAGAGAGATAAAGATAGATACATTGGAGCGGATCCACTCACTGAGGCTATTTCTTGAACGCAATAGTTTCACAAACGGTCTTTGCGAGACTGATTAGAAGAGAAGTTGGGTGTTTGGTATCACACGGGCTGTGAGTATGCGACATCGCAATAATTAGCCTAAAGTGCAAGTGGGAGATTGTTGGATATAGTGCCCTCAAGTCAATTATTGTAATCGCAAGCACGCGATTGTGATGATTAAGGGAGGACCTATACGGGTAGAACAATCTTACTCAAAATGATAGTATGCAATCTTGTTTGTCTCTATCATCATGTACATGCATTATGTGGTATTACAGATCACTATTACATGTTGATAGAGCCCATAGTATTCTTGCTTGACTACCGGCATTATGATGGCGATCATATACGTGGGAGCTGGGTAGTCTATAAGCACATCCTTAAATGTCCCTGGTCGAGGGAGTATTGAGACTGGGCATCGATACTCCGGAGTAAACTAGTGTATACTTTTCGAGACCCTGACGAGGGGGCGGCGGCCAGTCTCATAAGCCATTGGTGTCAGTTAGTCACCTAAGATGGTGTACAGGTTCTCATTGGGTTATGAGTTACACTGGACGTACTCGCCGGGAACATGCTAGATGGTATTATACCTATTCTCAGATAGCAGTTCTCAGGTGACATGAGTACAGGTTAGTCTGTCGACCTAAGATCGTCATTTGTCTCGTGTGAGTTCCAACTGTGCTTTGATTACTACCCTACCATGGCTCAAAGGAGTCGTGCAAACAGGTTTTAGTTTGGTACAGTCCCGAGCCACATGGAGGCAGCGAGCAGATCGTCGGGGATTCGTCTCTCCCGGTATTGGAGGTTGATGTCGCGCTGTACACGAGTGGCCATCACCAGAAATCCTTAACCAAGGTAGACGAGAATTACTGATTTGGATCAGTAGTTTCTCAGTGGGTGATGGGCTTCACACCAACACGGAATATCACGTTATTAGGGATCTGACTTTATCCACCCCTAGACCCGATATGCGATACTCTTAGACGAACAGACCAGACTGTATGGAGATTGTCACAGACAGGCTCAGTAGGGGTTCGGAAGAGTTTGCTCGTCAGCCTTCCTTTCGCTCAATACGTGGGTAGCTGTTACGTACAGCTAGTGCCGCTGATCTGCTTGAAGTTAAACCCACGGCCAGCGTATTGACGAGTCTTTAGAGTCCCACACATAGGTTTTCCCTGGTTCTGGAGAAATGATGTAGTAGCCATATTTTGATATGTGCAGGGTTCCGATCGAATAATTGTACTTGTTACCCGGACTTTCGATCGGACGGATGATAATACTAGCCAGCTCGAGTTTGAGCCAGATTATTAAATCAGGTGTTGATTTAATAATTTACGTATATATATATTTCGATATGTATATTCTAGTATTATGTTCTTTATGTTATTCTATCTGTTTGGGTGTTTGTATTTTGGTACGAATACAGGTATGTATATACAGATGAGTGTAATCCGTATTTATACGGAAAACATTCTAGAAGGTGGACACCTCATTTTAGATATATCCATTTATTTTAAATGGAAATGAGGTGTAAAGGTAAAGAAGAGAGAATGGTGAGAACCATGCTTGAATAGTGTTGACAAATGAATTTTCAATTCATTAGTGCAAACTATTCAAGTATGGTTGCATTATGTTTATTAAAAAAAATGGTTTTACAAAACCTTGCTTGATTATTTTCTCTCACTTGATGGATGGTCATTTGAAAAACACTCTCACCATTTTGCTTACTCTCTTCACTTACCTTTCTTGACCTCCTCCATCTTCTTGATCTTCTACCCTACCATCTCATGTGTTGAGAAATAAGGCAAGAAGAGAAATAGATAAACACTTAGAGCCACTCACTACATCTCTAGGCACTCTAAATTAGCAACCTAGAGTCCCTAGTTGCTTCACTAGATTCTTAGTGTGGAGCTAGCGCCATGAGCTACATCCCTCGGGTGGATCATCTTCGACGGAGGATGACCGGCGATCAAGCTCAATCAAGGTGACTTCAAGGAGCTAAGGAAGAGGGTAGAAAACCGAAGGATACGAATCATTCGGTATACAACTTCTAACCTTGCAGTTAAGATATCCTTTGTTGCTAGTTTTAGGTTTATGGTTCGATTCTACGGTGGGTTTTTTAACGCCAAAATTTTTTTAAACACCATTTTTTTTCGCATTGGCCACGATAGATGGGTAGGGCGCTAACAAACCCCAACATATCTCTGGGATTGACCAGCTTCTCCAAAGATCTCAATGCAGACAGGGAGCAGCAGAGTTTATCAGTGAAAGCGAAGGGTACTCAACAGCAAGCCGTCGTAGTGCGGAAGCTGGCATTTACGCCAAACAAAACTCATGTACGCAGAAGCATTCCAGTGAACAAGCAAGGCAATGTACCCATGAAGAAGCCCGTTGTATCCGATTAGAAAATAAGTGTGTTTTGTGACTACTGCCAATGACCGGGTCATTTTCGGAGGGAGTGCCGGATGAGGCTTGGGGAATGTCTGATTTGCGGAGCTGCTGATCATCGAATGCATACTTTTACATCGAGATTTCAGTTGAAGGGTGATGCTCCGAGTGCACTGCAGAAATAGATTGCTCAAGGGTCTAACCAAGCACGGACCTTCACTTTGACGGCAGAGGAGGCTAAAGCTTCAGACGAAGTTGTTTCAGGTATCCTACTCGTTTATAATTTTCCTGCATTGGAATTATTCGATTCAGGTGCATCTTATTGCTTTATGCCGTCAAAGTTTTTTAGTACACGCTCTATTCCATACACAGCCCTGTCTAGTTACTGGGACATACACACTAGGAATGGGAAAATAGCATCTAGTAGTGAGTGCAAGGATTACTCGATTGCTATTTGCGGACGGGAGTTATTCACGGATTTCTTGGTGATTGATACTGGTAGCTATGATGTTTTCTTGGGAATGGATTTTCTTGGCACTTTCAATGCTCACATCGACTGTAGGGCAAAAAAGTGATTTTCCAGATTTCCGGACATCCGGAGTATATATTTTCGGGAGGTAGCAGATCTGTCGGGCCAGTCGAATTTAGGGTTAGGCCGACTAGTGCCGTTCTTTCGTCGATGGAAGTGAACAAGGAGGAAGCGCCAGCAGTAGTTAAGGAGTTTATGGATGTGTTCAAGGACATCTCGGGTTTACCACCGAAACGAGATGTGGAGTTCGCGATTGATCTTATTCCTGGAGCTGTGCCAATTTCAGAGGCTTATTATCCAATGGCACCGGTGGAACTAGAAGAGGTAAAGAAACAGGTTGCCGAATTGCTAGAGAAGGGATGGATTCGTAGCAGCGGTTCACCATGGGGAGCTCCAGTTCTTCTAGTGAAGAAGAAGGATGGCACGCGGAGGATGTGCATTGATTATCGATAATTAAACCGGGTGGCTATTAAGAATAAGTACCCAATCTCTCGCATCGGCGAATTATTCGATCAACTCAGTAGCGCGAGGGTATTCTCGAAGTTGGATTTGCAATCCGGATATCATCAAGTTCGGGTGAAATCAGAAGATATTTGCAAGACAGTGTTCCAAACTCGATATGGGCATTACGAGTACTTAGTGATGCTATTTGGAGTTACTAACGCACCGGCAATATTTATGGACTTGATGAACCGAATCTTTTCACCGTACCTGGACCAGTTCGTAGTGGTGTTTATTGATCATATTCTGGTCTATTCAAGAAGCAAAGAAGAGCATGCAGAACACTTAAGGATCGCACTGCAAATGTCGAGACAAGAAAGGTTATATGCTAAGATGAGCAGGTGCGAGTTTTGGCTCGAAGAAGTGAGGTTCTTGGGTCATGTTGTATCTGGTGATGGAATTGCCGTTGACCCTGAAAAGATTGCAACTGTTCATGATTGGCCAATTCCAAAGAATGTAAGGGAGATCAGAAGTTTTCTTAGGCTTGCCGGATAATATAGAAGGTTTGTTGAGAACTTCGCTCGAATTGCTGAACTATTGACTAAGCTAACACGAAAGGAGGTACTGTTCGTATGGACGGAGAAATGCGCATCAGCTTTTTAAGCGTTGAAGCAAAGATTGACCATCGCTCTTATCTTGACAGTGCCAGTTGGTTCCGGAGGACTAGTTATTCACAGCGACATATCTGGGAAAGGCTTGGGATGTGTTCTAATGCAGCATGGGAAGGTCATAGCCTATGTGTCGAGACAATTAAAGACCCATGAAAAGAACTACCTAACTCATGATTTGGAGCTAGCAGTAGTGATTTTCTCTTTGAAGATTTGGAGACACTACTTATTGGGCGAAAAGGTAGAAGTATTTACCGATCACAAGACCCTAAAGTATGCGTTCACACAGAAAGAGCTTAACATAAGACAGCGTAGATGGTTGGAGCTGATGGCTGGCTATGATCCTGATCTAAAATACCATCCGGGGAAAGTTAATGTAGTGCCGGATGCTCTAAATCGGTTTCCAGCAATACGGATGTTGATCGCACAGAAGGAGATTATAGCCGATCTTCAAAGATTCGAGTTGGATATTGTACTACCGAATTCTTCGGGACAGTTAATACAGTTGCAAGTACAGTCATCCTTGATCGATAACATTAAAACAGCGCAGTCGCACCATCTAAGGTTATAAAAGTTTCAATAACAAGTAGAAACGGCACTTCGAACGGACTTGTTAATTCATGAAGACGGTTCGTTACGATATGATAGTCGTCTATATGTGCCTAAAGGAGAGGTTCATGAATAAGTCATGAAGGAGGCTCATAGTTCCGCATATTCCGTACATCCAGGAGGCACAAAGATGTACCGAGATCTACGACAATATTTCTGGTGGGAAGGCATGAAAAGGGAGATTGCTCATTATATATTGAAGTGCTTGGTGTGTCAGCAAGTCAAGGCTGAACATCGAAGGGTAGCTGGTTTGTTGCAACCACTTCCGATTCATCAATGGAAGTGGGAACATATAACCATAGATTTTGTGACAGCTTTACTACGGAGTCCAAAGGGAAATAATGTAGTTTGGGTGATTATCCATCGATTGGCCAAGGCATCTCATTTTATACCGTTTCGAGTTGGTCAGTCGACAAAAGCTTTGGCAGAATGGTACATGCAGGAGATTATGAGATTGCATGGAGTACCTATGAGCATCGTTTCCGATCGTGATATCCGATTTTTATCGCACGTTTGGAGGAGTCTATAGGAAAGTTTGGGGACTCGTTTGAAATTTAGCACCGCCTATCATCCTCAGACAGATGGCCAGTCAAAAAGAACGATCCAAACTCTTGAAGATATCTTGAGAGCATGCATGTTAGACTTCAAGGGTTCATGGGAGGATCATTTGCACTTAGTGGAGTTTTCTTATAACAACAGTTTTCAGGCGACTATACAGATGGCTCCATTCGAAGTATTGTACGGTCGGAAGTGTCACTCGCCTATCTGTTGGGATGATATTTGAGAAAGAAGATTATTGTGACCGGATGTGCAAACAGTGGAGAAAGTTAGCATGATCCGAAATCATATGAAGACGGCACAAGATCGACAGAAAAGTTGGGCCGATACAGGACGAAGATCTCTGGAGTTCGCAGTTGGTGATCTTATATTACTGAAGATAACACCGACCAGAGGAGTGATTCGATTTGGTAGTCGAGGAAAGTTTAGTCCTCGATTCGTGGGGACTTTCGGTATCATCGAGCGTGTTGGAGAGGTAGTGTATTGATTGGCTTTACCACCATCCTGGGCGGGTGTTCATGACGTGTTTTATGTATCTCAACTCCGCAAGTATATCTGAGATGAGACGCGCGTCCTAGATCACTCGGAGCTGACCGTAAAGAAAGATTTAATATATGAAGAAAGACCAATGGCGATTGTGGATCGAAGAGGAAAAGTCCTCAAGAATAAAGTTATCACACTAGTACTCGTTTCATGGGGGAATCGTTCGCACGGAGAATCTATTTGGGAATGTGAAGACGAGATCCGACAGAAGTTTCCACACCTCTTTTCATAGATCCGTGTTTTCTTGTATTTTCCTGTTCCAGGAATTTTGATGACGAAATTATTTTATAGTTGGGTATAATGTAACACCCTAGCACTATTATACTATATTTATTTGGGGTATTTCAAATTTTGTGACAGATTTCTTGATTATTATTGCTTTTGGGTGCGGATAGTGCATTTGGTAACTGTGCTTAGTATCCGACCCGACCCGCATGTTTGAAACCCATCATGGTTCAAGATTACGTCAATATTTGCTAGTACAAAGGATCCATGCACATCTATATTCTATACACTTATATGATATATTTTTATATCGCATATCCTTTAATAATACAAATAAAAACCAACTAATATTTTTAATATCTAGCATGGCATGGCATGGCATGGCATGGCATCGTACCCCATATCATATGGTTGCACCCATGTAGCATGTTCATGTTCTAATTGCTAAAACAGACTCGTTTGGATCACTACGTATATTTACGTAGATCCTTACTTGGGAGTATGCATTTTTATTGACCGAACATCAAATTATGGTTTTAACTTGTACGTATATTCTCCATATTTAAAAACTAGATTTTTAGAAGAGACTCAGGTAATATTTGGAGTAATTTGATATTAGCTATATAATCCCAAATATATATATATATATTATAATATTTCTTTAAATAACAGTATATATAAACATATATATATATATAATATTTATAAATAACTAATCTCTCTCCCTGCAATCTCTCTCCACCCCCCCTCTGTCCCCCCCCCCTCTCTCTCTATATATATATATATATATATATATATTATAATTTATAAAATCTATTATTTAAAACCCTTAACCTTTCTCTCTCTCTTCCCATTTCTTTCCCCGCGAGAACCCAATTTAAACCCTAACCCTCGCAACCTCTCGCCGCCGCTCGCCACCATTGACCTCATCGTCACCAACACCTCCTCATCCTCATCACCCTTGTCACCCTCACCATCTTCAAGACCTCCACCTCCTCACATTCTCTCCACTCCTGAGAACCCCTGCATCTCGACGCCAACCCTGCACCAACCCAGAAACCCCTAACCCCTCGCCGGAGATCTTGTCGTCACCAATTATCACCTCCGTTTTAACCTCCTCACCTCCCTCTCCTCTCCCCAACACCCTAGACCACCACCACCACCACACCCTACAATCCACGACCCTGATCACCAACCCAAGAAACCCCAGCCACCTTAACGACGCAACACGTCGCCGTCGGCCATCGTCGCCGTCATCTCGCCTCTGTCCTCGCCACCCCAGAACCCAACAGCAACAGCCACCCACTATTCTGCAGTTCTTTCTTTCTCTTCTCGAACGTTTCTTGATTCTCCGATCGGCTCGCTGGAGTTGCGTACGTCACCGACGATCCAGACGACCCAGTCACTGTCGTCGTCCGGCCTAGTCACCACATCACATCACTGCTCAGCTAGGTCCAGTCCTGTGGGCGTAAGTTTGCATCGCGACGTTATTCCGACGTTGGACGTAGCATCCGTATCTCGACATGAGATCCGATCAGGCATGTTTTAATTTGCAAAATGCTATGTTATTATATCAATATCTATATGAATAAGAATAGTGCATGTGTTTTATTATTCAGCAAATATTACCGATTTACAGTTTTACTGTATCCGTACTGATAATCGTTTATCTAGTTGCATGCCGGAACATCATGATATCATTATACTACTACATCAGTACAACATGTTGTCTAGTTTGTATCATACATGGTAATGGATGTATAATGGTTATTACAGATAGATACATATGCATCTTGGCATCAGTTGTATTTACCGTGTTTTGATATTGATTACAGTTTCACATTGGGTACCTATTTGGTTCATATGCATTACATGACATGTTCACGACACACTACCTGACTTGTTACTTGGATCTTATTGATAATGCCAACAATCTTGACTTGTTGTCCCGACGGACGTGACTTGTTATCTGCATAGACAAGAACTGTACTTGATCCTGTGTTGGCATTAGATTTATATCGTTAATACCTGACTTGAACACAAACCTCGGGGAAAATGGGAAATCAAGAATGTAAACGAAACGTAACTCAAGAGGATATTATTATTGTTTGTCGTGATTCTGGGCGTTATGGAATAAATCATTGTTTGCCATTTTTCCGGGCATAACGGAATAAATCATTGTTTGCCGTGTTTCCGGACGTTACGGAATAAATACTGTTACCTTGGTCCCGTGGGGAATGAACGAGATATATACTGTTGAGTTACGATGAAGATTGCATTAATTGATTTTAAAGACTTTTAGAATAGACAACCTAGAAGCACAGATTTAGGATACATATCACACACCCATACATACATATAGCTCACTATTTATACATGTGTTTATTATTTATATTCATGTTTAATCATATCACTATATCCTGGACATTACTATTAATTTTGATATTATGATGCACTGATGTCTGGATTTTGCATGGCCCAGTTGCTCTACCTTTATCGCAGGCAGATCAAGAGTACTTTAGCAATCAAGCCGAGCAATGAGGAATTGAATGTGTATTATTAGAAATGTTTAGTTTATTTATTTCCGTAGTTTTGTTTATTGATGTGAGCCCATATTGGGACATGATTCAGATGTTGTTTATTGGATCTTGATTTTTTTCCGCTCTATGCATTTTCTTGAATTTATGTACTGTGGCAGATGAACATGTGTTAGCTAGATTATATATTTTACTGTTCTTGATATCCTATAGACAGCCGTAATGTGACTATGGAGGGATGATTCCTAGCCACGGGTAGCATAGTTGGCTCTTTCAAATGCCGTAATTACGTATTTTGGGAAGCGGGGCGTGACAAAAATGATTAATGTATATGAATAAAATAATGAATGGAAGATGAGTCATGGTTTCTCAATGCTTCTCCAAGCAACTAAAGAATCATGACTCATTCTTCTTTTCTTTAATTCATATATATAAATCATTATCTCCTCATCTTTTCTCAAACGTGATTCTCACACATCCTAATTCTATGTATCATCAACCATGATGTAATAAAGTGTGTGTGTGTATAATATATATATATAAAGAGAAGAAAATATTAAGCTGGTTTAATATTAGTTTATATATATATATCATATATATCAAATTATTCAATCAACACTTGATTCAATAATCCGGTTATATCATATATAACCCGGCTTACATCAAATATATATATATCAAATCATTAAATCAACACTTGATTCAATAATCCGGTTATATCATATATAACCGGCTAATATTTAATATTAGTTAATATATATATATATATATATATATATATATAATTATTAAATTAACACTTGATTCAATAATCCGGTTATATCATATATAACCCGGCTAATATGAAATATATATATATATATATATATCAAATCATTGAATCAACACTTGATTCAATGATCCGGTTAATTCATATAACGCTAGATTAAAATACAGTATCATATACTCGTATTTAATCAAGCTCCCGTATATCTCCATACGTGTCCTACTTCGTTTCGCTTGACCTAGGAAAGCTCTATATAGGACTCTAAAGATTTGCCAACACGCTAGCAATAGGTAATGATCATATCAGATACCCACAAGCCGTCAGCGGTACTAGCTGGACATAACGGCTACCCATGTATTGAACGAATAGAAGATCAACAAGAAAATTTGTCCAAACTCCCGTAGAGCCTATAAGTAACACTTACCGTACAGTCCGGTCTCTTCGTCTCATATGTTGCATATCGAGTCTGGGGGGTAGAATCGTCAGACCACAATAACTCGATAAGTCATGTCGATGTGTGGCCTATAACCTTTCGAGAAACTACTGATAACACTTATCAGTAAATCTCATCAGTCCTGGCTAGGGACTTGCTGTTATAGCCAATTGAGCATAGCACAACAATAACTCGCAATACCGGAAGAGACGAAACCTTTCCTATCGTTCACTGCCTCCATATGACTCGGGACTGTACCCAAAATCCATCTGTTTGCACAACTCATTTGAGTCGGGTAGCGAGGAAATCAAAGCACAGTGGGAACCACACAAGACACCATGACGATCTCGGGAATACAGACTAACCTGTACAAGTGTCATTAGAGAACTGCTATCAAACGATAGGTATGTTACCATCTAGGAGTTCTCAGCGAGTCCTGTTCGGTGTACTCATTCTCCAATAAGCGTCTGTATACAATCTTTGATGTCAAACACCAATGGCTGTGGGATCAACCATTGCCCCATACAGGGTCAAGAAACATACACACTAGTTTATTCTGGAATATCGATGCCCTGTCTCGATACTCCCTCGACTAGGAACTGTTAAGGATGTTCTTGTGGACTACATAAGCTCCACTAATATGATCTGCATCATAGTCCTGGTAGTCAAGCTAACATCCTAAGGGCTTTATCAACATGTATCAATGAGATGTAAACTAAAACAAGTGCACATGTTAAGATAAAGAGTAACCAGATAGCATACTATTATGTCGAGCAAGAAAGTCCTCTATATATATGTCCAAGAATCCACTATAATATACAAGAATGACCTCTAGGGCATACATATGCCAAGCAATCTGCCACTTGCACTAAGGCCAGTTATTGTAGTATCGCATACCCAAAATCCTAAAAAGTCTCTCGAACCGTGTCTGGGGAAGGGCCTTCGTGAGTGGATCCGCCGTGTTGCCCTTCGTTTCTACTCTCCTAATCTCGATCTCGCAGGGATCAACTATCTCCTAGATCAGGTGATACCACCTCAGAATATGTCTAGATCGCTGATGGGACCAGGGTTCCTTGGCCAAAGCCATAGCTCCATTGTTATCACAATACAAGGGTATTGGATCTTCAATGAATGGAACCATACCAAGTTCAATAATGAACTTCTTCATCCAGACAGTCTCTTTGACAGCATCGTTAGCAGCGATGTATTCAGCCTCCATCGTCGAGTCTGCAACGGTATCTTGCTTGGAACTTTTTCAACATACTGCCCCTCCAATGAGGGTGAAGACAAAGCCCGAGACAGACTTGCTTTCATCCATATCACTCTGGATGCTCGAATCGGTAAAGGACTCCACTTGGAGTTCTCCATTACCATACACCAAGAACATCTATTTAGTCCTTCGCAAAAACTTAAGAATGTTCTTCACAGCTATCCAGTGCTTCTCCCCTGGGTTTAATTGATACCAACTTACCATACTAAGTGCGTAAGCTACATTCAGTCTGGCACATAACATCGTGTACATGATAGACCCAACTGCAGAAGTATAAGGTATCACATTCATGCGAGCCCTTTCCAAATCAGTCTTGGGAGATATCTCTTTGGAGAGAGTGATTCCTGAACAAGCGGGTAAATTACCACGCTTAGAATCTTCCATACTAAACCTCTTTAGTATGGCGTCTATGTACCTGAATTGGGACAATCCCAACATCCTTTTAGATATATCTCTATAGATCTTTATCCCCAGGATGTAGGAAGCATCACCTAGAACTTTCATGGAGAACTTTTATGATAGGAAGAGTTTGACCGAGTGTAGCATAGGAACATCATTTCCTATTAAGAGTATGTCATCAACATACAATACGAGAAATACAACCTTACTCTCTACAACCTTTTTATATATACATGGTTCATCTTCTTTTTTGATGAAGTCAAACTCTTTCACTGCTACATTAAAACAGATGTTCCAGCTCCGCGATGCCTGCTTTAATCTGTAGATTGACTTAAGCAACTTGCACACATTTCCGCTGATCCCACTATCTACGAAGCCCTCTGGCTATGTCATATATACGCTCTCTTCTAAATCACCATTTAGAAAAGCGGTCTTGACGTACATCAGCCAGATTTCATATTCATGGTATGCAGCAATGACAAGTAGGATCCTGATGGACTTAAGAATAGCCATTTGAGAAAAGGTCTCATTATAGTCGACACTTGGTCATTGACGAAAACCTTTTGGTACAAGTCTAGCTTTGAAGGTCTTAACCTTTCCATCTACACTAATTTTCTTCTTGAAGATCCACTTGCTCCCAATGGGTTTTACCCTTTCAAAAGTAACTTCCAAAGTCCATTCTTTGTTGGTGTACATGGATTCTATCTCAGATCGCATAGCATCCAGCCATTTCACAGAGTCCCCACTTGTGATGGGCTGCTCGAAACTAGTTGGGTCATCATCTTCCATGATGCAATTCTCGCTCCCACCGTCTATGAGAAAACCGTAGTATCTCTCAGGTGGATGAGGAACCCTACTAGATCTGCGGAGTGGTTGAGATTCGTCGGAGACTATTAAATCCTTCGGTTCTATCAAATCTTCAGTTGCAGTTTGTGTTTCTGGAATTTCATCATGTTCTACTTAATTACCACTAATTTCTTTTACAAGAAGTTGCTTTTCTAAAAAGGTGGCGTGTTTATCAACAAACACCTTTTGTTTCTCAATGTGGTAGAATAGATATCCATATGAATTCTTTGGATATCCCAAAAACTTGCAAAGAACTGATCGTACTTCGAGTTTTTCCGGATTCTATTTTTTAACATAGACCGGACAACCCCATATCTCAACTCGTTTAAGATATGGTCTCTTTCCACTCCATATCTCATATGGTGTTTTAGGCACAGATTTTGATGGAACTTGATTCAATAAATATGCAACTGTCTTAAGTGCAAAACTCCAAAAGAAAATATGTAACTCAGCAGTACTCATCATAGAGCGCACCATATCTAACAGGGTGCGATTCCTCTTCTCCGAAACACCGTTGTGATGTGGTGTATACGGAGGAGTAAGCTGAGAGAGAATCCTATTCTCTTTTAGATAATCTTGGAATTCCGTGCTTAAGTATTCACATCCTCGATCCGATCGAAGGATTTTAATACTTTTATCCATCTGGTTCTCTACTTCGCTGTCATGCCTTACTTCCTAGTGTACGGGTAAAGAGACATGACGAGGCCCGCGACGTATTTACTCAGAAGTAAACACATTAAGCGTTAAAAAGAAATATAATAAATGTATATAAGAAATGACAAGAGATATAAATAAACAACAACTTTCTACTGATTAAACATTATTTACAATACAACTAGAAAGTCAATACAATACTGGAAAGCAATACCTAAATAATGGAATATGAACTGAAAGTAAAAGTATGTACAAGTAGAGCTAGAGCTCGGGATCCTCAATGAACTGCTCCAAATCGTCCAGGCTGGGCTCAATCTCCTGAGAGTCGGGTCCTCCTGACAACATTCTAAAGAAAGAAGAGAAAGGAATTTCGTCAGCGAATAATTGTTCGGTAAGTCCCAAAAGAGAGATAGATCAAATAAAAGGAATAGATCTGGTAATTTATCTGTTTTTAATATACTAACATAGTTGTTTGTAGCTTGGTACAGAATATATCAGTGTTGGATATAGTGCCCTCAAAGTCAATTATTGGATCACAGGTACGTGATTGCAATGATTGAGGAGGACCTATACCGGTAGGACAGTCTTACTCGAGATGATAGTATGCTATCTGGTTTGCCTTTATCAGTCGTGTATAGGTTCAGGTGACTGATCACGATTACACTTTGATAGAGCCCTTAGGATCTTGCTTGACTACCAACAATATGAGGGCGATCATATACGTGAGAGTTGGGTGGCCTATAAGCATATCCTTAATAGTGGTCCCTAGTCGTGGGAGTTTCGAGACAGGGCATCGATACTCCGGAGTAGACTAGTGTATACAGTCGAGACCCCGACGAGGGGCGGTGGCCGGTCTCACAGGCCACTGGTGTCAGTTGGATTACCTAAGATGTATACAGGTGCTCATTGGGTTATGAGTACACCGGACAGGACTCGCCGGGAATCTGCTAGTTGGTATTATACATATCGTCAGATAGCAGTTCCCTGGTGACATGTGTACAGGTTAGTTCATCGACCTGAGGTCGTCATTTGTCTCGTGTGAGTTCCCACTGTGCTTTGATTTCTACCCTACCACGGCTCAAAGGAGTCGTGCAAACAGGTAGTTTTTGGGTACAGTCCCGATCCACATGGAGGCACGTGAGCGGATCGGCAGGGGATTCGTCTCTCCCGGTATTGGGGGTGGAGGTCGCGCTGTGTCTAGGAAAGCCATTACACCAAGTCCTTGGCCAAGGCAGGTGAGATTTACTCGTAGGTACTCTAGTAGTATCTCAGGGTGTTCAGGGCTTGTCTCCGACACGACTTATACAGCTATTGGGGGTCTGACGTTACTAGCCCCTAGGCCGGATATGCGATACTCATAGACGAACGGACCGGACTGTATATACATTGTCACTGTTAGGCTCAGTAGGGTTTCTGGATGAGTTCGCTCATCAGCCTCCCTTGAGGTCAGTCCATGGGCAGCCGTTACGCATAGCTAGTGCCGCTGACGGCTTGTGGTTAAACCCACTGCCAGGGTACTGACGAGTCATTAGAGTCCCCCACAGACAGTTTCCCAAGTTCGGGCGAAACGTTGTAGAGGCCGTATGGTTTTATGGCAGGGTTCGGAAAATGCACGTGCGTTTACGCACGTGTTATTTTTCGGGCAGATAATACTGGTGGGCTTTGGTTTAAGCCGGATCCATGTATTATACAGAGTAGATATAATATCTTTGTCTCAGTTGCATTTGTATTCGGTCGTAATACAAATGCGGGTATATTTATACAGTTACGGGGTTGTCCTGAAATTCGTTTCGGGATCACTTTTGGAAGTTGCCAGTTTCCAGTTTTCTATCAGCCGTCTTTTAACATTCGGTTAAAGACGGATTTATCTTTTCTTGGATGAGAGTGAGTCATGCTTCTAGAAGGTTCTAGAAGGTGATGACTTGGTTAATTGGTGTTGTGTTTTCATTGGTTGCATTAATGAATGGATGACTAGGTTTAGTGAGTCATTCATTTCATTAATGAGTTTTGTTTACTTAAGGATATTTCTTCATGATCTTTGTTTATGGTCACCTCCTTGATTGCTCCTACACTCACCCTCCTCCTTCCTATAAAGTGGCCGGCCCACTCTCTCCTCCTTCACTCACTCACTTGAAAAGATTATGGTTGTTAAAAAGAAAAGACTAAAGTTTTGGATGCATGGAAATTTCATAGTTCATTTCTTGTTCCATTTCATTTCCATCGGCAACTTCATTAACCGATCGTCCACGGCTTTGGACGAAGTGAGACAAAGTCATCTACTCATTCTCTACATCATTCTTGGTCGTCTCTTTTAGCAAACTTGACGACCGAGTTGCCTCGAGTCAGAGGCGGGAGCCCGTTTAAAGAATCAGTGACGTGGTGCCACCTGGACGAGCAGATCGGAGATCGATGAGATCGGAGCAGCCGCAACGGAGCGTGGGATGACGGTTAAAGAACGAAGGACTCGGACCGTTCGGTATAACCTTTCTTCCCTCTTTGTAGATTGTTAGTTTAGCATTAATGGCAGATCCGGGTTATAGTATGCGATAGCGCCAGTTATAAAAGTTTTTTGTTCCGCATTTGGCGTCTGAAAGACGGCCGGGGCACTACCGTAGACTTACATGGTATCAGAGCCACGCCATTAAGCTTTACTAACTTGTGCTAACACGTTTAAAAGATCGATCGAGCGGATTTTTCGATAATCGCAATTTCTAGTATTAAAGTTTCTGTTAATTTTCAAACTGGTCCAAATGTCATTTTGACCATACCAGAAAATCAAGCAGGGTTTTTTAGGAATACTGGAGAAATTCGACGAACTGATTCCACTGTTCCGCCGCTGATCCGCGGCCCAAGTTAGGGTTTGGCCGCGGATCCGCCGCAGGAATGTGAGATCAATTGGCTAATTTTCTACAGTGGATTCTATGTTGGAAATTGTGGTTTCTGGAACTGTTTATTTGGGCCCAGAGTGTTTTACTGTACAGCAGATTTGCGTGGGGACCCACTTCGGGAAATTTAGTCGATCGAAATTTAAAACGTGTCAGTTTACAGTGCTTACATTATATCTCCGACCGTGAATGTCATTTGATCGGTAAACCGCGTCTGATTGCTATAGTTCTTTTAGACGGGTTTGCGAACGTGACATTCGCGTTGATGTTTCGTGTTGTGCTGTGATGTTGTGGATTTTTCGTGGTAGATAGCAGTGTGCAATGATAGTGCAGTTTGGATTTATTTGTACATTTGTTATTACGGGGCGAGCGTCCAACATGTGGACTGCCGTCACTGCCTGTTGTATAATATTCTTTTGGGGCACGACCAGGTTGCGGTCGATGTACCTGTTATACTATTTTTCCATTTCTGTACTAGGTTTTACCCCGCGATGGAGTGCACGGATAGCCGGGTTCTGGAGGGCAACGGGTCCGCATCTCATGGCTTTGAGAGGCAGAGGGGCCTCACTCTAGAATTGGCAGACTATTCGCCGCACTCGTAGGGGGTACAGGTTGACCCAAGGAGGGGTGCTCAAGCTACCGGATTCCGTGAAGTGCAGGGTGGTCCATTCACTATGCTGTAGGGGGCTGCCTCGCTTCACGTTTTTGCGGGTAACTTGCCGCACCCGTAGGGGTCTAGATTTCATTGCACAGGCTATCCACACGACAGGGGAACGTCGGGTTTCAGCAGCGGCTCTGTGAAACTCGGGGATCCCAGATTATCTGTATTGTTCTGTGATGCTTATTACTTTTCTGTAATGTTGCATATTATCACGCCTGGAGCGATTATTGTATATTGGTTTATATACTATTAGATGTTGTATATGTTTTACACCCGCGCTAGTTCAATCCCCGCTCTGTCGTTAGTTAAGTAACCTAACGGGTGATGACGGGACCCAGTGACGAATGCGGATGGCATATACGTACATTTTATTTTCGTTCTTTTCTGGTGTGATTTATTGATGGGACTGCGTTGATTCTGATCAATGCAAAGTAAAACAAATCTGTTTGGATGTTGTTGGAACAATTTAAAAAGTGTTATTACAAAGATGTTTCCTTTTGTTTTGCACAGTGGTATTCGGTTGGAATATCCTGCACCTCATTCGACGGGGCAAGAGCCGATATCCCTTCACCGGGACTGACCCCTTGGGCAGAAGTTTGCGTCAGGGTAATAACTTCACTATAGTCGATTACATGTTGCTTTGCATCACGGTATTCAGTGGAATATCCTGCACCTCATTCCACGAGGAAAGAGCCGAGATCCCTTCACCGGGAGTGACCTCTTTAGCAAAGGTTTTCGCCACTATACTTTTATAAAAAGCTATCAGGTTCCTTTAACGAGATCAAGTTCATTACGTTAAAGGTTTTTCGCCAAAAACCAGCCGTAGCCCTCCGTCATTTCATATGAATGGTCAGTAGTATTCGAGCTATGTTGGTCTGGCCCTTAGCTAGGACATAGTGATTGGTAGCTGCTGGGGTGTTCATATGTTGCATAGATAGATGCGTTGGTTTGGGACAGTCGTACAGCCTAGTTGGCCCTTAGTCAAGGGCGAGTACGGGTGGGTTCAAATTAACAAGATAATGATGGGAAGAACTTGACATGTGACTTATGATGGGTTGGCCCTTAGTCACGATCATAAGAGCATGGGGTAAAAATCATATCGGGAGTTTCTTAAGAAACTGAAACTTGTCAGGCATGCGCATACCTTCTGGAGTGTGATAACGCGAGTGGATTCCGTCACGTTATTATGCGATGAGAGTTGGATCCCGATTCCCACTGATGAGTTGGTTTACTCTTCAGGTGATCCAGATTGATTCTTCTTTCAGGTTTGGGGGAGAATTTGACAGTACAGTGGGAGGTTTCCGGATTAGATAAAGTGATAACCATTCTGATCTAGGTTAGAGTGCACGCAGAGTGTTTCTTTTCTCTCTCTCTCTCTTTGGCAGCGACCTTTGACCGACCCTAGACTATGACTCAGTGACCACGTTGACCGAACCTTCTTAAAATACTGGCTTTTGGATTGTCTATGTTGCATAAGTCATTGCCACTCCTTCTTTTACCCTTTGCATTTCTCAGAACACCCGTATTACTACGGACATCCACTTCCATTGGACAGATCAATCGTATGGTTATATACGAACTCGAAGGGACTCCTTCGAGGATGGATCAAGGTTCAGGAGAAATAGAATTGGTTTATTCAGTTGTCTTTTATTATCACCTTCTCTCAGGTTGCGAGGGCTCCTTGGTTTAGGAGAGTACACCTATTACGCTTATTGGATAGTCTTCTTCCAAACCATAGGCAGGCGCCGAAAGGTAGGGAATGAAGAAAACCAATTAGCCTAAGTAGGGTGTACAGAAGGTAATATGTAAAGACAAAATAAAGGGATTAGAAAGAGGGCAAAGTAAGTTGCGACTGTTATCATTCATGACCAAACCGAGTACTTCATCGCCACTCCTATTTCACCTTTAAAAGAATAAGGTATTATTCAGTTGTCTTTTATCATCACCTTCTCTCAGTTACGAGTACTCCTTGGTTTAGGAGGGTACACCTATTATGCTTACTGGATAATCTTCTTCCAAACCATAGGCTGGTGCCGAACGGTAGGAAAGGAAGAAAACCATTTAGCCTAACGATGGTGTACAGAAGGTAACGACTAAAGACAAATAAAGGGATTTGGAGAGATGGCAAAGAAATATACGGTTAAAGTCATGAATTGGATTATGGAAGAGGCATTACTATGAATACCAGGATACCCCTACGAAACATTTTCATGTTTCAGTGCATAGTTAATGAAAAACTGTTTTCTCGATTAGATATTTACTCCAGGGTGTGTATTCACCAGGTTTCATTCTCATATTTGTATGGTTTTACAGATGATGAGTGGGAGGAAGTTATTGAGAATTAGGTGATCATCCTCATTATATCGGAATTCGTTGTAATTGGTGATATTTGAGGAAATCGCCAGGGTACAGTTTTCAACCTACGACGCACAGGTTTTGAGTTATTCAACTCAGCGGACTTATACAGAGGATTGTATGTTGTCCAGTGTCCATCAGGACAAAGGGGTAGGTCCTCGTACTTTGTTCTGTCTACTTATGACTTCTCTGGTATTTAGACAAGTGTTTCGTAGAAATACAAGGTCTAAGTTTTGAGAAGTTGTGGGTATAAGAATAAAGTAGAGAACCAGATGTCGCAAGTATCGGGATTCTTCAAAGAGATCGAAGATGTAGATACTTGTGATTGGTATTCAGATGA
Source organism: Agapanthus africanus (assembly GCA_030015575.1). Lineage (NCBI taxonomy): Eukaryota > Viridiplantae > Streptophyta > Magnoliopsida > Asparagales > Amaryllidaceae > Agapanthus > Agapanthus africanus. Next base: position 559,411,780 of record JASDDO010000022.1, on the reverse strand, counting down.
TAGTAAAAGTTTTGAGAAACTTGTTTCTCTTTCAGGTTACTCATAATTGGATGGATTCCTAAGTTGAGTAATGCTGAATAGCCTTTCTCCATTAAAGATGATATGCACTGGAAACAGCTGCATGATTAGAATCTGGTTCCAATTAAATAAGTGCCAAAGTTTCTATATTGGATGTAGAATGGTTCGTATCTTAACAATGTTAAGGTACGGGGAGTTGTCCGGCTTATGCTTAAAACCAGACTCTGGATAACTCAGGACACGTTTCTGTAATGGCAGTTTGTGGGTTGGCCCAGGCTATGACGAGGGTTGACTTTCTACCATCTGGAAGATCAATAGTGATATTGTTCTTGACTCGCCACAGTTTTAGTAAAATGGATTTTTTCAGAAAACAGTAGTGGGAGTATGGTAGAACTGGAAGTCATTCCAGAACCGCAAACGATTACGGAAAATTTAATAGGACCAATAGATTCAATCAGGTTTGACATTCCATTAGCCACTCCGCAGATTTGGTGGGTAACCTCAGACACCCGAGAGGTACTCCGGTAGCCTCAAGGACGGTGACAAGGAGGTTTTTATCTACCCAGACTTGACACTACTGTTGTTCCAGGCTATGAGACCCGATAGGAAGGTTGTTGTGGTCAGTGGGAGCAGCGGAAGCATAGTGGGCAAGTAGCTTATGTCTATTTATAGACTAGAGCAGTTATAGCGGAGATTGATCATCTAATTTTGATGTGACAGTCATGGGTTTGACTTCATCAGAATAGGGGATGGATCTGTTAAGAAGGTAGTGAGGGTGTGATGTCCTGGTATTTGGATGACATACACATAATAGGAAGTAAAATTCCTATACTATGATCGGTTGTACTGTGGTCGTCACACAGTTGTTTCTCCAGACAGGATATGAATATAATATTTGACATTCTGGTTTCTAGATCTATGGTTTTAGATCTGGATTTGGGTAGTTTCCCAATGTGGGTACTTTGACAGTATTCTAATGGTTTTTAGAATAGAGGACTCCTGGCATGGTGGTGTACCTGCAGGTAATGGAGTCACCCTCTCTAAAGGTGTCTTACAGACTAAAGGGGAGAGGGATGTGCATGATTGGCATATCACTTGCTTAGGCAATTGAGTCAATCGTGAGATGTCAAGTACCACACCAAATGTTGTTTTTGCACTAGATGCAATAAGTTTGTATTAATCCAATCCTGGAGAAACATAAGAAAGCAGTTTTAGAACATAAGTGAATGTTCTACGGATTTGATGACGGCAGCCTCCTTCGGGAGACGGTTATCATTCCAGGCTTCAAACGTGACATGGATGACAGAGTGATTGTCAGAGTTATAGTTTTCCCTCTGACGAAGAGGGACAGTATTATGGACAGGTAGTCCATGAGGATACTATGGGAGGCAAGGTGCTGGGTACTGATTAGGTTCAGTGATCGATACAGTCTAAGAAGTTTGGATTTGGAGTTCATTTATGAACTAGGTCCCATCAGATATCCAGACATATTCTAAGACAGGTATTACTCAATTCGGGAGATGGCTTTCTCCGCGAACTTGAGATTAAGAGAGACATAGAAAGAAACATCAGGACGGATCCACTCACTGAGGCTATTTCTAGAACACAATAGTTTTACAAACGGGCTTTGTTAAACTGATTAGTAGAGGAGTTGGGTGTTGGTTTCACACGGGCTGTGAGTACACAACATCGCAATAATTAGCCTTAAGTGCAAGTGGGAGATTGTTGGATATAGTGCCCTCAAAGTCAATTATTGGATCGCAGGTACGTGATTGCAATGATTGAGGAGGACCTATACCGGTAGGACAGTCTTACTCGAGATGATAGTATGCTATCTGGTTTGCCTTTATCAGTCGTGTATAGGTTCAGGTGACTGATCACGATTACACTTTGATAGAGCTCTTAGGATCTTGCTTGACTACCAACAGTATGAGGGCGATCATATACGTGAGAGTTGGGTGGTCTATAAGCATATCCTTAATAGTGGTCCCTAGTCGTGGGAGTTTCGAGACAGGGCATCGATACTCCAGAGTAGACTAGTGTATACAGTCGAGACCCCGACGAGGGGCGGTGGCCGGTCTCACAGGCCACTGGTGTCAGTTGGATCACCTAAGATGTATACAGGTGCTCATTGGGTTATGAGTACACCGGACAGGACTCGCCGGGAATCTGCTAGTTGGTATTATACATATCGTCAGATAGCAGTTCTCTGGTGACATGTGTACAGGTTAGTTCATCGACCTGAGGTCGTCATTTGTCTCGTGTGAGTTCCCACTGTGCTTTGATTTCTACCCTACCATGGCTCAAAGGAGTCGTGCAAACAGGTAGTTTTTGGGTACAGTCCCGATCCACATGGAGGCACGTGAGCGGATCGGCAGGGGATTCGTCTCTCCCGGTATTGGGGGTGGAGGTCGCGCTGTGTCTAGGAAAGCCATTACACCAAGTCCTTGGCCAAGGCAGGTAAGATTTACTGGTAGGTACTCCAGTAGTATCTCAGGGTATTCAGGGCTTGTCTCCGACACGACTTATACAGCTATTGGGGGTCTGACGTTACTAGCCCCCTAGGCCGGATATGCGATACTCATAGACGAACGGACCGGACTGTATATACATTGTCACTGTTAGGCTCAGTAGGGTTTCTGGATGAGTTCGCCCATCAGCCTCACTTGAGGTCAGTCCATGGGCAGCCGTTACGCATAGCTAGTACCGCTGACGGCTTGTGGTTAAACCCACTGCCAGGGTACTGACGAGTCATTAGAGTCCCCCACAGACAGTTTCCCAAGTTCGGGCGAAACGTTGTAGAGGCCGTATGGTTTTATGGCAGGGTTCGGAAAATGCACGTGCGTTTACGCACGTGTTATTTTTCGAGCAGATAATACTGGTGGGCTTTGGTTTAAGCCGGATCCATGTATTATACAGAGTAGATATAATATCTTTGTCTCAGTTGCATTTGTATTCGGTCGTAATACAAATGCGGGTATATTTATACAGTTACGGGGTTGTCCTGAAATTCGTTTCGGGATCACTTTTGGAAGTTGCCAGTTTCCAGTTTTCTATCAGCCGTCTTTTAACATTCGGTTAAAGACGGATTTATCTTTTCTTGGATGAGAGTGAGTCATGCTTCTAGAAGGTTCTAGAAGGTGATGACTTGGTTAATTGGTGTTGTGTTTTCATTGGTTGCATTAATGAATGGATGACTAGGTTTAGTGAGTCATTCATTTCATTAATGAGTTTTGTTTACTTAAGGATATTTCTTCATGATCTTTGTTTATGGTCACCTCCTTGATTGCTCCTACACTCACCCTCCTCCTTCCTATAAAGTGGCCGGCCCTCTCTCTCCTCCTTCACTCACTCACTTGAAAAGATTATGGTTGTTAAAACGAAAAGACTAAAGTTTTGGATGCATGGAAATTTCATAGTTCATTTCTTGTTCCATTTCATTTCCATCGGCAGCTTCATTAACCGATCGTCCACGGCTTTGGACGAAGTGAGACAAAGTCATCGACTCATTCTCTACATCATTCTTGGTCGTCTCTTTTAGCAAACTTGACGACCGAGTTGCCTCGAGTCAGAGGCGGGAGCCCGTTTAAAGAATCAGTGACGTGGTGCCACCTGGACGAGCAGATCAGAGATCGATGAGATCGGAGCAGCCGCAACGGAGCGTGGGATAATGGTTAAAGAACGAAGGACTCGGACCGTTCGGTATAACCTTTCTTCCCTCTTTGTAGATTGTTAGTTTAGCATTAATGGCAGATCCGGGTTATAGTATGCGATAGCGCCAGTTATAAAAGTTTTTTGTTCCGCATTTGGCGTCTGAAAGACGGCCGGGGCGCTACCGTAGACTTACAATCAGTGTATATGAGAGGAGTCCAACTTTCTCCGTAGACTAAGGCATATGGAGTACAAGGCCCCGTCAAAACCCATGGGACAATGGCAACGGATATTTAGGTTAAGTGTATTATAGTGACCGTCTCATTCCACTTCTAGTACATCCCGTACCAGTCAACCCCTTAAAAAACCCGTAATGTATATTGTGTTGTTTTATAGATGTAAGACTTGCCGAGACCATGGTGTAAATTGTTCATGTAAACGGATAAGGATATAAACGGTTAGTCATGTAGTCAAGTCAATATATATCCATGGTTCGGTTCAATCAAGTCATGTTGATATTTGATAGTATTCTGGTATTCATGTTCAAATTCCAGTATATATGGATTCATATTGTATTGGAGTTATATTTGAATTGTATTCATGTATGGATTGTATTCAGATTAGACTGAGACTCTGACTGAGTCAGACACTTAAACAGAATTGGATCCTGAATTAGGTTTTGGAGTTATCGGTAACTGCTGCACATGAACGGCAGTATTTGTGACTTTTTCTAAGCCAATTACCGTTTATAACCCCGTTTTAGTTTTCTACCTTAAATAGGCAAGCACCCACTTTCTCCGGCTCTCTGAGACTCAAGAGAATTGGTCCTGCTTAAACCTATATTTACTAGGGTCATTATTGTAATTTAATATAACTTGAGGGGTTTTATAAAAATATTTTTAGTATAATCTCAAAATAATGCTCAAGTATTTATTTATCGTATTTATGGTTTTTCATGGATGTAAATTTTAAAAGTGAGGTATTCTAGTGAACAAATACCTAGCTTGAATAATATTGGTATTTTCGTGTAAATTTGACTTGTATGGATTCTTGATGGTATTTTCATGGAAATGTAATTCTTTTCTTTTGTTTGGAAAAACATGGAATTTATTATATATTTAAAATAGATGATTTGATAATATTTATATATAATTATTAAAAATAGAATTTATTTATTAAATAGAAAATCTCGTTTTCTTAAAAATTGCATTAAAAATTCCATCGAGGTGGGATGCTCTGTGAGGAAGTCTGCATCTCGCTCTACTAGTCCCCGAGGATGTGCGATAACCCGCACCATCCCGATCGAGTTCCCCAAAATAGGTTGTAGAGGCTTAATTGTAAGGAATGTAAATAACACGATTTAAAGAATACGGTTTTTAATGGTTTATGGTATTTTAATGTAAAAGTCGTATTTGTCCCAAAAATATGGTTAAAAGGAAATCGTGTTATGTCATGATGCGTGTTGTGAGAGGTAGGTCATTTCCTCATAAGATTTTCCTAAAGGTAGTATGAGCAAAGGTGATAAAAGATGTCATATGTAACGTTATGGTATTTAAACGTAAAATCTTAATAAAAGTTGTTTTACATGGAGTTTTGAAATGAAACTTATTTATAAATATTAGTTAATGTTTAACAAGTAAGATGTAATGATATGATTAAGTGGTTCTTAAGAAAAATGAAATTTTAAAGAAAATACAATTAAGAGTCGGTATAACTCCTGTTCTGACATGATTTGAAAAGAGATAGTTTTGAGATGTGAAAAGAGGAGAAGAGAGGGGACTTACTAGATGAAATGAGATAGGGGAGGTTGAGGAAGGATTTGGAAGCTTCGTGGAGTCGCGGGTCGCCGGAATCGTCTCGAATCGTCGCCGGAACTTCACCTTGGGCTAACTCCACTTGTACTCTTCTTTGACTTGGAAAATTTTGAGAATTTTGAACAATAGATTTCAGAATGGAGAGGGCTAGGATATGGAGTTGTATTTATAGGGTAGAATTAGGTTTTTGAGAGTTAAAAAGAGAATTAAAATGCATTAAGATTTGGATTAAAAGCTTTTTTTTAATTATCTATTTAATTGTAGTAAAAAAAATAGAAGAGGAGTAGCGGGGGTAAGCCAAAGAACTAGGGTTCAAATTTTAGGAGCATTCCCGATGGTTCAAACCGGCGGCTCGGGCCTTATTGATGTAAGTGCACAGCAGCGCCCCGGCCGTCAATCCGACGCCGGAATGCGGAAACGAAAAAAATTTCAAACTAGAAAACCGGCACCACCGCGCACTAAAATCCCGGATCGGGCGATTAACCTAACTCTAGCAAACAAGAAAAAGAGTAGAGAAGCTATACCAAGCGATCCGTGTCCTTCGGTCATTGCCTCCACTCCGATCTCCTCGCGGAATCTCCGGTCGTCGCCTTCTCGTCGAAACGGGCACCACATCGCCGAGTTCTTTTACGGGCTCCCACCTCTGGACCGAGGCAACTTGGGCGCGAAGTTGGCTAGACGACGCGTCCAAGGATTGCTGTAGACTAGTGTAGAAACCAATGTCTCTTATGGGTAGAGAAGTTGCCATTTGATGTGGAGAAATGAACTTTTGGGGAGGTGAGGAATTTTGTAGCAAGCTAGAAATATGATGAATCATTTTCCTTCACCAAAATGAAACCTCTCTCCTCACTCACCTCAAGTGGCCGGCCCCTCAAGTGATGGTGGAGGGAAAAAAATGCAATAATGCAAGGAAAGAAAATGAATGATAATCATGAATTGAAATGGTCACACCATTTCTCAACAAATCTAATCAAAACTCTCATCTCATAAATGCAAGCGAGTGGATGGAAGAAGAATCTCATGATTATGAAGCCACATAAACAAATAACCCCTCCATAAATGTTATTTGCACACTTGCAAATAACCCCCTCCATCAGAAAGTCCGGCCGCGAAGGAACAAAAGAAAACTGGCCGAAACGGAATACAAACTGGCAACATCAGAAAACTGATCCCGTAATAAATTACAGGAAAACCCCGCGACTGCATATACATTCCTGCATTTGTATTCCCACTGAATACAAATGCAAAGAGACAAAATCTACACTGTACAATACTAGGATCCGGCTTAAACCAAAGCCCGCTAGTATTATCCGTTCGATCATGATCCGTACAATATTGCACGTATCTGATCGAACCCTGCCATATCTCCATACGACCTCTACAGCGTTTTGCCCGAAACTTGAGTAACTGTGTGTGGTGGACTCTAAAGACTCGTCAATACTATGGCTGTGGATTTAACCACTAGAACGTCAGAGGTATTAGCCATACGTGACGGGCCATCAGCTATTGACCAAAAGGGACGTCGATGAGCGAACTCATCCTGACACCCTGCTGAGGCTGTCAGTGACAATATCCGTACAGTCTGTCCGTTCGTCTATGAGCATCGCATGGCGGGCCTATGGGGTTGGTAAAAGTCAGACCCCCAAAAGCGGTACAAGTCGTGTCGGAGTGTAGCCCAAAACACCCTGAGATACTACTGGAATACCTACTAGTAAATCTCCTGCCTTGGCCAAGGACTTCGTGTAATGGCTCTCCTAGACACAGCGCGACCTCACCCCCAATACCGGGAGAGACGAACCCATGCAGATCCGCTCACTGCCTCTATGTGGCTTGGGACTGTACCCAACTAAAACCTGTTTGCACGTCTCCTTTGAGCATGGTAGGGTAGTAATCTAAGTACAGTGGGAACTCACACGAGACAAATGACGATCTCAGGTCGATGAACTAACCTGTACACATGTCACCAGGGAACTGCTATCTGACGTCTGGTATAATCCCAACTAGCAGGTTCCCGGAGAGTCCTGTCCGGTGTACTCATAACCCAATGAGCACCTGTATACATCTTAGGTGAACCAACTGACACCAGTGGCTTGTGAGACCGGCCACCGCCCCTCGTCGGGGTCTTGACTGTATACACTAGTCTACTCTGGAGTATCGATGCCTTGTCTCGAAACTCCCACGACTAGGGACCTTTTAAGGATGTGCTTATAGACCCCAGCTCCCACGTATATGATCGCTCTCATATTGCTGGTAGTCAAGCAAGAATCCTAGGGGCTCTATCAACGTGCAATAGTGATTAGTAAGGTCACCTAAAGCAGTACACGATGATAAAGATAAACCAGATAGCATACTATCATCTCGAGTAAGACTGTCCTACCGGCATAGGTCCTCCCTAAATCATTGCAATCACGTGCCTGTGATCTAATAATTGACTCTGAGGGCACTATATCCAACAATATCCCACTTGCACTCAAGGCTAATTATTGCGATGTCGCATACTCACAGCCCGTGTGATACCGAACACCCAACTCCTCTACTAGTCAGTCTTACAAAGCTCGTTTGCGAAACTATTGCGTTCGAGGAATAGCCTCAGTGAGTGGATCCGCTCTGATGTTTCTTTCAATGTCTCTCTTTATCTCAAGTTCGCGGAGAAAGCCATCTTCCGAAATGAGCAATACCTGTCTTAGAATGTGTCTGGATATCTGATGGGACCTAGCTCATAAATGAACTCCAAATCCAAACTTCTTAGACTGTATCGTCAACTGAACTTAATCAGTATCCTGCGTCATGCCTCCCTCAGTATCCCCTTGGACCACCTGTCCAAAATACTGCCCCTCGTCAGAAAGAAAACTATAACTATGACAGCCACTCTGCCATCCAGGTCACCTTGGAAGCCTGGAATGATAACCGTCTCCTAAAGGAGGTTGCCGTTATCAATTCCCTAGAACATCAACTTATGTTCTAAAACTGCTTCCGATTGTTTCTCCAGGATTGGATGAATATCAACTTATTGCACCTACTGCAAGAACAACATCTGGTGTGGTACTTGACATCTCATGATTGACTCAATTGCCTAAGCAAGTGATCTGCCAATCATGCACATCCCTCTCCCCTTTAGTCTGTAAGACACCTTTAGAGAGGGTGACTCCATCACCTGCAGGTACACTACCGTGCCAGGAGTCGTCCATTCTAAATACTTTTAGAATGTTGTCTAAGTACCCAGATTGGAAAACCACCCAAATCTAGATCTATAGATCTAGTAACCAGAATGTCCGATATAAGATCCAATTCCTATGTGGAGAAACTACTGTGTGACAACTAAAGTATAACCGATCGTAGTATAGGAATATCACTTCCTACTCTGTGTATGTCATCAAACACCAGGACATCACACCCTAATACCTTCTTAATAGATCCATCACCTATTCTAATGAAGTCAAACCCATGACTGTCACATCAGAAATAGATGATCTATCTCCGTTGTATCTACTTTAGTCTATAAATAGACATAAGCCACTTGTCCACTATGCTTCCGCTGCTCCCACTGACTACGACAACCCACTGGCAGAGTCATATAAACGTACACTTCTAAAGCTAGTTCAGAACGACGCTATACTCATCCTCCTGCCGGGTCTCACAGTCTGGAACAACAGCAATGGCAAGTCTGGGTAAACAAGAACCTCCCTGCCACCGTCCTTGAGCATACCGAAGTACCTCTCGAGTGCCTGAGGTTACCCACCATATCTGCGGAGTGGCTAATGGAATGTCAAATCAGATTGAATCTTTAGGTTCTTATCAAATCTTCAGTAATCGTTTGCGGTTCTGGAATCACTTCCAGTTCTACCATACTCCCACTACTGTTTCCTGAAAAAATCCATTTTTAATAAAACTGTGGCGAGTCAAGAACAATATCACTATTGATCTTCCAGATGGTAGAAAGTCAACCCTCGTCATAGCCTGGGTCAACCCACAAACAGCCATTACAGAAACGTGCCTTGAGTTATCCAGAGTCTGGTTTTAAGTATAAGCCGGACAACTCCCCGTACCTTAACATCATCAAGATACAAACTGTTCTATATCCAATACAGAAACAAAGGCACTGATTTAATTGAACCAGATTCAAATCATGCATCTGTCTCCAGTGCATGTCAACTAAATGGAAGGAGGCCGATCAGCGTTACTCAACTTAGGAACGCTTCCAATTATGAGTAACCTGAAAGAGAAGCAATTTCTCTTAATCATTACTATTAACTGAATACCATACACAAGTATCTACATCTTCGATCACCTTGAAGAATCCCGATACTTGCAATACCTGGTTCTCTACTTTACTCTTATACCTATAACTTCTCAAAACTTGGACCCTGTGTTTCTACGAAACACCTGTCTAAAAACTAGAGAAGTCATAAGTAAACCGAATATAGTACGGGGACCAACCCCTCTGTCCTCATGGACACTGGACAATATACAATACTCTGTATAAGTCCCCTGAGTCTAGTGACTCATTCACTGTGTGTTGTAGGTTGAAAACTGTACTTATGGTTAAGAAGAATTACACCGCTGTTCAATGCTCCTTACCTAACTATCCACTGATATAGGTAAATGTCATAGACATAATTTCAAAAAGGTATATCTCACTCTATAAAAATAGACGTACAGATATATCAATTTGAAATTGGTGAATAACAACGGATATTCAAAACCAAATATTTGCCGTGCGGCAAACAACCCAGGTGACTTCCTCAAATATCACCAATTACAACAAATCCCGATATAATGAGGATGATCACCCAATTCCCAATAACCTACTCCCACTCATCAGCTGTAAAACCATAAAGATGTGAGAATCATACCTGGTAAATACATACCATGGAGCAAGTGTCTAATTAGGAAATCAATTTTCTTTTAACAGTACACAGTGAAACTGAAACATTGAAATGTTTCGATGGGATATCCCGGTATTCCTAGTAATGCCTCTTCCATTATCCAGATTCACAACTGCAACCGTATATCTCTTTGCCATCTCTCCAAATCCCTTTATATGTCTTTAGTCATTACCTTCTGTACACCCTCTTAGGCTAAATGGTTTTCTTCCTTCCCTACCGTTCGGCACCAGCCTATGCTTTGGAAGAAGACTATCCAATAAGCATAATGGGTGTACTGTCCTAATCCTAGGAGCACTCGCAATGCGAGATAAGGTGAAGATAAAAGACAACTGAATAAACCTTATTCCTATTTCTCCTGAACCATAATCCATCCCCGAACTGGAACAAGTTCCTTTCGAGTTCGTATATAACCATACGATGGAGTTTCCAATAAACTGTGGATCTTCATAGTGATACGGGGTGTTCTGGAGAAATACAAATGTGATTTAGGATTGGCGAAGAAATACTTGGTTTGGTCGTGAATAGCAGTCGCAATTTACTTTGCTCTCTTACTAATCCCTTGATATGTCTTTACTTAATACCTTCTGTACACCATCGTTATGCTAATTGGTTTTCTTCATTCCCCACTATTCGGCACCAGCCTAAGGCTTGGATGAAGACTATCCAATTTGCGTAATAGGTGTACTATCTCTTAAACCAAGGAGTACTCGCAACCTGAGAGAAGGTAAAAGGAAAAGGCAACTGAATAGTCCTATTCGTTTTCTCCAGAATCGGAAACCATCCTCGAATAAATTCCTTCGAGTTCGTATATAACCATACGATGGTTTTGTCCAATGGAAGTGGACGTTCGAAGTAATATGGGGTGTCCTGGAGAAAAGGGTAAAAGTAGGAGTGGCAATGAGGTTGGCAACTCTGACAATCCAAAAGCCAGTGTTTAAGAAGGTTCGGTTAATCTTGGTCACTGAGTGATAGTCTAGGGTCGGGTCATGGTCGCTGCCAAAGAGAGAGAGAAAAGAAACACTCAGCGTGCACTCTAACCTAGATCAGAATGGTTATCACTTTATCTAATTAGGAAACCTCCCACTGTAACGTCAAATTCTTCCCCAAACCTGAAAGAAGAATTAGTCGGGATCACCCGAGGAGTAAACCAACTCATCAGTGGGAATCAGGATCCAACAATCATCGCATGATAATGTGACGGAATCCGCTCACGTTATCACACTCCAGAAGGTATGCGCATATCTGGCAAGTTTCAGTTTCTTTAGAAACTCCCGATGTGATTTTTACCCCATACTCTTATGACCTTGACTTTGGCCAACAAATCATAAGTCACATGTCAAGTTCTACCCGTCATTGTCCAGGTTGATTTGAACCCACCCGTACAAGCCCTTGACTTTGGCCAACATGGCTATACGACTGTCCCAAACCAACGCATCTATCTATGCTGCATATGAATATCCAATAGCTACCAAACACTGTGCCTTGACTTTGGCTAACAAACACAGCTTGAATACTATTGACTATCCATATGAAACGAGGGAGGGCTACGAATGGTTTCTGGCGAAAACCTTTAACGTAATGAACTTGATATCGTTGAAGGAACTAGATAGCTTTATAAAAATATAGTGACGAAAACCTTTGCTAAAGAGGTCACTCCCGGTGAAGGGATCTCGGCTCTTTCCCCGTAGAATGAGGTGCAGGATATTCCGACTGAATACCACGATGCAAAGCAAAAGTAATCGGCTATAGTGAAGTTATTGCCCTGACGCAAACTTTTGTCCAAGGGGTCACTCCCGGTGAAGGGATCTCGGCCCTTGCCTCGTCGACTGAGTAGCTGGATATTCATAACCGAATACCACTGTGCAAAACAAAAGAGAATGCCCTTGCAATAACAGCTTTTTGAAAAATTGTTCCAACAACATCAGAATAGGTTTGTTTATCTTGCATTGATCCGAATCAACGCAGTCCCATCAATTGATCACACCATAAAAGAACGAAAATAATGATGTACGTATATGCCATCCGCATTCGCCACTGGGTCCCGTCATCACCCGTTAGGTTATTTAACTAACGACATAGCGGGGACTGGACTAGCGCGGATGCAAAACATATGTAAGTCTACGCTAGCGCCCCGGCAGTCTACAGACGCCAAATGCGGAACAAAAACTTTTAAACTGGCGCTATCGTATACTTTAACCCGGATCTGCCATTATTGCTAAACTAACAAACTGTAAAGAGTGTAGAAAGGTTATACCGAACGATCCGAGTCCTTCGTTCTTCAAACATCATCCCACGCTCCGTTGCGGCTGCTCCGATCTCGTCGATCTCCGATATCCTTGTCGAGGTGGCACCACATCACCGATTCTTTAAACGGGCTCCCGCCTCTGACTTGAGGTAACTCGATCGTCAAGTTTGCTAAAAGAGACGACCAAGAATGTTGTAGAGAATGAGTAGATGACTTTGTCTCACTTCGTCCAAGTCCGTGGACGATCGGTAAATGAAGTTGCCGTGGAAATCGGGTGATGGAATGAAATGAACTGTAAAATTTCATACACCCCGAATACTATCATAACTTTTTACAACCATGAAAAACTATCAAGTGAGAGAAGAGGAGAGGAGAGAGAGGGGGCCGGCCTCTTATAAGGAGGAGGGGGTGACCGTAGGAGCAAAGATGGTGACTTTAAGAAAATATCATAATGTGAACACAAAAGAATATCAAGCATAAAGATCTTAACCAAAACAAGAATGTTTAGAAATCAAAGCATGAGTCACATGACACCTCTCCAATTCTAGAACCTTCTAGAAGCTTCTAGAAGCATGACTCACTCTCATCCAAGAAAAGATAAATCCGTCTTTAACCAAATGTTAAAAGACGGCTGATAGAAAACTGGAAACTGGCAACTTCCAAAAGTGATCCTGAAACGAATTTTAGGACAACCCCGAAACTGTATAAATATACCCGCATTTGTATTACGACCGAATACAAATGCAACTGAGACAAAGATATTATACCTACTCAATATAATACTCGGATCCGGCTTAAACCAAAGCCGACCAGTATTAACTGCCCGAAAAATAACACGTGCGTAAACGCACGTGCATTTTCCGAACCCTGCCATAAAACCATACGGCCTCTACAACGTTTCGCCCGAACTTGGGAAACTGTCTGTGGGGGACTCTAATGACTCGTCAGTACCCTGGCAGTGGGTTTAACCACAAACCGTCAGCGGCACTAGCTATGCGTAACGGCTGCCCATGGACTGACTTCAAGGGAGGCTGATGAGCGAACTCAAGGGAGGCCGATGAGCTAACTCATCCAGAAACCCTACTGAGCCTAACAGTGACAATGTATATACAGTCCGGTCCGTTCGTCAATGAGTATCGCATATCTGCCTAGGGGGCTAGTAACGTCAGACCCCCAATAGCAGTATAAGTCGTGTCGGAGTGAAGCCCAATAACACCCTGAGATACTACTGGAGTACCTACCAGTAAATCTCCTGCCATGGCCATGGACTTTGTGTAATGGCTCTCCTAGACACAGCACGACCTCGCCCCCAATACCGGGAGAGACGAATCCCCTGCCGATCCGCTCACGTGCCTCCATATGGCTCGGGACTGTACCCAAAAACTACCTGTTTGCACGACTCCTTTGAGCCGTGGTAGGGTAGAAATCAAAGCACAGTGGGAACTCACATGAGACAAATGACGACCTCAGGTCGATGAACTAACCTGTACACATGTCACCAGGGAACTGCTATCTGACGGTAGATATAATACTAACTAGCAGATTCCCGGCGAGTCCTGTCCGGTGTACTCATAACCCAATGAGCACCTGTATACATCTTAGGTGATCCAACTGACACCAGTGGCTTGTGAGACCGGCCACCGCCCCTCGTCGGGGTCTCGACTGTACACACTAGTCTACTCCGGAGTATCGATGCCCTGTCTCGAAACTCCCACGACTAGGGACCACAATTAAGGATATGCGTATAAACTACCCAACTCTCACGTATATGATCGCCATCATACTGTTGGTAGTAAAGCAAGATCCTAAGGGCTCTATCAAAGTGTAACATGCAATCAGTCACCTGAACATGTACACGACTGATAAAGGCAAACCAGATAGCATACTATCATCTCGAGTAAGACTGTCATACCGGTATAGGTCCTCCGCAATCATTGCAATCACGTACCTGCGATCCAATAATTGATTATGAGGGCACTATCTCCAACAATCTCCCACTTGCACTCAAGGCTAATTATTGCGATGTTGCGTACTCACAGCCCGTGTGAAACCAACACCCAACTCCTCTACTAATCAGTTTCACAAAACCCGTTTGTAAAACTATTGTGTTCGAGAAATAGCCTCAGTGAGTGGATCCGCCTAGAAGTTTCTTTCTATATCTCTCTAAATCTCAAGTTCGCGGAGAAAGCCATCTCCCGAAATGAGTAATACCTGTCTTAGAATATGTCTGGATATCTGATGGGACCTAGTTCATAAATGAACTCCAAATCCAAACTTCTTAGACTGTATCGATCACTGAACCTAATCAGTATCCGGCACCATGCCACCCACAGTATCCTCTTGAACCACCTGTCCATAATACTGTCCCTCGTCAGAGGGAAAACTAAAACTCTGACAATCACTCTGTCATCCATGTCACCTTTGAAGCCTGGAATGATAACCGTCTCCCGAAAGAGGCTGCCGTCATCAAATCCGTAGAACATGTACTTATGTTCTAAAACTGCTTCCTTATATTTCTCCAGGATTGGATTAATACAAACTTATTGCATCTAGTGCAAAACCAACATTTGGTGTGGTACTTGACATCTCATGATTGACTCAATTGCCTAAGCAAGTGATCTGCCAATCATGCACATCCCTCTCCCCTTTAGTCTGTAAGACACCTTTAGAGAGGGTGACTCCATCACCTGCAGGTACACCACCATGCTAGGAGTCAACAATTCCAAAAACCATTAGAATATCTTTCAAAGTACCCACATTGGGAAACTACCCAAATCCAGATCTAAAACCATAGATCTAGAAACCAGAATGTCAAATATTATATCAATATCCTGTCTGGAGAAACAACTGTGTGACGACCACAGTTCAACCGATCGTAGTATTGGAATTTTACTTCCTACTCTGTGTATGTCATCCAGATACCATGACATCACACCGTACTACCTTCTTAAGAGATCCATCCCTTATTCTGATTGAAGTCAAACCCATGACTGTCACATCAAAATTAGATGATCTATCTCCGCTATAACTGCTCAAGTCTATAAATAGATATAAGCATCTTGCCCACTATGCTTCTGCTGCTCCCACTGACTACGACAACCCTCCTACCGGGTCTTATAGCCTGGAACATCAGTAGTGTCAAGCCTGGGTAGATAAGAACCTCCCTATCACCGTCCTTGAGGCTACCGGAGTACCTCTCGGGTGTCTGAGGTTACCCACCAAATCTGCGGAGTGGCTATTGGAATGTCAACCCTGATTGAATATATAGGTCCTATTAAATTTTCCGTAATTGTTCGCGGTTCTGGAATCACTTCCAGTTCTACCATACTCTCACTACTGTTTTCTGAAAAAGATCAATTTTTACTAAAACTGTGGCGAGTCAAGAACAATATCACTATTGATCTTCCAAATGGTAGAATATCAACCCTCGTCATAGCCAGGGTCAACCCACAAACAGCCATTACAGAAACGTGCCCTGAGTTATCCAGAGTCTGGTTTTAAGCATAAACTGGACAACTCCCCGTACCTTAATTTCTTTTAAGGTACGATCCATTCTATATCCAATACAGAAACTTTGGCACTTATTCAATTGGAACCATATTCAATCCATGCAGTTGTCTCCAGTGCATATCAACTTAATGAAAAGAGGCTAATCAGCATTACTCAACTTAGGAATCCATCCAATTATGAGTAACCTGAAAGAGAAACACGTTTCTCAAAACCATCACTATCATCTGAATACCAATCACAAGAATCTACATCTTCGATCTCTTTGAAGAATCCCGATACTTGTGATACCTGGTTCTCTACTTTATTCTTATACCCACAACTTCTCAAAACTTAGACCTTGTATTTCTACGAAACACTTGTCTAAATACTAGAGAAGTTATAAGTAAACAGAACATAGTAAGAGGACCTACCCCTTTGTCCTGATGGACACTTGGACAACATACAATACTCTGTATAAGTCCGCTGAGTTAAACAACTCAAAACCTGTGCGTTGTAGGTGGAAAACTGTACCCTGGCGATTTCCTCAAATATCACCAATTACAACGAATTCCGATATAATGAGGACGATCACCTAATTCCCAATATCTTACTCCCACTCATCATCTGTAAAACCATACAGATATGAGAATGAAACCTGGTAAATACATACCCTTGGAGTAAGTGTCTAATCGGGAAAACAGTTTTTCCTTAACAATGCACTGAAACATGAAAATGTTTTGTAGGGGTATCCTGGTATTCATAGCAATGCCTCTTCCATAATCCAATTCATGACTTCAACCGTATATTTTATTGCCATCTCTCCAAATCCCTTTATTTGTCTTTAGTCGTTACCTTCTGTACACCATCGTTAGGCTAAATGGTTTTCTTCCTTCCCTACCGTTCGGCACCAGCCTATGGTTTGGAAGAAGACTATCCAGTAAGCATAATAGGTTTACCCTCCTAAACCAAGGAGTACTCGCAACTGAGAGAAGGTGATGATAAAAGACAACTGAATAATACCTTATTCTTTTAAAGGTGAAATAGGAGCGGCGATGAAGTACGCGGTTTTGGTCGTGAATGATATCAGTCGCAATTTACTTTGCCCTCTTTCTAATCCCTTTATTTTGTCTTTACATATTACCTTCTGCACACCCTACTTAGGCTAATTGGTTTTCTTCATTCCCTACCTTTCGGCACCAGCCTATGGTTTGGAATAAGACTATCCAATAAGCGTAATAGGTGTACTCTCCTAAACCAAGGAGCTCTCGCAGCCTGAGAGAAGGTGATAATAAAAGACAACTGAATAAACCAATTCTATTTCTCCTGAACCTGGATCCATCCCCGAAGAAGTCCTTTCGAGTTCGTATATAACCATACGATGGATCTATCCAATGGAAGTGGATATCCGTAGTAATACGGGTGTTCTGAGAAATGCAAAGGGTAAAAGAAGGAGTGGCAATGACTTATGCAACTTAGACAATCCAAAAGCCAGTATTTTAAGAAGGTTCGGTCAACCTGGTCACTGAGTCATAGTCTAGGGTCGGTCAAAGGTCGCTGCCAAAGAGAGAGAGAAAAGAAACACTCAGCGTGCACTCTAACCTAGATCAGAATGGTCATCATTTTATCTAATCCGGAAACCTCCCACTGTCCTGTCAAATTCTCCTCCAAACCTAAAGAAGAATCAATCGGGATCACCCGAAGAGTAAACCAACTCATCAGTGGGAATCAGGATCCAACTCTCATCGCATGATAACGTGATGGAATGCATCCACGTTACTCATACTCCAGAAGGTATGCGCATACTCGGCAAGTTTCAGTTTCTTTAGAAACTCCTGATATTATTTTTTGCCCCATGCTCTTATAGCCTTGGCGTTGGTCAAAATGTCATAAGTCACATGCCAAGTTCTACCCGTCACTATCTTGCCAATTTGAACCCACCCGCACATGCCCCTGACGTTGGCTAATCGGCAGAACGACTGTCCCAAACTAACTCATCTATCTATGCAACAATTGAATACCCAGCAGCTACCAAACACCATGCCTTAACTTTGGCTAAAATGCATAGCTTGAATACTACTAAATACCCAAAAGAAGTGACGGAGGGCTACGACTGGTTTTTGGCGAAAAACCTTTAGCGTAGTGAACTTGATATCGCTGAAGGAACCTGATAGCTTTTTTAAAATATAGTGGCGAAAACCTTTTGCTAAAGAGGTCACTCCCGGTAAAGGGATCTCGGCTCTTTCCTCGTGGAATGAGGTGCAGGATATTCCACTGAATATCGCTATGCAAAGCAACTTGTAATCGACTATAGTGAAGTTATTACGCTGACGCAAACTTCTGCCCAAGGGGTCAGTCCCGGTGAAGGGATATCGGCCCTTGCCCCGTCGAATGAGGTGCAGGATATTCCACTGAATACCGCTATGCATAACAAAAGAAAACGTCTTTGCAATAACACTTTTTAAATTTGTTCCAACAACTGCAAACAGGTTTGTTTTACATTGCGTTGATCAGAATCAACACATGTCCCATCAATCGATCACACCAAAAAAGAACGAAAATAAAATGTACGTATATGCCATCCGCATTTGTCACTGGGTCCCGTCATCATCCGTTAGGTTACTTAACTAACGACAGAGTGGGGACTGGACTAGCGCGGGTGTAAAACATATACAACATCTAATAGTATATAAACCAATATACAATAATCGCTCCAGGCGTGATAGTATGCAACATTACAGAAAAGTAATAAGCATCACAGAACAATACAGATAATCTGGGATCCCCGAGTTTCACAGAGCCGCTGCTGAAACTCGACGTTCCCCTGTCGTGTGGATAGCCTGTGCAATGAAACCTAGACCCCTACGGGTGCGGCAAGTTACCCGCCAAAACCTGAAGCGAGGCAGCCCCCTACAGCATAGTGAATAGACCACCCAACACTTCACGGAATCCGGTAGCTTGAGCACCCCTCCTTGGGTCAACCTGTACCCCCTACGAGTGCGGCGAATAGTCTGCCATTTCTAGAGTGGGACCCCTCTGCCTCTCAAAGCCATGAGATGCGGACCCATTTCCCCCCAGAACCCGGCTATCCGTGCACTCCGTAGCGGGGCAAAACCTAGTACAGTAATGAAAAATAGTACAATAGGTACATCGACCGCAACCTGGTCGTGCCCCAAAAGAATATTATACAACAGGCAGTGACGGCAGTCCACAAGTTGGACGCTCGCCCCGCAATATCAAATGTACAAATAAACACAAACTGTACTACCATTGCACACTGCTATCCACCACGACAAATCCGCAACTTCACAGAACAACACAGAACATCAACGCGAATGTCACGTTCGCAAACCCGTCTAAAAGAACTATAGCAATCAGACGCGGTTTACCGATCAAATGACATTCCCGGTCGGAGATATAATGTAAGCACTGTAAACTAACATGTTTAAATTTCGATCGACCAAAGACCAAATATCAAAATGTGGGCCCCACTGCTTACTGGTGAACAGTAACAAAATCTGGGCCAAAACGATATTTACCAAAAACCCCAAAATCCAACTGAGAAGCCACTGGAAAAATTTGGGAGCACGAGCTCACCACGTGGCCGCGGATGCGCGGTCAAACCATGGGTTTGACCGCGTTTCCGCGGCGGTTTGGTGGGGTCACGAGCCCAAATTTTGTCGTGGTTCTTAGAAAAGCCTGCACAGTTTTCTGAGACATGTAGAATTAATTTTTGAGACCATTTAAAATCAACAGAACTGTCGAGCTAGGATTTTGCAATTTTCGATTTCCGGTCGGATCGATGTTTTGAACGCGTTAGCACAAGTTAGTATAGCAAAATGGTGAGGCTCTGATACCACTGTAAGTCTACGCTAGCGCCCCGGCAGTCTACAGACGCCAAATGCGGAACAAAAACTTTTAAACTGGCGCTATCGTATACTTTAACCCGGATCTGCCATTATTGCTAAACTAACAAACTGTAAAGAGTGTAGAAAGGTTATACCGAACAATCCGAGTCCTTCGTTCTTCAACCATCATCCCACGCTCCGTTGCGGCTGCTCCGATCTCGTCGATCTCCGATATCCTTGTCGAGGTGGCACCACATCACCGATTCTTTAAACGGGCTCCCGCCTCTGACTTGAGGCAACTCGATCGTCAAGTTTGCTAAAAGAGACGACCAAGAATGTTGTAGAGAATGAGTAGATGACTTTGTCTCACTTCGTCCAAGTCCGTGGACGATCGGTAAATGAAGTTGCCGTGGAAATCGGGTGATGGAATGAAATGAACTGTAAAATTCCATACACCCCGAATACTATCATAACTTTTTACAACCATGAAAAACTATCAAGTGAGAGAGGAGGAGAGGAGAGAGAGGGGGCCGGCCTCTTATAAGGAGGAGGGGGTGACCATAGGAGCAAAGAGGGTGACTTTAAGAAAATATCATAATGTGAACACAAAAGAATATCAAGCATAAAGATCTTAACCAAAACAAGAATGTTTAGAAATCAAAGCATGAGTCACATGACACCTCTCCAATTCTAGAACCTTCTAGAAGCTTCTAGAAGCATGACTCACTCTCATCCAAGAAAAGATAAATCCGTCTTTAACCAAATGTTAAAAGACGGCTTATAGAAAACTGGAAACTGGCAACTTCCAAAAGTGATCCTGAAACGAATTTCAGGACAACCCCGAAACTGTATAAATATACCCGCATTTGTATTACGACCGAATACAAATGCAACTGAGACAAAGATATTATACCTACTCAATATAATACTCGGATCCGGCTTAAACCAAAGCCGACCAGTATTAACTGCCCGAAAAATAACACGTGCGTAAACGCACGTGCATTTTCCGAACCCTGCCATAAAACCATACGGCCTCTACAACGTTTCGCCCGAACTTGGGAAACTGTCTGTGGGGGACTCTAATGACTCGTCAGTACCCTGGCAGTGGGTTTAACCACAAACCGTCAGCGGCACTAGCTATGCGTAACGGCTGCCCATGGACTGACCTCAAGGGAGGCTGATGAGCGAACTCAAGGGAGGCCGATGAGCGAACTCAAGGGAGGCCGATGAGCTAACTCATCCAGAAACCCTACTGAGCCTAACAGTGACAATGTATATACAGTCCGGTCCGTTCGTCAATGAGTATCGCATATCTGCCTAGGGGGCTAGTAACGTCAGACCCCCAATAGCAGTATAAGTCATGTCGGAGTGAAGCCCAATAACACCCTGAGATACTACTGGAGTACCTACCAGTAAATCTCCTGCCATGGCCATGGACTTTGTGTAATGGCTCTCCTAGACACAGCACGACCTCGCCCCCAATACCGGGAGAGACGAATCCCCTGCCGATCCGCTCACGTGCCTCCATATGGCTCGGGACTGTACCCAAAAACTACCTGTTTGCACGACTCCTTTGAGCCGTGGTAGGGTAGAAATCAAAGTACAGTGGGAACTCACACGAGACAAATGACGACCTCAGGTCGATGAACTAACCTGTACACATGTCACCAGGGAACTGCTATCTGACGGTAGATATAATACTAACTAGCAGATTCCCGGCGAGTCCTGTCCGGTGTACTCATAACCCAATGAGCACCTGTATACATCTTAGGTGATCCAACTGACACCAGTGGCTTGTGAGACCGGCCACCGCCCCTCGTCGGGGTCTCGACTGTACACACTAGTCTACTCCGGAGTATCGATGCCCTGTCTCGAAACTCCCACGACTAGGGACCACAATTAAGGATATGCGTATAAACTACCCAACTCTCACGTATATGATCGCCATCATACTGTTGGTAGTAAAGCAAGATCCTAAGGGCTCTATCAAAGTGTAACATGCAATCAGTCACCTGAACATGTACACGACTGATAAAGGAAAACCAGATAGCATACTATCATCTCGAGTAAGACTGTCATACCGGTATAGGTCCTCCGTAATCATTGCAATCACGTACCTGCGATCCAATAATTGACTATGAGGGCACTATCTCCAACAACATATACAACATCTACTAGTATATATATCAATATATAATATTCGCTCAAGGCGTGATAAAATGCAACATCACAGAAATGTAATAAGCATCACAGAACAATACAGATATCTGGGATCCCCGGGTTTCACAGAGCCGCTACTGAAACCCGACGTTCCCCTGGTCCTGTGGATAGCCTATCCAATGAAATCCTATACCCCTACGGGCGCGGCAAGTTACCCGACAAAACCTGAAGCGAGGCAGCCCCCTTCAGCAACGCGAATGGACCACCCAGCAGTTTACGGAATCCGGTAACTTGGGCACCCCTCCTGGGTCAACCTGTACCCCCTACGAGTGCGGCGAATAGCCCGCCAATTCTAGAGTAAAGCCCCCTCCGTCTCAACGCCATGAGATGCGGGCCCGTTGCCCTCTAGAACCCGGCTATCCGTGCACCCCTCCGCGGGGTAATCCTAGTACAGAAAGTAAAATATACAACGGGTACATCGACCTCAACCCGGTCGTGCGCCAAAAGAATAATATACAAACAGGCAGTAACGGCAGTCCACATGTCGGACGCTCGCCCCGCAATATCAAATGTACATATAAAAAAAAACCGTACTACCATCGCATCCAGGCTATCCCCCATGACCAATCCGCAACATTAAAGCACAACACAGAACATCAACATGAATGTCACGTTCACAAATCCGTCTAAAAGGGCTATGCAGTTAGACAGGATTTACCGATCAAATGACATTCACAGTCGCAGATATAATGTAAATACTGTGAACTAACATGTTTAAAATTTCCGATCGAGCAAATTTACTGAAGTGGACCCCAAGCACTACTGTAGCACTCACAGAAAATCTGGGCCCAAAAAGAATATTCCAAAAACCCTATTTTCAACCCAAAAGCCCACTGGAAAAATTTGGTCAAATGAACAGTCTACCTTGCGGCGGAACCGCGGCCAATGAGTGGGTTTGGCCGCGGTTCCGCAGTGGAAAGGTGACGTCACGCGACGAAATTTTCTCAGATTGCTTATAATTGCCTGTACGTGTTTCTGCAACAACCTGAAAAATTTTTAGAGCCCAAAAAAATTTCGACAGAAACATGTGCAATGGAAATCGGGTTTTCGGAAATTTGTTCGATCGAACTTGTAAACACAATAGAGCAAGCTAGACTAGGTTAATGGCGTGTCTCTGATACCAGTGTAAGTGCACGGCGGCGTCTCGGCCGTCAATCCGACGCCGGAATGCGGAAACGAAAAACTTTTCAAACTAGAAAACCGGCACCACCGCGCACTAAAATCCCGGATCGGGCCATTAACCTAACTCTAGCAAACAAGAAAAGGAGTAGAGAAGCTATACCAAGCGATCCGTGTCCTTCGGTCTTTGCCTCCACTCCGATCTCCTCGTGGAATCTCTGGTCGTCGCCTCCTCGTCGAAACGGGCACCACATCGCCAGGTTCTTTTACGGGCTCCCACCTCTGGACCGAGACAACTCGGGCGCGAAGTTGGGTAGCCGACGCGTCCAAGGAATGCTGTAGACTAGTGTAGAAACCATTGTCTCTTACGGGTAGAGAAGTTGCCATTTGATGTGGAGAAATGAACTTTTGGGGAGGTGAGGAATTTTGTAGCAAGCTAGAAATGTGATGAATCATTTTCCTTCACCAAAATGAAACCTCTCTCCTCACTCACCTCAAGTGGCCGGCCCCTCAAGTGATGGTGGAGGGAAAAAATGCAATAATGCAAGGAAAGAAAATGAATGATAATCATGAATTGAAATGGTTACACCATTTCTCATCAAATCTAATCAAAACTCTCATCTCATAAATGCAAGTGAGTGGATGGAAAAAGAATCTCATGATTATGAAGCCACATAAACAAATAACCCCTCCACAAATGTTATTTGCACACATGCAAATAACCCCCTCCATCAGAAAGTCCGGCCGCGAAGGAATAAAAGAAAACTGGCCAGAACGGAATGCAAACTGGCAAAATCAGAAAACTGATCCAGTAATAAATTACAGGAAAACCCCGCGACTGCATATACATGCCTGCATTTGTATTCTCACTGAATACAAATGCAAAGAGACAAAATCTACACTGTACAATACTAGGATCCGGCTTAAACCAAAGCCCGCTAGTATTATCCGTCCGATCATGATCCGTACAATACCGCACGTATCTGATCGAACCCTGCCATATCTCCATACGGCCTCTACATCGTTTCGCCCGAAACTTGAGTAACTGTGTGTGGGGGACTCTAAAGACTCGTCAATATTATGGCTGTGGATTTAACCACTAGCACGTCAGAGGTATTAGCCATACGTGACGAGCCACCAGCTATTGACCAAAAGGGACGTCGATGAGCGAACTCATCCTGACACCCTGCTGAGCCTGTCAGTGATAATATCTGTACAGTCCGGTCCGTTCGTCTATGAGCATCGCATGGCGGGCCTAGGGGGTTGGTAAAAGTCAGACCCCCAAAAGCGGTACAAGTCGTGTCGGAGTGTAGCCCATAACACCCTGAGATACTACTGGAATACCTACTAGTAAATATCCTGCCTTGGCCAAGGACTTCGTGTAATGGCTCTCCTAGACATAGCGCGACCTCACCCCCAATACTGGGAGAGACGAACCCCTGCAGATCCGCTCACTGGCTCCATGTGGCTCGGGACTGTACCCAACTAAAACCTATTTGCACGTCTCCTTTGAGCGTGGTAGGGTAGTAATCTAAGTACAGTGGGAACTCACACGAGACAAATGACGATCTTAGGTCGATGAACTAACCTGTACACATATCACCAGGGAACTGCTATCTGACGTCTGGTATAATCCCAACTAGCAGGTTCCCGGCGAGTCCTGTCCGGGGTACTCATAACCCAATGAGCACCTGTATACATCTTAGGTGAACCAACTGACACTAGTGGCTTGTGAGACCGACCACCGCCCCTCGTCGGGGTCTCGACTGTATACACTAGTCTACTCTGGAGTATCGATGCCCTGTCTCGAAACTCCCATGACTAGGGACCTTTTAAGGATGTGCTTATAGACCCCAGCTCCCACGTATATGATCGCCCTCATATTGCTGGTAGTCAAGCAAGAATCCTAGGGGCTCTATCAACGTGCAATAGTGATCAGTAAGGTCACCTAAAGCAGTACACGATGATAAAGATAAACCAGATAGCATACTAGCATCTCGAGTAAGACTGTCCTACCGGCATAGGTCCTCCCTCAATCATTGCAATCACGTGCCTGTTATCCAATAATTGACTCTGAGGGCACTATATCCAACAATTGAAACCTTCGTCGGTCGTTTGGAGTGGGTTGGGGCTTGGATTGGTGCTACGTGTCCCTATCTGTTCATATGACATTTTCCACAAGTTTATTTTCAATGACTTTTTATTTTTACGTGTATTGCATGTGTAAACTTTTGGGCTTCCAAAAAGATTAAAACAAAAATCATAAAAATAATATGTGGCTGATGGGATTCGAACACATGGGCAACGTCACAGCAGTGCAAGGGCTTTACCAGTGAGCTACAAGTGGCTTCTTATTGTTTTTCAAACAAAATAATACTTAAAGTATACTCGGGCTTGCAAATACTCCATTCAATACATTAACTTTAAAAAAAATTTGTTGGCTATAGTGCCCTCAATTCAATTATTGAATCGCAGGCACGCGATTGCGATGATCGTGGGAGGAACTATACGGATAGAACAATCTTACTCAAAATGACAGTATGCTATCTGGTTTGTCTTTATCATCATGTATATGCTTTATGTGATATTACAGATCACTATTACATATTGATAGAGCCCATAGGATTCTTGCTTGACTACCAGCATTCTGATGGCGATCATATACGTGGGAGCTGGTGGTCTATAAGCACATCCTTAAATGTCCCTAGTCGTGGGAGTATCGAGACTAGGCATCAATACTCCAGAGTAGACTAATGTATACTGATCAAGACCCCGACGAGGGGCAGTGGCCAGGTCTCACAAGCCATTGGTGTTAGTTTGTTCACCTAAGATAGTATACAGGTGCTCATTAGCTTATGAGTACACTGGACAGACTCGCCGGGAACATGCTAGTTGGTGTTATACCTTGTTAGTTATATGTATGCCCTAGAGGCCATTAGTGTACATAAGATGTATATTGTAGTGGATGCTTGGACTTATATATGGTGAAATTTCTTGCTCGACATGATAGTATGCTATCAGGTTACTCTTTATCTTAACATGTACACGGATTGTCTCTCTGTTACATGTTGATAAAGCCCTTAGGATGTGTACTTGACTACTTGATTATGATGCGGATCATACTAGTGGGACAAAGGTAGTCGGTAAGTATATCCTTTAAAGTCCCTAGTCATGGGTGTATCGAGACGGGGCATCGATATACCAGAGTAGACTAGTGTATAGTTTCTCGACCCATGTAGATGGGCAATGGATGATCCCATATCCATTGGTGTTTTACATCAGAGATGATATACGGGTGCTCAGTGGAGACTGGGTATACTGGACGGACTCACCGAGAACTTCCAAATGGTATTATACCTAACGTCAGATGGCAGTTCTCTGGTGACACTGGTACAGGTTAGTCTGTCGACCCGAGATCGTCATAGAGTCTTGTATGATTCCCACTGCGCTTTGATTTCCACCTTACCACATTCATGAGAACATGCAAAACGGTGGTTTTTGGGTACAGTCTCGAGTCACATGGAGGCAATGAGCGATAGGAGGGGATTCGTCTCTCCCGTTATTAGGGGTTGATGTTGCGCAGTGCTCGATTGGCTATAACAGGAAGTCCCTGGCCAGGGATGCTTCAGAGATATACTGGTAAGTGTTATCAGTAGTTACTCGACCCGTTATGAGCCTCATATCGTTACGACTTATCGAGTTATTGGGGTCTGACGTTTACCACCCCTAAACGAGATATGCGACATATCAGACGAAGAGACCGGACCGTACGGTAGTGTTACTAATTGGATTCGCAGGAGTATGAGCAGGCTTGCTTGTTGATCTTCTGATCGCTCAATACCCGGGTGGCCGTTACGTTTAGCAGACCGCTTGCAGCTTGTGGGTGTTTGATATAATCATCACCTACTGCCAGCATATTGACGAGTCTTGGGAGTCCTACACTGAGGTTTCCTGGTTCATGCGAAACGGAGTAGGAGCACATATGTGATATTTGCGGGACCGAGATTAATGTGCGTATGTGATACCTCATTCTATTCTCGCGACTTGTGACATCGGTCAGTTATAAGACATATAGCCGGGTTATCGGATCAAGTGTTGATTCGATAAGTTGTTGCATTTGATATTAGTCGGTTATATGTGATATAGCCGGATTATTAAATCAAGTGTTGATTTGATAATTTAATGTATAATTGTATATTTGATATACTAGATTACATTAACTAATATTAGCTCACTTAACCATTTCTTTTTCTCACTTGTGTGCATTAGTGTATATGTGATATATATTAATGTACAACTATTGTGTCATGCTTGATGCCACATGTGACATGGGTGTATGAGACTCACACCATACTAATAATAATGTTAAGGTTTTATTTATATAAAGTAAATCAAAATTAGAGGAGTTTAGTCACATGGTTAAAGCTTGGAGAAGCTTGTGGAACCATTGACCAAGTCCACCCCTTTTGTTTTACTTGTAGATATTTATTAACATAACCATTATTATTAGCCATGGTTTAATCTTTACATGGGTTAATGTATGATACTAACTCACCCATGGTTTCTATTCTCACCTCATGAGTTGATTATCATCTCTTGACTTCATCTTCTTCATCCTTGAGAAAATGCTTGCTAGCTTTTTCCAAAGTGAGAAAATATTGTGAGAAAAATAAATCTAAAGTGAGCCCATTTCCTACTTCATCATCCTCTACTACTTGCCATTTAGTTTAGGGTGTTTGCTTCACTAATTTAACAATTAGTAAAGAGGTAGCATGAGCTTGAGTCTCCTTGATGTAGATTATCTTCGGCCTCGAAGACTTCATGCAAGCTTGTTCATTTCTCCGGGAGAACCCTTTCTAGAGTTTGGGAGATCATAACTCGCAGCGAAGGGACTACTACACGGAGCTATTGAAGCGAAGGACCGGTCTACAAAGGTTCTATTCCTCGTTCACTTTCTATGTAAAGTTGTTTACTTTCTAGTTTAGCTCCTAAAATTCTAGTTAGATCCTAGGTTAGGGTTGTTTGGCACACTAAATTTTTAAATATAGCATGTTTGATGCTTTGTAAAACCTTGTGGTTATGCCAAAGAAACCTGCAGTGGTATCAGAGCCTTGCTAGAGCATTAGGAGTTGTCTAGGCGAAGTTAGAAGTTCGAATGAACTCCGAAAACCCGATATTGCCTGCTTTCTGGAAATTTTTCAAAATGTTTGAATTTTTCAAATTAAAAATCCTCAGAAAATTTCATGCAGGTAATTTATGGACCCTCTAGAAGAACGATACCCAATCTCGACAACATGACCGCGGAATCGCGGCCAAATAGGCTATTTTGCGGCGGTTCCGCGGCGCCATGTGTGAGACATGGGTCGGCCCTTCTACGGTTGGTCTGTATGTACTGGAGCATGTTTATGGGTATTTTTAATACTGCTCAAGTGTTGAGCTTTCTGGGAAATTTTCGGAATTCGTTGATTCGATCGAAAGGTTTAACATCGTCTAGCTATCTGTGATTGTGATACAATACTTGGAATCCACAGTATTTGAATTTTATAAATCTAGGAATTTAGTCTCATTTGATCGGTTGCCACGGGATTTTGATGTGATCAAAAGTCCGTCGCAATCACGTAGCGTACGCGGATACTCGTCGGGTAACTTTACTAGATAGCCATGCCCCATAGCCCTGACCAAGTGACTGTAGGAGAACTCCGTTACCAAAAGCATCCTTCCGGGTGTTCGCGGATGCGGTGTTCCGCCCAAGTGCACTTCGTCGACGGCATCGGGGGTGCGGCTGTCTACTAAAGTTTCCGACGAGCATTCGATAATATTGTCGTGAGTCTTGTTGAATTGCCCGACTTAATATTGAAAAGTGTTTTCGATGTCGAGACCAAAATACGGGGTTTATAATTGTTAGGCATGTGATGTCTAAGGAATTCATTTGGTTAGGCATGAAATCCGAAGTATGTGATACATTGGGTTTATGATATCTAAGGTGGTTGCGGGTTCCAATTGTTGTAGTTTTTCACTTTATTTTTTGCGACCGTAAGTGTAATATGAGGTGTATCGCTGGTTTCGTTGCTATATGTCAATGACAATTGGGATACGCATATTTACTTTCGTTGATGACATGTGATGTTATGTGTTGCTGGGATATGTTATATTGGATCGTCGTTTTTGAATAGCCGGGTTTTTTTATGTGAGCTGAGAGTTTTTCATTTTCATTCATGTAAAAACTTGTATGTAATATTCTTTTATTGGGGCACTTTCGGGTTGAGGAAGATGTCACCGTTGATGTATATTATTTACTTTTCCGCATTAGGATAAACCCAAGGAGGGGAGCACAAGTAACCGGGTTCTAGAGTCCAGTGGGAGACCATCTCAAAGAGTCGAGTCCGGGTCTCCTAACTCTAAAATTGGTAGGGTTGCTTGCCACTCTCGTAGGGGTCTAGGGATGTGGGTTTGGCTATTCATCACGACCGTGGAATCCGTGTTTTATATAGGCTTAATATAAAACCCAGAAATCCTAGTATATCCAATATTTCATATGTTATTTTCTGCTACGATATCTGTGATGTGATCATTTGATATGTTGAGATAGATACTTTATATAGTATATGCGATATATTATATAGACGTTGCTTATGTTTTACACCCGCGCTAGCCCTGCCCCGCTCTGCCGTTAGTTACCTAACCTAACGGTGCATGACGGGACATCGAGGCGAATGCGGATGGCATAAGCGTACGTTGTATTTATCTGTGATGCTTAGGTAACTTAAATGATGGAACATTCATTAATGAGATTAATGAAAGAAAATAAACCTAAAGGTGTTGTGGAATCGAATTTTCAAAAATAGGTAGCTCTAGTTCTTGCTTTGCATAGCGGTGTTCCTTGTAGAACATCCTGCACCTTATTCGATAAGGAAAGAGCCGAGATCCTTTCACCGGGAGTGACCTCTTTAGCGAAACTAGCAGATGATACAACTCACTCGATTTTTTTTGATTGCTTTTTTAGTCTTTGCTTTGCATAGTGGTATTTGTGAAATATCCTGCACCTTATTCGATAAGGAAAGAGTCGAGATCCCTTCACCGAGAATGACCTCTTTAGCGAAACTAGTAAAAGCCTTAAAAACACTCCTTTTTTCAAAAATCACACGATTCTAAAACGATATCAAGCTCATTACGCAAAAGGTTTTCTGAAAAACCTGTCGTAGCCCTTCGTCATTTCAGATAAGGACTGTTTAGTATTCGTGCTGCGTTTGTTGGCCTTTGTCAAGGCGTAGTGTGCGGTAGCTGAATGGTGCTTATCTGCTTATGCATATGATGTAGATTGGATTAGGGTAGTCGTACGACCTTGTTGGCCTTTGTCAAGGGTCGTGCGGGTGGGTTTAATTCAATAAAGAAATGACGGGTTGAACTTGACTAGCATCCTATGATTTGTTGGCCATTGTCAAGGTCATAGGGGGTTAGGGGTAAAATATTATCGGGAATTTCAAGTGTTGAAATTTGCAATGAGATTGCATACCTTCTATGAGATAGTTGGATCCCGATATCCACTGTGAGTAAGAGTTACTCCTGGGAGAGTTTCACACAAGACAATTAGCCGATCAAGTAGGTGTCTAGAAAGGTGTCAACGGGGTTATGCCAATGGGAAAATGAGGTTTATTTTAATTAGGTCTGTGCGAAAGCACGGGGAACCTCCCTCAAAGTACCGGTACTGGCCTAGCTGAAAGATTGGAGAAATTATAGGGTGTAATTAATCCCGGCTAGTCTTTCCTTTTAGGGTTTGAAGGAAGATTTGATAAAAATAGTGGGAGCCATACTGATTAGATAAAATAATAGCCAATCTAATCATGCAAGAGCATACACTGAGTGTTTTCTTCTCTCTCTCTCCAGGTAGCGACCATGTCACGCCTTAATCAAGATAATAAATATGGATGTATTGACCGAACTCGCTTGTTATACTGAGCTGGGGAACGTTGGTCCCGCTCCAACTTATAATTGTTATAAGACCGAGCATGAAATAGGGGATTACCAGGATTCCCGTACCGCCCAAACGAAGAAAGTGCATGTTGATGCATCTTCTTCAGGTGTGTTCATTACCAAGAACTGTTTTTCAGTATGCTCTACGTCCTAGGTATGAGATATCGGATCAGGATCCAGCATATATAATATGTTACATGGGCTGCAGATAGGTAAAGAACTGAAAATGGGTGATAAAATTTCAAGAGTTAGAAACGGTGCAATTGTTGCAGCCAAGATGTTGGCAGTTATCACCTTGTATTACCAAATACATTGATTCTGAACGAATGTTATTAGATACAGAACCTGATATACAACATCATATCAGTCTCTTTATTAAGTAAAGAAGGATATAATTTTTTATTGTTGGATAATGTTTTGAACATTTCCTATATCAAGAGTTGATCGGTTCAGGAACGTTATCTAAAAGCATATACGTTCTAAATCAAACCACAGTTCTTAACGTACACAACACACACAAGAGGAAAAGTTCAGAAATGAACGAATCCTTCTTGAGGCATTGTAGACTAGGTCATATCAATGCGATCCGACTAGCTAAGTTACATTAAGATGCATATTTAAATCAGTTTGAATCTATATTTTGTGGAACTTGCCAGTCATTTCACAAAGGTAAGATGACCACAGCTCTGTTTACTCGAAACAGAGAAAGAGTTAGTGAACTCTTGGGATTGATACATGATGATGTATGTAAATCCACTGTCTACAAATGCCAGGACATGTTTCTTTGTACTTCATTACATTCACTGATCATCTCTGAAGATATGGATATATGTTCCTGTTGAAACACAAGTCTGAAGCTTTTGAGAAATTCATGGAATATAAGTCAGAAGAAGAGAACAAAACAGGTATAAGTATTATGTCCTTTGATGTGATCAGGGAGGAGAATACTTGAGCACGGAAATCCTGGACTATTCAAAAGGAGAATGAGATTCTCTCTCAGCATCACTCATCCGTATACACCACAACAGATCGGTGTATCGGGGCGAAGCAATCGCACCCTATATGATATGGTGTGCTCTATGATGAGTACTGTTGCGCCACGGCAGCGCCACGGCCGTCTTACCGAGGCCAAAATGCGGAATCAAAATTTTTCCTTACCTGGAAACTGGCGCTACCGCGGACAATGAAACCCGGATCGTAACCATTAACCTAATGCTAGCTAACAAGAGATGGGAAGAGAAGTATACCTAGTGATCCGAGTCCTCCGGTCTTCTCGTCATCGTCCCGATCTCCCGCGGAAAGTCCTGTCTCCATGTCGTCGCCTCCTCGCCGGAAGGGCACCACGTCGCCTGCATCTTTTACGGGCTCCCACCTCAATACCGAGGCAACTCGGGCGCGATGCTGGTAAGTCGACGCGTCCAAGATATGCTGTAGAATGTGTAGTGTAGAGGCTATGTCTCATTTGGGGTTTTGTTGCCATTTGAAGATGATGGAGGAAACTAGATAAGGAAAAATGGTGCTTGCATTTTTCCTAGCATGAAATGAGATCAAGAAAAATCCCACAAGCTCAAAATGAAACTCTCTCTTCTTCTTCTCTCAAGTGAAGCATATTCTCTCTTGTGAGAATGGTGGAGGGAATTAAACAAGGGAGGTGAGTGTAGGAGAAAGAAAGAGGTGACCATATCAAAAGCAAACCTCACATCCAAACACAAATCAATCCTAATCACCTTTATGCAAGAAATGATGATAGAAAAGAAAGGAATAAAAAGATGCTTTCATAATCAAACCATTTGCATGAAACCCCTCCACAATGTGTTATTTGCAAACTTGCAAATAACACCCTCCATCAAAAGGTCCGGCCGGGAAAGAACAAAGGAAAACCGGCCGGAACGGAATGCAAACTGGCAACTCCAGAAAACTGGTCCCGTAATAAATTACAGGAAAAACCCCAATACTGTGCATACACACCCGCATCTGTATTCCAACCGAATACAAATGCAAAGAGACAAAATCTACACTGTACTATACTAGGATCCGGCTTAAACCAAAGCCGGCTAGTAATATCCGTTCGATCCTGATCCGTGCAATACCGCACGTATCTGATCGAACCCCGCCATATAACCATACGGCCACTAGTACAAACTGTCCGATCCTGATCCGTGCAATACCGCACGTATCTGATCGGACCCTGCCATATTTCCATACGGCCTCTACAGCGTTTCGCCTGAAACTTGAGTAACTGTAAGTGTGGTGGACTCTAAAGACTCGTCAATACTATGGCTGTGGATTTAACCACTAGCACGTCAGAGGTATAAGCCAATACGTGATGGGCCACCAGCTATTGACCAAAAGGGACGTCGATGAGCGAACTCATCCTGACACCCTACTGAGCCTGTCAGTGACAATATCCATACAGTCCGGTCCGTTCGTCTATGAGTATCGCATGGCGGGCCTAGGGGGTTGGTAAAAGTCAGACCCCCAAAAGCGGTACAAGTCGTGTCGGAGCGTAGCCCAGAACACCCTGAGATACTACTGGAATACCTACCAGTAAATCTCCTGCCTCGGCCGAAGGCTTTGTGTAATGGCTCTCCTAGACACAGCGCGACCTCACCCCCAATACCGGGAGAGACGAACCCCTGCAGATCCGCTCACTGCCTCCATGTGGCTCGGGACTGTACCCAACTAAAACCTGTTTGCATGACTCCTTTGAGCCGTGGTAGGGTAGTAATCAAAGCACAGTGGGAACTCACACGAGTCAAATGACGATCTCAGGTCGATGAACTAACCTGTACACATGTCACCAGGGAACTGCTATCTGACATCTGGTATAAGACCAACTAGCATGTTCCCGGCGAGTCCTGTCCGGTGTACTCATAACCCAATAAGCACCTGTATACATCTTAGGTGAACCAACTGACACCAGTAGCTTGTGAGACCGGCCACCGCCCTTCGTCGGGGTCTCGACTGTATACACTAGTCTACTAATGGAGTATCGATGCCCTGTCTCGAAACTCCTACGACTAGGGACCTTTTAAGGATGTGCTTATAGACTACCAGCTCCCACGTATATGATCGCCATCATGCTGCTGGTAGTCAAGCAAGAATCCTAGGGGCTCTATCAACGTGTAATAGCGACATGTCAGGTCACCTAAAGCAGTACACGATGATAAAGATAAACCAGATAGCATACTATCATCTCGAGTAAGACTGTCCTACCGGGATAGGTCCTCCCTCAATCATTGCAATCACGTGCCTGTGATCCAATAATTGACTCTGAGGGCACTATCTCCAACAATCTCCCACTTGCACTCAAGGCTAATTATTGCGATGTCGCATACTCACAGCCCGTGTGATACCGAACACCCAACTCCTCTACTAGTCAGTCTCACAAAACCCGTTTGCGAAACTATTGCGTTCGAGGAATAGCCTCAGTGAGTGGATCCGCAGAGAAGTTTTTTTTTATGTCTCTCTATATCTCAAGTTCGCGGAGAAAGCCATCTCCCGAAATGAGCAATACCTGTCTTGGAACGTCTGGATGTCTGATGGGACCTAGTTCATAAATGAACTCCAAATCCAGACTTCTTAGACTGTATCGTCAACTGAACTTAATCAGTATCCTGCGCCATGCCTTCCCTCAGTATCCATCTGGACCACATGTCCAATATACTGCCCCTCGTCAGAGGGAAAACTATAACTCTGACAGCCACTCTGCCATCCAGGTCACCTTGGAAGCCTGGAATGATAACCGTCTCCTAAAGGAGGCTGCCGTTATCATATCCCTAGAACATCAACTTATGTTCTAAAACTGCTTCCAACTGTTTCTCCAGGATTGGATCAATATCAACTTATTGCATCTACTGTAAGAACAACATCTGGTGTGGTACTTGACATCTCATGATTGACTCAATTGCCTAAGCAAGTGATCTGTCAATCATGCGTATCCCTCTCCCCTTTAGTCTGTAAGACACCTTTAGAGAGGGTGACTCCATCACCTGCAGGTACGCTACCGTGCTAGGAGTCGTCCATTCTAAATACTCATAGAATGCTGTCAAGGTACCCAGATTGGGAAACTACCCAAATCTAGATCTAAAACCATAGATCTAGTAACCAGAATGTATGATATAATATCCAAGTCCTGTGTGGAGAAACTACTGTGTGACAACCAAATTATAACCGATCGTAATATAGGAATATCACTTCCTACTCTGTGTATGTCATCCAAATACCATGACATCACACCCTACTACCTTCTCAACAGATCCATCCCCTATTCTGATGAAGTCAAACCTATGACTGTCACATCAGAAATAGATGATCTATCTCTGCTGTATCTGCTTTAGTCTATAAATAGACATAAGCCACCTGTCCACCAATGCTTCCGCTGCTCCCACTGACTACGACAACCCTCTGGCAGAGTCATATAGACGTACACTTCTAAAGCTAGTTTAGAACGACGCTATACTCATCCTCCTGCCGGGTCTCACAGTCTGGAACAATAGCAATGGTAAGTCTGGGTAAACAAGAACCTCCCTGCCACCGTCCTTGAGCATACCGAAGTACCTCTCGAGTGCCTGAGGTTACCCACCATATCTGCGGAGTGGCCAATGGAATGTCAAACCAGATTGAATCTTTAGGTTCCTGTAAAATCTTCAGTAATCGTTTGTGGTTCTGGAATCACTTCCAGTTCTACCATACTCCCACTACTGTTTTCTGAAAAAATCCATTTTTATTAAAACTGTGTCGTGTCAAGAACAATATCACTATTGATCTTCCAGATGGTAGAAAATCAACCCTCGTCATAGCCTGGGTCAACCCACAAACAGCCATTACAGAAACGTGCCTTGAGTTATCCAGAGTCTGGTTTTAAGCATAAGCCGGACAACTCCCCGTACCTTAACAATGTTAAGATATGAACTGTTCTATATCCAATATAGAAACAGAGGCACTGATTTAATTGGAACCAGATTCAAATCATGCAGCTGTCTCCAGTGCATGTCAACTAAATGGAAAGAGGCCGATCAACGTTACTCAACTTAGGAATACTTCCAATTATGAGTAACCTGAAAGAGAAGCGAGTTCTCTTAATCATTACTATCAACTGAATACCATACACAAGTATCTACATCTTCGATCACTTTGAAGAATCCCGATACTTGCAATACCTGGTTCTCTACTTTATCCAAATACCTATAACTTCTCAAAATTCGGACCCTGTGTTTCCACGAAACACCTGTCTAAAAATAGAGAAGTCATAAGTAAACCGAATATAGTACGAGGACCAACCCCTTTGTCCTGATGGACACCGGACAATATACAATACTCTGTATAAGTCCCTTGAGTCTAATAACTCATTCACTGTGTGTCGTAGGTTGAAAACTGTACTTATGGTTAAGAAGAATTACACCGCTTGTTCAATGCTCCTTACCTAACCATCCACTGATATAGGTAAATGTCATCGACATAACTTCAAAAGGTATACCTCACTCTATAAAAATAGACGTACAGATATATCAATTTGAAATTGGTGCATAACCGCGGATATTCAAAACCAAATAATTGCCGTCCGCAAACAACCCAGGTGACTTCCTCAAATATCACCGATTACAACGAATCCCGATATAATGAGGATGATCACCCAATTCCCAATAACTTACTCCCACTCATCATCTGTAAAACCATACAGATGTGAGAATCATACCTGGTAAATACATACCCTGGAGCAAGTGTCTAACTGGGAAATCAGTTTTCTTTTAACATTACACGGTGAAACTGAAACATTGAAATGTCTCGATGGGGTATCCTGGTATTCCTAGTAATGCCACTTCCATTATCCAGATTCACAACTGTAACCTTGTAATTCTTTGCCATTTCTCCAAATCCCTTTATTTGTCTTTAGTCATTACCTTCTGTACACCCCTTTAGGCCAAATGGTTTTCTTCCTTCCCTACCGTTCGGCACCAGCCTATGGTTTGGAAGAAGACTATCCAATAAGCATAATGGGTGTACTGTCCTAATCCTAGGAGCACTCGCAACGCGAGAGAAAGTGAAGATAAAAGACACCTGAATGTACTTTATTCCTATTTCTCCTGAACCAGAATCCATCCCCGAACTGGAACAAGTTCCTTTCGAGTTCGTATATAACCATACGATGGAGTATCCAATAAACTGTGGATCTTCGTAGTGATACGGAGTGTCCTGGAGAAATACAAAGGTGATTTAGGATTGGCGAAGAAATACTTGGTTTGGTCGTGAATATCAGTCGCAATTTACTTTGCCCTCCTACCAATCCCTTGCTTTGTCTTAACTTAATACCTTCTGCACACCATCGTTATGCTAATTGGTTTTCTTCATTCCCCACCGTTCGGCACCAGCCTAAGGTTTGGAAGAAGACTATCCAATTTGCGTAATAGGTGTACTACTCCTAAACCAAGGAGTACTCGCAACCTG
Source organism: Agapanthus africanus (assembly GCA_030015575.1). NCBI lineage: Eukaryota > Viridiplantae > Streptophyta > Magnoliopsida > Asparagales > Amaryllidaceae > Agapanthus > Agapanthus africanus. The sequence goes on along the minus strand of JASDDO010000022.1, from coordinate 559,374,075 downwards.
AAAGAGAAGGTAAAAGGAAAAGACAACTGAATAGTCCTATTCATTTTCTCCAGAACCAGAAACCATCCTCGAAGTCCTTCGAGTTCGTATATAACCATACGATGGTTTTGTCCAATGGAAGTGGACGTTCGTAGTAATACGGGGTGTCCTGGAGAAAAGGGTAAAAGTAGGAGTGGCAAAGAGGTTTGCAACTCTGACAATCCAAAAGCCAGTGTTAAGAAGGTTCGGTCAACTTGGTCACTGAGTCATAGTCTTAGGGTCGGGTCAATGGTCGCTGCCAAAGAGAGAGAGAAAAGAAACACTCAGCATGCACTCTAACCTAGATCAGAATGGTTACCAATTTATCTAATCAGTAAACCTCCCACTGTAACGTCAAATTCTTCTCCAAACCTGAAAGAAGAATTAGCCGGGATCACCCGAGGAGTAAACCAACTCATCAGTGGGAATCGGGATCCAACTATCATCGCATGATAACGTGACGGAATCCACTCACGTCACCACACTCCAGAAGGTATGCGCATGCCTGGCAAGTTTCAGTTCTTTTGAAACTCCCGATGAGATTTTTACCCCTAGGACCCAAGTGACCTTGACAATGCCAACATATCAAAGAGTCCTAGTCAAGTTCAACCCGTCATTATCTTGATTGCGTTAAACCCACCCGTACGAGTCCTTGACAATGCCAACATAACCGTACGACTGTCCTAACCAATCCACTTATCCATGCGACAGAAAAGTATTACACAGCTACCGAACACTACGCCTCGGCAATGCACGACATACGTAGCACGAATACTAAGCAATACTAATCTGAAATGACGGAGGGCTACGGATGGTTTTTGGCGAAAAACCTTTTACCGTAATGAACTTGATATCGTTGAAGGAACTGGATATCTTTTTATAAAATTATAGTGACGAAAACCTTTGCTAAAGAGGTCACTCCCGGTGAAGGGATCTCGGCTCTTTCCCCGTAGAATGAGGTGCAGGATATTCCAAATGAATACCACGATGCAAAGCAAAAAGTAATCGGCTATAGTGAAGTTATTACCCTGACGCAAACTTCTGTCCAAGGGGTCACTCCCGGTGAAGGGATCTCGGCCCTTGCCTCGTCAACTGAGGAGCAGGATATTCTAACTGAATACCACTATGCAAAACAAAAGAGAACATCCTTGCAATAACAGCTTTTTGAAAAAGTGTTCCAACAACATCAGAATAGGTTTGTTTATCTTGCATTGATCCGAATCAACGCAGTCCCATCATGTGATCACACCAATAAAGAACGAAAATAATGATGTACGTATATGCCATCCGCATTCGCCACTGGGTCCCGTCATCACCCGTTAGGTTACTTAACTAACGACAGAGCGGGGACTGGACTAGCACGGATGCAAAACATATACAACATCTACTAATATATATACCAATATATTATATTCGCTCAAGGCGTGATAAAAATGCAACATCACAGAAATGTACAGCATCACAGAACAATACAGATATCTGGGATCCCCGGGTTTCACAGAGCCGCTGCTGAAACCCGACGTTCTCCTGGTCGTGTGGATAGCCTGTGCAATGAAATCCTAGACCCCTACGGGCGCGGCAAGTCACCCGCCAAGAACTGAAGCGAGGCAGTCCCCTCCAGCACCGTGAATGGACCACCCAGCACTTCACGGAATCCGGTAACTTGGGCACCCCTCCTGGGTCAACCTGTACCCCCTACGAGTGCGGCGAATAGCCCGCCAATCCTAGAGTGAAGCCCCCTCCATCTTAATGCCATGAGATGCGAGCCCGTTGCCCTCTAGAACCCGGCTATCCGTGCACCCCACCTTGGGGTAATCCTAGTACAGAAAGTAAAAATACATACACCGGGTACATCGACCGCAACCAGGTCGTGCCCCAAAAGAATAATACAATCAGGCAGTGACGGCAGTCCACATGTCGGACGCTCGCCCCGCAATATCAAATGTACATATAAAACAAAACTGTACTAACATTACATCCAGGCTATCCCCCACGACCGATCCGCAACATCACAGCATAAACACAGAACATCAACGTGAAAGTCACGTTCGCAAATCCGTCTAACCGGGCTATAGCAGTTAGACGGGATTTACCGATCAAGTGACATTCACGGTCGCAGATATAATGTAAATACTGTGAACCAATGTGTTTAAAATATCCGATAGATTAAATTTTAACAAGTGGGCCCCCAAGTACTACTGTAGCACATCAAGAAATTCTGGGCCCAAAATTAATGTTCCAAAACCCCTAAAATCAGCCCAGAAAGCAACTGAAGAAAAACAACCCAGTGATCTGACCATAGTGCGGCGGAACCGCGGCCCAAAGGGGGGTTTGACAGCGGTTCCGCGCTCCAACTAAGGAATCACTCTGTCGAATTTCTACAGTAGCCTTAAATTTTCCAGTACATCACTTTTCTGCAACCTGAAAAATTTTTTGAGCAAGAAAAAAATCAACAGAAAACTGATGTAAAGAAAACGCGTATTTTTGGAATTTTTGTCGATCGGAAATGTAAAACACATTAGACAAAGCTAGACAAGGTTAATGGCGTGGCTCTGATACCATGTTGCGCCACGGCAGCGCCCCGGCCGTCTTACCGAGGCCAAAATGCGGAATCAAAATTTTTCCTTACTTGGAAACTGGCGCTACCGCGGACAATGAAACCCGGATCGTAACCATTAACCTAATGCTAGCTAACAAGAGATGGGAAGAGAAGTATACCTAGTGATCCGAGTCCTCCGGTCTTCTCGTCATCGTCCCGATCTCCCGCGGAAAGTCCTGTCTCCATGTCGTCGCCTCCTCGCCGGAAGGGCACCACGTCGCCTGCATCTTTTAAGGGCTCACACCTCAATACCGAGGCAACTCGGGCGCGAAGCTGGCAAGTTGACGCGTCCAAGATATGCTGTAGAATGTGTAGTGTAGAGGATATGTCTCATTTGGGGTTTTGTTGCCATTTGAAGATGATGGAGGAAACTAGATAAGGAAAAATGGTGCTTGCATTTTTCCTAGCATGAAATGAGATCAAGAAAAATCCCACAAGCTCAAAATGAAACTCTCTCTTCTTCTTCTCTCAAGTGAAGTATATTCTCTCTTGTGAGAATGGTGGAGGGAATTAAACAAGGGAGGTGAGTGTAGGAGAAAGAAAGAGGTGACCATATCAAAAGCAAACCTCACATCCAAACACAAATCAATCCTAATCACCTTTATGCAAGAAATCATGATAGAAAAGAAAGGAATAAAAAGATGCTTTCATAATCAAACCATTTGCATGAAACCCCTCCACAATGTGTTATTTGCAAACTTGCAAATAACACCCTCCATCAAAAGGTCCGGCCGGGAAAGAACAAAGGAAAACCGGCCAGAACGGAATGCAAACTGGCAACTCCAGAAAACTGGTCCCGTAATAAATTACAGGAAAAACCCCAATACTGTGCATACACACTCGCATCTGTATTCCGACCGGATACAAATGCAAAGAGACAAAATCTACACTGTACTATACTAGGATCCGGCTTAAACCAAAGCCGGCTAGTAATATCCGTTCGATCCTGATCCGTGCAATACCGCACGTATCTGATCGAACCCTGCCATATAACCATACGGCCACTAGTACAAACTGTCCGATCCTGATCCGTGCAATACCGCACGTTTCTGATCGGACCCTGCCATATCTCCATACGGCCTCTACAGCGTTTCGCCCGAAACTTGAGTAACTGTAAGTGTGGTGGACTCTAAAGACTCGTCAATACTATGGCTGTGGATTTAACCACTAGCACGTCAGTGGTATAAGCCAATACGTGACGGGCCACCAGCTATTGACCAAAAGGGACGTCGATGAGCGAACTCATCCTGACACCCTACTGAGCCTGTCAGTGACAATATCCGTACAGTCCGGTCCGTTCGTCTATGAGTATCGCATGGTGGGCCTAGGGGGTTGGTAAAAGTCAGACCCCCAAAAGCGGTACAAGTCGTGTCCGAGCGTAGCCCAGAACACCCTGAGATACTACTGGAATACCTACCAGTAAATCTCCTGCCTCGGCCGAGGGCTTTGTGTAATGGCTCTCCTAGACACAGCGCGACCTCACCCCCAATACCGGTAGAGACGAACCCTTACAGATCCGCTCACTGCCTCCATGTGGCTCGGGACTGTACCCAACTAAAACCTATTTGCACGACTCCTTTGAGCCGTGGTAGGGTAGTAATCAAAGCACAGTGGGAACTCACACGAGACAAATGACGATCTCAGGTCGATGAACTAACCTGTACACATGTCACCAGGGAACTGCTATCTGACATCTGGTATAAGACCAACTAGCATGTTCCCGGCGAGTCCTGTCCGGTGTACTCATAACCCAATGAGCACCTGTATACATCTTAGGTGAACCAACTGACACCAGTGGCTTGTGAGACCGGCCACCGCCCCTCGTCGGGGTCTCGACTGTATACACTAGTCTACTAATGGAGTATCGATGCCCTGTCTCGAAACTCCTACGACTAGGGACCTTTTAAGGATATGCTTATAGACTACCAGCTCCCACGTATATGATCGCCATCATACTGCTGGTAGTCAAGCAAGAATCCTAGGGGCTCTATCAACGTGTAATAGCGACATGTCAGGTCACCTAAAGCAGTACACGATGATAAAGATAAACCAGATAGCATACTATCATCTCGAGTAAGACTGTCCTACCGGGATAGGTCCTCCCTCAATCATTGCAATCACGTGCCTGTGATCCAATAATTGACTCTGAGGGCACTATCTCCAACAAGTACTACTGAGTTGCCTATTTCCTTTGGGGGGTTATGCACTTGAGAAGCTACATACCTATTGAATTGGGTTCCAACCAAATCAGGTGTCTACCACTCCATATGTGATATGGTATGGGAAGAGCCCATCTCTTAAGTAAGTTAAGATTTGGGGTTGTCCAGCCTATGTCTAAATGCAAAATCCGGACAAGCTCGAGGCAAGGTCAGTTCTGTGGAAGTTTGTTGGATATCCCAAGCATTCGCAAGGGAATATCTTCTACCACACCGAGGAACAAAAAGTTTTTTATTTCTCGGGATACCACCTTTTTAAGAAAATGATTTTATTTTGGAAAGAAATTTGTGGTCATGGGGTAGAACTGGAAGGAGTTCCAGCTATATAAACTACAGCTGATGATTTGGTAGAACCGGAGGATTCAATAGTTCCCGACGAACCTCAGCCTCTCCGCCGATCTGGTTGGGTTCCTCATCCACCTGAGAGATACTTCTGTTTTCTCTATGACACTGGGAGCGAGGATTGCATCATGAGATGATGACCCAACTAGTTTCGAGCAGGCCATCAAGAGTAGGGACCCTGTAGGAATGGCTGGATGATAAGCGATCTGGGATGGAATCCATACACACCAACAAAGTATGGACTTTGGTTGCTATATCTGAAGGGTTAAATCCCCATCAGGAGAAAGTATATCTTGAGAAGATTACTTGGTGTAGATGGAAAGTTTGAGACTTTCAAAGCTATACTTGTTGTATAAGGTTCTCGTCATTGACCAGGTATGGATTATGATGAAACCTTTTCTCCAGTGGCTATGCTTAAGTCCATCCGGATCCTACTTGCCATTGTTATATACCATGACTACGATATCTGGCGGTTGGGTGTCATGACTGCTTTTCTAAATATTGATTTAGAAGAAAGCGTCTATAAGTACACAGCCAGAAGGCTTCGTAGACAGTGGGAGCAGCGGAAACGTTTGCAAGTTGCTTTACGGGTTAAAGCAGGCATCACGGAGTTGGAACGTCTGTTTTGAAATGGTAGTCAAAGCGTTTGACTTCATAAAAATGTGTGCAAGTTGCTTTACGGGTTAAAGCAGGTATAGTTATATGTATGGCCAAGAGGCCATTACTGTACATGAGATGTATATTGTAGTAGATGCTTGGATGTATATATGGAGGACTTTCATGCTCGACATGATAGTACGCTATCTGGTTACTCTTTATCTTAACATGTACACTGATTGTCTCTCTGTTACATGTTGATAAAGACCTTAGGATGTGTACTTGACTACCTGGATTATGATGCGGATCATACTAGTGGGACAAAGGTAGTCGGTAAGTACATCCTTTAAAGTCCCAAGTCGTGGGTGTATCGAGACGAGGCATCGATATACCAGAGTAGACTAGCGTATAGCTTCTCGACCCATGTAGATGGGCGATGGATGATCCTATATCCATTGGTGTTTGACATAAGAGGTGATATACGGGTGCTCAGTAGAGACTGGGTACACTGTACGGACTCGCCGAGAACTCCCAGATGGTATTATACCTCACGTCAGATGGCCGTTCTCTGGTGACACTGGTACAGGTTAGTCTGTCGACCCGAGATTGTCATAGAGTCTTGTGTGATTCCCACTGCGCTTTGATTTCCATCTTACCATGTTCAAAAGAACGTGCAAAACGGTAGTTTTTGGGTACAGTCTCGAGTCACAAGGAGGCAATGAGCGATAGGAGGGGATTCGTCTCTCCTGGTATTAGGGGTTGATGTTGCGCAGTGCTCGATTGGCTATAACAGGAAGTCCCTGGCCAGGGCTGCTTCAGAGATATACTGGTAAGTGTTATCAGTAGTTTCTCGACCCGTTATGAGCCTCTTATCGGCATGACTTATCGAGTTATTGGGGTCTGACGTTTACCACCCCTAGACGAGATATGCGACATATCAGACGAAGAGACCGGACTGTACGGTAGTGTTACTGATTGGATTCGCAGGAGTACGAGCAGGCTTGCTTGTTGATCTTCTGATCGCTCAATACCCGGGTGACCGTTATGTTTAGTAGAATGCTTGCGGCTTGTGGGTGTTTGATATGATCATCACCTACTGCCGGCGTATTGACGAGTCTTTGGAGTCCTACACAGAGGTTTCCTGGTTCATGTGAAACGAAGTAGGAGCATATGTGATATGTGCGGGACCGAGATTAATGCGCGTATGTGATACCGCATTCTATTCTCGCGACTTGTGACATCGGTCGGTTATATAAGATATAGCCGGGTTATCGGATCAAGTGTTGATTCGATAAGTTGTTGCATTTGATATTAGTCGGTTATATGTGATATAGCCGGATTATTAAATCAAGTGTTGATTTGATAATTTAATGTATAATTGTATATTTGATATACAAGATTACATTAACTAATATTAGCTCACTTAAACATTTCTTTTTCTCACTTGTGTGCATTAGTGTATATGTGATATATATTAATGTACAACTATTATGTCTTGCTTGATGCCACATGTGACATGGGTGTATGAGACTCACACCATACTAATAATAATGTTAAGGTTTTATTTATCTAAAGTAAATCAAAATTAGTTGAGTTTAGTCACATGGTTAAAGCTTGGAGAAGCTTGTGAAACCATTGACCAAGTCCACCCCTTTTGTTTTACTTGTAGATATTTATTAACATAACCATTATTATTAGCCATGGTTTAATCTTTACATGGGTTAATGTATGATACTAACTCACCCATGGTTGTTATTCTCACCTCATGAGTTGATTCTTATCTATTGACTTCATCTTCTTCATCCTTGAGAAAATGCTTGCTAGCTTTTTCCAAAGTGAGAAAATATTCTGAGAAAAATAAATCTAAAGTGAACCCATTTTCTACTACATCATCCTCTACTACTTGCCATTTAGTTTAGCGTGTTTGCTTCACTAATTTCACAATTAGTGAAGAGGTAGCATGAGCTTGAGTCTCCTCGACGTAGATCATCTTCGGCCTCGAAGACTTAGAGCAAGCTTGTTCATTTCTCTGGGAGAACCCTTTCTAGAGTTTAGGAGATCACAACTCACAGCGAATGGACTAATACACGGAGCTTTTGAAGTGAAGGACCGGTCTACAATGGTTGTATTCCTCATTCACTTTCTATGTAAAGTTGTTTACTTTCTAATTTAGCCCCTAAAACTCTAGTTAGATCCTAGGTTAGGGTTGTTTGGCACACTAAATTTTTAAATATAGCATGTTTGATGCCTTGTAAAACCTTATGGTTGTGCCAAAGAAACCTGCATACCTATTGTCAGATAGCAGTTCCCAAGTGACATGTGTACAGGTTAGTCTATCGACCTGAGATTTTCATTTGTCTCGTGTGAGTTCCTACTGTGCTTTGATTACTACCCTACCCTGGCTCAAAGGAGTCATGCAAACAGGTTTTAGTTGGGTACAGTCCCGAGCCACATGAAGGCAGTGAGCGGATCGTCGGGGATTCGTCTCTCCCGGTATTGGGGGTTGATATCGCGTTGTACACGGGTGGCCATCACCAGAAATATTTGGCCAAAGTAGTCGAGAATTACTGATATGGATCAGTTGTTTCTCAGTTGGTGATGGGCTTCATACCGACATGAAATGTCGCGTTATTAGGGGTTTGACTTTATCCACCCCCTAGACTCGATATGCGATACTCTTAGACGAACAGACCGGACTGGATGGATATTGTCACAAACAGGCTCAGTAGGGGTTCGGATGAGTTTGCTCATCGGCATTCTTTCGCTCAATAGCTGGGTAGCCGTTACGTACAACTAGTGCCGCTGACGTGCTTGTGGTTAAACCCACTGTCAACGTATTGACGAGTCTTTAAAGTCCCACACATAGGGTTTCCCTGCTTCAGGCGAAACGATGTACAGGCCGTATGGTTTTACGGCAGGGTTCGATCATATACGTGCTCTTGTGCACGTATCATGATTCGGACGAATAATACTAGTGGGCTTTGGTTTAAGCCAGATTCTAGTATTATATTGTTGGGTTATTTTTGTCTCATTGTATTCGTATTTTGTCGGAATACGGATACGGGTATATATATATAAGGATGATAGGTATTCTTGTAATTTATTACAACGTGCTTTTAGAAGATGCCACCTCATTTAGTTTAATCATTTAGGATTAAATGGTTAATGAGGTGGAGAGGATGAGGTGTTATTTGCATTTATTGTGACATGGCTCAATTGGTGACTCATGGGGTGACTCATGAGTTACTATTCTAGCATGCTTGATATTTTGTAAGTGTTGTGAGATATTTTCTTGACTTGAGATATTTTTAGACACTTAAGATATTTTGTATGCTTCATAATTTCTCATAACACTTAGCCATTTTTTTGGGGCTTGGTTCTTTCTTGAGTTACTTCACACTCTCATCCTCAAGCTTCTTCTTCTACCTCCACCCTTCAAGTCTCATATGTTGAGAAACCTAGGGTATTTGGAGACAAATTAATCCATCATTAGATTCTACATCCTCTAAGCTATCTAGTTTAGAAAACTAGGTACCCTAGTTACCACGGCTATGAGGTTGGAGCTCGAAATACAAATCCTCAGGTGGATCATCTTCGATGGAGGGAAACCGGAGATCAAGCTTGATCATGGAGGCCTCTACGAGCTTGGGATGATGGTTAAAGACCGAAGGACACGGATCATTCCGTATAACCATTCTTAACTCTCTTTATGTTTGCTAGCTTAGGGTTAATGGTCAATCCGTAGCATCGGGTTGTTCTAGCGCCAGTTTTATAAAAAATTTGTTTCGCAATCGGCCATGGTTTGATGGCCAGAGCGCTGGCATAACCCAACATGGTATCAGAGCCAACTTATAAACCCTATACTTGCAGTTTAGACGATATTTAAAGTATCGAAACCGAAACAACTACGAAACAATATGCTAAATATTCAAGTTGCTGTCGAATTTTCAGAGTCTTCTAAATTTTTTTTAAACAATTGCAGAAGACGACACTTATGACAACTAGAACACACCTTTAAAACGAGACCAAAAATCCAAAGTATGGCCGGCGAGATTAGGAAAATTCCCGGCGTCGTCGGTTCTCCTTGGGTTTTGTGTCTTGAGTTTTTTGGTTCCTTCTGTAATCTTGAATATTAAGTTTTAGGTATTGTTTGTTTTTGCCCAGATTCTATCTTATGTTATCTTAAGTTTGGGGGCAATACGGAGTATTTCGAAGTCGCTATTTTTAACACTATTTAAAAGTTTTTAGTACATGCATTACTCTCTATGACTGTGAATGTCATTAGAGCGGTACAACTCATCTAATTGCTATATGTTCTTTTAGACGGGTTTGCGAACATGACATTCACATTGATGTTCTGTGTTGTGCTGAGGTTGTGGTTGGATTGTCATGGTGGATAGCCAGTGGTGCAATGATAGTTGTACAGTTCAGATTCATTTGTACATTTGATATTGCGGGGCGAGCATCCGACATATGGACTACCGTCTCTGCCAGTTTGTATATTATTTGTTTGGGGCATGACTGGGTTGAGATCGATATCACCCTAGTACATATATTTCTTTTCTTTTCTGTATAAGGATTACCCCACAGTGGAGTACTCGATTAGCCCGGTTCTAGAAGGCAATGGGTCCACATCTCATGGCGTTGAGACGGAGGGGACCTTACTCTAGAATTGGCAGGCTATTCACCGCATTCGTAGGGGTACAAGTTGACCCATTGAGGGGTGCTCAAGTTACCGGATTCCGTGAAGTGTTGGGTGGCCCATTCACGTTGTTGATTGGGGTTGCCTCGCTTCTGGGATTGGAGGGTAACTTGCCACACTCATAGGGGTCTAGGTTTTCATTGCACAGGCTATCCACAAGACAAGGAACGTCGGGTCTCATTTGCGGCTCAAATGAAACACGTGGCTCAATAATTATCCACCACTCTGTGTTGCTTGCTGAGATTATGTGATGTTTCTTATATCATACCTAGGACGAATGTTATATATATTTATATATATACTAGTAGATGTTGTATATGTTTTGCACCCGCGCTAGTCCAGCCCCCGCTCTGCCGTTAGTTAAGTAACCTAACGGGTGATGACGGGGACCAGTGGCGAATGCGGATGGCATATACGTACATTATATCTTTCGTTCCTTTATCTAGTGTGATATGTTTAATTGATGGGACTGCGTTTATCCCGATCAATGCAAGGAAAAACAATCCTATATGATGTTGTTGGAACCAAGTTTTTAAAAACTGATATTACAGATGTTCTCTTTTGCTTTGCACAGCGGTATTCGGTTATGAATATCCAGCACCTCATTCGACGAGGCAACAGCCGAGATCCCTTTATCGGGAGTAACCTCTTGAGAAAAAGTTTGCGTCAAGGTAATAACTTCTCTATAGTCGATTCTTTTGCTTTGCATCGTGGTATTCAGTTTGGAATATCCTGCACCTCATTTGATGAGGAAAGAGCTGAGATCCCTTCACAGGGAGTGACCTCTTTAGCAAAAGTTTAAGCCACTATATATATTTGTAAAACCACTCGGTTCCTTCAACGATATCAAGTTCATCACGTTAAAAGTTTTTCGCCAAAAACCAGCCGTAGCCCTTCATCGTTTCTTACAAGTATCACCTAGTATTCATGTTATTTATGTTGGCCTACGTCAAGGCTTAGTGAATGGTAGCTGAGTAATGCTTGTTTGCTGCATGAATAAGCGATTATTTAGGACAGTCGTACAGTTATTTTGGCCTACGTCAAGGACTTGTATGGGTGGGTCTAAGTTAATCCAGGATAATGACGGGTTGAACTTGACTAACGACTTATGATATGTTGGCCTACGTCAAGGTCATAAGTGTTAGGGGTAAAAACCACATCGGGAGTTTCAAACATACAGGAAACTTGTCAGGCATGCGCATACCTTCTGGAGTGTGGTGACTTGAGTGGCTTCCATCAAGTTATCACGCGATGATAGTTGGATCCCGATTCCCACTAATGAGTAGGTGTTACTTCTCGGGTGATTTTAGATGATCCCGACTAATTCACTTTTTAGGGTTTGATGGAGAATTCGAGGAAATGGTGGGAGCCATCCTGATTAGATAAAGTGATTAACCATTCTGATCTAGGTTAGAGTGCACGCTGACTGTTTTTTTTCTCTCTCTCTTTGGCAGTGACCATGGCTCGACCCTGGACTAAAACTCATAAACCAAGTTAACCTAACCTTCTTAAAACACTTTGGCTTTTGGATTGTCACGGAGTCGCATATATCATTACCAATCTCATCCCCTTTGCATTTCTCCAGAACACTTCGTATCACTACGAAAATCCATATAGCTTGGATATTCCATCGTATAGTTACATACGAAATCGAAGGAACTTGTTCCGGTTCGAGGATGGATTCTGGTTCTGAAGAAATTGAGGAGGATTATCCGGTTGTCTTTTTCCCTTTTTACCTTCTCTCAGGTTGCGAGAGCTCCGAGGATTAGGAGAGTACACCTATTGTGCTTATTGGATAGTCTTCTTCCAAACCATAAGCAAGTGCCGAAAGGTAGGAAAGGAAGAAAACCAATTAGCCTAAATGTGGTGTACATAAGGTAATGAGTAAAGATATATAAAGGGATTATAGTAAGGGCAAAAGGAAATTGTGACTGCTATCATTCACGACAAAACCGCGTATACCCCTGCCACTCCTACATCCACTTTGGTTTTCTCCAGTACACTTCATATCACTACGAAGATCCATAATGTTTGGATATGCCATCGTATAGTTACATACGAACTCGAAGGAACTTGTTCCAGTTCGAGGATGGATTCTGGTTCGGGAGAAATAGAATATGATTATTCAGTTGTATTTTCTCTTCACCTTCTCTCAGGTTGCGAGGGCTTCTGGTATTACGAGAGTACACCTATTGCGCTTATTGGATAGTCTTCTTCCAAACCATAGGCAGGTGCCGAAGGGCAGGGAAGGAAGAAAATCAATTAGCCTAAGTGTGGTGTACAGAAGGTAATAAGTAAAGACATATAAAGGGATTGGAGTGATGGCAAGGAAATATACGGTTACAGTCATGAATCTGGATAGTGGAAGAGGCATTACTAGGAATATCCGCTTACCCCTTCGAAACATTTTCATGTTTCAGTTTTTCTGTGCGGTGTTAAGTGAAAACTGTTTTCCCAATTGGATTCTAACTCCAAAGTATGTATTTACCAGTTTGATTCTCACATCTATATGGCATTACATATGGTGAGTAGGAGTAAGATATTGGGAATTGAGTGATTAGATCCTCTATATATCGGAATTCTTTGTAATTGATGATATTTGAGGAAATCACCTGGGTTTTGCCTAACGACAAATATTTGGTTTTGAATATCCGTCGTTATACACCAATTTCAAATTGATATATCTGTACATTTATTTTATAAAGTGAGATATAATTTTTTGAAATTATGTCTATGACATTTACCTATATTAGTTGATGGTTAGGTAAGGTGCATTCAACAACAGTATAATTCTTCTTAAGTATAGTACAGTTTTTCAACCTACGACGCACAGGATTTGAGTTGTTAGACTCGGTGGACTTATACAAAGTATTGTATGTTGTCTGATGTCCGTTAGGGAAAAGGGGTTGGTACTTGGACAATATTCTGTTTACTCATGACTTCTTCAGTTCTAGACAAGTACTTCGTTGAAATATAAGGTCCAGATATTGAGAAGATATAGGTATAAGCATAAAGTTGAGAACCATATGTTGCAAAACAAAGGGTTGGTACTCATACTATATTTTCTTTACTTTTGACTTCTCTAATTTTAGACAAGTATTTCGTTGAAATACAGGGTCCAAGTTTAGAGAAGTTATAAGTATAAGAATAAAGAAAAGAACCATTTGTTGCAAGTATCAGAATTCTTCAAGGTGATCGAAGATGTAGATACTTTTGTTTGGTGTACCGTTGTAAGTAATAGTTTTGAGAACTTGCTTCTCTTTCAGGTTAAAATGCGTAGATGCATTCCTTGATGAGTAATGCTGCTTGGCCTCCTTCCATTCAGTTGATATGCACTGGAAACAGCTGCATAATTTTGAATCTGGTTCCAATTAAATTAGTGCCTTTGGTTCTATATTGGATATATAGAATGGATTCATATCTTAACGATGTTAAGGTATATGGAGTTATCTGGCTAATGCTTAAAACTGGGATCTGGACAAACTCAAAGCACGTTTCAGTAATGGTAGTTTGTGGGTTATCCCGGTCTTTGACGAGGGTTAACTTTCTACCATCAGGAAGATCAATAGTTATATTGTTCTTGACTCGCCAACAGTTTTAATAATATGGATTCTTTCCAGAAAACATTAGTGGGAGTATGGTAGAACTGGAAGTAATTCCAGAACAACGAATGATTACTGAAAATTTAATAAAACCTAAGGATTCAAATGATTTCGACGATCCATTAGCCACTCCGCAGATTTGGTGGGTAACCTCAGGCACTCGGGAGGTACTTCGGTATCCTCAAAGACGGTGACAGGGAGGTTTATGATTATCCAAACTTGCCACTATTCTGGACTATGAGGTCTGGCAGGAGGATGAGTATAACGTCGTTCTAAACTAGCTTTAGAAGTGCATGTGTATATGACTCTACCGGAGGGTTGTTATAGTCAGTGGGAGCAGCGGAAGCATAGTGGGCAAGTAGCTTATGTCTATTTATAGACTAAAGTAGGTATAGCGGAGATAGATCATCTATTTTTGATGTGACAGTCATAGAATTTGACTTCATTAGAATAAGAATGGATCTGATAAGAAGGTAGTGGGAGTGATGTCCTGGTATTTGGACGACATGCGCTAAATAGGAAGAGATCTTTCTATACTACGATCAGTTATACTGGGGTTGTCACAAGTGGTTTCTCTATATAGGATATGGATAAAATATCAGGGATTCTGGTAACTAAATCTATGCTTTTAGATCTAGATTTGGGAAGTGTCCCAATTTGGGTACTTCGATATTATTCTAAAGTGCTTTAGAATGGACAACTCCTGGCGTGGTGGTGTACCCGCAGGTGATGGAGTCACCCTCTCTAAAGAGATGTCTTCTAGACTGATGAGGAGAGGGATTTGCATGATTGGAATATCACTGTAAGTCGATGTCGCGCACCCCGCGTGTCCGTGGGGAGGCGGAATATGCAAAAAACGATTTTTCAAAGCTCGCAACACCAACTTGAACTCCAGGATTGATGCTAAACTTTAGCTAATCAAACTACTGTGTGAGGTTAACTACTCGGATAAAATTTATACCTCACGATACCAAGTCCTTCGGGTCTTCTTCGCTGTCCTCCACCTCATCGTCGGCTCCAAGGATTGGAACAGATTGGGCAACCTCGACGGCCTCCTCGAGTCAAAGACGATCCACCCAAGAGTCTATAGTCCGAGCTCCTACCTCAAATCTGAGATAACTACGGCTTATAGTTCGCTAAACTAGAAGTCCTAGGTTGTGTAGAGTGAGAAGATGGAGTAATTTGTCTCTTGGAACCGTAGGATTCTCAACACATGAGAACTTTAGGGTTTAGAGGAAGAAGAAGGAGCACTTGAGGAAATTAAGAATGGTGAAGCAACTAAAGAAAATGAGCTTGGCTATTCTTGTGATAAATAAACACCCTTAGATAAATATCAAGCATGCTAGATAAATATCTAGCATGGCTTGATAAAATATCTTTGGTGTGTAATGATCACAATATGAGTCATGCCATGAGTCACCAAGAACCATGCTCATCTTTTGTCAAGATAACACCTCATTTCCTCCACCCAATTAGTTTAATCCAAAAAGAATCAAACCCTAATTAGGTGTCCCCTTTCTATTACTTTCCCGACAAATTACGAGAATGCCCATCATCTGTATATACATATCTGCATCCACATTCCGAAGAACACGAATACAAAGAGACGAAACAATCTATCAATATAATACTAGGATCCGACTTAAACCAAAGCCCACTAGTATTATCCGCCTGATTATCATGCGTGCACGAGTGCACGTACGTGATCGAAGCCCTGCCATAAAACCATACGGCCTCTACACCTTTTGCCCGGTATAGGGAAACCCTCTGTGTGGGACTGTAAAGACTCGACACTACGCTGGCAGTGGGTTCAACCACAAGCCGCAAGCGGTACTAGTTGCACGTAACGGCTACCAAGGTATGTGTCGATAAGAAGGCCGAAGGGCTAACTCACCCGAATTCCTACTGAGCCTATCTGTGATAATCTTCGTACAGTCCGGTCTGTTCGTCTAAGAGTATCGCATATTAGGCCTAGGGGGGCGGTAAACGTCTGACCACTAATAGCGCAATAAGTCACGTCGGAGTGTAGCCCAAAACACACTGAGAAACTACTGGAATACCTACCAGTAAATCTCACTTGCCTTGGCCAAGGACTTTGTGTAATGGCTTTCCGAACACATCGTGATATCAACTCCCAATACCGGGAGAGACGAATCATATTTAACCGCCACTGCCTCCAAATGCTTCGGGACTGCATCCAACTACTACCTATTTGCACGACTCCTTTGAGCCATGGTAGGGTAGTAATCAAAGTACAGTAGGAACACACTCGAGGCGAAGTAGCAGTATCAAGTCGACGGACTAAGCTGTACTCATGTCACCTGGGAACTGCTACCCGACGATAGGTATAATACCCACCAACAGTTCCCGACGAGTCATGTCCAGTGTACTCATAACCTAATGAGCACCTGCATACTATCTCCAGTACGACGTACTAATGTCTGTGGGACAGACCATCTCCCCTGCTGGGATGAGAAGCGTATACACTAGTCTACTGTGGAGTATCGATGCCCCGTCTCGATAATCCTACGACTAGGGACCTGTATAGGATGTGCTTATAGACTACCCATCGCCCACTAGTGTGACTTCCATCACAATGCTGGTAATCAAGCAAAGATCCTGAGGGCTCTACCAATATGTATAAGTGATATGCTAAGAAAACACATGCACATATTGAGGTAGAAACAAACCAGGTAGCATACTACCATTTCCAGCAAGACTGTTACTATATCCGTGTATATCCCAAGCTCCCATTAAGTAATATACAATCCAGTATGATACAATAATGGCCTCTGGGGCATATATCACTAACAATCTCCCACTTGCACTAAGGCCATATACCGGCATATCGTTAACCTAAGATCTCGAATAGACTCTCGAACACTGTCTGAGGGATAGCCTCTGTGAGTGGATCTGCTGTGTTGTTCTCCGTATCTACTCTCCTCACCTCGATCTCCTGGGGGTCAACGATCTCCCTGATCAGGTGGTACCGCCTCAAGATATGTCTGGATCTCTGATGGGACCTGGGTTCCTTCCCTAAAGCTATAGCGCCGTTTGTTGTCACAATACTAAAGTATTGGACCAACAAATGGAAGGAACCACCTGACGTTCAATTAAGAACTTCCTCATCCAGACTGTCTCTTTTGCGGCGTCTCATGCAGCGAACTACTCCGTTTCCATCGTCGAGTCTGCAACGGTGTCCTGCTTGGAGCTCTTCTAACAGACCGCCCCTCCACTGAGGGTAAAGACATAACCCGACATGGACTTAGAGTCATCCTTATCACTCTGGACGCTGGAGTCGGCAAAGGCCTCGATCTGAAGGTCTTTTCCGCCATACACCAAGAATATCTCCTTAGTCCTTCTCAGGTACTTAAGAATGTTCTTTATTGATATCCAGTGCTTCTCCCCTGGGTTTGACTAATACCGGCTTACCACGCTAAGTGCGTAACCAACATCTGGTCTGGTACACAACATCGTATACATTATAGAGCCTACCGTAGAAGAGTAGGGTATAGATGTGATGCGAGCTCTTTCCAAACATGTCTTGGGAGACATCCCTTTCGGAGAAGGTGATTCCGTGACAAGCTGGTAGACTACTACGTTTTGAATCGTCCATACTAAATATTTTCAGTATGGTGTTGATTTACCTTGACTTTAAAAGTCCCACTATCCTCTTTGATGTATCACGATAGATCTGTATCCCCAGAATGTAGTTGGTATCACCCAGGTCTTTGATGGAGAACCTTAGTGACAAGAATCTTTTGACTGATTATAGCATATGAATGTCATTTCCTATCATGAGAATGTCATCCACGTACTCAACGAGGAATTCCACAGTTCTTGCTACAATCTTAGTATAAATGAATGGTTCATTTGGATTTTTGATAAAGTCGAATTCTTTGACTGTCTCAATAAAAACAGATGTTCCAACTCCGCGATGCCTGCTTTACTCTATAAATGGACTTAAGCAACTTGCACACTGTCCCGCTGCTCCCACTCTGACTGAAACCCTCTGGCTGATCCATATATACGCACTCTTCCAAATGACCATTTAGAAAATTCGTCTCTACGTCCATCTGTCGGATCTCAAAATCTTGGAAGGTAGCAATGGCAAGAAGGATTCGAATGGATTTGAGCATAGACACTGGAGAAAATGTTTCATCATGGTCCAAACCAGGTCTTTGATGAAAACCTTTTGAAACAAGTCTAGCCTTATAGGTTTCAACCTATCCATCTACACCAATATTCTTTTTGAAGATCCATTTGCAGCCTACGGGTTTTACCCCTTATGGAGCAATGTTCAAAGTGCACACTTTGTTGGTGTACATGGACTCCATTTCGGTCCGCATTGCATCCAGCCATTTTGCCGAGTCTCCGCTCTGAATAGCTTACTGGAAGCTAGTTAGCTCATCATTGTCAATGATGCAATCCTCTCGATCCCCGTCTATAAGAAAACTGTAGTACCTCTCGGGCGGATGAAACTGCCTATTGGTCCTGCTGATTGGCGTAGGGATGTCCGGTTCTTTTGAAACCTCTGATTCTACCATACTTTCAGTAATAGTTTATAGTTCTGAAATTTCTTCCAGTTCTATTGCGCTCCAACTATTTCCATTTACAAAAAATTGATTTTCTAAAAAGTGGGCATGATGAAGAACAAAAACCTTTTGTCCTTCTGCATAATAGGAAAGATACCCCCTGAAGTTTTTTGGGTATTCCACAAACCTATACAGTTGTCACAACCCAAATTAGGAACGTGGCCAGCACTTAAACCACGTGACGTCAACAGGCGTAACGTAATTTAAGTAAGCTGAAAACCCAGAAATCTAAACCATAAAAAGAAGTAAGTGAAAAAACATTGTTAGAACATTTGGAAATCTCAAGTAAAAATCTTAAAGCTTAAGTTTATTTTCTTAAAAATTTCGGCAGCACCTCCTTTGTAAAACTAGCCCCGAAACGGGTACAAACACAGGATATAAATAAAGCATTCCCAAACGGGAGCAATCACGCCCAAAGGCGGAAAACAATCACCACAAGCATATATACGACGCCGTAGCGAAGAAATAGACAATAAAATGAAAACAACATAAAAGAGATAAAGCAACATAAGAAATACCGGCTCACACGAGCACGACACCCAGAGTCACATAATATACAATATCTATCCTCCCAAACTCGTCTCTAAGTCAATACATGAAAGTGGTAGATGGAGAGTACTAGATACAATGAGATATATAATAGATGTGTTCGGATAACCGCAAACCCACCTACACCAAAAAGGCCTCACAGCCAACCGTAGCGGTACCTGCAGAAATAGATATAATAAGGAGCCCTTCCGCGACTACTCTGAGGGTCAAGCCTGCAAAATACTGTGGCACAACGGAGCTGAGTTGCCAACTCGTGAATAGTAAATAATATCATACAGATAATCGCAAGTATGCACGAACAACGATAATCTATCACATGCAATCTGATAGCCTAAGTATGGAAATATGGATATGCAACAATCATGATCAAGGTACACCGTCAGGGTAATACAACTTCATGAAACAATGCATATCAAATAATCCTGAGTGGGGGATAAAACACAATTATCATCAATGAATCATCATCATGGAAAAAAAACCGGTGTCCATCAACGACACCCAAAATCCCAATACCTCAGGCGCCTCACTCTGAACGGCCCTCATATCCGTAAATCTCATGGAACTTGAGTGCCAAACATCGACACTCGAAACATCATGAAAACCCGTGTCCAACATCGACACGTAAATCCACATAACTCGGGCTCCGTCAGTCCGGATCGTCCCACGGGCTTCGTCAGTCTGGATCGGCCCATATCCTGCTCACGATTCCGGTCAGTATCCTCCGGATAACCGCCGGGTCCAAACTATCACCGGTAGGTAGTAGTTCCTCTGCCATGCTCATCGTCTACTGAACAACATACCTTTCTTGCCCCGGGGTACCATACCGGGTCCACCATGAACCCGCAAACAGATCAACCATCTCCTCAAATCGTGTTTCTAAAACCAATCTCAGAACCGAGAAAACTCATGGTAGACGCATCAAAATATCATATCAAGAGAAACCGGGTTTTCAAAACAATGCATACTTACTTGAAATATAACCACAGTTCTCAAATCCATAAATCACATGAAATCGGTATCTCAATGCGTAAATCCATGAAATATGATGTATGTAACATAGAACAGTAATATGAGCATATCAAGGGAAAACCGCTCTTTTAAATGAATCATGTTTTTAAAGATATCATGCGGTTCCCAAATTCCCCGAAGTCAAATGCAACATCATATAAAGGTGTATTGTAGCTATAGCAAGGTATGAGTGTATGCCTGTATGTATGTATGCATGATGCAATTCATATGCGCAATAGAAAAAGAATCAACGTCTAACTATTAATAATAATGAAGGCGGTATAATACATATTCCCTTAGTAAGGTGGTACAAGAACAACAGCCTCAATGTCAATAAAGGATGCAGTACCACATATATGTATATGTTGTGCGTGTCATGGTAATTACCAACGGTGTGTGTGTGGCATACAATTCAGTGCTCGTGCAACATGAACCGTCAGTAATGGTGCAGTGTCCAATAGGTATTAAGTTAAGGTACAACAAGTAATGATATACAAATGATGCTCATGCACAATCAATGAATGTGCATATAAACATGAGGCTACAACACCGAATCTAGCCCTCGACGCTTAACTCTATACATGCGATTCCCCCATAGATGTTAAATCTACTCACCGACGATCTCGAGCTAGGTAAATCAAACCACTTGTTTTCCCCTACTTGCAGCGTCCAAAGTCCCTACCTGCGATCCTATTATCACACAACACAATGACGCGTGGATTAGCAAACTACCCAATAATATACAAACACGACGCCAATTAATGAATCGGTTCCCTCAGGCTACAAAACGGTCCGCTTAGCGTCTAAACGCGTACAGTGGCATCTCCAAATAAACCCACGACTGCAAGCTACCAGAAACACTTAAACTACGTCGGATTAATCGTATCGCACATTGCCGAAACACTAAAAACTAGCTATGTGGTCCAGATTTTTCTACACAAACAATTAGTGAAAGTTGCAAGTTCCACGAGACTACAAACAACCCCAGAGACCCCACGACCAAGACTTGAGACCCCAGTTCCCAATCTGGCCGCAAATTGCGGCCAGAACCTATTTATTTGTGGCCGAAGGGTGAAGGGAATGGTCTCAGGTTTTTAGGGTAGCTTCTAGGTCTCTAAACTAAGTTTCTGTGATGGCAACTTCTCAAACAACAACCTGGTTCGATAGCAGATTCACCCGAGACACAAAACCTTACCAAAATACGATATTTGCACAAAAACTATAACTTTAGTGTTCTAAATGACAACTAATAAGCAACACAACATCTTAAATTCCTAGTTAACAGTTAGAGATCACTACCTTACCAAACTTGCTCAAAAACCCTAGCTTTCCATGCTCCAAGTCATCTCTAGAGGCTTAACTTGACTTTGTAAGGGTTTTGATGAAGTTTAGTGAAGATTAGGCTTGGTTTTGTGATGAAGAGGTTAAGGTTTCAGTTTGGGGAAGGGAAATGAGAAGGAGAACACAAATGAGAGAGTGCTAGTGATGAGGAAAATGAGAGTGTGAGAGTAGTGAGGAAAAAAATGAGGGTGTGAGGTTAGGAATGGGCCATGCCCTTTCTCTCTCCTTATTAATTGCTCCAATGCTTGCCTCATGCCTCATAATCCTTCATTTGTCAACCCCTCTCTCTCTATCTCTCTCTTTCTCTCTCGTCAACCCTTAGTCAAAAGAATAATGAAAAGGGTTAACAAGGCAAGAAATTGGTTTTGGTTAACTTTTTACTAAAAACAAGCATTATCGCTTAATTAACACTAATCGCATTCTAAGGTGTTATAATCTTCCCCCCTTAAAGAAATTCGGTCTCCGAATTTAAAAATCTTACTATGCGTACCTTCAAAGAGATGAGGGAATTTCTTCCGCATCTCGCTCTCGGCTTCCCAAGTGACTTCTTCACTATTCGGGCCACGCCAAAGAACCTTCACAGATGGTAAGACCTTTGACCGAAGTTTCTTCACCTGCCGATCCAATATAACTACCGGCTGCTCAGTGAACGAAAGATCGCGCTCCAGCTTGACGGTCTGGTGCTGAATCATGTGAGATGGGTCATGAAGGTACTTGCGAAGCATCGATACATGGAATACGGGATGAACATCCGGAAAACTGGGGGGAAGTGCCAAACGATAGGAAAAGGTACCAACTCGCTCAAGGATCTCAAAAGGACCCACAAATCTGGGACTAAGCTTCCATTTCTTCCTAAATCTCAACACCCCCTTCATCGAAGAAATCCGTAGGAATACATGATCTCCCACTGCGAACTCAAGCCTGCGACGATGACGGTCGGCATAAGACTTCTGTCTGTACTGGGCTGCTCTTATCCTATCCTGAATCAACTGGATCTTCTCCGTAGTCTCTTGAACTAGCTGGGGTCCCAATATCCTGCTCTCACTGAGTTCGGTCCAACAAACTGGCGATCGACACTTTCTACCATACAAAACCTCAAAAGGTGCCACTGAATCGTCTCCTAATAACTGTTATTGTAGGAGAACTTTATTAACGGCAAGTGACGATCCCAACTGCCACCAAAATCAAGCACGCACGCACGAAGCATATCCTTAAGAGTCCGTATAGTCCGCTCTGACTGACCATCGGTCTGCGGATGGAAAGCGGTGCTAAAACTCAGTCGGGTACCCAAAGCTTCCTGAAGCTTTTGCCAAAGACGGCTGGTAAACTGGGTGCCCCTTTCGGATACGATGCATGTGGGAACGCCGTGCAAACGCACAATCTCATCAATGTACAACTGAGCATACTGAGCATAACCGAAAGTGGTCTTCACTGGAAGGAAGTGAGCCGCTTTCGTCAACCGGTCAACAATCATCCAAATGGAGTCATACCCTCGACTGGACCTAGGTAGACCCACAATGAAATCCATGGAGATCTGTTCCCATTTCCACTCCGGAATGGGTAAAGGCTGCAACTCTCCTGCCGGTCTCAGATGCTCAGCCTTGACTTGCTGACAAGTCAGACACCTCGAAACGAAATCTGAAACATCACTCTTCATCCCTGCCCATTAGTAAATATCTCTCAATTCACGATACATCTTGGTGGAACCTGGGTGAACACTATAAGTTGAATGATGCGCCTGCTCTAGGATCTCGCGTCTCAACCCACCGGTATCAGGTACACACAAACGAGTCCCAAAACGTAGCACACCCTGGTCATCAATCTCAAACTCCGAATCTCTACCTTGCTGAACATGCTCAAGAATCTCAGACAAACGGGCATCGTCGGGCTGTGCCTCATGAATACGATCAAGTAGAAGTGGACGGGCGTGGACATGATCAAGTTGTCCCCCAGTGGAAGTGAACTCAAACTGTACTCTACCGTCGTACAAGATCTGCCAATCTGCAGAAGACTGTCTCTGAACTGCGTTCAACTGGGACAAGCTACCCTCGGGCCTACGACTCAAAGCATCAGCTACCACATTCGCTTTGCCCGGGTGATAAAGGATCTCACAATCATAATCCTTCATGAGCTCCATCCAACGGCGCTGTCTCAAATTCAGATCCCGCTGCTGGAAGATGTACTTTAAGCTCTAGTAGTCTATAAAAATCTGACACGTCTCCCCGTAAAGTAGTGTCTCCAAATCTCAAGCACAAAGACCACCGCAGCCATCTCAAGGTCATGAGTGGGATAATTCTGCTCGTGCTTCTTCAACTGCCGAGAAGCATAAGCGATAACTCTATCATGCTGCATCAATACACAACCGAGCCCCACTCAAGAAGCAACATAGTAAACGACGTAGCCGCCCGATCCAGAAGGCAAAGACAAAACTGGTGCAGTCGTCAACCGAGTCTTCAACTGCTGAAAACTCTACTCGCGTGCCTCAGTCTAAAGAAAAGGAACTCCCTTCCTGGTCAGTCCGGTCAGTGGTACAGCGATACTCGAGAAGTCCTGCACGAAACGGCGGTAATAACCGGTTAAGCCCAAAAAGCTGCGGACCTCTGTCACTGATACAGGTCTGGGCCAAAGCTGTACGTCCTCGATTTTCCTCGGGTCCACACGAATACCGTCTCCCGTAACCACATGACCCAGGAAGTCAACACTATCAAGACAAAAGACACACTTTAAGAATTTAGTAAACAGCTGGTGCTCTCTCAATGTCTGCAAAGCAATCCTCAAGTGCTGCTCATGCTCCTCTCGGCTCTTGCAATAAACCAGAATGTAATCAATAAACACAATAATAAACTGGTCGAGGAACGGCCTGAAAATCCGGTTCATCAAATCCATGAACGCTGCTGGGGCATTGGTGAGTCCGAACGACATCACCAAAAACTCATAATGCCCGTAGCGCGTACGAAAAGCAGTATTCGGAATGTCATCATTCTGAACCCGCAACTGATGATAATCCGATCTCAAATCGATCTTAGAAAAATGTCCCGCGCCTTGGAGCTGGTCAAACAAATCTTCAATGTGAGGTAATGGATACCTATTTCGCACCGTAACTCGGTTCAATTGACGATAATCAATGCACAACCTCAAACTGCCGTCCTTCTTCTTGACGAACAGAACAGGAGCTCCCCAAGGCAAAACACTCGAACGCACAAGTCCCCTATCAAGCAACTCTTGCAGCTGCTCCTTAAGCTTCTTAAGCTCCGCCGGGGCCATCCGGTAAGGCGGCATAGAAATAGATCCCGTGCCGGGGATCAAATCAATGCAAAACTCAATATCGCGCTCTGGCGGCAATCCAGGTAACTCATCGGGAAATACGTCAGGAAACTCTCTCACAATAGGAACCCGGTCCAAAAAATCTACCATGGCTCCGGTATCACGAATTAAAGCTAAGAATCCCCGATATCCTCTCCTCAAGAGTCGACTAGCGCAAAGGGCATAAATCAAATTGTAAGGGGCGGCACCACGGTCCCCCTGCACAACAAGAACTGACTCGCCCGGAAAACAAAACCTGACTGTCTTCTCACGGAAGTCCACAGACGCGTAGCAAGTAGCTAACCAGTCCATGCCCAGGAGAACGTCGAAGTCCAACATCTCAAGAAGGATCAAGTCGACGGACGAATCTCTATCTCCAATACGAACGGTACACGACCGAAACACGTGTCGCGCAATAAAAGACTCGCCAACAAGAGTAGTCACGACATGCGGCTGATCTAGCAAACACGACTCTCGGCCCAACCTCGGCACGAAGTGTGTAGAAACATACGAGTGAGTAGATCCCGGATCAAACAATGCGTGCGCATCAAAAGAACATACTGAAAGAGTACCAGAAACCACTGTATTGGACGCCTGCGCGTCCTGATGAGTCAAAGCAAACACTCGACCCTGCCCTCTACCGGCGACTGGCTTCCCTCCGCCTATGCCACCCTGTCCTCTCTGAACAAAACCTCCGCGACCATGACCTTTTTGAGCATAAGTCTGCCGCAGAGCAACAACAGGCGTAAGAGGAAACGCTCCCTGAGGTGGAGAAGGTGGTAAGTTGTTAGTTATGTATATGCCCTAGAGGCCATTGTTGTACATATGATGTATATTATGATGGATGCTTAGATATATACAGAGAGGACTTTCTTGCTCGTCATGATAGTATGCTATTTGGTTTCACTTCATCTTAACATGTTGACTTATATTGGTTTACTGTTTTTCTCTCACATGTTGATAAAGCCCTTAGGACATGTACTCGACTACTGGGACTATGATGAGATCATACTAGTGGGGCCACGGTAGTCGATGAGTATATCCAATAATTGTTCCTAGTCGAGGGTATATCGAGACAGGGCATCGATACACCAGAGTAGACTAGCGTATACGCATCTTGACCCATATGATGGGCGATGGATGATCCCATATCCATCGGTGTTTGACATCAGAGATGGTGTACGGGTGCTCAGTGGAGACTGGGTACACTGGACGGACTCGCCGAGAACTCCCAGATGGTGATAAACCACACGTCAGATGGCAGTTCTCTGGTGACACTGGTATAGGGTAGTCTGTAGACCCGAGATCGTCATAGAGTCTTGTGTGATTCCTACTGTGCTTTGATTTCCACCTTACCACGTCCAAGAGGGCGTGCAAAACGGTGGCTTTTGGGTACAGTCCCGAATCACATGGAGGCAATGAGCGATAGGAGGGGATTCGTCTCTTCCGGTATAGGGAGTTGATGTTGTGCTGTGTTCGATTGGCTATAACTGGAAGTCCCTGTCCAGGGCTGATATAGAGATTTACTGGTAAGTGTTACTAGTAGTTTCTCGACCCGTTATGAGCCACACATCGACACGACTTATCGGTTACTGGGGTCTGACGTTTACCACCCCTAGACTTGATATGCGACATATCAGACGAATAGACCGGACTGTACGGGAGTGTTACTGATTGGATTCATAGGAGAACGCACAAGCTAGCTTGTTGATCTTCTGATCGCTCAATACCTTGGTGGCTGTTACGTTTAGCTGACCTCTTGCAGCTTGTGGGTGTTTGATATGATCATCACTTGCTACCGACGTATTGACGATTCTTTAGAGTCCTACACAGAGATTTCTTGGCTCAGGCGAAACGGAGTAGAGGCGCATATGTGATATGTGCAGGACCGAGAATAATGCGATATGAGATACCGTATTATATTCTCGCGATATTTAGATATGAACCGGGTCATCGGATCAAGTGTTTATTCGATGAATCGGTACATGATATATTAGTCGGTAATATTCGAATAGCCGGATCGTCGGATCAAGTGTTGATTCGATGATTTAATGTATAATTATATATATGATATATTATATTACATTATCTAATATTGGCTCGCTTTATTATTTCATTTTCTCACTGGATGATACATTGATATATATGCGATATATGTTAATTGTATTATTTTCTTTTGTTGCAAATATATAATATATATGTGATATATATTATTGTGACATGATATGATTTATTATTAAACATGTTTAAGGATGATTAAATGAGATTAGGGTTTGATTAGGGTTAGTTGCTTCATGCACTTTCTAGAAGCTTTTTCTTTTGTTATGGTTAAGATATTTGTTGATGACTTATTGCTAACCCATCCAAACCCTAACTCTAGTTTATTCTCTACAAACTATTAGCCACTCATCCTTGACCATGGTTGATACATCAATCATATACTTTTATTTCTATTCATCACAAAAGGAATTTTATCATTATCATTTTCCATTATCATCTTCTTCTCTCTTGATTTTGAGCTCACTAGAAATTCCATTTGTGATGATAAATTGTGAGAAAGTGAATTAAAAAGAAAGCATAAATACTACTCCTTCATCCTCATCTCATCTAGCCCATGAGATTAGTGTGTTCATCTCTTTAGAGTGAGAAAGCTTGAGTTATTGAAATTTCGATGTAGATCATCGGAGATTTGGAACACTTCAAGCTAGCATGGATCGTTCGAGTCATGGAGCCTCTCTTGAGTCCGGGAGATCGAGGATCGCGGCGAAGGGACTTCTACTCGGAGCTTGTGAAGCGAAGGAGCGGACTACAAAGGTTGTAATCCCTTACACTTAGATAAAAAGTTGTTATCTTGCATGCTTAACCCTAATAATCTAGCAAAGATCATGTCTTTGGGTTGTTCGGCACATCTAAAATTTTATTCGTGCATGTTTGATGTGTTATGAACCTTCACAAGTGTGTCTAGGAACCCTACAGTGGTATCAGAGCCTAGCTAGAGCATTATGCGTCGTGTTTACGAAGTTAAAACTTCGATCGAACCCGAACCGGCAAAATTTACCCCCTCTCTGGAAATTTTTCAAAATCTGGGATTTTTCTAAATTAAAAATTCCTAAAAAATCAGCAGGGAATTCTAAGAATTACCATGAAACACGGGCCCACAACTCCACCAAACCGCGGCGGAACCGCGGCGGGAACCTGCTTCCCGCGGCGGTTCCACGGCCGATTTGTGGGATTGTGACACGTGGCATCATGATAACATCCGTAGGTGCTTTTTGATGCTTCTGGGTATTTTTAAAAGTGATTCAAGTGTTTTTTAATCTGGGGTTTATTTTGTAATAGTAGATTCGATCGGAATATTTAAATTCGTTTTTATTTCCGGGTATTTAGAAATTGTTAAACTGTTTGAACAGATATCATTAACTCACTTTTTCCCAGTACGACAAACTTTCAAGTGTTGAATTTTTATCGGGTTTAAATCTTTCGGAAAAATTGTACAAGTTAAGCGGTGGACCCTCTAGAAGACAACAAACCTTAACTCGATTATGTGACCGTCTTGAACTTCCTTTTGAACCTTCGGGTTTGGGGCAGTACGGCGTGCCACATGTGAGGCGTTGGCTTGACCCTTCTACGGCTGGATCACCGGTATTGTCACATATTCTGGGATTATTTGAACTCCGCTCAAGTGTTGAGCACTTTAGGAAATTTTGGGTATTTGATTATCTGTTCGGAAAGTTTAATACTGTCTATTTATCTGGAATGTGATACAATATGTGGAATTCATATAGTTAGGCATGAAATGCGAAGTATGTGATATTTCGGATTTACGATGTCTAAAGTGATTATGGATTCCAAATATTGTAGTTTTACACTTTCTTTTCTATGACCGTAAGTGTAATATGTGATATCGCCGGTTTCGTTGCTATATGTCAACGACAATTGGGATGCGCATATTTACTTACGTTGATGATATGAGATATTATGTGTTGCTGTGATATGTTATATTGGATCGTCGCGTTCTGAATAGCCGGGGGTTTTATGTGAGATGAGGGTTTTTATTTTCATTCATGTAAAATTCATTTGTAATGTAATATTCTTTTATTTGGGGCACTTCCAGGTTGAGGTTGATGTCACCCTTGTATATTATTTACTTTTACGCATTAGGTAGACCCAAGGAGGGGAGCACAAGTAACCGAGTTCTAGGGTCCAGTGGAAGGCCATCTCGAGGAGTCGAGACCGGGTCTCCTAACCCTAGAATTGGCAGTGTTACTTGCCGCTCTCGTAGGGGTCTTGGGATGTGGGTTTGGCTATTCGTCGCGACCGTGGAATCCGTGTTTTATACAGGCTCGTATTGAAAGCACGGACGTCCTAGTATATCCAATATTTCATATATGTTCTTCTGCTGCAATGTTCTGTGATGAGATCATATTACTGCCTGAGACGAACGCTTATACTATATATATATGCTGATATATAAATATTAGTGCTTTCGTTTCTTCTGTGATGCTTAGGAAGCATAAGCTGATGGGATTTTTATTAATGAAATTAATAAAAAGAAAAGAAACCTAAAGATGTTGTAGAATCAAAACTTTATAAAAAGGGTAGCTACAGTTTTTCTTTGCACAGTGATATATATGATATGTCCTGCACCTTATTCGATGAGAAAAGAGCCGAGATCCCTTCACCAGGAGTGACCTCTTTAGCGAAACTGGCAGATGCTACAAAACTCGGTTTGTCTTTTGATTGCTTTTAGAGTTTTGCTTTGCACAGCGGTATATATGATATATCCTGCACCTTATTCGATGAGGAAAGGGCCGACGATCCCTTCACCGGGAGTGACCCCTTTAGCGAAACTAAGAAAAGCCTCAAAAACACTCCTTTTCAAAAACACATGATTCTACAACGATATCAAGTTCATTACGCTCAGGGTTTTTCTGAAAACCTGCGTAGCCCTCCGTCATTTCAGATAAATACTACATAGTATTCGTGCTACGGTAGTTTGGCCTTCGTCAAGGCGTAGTGTACGGTAGCTAACTAGTACTTATCTGTTAGCATACGATGCGATTGGATTAGGGTATTCGTACGGCGTAGTTTGGCCTTCGTCAAGGGTCGTACGGGTGGGTTTAATTCAATCAAGAAATGAACGGTTTGAACTTGACTAGCGCCCTATGGGTAGTTTGGCCTTCGTCAAGGTCATGGGATGCTAGGGGAAAAATATTATCGGGAATTTCAAATGTTGAAATTTGCAATGAGATTGCATACCTTCTATGAGATAGTTGGATCCTGATACCCACTGCGAGTAAGTGTTACTCCTGAGAGAGTTTTACACAGGACAATTAGTCATTCAAGTAGGTGTCTAGAAAAGTGTTAACGGGGTTACGCCTCTGGGAAAACGAGGTTTACTTTAATTAGGTCCGTGCGAAAGCACGGGGAACCTCCCTCAAAGTACCGACACTGATCTGGCTGAAAGATTGACGAAATTGTAGAGTGTAATTAATCCCGGCTAATCTTACCTTTTAGGGTTTTAAGGTAGATTTGATAAAAACAGTGGGAGACATCCTGATTAGATAAGATAATAACCAATCTAATCTTGCAAGAGCATACGCTAAAGTGTTTTCTTCTCTCTCTCTCTAGGTAGCGACCATGTCAGGCCATAATCAAGATAATAATATGGATGTATTGACTAAACCCGATTATTGTACTGAGCATGGGAACGTTGGACCCGTTCTTTCTTATAAGAGTTATAAGACTGAACAGGAAACAGGAGAATATCTGGATTCTCAAGCCGCCCAAAAGAACATACATGTTGATGCATCTTCTTCGGGTGTGTTAGTTATTGAGAACTGTTTCTCAGTTCACCCTACGTCCTGGGTATTAGATACCGGATCAGGATCCCACATATGTAATTTATTACATGGGTTACGAAAAGGTAGAGAACTGGGAAAAGGTGATCATTCCGTTCAAGTAGGGAACGGTGCAAGTATTGTAGCCAAAGCAGTTGGCGAATATCACCTTGTATTACCAAGTCGTAATACGCTGATTCTGAATGAGTGTTATTATATACCGAACATGATGTGCAACATTATATCAGTTTCTTTATTAAGTAAAGAAGGATATAATTTTGTAGTACAGGATAATGTTATGAACATCTTCCTAAATCAAAAGTTGATTGCATCAGGCTCGTTACATAATGGCATATTCATTCTCAATCAAAATACAGTCCTCAATATACAAAACACACACAAGAGGAAAAGTTCAGAAATGAACGAATCCTACTTGTGGCATTGTAGACTTGGTCATATCAATGCGACACGACTGGCTAAGTTACATAAAGATGGATATTTGAATCCGTTCGAATTATCATCTTATGATACTTGCCATTCATGTCTCAAAGGAAAAATGACCAAAGCTCCGTTTAGTGGACACGGAGAAAGAGTTACCGAACTCTTAGGACTGGTACATAGTGATGTATGCGGTCCCATATCTACGCATGCCAGGAACGGTTCTTCCTACTTCATTACATTCACAGACGATCTCTCTAGATACGGACATGTGTTTCTGATGAAACACAAGTCTGAAGCTTTTGAGAAATTCAGAGAATATAAGCACGAAGTAGAGAACCAAACGGGCAAAAGTATTCACCTCCTTCGATCTGATTGAGGAGGTGAATACTTAAGCAGTGAGTTCCTAGATTATCTAAAAGAGAATGGGATTCTCTCTCAGCTTACTCCTCCTTATACACCACAGCACAACGGTGTATCTGAGCGGAGGAATCGCACCCTATTAGATATGGTGCGCTCTATGATGAGCGAGGCTGAGTTACCTATTTCCTTCTGGGGGTATGCGCTTGAGACAGCCATACATCTATTGAATATGGTTCCTACCAAATCAGTGCCGACCACTCCATATGAGATATGGAAAGGGAAGAGACCATTTCTTATGCTTATTAAGATATGGGGTTGGCCAGCCTATGTCAAAAGACAAAATACGGACAAGCTCGAGGCAAGATCTGTCTTATGTAAGTTTATTGGATATCCCAAACATTCGCGAGGGTATATCTTCTACCACTCCGAGGAACAAAAAGTGTTTGTTTCTCGACATGCCACCATTTTAGAAAAGGGTTTTCTTATGAAAGAAATTGATGGCAATGAGGTAGAACTGGAAGAGGTTCCAGCAACACAAACTACGACAGATGATTTAGTGGAACCAGAGGATTCAGTAGTACCCGACGAACCCCAGCCTCTCCGCCGATCTAGTAGGGTTTCTCATCCACCTGAGAGATACTACGGTTTTCTAATTGATGGTGGAAGCGAGGATTGCATCATGGATGATGATGACCCCACTAGTTTCGAGCAGGCCATCACGAGTAGTGACTCTGTGAAATGGCTGGATGCAATGCGATCTGAGATGAAATCCGTGTACACCAACAAAGTATGGACTTTGGAAAATGCTCCTGAAGGGGTAAAACCCATTGGGAGCAAGTGGATCTTTAAAAAGAAATTCGGTGTAGATGGAAAAGTTGAGACTTTCAAAGCTAGACTTGTAGCAAAGGGTTTTCGTCAACGACCAGGTGTGGATTATGACGAAACCTTTTCTCCAGTGGCCATGCTTAAGTCCATCCGGATCTTACTTGCCATTGCTGCATACCATGACTACGAAATCTGGCAAATGGATGTTAAGACCGCCTTTCTAAACGGTGATTTAGAAGAGAGCGTGTACATGACTCAGCCAGAGGGCTTCGTTGATAGTGGGAGCAGCGGAAAGGTGTGCAAGCTGCTTAAATCCATTTATGGGTTAAAGCAAGCATCGAGGAGTTGGAACATCTGTTTTGATGTTGTAGTCAAAGAGTTTGACTTC
Source organism: Agapanthus africanus (assembly GCA_030015575.1). Lineage (NCBI taxonomy): Eukaryota > Viridiplantae > Streptophyta > Magnoliopsida > Asparagales > Amaryllidaceae > Agapanthus > Agapanthus africanus. Next base: position 559,341,349 of record JASDDO010000022.1, on the reverse strand, counting down.
ATCAAAAATATAGATGAACCTTGTATCTATAAGTAGGTAGCAGAGAGTAAGGTTGTCTTCCTCGTATTGTACGTGGATGACATACTCTTGATAGGAAATGTCATTCCTATGCTGCAATCAGTCAAGCTCTTCTTATCACAGAGATTCTCAATGAAAGATCTAGGTGATGCCTCCTGCATATTGGGAATCATGATCTATAGAGATAGATCTAAACGGATACTGGGATTGTCCCAATCCAAGTACATTGACACCATACTAAAGAGGTTTAGTATGGAAGAATCCAAGCGTAGGAACCAACCCACGATCTCTGGACTCACTATCTCCAAAGAGATGTCTCCCAAGACTGATTTGGAGAGAGCTCGCATGCAAGGGATACCCTATGCTTCGGCAGTAGGCTCTATCATGTATGCGATGCTATGTACCGGACCCGATGTAGCATACTCACTAAGTGTAGTGAGTCGGTATCAAGCAGATCCTGGAGAGAGTCACTGGACAGCTGTGAAGAACATTCTCAAGTACTTACGAAGGACTAAGGAGATGTTCTTGGTGTATGGTAACGGAGAACTCCAGGTGGAGTCCTTTACCGATTCCAGCTTCCAAAGTGATAAGGACGACTCTAAGTCGCACTCGGGATTTGTCTTTACCCTCAATGGAGGGGCGGTATGTTGGAAGAGTTCCAAACAGGATACCGTTGCAGACTCGACGATGGAGGCTGAATACATCGCTGCCAACGATGCTGCCAAAGAGGCTGTCTGGATAAAGAAGTTCATTAGTGAACTTGGTGTGGTTCCATCCATTGAGCATCCAATACCTCTGTATTGCGATAACAATGGAGCTGTGGCTTTGGCCAAGGAACCCAGATCCCATCAGAAGTCCAGACATATTCTGAGGCGGTATCACCTGATCAGGGAGATAGTTGATCGCCGGGAGATCAAGGTCAGGAGAGTAGATACGAAGGACAACACTGCGGATCCATTCAAGAAGGCTATTCCCCAGATACAGTTTGAGAGATTATTCGGGATGCTAGGTATGAGATACTACAGCAGCTGGCCTTAGTGCAAGTGGGAGATTGTTAGTTATGTATATGCCCTAGAGGCCATTGTTGTACATATGATGTATATTATGATGGATGCTTAGATATATACAGAGAGGAATTTCTTGCTCGTCATGATAGTATGCTATTTGGTTTCACTTTATCTTAACATGTTGACTTGTATTGGTTTACTGTTTCTCTCTCACATGTTGATAAAGCCCTTAGGACATGTACTCGACTACTGGGACTATGATGAGATCATACTAGTGGGGCCACGGTAGTCGATGAGTACATCCTATAACTGTTCCTAGTTGAGGGTATATCGAGACAGGGCATCGATACACCAGAGTAGACTAGCGTATACGCATCTTGACCCATATGATGGGCGATGGATGATCCCATATCCATCGGTGTTTGACATCAGAGATGGTGTACGGGTGCTCAGTGGAGACTGGATACACTGGACGGACTCGCCGAGAACTCCCAGATGGTGATATACCACACGTCAGATGCCAGTTCTCTGGTGACACTGGTACAGGGTAGTCTGTAGACCCGAGATCGTCATAGAGTCTTGTGTGATTCCCACTGTGCTTTGATTTCCACCTTACCACGTCCAAGAGGGCGTGCAAAACGGTGGCTTTTGGGTACAGTCCCGAATCACATGGAGGCAATGAGCGATAGGAGGGGATTCGTCTCTTCCGGTATAGGGAGTTGATGTTGTGCTGTGTTCGATTGGCTATAACTGGAAGTCCCTGGCCATGGCTGATATAGAGATTTACTGGTAAGTGTTACTAGTAGTTTCTCGACCCGTTATGAGCTACACATCGACACGACTTATCGGTTACTGGGGTCTGACGTTTACCACCCCTAGACTTAATATGCGACATATCAGACGAACAGACCGGACTGTACGGGAGTGTTACTGATTGGATTCACAGGAGAACGCACAAGCTAGCTTGTTGATCTTCTGATCGCTCAATACCTGGGTGGCTGTTACGTTTAGCTGACCGCTTGCAGCTTGTGGGTGTTTGATATGATCATCACCTGCTACCGGCGTATTGACGATTCTTTAGAGTCCTACACAGAGATTTCTTGGCTCAGGCGAAACGGAGTAGAGGCGCATATGTGATATGTGCAGGATCGAGAATAATGCGATATGAGATACCGTATTATATTCTCGCGATATTTAGATATGAACCGGGTCATCGGATCAAGTGTTGATTCGATGAATCGGTACATGATATATTAGTCGGTAATATTCGATATAGCCGGATCGTCGGATCAAGTGTTGATTCGATGATTTAATGTATAATAATATATATGATATATTGTATTACATTATCTAATATTGGCTCGCTTTATTATTTCATTTTCTCACTGGATGATACATTGATATATATATGCGATATATGTTAATTGTATTATTTTCTTTTGTTGCAAATATATAATATATATGTGATATATATTATTGTGACATGATATGATTTATTATTAAACATGTTTAAGGATGATTAAATGAGGTTAGGGTTTGATTAGGGTTAGTTGCTTCATGCACTTTCTAGAAGCTTTTTCTTTTGTCATGGTTAAGATATTTGTTGATGACTCATTGCTAACCCAACCAAACCCTAACTCTAGTTTATTCTCTACAAACTATTAGCCACTCATCCTTGACCATGGTTGATACATCAATCATATACTTTTATTTCTATTCATCACAAAAGGAATTTTATCATTATCATTTTCCATTATCATCTTCTTCTCTCTTGATTTTGAGCTCACTAGAAATTCCATTTGTGATGATAAATTGTGAGAAAGTGAATTAAAAAGAAAGCATAAATACTACTCCTTCATCCTCATCTCATCTAGCCCATGAGATTAGTGTGTTCATCTCTTTAGAGTGAGAAAGCTTGAGTTATTGAAATTTCGACGTAGATCATCGGAGATTTGGAACACTTCAAGCTTGCATGGATCGTTCGAGTCGTGGAGCCTCTCTTGAGTCCGGGAGATCGAGGATCGCGGCGAAGGGACTTCTTCTCGGATCTTGTGAAGCGAAGGAGCGGACTACAAAGGTTGTAATCCCTCATAATTAGATAAAAAGTTGTTATCTTGCATGCTTAACCCTAATAATCTAGCAAAGATCCTGTCTTTGGGTTATTCGGCACATCTAAAATTTTATTCGTGCATGTTTGATTCGTTATGAACCTTCACAAGTGTGCCTAGGAACCCTACAAAGGTCACATGTGGTATGGCTGCCTCGTCCTGACGTGCCTCGGTACAATCTCTGACGCGATGATATAAACTCCCGCACCGGAAACATCCAGACGACGACTACTTACCCTCCTGGGGATAAGTGCTAAATAACTGGCGTCATCCCAAGCCTCTGCTACCCCCACGACCTGAACGGAATCTGTCGCGGCGTCTATACATCTGTCTCCGGGCTGATACATCAGTATGCATCCTCTTCAGTCCCGGAACGACCGAAGTCTCGGAAAGGCGCTCCTCAACCAGTAGGGCAGCGTCCACTACGGCTGCATATGTGTCAAAATGCTAGGCACTGATAGCGAGGAACAACCGGGTAATTAGGCCTCGCACAAATCTCTTGATCCGCATCTCCTCAGTGTCCACCAAATATGGAGCATACAGAGATAGCTGGGTAAAGTTAACATCGTACTCTGCCACCGTCATACCCGGAGTCTGGCGTAACGACTCAAAACAGCGAGCTCAAGCATCCTTGACGCTCTGTGGAAGAAAACGGGCAAAAAAAACTGTCACGAACTCATCCCAGGTCATAGGAGAAAGACCTGGGGCTCGGCCCCTCTCTAAAGACTCACACCAAGTCTGGACAAGACCCTCCAGACGAAAACTCGCGAATTCTACCCATCTCGCGTCGGAGCATCTCAGCGAACGACAGATCCTGGCCATCCGATCGATAAATGACTGGGGATCCTCAGCTGCATAGGTGCCGGTGAAAACCGGAGGCTTCAGCCTCATGAACTCATATAATGATACAGTGATAACCTCCGTAGCTGCAGGCACGACTGCCTGAACAGTAGGCACCATCACGGTCCCCGTGACAGGTGGGACAACCTCCTGTCTCTATGCTCGACCGGCCTCAACCAACGACCCCATCATCTGGCGCAAATCCTTCATAACGGCCTCTAGCCTAGTAATACGATCTAGCGAAGTGGATCAATCTGCTCCTGTGGAATAGGCGTACCGCCCTGGTCAGTCCTCGTCTCTGACGAGCCTACCCTGACCTCGGCTCTCGCGACCGCTCTCTTTGCCCTCGTAGTCTTCGGCGGCTTAATGGCTGGAAATGAAAATAGGATTCGATAAGAACATAGAAATCGAATCATAAGGATACATGGAAATCAAGGAAGGAATTACAGGTAATATGTCCTATGATCACTTAGGCGGAGTATCGTGTCGTAAGTATGTCGCGGAACATACACACGCTACGTCACTCTGCTTAAGCTACCTACTCCATCATACCAAGGTCATCCTATACTTCGAAAGGTAAAACCGAGCGCTCTGATACCAACTTTGTCACGACCCAAATTAGGAACATGATCGGCGCTTAAACCACGTGACGTCAACAGGCGTAATGCAATTTAAGTAAGCCGAAAACCCAGAAATCTAAACCATAAAAAGAAGTAAGTGATAAAACATTCTTAGAACATTTGGAAATCTCAAGTAAAAATCTTAAAGCTTAAGTTTATTTTCTTAAAAATTTCGGCAGCACCTCCTTTGTAAAACTAGCCCCGAAACGGGTACAAACACAGGATATAAACAAAGCATTCCCAAACGAGAGAAAATCATGCCTAAGGGCGGAAAACAATCACCACAAGCATATATACGACACCGTAGCGAAGAAATAGATAATAAAATGAAAACAACATAAAAGAGATAAAGCAACATAAGAAAGACCGGCTCACACGAGCACGACACCCAGAGTCATATAATATACAATATCAATCCTCACAAACTCGTCTCTAAGTCAATACATGAAAGTGGTAGATGGAAAGTACTGGATACAATGAGATACACAATAGATGTGTTCGGATAACCGCAAACCCACCTACACCAAAAAGGCCTTACAACTAACCGTAGCGGTATCCGCAGAAATAGATACAATAAGGAGCCCTGCCGCGACTACTCTGAGGATCAAGCCTGCAAAACACGGTGGCACAACGAAGGTGAGTTTCCAACTCATGAATAGTAAATAACATCATACTGATAATCACAAGTATGCACGAACAGCCATAATCTATCACATGCAATCTGATAGCCTAAGTATGGCAATATGGATATGCAACAATCATGATCAAGGTACACCATCAGGGTACTACAACTGCATAAAACAATGCATATCAATTAATCCTGTGTGGGGGATAACACACAATCATCATCAATGAATCATCATCGTGGAAAAAAAACCGGTGTCCATCAACGACATCCCAAATCCCAATATCTCAGGCGCCGTCACTCTGATCGGCCCTCATATCCGTAAATCTCATGGAACCTAAGTGCCCAACAACGACACTCGAAATATCATGAAAACCCGTGTCCAACATCGACACGTAAATCCACATAACTCGGGCTCCGACAGTCCGCATCGGCCCACGGGCTCCGTCAGTCCGGATCGGCCCATATCCATCTCACGACTCGGGTCGGTATCCTCCGGATAACCGCCGGGTCCAAACTATCACCGGTAGGTAGTAGTCCCTCTGCCAGGCTCATCGTCTATTGCACAACATACCTTTCTTGCCCCGGGGTACCATACTGGGTCCACCATGAACCCGCAAACAAATCATCCATCTCCTCAAATCGGGTTTCTAAAACCAATCTCAGAACCGAGAAAACTCATGGTGGACGCGTCAAAATATCATATCAAGAGAAACCGGGTTTTCAAAACAATGCATACTTTCTTGAAATATAACCACGTTTCTCAAATCCATAAATCACATGAAATCAGTATCTCAATGCGTAAATCCAAGAAATATGATGTGTGTAACATAGAACAGTAATATGAGCATATCAAGGGAAAACCGCTCTTTTAAATGAATCAAGTTTTTAATGATATCATGCGGATCCCAAATTCCCCGAAGTCAAATGCAACATCATATAAATGTGTATATGTAACTATAGCAAGGTATGCGTGTATGCCTATTTTTATGTATGCATAATGCAATTCATATGCGCAATAGAACAAGAATCAACGTCTAACTATTGATAATAATGAAGGCGGTACAATACATATTCCCTTAGTAATGTGGTATAAGAACAACAGCCTCAATGTCAATAACGGATGCAGTACCACATATATGTATATGTTGTGCCTGTTATGGTAATTACCAACGGTGTGTGTGTGGCATACTATTCAGTGCTCGTGCAACATGAACCGTCAATAATGGTGCAGTGTCCAAAAAGTACTAAGTCAAGGTACAAAAAGTAATGATATACAAATGATGCTCATGCACAATCAACGTATTTGCATATAAAGAAGTGGCTACAACACCGAATCTAGCCCTCGACGCCTAACATCATACGGGAGATTCCCCCGTAGATGTTAAATCTACTCACCGACGATCTCGAGCTAGGTAAATCCAACCACTTGTTTTCCCCTCCTGGCAGCGTCCGAAGTCCCTGCCTGTGATCCTATTATCATACAACACAATAATACATGGATTAGCAAACTACCCAATAATATACGAACACGCCGCCAATTAATGAATCGGTTCCCTCAGGCTACAAAAGGGTTCGCTTAGCGGCTAAACGCGTACAGCGGCATCTCTAAATAAACCCACGACTGCAAGCTACCAGAAACACTTAAACTACGTCGGATTAATTGTATCGCACTTTGCCGAAACACTAAGAACTAGCTAAGTGGTCCCAGATTTTGCTACACAAACAATTAGTGAAAGTTGCAAGTTCCATAAGACAAACAACCCCAGAGACCCCATGACCAAGACTTGAGACCCCAATCCCCAATCTGACCGCAAATTGCGGCCAGAACCTATTTATGTGCGGCCAAGGGTGAAGGGAATGGTCTCAGGTTTTTAGGGTAGCTTCTAAGTCTCTAAACTAAGTCTCTGTGATGGTAACTTCTCAAACAACAACCTGGTTCGATAGTAGATTCACCCGAGACACAAAACCTTACCAAAATACGATATTTGCACAAAAACTATAACTTTAGTGTTCTAAACAGCAACTAATAAGCAACACAACATCTTAAAAGCCTAGTTAACAGTTAGAGATCACTACCTTACCAAACTTGCTCAAAAACCCTAGTTTTCCATGCTCCAAGTCATCTCTAGAGGCTTAACTTGACATTGTGAGGGATTTGATGAAGTTTAGAGAAGATTAGACTTGGTTTTGTGATGAAAAGGTTAAGGTTTCAGTTTGGGGAAGGGAAATGAGAAGGAGAACACAAATGAGAGAGTGTGAGTGATAAGGAAAATGAGAGCGTGAGAGTGGTGAGGAAAAAAAATGAGGGTGTGAGCTTAGGAATGAACCATATCCTTTCTCTCCTCATTAATTTCTCCCATGCTTGCCCCATGCCTCATAATAATCCTTCATTTGTTAACCCTCTCTCTCTCTCTCAAGTCAACCCTTAGTCAAAAGAATAATGAAAAGGGTTAACAAGGCATGAAATTGGTTTAGGGTGCCATGGCTACTCAAGTATGGTTAACACTTCCATAACCCCCAAGTTAACATGCACAAGTGTGTGCAAGCCAAAACAAATAATAATAAAATATTAATTAATTTTTATAAAATATGTGAAAACTATTTTGGTTAACTTTTTACTAAAAACCCGCATTATCGCTTAATTAACACTAATCGCATTCTAAGGTGTTACAACAGTACTGAGCGTGCCTCGAGCTTGTCTACATACTGCTTTTCAACAAAAGCTGGACATCCCTATATCTTCAGATACTGAAGATAGGGTTTCTTCCCACTCCACATCTGATATGGTGTGGTAGGCACAGTCTTGGTAGGAACCTTATTCAAAAGATATGCGGTTGATTCTAGTGCATAACTTTAGAAGGATCGCGGTAACTCAGCATTACTCATTATGGAACAAACTATATCCAATAGGGTTCTGTTCCGCCTTTCCTATACACCATTGTGTTGTGGTGTGTATGGAAGAGTAAGCTGAGAGAGAATTCCATTCTCTTTTGAGTAATCCAGGAACTCGGCAATTAGGTATTCACCACATCGATCAGATCTCGGTGTCTTGATACTTTTGCCTGTTTGTTTTTCCACTTCATACTTAAATTCTCGGAATACCTCAAAAGGCCTTGGATTTATGCTTCATCATGAAGACATGTCCTTACCTAGAGAAATCATCCGTAAAAGTAATGAAATAGGAATAAACACTTTGTGCATCTGTAGATATTAGACTACACACGTCGCTGTGTATGAGTCCCAAGGCTCGCTCCCTCTTACTCTGTATCCAGTGAACGGAGTCTTTGTCATCTTTCCTATGAGACAAGATTGACAAGTTTCATAAGACTGATATTCGAACAGATCCAAATATCCCTCTCTATGTAACTTCGACAACCGTGTTTCATTTGATGTGACCCAGTCTACAATACTATAAGAAAGCCTTATTTAATTCTGGAGACTTTCTTTTAAGTGTGTTCTGGACGTTGAAAACCTAAGCTTGATTTAACACGTATATATTGTCCTCTAGTGTACCTGATCCAATCAAATTTTGATTTAGGTGGATGTGGACCACATCGCTTACAAACTAGACTTGGTACATACAAACAGTTACGTAGAATCAATATCTGCCGACTTATCAATTCTAGGTGATATACCCTATGGATACAGCATCCACGCTCATTCCGTTAGTAACCCTGAGTGTCATATCACCTGCCCTGATAACTTTACGGTTTCTCAAAGCCTGTAATGAATTACAGATATAAGATCCTGATCCGGTATCTTCTACCCAGGAAGTAGAGTTAATTGACAGACTATTTTCAATCACAAACACACCCGAAGTCGAAGCCACAACGTGCTTCGGATCCTCGATTCTGGCTTTCCAAGCCCTGTATCCCTTCTTCCAATGCCCTTTCCCGTAACAATAGGAACATCCCTCCTTCCCTACTGTTAACCCCGAAACTTTTTCCCTGCCCTTTCCATCTACCTTACTGACACCGCCTATCGGCTTTGTGGAGGTCTTCTTCTTCTCACCCTTGGCTTTCTCCTTGGATCCAGAAGAGGAAGATTCCCCAATAAGCAGAGCGGGTGTCTTCCTGGTTTCCTTCAGGATGCCCTCAACTGGAAGTATAACTTTCTTCCCCAAGGCGTAAGTAGGAGGTAGGGACTGTAGAATCAAGTCGGTACATGACTCGTTCTCCAACGTAGTCTCCAGGTCCGCGATCTGTTTAATACAGCTAATCATTGTAGGGACGTGGTCCTCTACAGATGAGCCGACAGCCAATCTCGCTTGAAGCAATTCTTTCGAGGCCTCATATCTTGCGATACGAGATTGCTCTCCATTTAAAACATTGTTATGGAGGAAGATGGAAACTAAGTCCATCTTCTCGTGCTGCCTTTGGTATACACTATCTACTTAGGCTAACACGAGGCACTTGGCATTCGCACAGTCTTTTTCCATTGTCTTACGGATATCAACATCCATGACGGTGGAAACTGGACCTGGGATGGTGGGGGCTATGAGTAGTAATGAGTAGTCAATATAGTATAACTCAGTCATTTTATTATCTATCTGTAACCTAATCTGGTCACTTGGTCGCTGCAATTAGGAGAGAGAGAAGAAAACACTCAGCATGATACTCTTGCAAGTTTAGATTGGTTTTTAATTTATCTAAACAGGATGGCTCCTACTGTTTCTCGAATCCTTCCTCAAACCATAAAGGAAGAATTAGTCAGGATTAATCTCACCGTACAATACTTGCTTAACCTTTTAGCCAGGCTAGTGTCGGTACTTCGAGGGAGGTTTTACGATGCTTTCGCGAAGTTCCTTAATTAAATAACCTCTTTTTCCTGGAGGCGTAGCCCCGCTAACACCGTTCTAGACACCTACTTAGTTTATAGTATTGATCGTTAAGTAAAAAATCTCCCGAGAAGTAGCATATACTCACAGTAAGATCGGGATCCAAATATCATTGTGTGATAATCCTGAAGGAATCCTACCAACATTATCACACTCCAAATGGTATGCAACACTAGCAAGTTTCAGATTCTTTAGAAACCCCCGATATGGATTTTTGCCCTATGCTCTTATGACCTTGACGAAGGCCAACATATCATAAGTCACATGTCAAGTTCTACCCGTCATTGTACAGGTTAATTTGAACCCACCCGTACATACCCTTGACGAAGGCCAAAATAGTACTACGACTGTCCCAAACCAACGCATCTATCTATACTACAGATGAATATCCAGTAGCTACCAAACACTATGCCTTGACGAAGGCCAACATCCATAGCTTGAATACTACTGAATATTCAACTGAAATGACAGAGGGCTACGAATAGTTTTGGCAAAACCGTGAACGTAGTGAACTTGATATAATCGATGGAACCTGATAGTTTTTAAAAGGAGTGGTTTAAGCCCCGCATTTAAAAGTCTCCTGTTTTGAAAAAACCGAGTGGTTTTGAAATTTGTTCCAACGATTCAACTTTGGTTTATTTGCTTTGCATTAATAATGCAGTCCGATCATTTACACCTATCATCACAGAAACAAACGAAAATATGACGTACGCTTATGTCATCCGCATTCGCCACTGGGCCTCGTCATCAACCGTTAGGTTACTTAACTAACGACAGAGCGGGGGCTGGACTAGCGCGGATGCAAAACATAAGCAACGTCTACTATATAGTATATATATAATAACCATTCTTCTCACGCAATAATAGGCATTCCAGATCACAGATGAACATATTGGATATTCTAGGAATTCCGCATTTCGTTTAAGCCTGTAACGAAATACGGATTCCACGGTCGTGATGAATAGCCAAACCCCACCCCAGACCCCAACGGGTGCGGCAAACTACCCGCCAAATACCCGAAGTGAAGCAACCTCCCTCATCAATGTGAGTAGGCCACTCGGCACTTCAAAGTATCCGGTAGTTTGTGCACCCCACCTTGGGTCTATCCTAGGAGCAGAAAACAGTAAAAGAAAATAATACAACGGTAGCTACAACCTCAACCCGGATATGCCCCGCAAAATAATATTACATCACTTAAAAATTTACATCGAATGAAAGAATGAAAAACCCTCATCTTAGATACCCGACTATTCATCCACGACGATCCAATAAAGTTCATATACACAAACCAACAAGAACAGCAAAACAGATATGTGCAACCCCGACTAATCGACGTATAGCAATTAGTCGACGTTTCCAAACACATATATAACAACTTAAAACTTTAAACGACGTTAAAACTATGACTTCGAAACACCCCGTGTTTCCATCACAGAAAGATAACAGTATATCCAAAATTGGAAAAAACAAACAACACCTGAGACCTTATATCCAAGCAACTAGAACACAAACCAAAATTCAAAGCATTTCACCACAACAAAAAAGGTGACACTGGTTTTTTTGAGCTTTTGGCCGGTCCAAAACAGATGAAAAAGCCTCGTTTTTGGTGTGTGTTCATCTCACAAGAAGTAGAGCACTCTGCAATTGTTTTAAAAAAATTTAGAGGCTCAGAAAAATTTGACAAAAACTTGGAGTTTAGGTTTCGTGTTTCGGAGTTATTTCGGTTTCGTAGTTTTACACTTCGTCTAAACTATTAGCTATGGCTTAGTAGGCTCTGATACCACTGTAAGTCGATGTCGCACACCCCGCGTGTCCACGGGGAGGCGGAATATGCAAAAAACGATTTTTCAAAGCTCGCAACACCGACTTGAATTCCAGGATCGATGCTAAACCTTAGCTAATCAAACTACTCGGATAGAAGTTATACCTCATGATACCAAGTCCTTCGGGTCTTCTTCGCTGTCCTCTACCTCATCGTCAGCTTCAAGGATTGGAACGGATCGAGCAACCTCGATGGCCTCCTCGAGTCAAAGACGATCCAACCGAGACTCTATAGTCCGAGCTCCTAGCTCAAATCCAAGATAACTATGGCTTCTAGTTCACTAAACTAGAAGTCCTAGGTTGTGTAGAGTAAGAAGATGGAGTAATTTGTCTTTTAGAACCCAAGGATTCTCAATACATGAGAGCTTTAGGGTTTAGAGGAAGAAGAAGGAGCACTTGAGGAAATTAAGAATGGTGAAGCAACTAAAGAAAATGAGCTTGGCTATTCTTGTGATAAATAAACACCCTTAGATAAATATCAAGCATGCTAGATAAATATCTAGCATGGCTTGATAAAATATCTTTGGTGTGTAATGATCACAACATGAGTCATGGCATGAGTCATCCCATGAGTCACCAAGAGCCATGCTCATCTTTTGTCAAGATAACACCTCATTTCCTCCACCCAATTAGTTTAATTCAAAAAGAATCAAAACCTAATTAGATGTCCCCTTTCTAAAAGCTTTCTCGACAAATTACAAGAATTCCCCTCATCCGTATATACATATCCGCATCCGCATTCCGAAGAACACGAATACAAAGAGACGAAACAATCCATCAATATAATACTAGGATCCGGCATAAACAAAAGCCCACTAGTATTATCCGTCTGATTATCATGCGTGCACGAGTGCACGTACATGATCGAAGCCCTGCAATAAAACCATACGGCCTCTACACCTTTTGCTCGGTGCAGGGAAACCCTCTGTGTGGGACTGTAAAGACTCGACACTACGCTGGTAGTGGGTTCAGCCACAAGCCGCAAGCGGTACTAGATGTACGTAACGGCTACCCAGGTATGTGTCGATAAGAAGGCCGATGAGCTAACTTATCCAAACTCCTACTGAGCTTATCTGTGACAATCTTCGTACAGTCCGGTATGTTCGTCTAAGAGTATCGCATATCGGGCCTATGGCCGGTAAACGTTAAACCCCTAATAGCGCAATAAGTCGCGTCGGAGTGTAGCCCAAAACACCCTGAGAAACTACTGGAATACCTACCAGTAAATCTCGCTTGCCTTGGCCAAGGACTTTGTGTAATGGCTTTCCGAACACAGCGCGATATCAACCTCCAATACCGGGAGAGTCGAATCCTATCTAACCGCCACTGCCTCCAAGTGCTTCGGGGTTGCACCCAACTACTACCTATTTGCACGACTCCTTTGAGCCGTGGTAGGGTAGTAATCAAAGTACAGTGGGAACACACGCGAGGCGAAGTAGCAGTGTCAAGTCGACGGACTAAGCTGTACTCATGTCACCTGAGAACTGCTACCCGACGATAGGTATAATACCCACCAAAAGTTCATGACGAGTCTTGTCCAGTATACTTATAACCTAATGAGCACCTACATACTAGCTCCATTACGACGTACTAATGGCTGTGGGACAGACCATCTCCTCTGCTGGGATGAGAAGTGTATACACTAGTCTACTGTGGAGTATCGATGCCCCATCTCGATAATCCTATGACTAGGGACCTGTATAGGATTTGCTTATAGACTACCCAGCCCCCACTAGTATGACTGCCATCACAACGCTGGTTATCAAGCAAAGATCATAAAGGCTCTACCAATATGTATAAGCGATATGCTAAGAAAACACATGCACATTTTGAGGTAGAAAAAAACCAGGTAGCATACTACCATTTCGAGTAAGACTGTTACTATATCCGTGTATATCCCAAGCACCTATTAAGTAATATACAATCCAGTATGAAACAATAATGGCATCTAGGGCATATATCACTAACAATCACTTTCTTAGGCAATTGAGTCAATTATGAGATGTCAAGTACCACACCAGATATTGTTTTTGCACTTGCTGCAATAAGTATATATATTAATCCAATCATGGAGAAACGTTGGAAAGAAGTTATGAACATAAGTGGATGTTCTTAGGATATGGTAACGGCAGCCTTCTTTGGGAGACGGTTATCATTTCAGGCTTCCAAGGTGACCTGGATGACAAAGTGGATGTCTGAATTATAGTTTTCTCTCTTTTGAGGGACAGTATGTTGGACAAGTGGTCCAAGCGGATACTGTGTAAGGAATAGCACAGGATACTGATAAAATTTAGTGGATGATACAGTCTAAGAAATTTGTTGGATTTGGAGTTCATTTATGAACTGGGTCCCATCAGATATCCAGAAAAATTCTAAGACAAGTATTGCTCATATCGGGAGATAGTATTTCTCCGCGAAGTTGAGATACAAAGAGATATAGAAAGAAACATTGGAGCGGATCCACTCACTGAGGCTATTTCTCGAACACAATAGTTTCACAAACGAGCATTGCGAAATTGATTAGTAGAGAAGTTGGGTGATCGATATCACACGAGCTGTGAGTATGTGACACCGCGATAATTAGCCTTAAATGCAAATGAGATATTGTTGGCTATAGTGCCCTCAAGTCAATTATTGAATCGCAGGCATGCGATTGCGATGATTGAGAGAGGACCTATACAGATAGAACAGTCTTACTCAAAATGATAGTATGCTATCTGGTTTGTCTTTATCATCATGTACATGCTTTATGTGGTATAACAGATTACTATTACATGTTGATACAGCCCATAGGATTTTTGTTTGACTGCCAGCATTATGATGGCGATCATATACATGGGAGCTGGGTGGTCTATAAGCACATCCTTAAATGTCCCTTGTCATGGGAGTATCGAGACTGGGCATCGATATTCCAGATAAGACTAGTGTATACTGATAAAGACCCCGACGAGGGGCGGTGGTCAGGTCTCACAAGCCATTGGTGTTAGTTTGTTCACCTAAGATAGTATACGGGTGCCCATTGAGTTATGAGTACACTGGACGGACTCGCCGGGAACATGCTAGTTGGTATTATAGCTATTGTCAGATAGCAGTTCCCAGGTAACATGTGTACAGGTTAGTCTGTCGACCTGAGATCGTCATTTGTCTCGTGTGAGTTCCCACTGTGCTTTGATTACTACCGTACCACGGCTCAAAGGAGTCGTGCAAACAGGTTTTAGTTGGGTACAGTCCCAAGCCACATGGAGGCAGTGAGTGGATCGTCGGGGATTCATCTCTCCCGGTATTGGGGGTTGATGTCGCGTTGTGCACGGGTGGCCATCACCAGAAATCCTTGGCTAAGATAGTCGATAATTACTGATTTGGATCAGTAGTTTCTCAGTTGGTGATGAGTTTCATACCGACACGAAATTTCGCATTATTAGGGGTCTGACTTTATCCACCCCTCAGACTCGATATGCGAAAATCCTAGATGAACAGACCGGACTGGACGGATATTGTCACGGACAGGCTCAGTAGGGGGTTCGGATGAGTTTGCTCGTCGGCCTTCCTTTCGCTCAATACCTGGGTAGTCGTTACGTACAGCTATTGCCGCTGACATGCTTGTGGTTAAACCCACTGCCAACGTATTGATGAGTCTTTAGAGTCCAACACAGAGGGTTTCCCTTCTTCGGGAGAAACGATGTACAAGACGTAAGGTTTTACGGCAGGGTTCGATCATATATGTGCACTTGTGCACGTATCATGATTCGGACGGATAATACTAATGGGCTTTTGTTTAAGCCGGATTCTACTATTATATTGTTGTATTATTTTCGTCTCATTGTATTCGTATTTTGTCGGAATACGGATACGGGTATGTATATACGGATTAGGGGTATTCTTGTAATTTATTACAAGGTGCTTCTAGAAGATGCCGCCTCATTTAGTTTTAACCATTTAGGATTAAATGGTTAATGAGGTGGAGAGGATGAGGTGTTGTTTGCATTTATTGTGACATGGCTCAATTGGTGACTCATGGGGTGACTCATGAGTTACTATTCTAGGATGCTTGATATTTTGTAAGTGTTGTGAGATATTTTCTTGACTTAGATATTTTTGGAGAAATAAGATATTTTGTATGCTTCATAATTACTCACAATACTTAGCCATTTTTTTGGGGCTTGGTTCTTTCTTGAGTTGCTTCACACTCTCATCCTCAAACTTTTTCTTCTACCTCCACCCTTCAAGTCTCATGTGTTGAGAAACCTAGGGTGTTTGGAGACAAATTAATCCATCATTAGATTCTATATCCTCTAGGCTATCTAGTTTAGCGAACTACATACCCTAGTTACCTCGGCTATGATGTTGGAGCTCGAAATACAAATCCTCAGGTGGATCGTCTTCGATGGAGGGAGACTTGAGATCAAGCTTGATCATGGAGGCCTCTAGGAGCTTGGGATGATGGTTAAAGACCGAAGGACACGGATCATTCGGTATAACCATTCTTAACTCTCTGTATGTTTTCTAGCTTAAGGTTAATAGTTAATCCGTAGCATCAGGTTGTTCTATCGCCAGTTTTATAAAAAATTTGTTCCGCAATCGGCCATGGTTTGATGGCCAGTGCGCTGGCATAACCCACCAAATTTTATACATTAAAACAGAGTCGTTACATTCTACCCTCCTTATAAAAATTTCGTCCTCGAAATTTAAAATTATTTAAGGACTAATTTACAAACAAGTAAGGGTATCTTGTACGCATATCATCTTCTCTTTCCCACGTTGATTCTCCTGGTGAATCATTTCTCCACATTACTCGGACCAAGTTTACTTCCTTGTTCCTGAGTGATTTTACTTTTCTATCCAGGATTTCAATGGGTTGCTGCTCACAAGATAAGTCTGTCTGTACAGTGAGCTCGGAGTGATAGAGGATGTGGCTGGGGTCGCTCACATATCTTCGAAGCTGGAATATGTGGAATACATTGTGCACTCTTTCTAATGAGGGTGGAAGTGCCAAACGATATGCCACTTCTCCGACTCGTTCGTGTATGTCGAACGGTGCAATAAATCTCGGACTGAGCTTACCCCTCTTGCCAAATAGAATTACTCCATGATTTGGAGAGATCTTCAAGAACACATGATCTCTCGGTTGGAACTCCAAGTGTCGGCGTTTTGCATCAGCCCAGTGCTTCTGTCGGTCTTGGGCTCATTCTTTCCCTAATCGTGCGAACTACATCCAGAGTTGCTACGATCATCTCTGGTCCAAGGAGTTCTCTATCTCCGATGTTGTCCCAACTTAATGGTGAACGACACTTCCATCCATAGAGAGCTGCAAACGGTGCCATACCAATACTCGCCTGGTAGCCGTTGTTGTATGAAAACTCCACAAGATGTAGGTGATCTTCCCATGATCCTCCGAAGTCTAACATACATGCTCTTAGCATATCTTCAAGAATCTGAATCGTTCGCTCAGACTAACCATCGATTTGTGGATGATAAGCTATGGTGAAGTTCAGACTTGTTCCCATGCTAGCTTGCAGACTCTGCCAAAACTCCGATCGGAATCTGGTGTCACTATCGGAGACAATGCAAACCAGTACTCCATGTAATCTCACGATCTCCTGTATGAATTCATGGGTATCAGAAATAGTACACTATGAAGAGTTAAATCTTACTTAGATTCAGACTTACTTCCATGTACTTCTTTGCTAGTGTCTCAGTATATTAGCCAACTCGAAATGGGATAAAGTGAGCCGATTTTGTGAGTCGATCCAAAATAACCCATATCGTATCGTTACTTTTCGTTCTACGTGGAAGTGAAATCACAAAGTCCATGGTGATTTGTTGCCACTTTCATTCTGGAATAGGTAGTGGTTGAAGTAAACCAGCAATCCAGTGATGTTCAGCTTTTACTTGCTGACATACCAAGCATTTGGTTATGCTTCTGGCTACTTCACGCTTCATTTCATGCCACCAGTAATGTTGAAGCAGATCTTTGTACATCTTTGTACCACCAGGGTGTACTGATTATGGAGAGCTGTGAGCTTCTTTCATCACTTCCCTAATAGAACCTTGTGGTACATACAATCTACGTCCGTATCTCAAAGATCCATTTTCATGGATGATGAAGTCTATTCTAAGTCCACTTTCTACTTGTTCTCTGATCTTTTGCAACATGGTATCACTTGCTTGAGCTGCTTTGATCTAATTGACAATAATAGACTGAACTTGTAAGTTCATCAACTTTGAAGTATTACCTGGTATAACCACTTCTATCTCCATCTTGTGCAAATCTTGCTGAAGCTTCCACTATGCAGTAAGATTCATTGATAGTGGTTGGCAACTAAATGCATCAGGAACTACATTCACCTTCCCTGGATGATATTATAGGCTGATATCGAAGTCCGCCATAAGTTCTAACCATCTTCTCTATCGCATGTTCAATTCTTTCTGAGTAAACACATATTTCAGACTTTTTTGTTCCGTATATATGTCTACCCGTTCTCCAAGAAGATAATGACGCTAAATCTTCAGTGCAAAGATAACGGCTGCCAACTCCAGATTATGCGTTGGATAGTTGCGGTCATGAAGTTTCAGCTGTCTTGATGCATAAGCTACAACTTTTCTATGCTGGTGTAGAACACATCCTAATCCCTTACCAGATGCATTGCAATGCATAATAAATCCTCCTGATTGGTCCGGTATTACGAGAATAGGCGCTGATTTCAATCTTGAATTGAGTTCTACAAAAGCTTGTTCACATGTTTCTGACAACACAAATGCTTCATCTTAACGTGTGAACTTGGTCAGGGGTGTTGCAATCTTCGAAAAGCCTTCTATGAATCTTCGGTAGTATCCCGCTAAGCCCAAGAAATTTCGAATGTCCTTCACTGTCTTTGATGCTGGCCATTCGCTTAGTGCTGATACTTTAGCTGGATCTACAGAGATTCCTTCGCCTGAAACAATATGCCCGAGAAATCCGACTTGATCTAACCAAAATTCGCACTTGCTGTACTTGGCATAGAGTTGATGCTCTCGCAAAGTCTCTAGGACAATCCTCAAATGTTCAGCGTGTTCTTTCCGACTCTTAGAATACACAAGGATGTTGCTGATGAATATGACAACGAACCTGTCTAGGTACTCTCGGAAAACTTGGTTCATCAGATTTATGAATATGGCTGATGCATTGGTCACTCCAAATGGCATCACGAGAAACTCATAATGACAATAGCGAGTCCTGAATGCCATCTTCGGAATATTAGACTCTTTGACCTTCACCTGATGATAACTCGAACGGAGATCTAATTTTGAGAAAACACAACACCCACTTAGCTGATCGAATAGATCGTCGATACGCGGTAGTGGATACTTGTTCTTTATCGTGACTTCGTTCAGAGCTCGGTAATCAATACCCATTCTGTATAAACCTTCCTTCTTCTTCACAAGCAGAACTGAAGATCCCCAACTTGAAGTACTGGAACGAATCCATCCTTTCTTCAGAAGTTCGTCCAGCTGAGTACGGATCTCCTTCAATCCTTCTAAACATAACCGGTACAGTGCTTTTATCACCGGTTGTGCACCAGGTACTAAATCAATACTGAATTCAAAAGCTCAATCGGGAAGAAAACCTGAGATGTCTTCAGGAAATACGTCTTCGAACTCTCAAACTACCTCTGGCTTGTCTTCTTCAGCTTGAAGTGTAGCAACCACTGCCTTCTTCGGTTTAGCTTTGTAAGTGCAAGGCTCCAGTGTACGGTCTCCACTCTTAAAATAAAGGACCGGGTAGTCTAGAATCTCGAACACTACCCTCCTTTGATGACAGTCGATTATAGCGTAGAAAGTTCCTAGCCAGTCCATTCCCAAGACCAAATTGAAGTTCGGTATCTCCAGCACCTTGAAGTCAGCATAAAATTCTCTGCTGCAGACGACCACTGGACACAGGTCGTATCCTAAAATTGCCTTTAGAAATGTCGTTCCCTGAACTGACATTCTAGCTGGATATGAGTGGTTTAATTAGAATCGCATGAGTTCGGACAAACCGTTGCGACATAAAGCAATATGATGCTCCAGTATTGAAGAGTGCTAGTGCAAGAAGTGAGGCTACTAAGATTGTACCAGTGATGACTTGGCTACTGGCTTCAGCTTCTTCCACAGTCATTGTGAAAGCCCGATGCCTAGGTACATTCGTCCTTCCTGGAGGCGCATTCCTCTGTCCGTTCCTCTGTCCTTGAGGTAGGTTACTTTGTGTATGATGGAACTGACGAGGAGGAGGTGCAGTAGGTGGTCCACAAGAAGGTGGACCTGGGAGAGCAAGATGAGGAGTAGGTGCTTGGATAGCTGGCCGCTGCGGATAGGTGATTGCTGGTGTAGGTGCAGGGTTTGGATTGAGTCTATGAGAACAAGATCCAATATCGTGTGCGGATGAGCCACAGACTAAGCAAAGGCGATTAGCACGCCTGCAATCCTTCGCCAGGTGTCCATTCCTTTTGCAATAGAAGCAAAAATATGGACTGGGCCAGTTAAAAGTTGCTCCCGATCTCCTGGATACAAACGATGTCCTGGAAGGGGATCCTCCTACTATCTGAGTAGCATGGCGCTTCATACCGGCAGATTGAGGTCTACCCTTCTTCTTCCCCACTGCCATATATCTTCGGGCAGCCTTCAAAGCTAGGCCATGGGTTGGGAAATCCCCTGTAGCTAGAGCAGCTTGGATCACCTGGTCCAACCCTTGCTGAAATCGTCTAGTCCTAATCTCAGCAGTCGGTATGAGATGTTCCGCGAACCTGTTACGATCTTGTGTTAGCTGTGTAGTATGTGATATTAGAAATTTGAATATTTAAGACATATCTTACCTGCTCAACATGGTGAACTTAGCATCATACTCATCCACAGATTTGCTCCACTTAGAGCCTTGTTGCAAGTGGATGAATTGGTGCTCCCTGTCAAATCGGGCAGTCT
Organism: Agapanthus africanus; assembly: GCA_030015575.1. Lineage (NCBI taxonomy): Eukaryota > Viridiplantae > Streptophyta > Magnoliopsida > Asparagales > Amaryllidaceae > Agapanthus > Agapanthus africanus. The sequence goes on along the minus strand of JASDDO010000022.1, from coordinate 559,320,536 downwards.
CGGGAAAATATTCCGCGTCGAACATCTCGCGAAAAATCCTCCATTCAATCAGCTGGGCAAGACGGCTTTCTTCCGCCTTCCACCATACCCTGGCATTGTTAGTTAGTTGCAGCTTTGCAACTATTACCCAAGCGATCTCTGGCACTTGTGCTGCTGCCAGGTCGTCTTTGATGGACTGAGCCCATTCCTCTGCCTCCAAAGAGCTCTCTTTTCCAGAGAATTGTTTTGGATGCAGTGCCTGGAATTGTTTCACACCGGGTGCCTCAGCTTCTGGGCGGTTCAGGAGTATAGCTGTCTACTGCTGCTGTCCCTCCAAGAGGCTCTTGATCACCTCGAGCAATACCATCTGCTCATTAATAGGAGCTACTACGGTAGGTGTAAGTGGAATATGTGGTGGTGGGGTGTTGCCATTCATGTTGGTGCTCGTGTTGTTCGGGGAATCTATAAACTTGAAAGAAAAATAGGGTTAGGATAGATTCAAGGAATATGAAATGTAAAGAATGTTTAGTTGTTGATTCTTATAACTCTTATGATATATTGCTTAGGTTTCCATGCAGAACTGACCTGCATGGTTGTGTAGGTTTCCATGTAGAACTGACATGCATGGGCCACCAACAAAACCTGTGAAGCCCCGCTTCCCAGTGTACGGGAAATGAGACGTGACGAGGCCCGCGATGTATTTACTCAGAAGTAAATACGTTAAGCGTAAATAAGCAATATAATAAATGTACATAAGAAATTATAAGAGATATAAATAAACAACAACTTTTTATTTATTAAACATTCATTACAATACAACTAGAAAATAAATACAATACTGGAAAGCAAGGCCTAAACAATGGCATATGAACTGAAAGTAAAAGTATGTACAAGTAGAACTAGAGCTCGGGATCCTCAATGAACTGCTCCAAATCTTCCTGGCTGGGCTCGATCTCCTGAGAGTCGGGTCCTCCTGACAGCATTCCAAAGAAAGAAGAGAAATGAATGTCGTCAGCGAACAATCGCTCGGAAAGTCCCAAAAGAGAGATAGATCAAGTAAAAGGAATAGATCTGGTAATTTATCTGTTTTTATTATACAAACGTAGTTGTTTGTAGCTTGGTATAGAATATATCAGTGTATATGAGAGGAGTCCAACTTTCTCTGTGGACTAAGGCATATGGAGTATAAGGCCCCGTCAAAACCCACAGGACAACGGCAACAGATATTCACGTTGGGTGTATTATAGTGACCATCTCATTCCACTTCTAATACATTCTGTATCAGTCTACCCCTTAAAAACCCCGTAATGTATATTGTGTTGTTTTATAGATGTAAGACTTGTCGAGACCATGGTATAAATTGTTCATGTAAACGAACAAGGATATAAACGGATAGTCATGTTGTCGAGTCAATATATATCCATGGTTCGGTCCAATCAAGTCATGTTGATATTTGATAGTATTCTGGTATTCATGTTCAAGTTCCAGTATATATGGATTCATGTTGTATTGGAGTTATATTTGAATTGTATTCATGTATAGATTGTATTCAGATTAGACAGAGACTCTGACTAAGTCAGACACTTAAACAAAATTGGATCCAGAATTAGGTTTTGGAGTTATCGGTAACTGCTGCACATGGACGGCAGGATTTGTGACTTTTTCCAAGCTAATTACCGTTGATAACCCCATTTTAGTTTTCTACCTTAAATAGGCAAGCACCCACTTTCTCCGGCTCCCTGAGGCTCAAGAGAATTAGTTCCACTTAAAACTATATTTACTAAGGTCCTTATTGTAATTTAATATAACTTGATGGGTTTTATAAAAATATTTTTAGTATAATCTCGAAATAATCCTCAAGTATTTATTTATCGTATTTATGGTTTTTCATGGATGTAAATTTTTAAATTGAGGTATTCTAGTGAATAAATACCTAGCTTGAATAATATATGGTATTTTCGTGTAAATTTGACTTGTATGGATTCTTGATGGTATTTTCATGGAAATGTAATTCTTTTCTTTTGTTTGGAAAAACATGAAATTTATTATATATTTAAAATAGATGATTTGATAATATTTATATATAATTATGAAAAATAGAATTTATTTATTAAATAGAAAATCTCGTGTTTTTTAAAAATTGCATTAAAAATTCCATCGAGATCGGATACTCCGTAAGGAGGTCTGCATCTCGCTCTACAAGTCCCGAGGATGTGCGATAACCCGCACCATCCCGATCGAGTCCCCCAAAATAGGTTGTAGAGGCTTAATTGTAAGGAATGTAAATAACACAATTTAAAGAATACGGTTTTTAATGGTTTATGGTATTTTAATGTAAAAGTCGTATTTTTCCCAAAAATATTGTTAAAAAGGAAATCGTGTTATGTCATGATGCATGCTGTGAGTGGTAGGTCATTACCTCATGAGATTTTCCTAAAGGTAGTATGAGCAAAGGTGATAAAAGATGTCATATGTAATGTTATGGTATTTAAATGTAAAAGCTTAATAAAAGTTGTTTTACATAGAGTTTTGAAATGAAACTTGTTTCTAAATATTAGTTAATATTTAACAAGTAAGATGTAATGATATGGTTAAGTGGTTCTTAAGAAAAATGAAATTTTAAAGAGAATAGAATTAAGAGTAAGTATAACTCCTCTTACTGACGTGATTTGAAAAGAGATAGTTTTGATATGTGAAAAGATGAAAAGAGAGGGGACATACTAGATGAAATGAGAGAGGGAGGGTTGAGGAAGGATTTGGAAGCTTCGTCGAGTCGCGGGTCGCCGGAATCGTCTCGAATCGTTGCTGAAACTTGACCTTGGGCTAACTCCACTTGTACTCTTCTTTGACTTGGAAAATTCTGAGGATTTTAAACAATAGATTTCAGAATGGAGAGGGCTAGGGTATGTGGTTGTATTTATAGGGTAGAATTAAGGTTTTGAGAATTAAAATGCATTAAGATTTGGATTAAAAGCTTATTTTTAATTCTCTGTTTAATTGTAGTAAAAACAAACAGAACAGGAGTAGTAAGGGTAGGGCAAAGGACTAGGGTTCAAATTGTGGGAGCAGTCCCGACGGTTCAAACCGGCGGCGCTGGCCTTATTGAAATCTTCGTCGGTCGTTTGGAGTGGGTTGGGGCTTGGATTGGTGCCACGTGTTCCTATCTGTTTATATGACATTTTCCACATGTTTATTTTCAGTGACTTTTCATTTTTACGTGTATTGCACGTGTAAACTTTTTGGCTTCCAAAAAGTTTAAAAGAAAAATCATAAAAATAATATGTGGCTGATGGGATTCGAACACATGGGCTACGTCATAGCAGTGCAAGGGCTTTACCAATGAGATACAAGTGGCTTCTTGTTGTTTTTCAAACAAAATAATACTTAAAGTATAGTCAGGCTTGCAATTACTCCATTCAATTCATTAACTTTAAGAAAATTTTGTACATTAAAACAGAGTCGTTACATTCGCTCTTATATTCCTTGAATTTCTCAAAAGCTTCAGATTTGTATTTCACCAGGAACACATGTCCGAATCTTGAAAGATCATCGGTGAATGTAATGAAATACGAGGAACCATTTCTTGTATGTGTAGACATAGGACCACATACATCACTATGTATCAGTCCCAAGAGTTCAGTAGCTCTTGCTCCGTGTCTCGTAAACGGAGTTTTGGTCATCTTTCCTTTGAGACGGTTCTGATAAGTTTCATAAGATGTAAATTCAAACGGTTCCAAATATGCATCCTTATGCAACTTAGCTAGTCTGGTCGTATTGATATGACCAAGTCTACAGTGCCACAAGAAAGCTTTGTTCATTTCTGAACTTTTCCTCTTGTGTGTGTCATGTATATTTAGAACTGTATTTTGATTTAGAACGTATAAACTATTATACAATATATCAAACCCAATCAACACTTGATTTAGGAAAATGTTCATAATATTTTTCTCTAATGCAAAATTATATCCTTCTTTATCTAATAAAGAAACAGATATTATATTGCACATCATCGACGGTGATATTTGCCGACAGCTTCGACAACAACAATTGCTCCATTCCCTACTCTGAGAGACATATCCCCCTTTCCTAGTTCTCTACTTTTCTGTAACCCTTGTAACAGATTATTGTTGGATATAGTGCCCTCAAGTCAATTATTGTAATCGCAGGCACACGATTGTGATGATTGAGGGAGGACCTATACGGGTACAACAGTCTTACTCGAGATGATAGTATGCTATCTGATTTGTATTTATCATCATGTACATTCATTATGGGGTATTACAAATTACTATTACATGTTGATAGAGCCTATAGAATTCTTGCTTGACTACCAGCATTATGATGGCAATCATACATGTGGGGGCTGGGTAGTCCATAAGCACATCCTTAAATGTCCCTGGTCATGAGAGTATCGAGACTGGGCATCGATATTCTTGAGTAGACTGTGCTGGGTTCCCTAATGTCGCCGCTGGGTTTCAGGAGGCATCGACCATGCCGTTTTAAAAAATTTGGCGCACTAGAGAACTCAAACCTAGAATCTTAACTAGAGAATTAGACGGACAAGCATGTAAACATCTTTACATCTAAGTGAACAAGGAATACAACCTTTGTAGACCGGTCATTCACTTCAATAGCTCCGTGTAGTAGTCCATTCGCTCCAAGTAGTGAACTCCCGGACTCTAGAAAGGCTCCACAAGATGAACGGAACAAGCTTGCTTTAAGTCTTCGAGGCCGAAGATGATCTACGTCGAGGAGACACTAACTCAAGCTACCTCTTCAATAAGTGATGAACTTGGTGAGGAAACAACCCAATCTAAATGGCTAGTAGAGAAGAGGTTGATGAAGTAGGAATTTTGCTCACTTTAGAAATAATTTTCTCACTATTTTTCTTCACCTCCCAAAAAGCTAGAAAGCTTGAGGAAGGAGATGAAGAAACCTCTCATGGAATGAAGCAAGTGAAGAATGAATCAAGTTCTGAGAATAGCAACCATGGGTGAGTTAATATCATATACTAACTCATGTAGAGACTAAACCATGGCTAAACAATAATGGTTGGGTTAATAAATATCTTCAAGTAAAACAAAATTAGTGGACTTGGTCAATGGTTCCACAAGCTTCTATAAGCTTCAACCATGTGAAAATTTCCAACTAATTTGATTTACTTTAAATAATCAAAACCTTACATTATTATAAGCATAGTGTGAGTCTCATACACCCATGTAGCATGTGGCATCAAGCTTGACACAAAAGATGTACATTAATATATATCACATATATACTAAGTGTACACTAGTGAGAAAAAGAAATCTTAACTGAGTTAATATTAGTTAATGTAAGTTAATATATCAAATATATAATTATATATTAAATTATTAAATCAATACTTGATTTAATAATCCGGCTATATCACATAAAACCGACTAATATTAAATGTATCAACTTATCGAATCAACACTTAATTCGACAGCCCGACTATATTACATATAACCGTCCGATATCACATATCGCGAGAATAGAATACGGTATCACATACGTGTATTAATCTCGGTCCCGCACATATCACATATGTACTCCTACTTCGTTTCGCCTGAGCCAAGAAACCTCTGTGTATGATTCTAAAGACTCGTCAATACGCCGGCAGTAGGTGGTGATCATATCAGTCACCTACAAGCCGCAAGCGGTCTGTTAAACGTAACGGCCACCTGGTATTGAGCGATCAGAAGATCAACAAGCAATCCTGCTCATACTCCTGCAAATTCAATCAGTAACATTACCGCACAGTCCGGTCTCTTCGTCTTATATGTCTCATATCACAGCCTGGGGTGGTATAACGTCAAACCCCAATAGCCTGATAAGTCATGCCGATGTGAGGCTCATGACGGTTCGAGAAACTATTGATAACACTTACCAGTAGATCTCAGCAACCCTGACCAGGGATTTCCTGTTATGGCCAATCAAGCATAGCGCAACATCAACCCCCAATACCGGAGAGACGAAATCCCCTCCTATCGCTCATTGCCTCCATGTGACTCGGGACTGTACCCAAAAACCACCGTTTTGCACGATCTCTTGAACGTGGTAAGGTGGAAATCAAAGCACAGTAGGAATCACACAAGACTCTATGACGATCTCGGGTCGACAGACTAACCTGTACCAGTGTCACCAGAGAACTGCTATCTGACGATAGGTATAATACCATCTAGGAGTTCTCGGTGAGTCCGTTCAGTATACCCAGTCTCCACTAAGCACCCGTATACCATCTCTGATGTCAAACACCAATGGATATGGGATCATCCATCGCCCATCATATAGGTCGAGAAGCGTATACGCTAGTTTACTCTGGAATATCGATGCCCCGTCTCGATACTCCCACGACTTGAAACAATTGAAGGATGTACTTGCCGACTACCTCTGCCTCACTAGTATGATCTGCATCATAATCCTGGTAGTCAAGTACTCATCCTAAGGGCTTTATCAACATGTAATAGAGAGACAATAAGTGTACATGTTAAGATAAAGAGCAACCAGATATCATACTATATACTATCATGTCGAGCAAGAAAGTCCTCCTTATATATGTCTAAGCATCCACTATTATATACATCACATGTATAATAATGGCCTCTAGGGCATACATATAACTAACAATGTCCCACTTGTACTAAGGCCATTTGTTGTAGTATCTCATACTCAATGCCCCATAAAAGTCTCTCTAGGGAAAGGCCTCTGTGAGTGGATCCGCCGTGTTATTCTTTGCATCTACTCTCCTTACCTCGATTCCTTGGAGATCAACCATCTCCCTGATCAGGAGATACTGTCCTCAGAATATGTCTGGATCGCTGATGGGACCGGCGTTCTTAGGCCAAAGCCACAACTCCATTGTTGTCTCAATAACAATTATTGGACACTCAATGGTAGGAACCATGTTCATCTCATGAACAAGAATTATCCAGTCATCTACTTTGGTAGCATCGTTGGTAGGGATGTATTCAGCCTTTATCGTCTAGATTGCCATGGTATATAGCTTGGAACACTTCCAACATACCGTCCCTCCACTGAGGGTAAAGACAAAGCCCGTGACTGACTTTCAATAGACTTTATCACTCTGAGAGATGGAATTGGTAAAGGACTCCCACTGGAGTTTACCTTTACCAAACACCAAGAACATTTCTTTAGTGCTTCTCAAGTACTTAAGAATGTCCTTCGCAGCTGTCCAGTGATTCTCCCAAAATCCGATTGATTCCTGATCACTACACCTAGTGAGTTAGCTACATCTGGTCTGGTACATAACATCGCATACATGATAGAGCCTAGTGCCGAAGCATGAGGTATCCCTTGCACGCGAGCTATCTCCAAATCAGTCTTGGAAGACATCTATTTGGAGAAAGCGATTCCTGAGTAAGTGGGCGAACCACCACACTTAGAATCATCCATACTAAACCCCTTTAGTACGGTGTTAATGTATCTGGATTTGGGACACTCCCAACATCCACTTAGATCTATCACCATAGATCACAATCAACAAGATGTAGTAGGTATCATCCAGATCTTCCATGAAGAATCCTCATGATAAGAGGAGCTTGACCGAGTGTAGCATAGGAAACCATTTCCTATCAAGAGTATGTCATCTACGTACAATACGTGGAAGACAACCTTACTAAAACCTTCTTGTATATACAAGGTTCATCTACCCATTTTGATGAAGTCAAACACTTTGACTGCCATATCAAAACAGATGTTCCAACTCCGCGATGCGTGCTTTAATCCTGGTGGACTTAAGCATAGCCACCGGAGAAAAGGTTTCATCATAAACCACACCTGGTTATTGACGATAGCCTTTTACTACAAGTCTAGCATTGAAAGTCTCAACTTTTCCATCTACACCAAGAATCTTCTCAAGATCCATTTTCTCCCAATGGGTTTTACCCCTTCAAGTGCAACATTCAAAGTCATACTTTGTTGGTGTACATGGATTCCATCTTTGATTGCATAGCATCCAGCCATTTCATAGAGTCCCCACTCATGATGGCCTGCCTGAACCTAGTTGGGTCATCATCTACCATGATGCAATCCTCGCTCCCACCGTCACCGAGGAAACCGTAGTATCTCTCAGGTGGATGAGGAACCCTACCAGATTCGCGGAGAGGCTGAGGTTCGTTGGGGACTATTGAATCCTTTGGTTTCACCAAATCATCAGCTGTTAGTTTTTCCAGCTGGAACTCCTTCTAGTTCTACCGCATGACCACAAATTTCTTCATAAGAAATTCCTTTTCTAAAAATGTGGCATGCTGAGAAACAAAACACCTTTTGCTCCTCAGTGTAGTAGAAGATATTCCCTCCCAAATGTTTTGGATATCCAACAAACCTACAGAACTGACCTTGCCTCGAGTTTGTCCAGATTTTGCTTTTCAACATAGGCCGGACAACCCCATATCTTAACTCGTTTAAGACATGGTCTCTTCCTATTCCATATCTCATATGGAGTGGTAGAAACTGATTTGGATGGAACCCCATTCAATAGTTATGCAGCTTCTCAAGTGCATAACTCCAAAAGGAAACAGGAAACTCAGCAGTACTCATCATAGAGCGCACCATATCTCATAGGGTGTGATACCTCCGCTCCGATACACCGTTGTGCTGTGGTGTATACGAAGGAGTAAGCTGAAAGAGAATCTCATTCTCCTTTTAGAGACTCCAGGAACTCCATGCGCAAGTATTCGCCTCCTCGATCACATCGTAGGACTTAATACTTGTACCCATCTGGTTCTTAACTTCAAGCTTATATTCCTTGAATTTCTCAAAAGTTTCAGACTCGTGTTTCAACAGGAACATATGTCCGAATCTTGAGAGATGATTAGTGAATATAATGAAGTACGAAGAACCAAGCCTGGCATTTATAGACATAGGACCATATACATCATCATGTATGCGTCCCAAGAGTTCAATAACTTTTTCTCTGTTTCCAGTAAACGGAGTGTTGGTCATTTCACCTTTGAGACAAGACTGGCAAGTATCATAAGATGAAAATTCGAACAGATTCTAATATTCTTGCTTATGTAACTTAGCTAGTCGTGTCGCATTGATATGACCTAGTCTACAATGCCACAAGAAGGATTTGTTCATTTATGAACTACTCCTCTTGTGTGTGTTCTAGATACTTTAAACTGTGGTTTGATTTAGAACGTATATGCCATTACATAACGTGCCTGATCCAATCAACTCTTGATTCAGGAAAATGTTCACAGCATTATCCTGTAATACAAAATTATATCCTTCTTTAACTTAATAAAGAAACTGATGTAATGATGTATATCAGGTTCGGTATGTAATAACATTCGTTCAGAATCAATGTATTTACCATTTGGTAATACAAGATGATATTTTCCAACTGACTTGGCTGCAACAATTGCACCATTCTCTAACACTTAGAGACATATCACCCAATCCCAGTTCTCTACCTTTCTGTAGCCCATGTAACATATTATATGCGGGATCCTGATCCGGTATCTCATACCTAGGACATAGAGGATACTGAGAAATAGTTCTCGGTAATGAACACACCGGAAGAATATGCATCAACATGCTTATTCCTCGATTGGGTCGCGTGGAAATCCGGATATTCCCCTATTTCCTGCTCGGACTTATAACAATTATAAGATAGAGCGGAACCAACGTTCCCCAGCACAGTATAATAAGCAAGTTCGGTCAATGCATCCATATCATTATCTTGATTGAGGCATGTTACGGTCGCTACCGGGAGAGAGAGAGAAGAAAGCACTCAGCGTATGCTCTTGCTAGATCAGATTGGTTATTATTTTATCTAATCAGGATGGCTCCTACTGTTTTTATCAAATCTTCCATCAAACCCTAAAAGGTAAAACTAGCCGGAATTAATTACACCCTACAAGTTTGCCAATCTTTCGGCCAGACCAGTGTCGGTACTTTGAGGGAGGTTGCCCGTGCTTTCGCACGGACCTAATTAAAATAAACCTCATTTTCCAAGGGACGTAACCCCGTTAACACTTTTTTAGACACCTACTTGATCGGCTAATTGTAATGTGTAAAACTCTCCCAGGAGTAACTCTTACTCGCAGTGGGTATCGGGATCCAACTATCTCATAGAAGGTATGCAATCTCATTGCAAATTTCAGCACTTGAAATTCCCGATAATATTCTGCTCTAAGCATCCTATGACCTTAACGAAAGCCAACAAACCATAGTCAGCTAGTCAAGTTCAACCCGTACATTTCATGATTGAATTAAACCCACCCGCACGACTCTTGACGAAAGCCAACAAAGTCGCACGACTACCCTAATCCAATCGCATCACATGCTTTAGCAGATAAGCACTAGTTAGCTACCGCACACTACGCCTTGACGAAAGCCAACAAACGTAGCATGAATACTAAATACTACTTATCCGAAATGAAGGAGGGCTACGACAGGTTTTTAAGAAATCCCTTTGCGTAATGAACTTGATATCGTTGTAGAATCGAGTGATTTTGAAAAGGAGTGTTTTTGAGGCTTTTGCTAGTTTTGCTAAAGAGGTCACTCCCGGTGAAGTGATCTCGTCTCTTTCCTCATCGAATGTGGTGTTGGATATTTCACAAATACCACTATGCAAAACATGAACTAAAAAAGCAACCAAAAGACAACACCGAGTAGGTTGTAGCATCTGTTAGTTTCACTAAAGAGGTCACTCCTGGTGAAGGGATCTCGGCTCTTTCCTTATCGAATAAGGTGCTGGATATTCTACAAGGAAAACCGCTATGAAAAGCAAGAACTAGAGCGACCATTTTTTAAAACAAGATTCCATAACATCTTTAGCTTTCCTTTATTTCATTAATCACATTAATGAAGTCCCATCAATTATGCTTCCTAAGCATCACAGAAGAAACGAAAGCAACAATATTTATTATATATCATATATATAATATAAGCATTCGGCTCAACATATCAAGTGATCACATCACAGAATATCAGCAGCAGAAGAACACATATGAAATATTGGATATACTAGGAATTCCGTGTTTTAAATTAAGCCAGTAAAAAACGCGGATTCCACGGTCATGATGAATAGCCAAACCCACATCCCTAGACCCCTACGAGAGCGGCAAGCAACCCTCCCAATTCTAGAGTTAGGAGACCCGGTCTCAACTCCTCGAGATGGTCTCCCACTGGACCCTAGAACCCGGTTACTTGTGCTCTCCTCCTTGGGTCTATCCTAATGCGGAAAAGTAAATAATATACATCAATGGTGACATCATCCTCAACCCGGAAGTGCCTCAATAAAAGAATATCACATACAAGTTTTTACATGAATGAAAATGAAAAAATCTCATCTCACATAAAAAAAACCGGCTATTAAAAACACGATGATCCAATATAACATATCACAGCAACACATAACATCATATATCATCAACATAAGTAAATATGTGTATCCCAATTGTCGTTGACATATAGTAACGAAACCGGTGATACACCACATATTACACTTACGGTCGCAGAAAAGAAAGTGAAAAACTACAACAATTGGAATCCGCAACCACCTTAGACATCATAAACCCAATGTATCACATACTTTGGATTTCATGCCTAACCAAATGAATTCCTTAGAAATCACATGCCTAACAATTATAAACCCCGCATTTTAGTCTCGATATTGAAAACACTTTTCAATAACCAGTCAGGTAATTCAACAAGATTCCCGATAACCTGATCGAATGCTCGTCGGAAACTTTGGTAGACGGCCGCACCCCCGATGCCGTCGACGAAGTGCACTTAGTCGGAACACCGCGGCCGTGAGCACCCGAACGGATACTTTTGGCGATGGGGTTCTCCTACAGTCACTTTGTCGGGGCTATGGGTGTGGCTATCTAGTAAGATTACCCAGCGTGTATCTGCGTATCCTACGTGATTGCGACGGACTTTTGATCAACATCAAAATCTCGTGGCAACCGATCAAATGAGACTGAATTGCTAGATTTATAAAATTCAAATTAGCTTTCACAAAACTAAATATTGTGGACTCCAAGTATTGTATCACAATCACATATAGCTAGATGATGTTAAACTTTTCGATCGAATCAACAAACACCCAAAATTTCCCAAAGAGCTCAACACTTGAGCGGAGTTTAAAAAAATACCCAGAACATGCTACAGCACCTATGGACCAACCGTAGAAGGGTCAACCCTTGCCTCACCTATGATGCCGCGGAACTACCACAAACCCTGGAGTTTAGTGGCAGTTCTGGCGGTCACAGAATCGAGTTAGGGTTTCGTTCTTCTAGAGGGTCCACAGAATCACCTGCATGATTTTCTAGAGATCTTAAACTTGGAAAAAATCCAACTCTTGGAAAATTTCCAGCGAGGGAAAAAATGAGTTATTGATATCCGTTTGAACTTTTTAACGTTGTCTAAAGAATCCGAAATGATGTTAGAATTACGACTACGAAGCACTCCAAATTGCCTTTACATAAAGATAACATCCCATGCACTTTCTGTAAAAACAAGCAACACCTGAAACACTAAACCCAGAGACCAGAACACTAAACCAAGACAAACCCAAAACAACATCATTGGGCCGGCCAGGCCGGTTTATATATGCATATCACCGGGTCAAATCCGGCGAAATGGGTTCGTGTTTGTCCAGTGTTCATGTTACATCTCATATAACATTCAGCAGTTGCTTAAAAAAAATTTGAGGCCTTTAAAAAATCGACAGAAACTAGGTTTTTGTTTCGAGTGTTTCGGAGTTGTTTCGGTTTCGTAATTCTACAAATATCGTCTAATTCTCTAACTTGGCTCCTATACCACTGCTGGGTTCCCTAGTGTCGCCGCTGGGTTTCGGGAGACATCGACCATGCCGTTTTAAAAAATTTGGCGCACTAAAGAACCCAAACCTAGAATCTTAACTAGAGAATTAGACGAACAAGCATGTAAACATCTTTACATCTAAGTGAACAAGGAATATAACCTTTGTAGACCGGTCATTCACTTCAATAGCTCCGTGTAGTAGTCCCTTCGCTCCAAGTAGTGAACTCCCGGACTCTAGAAAGGCTCCACAAGATGAACGGAACAAGCTTGCTTGAATTCTTCGAGGCCGAAGATGATCTACGTCGAGAAGACACTAACTCAAACTACCTCTTCACTAAGTGATAAGCTTGGTGAGGAAACAACCCAATCTAAATGGCTAGTAGATAAGGGGTTGATGAAGTAGGAATTTTTCTCACTTTAGAAATAATTTTCTCACTGTTTTTCTTCACCTCCCAAAAAGCTAGAAAGCTTGAGGAAGGAGATGAAGAAAGCTCTCATGGAATGAAGCAAGTGAAGAATGAATCAAGTTGTGAGAATAAAAACCATAGGTGAGTTAATATCATATACTAACTCAAGTAGAGACTAAACCATGGCTAAACAATAATGGTTGGGTTAATAAATATCTTCAAGTAAAATAAAATTAGTGGACTTGGTCAATGGTTCCACAAGTTTCTACAAGCTTCAACCATGTGACAATTTCCAACTAATTTGATTTACTTTAAATAAATAAAACCTTAAATTATTATAAGCATGGTGTGAGTCTCATACACCCATGTAGCATGTGGCATCAAGCATGACACAAAAGATGTACATTAATATATATCATATATATACTAAGTGTACAATGGTGAGAAAAAGAAATCTTAAGTGAGCTAATATTAGTTAATATAAGTTAATATATCAAATTTATAATTATACATTAAATTATTAAATCAATACTTGATTTAATAATCCGGCTATATCACATACAACCGACTAATATCAAATGTATCAACTTTTCGAATCAACACTTGATTCCACAGCCCGGCTATATCACATATAACCGTCCGATATCATATATCGCGAGAATAGAATACGGTATCACATACGCGTATTAATCTCGGTCCCGCATATATCACATATGTGCTCCTACTTCATTTCTCCTGAGCCAGGAAACCTCTGTGTAGGACTCTAAAGACTCGTCAATACGCCGGCAGTAGGTGGTGATCATATCAGTCACCCACAAGTCGCAAGCGGTCTGCTAAACGTAACGGCCATACGGGTATTGAGCGATCAGAAGATCAACAAGAAAGCATGCTCATACTCTTGCGAATCTAATCAGTAACACTACCGTACAGTCCGGTCTCTTCGTTTGATATGTCGCATATCACAGCCTGGGATGGTATAACGTCAGACCCCAATAGCCTGATAAGTTATGCTGATGTGAGGCTCATAACGGTTCAAGAAACTACTGATAAAACTTACCAGTAGATCTCAGCAACCCTGGCCAGGGATTTCCTGTTATGGCCAATCAAGCATAGTGCAACATCAACCCCCAATACCGGGAGAGACGAAATCCCCTCCTATCGCTTATTGCATCCATATGACTCGGGACTGTAACCAAAAACCACCGTTTTGCACGATCTCTTGAACGTAGTAAGGTGAAAATCAAAGCACAGTGGAAATCACACAAGACTCTATGACGATCTCGGATCGACAGACTAACCTGTACCAGTGTCACCAGAGAACTGCTATCTGACGATAGGTATAATACCATCTAGGAGTTCTCGGCGAGTCTGTTCAGTGTACCCAGTCTCCACTGAGCACCCGTATACCGTCTCTGATGTCAAACACCAATGGATATGGGATCATCCATCGCCTATCATATGGATCGAGAAGCGTATACGCTAGTCTACTCTGCAATATCGATGCCCCGTCTCGATACTCCCACGACTAAAACAATTGAAGGATGTACTTACCGACTACCTTTGCCCCACTAGTATGATCTGCATCATAATCCTGGTAGTCAAGTACTCATCCTAAGGGTTTTATCAACATGCAATAGAGAGACAATAAGTGTACCTGTTAGGATAAAGAGCAACCAGATAGAATACTATCATATCGAGCAAGAAAGTCCTCCCTATATATGTCCAAGCATCCACTATAATATACATCACATGTATAATAAAGGCCTCTAGGGCATACATATAACTAACAGACTGGTGTATGCGTTTCTAGTCCCCGACGAGGGGCGATGGTTGGTCCCACAGCCATTGGTCTTTCCCACCTAAGATCGTATACAGGTGCTCCCTGAGGGTGATTACACTGGACGGACTCGCCGGGAACATGCTAGATGGTATTATACCTATTGTCAGATAGTAGTTCTTAGGTGACATGAGTACAGGTTAATCCTTCGACCTGAGATCATCATTTGTCTCGTGTGAGTTCCTACTGTGCTTTGATTACTACCCTACCACAGCTCAAAAGAGTCGTGCAAACAGGTTTTA
The DNA here is from genome assembly GCA_030015575.1 of Agapanthus africanus. Lineage (NCBI taxonomy): Eukaryota > Viridiplantae > Streptophyta > Magnoliopsida > Asparagales > Amaryllidaceae > Agapanthus > Agapanthus africanus. The sequence continues at coordinate 559,305,252 of JASDDO010000022.1, read as the reverse complement.
GTTGGTTACAGTCCCGAGCCACATAGAGGCAGTGAGCGGATCATCGTGGATTCGTCTCTCCGGGTATTGGGGGTTGATGTCGCGTTGTGCATGAGTGGCCATCACCAGAAATCCTTGGCTAAGGTGGACGAGAATTACTAATTTGGATCAGTAGTTTCTCAGTGGGTGATGGGCTTCACACAGACATGCAATATCGCGTTATTAGGGGTCTGACTTTATCCACCCCTAGACTGGATATGCGATACTCTTAGACGAAGAGACCGGACTATACGGAGATTGTCACAGATAGGCTCAGTAGGGATCCGGATAAGTTTGCTCGTCGGCCTTCCTTTTCGACAGGTACCTGGGTAGCCGTTACATATAGCTAGTGCCGCTGACGTGCTTGTCGTTATGGATTTATCCAGTAACTCACTGCCGGCGTACTGTCGAGTCTTTAGAGTCCCACACAGAGGGTTTCCCTGGTTCAGGCGAAATGATGTAGTAGCCGTATTTTGATACGTGCAGGGTTCTGATTGAATGATTGTACTAGTTACCCGGACTTTCGATCGGACAGTTGATAATACTAGCCAGCTTAGAATTGAGCCAGATTATTAAATCATGTATTGATTTAATAATTTACATATATATATATTTCGATATGTATATTCTAGTATTATGTTCTTTGTGTTATTATATCTCTTTGGGTATTCGTATTTTGATACGAATATGGGTATGTATATACAGGTGAGTGTATTCCGTGTTTATACTGAAAACATTCTAGAAGGTGGACACCTCATTTTGGTTTATCCATTTATTAATTTAAATGGAATTGAAGTGTAAAGGTAGTGAAGAGAGAATGATGAGAACCATGCTTGAATAGTGTTGACAAATGAATTGAAAATTCATTTGTGCAAACTATTCAAGTATGGTTTCTTTATTTTATTTGGAAAATGGTTTTTACAAAACCATTCTTCATATCATACTCTCATTTTTGGATGTTGGATGAACACTTGGTTGTTTTTTGATGAAGACTCTCACCATTTTGCCTCATCTCTCCTCACTAGCCTTTCTTGAGCTTCTCCTTCTTCTTCTTGATCTTCCACCCTACCATCTCATGAGTTGAGAATAAAGAGTGGAAGAGAGATAGATATACACTTAGAACAACTCACTACATCCCTAGACACTCTAGATTAGCAACCTAGAGTCCTTATTTGCTCCACTAGATTTTTAATGTGGAGCTAGAGCCATGAACCACAACTCTCGGCTGGATCATCTTCGACGGAGGAAGACTGGCGGCCAAGCTCGATCAACGAAACCTCAAGGAGCTAAGGAAGAGAGTAGAAGACCGAAGAACGTGGATCTTTTGGTATAACACTTCTATCCCAATAGTTAACCTCTTTGTAGCTTGCTAGTTTCATGTTTGGTTTCGATTCTAGCTAGTTGTTTCTAGCGCCAAGTTTTTAAACACCAAAATTTTTCGTTCCGCAACAGCCGCGGTCGACGGCCAGGGCGCTAGGAACCCCAACATGGTATCAGAGCCACCCAAACATTAAAAACTAGTAGTAGACGATGCATTGGTTTCAAAACCGAAAAATTCCGATTTCAAATCCCATTCTCTGTTCTGAAATTTTTTTGGTCTCTGAAATTTTTTTAAATAAGTGCAGAGACTTAGTCTAGACATGTATATGACACACGATGAAAACGAGACGAATCCACTCAAATTTGGTCGGCAAAAACCCAAAAATTCCCGTTTCTGCCTTTTTACTATTCACTGCTGGGCCCCATTTTCATCCAATGTCTTGGGTTTTGTAAATTGGTGTTTTTGGTCATGTTTGTTTTCCCCAGATTTCACTTAGTGTTGTCTTTTCTTTGGGGGAAACTTCGAAAGTTTCAAAACTTGAAATTTTGCATCATTGATATCCGTGATGTGGTGTATGTGTTTTTCAAACGTCGTCTATTTGCTATATGTCATTTAAACGGGGTTGCACATACTTGCTTATACTGTTATGATGTTGATATCTACGATGGAATGTTCGGATTGTCATGTGGGATAGCCTCTTGTGCAATGGTAGTTGTACAGTTTTGATTCATTTGTATATTCATTATTGCAAGGTGAGCGTTCGACTTGTGGACTGCCGTTACCGTCAATTTGTATATTCATTTATTGGAGCACGGCCGGGTTGAGGTCGATGTCAACTTTGTATAAATGTTTTTCTTTTCTATACTAGGATTACCCTGCGGTGGAGTGCTCGAGTAGCCGGGTTCTAGAGGGCAACGGGCCCGCATCTCATGGCGTTGAGAGGGAGAGGGCCTTACTCTAGAATTGGCAGGCTATTTGCCACACTCGTAAGGGGTATATCATGATCCACGGAGGGTTGCTAAAGTTACCGGATTCCGTAAATTGCTGGGTGGCCCATTCACTTTGTTGATTGGAGTTGCTTCACTTTTGGGATTGACGGATAACTTTCCGCACTCGTAGGGGTCTTGGTTATACATTGTACAGGCTATCCATACGACTGGGGAACGTCGGGTCTCATTTGTGGCTCAAATGAAACCCGGGGCTCCTATATTATCCATTATTCTGTGTTGCTTATCGCTTTTCTGTGATGTTGCATATATCATGCCTGGGTCGAATGTTAGTTAAGTAACATAACGGTGCATGACGGGGCGCCGTGGCGAATGCGGATGGCATATACGTACATTGTATTTTCATTCTTTTCTGGTGTGATAGGGATTAATTGATGGGACCGTATTAATTTTGATTAATGCAAGGAAAATAAACCTAAAAGATGTTGTTGGAACAAATTTCAAAAAACTTTAGTTGTATTCTTTTACATTCCATAGTGGTGTTCGTTCAGGAACATCCAGCACCTCATTCTTGGAGGCAAGAGCCTAGATCCCCTCACGAGTAGTGACCTCTTGAGCAAAAGTTTATGATACTATAGAATACTCGGTTTTCTTCAAAACCACTAGTTTTCAAAAGCGGAGCCTAAACCACCCCTTTCAAAACTACTCCGTTCCTTCAACGGTATTAAGTTCATTATGTTAAAGGTTCTCGCCAAAAACTAGCCGCAACCCTCCGTCATTTCCTACGATTAGTACTTAGTATTCGTGCTACGTTTGTTGACTCCGTCAAGGCGTAGTGTACGGTAGCTAAGTGGTGCTTGTTTGTATCATTAGATGTGATTGGTTAGGACACCGATGTAACCATGTTGACTCCATCAAAGGTTATGCGGCTGGGTTTAATGCAATCAAGATAATGACGGGTTGACTTGACTAGGACTCTTTGATTTTTTGACTCTGTCAAAATCACTAGGGTCCTAGGGGCAAAAACCACATCGGGAGTTTCAAATATACAGGAAACTTGCTAGTGTTGCATACCTTCTGGAGTGTGGTGACTAGAGTGGCTTCCATATAGTTTATCACGCAATAATAGTTGGATCCCGATCCCCTTGATGAGTGGGATTACTGATTAATCATCTTCGTGTGTAGTAAAATGTTTCACAACCAAAGAAATTTATACCGCAATCAATTAACGGTGTCGATGTAGCGCGTTAATGAATACGGATCGTCCACTGAGATGTGTGTTTTGATCGATCTTGTTTTAGATGAGTCGAAATGAAAGTGAAAAAGAAATTGCAAGAAAATTGATTCAAGATTTGTGAGTTTTAATTTCAAGAAACATAAAGAAAATAAAGATCTAGAATCAAGAATCAAGAAATGTCCCGATCAATTTAGTTATCAAGATTTGTAGAATAGCTTGTAGGATCCGATTGAGTTAATAGCTAATGATGAATCTAATAATTTCTAATCTTATCTATTGATAATTTGTAACTAGATTGATGATTATGAATGAAGATTAGGGATCAATTGAAGAAACTAGGGTTTCTCCTTCACTATCCCTTGTCTTTTCAATCATAATCATTCGGATCTAGCCTCTAGCAAAGAAAATCATCGAATGTTAGATCCCTAATTTGCAACGAAATAATCAAGAAGTTATCTCGCTCTAAATTAGGTCAACAACGATTCATTCTGCTAAGGTTCACAAATCTCATAAGAATTAAGAATTAGTATTAAGATTTGATCATCTTTAGATCCATGAATTCTTTCGGATCCTCCACAAGCAGAGATTTCACTCACACATCATGAAAATTAATGAATCAAGAATCAAGAAGTTTCATAACGCAAGAATGTAAAGAAAGCAAGAATTACAATTATCACCTTTATTAAATCGACGACTAATTACACATTCCCTCAATTCGAGGTTACAAGATATTGCTCTCGATCGCTCCTTTTGAAGAGGTAACTAGATCCGTCGAAGTTCGCTCCGCTCGATCTCCGTGAGACTTGGATCGTCGTGGATCTCGCGCTCTTGATGAAGATTGGCTTCGCGGATAAAGGATCGATGGTTTCTTGCTTGATTTGCTTCTCAAAATGATCATGATTTGGCTTTGGAATTGGATTTGGGCTAGGGTTTTGGTATCATGTTGTGTCACTCAACTTGAATTTGAATTGTGGTTCTCAATTTTCCCCCCAAAATGAACAACCTCCACCCTAGATATAGATCTACCTTTATAAATTCAAATTCAAAATTCCTTCTAAAGCTAGGTTGTCAGAGAGAGCTTTCTAGAATGAGTTTGTTAGAGGGAATATTCTGGAATGAGGTTGTTACAAGGAGCCTTTTAGAAGAAGTTTGTTAGAGGGAATATTCTAGAATGAGGTTGTTACAAGGAGCCTTCTAGATGAAATTTCTTATGCAGAGCCTTCTGGAAGAAGCCACGTGGTAATTGAGAGTCTTCTGGAAGCTAGGGTTATTACAGGGAATATTCCAGAGGATTTTAGAGCGCCAAGGAGCTAACCAGGCCACGGAACCGCGGCGAATCGGCCAACTCGGCCGCGGATCCGTGGCCTTATAGTGAGGTCTCTGTATAATAATTTCAGGGTTGTTTTTTGTTGGTCTTGGGATCTTTATCTGACGCCTGGAATATTATATTTCTTTCTTGTTTGCTGCCAGATCTCAAGTCTTGGACTTGCTGCATTTTGTCGGCACTTTTGTGATTCCGGCTCTTTGACCTGAAGGATTTCCTGCACACAATCTTGATACAAGTGTTGAGATATACAAAATCATGCGTGTAGTAATAAACACTCAATTTCCTTCTAGAATGTCGATTATAACTATAACACGTGTTATTTGGTATTTTATAGATGAATTCGTAATCCGTGTTATTTTTACAATAAACACCCTTATATGATTGATAGGAGTAGGAAAATTGACGGGTTGAGAATGCAATATTTATGACTGATCAAATTCCCCCAAACTTAATTTTGGTCGTCTCGAGCAAACATCTTTTATTTAAGAGAAGGAGAAAATAAAGAAAAAGAAAAACTAACTAGCACACTTTCATAGGCAACACGATTGCACTGAGCACGTGCAACAAGCCTTTAAACCTCTAGGTGTCCCTAGTAGGGGGAGTGTTGTCTCCTGAGGGTTTTCAGCGGATTACACCCACAAAATCCAATAATAAAAGGAAGACTGTGAAATTTACATATAAAGATAAGAACTGTAAAAGAAAGACTTTGAAAATCAGAGTTTCCAACTAATACTAGCTTTTCGGTTGTCATGAGCCCTATCTTAATAGTCATGAAAAGATGTTAGAAATCACATCATCCCTTAATAAAACATCGTCTTTATTCTTCATTCCTACCTTTCTTCCAAACACCAATCATATACCCCTACGTGTGTGTAAAAGACATCCCTACACTTGGAGAATTCAATTCAAGCAATCATACTCTTGTCCATCTACCTCAGTACTTTTTAATCGGTGAATATTTAGATGGAATTACTCACACATTTTTCATGCGACCGTTAATATTTCTTGAGGTACTAACCAACCGATTACTCAACATGCTTGCTTAATAGGTGTATTTAATATTTTTCTCGTCTTGCAACACCTAAGGCTTAGCAGTGACTCCCAAACCAGTTGGTCTAAGGCACTAGGTGATGAAGCACCCTTGCAATATTTTTTTATTGCTGACATGGTGATAAGAAAACCAGTATTCATTTTTCTCACCATTTTATCTTTTATTTTACATTTATTATTTCCTTCATACTTTGGCTTTTAGACAAGAGCATTTCAAGGTATCCTCTACCATCCCGAGTTTCAAGACGTGTGTAAGTGCGTATAGTAGGGTATCAACATTCAAATGTTTGGCATCCAGAATAGGAATAATTTTTCAGACTTATTTTTATCCTCAGATTAGTGTCTTCTTACATCTTACTAACCGTTGGGACAACGGCTCATAACTACTTATTACTAGTTTCGTTTAAGAAAACTTCTAACTTTCTAGGTTTTCTTAAATTTTTCTAATCTTTTGGATGTAATTTTTCACTATCTAATCTTTTATTATCTTATTTATGTACAATTTTTTATTTTTTATTTTTTTATTATATGTTTTGTGCTTATGCAAAGTATGATGCAATGATGCGTAAATAAGCACAAACCTCCCCCAAACTTGTTTATAACAGTGTCCTCACTGTTGTCATCTGTTAAAGCTCAGAAGCCTGTAAACTTGGGAAGGAAATTTATTAACGGGGGCAATAAATATGATCGTGAAAATCCTCCCCCAAACTTATTTTTGGCTCACCATTTTGAGAAAAACTTTTATTTTCAAGAGCCAAAAATATATACCCCCCCAAACTTGAGTTAAACAATATTAAACATTTTAAAATCACAAGAGGGGGGTCAAAATTTGTTGGTCAATGCAAGGCTTTGAAAAGACCAAAAGTCAACACCAACCATTCGAAGATTTTATCAGTGTAGCGCATAGGTCGGTGGAAGAACATGTTGTATAGAGTCAGGAAGAAGTGGGGAAGAGATAAGTGGTGTGATAGAAAAGGATTGCGTCTCAATTTGGAGAGACGACACAATGACTGTGATGATGGATTACTCGCATTCTTGTGATTGTCAAGAAGTAGGGGTGGAGGTTCAATTTCATCGTTTTGGGGATGATTCATCTCAACACCCGTATTTGCTAAAAATGCGAGTTTATCAGCGAAGCTTTCATCGATATCCCGAAGAATAATGTCATCAGAAAGAGCGGGATGATACTCAGACTCCATGAATGGTTCAAAATAGGCGTTAGATGTTGACCCGGACAACTCAAAAGAAGGGTCCGTATGTATATGATACATATCTGGGTCAAACAACAACGTATAAAAAAAGTCTAGATCTGTATCGTGAAGCTAATCAAATTCGCTGCTGTCGACATCCATTAATTCGACAGAACATACTCGAGCATGAGTATCGGAGGGTTGACTTTCCAACTTGTAAATGTTGAGCTCAATTGACCTATTCCCGAAAGATAGGTTCATAGAGCCGTTTCGATAATTGATTACAGCGTTGGAAGTAGCCAAAAATGGTCGACCTAGAATCACCGGAATTTGGTTCCGTGGGTTCACTACAGGCTATGTATCAAGAACAATAAAGTTCACAGGGAATACAAATTCCCCGATTTTTATCAACACATCCACAAGTTCACCCCTAGGTTTGGTGATTGATCGGTCGGCCATCTGGAGAGCTATGTTCGAGGAATTTAACTCTCCGATACCTAATTGCTCATAAACCGAGTAAGGAAGCAAGTTAACACTAGCGCCTAAGTCGAGTAAAGCACGGTTAATGTGTTTATCCCCAATAGAAATAGAAATAGTAAGACATGCAGGGTCCTTACGTTTCCTTGGTAATTGTTGGGGAAAAGCTGTGTCTACAGTACTCGACATGAACACTTTTTTCGGCACTTGAGTCTTCATCTTCCTAGTGCACAAGTTCTTTAGAATTTTCGCTTATGACGGAACTTGTTGTATAGCATCTAGAAGAGGGATGTTGATGTTAACTTGCTTAAACATTTCCACAAGCTTCTTCATTTGGGCATTGGGTTTGTTAGGCCTCAATCTGTTTGGAAATGGAGCTCTATCAATAAGTGTTGGGTCCAACATTTGTGGAGAAGGTTGTGGGGGTGGGAAGGATGAAGTGGGTGGAGGGTTCGAGCCTTTGGAAAAACAGAGAATAGGCTCGGAAGAAGAAGATAAATTAGACGAAATAGCGTAAGAAGCAGAAGTGGGAGTGGAAGTGAAAGTGGAAGCCGGGGGTTCAATTGATTCCTCAACATCAATCTGTTCACCCACATGATTGTCTAGGACTCTTCCAGATCTCAACGTGGTCATAGCATTCACATCATTATAATGCGAAGGTCCAGTATCAGGTAGGGGTTGAGCTGGAAGTTTCCCTTTCTCTCTAGCACTCATTTCGACTGTTAACTGTGCAATCTGTGCTTCCATCGATTTAATAATCTCACCTTGGGACGAAGAGTTTTTCTTTATATCATCGATAGAAGACTTAAAATCCGCCGACATTTGAATAGAATTTTGCAGAAGCAAATTCATGGTTTGTTCGAGTGTAGAGGAGTTATCAGTACCGACAGAAAATGGATCAAAGTTGTTGGCCGGGTTTTGAAAGTTTTGTGGTTGGTAATGGTGCTGACTCAGTTGTGGTGGTTGCTGTTGCTGTGGAGGGACCATTTGAAAGTTATTCTGGTTTGGATCCGTGTATTGAGTTTGGTGTTGGATCCAAGCAAAATCAGGGTGATTCCTTCAATCTTGATTAAATGAGGAAGAAGAAGGATCGTTTCTAGGTTATTGCTGAAATGCAGCATTAGTGTGACCTTGAAACGGTATATTCAAAGGACATTCTTCAGTCAAATGTGATGGGTTGGAACAGCAACTACACACGGTTTTGGGAAGTGTGTATTGGATTAGGGAGGCTGAAGAAATTCTGTTTTCTATAGCGTCGAGTTTCCTTTGTATTGCGGCCATTTTGGCTCTCATCATGACGGAAACATCAAGATGATTGGTATCTTCCCTAGACGATGGTGGTCTGACACTTTCCCATTGTAATGTGTTTTTAGCTAAATCTTCTTGGTATTTCCAAGCTTCACCATCATCTTTAGATAGGAATTGGCAATGACACATGGTTTCAAGCATCTGTTTAGTCATGAGATCAATACCCTCATAGATAATTCGACACAGATCCCATCTAAGAATTCCGTGATGAGAGCATTGTAAAAGAAGATCCTTGAACCGTTCAAAGCATTTCCAGAATGGTTCATTGGGAAGTTGGGTAAATTTGAAGATTTTGCTCCGAACACGGCTGGTCTTGTGATTGGGATAAAATTTCTTAAGCAATGCTGCAACAAATTCATCCTATTTTGAAATAGAATGTGCGGTTATGTTATAAAGCCACTTCTCGGCTAAATCGCACAACGTTAATGGGAGAAGACGTAAACGCAGAGCATCCAAAAACAGTTTTGACGTTTCAATCATTGCGCATACATTTTCAAATTTGGAAATAAAAACGTATGCGTCTTCAGACTCAAGAACGTGAAATTTGGGTAACAGTTTGATAAATTGGGGGTTGATTTCAAAATTTTCTCCGTTGGCAGGTGGAATAGAAAGACAGGTGGGAAGGGGAACACGTGTAGGATAGCATCTCTCTTGGAGAGAAATACGTGGAGGGTTCTGCGCACCTGCGGGCGGTGGCAGAGTGGTGTTAAAGTGTGATGGATATCCGTCCATCGCGGTCGTGGTCGGTGGCGGGAAAAAGAAAATGTAGAAATACCGACTTTAGGGTTGATAAGGGAAACGCGGACAAAACGGGCACTAGAATCCCGTGTCCAGCCGAGCTTGCACTAATGGGTATAGCACAAGTGGCAGCGTTGTGATAATTAGGAGAAAGTTGAGTTGGTGTTTGTTTTGAAAAAATACGGATTTTGAAAAATCAAATCACAAAAAAAATGCACACACAACCCTAGATCTAATGGTCACCTAGGTCAAGTCACTAGACCGCTCCTAGACTTCCAGAAGACAAATCGCAGGATAAATCCTCTACTGCCTCTTTATCCCTTCTGTGGCCAGGTAAGTGCCAGGTAAGTGCCAGGTAAGTGGGAGGTTCTCCGCTACGTAAGTAGCGGGCCTAATTAAGTAACCACTTGCCTTAGACACTTTTGCCTTAGACACCATAAAAGAAATGTGGATAAGCAATAGATTACCCGCGACCTCCTTCTGTCCTAAATGAGCGTGACCGTCTTTAGAGTCTTGTCAAGATATTTTTTAGTTAATGAGGATGATGCGGATGCAAATTTTATGATTTTCGAGGCTTCAGAAGGGTAATGAACTCCCTACCTAATCTGAATTTCGTCTTTGCCCCTTAATTTCCATGTTAAAATATGCAAACAACGAAGATCAAACACGCAACAATTTTTCTTTTTGCGGCGCTGCAAATTTTGCAAAGAATCCTGCAAGAAATGGTTATTGGATAAGATCAGAAAGAAGAGGAGAGTACAGAGAGCAAACCTGAGAAATTTCACACTGTGAAAACCCTAAACGGTGGCGGTTCCGCCGCAAAAACACCTATCTGGCCGCGGTTCCGCGGGTTGATGGGGGAATTAGGGTTTGAAAAAATTTTCTCAGCTGTCTGTGCTTCCCTGAACTTCGTAAAACTTCTCTGAATCTTGAGATCACTTCTACAGTGATGCCAGATTCCCTCGCAAAAATTCAAACACTATCGTTAAGCACTTGATGCGATTTTGATCTAAAAAATTCTGATGGAATAATAATTTTTCAACTCAAATAACAAAAACGAACAAAATAGAACACATTCCCCGGCAACGGCGCCATTTGATTGATCATCTTCATCTGTAGTAAAATGTTTCACAACCAAATAAATTTATACCGCAATCAATTAACGGTGTCGATGTAGCGCTTTAATGAATACGATTCGTCCACTGAGATGTGTGTTTTGATCGATCTTGTTTTAGATGAGTCGAAATGAAAGTGTAAAAGAAATTGCAAGAAAATTGATTCAAAATTTGTGAGTTTTAATTTCAAGAAACATAAAGAAAATAAAGATCTAAAATCAAGAATCAAGAAATGTCCCAATCAATTTAGTTATCAAGATTTGTAGAATAGCTTGTAGGATCCGATTGAGTTAATAGCTAATGATGAATCTAATAATTCTTAATCTTATCTATTGATAATTTGTAAGTAGATTGATGATTATAAATGAAGATTAGGGATCAATTGAAGAAACTAGGGTTTCTCCTTCACTATCCCTTGTCTTTTCAATCATAATCATTCGGATCTAGCCTCTAGCAAAGAAAATCACCGAATGTTAGATCCCTAATTTGCAACGAAATAATCAAGAAGTTATCTCGCTCTAAATTAGGTCATCAACGATTCATTCTGCTAAGGTTCACAAATCTCATAAGAATTAAGAATTAGTATTAAGATTTGATCATCTTTAGATCTATCAATTCTCTCGGATCCACCATAAGCAGAGATTTCACTCACACATCATGAAAATTAATGAATCAAGAATCAAGAAGTTTCATAACGCAAGAATATAAAGAAAGCAAGAATTACAATTATCACCTTTATTAAATCGACGACGAATTACACATTCCCTCAATTCGATGTTATAAGATATTGCTCTCGATCGCTCCTTTTGAAGAAGTAACTAGATTCGTCGAAGTTCGCTCCGCTCGATCTCCGTGAGACTTGGATCGTCGTGGATCTCGCACTTTTGATGAAGATTGGCTTCGCGGATAAAGGATCGATGGTTGCTTGCTTGATTTGCTTCTCAAAATGATCATGATTTGGCTTTGGAATTGGATTTGGGCTAGGGTTTTGGTATCAAGTTGTGTCACTCAACTTGAATTTGAATTGTGGCTCTCAATTTTTCCCCCCAAAATGAACAACCTCCACCCTAGATCTAGATCTCCTTTTATAAATTCAAATTCAAATTTCCCTCCAAAGCTAGGTTGTTAGAGAGAGCTTTCTAGAATGAGTTTGTTAGAGGGAATATTCTAGAATGAGATTGTTACAAGGAGTCTTCTAGAAGAAGTTTGTTAGAGAGAATATTCTAGAATGAGATTGTTACAAGGAGCCTTCTAGAAGAAGTTTGTTATGTAGAGCTTTCTGGAAGAAGCCACGTGGAAATTGAGAGTTTTCTAGAAGCTAGGGTTGTTACAGAGAATATTCCAGAGGATTTTGGAGCGCCAAGGAGCTAACCAGGCCGCGGAACCGCGGCGGATCGGCCAACTCGGCCGCGGATCCGCGGCCTTATAGTGAGGTCTCTGTATGATAATTTCAGGGTTGTTTTGTGTTGGTCTTGGGATCTTTATCTGATGCCTAGAATATTATATTTCTTTCTTGTTTGCTTCCAGATCCCAAGTCTTGGACTTGCTGCATTTTGTCAGCACTTTTGTGATTCCGGCTCTTTGACCTGAAGGATTTCCTGCACACAATTTTGATACAAGTGTTGAGATATACAAAATCATGCGTGTAGTAATAAACACTCAATTTCCCTCTAGAATGTCGATTATAACTATAACACGAGTTATTTGGTATTTTATAGATGAATTTGTAATCCCTGTTATATTTACAATAAACACCCTTATATGATTGATAAGAGTAGGGAAATTGACGTGTTGAGATTGCAATATTTTCGACTGATCAATTACTCTTGGGAGATATTTTTCACTTCATAATTAGCTGATCTATTAGGTGTCTAGAAAGGTGTTAACGGGGTTACGCCTTTGCGGAAACGAGGTTTATTTTAATTAGGTCCGTGCGAGAGCATGGGGAACCTCCCTCGGAGTACCAACACCAACCTGGCTAAATGGTTAGAGAACTTGTAAGGTGTTAACGATCCCAGCTAGTTCTCCTTTTAAGGTTTGAAGGAGAATTCGAGGAAATAGTGGGAGCCATCCTGATTAGATAAAGTGATTAACCAATCTAATCTAGGTTAGAGTGCATGCTGAGTGTTTCTTTTCTTTCTCTCTTTGGTAGCAACCATGACCTGACCTTAAACTAAAACTCATGAACCAAGTAAACAGAACCTTCGTACACACTTTGGTTTTGGATTGTCATGATTCACGAAAAAGTCACATATATCCCTGCCGCCCCTACATCCCCTTTGCATTTCTCCAGAACACTCTGTATCACTACGAAGATCCATATTGCTTAGGTATTCCATCGTATAGTTACATACGAGCTCGAAGAAACTTGTTTCAATTCGAAGATGGATTCCGGTTATGGAGAAATTGAATAGGATTATTCGGTTGTCTTTTCTCTTTACCTTCTCTCAGGTTGCGAGAGCTCCTAGTATTAGGAGAGTACACCTATTACACTTATTGGACAGTCTTCTCCCAAACCTTAGGCAGGTACCGAAAGGTAAGGAAAATAGAAAACCAATTAGCCTAAGTATGGTATACAGAAGGTAAGAAGTAGAGACATATAAAAGGATTAGAGTGAGAGAAAAGGAAATTGCGACTACTATCATTCATGACAAAGCCGCTATATCCCTGCCACTCCTACTTCTCTTTTGCATTTCTTCAGAACACTCCGTATAACTACGAAGATCCATATTACTTGGGTATGCCATCGTATAGTTACATACGAACTCGAAGAAACTTGTTGCTGTTCGAGAATGGATTCTGGTTCTAGAAAAATTGAATAAAATTATTCGGTTGTCTTTTCTCTTTACCTTCTCTCAGGTTGCGATGGCTCCTAGTAGTAAGAGAGTACACCTATTACGCTTATTGGATAGTCCTCTTCCAAATCTTAGGCAGGTGTCAAAAGATAGGGAAGAAGAAAACCAATTAGCCTAAGTATGTTGTACAGAAGGTAAGAAGTAAAAACATATGAAGGGATTAGAGTGAGGGTAAGGAAAATTGCGACTACTGTCATGAATTTGGATGGTGGAAGAGGTATTACTAGGAATACTCGGCCACACCCCATGAAACATTTTCACGTTTTAGTCTTACTGTGTGGTGTTAATTGAAAACTGCTTTCCCAATTAGATTTTGACTCCGGAGTATATATTTACCAGACTTTATTCTCATATCTGTATGGTATTGCAGATGCTGAGTGGGAGTAGAACATTGGGAATTGGGTGATTAGATCCTCAATATCAGAATTCTTTGTAATGGTGATATTTGAGGAAATCGCCTGGGTTTTGCCTAATGGAAAATATTCGGTTTTGAATATCCGTTATTGTGCATTAATTTCAAATTGATATATCTGTATGTTTATTTTGTAAAGTGAGATATAACTTTTTGAAATTATGACGTTTACCTATATCAGTTGATGGTTAGGTAAGATGCATTCAACAACGGTGTAATTTTTCTTAACCATAACACAGTTTTCAACCTACGACGCACGGGGTTTGAGTTATTAAACTCAGTGGACTTATACAATGTATTATATGTTGTCTGGTGTCCATTAGGACAAAGGGGTTAGTACTCGTACTATATTCCGTTTACTTATGATTTCTCTAGTTTTAGACAAGCATATCGTTGAAATACAAGGTCCAAATTTTAAGAAGTTATTGGTATAAGAATAAAGTAGAGAACCATACATTTCAAGTATCAGGATTCTTCAGAATGATCGAAGGTGTAGATACTTATGCTAGGTATTTCACTGTAAGTAATATATTTGAGAACTTGCTTCTCTCTCAGGTTACTCATCCATGATTATGCTCCTTAATGAGTAATGTTGCTTGGCCTTCTTCCATTAAGTCGATATGCACTGGAAACAGCTGCATGTTTTTTTTTAAACTGGTTCAAATTAAATTAGTGCCTTTGTTTCTATATTGGATATAGAATGGATTCATTTCTTAACGATGTTAAGGTATCTGGAGTAGTCCAGCTTATGCTTAAAACCAGAATCTGGATAAACTCAAGGCACGTTCAGTAATAGTAGTTTGTGAGTTATCCCGGGCTTTGACGAGGGTTAACATTCTACCATTTGGAGGATCAATAGTTATATTGTTCTTGACTCGCTACCTCTTTAGTAAAATGAATTCTTTTCAGAAAACACAAGTGAGAGTATGGTAGAACTGGAAGTGATACCAGAACCACAAACGATTACTGAAAATTTAGTAGAACCTAAACATTCAATTGGATTCCAATCCATTAGCCAGTCCACGGATTTGGTGGGTAACCTCAGCCACCCGAGAGGTACTTCGGTTTCCTTAAAGACGGTGACATGGAGGTTTTGATGACCCAAGCTTTCCACTACTGCTGTCCTAGAATATGAGATCTGGCAGGTGGATGAATATAATGTCATTCTAAATTAGCTTAAGAAGTGCATAGGTATATGACTCTTCCAGAGGGTTGTTGTAGTCAGTGGGAGCAGCGGAAGCATGGTGGGCCAGTATCTTACGTCTATTTATAGACTAAAGCAAGTATAGCGAAAATAGATCATCTATTTTTGATGTAACAGTCATAGAGTTTGATTTCATCAGAACAATAAATGGATATGGTAAGAAGGCAGTAAGGAGTGATGTCCTGGTATTTGGATGACGTACTCCTTATAGGAAGTGATATTCCTATACTACAATCGATTATACTATGGTTGTCATAAGATGTTTCTCCACATAGGATCTGGATAAAATATCATGGATTCTGGTCACTAGATCTATGGTTTTAGATCTTGATTTGGGAAGTGTCCCAATTTGGGTACTTTGACACTATTCTAAAGTGTTTTAGAATGGACGACTCCTGGCGTGGTGGTGTATCCGCAGGTGATGGAGTCACCCTCTCTAAAAAGATGTCTTCTAGACTGATAAGGAGAGGGATTTGCATGATTGCCATATCACTTACTTAGGCAATTGAGTCAATCATGAAATGTCAAGTACCACACCAGATATTGCTTTTGCACTGAATGCAATAAGCATATATTAATCTAATCCTGCAGAAACATTAGGAAGCAATTGTGAACATAATTGGATGTTCTTGGTATATGGTAACGGAAACCTCCTTCACGAGTCGATTATCATTTCATGCTTCTAAGGTGACCTAGATGACAGAGTGGCTGTCAGAGTTAAAAGTTTTCCCTCTTTTGAGGGGCAGTATGTTGGACAGGTGGTCCAAGCGTATACTGAGGAAAGCATAGCGCAGGATACTGATTAAATTCAGTGGAAGATACGGTCTAAGAAGTTTGTTGGATTTAGAGTTCATTTGTGAACTTGGTCCCATCAAATATCCAGACAAATTCTTAGACATGTATCGCTCATTTCGGGAGATAGTCTTTCTCCGTGAAGTTGAGATATAGAGAGATAAAGATAGAAACATTAGAGCAGATCCACTCACTGAGGCTATTTCTCGAACGCAATAGTTTCACAAACGTGCTTTGCGAGACTGATTAGTAGAGAAGTTGGGTGTTCGGTATCACATGGACTGTGAGTATGCAACACTGCAATAATTAGTCTTAAGTGCAAGTGGGAGATTGTTGGATATAGTGCCCTCAAGTCAATTATTGTAATCGCAGGCACGCGATTGTGATGATTGAGGGAGGACCTATACGGTAGAACAGTCTTACTCGAGATGCTAGTATGCTATCTGGTTTGTCTTTATCATCATGTACATGCATTATGTGGTATTATATATCACTATTACATGTTGATAGAGCCTATAGGATTCTTGCTTGACTAGCAGCGTTATGATGGTGATCATACATGTGGGGCCTGGGTAGTCCATAAGCACATCCTTAAATGTCCTAGTCGTGAGAGTATCGAGATTGATATACACTTAGAACAACTCACTACATCCCTAGACACTCTAGATTAGCAACCTAGAGTCCCTAGTTGCTCCACTAGATTATTAGTGTAGAGCTAGAGCCATGAACCACATCCCTCGGGTGGATCATTTTCGACGGAGGAAGACCGGCGGCCAAGCTCGATCAAGGAGACCTTAAGGAGCTAAGGAAGAGGGTAGAAGACCGAAGGACACTGATCTTTTGGTATAACACTTCTATCTCAGTAGTTAACCTCTTTGTAGCTTGCTAGTTTCATGTTTGGTTTCAATTCTAGGTAGTTGTTTCTAGCGCCAAGTTTTTAAACACCAAAAAAATTCGTTCCGCAACGGCCGCGGTTGATAGCCAGGGCGCTAGGAACCCAAACAATTACAAATATGATATCCCGATCCGGTATCCAATAACCAAGACGTACAGCAGACTGAGAAACGGTTCTCAATAACTAATACACCCGAAGTAGATGCATCAGAATGCTCCTTCTTCATTAGGGTTGCTTGGAAATCGTTGCAATCCCCTATCCCTTGTCCAGACTCATGACAATTGTCATAAGATATAGCAGAACCAACGTTCCCCAACCCAGTATAATAAACGGGTTCGGTCAATACATCTATGTTATTATCTTGATTAAGGCGTGACATAGTCGCTACCTGGAGAGAGAGAGAGAGAGAAGAAAACACTTTAGCGTGCGCTCTTGCAAGATTAGATTGGTTGTTATCTTATCTAATCATGATGGCTCCCACAGTTTTTATCAAATCTTCAATCAAACCCTAGAAGGTAAAATTAGTCGGGATTAATTACACCCTACAAATTCGCTAATCGGTCAGCTAGGCTGGTGTTGGTACTCCGAGGGAGTCTCTCCGTGCTTTTGCATGGAACTAATTAAATAACCTCGTTTCCGCAGGGGCATGACCCCGTTAACACCTTTTTTAGACATCTACAAGATTAGCTAATTGTAAAGTGGAAAACTCTTCCAGGAGTAACACTTACTCGCAGTGGGTATCGGAATCCAACTATCACATAGAAGGTATACAATCTCATTGCAAATTTCAACACTTCAAATTTCCGATAATTGTTTTTACCCCATACGGTTTATGACCTTGATAAGTTCAACAAACCATAAACCGCAAATTAAGTTCAACCCGTAATTTCATGGCTGATTTAGACCCACCCGCACGACCCTTGACAAGGTCAACAAAGCCGTATGACTGCCCTAACCAATCGTATCATCATGCGGCAGAAAAGCACTAATCAACTACCAACACAACGCTTCGACAAGGTCAACAAATACAGCACAATACTAAACAGTACCTATCTGAAATGATGGAGGGCTACGACTGGTTTTGAAGAAAAGCTTTAACGTAATGAACTTGATATCATTGTAGAACCTAGTGATTTGAAAAGGGGTGGTTTAAGTTCCGGTTTAAAAATCGAGTAGTTTTCAAAACAAACCGAGTGGGTTGTAGCATATGGGAGTTTTTTCTAAAGAGGTCATTCCCGGTGAAGGGATCAAGGATCTTTCCTCATCGAATAAGGTGTTGGATATTCATAATGGAATACCTCTATACAAAGCAAGAACTAGAGCTACCTTTTTGAAAATTTTGAATCTACAACATCTTTTAGGTTTCTTTTCTTTTTATTAATCTTATTAATGAAGTCTCATTAATTATGTTTCTTAAACATCACGGAAAAAACGAAAATAAAACACATATATATGCCATCCGCATTCGCCACAAGAACCCAAGTCTTCACCGTAAGATTACTTAACTTACGTCAGAGGGGTCAGGACTACCGCGGATGCAAAACATATATAGTATTTACGAATATATCATATGTATAAGTAGCATTCGTCTCACGTGGTTAGATGATCACATCACATAACAGTAGAAGCAGATATATGAAATATAGGATATATTAGGTGTTGGTTATAGTACCCTCAAGTCAATTATTGAATTGCAGGCACGTGATTATGATGATTGAGGGAGGACCTATACTGTCACGACCTAAAATATTAGCTCGTGACCAACACTTGAATCACGCAACGTCTAAAAGCGTAACGGAATTCAAGTAAGCTGAAACCCAGAAATCTAAACCTTTTTATGAAAATAAAGGAGGTGAAGTTTTGAAATAAGGGTATAATGAAATCAAGTTTTCTTAAATGCATGGAAAAAGGGGCATAAATAATGCAAGTGAAATTTACTAGTTTGAAAACATGTTTCGTCTTTTAAAAATTTGGGCAGCACCTCCTTTGTATTTTTTTGATCCAAAAACCACAATACATGATAAAATAAAGGCATCCCCAAGCGGGAGCTAGCTCTTCGCCAGCCGGCGGATCACAACCACGCAAGACAGTATATATAAGTATACGACGCCCAACTGTTCATATCAGAAAATTGCATTCTAATACCATTCATTCATTATCTAATTGTTGTATTTATCGGTATTATTGACCAGTGTCTGCTCAGTATTACAGATTACAGGTATCCATGACAAAATACTGGAAATACATCCAACAGCACGGATATATCACTTGAGGGAAGACACTGCGACCAGAAACGCTAACCGACCGATACTTCAGGAGTTCCTTTATGCAACAAGTTGTGTACACATTTTTTCTAAATGGTCCAACACAACAAGTGTGTACACAAGACTTTTAAGCACATGTGGATATGATTTTATATGCAATCAAGGATATGATTCTATATGCAATCAAGGATATGATTTTATATGCAATCAAGGATATGATTTTATATGCAATCATCAAGGATATGATTCTATATGCAATCAAGGATATGATTTTATATGCAATCATCAAGGATATGATTTTATATGAAATCAAGGATATGATTTTATATGCATATGATATTATATGCATTCAAGAACAAAAAGCATGTGTTCAAATCAAAGGCAATCAAACAAATCAGCATGAGCCATAATGGGGTAGATATGAATATTTCTTTCTGAGCCTATAAATAGTGACCAGAGGGAAGAGGAAAGGGTAGCTTTTTCTTTAGTTCTATCTTAGAATTCTTGTAATTTTTCTTTTCATTCTTGAGCTCTTGCCCCTTTGTCTTGACCTTGCAACTTCTCATTTAGAACTCGCAAGCTTAAGGCTTAGGTTCTTGACTTCAAGATCTCTTGTAACAAGTTTGTTCTTCAATAAAAGTTAGTATTTTTATTACATGTCTTGTTCCACTTTACATGATTTCAATTGTGAAATTCATGCCTTGCTTTGATCTTGCAACCTCTTAAGTGAGCTTGCAACCTTAAAGCTTGGTATTTGGATCTCACACGTTGCCGGGGATTGAACACTGGGAGATAAAACGCTTGAACTCATCGGTTCTCTTTTCCTCTTTATTTCATTGCATGTTTTTATGTATCTTCTCTTTTCTTTCTTGTTAATTTGTAAATATGTGTGAGTAATCTTTTCACTTGTTAAGGGTGTAATATGTTAGATCGTATTCGAAGATTTTCTTTGTCCAAACTTTAAAACCTAAAACTTGCCTATTGAAACTTCGTGCAAATCACCCGCAACTCCGCTCACTAGGCATCCTATCCTACCCCGATAGTGATGATTCCTAATCATGACCGGATTGCCCGTGGTTTGCCGAAGGCTAAAATCAAGAGATAACAACGGAAGGACAAGGGACAAGGAAAACGGATTTAGCGAAATACCGCAAATACCGTATTTCAAGTTTCCTAATCCGCGTTGTTACCTATTGCTTTAGTATCAATACCAAGTCGGGGCTATAAGGAATTGGCAAACATCACCTTCATACAATCTAACTTATTACTACCCTTAACAAGCCCTTTTTATTCATATCTTTGTTACGACAATTAGTTAACCAACAAATCAAAACACGGAATTAACTCGTTAAAACAAGCAATAAGAAACTTACCATCTCCCTGCGGACGACCCGTATTCATCGCGGCTCGCTACAAGCGACACCGTTTTGATTGTGGTAATTTCAGAATTCTTTTTAAACACGACACAGTTAGATCGTGACAATCAAATGGCGCCGTTGCCGGGGAGACGGTAACGCTTTTTATACTTGTAGTTTCGGGTTAAATTTGTGCATATTCTGTATAAAACTAACTTCTAACACATTCAAACAAATAACCATTCTTTTTGAAACCAACCACAAAAACAAATAAAATTCTTTTCTTCTCTGGATTTGAATTCTGCTAACACTCTGATTTTCTTAATTATTTGTGTTCAGAATTGTGGTTGTTAATATTGCTTTTTGGCTCAAATATCCGTATTTTTCCAACATATGCAGATTTGACGGATTTTGAGCAGCGATCATACGGAACAAAGGGGCATTTTCAAGTGCAAAGGAGGGTGAACACTCAGTGCCAAAGATCCGGGTAGTTAGACCCGCGCAAGCGAACCATTCGACCACTCGGAGGCAATATCAACACGAGTTTCTGAAACTCGTGCTTTTTGGTACGTATTTTTCTAAACTTCCCCTCTCAAACCCGACGCTCCAATATTCTTGTCTTTGCAGGATTCTTAGCAAAAATCGCTGCAAAAAGCCAAAAAAAAAACTAACCGTATTTGTTGCAGCGCCGCATTAAAAGTAAAAAATGATAACTGATTGCTTGAAAACAAAACTTGGTTGAATTTTGCGCATTGCATCATTTAATACGGACTTAAGGGGCTCTAACACCAATCCAGATTGGGTGGGGATTTCATCACCCTTCCCAGGACCCCAAAAATCACTAAAGCATATGCATTGTCCATTGTAACTTAAAAAATACTAGACTTCAGCCCTAAGGACTTCGCGCTCATTAGGAGAAGATAAACCGTGTTTAGAACCTCGCTTAACGGTATATTGTTTACGGGGTGTCTAGGAAAGTGTTAAAAGCGCAACCGCCGAAAGAGAAAGGGTTACTTAATTAAGGAACTTCGCGAAAGCGTTGGACAACCTCCCCTTATCTCTGCACTTACCTGGCCTTGTGATCAGTGTATTTTTAAGCCCGTTTCTCGACACTGTTTAACTTCGACAATCAGGTTCAGGAGTAGGTCTAGTAGACCTAGGTTATCCTAGATCTAGGTGTGATTGTGCATATCTTGTTTGTGATTGCTTAAGCCGTATATCCGTACATATTTCTGTAAATCTCCTTCTAAAAAAAAGGAAAAATCAAAAACTTTTATAAAAAAACTTGCCCTTTGTCGCCAAATCCATTTTTCACCCATCACCCATCGCCTTTCTCCATTGACGTTTTCTTACCCTCACCTTCTCCGCTTTGACTATACTAAACTCGTTTAGTGTATGTCCGCTTGGACTCGGGACACTAGCGCCCGTCTAGTCCGCGTTACGTTAGTCGCTACCGACTACGCGATCGACTCCGAAGTCGATACTCCTTCAACTCCTCTTTCACCCCTACCTTTGCCGGCCAACTCCGACGTTGACCGGAATTCTGTTCATACTTCTTCACCTTCACCTTCGCTTTCACCAACCTCTTCTTCCGCGATGTCAGGATTCAATCCGAACATCTCTTTGACCACCCCTGGATTGGCTCCACCTCCTACGGAGACCAATATCCCACCACCTCCGCCTGTTGTAGCGCCGCAGCGAATCGCGCTCAAGGATCGTTTCTACCCCACCCGTTCTGCACTTCCCACCTGCCTTTCTCTTCCTCCGGCCAATGGGGACAACTTTGAAATTAAGCCTCATTTCATCAACATGCTTCCACGTTTTCATAGGCTTGAATCTGAAGATGCCTATATCTTCATCAACAAATTTCAAAACGTCTGTGCCATGATGAAAACCACCCAGCTGTCGGACGATACTATACGTCTACGGGTCATTCCGTTCACTCTATGCGATCTCGCTGAAAAATGGCTGTATAGCACCGCTTCCCATTCCATAACCAGTTGGGATGAGTTTGTTAAAGCGTTTCTCAAAAAGTTTTATCCAAATCACAAAACTGCAAGGATTCGCAATGAAATCAATCAATTCTCCCAGCTTCCTTCTGAACCCTTCTGGAAGTGCTTTGACCGGTACAAAGACCTTCTTGTTCAGTGTCCTTACCACGGTATAGAGAAATGACAACTTTGCCAAACCTTATACGAGGGCCTGAACCCAGCAACGAAGCAGTTGTTGGAAACCATCTGTCAGGGCCACTTCCTATCCAAATCTGACGAGGAAGCATGGCAATTCTTTGACGACCTTGCGGAGCAAACGCTACAGTGGGAGAGCACGAGACCGACGACTTCTTCTTCTACCTCCACTTCTACCGGTCAGTCTAGGGTAGGAATTCACCAACTTGACATCTCTATTGCAATGAAAGCTGAAATGGCTGCAATAACTAGAAAGCTTGAAGCGATAGAGAGCAAATTTTCTTCTCCTGCTCCTAGCCCTGTTCTTCCACTTCGTACCATCTGCGCTTGTTGTTCTGATCCCTCTCATTTAACCGAAGAGTGTCCTTACAATTCTCCATCTCAAGGACAGGATCAGGTTAATGCTGCATTTCAGCAAAGACCAAGGAATGATCCGTATTCTTCCACGTACAATCCCGGTTGGAGGAACCACCCCAATTTCGCCTGGAATCAGAATCAGAATCAATTCCAAGGCAACCACTTCCAAAGGCCCCCTCCACCGCAACAACAAGCGCAACAACAAACTCAACATCAATATCAGCAGCCCTTCCAACCCCAGCCTTCCAAAACCAGACGAACAACTTTGCACCCAACAACTCTTTTCCACCAAACAACTTTGTTCCGTCAAACAACGATAAGGTTTCCTCGCTTGAGCGAAGTCTGGAGGCGTTTGTTAAACAATCGACTCAATCCACCGCCAACATCCAGTCTTCGATTCAATCTTTAGTGCAACACACTGCCGCACACGGGCAAAGCATCAAGACCATCGAGGCCCAGATTGCACAGCTGAACGCGGCCTTAAGTGAGCGAGAGAAGGGGAAGCTCCCGTCCCAGCCACTTCCAAATCCCGGTCACCCACATAATGCACATGTTGCTCTTGAACAACAAAACCATAATGTGAGTGACGTGACTACACTGAGATCGGGGAGGATGCTGCAAAAAAACATTGGCACACGGATCAACGATGACACCCCGGCCGCTTCTTCTTCTTCTTCTTCTTCTCCTTCTTCTTCTTCATCTTCTGAGCCTATTCTCCGTTCTTCACAAGGCTCTCCTTCCTTTTCTTCTATGAACGGACCCACTTCTCACTCCACGAAAACACCTATTCTGGGATCCGGTCCAACTCCACAATCTCCTCCTCCAGCATTAGACTCAACCAATTTTCAAAATGTTCCATTTCCAAACCGGTTGAGATCTAATAAACAAAATCCTCAAATGGAGAAGATTCTGGAGTTATTTAAGCAAGTTAACATTAACATTCCTCTTTTAGATGCTGTCCAAAAAGTCCCGTCTTACGCGAAAATCCTAAAGGACTTGTGCACGAAAAAGAGGAAATCTCAGGTACCCAAGAAAGTTTTTTTGGCTAGTGCTGTGAGTGATGCCCTTACCCAATCTTTACCACAAAAACGGAAGGACCCTGGCTGTCCTACGATTTCTATTACTATTGGGGATAAGAACATCAACCGCGCACTATTAGATCTTGGTGCCAGTGTTAACTTGCTACCATATTCTGTATATGAGCAATTAGGCGTTGGAGAGCTGAAACCCACACACTGCACTCTCCAAATGGCCGACCGATCGATCACCCATCCTAGGGGTGAGCTAGAGGATGTGTTAATAAAAGTCGGGGACTTCATATTCCCCGTTGACTTCATTGTACTAGACACACAGCCTGTAGCTAACCCCCGGAATCAAATTCCGGTGATACTCGGTCGCCCATTCCTTGCAACCTCAAATGCGGTGATCAATTGTCGCAATGGTTCGATGAACCTCTCTTTTGGTAATATGACAATTGAACTCAACATTTTTAGGTTGGGGAATCAGCCCGCCGAACCTAATGCTCATATACTGGACGTCTGCTCGATCTAGGAGATCACCCCGGAAGAGTGTGAATTCGAGGAGTTTCTGTTTGAATGCGATAACCTTGACGCCACTAGTGCGTTTCTCTTCGAACCTGCTGCTGCTTCCGCGCCCAACTACGACTACGAGTGTTTTACGTTCTCACACGATCTTAGCCACTCACAACCCGAGTTTGAATCTTTTGACCTTCCGGATGAGTTACCTGAACCATCCAACTCGGTAGCTTACGCTCGTTTTGAACCTTTGATGGAATCCTTTGATTTTGAGACCTTTTCTCCAATCCAGCCTTCAATCATTTCACCTCCAATTCTCGAACTCAAGCCTTTTCCGTCTCACCTTAAGTACGCTTACTTAGGTGAGAACGAGACCCTCCCGGTTATCATTTCGGCTTCTCTTGCTCCCGAGCAAGAGAAAGCCCTTCTTTCGGTCTTATACGGCAATAGGCAAGCTTTTGGCTGGTCTATGGCGGACATCAAGGGGATTAGTCCCCTGATCGTTGAGCATCATATTCATCTGATGGATGATGCCAAACCAGCCCGGGATCCACAAAGACGTCTCAATCCAGTCATGAAGGAGGCTGTGAAGAAGGAGATCGTCAAATGTCTGGATAGTGGTATCATTTACCCTATCTCCGATAGCCAGTGGGTTAGCCCCATTCATGTTGTCCCCAAGAAGTCGGGCATCACGGTCATAACCAACGAGGCGAACGAGTTAATCCCTACTCGCACCCAAACTGGGTGGCGAGTATGCATTGATTACCGAAAACTCAACGCCGCAACGCGGAAAGACCACTTTCCGCTACCTTTTATTGACCAGATGCTCGAACGATTGGCCGGACATGAGTACTATTGCTTTCTTGATAGCTACTCTGGCTATAATCAAATTCCCATCGCCGAAAAAGACCAGGACAAGACTACTTTCACTTGTCCTTTCGGCACGTTTGCATATCGCCGCATGCCCTTTGGGTTATGCAATGCGCCCGCTACCTTCCAGCGGTGTATGATGGGAATATTCTCAGACATGGTGGAGAAATTCTTGGAGATCTTCATGGACGACTTCTCCATCTTTGGCGATTCCTTTGACGAGTGTCTGCTGCATCTCGACGCTGTCCTTACCAGATGTAAGGACAAGAATCTCATTTTGAACTGGGAGAAATGCCACTTCATGGTGCGCAAAGGTATTGTCTTAGGACATATCATCTCGCAGAAAGGCATTGAGGTAGACAAAGCAAAGATTGAGGTCATTTCCAATCTTCCTCCTCCCCGATGCGTCCGAGATATCCGAGCCTTCCTTGGCCACGCCGGTTTCTATAGACGGTTTATCAAGGACTTTAGCAAGATTGCTAGGCCCTTGACTCTTCTACTGGCCAAGGACACGCCATTCGACTTCAGCCCAAGCTGTGTGGCTGCTTTTGAATCATTGAAACACTCACTCACTTCTGCTCCCGTTCTCTCTTCCCCTGACTGGACACACCCATTCGAGATTATGTGCGATGCATCTGACTCTGCCATCGGTGCTGTCCTTGGACAACACATCAACAAGATGCCGCACGTAATCTATTACGCTAGCCGAACCCTGAACGACGCCCAACTCAATTATACAACAACTGAGAAGGAATTCTTGGCTGTTGTATTTGCTTTAGAGAAGTTCAGGCCCTACCTCATCGGCTCTCCAGTCATTGTTTACACTGATCATTCTGCTCTGCGCCATCTTTTTGCGAAGAAAGATGCCAAATCTCGGCTTATACGTTGGATCCTCTTGCTTCAAGAGTTTGACCTTGTCATTAAGGACAAACGAGGATGTGAAAACGTCGTTGCCGACCATCTCTCACGACTTCCTTCTTCGCCGTCGCTTCAAATCCCGATCAATGACGTTTTCCCGGATGAACAACTCTTGACAATATCTCGCGAACCTTGGTTCGCAGATATTGTGAACTATTTGGCCACAGGGTTACTACCAACCAAATGGTCAAGTCAGGACAGACTTCGCTTTTTATCCCAAGTAAAACATTTTTACTGGGACGAACCCTATCTGTTCAAGTACTGTCCTGACCAGATTATTCGTAGGTGTGTCCCTGATGAGGAATTCAAGAGTGTGCTGTCATTTTGCCACGATCAAGCGTGTGGCGGGCATTTTGGCCCCAGAAAGACAGCTGAGAAGATCTTGCAATGTGGTTTCTACTGGCCACAACTCTTCAAAGATGCTCATGACTATTGCAAGACTTGCTCCCGGTGCCAACATATGGGCCGGATATCCCGGAGAAACGAGATGCCGCTCCAACCAATCTTGGTTGTGGAGATTTTCGACGTGTGGGGGATAGATTTCATGGGGTCGTTTCCCAGCTCTTTCGGGAACTTGTACATCCTTCTAGCTGTTGATTACGTCTCTAAGTGGGTCGAGGCTGTGCCCAGCCGGACTAACGACAACAAGGTTGTCGTTAGGTTCCTTAAAGAAAACATTTTCTCCCGTTTTGGGCACCCCCGAGCGATCATTAGCGACAATGGAAGTCATTTCTGCAATAAGACTTTTGAGGCCTTAATGCGGAAGTATTCCATTAATCATAAGCTATCCACGCCCTATCACCCCCAAACCTGTGGTCAAGCCGAAGTCTCAAATCGGCAGATCAAGCAGATACTGGAGAAGACGGTTTCCAAGAACCGTAAGGATTGGTCGCTGAAACTAACTGATGCCCTTTGGGCTTTTCGCACTGCTTATAAGACCGACCTTGGCATGTCTCCCTATCGGCTTGTATACGGAAAAGCTTGCCACCTCCCTGTCGAAATAGAGCATCGCGCATTTTGGGCGATAAAAGAGCTGAATCTGTCTCTAGAAGATGCGGGCAGCCATCGGAAGTTGCAGTTGAACGAACTGAGCGAGCTTTGGGATGAGGCTTACGACAACACGGTTGTCGTTAAGAATCGAACGAAGGTGTTTCACGATAAACACCTTTTGTGCAAAACCTTCGTACCTGGTCAGCAGGTACTGCTTTACGACACCCGACTTCATTTCCATCCAGGAAAGCTCCGATCTCGCTGGAAGGGGCCGTATTTTGTGCGGAATGTGTATCCGCAGGGCGCGGTGGATTTGGAAAATCCAAAGGACGGTTCATTTTTCAAAGTGAACGGACACCGACTAAAACCGTACCTTAGCGCCGAACCAACAGAGGAGCTCCTATTCTTACAGGAGCCGGTTTGCCCTGCCTGATCTTCCTCTGCCTACCTCCAAACTTCGGTTATCCAGCCAAGAACAGTGGACACTGTTCCAAATAAGTTTGGGGGTATGTATAAAGCCTTTTGTATATATTTATGAATATTCTTTTCCATTCTTTTTCTTTTTCTTTTCTTTACAAGCAAAAACAAATAAAAATTGTGTATCGCTAACCGACAATTTTTGACCCTTCAAATGATCTCTTCATGCAATGACAGTGAGGACACTGTTCAGTTTAAGTTTGGGGGTACGCTCGGTACGCATTTCTTACCTTCGCATTTATATGTATATTTTGCATCTGCATATTAAAATCCATAAAAATCTGAAAATTTTCTAAAAACATAAAAACTTTTCTGTCAAGTTAGCTAGTGGGAGGACTCCGATTCAACATTTCGACGGTTTTGTTTGATAAAATAAGAATAACTAAATCTTATGTTTAGATTTTGAAAACCTGAAAAATAACTCTCCTTTGAAGTTAACTATAGCTGATATACGTCTTTACATCACACAACACGTGTCGTGAGTTTTTGGGAATTAGATGATAAGTCTTTTATGTCGAAAAACTTTTAAATGGATCAATGATTTTCTGAGGATCAAATAGGTTTGTTCTGAAATAAGTAGTGTCAAGAATAGTTTATGAAGTAAAGCGAATATGAAGGAATGTTATTGATGCCGTAATTGGAACTAAGTCTGAAAAATAACCCATCTGAAACTTGATTGGAATGATTACACACCAAACCCACTAAACACGTCTTTTATCCAAAAAATAATTGAACTGCCGGTTATATCTCCGTTCGTATTAAATCATCTGATTTTCACGCCAAACTGTCTTTTGTTTTTGGACCTGGGTAACTTGAGTAATTAAGTCCGCTGGGGTGTTTCTACACCTAATGCCCTAAAACCAACTGGTGTGGGTGCATTGGCCCAAAGCTCGCTAAGAAGCCTAGAAAGTCCAGATTAAAACAAAGTCAAGCAAGTGTTCTCTCCGAGTTAAAATTCCTAATGGTTCTTTGTGTGAGAATAATCTTGATAAAAGACAGGCTTTTTTAAAAAAAAATTAGCGGAGATATGAAGGTTTTATTCTATGATAAAGACTATTGCACGATTCACAGAGGTGTGTATGAAATGAAAACAAGGAAAGGGTGGAGTGGAAAATAAGACCTAGTTTCCTGTTAAGGAAGAAAGAAATTCTGAAGTTGAAACTTTTTACTGGAAAACGAAGCTTGAAAAATTGCTTAACTCTTTATAAAACTTATGTGATCCTTTTAAAATTTTTATCCGGGCTTAATTGTGTGATATGATGACTTTATTCGACCTTTCGGGAACTTAACGACACTATTTGCACTGCACGTGAAGACATATAAAAGCTGTAGTTAAACAAGAAGCGAGGTGTGAAAAATAAAGGGTCGATAGTCTAGACCTAGGATAATAGAATTGTTATTTTCTGAAACAAAACTTTAGGGTTTGAATCTTAGTTATTTTACAAAACTAGCTAGACCGGATTTTGTGGGTAGTATCCGCTGAAAACCCTCAGGAGACAACACTCCTCCTACTAGGGACACCTAGAGGTTTAACGGCTTGTTGCACTTGCTCAGTGCAATCGCGTTCCCTGCGAAAGTGAGGTTAGGAAATTTTTTGTGAATAAATTGGTTTTGCTCGGGACGAGCAATAGATAAGTTTGGGGGTATTTGTTCATATCAGAAAATTGCATTCTAATACCATTCATTCATTATCTAATTGTTGTATTTATCGGTATTATTGACCAGTGTCTGCTCAGTATTACAGATTACAGGTATCCATGACAAAATACTGGAAATACATCCAACAGCACGGATATATCACTTGAGGGAAGACACTGCGACCAGAAACGCTAACCGACCGATACTTCAGGAGTTCCTTTATGCAACAAGTTGTGTACACATTTTTTCTAAATGGTCCAACACAACAAGTGTGTACACAAGACTTTTAAGCACATGTGGATATGATTCTATATGCAATCAAGGATATGATTCTATATGCAATCAAGGATATGATTTTATATGCAATCAAGGATATGATTCTATATGCAATCAAGGATATGATTTTATATGCAATCATCAAGGATATGATTCTATATGCAATCAAGGATATGATTTTATATGCAATCATCAAGGATATGATTTTATATGAAATCAAGGATATGATTTTATATGCATATGATATTATATGCATTCAAGAACAAAAAGCATGTGTTCAAATCAAAGGCAATCAAACAAATCAGCATGAGCCATAATGGGGCAGATATGAATATTTCTTTCTGAGCCTATAAATAGAGACAAGAGGGAAGAGGAAAGGGTAGCTTTTTCTTTAGTTCTATCTTAGAATTCTTGTAATTTTTCTTTTCATTCTTGAGCTCTTGCCCCTTTGTCTTGACCTTGCAACTTCTCATTTAGAACTTGCAAGCTTAAGGCTTAGGTTCTTGACTTCAAGATCTCTTGTAACAAGTTTGTTCTTCAATAAAAGTTCGTATTTTTATTACATGTCTTGTTCCACTTTACATGATTTCAATTGTGAAATTCATGCCTTGCTTTGATCTTGCAACCTCTTAAGTGAGCTTGCAACCTTAAAGCTTGGTATTTGGATCTCACACGTTGCCGGGGATTGAACACTGGGTGATAAAACGCTTGAACTCATCGGTTCTCTTTTCCACTTTATTTCATTGCATGTTTTTATGTATCTTCTCTTTTCTTTCTTGTTAATTTGTAAATATGTGTGAGTAATCTTTTCACTTGTTAAGGGTGTAATATGTTAGATCGTATTCGAAGATTTTCTTTGTCCAAACTTTAAAACCTAAAACTTGCCTATTGAAACTTCGTGCAAATCACCCGCAACTCCGCTCACTAGGCATCCTATCCTACCCCGATAGTGATGATTCCTAATCATGACCGGATTGCCCGTGGTTTGCCGAAGGCTAAAATCAAGAGATAACAACGGAAGGACAAGGGACAAGGAAAACGGAAGGACAAGGGACAAGGAAAACGGATTTAGCGAAATACCGCAAATACCGTATTTCAAGTTCCCTAATCCGCGTTGTTACCTATTGCTTTAGTATCAATACCAAGTCGGGGCTATAAGGAATTGGCAAACATCACCTTCATACAATCTAACTTATTACTACCCTTAACAAGCCCTTTTTATTCATATCTTTGTTACGACAATTAGTTAACCAACAAATCAAAACACGGAATTAACTCGTTAAAACAAGCAATAAGAAACTTACCATCTCCCTGCGGATGACCCGTATTCATCGTGGCTCGCTACAAGCGACACCGTTTTGATTGCGGTAATTTCAGAATTCTTTTTAAACACGACACAGTTTGATCGTGACAATCACCAACGGCGAAGATCACCACAAAAGATAAAGAAAAGCAAGACATAGATCCCCAAAAGCGAACACAAAACCCATCGCTCAAGTCTCGCACTGCAAGTATTGCTACGTCTCGTTACTTATACAAATACTAGTTTCGATTGATGGAGTTAACTAGATACAAAATATAAGAGTGGGTACGATACAAATGTCCTACCTACCAATGCAAAACACCCGAAAGCAACTGTGTGTCAGCTAAGCCGCTACTGATCCAAGCGGTCAACCTGCAAGAACTGTGGCACAACGGGGGTGAGTTGCCAACTCGTGAATAGAAAAAACATCTACAAGTAGAAATCGAATAAACAACGACTCTTAGGTCAACTATATCATGAAGGTAATACTATGATATCTAGGGTGACCGGGTCGTATATGTGCCAACAATATACTCAAGTCTATAAGTATGCTGATGTCATCCAATCATATAATCAATGTATGTATGCATGTGGATCTCGTCCAACCATATAATCAATATTTGTATGCACATAAATATCACAAAGAGTGTGCATGAAAGTACGAGGATATAAATCAGCGGGTGTCCCTCGCGACACATAAAAAAAATCATGGAACCTGGGTGTCCAACATCGACACCCGAAAACATCATGAAACCCGTGTCCAGCATCGACATGTAAATCCTCATATATCTCGGGCTCCGTCAGTCCAGATCGGCCTACGGGCTCTGTCAGTCCGGATCGGCCCATATCATCTCTCGACTACGGTCGGTATCCTCCGGATATCCGCCGAGCCCAAATACTATCACCGGTAGGTAGTAGTCCCTCTGCCAGGCTCACCGTCTATAGCACAGCATCCCTTTCTTGCCCCGGGATACCATACCGGGTCCACCATGTATCCGCAATCGGCCTCATCCAGCTCCTAGATCGGGTTTCACATGTCACGCGTCTCAGAACCGAGAAAACGCATTGTGGACGCACTGAAATATCATATCAAGAGAAACCGGGTTTTTAAAACAGTACATACTTTCTTTTGAAATTGCCACGG
Source organism: Agapanthus africanus (assembly GCA_030015575.1). NCBI lineage: Eukaryota > Viridiplantae > Streptophyta > Magnoliopsida > Asparagales > Amaryllidaceae > Agapanthus > Agapanthus africanus. The sequence continues at coordinate 559,273,053 of JASDDO010000022.1, read as the reverse complement.
TTCTCAAATCCAGAAATCTCATGAAAACAGCATATCTCAATGCGTAAAATCATAAAGCATGATGTATGCGACATATGATAGAAATATAAACATATCCGTATATCATGGAACATGGAACAGTAATATGACATATTAAGGGAAAACCGCTCTTTTAAAATGATTCCAGTTTTTAAATATATCCTGCGGTTCCCAATTTCTCCAAAGTCAAATGCAACACCGTCTGTGCAATAAGTATATACGTAGGCATGGATGCACAAAGATATATGTACGCAAGTATGAGTGTACAAGTGAGTATATACGCAAGTATATTATGCTGGGAGTCATATCATGATGCAGCAATCCTACTGTGTAGTGGCATGGCAATTATCGATGATGAGGTGTGTGAGCCGGCTAATCTGTGTAAGTGTAACATACGCATCATCGATAATGGAGTAGGTATACTAGCACAGATAAATATATATGATGCAAGGAGAATAGCATGAAATGCAGCATAAGGTAAAACATCAGCTAAAAGCTACAAGGTATACGTATCTAACATGACCGAGTCGGTGAATCTATCAATCGGCATCTAGCCACACAACATCACGTACGGAATAATCTATCGTACGACATCCTCTAGTCAAGGGTATGGATCAATCATCAAGTCAAACTCATCACGTACGGAAAATTATCGTACGGCGGCATAAAACCAATAGGGATCCTATCAACCATTACGACAATGAGGGTGTGTGTTAGAAAATCAATGTATGTATGCAGTTTGTGTTTCTGGAATTTCATCCTGTTCTACTTAATTACCACTAATTTGTTTTATAAGAAATTTCTTTTCTAAAAAGATGGCGTGTTTATCAACAAACACCTTTTGTTTCTCAATGTGGTAGAATAGATATCCATATGAATTCTTTGGATATCCCAAAAACTTGCAAGGAACTGATCGTACTTCGAGTTTTTCCGGATTCTGTTTTTTAACATAGACCGGCGGACAACCCCATATCTTAACTCGTTTAAGATATGGTCTCTTTCCACTCCATATCTCATATGGTGTTTTAGGCACAGATTTTGATGGAACTTGATTCAATAGATATGCAGCTGTCTCAAGTGCAAAACTCCAAAAGAAAATATGTAACTCAGCAGTACTCATCATAGAGAGCATCATATCTAACAGGGTGCGATTTCTCTTCTCCGAAACACCGTTGTGATGTGGTGTATACGGAGGAGTAAGCTGAGAGAGAATCCTATTCCCTTTTAGATAATCTTGGAATTCCGTGCTTAAGTATTCACATCCTCGATCAGATCGAAGGATTTTAATACATTTATCCGTCTGGTTCTCTACTTCGCTGTCATGCCTTACTTCCCAGTGTACGGGTAAAGAGACGTGACGAGGCCCGCGACGTATTTACTCAGAAGTAAACATATTAAGCGTTAAAAAGCAATATAATAAATGTATACAAGAAATGACAAGAGATATAAATAAACAGCAACTTTTTATTGATTAAACATTATTTACAATACAACTGGAAAGTAAATACAATACTGGAAAGCAATACCTAAATAATGGCATATGAACTGAAAGTAAAAGTATGTACAAGTAGAACTAGAGCTCGGGATCCTCAATGAACTGCTCCAAATCGTCCAGGCTGGGCTCAATCTCCTGAGAGTCGGGTCCTCCTGACAACATTCTAAAGAAAGAAGAGAAATGAATGTCGTCAGCGAACAATTGTTCGGTAAGTCCCAAAAGAGAGATAGATCAAGTAAAAGGAATAGATCTGGTAATTTATCTGTTTTTAATATACTAACATAGTTGTTTGTAGCTTGGTATAGAATATATCAGTGTATATGAGAGGAGTCCAACTTTCTCCGTGGACTAAGGCATATGGAGTACAAGGCCCCGTCAAAACCAATAGGACAATGGCAACGGATATTCAGGTTAAGTGTATTATAGTGACCGCCTCATTCCACTTCTAATACATCCCGTACCAGTCAACCCCTTAAAAACCCCGTAATGTATATTGTGTTGTTTTATAGATGTAAGACTTGCCGAGACCATGGTATAAATTGTTCATGTAAACGGATAAGGATATAAACGGTTAGTCATGTTGTCGAGTCAATATATATCCATGGTTCGGTTCAATCAAGTCATGTTGATATTTGATAGTATTCTGGTATTCATGTTCAAGTTCCAGTATATATGGATTCATATTGTATTGGAGTTGTATTTGAATTGTATTCATGTATGGATTGTATTCAGATTAGACTGAGACTCTGACTGAGTCAGATACTTAAACAGAATTGGATCCTGAATTAGGTTTTGGAGTTATCGGTAACTGCTGCACATGAACGGCAGTATTTGTGACTTTTTCCAAGCCAATTACCGTTTATAACCCCGTTTTAGTTTTCTACCTTAAATAGGCAAGCACCCACTTTCTCCGGCTCTCTGAGGCTCAAGAGAATTGGTCCTGCTTAAACCTATATTTATTAGGGTCATTATTGTAATTTAATATAACTTGAGGGGTTTTATAAAAATATTTTTAGTATAATCTCAAAATAATGCTCAAGTATTTATTTATCGTATTTATGGTTTTTCATGGATGTGAATTTTAAATGTGATGTATTCTAGTGAACAAATACCTAGCTTGAATAATATTGGTATTTTCGTGTAAATTTGACTTGTATGGATTCTTGATGGTATTTTCATGGAAATGTAATTCTTTTCTTTTGTTTCGAAAAACATGGAATTTATTATATATTTAAAATAGATGATTTGATAATATTTATATATAATTATTAAAAATAGAATTTATTTATTAAATAGAAAATCTTGTTTTTTTAAAAATTGCATTAAAAATTCCATCAAGGTCGGATGCTCTGTGAGGAGGTCTGCATCTTACTCTACTAGTCCCGAGGATGTGCGATAACCCGCACCATCCCGATCGAGTTTCCCAAAATGGGTTGTAGAGGCTTAATTGCAAGGAATGTAAATAACACGATTTAAAGAATACGGTTTTTAATGGTTTATGGTATTTTAATGTAAAAGTCGTATTTGTCCCAAAAATATGGTTAAAAGGAAATCGTGTTATGTCATGATGCGTGTTGTGAGAGGTACGTCATTACCTCATAAGATTTTCCTAAACGTAGTATGAGCAAAGGTGACAAAAGATGTCATATGTAACGTTATGGTATTTAAACGTAAAATCTTAATAAAAGTTGTTTTACATGGAGTTTTGAAATGAAACTTATTTATAAATATTAGTTAATATTTAACAAGTAAGATGTAATGATATGGTTAAGTGGTTCTTAAGAAAAATGAAATTTTAAAGATAATAGAATTAAGAGTCGGTATAACTCCTGTTACCGACGTGATTTGAAAAGAAATAGTTTTGAGATGTGAAAAGAGGAGAAGAGAGGGGACTTACTAGATGAAATGAGATAGGGGAGGTTGAGGAAGGATTTGGAAGCTTCGTGGAGTCGCGGGTCGCCGGAATCGTCTCGAATCGTCGCCGGAACTTGACCTTGGGCTAACTCCACTTGTACTCTTCTTTGACTTGGAAAATTTTGAGAATTTTGAACAATAGATTTCAAAATGGTGAGGGCTAGGATATGAAGTTGTATTTATAAGGTAGAATTAGGTTTTTGAGAGTTAAAAAGAGAATTAAAATGCATTAAGATTTGGATTAAAAGCTTATTTTTAATTATCTATTTAATTGTAGTAACAAAAATAGAAGAGGAGTAGCGGGGGTAGGCCAAAGAACCAGGGTTCAAATTTTAGGAGCATTCCTGATGGTTCAAACCGGCGGCGGCAGCCTTATTAAAACCTTCGCCGGTAGTTTAGAGTGGGTTGGGGCTTGGATTGGTGCTACGTGTCCCTATCTATTCATATGATATTTTCCACAAGTTTATTTTCAGTGACTTTTTATTTTTACGTGTATTGCATGTGTAAACTTTTGGGCTTCCAAAAAGTTTAAAAGAAAAATCATAAAAATAATATGTGGCTGATGGGATTTGAATACATGGGCTACGTCACAGCAGTGTAAGGGCTTTACAAGTGAGCTACAAGTGGCTTCTTATTGTTTTTCAAACAAAATAATACTTAAAGTATACTCAGGCTTGCAAATACTCCATTCAATACATTAACTTTAAGAAAATTTTGTTGGCTATAGTGCCCTCAAGTCAATTATTGAATCGTAGGCACGCGATTGCGATGATCGTGGGAGGAACTATACGGATAAAACAGTCTTACTCAAAATGATAGTATACTATCTGGTTTGTCTTTATCATCATGTATATGATTTATGTGGTATTACAGATCACTATTACATGTTGATAGAGCCTATAGGATTCTTGCTTGACTACCAGCATTATGATGGCGATCATATACATGGGAGCTGGTGGTCTATAAGCACATCCTTAAATGTCCCTAGTCGTGGGAGTATCGAGACTAGGAATCAATACTCCAGAGTAGACTAGTGTATACTGATCGAGACCCCGACGAGGGGCAGTGGCCAGGTCTCACAAGCCATTGGTGTTAGTTTGTTCACCTAAGATAGTATGTAGGTGCTCATTAGGTTATGAGTACAATGGACGGACTCGACGGGAACATGCTAGTTGGTGTTATACCTTGTTAGTTATATGTATGCCCTAGAGGCCATTACTGTACATGAGATGTATATTGTAGTGGATGCTTGGACGGATATATGGAGAAATGTCTTGCTCGACATGATAGTATGCTATCAGGTTACTCTTTATCTTAACATGTACACGGATTGTCTTTCTGTTACATGTTGATAAAGCCCTTAGGATGTGTACTTGACTACCTGGATTATGATGCGGATCATACTAGTGGGACAAAGGTAGTCGGTAAGTATATCCTTTAAAGTCCCTAGTCATGGGTGTATCGAGACGGGGCATCAATATACCAGAGTAGACTAGTGTATAGTTTCTCGACCCATGTAGATGGGCAATGGATGATCCCATATCTATTGGTGTTTGACATCAGAGACGATATACGGGTGCTCAGTGGAGACTGGGTATACTGGACGGACTCGCCGAGAACTTCCAAATGGTATTATACCTCACGTCAGATGGAAGTTCTCTGGTGACACTGGTACAGGTTAGTCTATCGACCCGAGATCATCATAGAGTCTTGTGTGATTCCCACTGCGCTTTGATTTCCACCTTACCACGTTCATGAGAACGTGCAAAACGGTGGTTTTTGGGTACAGTCCTGAGTCGCATGGAGGCAATGAGCGATAGGAGGGGATTCGTCTCCCCCGGTATTGGGGGTTGATGTTGCGCAGTGGGAAACCATCTCGAATGTGTATTATTAGAGATGTTTAGTTTATTTATTTCCGTAGTTTTGTTTATTGATGTGAGCCCATATTGGGACATGATTCAGATGTTGTTTATTGGATATTGATTTGTTTCCGCTCTATGCATTTTCTTGAATTTATTTACTGTGGCAGATGAACATGTGTTAGCTAGATTATATATTTTACTGTTCTTGATATCCTATAGACAGCCGTAATGTGACTGTGGAGGGATGATTCCTAACCACGGGTAGCATAGTTGGCTCTTTCACATGCCGTAATTACGTATTTTGGGAAGCGGGGAGTGACAAAAATGATTAATGTATATGAATAAAATAATGAATGGAAGATGAGTCATGGTTTCTCAATGCTTCTCCAAGCAACTAAAGAATCATGACTCATTCTTCTTTTCTTTAATTCATATATATAAATCATTATCTCCTCATCTTTTCTCAAATGTGATTCTCACACATCCTAATTCTATGTATCATCAACCATGATGTAATAAAGTGTGTGTGTGTAATATATATAAATATATATATATATATATATATATATAAAGAGAAGAAAATATTAAGTGGGTTTAATATTAGTTTATATATATATATATCAAATTATTCAATCAACACTTGATTCAATAATCCGATTATATCATATATAACCGGCTAATATTTAATATTAGTTAATATATATATATATAATTATTAAATCAACATTTGATTCAATAATCCGGTTATATCATATATAACCCGGCTAATATGAAATATATATATATATATATATATATATCAAATCATTGAATCAACACTTGATTCAATGATCCGGTTATATCATATAACGCTAGATTAAAATACAGTATCATATACTCGTATTTAATCAAGCTCCCGCACATATCTCCATACGTGTCCTACTTTGTTTCGCTTGACCTAGGAAAGCTCTATATGGGACTCTAAAGATTTGCCAATACACTAGCAATAGGTAATGATCACATCAGATACCCACAAGCCGTCAGCGGTACTAGCTGGACATAACGGCTATCCAGGTATTGAACGAATAGAAGATCAACAAGAAAATTTGTCCAAACTCCCATAGAGCCTATAAGTAACACTTATCGTACAGTCCGGTCTCTTCGTCTGATATGTCGCATATCGAGTCTGGGGGGTAGAATCGTCAGACCACAATAACTCGATAAGTCATGTCGATGTGTGGCCTATAACCTTTCGAGAAACTACTGATAACACTTATCAGTAAATCTCATCAGTCCTGGCTAGGGACCTGCTGTTATAGCCAATTGAGCATAGCACAACATCAACTCGCAATACCGGAAGAGACGAAACCTTTCCTATCGCTCACTGCCTCCATGTGACTCGGGACTGTACCCAAAATCCACCTGTTTGCACAAATAATTTGAGTCGGGTAGCGAGGAAATCAAAGCACAGTGGGAACCACACAAGACACCATGACAATCTCGGGTTTACAGACTAACATGTACAAGTGTCATTAGAGAACCGCTATCTAACGATAGGTATGTTACCATCTAGGAGTTCTCAGCGAGTCCTGTTCGGTGTACTCATTCTCCAATAAGCGTCTGTATACAATCTTTGATGTTAAACACCAATGGTTGTGGAATCAACCATTGCCCCATATAGGGTCAAGAAACATACACACTAGTTTATTCTGGAATATCGATGCCCTGTCTCGATACTCCTTCGACTAGGAACTGTTAAGGATGTGCTTGTGGACTACACAAGCTCCACTAATATGATCTGCATCATAGTCCCGGTAGTCAAGCTAACATCCTAAGGGCTTTATCAACATGTATTAATGAGATGTAAACTAAAACAAGCGCACATGTTAAGATAAAGAGTAACCAGATAGCATACTATTATGTCGAGCAAGAAAGTCCTCTATATATATGTCCAAGAATCCACTATAATATACAATAATGACCTCTAGGGCATACATATTCCAAGCAATCTGCCACTTGCACTAAGGCCAGTTATTGTAGTATCACATACCCAACATCCTAAAAAGTCTCTCGAACCGTTTCTGGGGAAGGGCCTTCGTGAGTGGATCCGCCGTGTTGCCCTTCGTTTCTACTCTCCTAATCTCGATCTCGCGGGGATCAACTATCTCCCGGATCAGGTGATACCACCTCAGAATATGTCTGGATCGCTGATGGGACCGGGGTTCCTTGGCCAAAGCCATAGCTCTATTGTTATCACAATACAAGGGTATTGGATCTTCAATGAATGGAACCATACCAAGTTCAATAATGAACTTCTTCATCCAGACTGTCTCTTTGACAGCATCGTTAGCAGCGATGTATTCAGCCTCCATCGTCGAGTCTGCAACGGTATCTTGCATGGAACTTTTTCAACATACTGCCCCTCCATTGAGGGTGAAGACAAAGCCCGAGACAGACTTGCTGTCATCCATATCACTCTGGAAGCTCGAATCGGTAAAGGACTCCACTTGGAGTTCTCCGTTACCATACACCAAGAACATCTATTTAGTCCTTTGCAAATACTTAAGAATGTTCTTCATAGCTATCTAGTGCTTCTCCCCTGGGTCTGATTGATACCTACTTACCATACTAAGTGCGTAAGCTACATTCAGTCTGGTACATAACATCGTGTACATGATAGACCCAACTGCAGAAGTATAGGGTATCACATTCATGCGAGCCCTTTCCAAATCAGTCTTGGGAGATATCTCTTTGGAGAGAGTGATTCCTGAAAAAGCAGGTTAATTACCATGCTTAGAATCTTCCATACTAAACCTCTTTAGTATGGTGTCTATGTACCTGAATTGGGACATGTAAGTCCACGTTGCCCATCCCGGTGCTTGCGGGGAGGCGGAAAACGGAATAAAAATCGGATTTTTATCATGCTAGGCAACATGGACTATACAAAGGAGGATCTTTGCTAAACAAAAACAAGCTAATGCTAACTAGAAACTAGCTAGAGGGTAGAATGGTTATACCTAGGGCTTTATGTCCTTCTCTCCTTGCTCCTTGGAGTAGTAGAAAGGGACCACCTTTGTCGTCTTCTCACGTCGAAGAAGGATCCACCCGAAAGCCTCAACCTTTGGCTTCAACTCCAAGCTAGATGTAACTAGGGTGCTAGAAGTGCTAATCCTAGAACCCTAGATGAGAGTAGAGATTACTATGGAATGGTTTTTCTCAAGCTCAAGTGTTTCTCAACACATGAGAAGGGAGAGCTTGAGGAAGAGGAAGAGCAAGAGAGAGAAAGTAAATGATAGAATGAGAGAATTATGAAGCATTCTCACATATATGTGTGAATTATTGTAAATAGATAATTAGTGAGATAATTGTCATGGCTTAATCAAGACATGACCATTATCATTTCATTTTTAATGCAAATTGCAAGGATCAAAGAGCATCTTCCAAATGAAATGATGATGGTCAAAGTGTCAACCTAGGTCAACAAGTCAAGAATGTCAAATGGTCAACAACCATAACCATGCACAATTATATTAAACTAATATCAATTAACCATAATACACACATAAGCATTAGGGTTAATAAAATGACAATGGTCATTAACCCTAATCAAAGTCCTCTCCCTCTGTCTCAAGCAACTGTGCATACGCACCCGTATTCGTGATCCGGGGAACACGAATACAAAGAGATAAAACCAATCCCAAATCATATACTAGGTCCGGCTTAAACCAAAGCCCGCTAGTATAAGCTGTCCGGACAGCAAACGTGCACAAGTGCGCGGATGTGAACGAACCCTGTCGCAAAACCATGCGACCTCTACTCATTTTGCATAAAGGCGAATAGCTCTCTGTGTGGGACTCTAAAGACTCGACACTACGCTGGCAGTGGGTTTAACCACAGACCGCAAGCGGCACTAGCTGTACGTAACGGTCCCCAGGTAGATGCCGATAAGAAGACTGACGAGGTGACCCCATCTGAACTCCTACTGAGCCTGAATGTGTCAGTCTCCGTACAGTCCGGTCTGTTCGTCTGATACATCGCATGGAGGGCCTAGGTGGCGGTGAACGTCAGTCCCCTAATAGCGGTACAAGTCGTGTCGGAGTGTAGCCCAGAACACCCTAAGATAACACTGGAAACCTACCAGTATATCTCGCTTGCCCTGGCCAGGGACTACTTGTGTAATGGCTCTCCTGAACACAGCGCGATGTCAACCCCCAATACCGGGAGAGACGAATCTTGTCTAACCGTCACTGCCTCCAAGTGCTTCGGGACTGCACCCAAAAACTACCTGTTTACACGACTCCTTTGAGCCGTGGTAGGGTAGTAATCAAAATGCAGTGGGAACACACTCGAGGCGAAGTGACAGTGTCAAGTCAGCGGACTAAGCTGTACTCATGTCACTTGGGAAATGATAACTGACGATAGGTATAATACCAACCAACAGTTCCCTACGAGTCATGTCCAGTGTACTCGTAACCTAACAAGCACCCGCATACTATCTCAAGTACGACGTACTGACGGCTGTGGGACAGACCGTCTCCCACGCTGGGATGAGAAGCGCATACGCTAGTCTATTCCGGAGTATCGATGCCCTGCCTTGATAGTCCAATGACTAGGGACCTGTATAAGGATGTGCTTATGGATTACCCACTCCACGAGTGTGAGCGCCATCACAACGCTGGTAATCAAGAAAAAATCCTAAGGGCTCTACTAATATCTATAAAAGCGATACGCTAAAAGAAACACATGCACATATTGAAGTAGAGACAAACCAAGTAGCATACTACCATTTCGAGCAAGATTGTATATACAATTGTGAATATCCCAAGCTTCCATAAAGTAATATACAAACTAGTATGATATAGTAATGGCCTCTAGGGTATATACACTAACAGGATAATCCCAACATCCTTTTAGATATATCTCTATAGATCTTTATCCCCAGGATGTAGGAAGCATCACCTAGAACTTTCATGGAGAACTTTTATGATAGGAAGAGTTTGACCGAGTGCAGCATAGGAACATCATTTCCTATTAAGAGTATGTCATCAACGTACAATACGAGAAATACAACCAATACAATCTTACTCTCTACAACCTTTTTATATATACATGGTTCATCTTCTTTTTTGATGAAGTCAAACTCTTTGACTGCTACATTAAAACAGATGTTCCAACTCCGCGATGCCTGTTTTAATCTGTAGATTGACTTAAGCAACTTGCACACATTTTCGCTGATCCCACTGTCTACGAAGCCCTCTGGCTGTGTTATATACACGCTCTCTTCTAAATCACCATTTAGAAAAGCAGTCTTGACGTACATCGGCCAGATTTCATATTCATGGTATGCAGCAATGACAAGTAGGATCCTGATGGATTTAAGAATAGCCACTGGAGAAAAGGTCTCATTATAGTCGACACCTGGTCATTGACGAAAACCTTTTGGTACAAGTCTAGCTTTGAAGTTCTTAACCTTTCCATCTACACCAATTTTCTTCTTGAAGATCCACTTTCTCCCAATGGGTTTTACCCTTTTAGAAGTAACTTCCAAAGTCCATTCTTTGTTGGTGTACATGGATTCTATCTCAGATCGCATAGCATCCAGCCATTTCACAGAGTCCCCACTTGTACTGGACTGCTCGAAACTAGTTGGGTCATCATCTTCCATGATGCAATTCTCGCTCCCACCGTCTATGAGAAAACTGTAGTATCTCTCAGGTGGATGAGGAACCCTACTAGATCTGCGGAGTGGCTGAGATTCGTCGGAGACTATTAAATCCTCCGGTTCTACCAAATCTTCAGTTAGGAGACTACTAAAGTTTCGGAAGAGCATTCGATAATATTGTCGGGAGTCTTGTTGAATTGCCCGACTTAATATTGAAAAGTGTTTTCGATGTCGAGACCAAGATACGGGGTTTATAATTGTTAGCCATGTGATGTCCGCGGCATAAAACCAATATGTCACGTACAGCCTATCATTCCTGATTCGCGACATTCTATATATATCTATATACCTATGTCCCATGTCACATCCATAACAATCTTATTTCAGGGGACCGGCGAGGTATCAATCATCTCAATCGACTCACATCCGTATACCAACATATCCTCAACTCATCATATCGTGTCTTATATTCTTTTCATCGCATTTATATCCCACATCAAATCAATTTCACATATTTATTCTACCTTTACTAAAAACATAAGTATCTAATCTAACATACACACCCGAACCATACAATCAGTTTTTAAAAGAAGCGAATCGTAGTTTTGAAAGTAGGGGTTACGGTGTTTTTAGGGAAAATGTATCATTTGAAAATCTGTAACATCCCTCAAGGTATTTGTTTAAAAGATGCATACGATTCTTTAGTTTGGAAATAGGTATGGTTCGGATGACACATCTACGTCGGCTATCTAATCCTATAGTACCCTAAACGGAAACATCGTCAAACATCATCCTCAAATCCCGTCATCATATATTGGTCGTATCAAACACTTCTAACCATCCTTTAGTTTCTAATATGGTTTCTATAGCTATCTTTTAATTCTAACCCTAGTTTGCTACTCTAGGTTTTCTTAACATATGCTACAAATCGGTTTCCACCAAAACTTTGCGGGGGTGCTGATTGATCATTTCTTTGTGTGTCGGTTTAGAAAATGTATAGAATCACAATCAAAGAATTATATTTGACCGCAATCAATTACGGTGTCGGTTGTAGATCGTAAGCGAGTGCGGATCGTCCACAGGGATTGTGCGATTCTTTTTTATATTTGATTTGTTTGAATTGAAAAGTTAATAGAAAAGAAAGGAAAACGTGATTCAAGAATTTATCGATTGATTCAGGTGTCACGAGTTTAATCAAGAATCAAGAAATGATGAACAATCAAGAATCAGGGTTTCGATGATATTTCCAACAAAATGTCAAGAATCTAAATGAGGCTCGTAGGAATCGATCGGATCTATAGACGTGATGTAATCTCAAGATAACGTGTTCTTGTCCTTCGAAGAACTGATACTAGATCGATGATGATCGACGAGAGTTAGGGCTTTCTTGTGAAACTAGGGTTTCATCATTTAACCCTTGTTCTTTCGTCGATATCATTCATATTCTAGCCTCTAGCAATTTCAAGAAACGATCGTAACTCCCCAATCTCGAGCGATATCAATCAAGAAAGCATCGTAACGAAATGGGTCGTCGGTTCTTGAACTTGCTAGGGTTTACAAAACTCGTAGAAATCAAGAATCGTTTTCAGATATATTACATCATCGTTCTATTTATCGTCTCGACTTCTCGACGAGCGGAGTATTACTCAAACATCACAACAAGAATTACAACTAGAAATTTAGATTGAATCATGATGCAAGAATTTAAAGAAAACAAGATAAAAGAATTTCACCTTTTATTTATATCAACAATTTGATTACAGTCGCTCAAGAACTACAAGAGGAAGAACTAAATTATCGACTTGGCTTCGCTCGGCTTCTTGAGTCGTGGATCGGCTTGGACCACTTGCTCTGTTGAAGATCGGCTCTGCTCATAAACGGTTGCAAGGCTTCTTGCTTGATGGGGTACTCGGGAATCTTGGCTTTTGATTGGAATTAGGGTTAGGGTTTCATACAAGCCTTGTCACTAGACTTGTGGAAGAAGAAGATAAAGAAAGAGGTAGAATGGCTCTAGTTTGATACTAGATTGGGGATAGATGATTCCAAGATGATTTACAAGTGAGCCTAGGATCTTATTTATAGAGCACCCAAACCCTAAGCCTTTGAGTTCCCTCCAAAAGTTTGTTGAAAGACTTCTAGAAAGAGTTTGTTAGGCTTAGTTTAGGGTTTAAGCTAGGGTTTAAGAAGAAGTTTCTAGAATACAAGGCTTAGTTTAGTGTAGGAACAAGGGTTTGGTGATCTGGCAGAATTCTCTGGAGTCTTCTAGAATTTGAGGTACATTTCTGAACTGTAGCCACTGATGTAGGAGTTATGGTGCAAAATTGGAGTACTGAAGAGGCAAAACCACCGCGGAACCACGGCACAAGGTGGCTTAGGCCGCGGTTCCGCGGCCAAGTTGGCGCTTTGGAGCTTCTAATTTCTTTTGTTGGCTTCTTATGTCTTCAAGTGTCTTTTGTGATATATTTAATTCCAGAATTCCCTTTGCATCAATACCAGATTCCCAATCATTGAGTTGGCGTCATGTTTTAGCGGTACCCTATAAATTTTGGCCTTTCTTCTGGATTTTCCTGCACAGATCTCAAAACAAGTGTTGCGCAAATGTAGAGATGATGCGATGCCATGAAATGCGGTCAATTTCCTTTATAGTGTCGGTTTTAGAGTCTAATACATGTAATCTGATATCTTGCGACTGTTTTGCTAATATGTGAAATATGAATACCGTACACTTCTATATGAATGCAAATGATGAGGAAATTGCCGGCTAAAATATGCAATATTTTCGACTAATCAAATCCCCAAACTTAATTTCGATTGTCTCGAGCGAACTGTTTTATTAAAAAGATAAGGAGAAAATAAAGAAAGAGAAAAAACTAACTAGCACACTTTCGTAGGCAACACGATTGCACTGAGCATGTGCAACAAGCCTTTAAACCTCTAGGTGTCCCTAGTAGGAGGAGTGTTGTCTCCTGAAGGTTTTCAGCGGATTGCACCCACAAAATCCAATAATAAAAGAAAGATCATGAATATTACATTTAAAGAAAAGAATTGTAAAAGAAAAGCTTTGAAAATTAGGGTTTCCAACTAAGCTAGCTTTTCGGTTGTCATGAGCCCTATCTTAATGGTCATGAAAAGATGTCAGAAATCACATCCTCCCTCAATAAAACATCGTCTTATTCTTCATTCCTATCTTTCTTCCAAACATTGATCATATACCCCTGCGTGTGTGTAAAAACATCCCTACACCCGGAGAATTCAATTTAAGCTATCATACTCTTGCCCATCAGCCTCAGTACTTTTTGATTAATGAATATTTAGATGAGATTGCACACACACTTTCATGCGACCGTTAATACTTCTTGAGCTACTGACCGACCGATTACTCATGTGCTTGCTTACTTGGTGTATTTTCCTCGTCTTGCACCACCTAAGGCTTAGCAGTGACTCCCAGACCAGTTGGCCTTAGGGCACTAGGTGAAGAAGCACCCTCGCTATATATTTTTTATTGCCCTCGGTGATAACAAAACCAGTGTCCATTTTTCTCACCACTTTATATAATTTTTTATTCACTTTTTTTTTTATTTCCTTCATACATCAGCTTTAAGACAAGAGCATTTCAAGGTATCCTCTACTATCCCAGGCTTCAAGACGTGTGTAAGTGTGAATAGCAGGGTAGCAACGTTCAAAATGTTTGGCTTCCAGAATAGAAACTATTTTTCAGACTTATTTTTATCCTTAGATTAGTGACGTCTTTCATCTTACTAACCCTTGGGACAACGGCTCATAACTACTTATTACTAGTTCGTATAAGAAAACTTCTAATTATCTTGGTTTTCTTAAATTTTTCTAATCTCATGGATGTAATTTTTCACTATCTAAACTTTTATTATCTTATTTATGTACAAAAATATTATTATCTTTTTGAAAATTTTTAAATTTTTATAGGTTTTGAAAAAAAATGTTTTGTGCTTATGCAAATGATATGCAAATGATGCAAAAATAAGCACAAACCTCTCCCAAACTTGTTTTCAACAGTGTCCTCACTGTTGCCATCTGCTAAATCTCGAAAGACCTGTAAGCTTGGGAGGAATTTATTAGTGGGGGCAAAATATTTAAGTGAAGAACCTCCCCCAAACTTATTTTTGGCTCATCATTTTGTAAAACTTTTCTTTTCAAGAGCCAGAAAAAAGATGCCTCCCCCAAACTTGAGTTATGCAATGTTAATCTTTGAAAATCACAAGAGGGGGTCAAAAATCAGTGGTCGATGCCAAGCTTTGCAAAGACCGAATGTTAACACCAACCATTCAAAAATTTTATCAATGCAATGCTCGGGTTGGTGGAAGAATAAGTGTGGAAAGGGTAAGTGGTGGAATAGAATGTGTGTGCGTCTCATTTTGGAGAGACAATGCAGTGAGTGTGATGGATTACTCGCATTCTTCTTACAAGTCAGAAGAAGGGGTGGAGGTTCAATTTCAATGATTGGGACATGATTCATCTCAACACCCGTGTTATTCAGAAATGCGAGTTCATCAGCGAAGATCTCCTCAAAAGTTTCATCAATACCCCGAAAAATAATGTCATCACAAAGTGCGGGGTGATCTTCATACTCTAAAAGCAGTTCATAATCAGTGTTAATTGTTGACCCGGACATCTTGGTGGAAGAGTCCGTATGTGTAAGATATATAGTTGGGTCAAACAACAACATATGAAAAGAGTCAAGATCAGTATTATGAGGGTCATCAAATTCGCTGCTGTCAACATCCATTAAGTCGACAGAACAAACCTGAGCAGTAGGTTCGGAAGGTACACTTCGTAACTTGTAAATGTTCATCTCAATTGTCCTCTTCCCGAAGGATAGGGTCATAGAACCATTACGACAGTTGATGATAGCGTTGGAAGTGGCCAAAAAGGGGCGACCTAAAATCACCGGAATTTGATTCCGTGAGTTCGCTACAGGCTGTGTATCAATTACAATAAAGTCCACAGGGAATATGAATTCCCCGATTTTTATTAACACATCCTCTAGTTCACCCCTAGGTCTGGTGATTGATCGGTCAGCCATCTGGAGAGTGCAAGGAGATGGTTTCAACTCTCCGATCCCTAACTGCTCATAAACTGAGAACGGAAGCAGGTTAACACTTGCCCCATGATCTAGTAGAGCACGGTTAATGTGTTTTTCCCCAATAGAGATGGAAATCGTAGGATATCCAGGATCCTTACGTTTCCTTGGTAATTGCTGGGGGAAAGCCGTGTCTACAGTCTTTGCCATGAATATTTTCTTGAGCATTTGTTTCTTCCTCTTTCTAGTGCACAAGTCTTTAAGAACTTTCGCATATGCAGGGACTTGTTCGATAGCATCTAGAAGAGGAATATTGATGTTAACCTGTTTAAACATCTCAGTGATCTTCTCCATATGTGGACTTGGTGTGTTAGCCTTTAACCGATTAGGATAAGGTGCTTTAGCAATATGCGCTGGGTCCATCATAGGAGAAGGAAGTGTGTGTGGAACCGATCCCAGAATAGAAGTGGGGATCGCCCGTGGAGGGTTAAAAGAGGTGGGCTGAAGTGGCGAGCCTTTTGGGAAATGGAGAATAGGCTCTTGAGAAGGTGGTGTGGTAGAAGAACTGGGGTCAGAACTAGAAGTGTGTGTGTGAGGAAAGGTCTCAGCCGGGGTGTTGATAGGATTGTCAATATCATCAACTTCTTCCCCAACATGATTGTCAAGCACTCTTCCAGATCTCAACGTGGTGATTGCATTCACATGATGTGAATAACCAGGATTGGGTAAGGGTTGAGCTGGAAGTTTCCCTTTCTCTCTTGCACTAATTTCGGCTTTTAATCATGCAATTTCTTCTTCCATCGATTTAATACTCTCGTTTTGGGACGCAGAGTTTTTCTCGATTTTATCGACAGAAGACTTCATTTCAGCCGAAACTTGCATGATATTTGATAAGACCAAATTCATGTATTGTGCAAAAGAAGAGGATTCATCAGTTCCGGTCAACTGTTAAGGACTAGACAGTGCAGGTGTGTTGACCGGATTTTGAAAATTATGTGCTTGAAAGAGGTGCTGACTCAATTGAAGTTGTGGTTGCTGTTGTGGTGGAGGGACCCTTTGGAAATTGTTTTGGTTTGGAACCGTGTTTTGAGAGTGTGATTGGTTCCAAGCAAAATTAGGGTGATTCCTCCAACCCTGATTATATGTGGAAGAAAAAGGATCGTTTCTAGGTCTTTGAAATGCGGCATTGGTATGCTCACGACCTTGAAACGGACATTCTTCCGTCAAGTGAGACAGATCAGAACAGCAGCCACATACAGTTTTGGAAAGTGACATTTGATTAAGGGAGGCAGCTAAAAATTTGTTTTCCATAGTCTCGAGTTTCTTGTGTATAGCTGAAATGTCAGCTCTAACTCCTATGGAAACATCCGATTGGTTATTGCCACACCTAAATGATGGACTTTCCCACTGTAAAGACTTTTCAGCGAACTCTTCTAAATATCGCCAAGCTTCCCCATCATCCTTAGTCATGAAGGTGCCTTGACACATGTTTTCAAGACTCTGTTTAGTGTTAGGGTTACTGCCCTCATATATGATTCGGCAAAGCTCCCATCTCGGGATGCCGTGATGAGGACACTGAACCAAAAGATCCTTGAAACGTTCAAAGCATTTAGAGAATGGTTCAACAGGGAGCTGGGCAAATTGATTCAGTTCACTACGGATTCGAGCTGTCTTTTGTATTGGGTAAAATTTCTTAAGGAATGCAGCGACGAATTCTTCCCAATTCGTAATAGAGTGTGCGGTAGTGTTATATAGCCACTTCTCGGCTATATCGCACAAGGTAAATGGAAGAAGTCGTAGACGCATCGCATCTACTGAAAGTTGTGACGTACCCATCATTGCGCATACGTTTTCAAATTTGGTAATGAAAACGTAAGCGTCCTCAGTCTCGAGTCCGTGGAATTTGGGTAAAAGATTGATATACTGGGGCTTAATTTCAAAGTTATCCCCATTGGCTGGTGGTGTGGATAAGCAGGTCGAAAGAGGACCTCGAATAGGGTAGCACCTCTCCTGGAGAGAGATGCGGGGTGGATTCTGCGCTCCAACGGACGGCGGCAGATTAGGGTTAAAGAAGTTTGATGGAGTTGGATCCATCGGTGTGGGTGTGGTAGTGGGTAAAGGAAAGGTAAATGGAGAAATATCGACTTCGGAGTCGATAAGAGGTACGCGGACTAAACGGGCACTAGAATCCTGTGTCCAGCCTATCTTGTACTAAAAAGGGTTAGTACAAGTGGCAGCGTGAACTTATAATTAGGGGTAAATGAATGCGTTGTTTTCTTTGAAAAAGGGTCGGAGTTTTGAAAAAATGATGCGACATAACAAATGCAGCACGCAAACCCTAGAATCTAGTGGTCACCTAGGTCCGGCTCTAGACCGCTCCTAACTGCCAAAGGACAAGTCGCGGGATAGAATCCTCCACTGTCTCTTTGTTCCCCTGTGGCCAGGTAAGTGCCAGGTAAGTGGGAAGGTACTCCACTACGTAAGTAGTGGGCCTAATTAATAACCACTAGCCTTCGACACACTTTCCTAGGCACCACAAGAAAACGCGGATAAGCAATGAATTACCCATGGCCTTCTTCTGTCCTAAGTGAGCGCGACGGTCCTTAGAGTCATCTCTAGATTTCTTTTAGTTAATGTGGGTCAATGCGGATGCAAGTTTTGCGATTTTCGGGGCCTAGGAAGGGTAATGAAATCCCCACCTAATTTGGATTTGGCCGTGCCCCTTAATATCCGTATTTATAATGCAAACAACCAAGAAACAAAATACGCATAAATTTACTTTTGCAATTTGCGAGCTGCGATTATTTGCAAAGAATCCTGCAGCAAAGTATTAGTTGGAGCTAAAAAGAGGAAAGAGGAGAAGGTAAGAAGTCACCTGAGAAAATTTGGCACAGAGATGAGGTTAGAATGCCGCGGAACCGCCGCAATAGGAGGCTCCCACCGCGGAAACGCGGTCGTTTGTGCAGGTCACTGCACCAAAATTCAACAGCAGCTTTCTGTTGATAACTCCAGCTCTCTGGAATTTTCCAAAAATTTTCCTCAATTGCCAAACAGGTCCAGATTTCCTTGCAATGAACCACAACAAATCGTTTAGGGTTTGCACGAATTTTGATCTCAAAAATTAAAATGAAATAAATCTTTCGATTCAAACTATGATATAAAACGAATTAGCGCTTAATCCCCGGCAACGGCGCCATTTGATTGATCATTTCTTTGTGTGTCGGTTTAGAAAATGTATAGAATCACAATCAAAGAATTATATTTGACCGCAATCAATTACGGTGTCGGTTGTAGATCGTAAGCGAGTGCGGATCGTCCACAGGGATTGTGCGATTCGTTTTTATATTTGATTTGTTTGAATTGAAAAGTTAATAGAAAAGAAAGGAAAACGTGATTCAAGAATTTATCGATTGATTCAGGTGTCACGAGTTTAATCAAGAATCAAGAAAATGATAAACAATCAAGAATCAGGGTTTCGATGATATTTCCAACAAAATGTCAAGAATCTAAATGAGGCTCGTAGGAATCGATCGGATCTATAGACGTGATGTAATCTCAAGATAACGTGTTCTTGTCCTTCGAAGAACTTATACTAGATCGATGATGATCGACGAGAGTTAGGGCTTTCTTGTGAAACTAGGGTTTCATCATTTAACCCTTGTTCTTTCGTCGATATCATTCATATTCTAGCCTCTAGCAATTTCAAGAAACGATCGTAACTCCCCAATTTCGAGCGATATCAATCAAGAAAGCATCGTAACGAAATGGGTCGTCGGTTCTTGAACTTGCTAGGGTTTACAAAACTCGTAGAAATCAAGAATCGTTTTCAGATATATTACATCATCGTTCTATTTATCGTCTCGACTTCTCGACGAGCGGAGTATTACTCAAACATCACAACAAGAATTACAACTAGAAATTTAGATTGAATCATGATGCAAGAATTTAAAGAAAACAAGATAAAAGAATTTCACCTTTTATTTATATCGACAATTTGATTACAGTCGCTCAAGAACTACAAGAGGAAGAACTAAATTGTCGACTTGGCTTCGCTCGGCTTCTTGAGTCGTGGATCGGCTTGGACCACTTGCTCTGTTGAAGATCGGCTTGGCTCATAAAAGGTTGCAAGGCTTCTTGCTTGATGGGGTACTCGGGAATCTTGGCTTTTGATTGGAATTAGGGTTAGGGTTTCACACAAGCCTTGTCACTAGACTTGTGGAAGAAGAAGATGAAGAAAGAGGTAGAATGGCTCTAGTTTGATACTAGATTGGGGATAGATGATTCCAAGATGATTTACAAGTGAGCCTAGGGTCTTATTTATAGAGCACCCAAACCCTAAGCCTTTGAGTTCCCTCCAAAAGTTTGTTAAAAGACTTCTATAAAGAGTTTGTTAGGCTTAGCTTAGGGCTTAAGCTAGGGTTTAAGAAGAAGTTTCTACAATACATGGCTTAGTTTAGTGTAGGAACAAGGGTTTGCTGATCTGGCAGAATTCTCTGGAGTCTTCTGGAATTTGAGGTACATTTCTGAACTGTAGCTACTGATGTAGGAGTTATGGTGCAAAATTGGAGTACTGAAGAGGCAAAACCACCGCGGAACCGCGGCACAAGGTAGCTTAGGCCGCGGTTCCGCGGCTAATTTGGCGCTTTGGAGCTTCTAATTTCTTGTGTTGGCTTCTTATGTCTTCAGGTGTCTTTTGTGATATATTTAATTCCAGAATTCCCTTTGCATCAATACCAGATTCCAAATCATTGAGTTGGCGTCATGTTTTAGCGGTACCCTATAAATTTTGGCCTTTCTTCTGGATTTTCCTGCACAGATCTCAAAACAAGTGTTGCGCAAATGTAGAGATGATGCGATGCCATGAAATGCGGTCAATTTCCTTTATAGTGTCGGTTT
Organism: Agapanthus africanus; assembly: GCA_030015575.1. Taxonomy (NCBI): domain Eukaryota; kingdom Viridiplantae; phylum Streptophyta; class Magnoliopsida; order Asparagales; family Amaryllidaceae; genus Agapanthus; species Agapanthus africanus. The sequence goes on along the minus strand of JASDDO010000022.1, from coordinate 559,252,171 downwards.
TAGAGTCTAATACATGTAATCTGATATCTTGCGACAGTTTTGCTAATATGTGAAATATGAATACCGTACACTTCTATATGAATGCAAATGATGAGGAAATTGCCGGCTAAAATATGCAATATTTTCGACTAATCAGGTGCTATACGCCATCCATCCGACTTCCCCCGTAGATATAGATCTACTCACAGTAGTCTTCGCTTGCCAAAGTCAGTTACGCCATGCTCCGTCGCCTCAGAATCCACGCGAAGGTACCTACAATAACAACACATATCGCAATGCTATTAAAATCAAGTTCTGAAATCCAAACGGCACGCGCATTCCTCATAGGTTAGAACCTATTGCTTACGCGTACAAAATCAACCAAACAACCCTTGTTGTTGATGTACGAATATCCAACAACCAAATACGAATCCAAAAATCAAGAATTAGCATTTCAAAATACGGAAAACATAGCCAAATCACACTAAAATGCTCCCAGATTTTGACTCAAGTCAAACAAAGCTAAGCAAACAAGTCTAGGCTGATGTACATAGTGTATATGACCTACTGGATCAACCCCGACACCAAAACCCACCAAGTGTCCGGCCACTCCTCCATGAAATCCGGCCTGCTCGGCCATTAGTGCTCCATTGGGGTTCGTGCAGGCAGGGTGGTCTCCTATAGGTCCAATTTGGTCTCTGGTATTGTTTGAGTTACTCAAAAACCCCACGGGTCATCCCAGATTTCCCTGCACACCCTATATACTTACAAAACCAACATGAAACAAACTTAAAATCCGTATTTTTGGTTTCTAGGCCAGTAAAAACACAGCTCAAATCTTGCTAACAGCCACTACCCATCACAATATCCCAAACCCTTCACTAGGATTTCAAAGTTCACAAAACCAACACTACACGACTTCTAAACTTAAACAACAAGCTTGGAAATCAAACTACCCTAAATGAAAAGAGATATACCTCATGGTTACTCCCAAACAAAACCCTAGAAGTCTCAATGTTGTCAAAATCCCACTTTGCTTGGTTTAATATGATGAGAATGAAAAGGGGATCATTTCTAGTGAAAGGGGTTTAGGGTTTTGATGGAGTTTTGGATGTGGAGGGAGATAAGGGTGAGGAAGATGAAGAAGGAGATGCAAAAATGGTGGGGAAAAGATATGAGCCAGCCCCCCTCTCTCTCTCAATTATTCTCACCCACTCACTTTCCAAGTCATCATTATGTCCCCTCTCTCTCTCCGACTCATCATTACAGCTTTTTCCCCTCTTTTCTCACCAAAAAAACATACACCCAAATGAAACAACACAAATGAAACAACATGTAACATGTCATGGTGCACTAACCATGAAAAACTGTAGAAACACGGATTTGGCCGAATCGCGATTAATAGTGCACTAATCGGGTTTTTATCCAAATTGCATATAATAAATTTTAAAAATGCCAAATCCTTTAAATATATTTTTAAATGAATAAATCATTTTAATTTCCAATTATTTCATAATTATTGGTATATATTTATACCCTTTTTTCGACCCCCTTATTTCGCAAATCGGGCAGTTTTCGGAAAATATATTATTTTAATATAAAATTCCAAAAGTAATATTTTATATTTTCTGAAATGTTACAGTCTTCCCCCCTTAAATAAGTTCGGTCCCCGAATTTAAATTTAAACCCCCAAAATCTAAAACATTTCAATAATCAGCTCAAATCAACGGGGTTCCGAAATCATGGAAAACGCAGAAATAACACAGCGTGTCGCGTGCGCCTGAAAACGAATACGAAACTCAAAATCGAACTCCGTCATGCGTCACGCAAATCATCTGATTGCACGCATATCCTCGGAGTTACAATAGAGATACAGATCTCGAAATCCACTACTGAAATTCAATATACACTAGTCAAATACTATAATACGTGTATAGTACGCATCTTTGGAAAAATTTCAAGAACTAAATAAAACTCATGCAAAAAATCTTTTCTAAATCGCCGCGTGAATGCGTAACTCACGGCATAAGTGATGGACGCTCATTTTAAAATAATAATATATGTCCATATATGTTTTCCTAAATACACGTTCCGTCGTTTTCAAAATATCCCAAAAGTTTTTCCTTTGTAAACGTTCGTGTCGCTCACGGACACGTAGGAAATAGCGAGACTATAGCTCTTTTTCAAAAACCTCTTGGTAAACTTTTAATGCGTGCAAAGTACTCTGGAACTGTCCTCAGATCAGTCCTGTTCGGCTACTACATAACATAGTGCCCATCATGAAAACAAAGTGCTCAAAAGCAAAATCAGCCTCAAAAGGCGTATCTAACCATCACGTGCATCTGGTGCGCCCGGGAATCAAATCCAAATACAGGTGCCACAATATGCACAAAAGCCAAAACTAAGTGCAACGGGTGTGCACGAAAGTATCTGTCCAGTGCAACGGGTGTGCACGACAATATCAAGCGCCTAATATGCGCAAAAATCCAACCCAAGCGCATCAGTCCATATAAATGCCCAGTGCGGTAAAACGCACGAAAACAAACGTCAAGTGCAACGCGCACAAAAAACCTAAATCTGGTAACACAAACGCACGAAACGAAAATCTGGTGCGACAACCGCACGAAACGAAAATCTGGTGCGACAAACGCACGAAATACAAATACAGTGCATCCCGTGGATAAAATACGAATCAGTGCACCTAGTGCACGAAATACAAATCCAGTGCATCCAGTGCACGAAATACCAATCAATAACTCAAATGCGTAAATAGCTACACCGAGTGTACCAAGGTGTATAAAATCATAAACGGGTGCAACTGCGTGCACAAAACACATATCAATGCAGTACAAGCACATATAAGCTATACCGAGTGCAAAATCAAATCGAGTGCGTACCACACGCACAAAATCAAATCGACTGTATGAAATCCACGAAATTATAAACATGTGCAGCCAAGGCACAAAATCAATATTAAGTGCAATAGATATGCACAAATCATAAGCTAACACAACGGTGTATAAAAACATATCTCAAGTGCAATAACCATGCACAAAATGTAAATACCCAGTAGGTGCAGCCATGGTGCACGAAATCAATATAAGGAAACTCATCATCAAAACTCAAATCCAAGCGATATAAACGTGATACTCGGATCACAACGCAAATCGCAATAAATGACATCGAGTTACACCTCCTACAATGTCGCAAAAATGTCGGTGCGCCCAAAACTGGCAGAGCAAGAACATCCGCTTGCTTCCTGCTCACGGTCTGGCGTCCTCTGTCTCTGGGTTCTCATTTTTCTGTGGATTTCCAATCTCGAAATCCATCGGCTCATCGGCCCGGTCAGGCGTGCTAACGGGAACGATTCCGCTCTGGCACTTCTCTGGTCATCTCTCGGTCAATCATCACGACCACTCATAAAGCAGCACGTCACTGGCATCGGCCTCTGGCCCTCTGAATACATGTGACACAACTGATCCTGGGTGCAAACCTTATTGCAGCAGTGTCCTGGAAGGAATCCTGCTCAAGATCTCTTCCGATCTCGCCTATGCCGAATTGTACGGAGGCTGGTACTCTTACATAATCTTTTCTCGTTTTCTGGACATCTGCGTTCTCAGCACAACATTTCCTCGGGAATTGGTCACATCCCAACGCTTCTGTATGCATATCAGACCTCTAATCTCGACGGGGAGTAACAACAGCTCGTGCGCATCTCGCACGAAACTCTGGTTCCGCTCGTCTTTATCATCGTCCACCTGACATCATGTCAAGCTATATGTGCACTGAAATGTTCTCGGCTACAGTCAATCCGGGGTCTCTCACACGGACTCGAAATCACGAACTCGGTATCTTCATCACTCTGTAGAAGATATCTGGCCAAACAAGTCCTCGGGAACTCGTCCCAACCGTCGGAGGAATACTCAATACCCATCCGTCCTCGATCAACTTGCAACGCATCTGGGTGAGGTCCTCTATCCGAAGCTGGTCAGCTTACTGGTCTCTTATCATATGGTATCCAGACAGCGTTAAACTTTTCGATCGAGTCATCGAAGTCCCAAAATTTCCCGAAAGCTCAACACCTGAGTACAGTCTAAAAATATCTGGTACATACCACAGTACCTATGGACCAACCGTAGAAGGGCAATCCCAAGCCTCACTGATGGCACCACTAAACTGCCATAAACCCTAAGGTTCAAAAGCGGTTTCATGGTCATTATGTCGAGTTAAGGTTTCATTCTTCTAGAGGGTCCACATAATTACCTGCATGTTCTTCCGAATACTTAAACTTAGAAAAATAGGTTTCTGACATTCGTTCGAACTTAACTTCGCCTATACAACATGTGAATATCCTTCGTCCGCATGCTAAACAATGCGTCAATCTTTCAGGAGAGGCGATACACCACAGTCATCTCTGGATCTGAGTAAGACTCTCCATACTGGAAATTTTCAACTCAACTGGCCTGCGTCGGCGCATCAATCTGACGAATCATCTTCGTCTCTCAAATCGGGGTAGACTAGCTATCATCTGTCGCATTTCTGCCTGGAAGCTCCAGCGATCTCAGCTCGTAAGCTCTAGAAGCGACATCCTATCAATCTCAGCAACAGCTGGGTCATCTGTGTGCACGGTAGGCGACCTCACAATCTCTAAGGTAGGTTGTACATCAACGGACCTCTAGCAACTGCCAGCTCTATCAATGGCCCGAACATCCGGTGCAAAACCAAACACTCGCCTCAACAAGAGGTCACGACACAACATTACATCGACAGGTTCCCATGTCACCAGAAAACACAATGGTCAGCCCTCGTACCAAACGAGCTCGCCCTGACCGCATCACTAGCCGCAGCTCAATCTGCGCTCAAACCATGGTGACCGGAACCTCAAGCGTGCATCGAAGAAAACAGATCAAGGGCATGAAAAGGAAACGACAGATCCAGAATGGATACATGATCATAGGAAGGAACATCATCAATGAGAGTATGATCACGGAAACAAATAGAATAAAGTATCTCAAAATATGTACATCCTACGGTTTCTTAAGTGGAGTATCGTATCGTAAATATGTCGCGGAACATACGTACGGTACGTCACTCTACTCAAGCTACATACTCCATCAATCAGGGTCAGCCTATGGAACGAAAGTTCGGGTCTAATACCACCCCCCTCCCGTTCAAGTCTACGTTCCGTAAGGTCAAGCCTAGTTTCCGAAATACATACCCACCCTAGACTCCGCATAGTCAAACATAGACTTGAACAAAGGTTAAACCTAGTGCTCTGATACCAACTTTGTCACGACCCGAAATATTAGCTCGTGACCAGCACTTGAATCACGCAACGTCTAAAGGCGTAACGGAATTCAAGTAACCTGAACCCAGAAATCTAAACCTTTTTAAGAAAATAAAGGAGGTGAAGTTTTGAAATAAGGGTATAATGAAATCAAGTTTTCTTAAATGCATGGAAAAAGGGGCATAAATAATGCAAGTGAAATTTACTAGTTTGAAAACATGTTTCGTCTTTTAAAAATTTGGGCAGCACCTCCTTTGTATTTTTTTGATCCAAAAACCACAATGCATGATAAAATAAAGGCATCCCCAAGTAGGAGCTAGCTCTTCGCCAGCCGGCGGATCACAACCACGCAAGACAGTATATATAAGTATACGACGTCCAACGGCGAAGATCACCACAAAAGATAAAGAAAAGAAAGACATAAATCCCCAAAAGCGAACACAAAACCAGAAATCTCATGAAAACAGCATATCTCAATGCGTAAAATCATAAAGCATGATGTATGCGACATATGATAGAAATGTAAGCATATCCGTATATCATGCAACATGGAACAGTAATATGACATATTAAGGGAAAACCGCTCTTTTAAAATGATTCCAATTTTTAAATATATCCTGCGGTTCCCAATTTCTCCAAAGTCAAATGCAACACCGTCTGTGCAATAAGTATATACGTAGGCATGGATGCACAAAGATATATGTACGCAAGTATGAGTGTACAAGTGAGTATATACGCAAGTATAATATGCAGGGAGTCATATCATGATGCAGCAATCCTACTGCGTAGTTGTTATTATATGTATGCCCTAGAGGCCATTACTGTACATTGGATGTATATTGTAGTGGATGCTGGGATATATATAGTTAGGACTTTCTTGCTCGACATGATAGTACGCTATCTGGTTGCTCTTTATCTTAACATGTATACTTGCAGTCTCTCTATTACATGTTGATAAAGCCCTTAGGATGTGTGCTCGACTTCCAGGACTATGATGTAGATCATACTAGTAGGGCCTGGGTAGTCCATGAGTACATCCTTCAATGTTCCTAGTCGTGGGAATATCGAGACGGGGCATCGATATTCCAGAGTAGACTAGCGTATATATTCTCGACCCATGTGATGGGCTATGGATGATCCTATATCCATTGGTGTTTGACATCAGAGATGGTATGCGGGTGTTCAGTGGAGACTGGGTACACTGAACGGACTCGCCGAGAACTCCCAGATGGTATTATACCTCACGTCAGATGGCAGTTCTCTGGTGACACTGGTACAGCTTAGTCTGTTGACCCGAGATCGTCATAGAGTCTTGTATGTCTCCAACTGTGCTTTGATTTCCACCCTACCACGGCTCTACTGAGTCATGCAAATGGGTGGTTTTTGGGTACAGTCCCGATTCACATGGAGGCAATGATCGATAGGAGGGGATTCGTCTCTCCCGGTATTGGGGGTTGATGTTGCGCTATGCTCGACTGGCCATAACTGGAAATCCCTGGCCAGGGTTGCAGTGATATACTGGTAAGAGTTATCAGTAGTTTCACGCTATGTTATGGACCTTACATCGGCATGACTTATCAAGCTACTGGGGTCTGACGTTTACCACCCCTAGGCGAGATATGCGACATATCAGACGAACAGACCGGACTGTACGGTAAGTGTTGCTGGTTGGATTCACAGGAGTGTGAGCGAGCTTGCTCGTTGATCTTCTGATCGCTCAATACCCGGGTGGCTGTTACGTTTAGCAGACCGCTTGCGGCTTGTGGGTGTTTGATATGATCATCACCTGCTGCCGGCGTATTGACGGGTCTTTAGAGTCCTACACAGAGGTTTCCTGGCTCAAGCGAAACGAAATAGGAGCGCATATGAGATATGTGCGGGACCGAGAATAATACCAGTATGTGATACTGAATTCTATTCTCGCGATTCGTATCATCGGACGGTTATATGAGATATAGCCGGGTTATCGAATCAAATGTTGATTCGATATATTGATACACTTGATATTAGTGGTTATATGCAGTATGACCGGATCATTAAATCAAGTGTTGATTTAATGATTTAATGTATAATTATATATTTGATATATTACTTTACATTAACTAGTATTTGTTCACTTAAGATGGATTTTCTCACTTGATTTGCACAAGTTGTATATGTGATATATTTTTGTGCACTAGTTTGTATCATGTTTGATGATACATGCAAATTTGGGTGTGTGTATGCTATACACCATGTTTAGTTAATGGTTAGGGTTTCCATTACCTTATTTATTTATTTATTTATTTTGGTAAAATAGAATGGTTGCTTTCTTTGTCTTTATGCAAGAAGCTTCATGATGCTTCATGCATCTTTGAAAAAGTCTACCATTTTGTTTTATGCTTAACCTAACCATTTAACTAAACCCTAGTTTATTCTCTACATTAGTTACACTCACCCATGGTTGCTAAATGATAAGAATCACTTGATTTTTCTATTTTGAGATAATTCATTATTCATTTTCTTTTCTTCTTCTTCTTCTTCTTCATGAAGAGAAAAAAGCTCTCTTGAAAATTCCAAGTGATGAATCCAAGTGAGAAATCCAATCCAAAGTGAACCCACTTCCTATTTCTTCATCCTCTACCACTTGCCATGTAGTAGAGTGTGTTATCTTCACAAGTTTCATGACCAAGTGAAGATGGAGCTTGAGTTAGAGTTGCCTCGACGTAGATCATCTTCGGCATCGAAGTCATCGACCTAGCCCGCCCATTTCTCCGAGGAAACCGATAATAGAGTCCGGGATCCGATGATCACAGCGGAGGGACGTCATCACGGAGCTAAAGAAGTGGAGGACCGGATCTACAAAGGTTGTATTTCCATTCACTTAGTAGCAAAGTAGTTTGCTTGCTTGTTTGTTTCGCCTTACCTCTAGTAACGATCTAGTTTAGGGTTCTTTGGCACATAGAAAAATTTGAATTGGACATGTTTGATCAGTTGTAGAACCTCATGGGTGTGTCTAGAAACCCTACAGTAGTTTCAGAGACTAGCTAGAGCATTAGGCGAAGTGTAGACGAAACTAGAAGTCCGATCGAACCCGATATCCCCCGATTTCACCCCTCTCTGTACAACTTTTCAAACTGTGGATTTTTGTGAATTAAAAATTCTCATAAAATAGAGCAGGAAATTCTAAGAAACACTGTACAAAACGAAGCCCTAACTCTACTGTAACGCCGCGGAACCGCGGCCATTTCCTGCTTCTGGCGGCGGTTCCGCGGCCGTAGGTGATGTTTATGGATTCATTTTTATACAGTATTGCCCGTAGCAGTTTCCTCTGTTCTCAGGGAATTTTTAATCTGTACTCAAGAGTTGAGTTTTCTGGGTTGTTTTGGGAGTTCGTAGATTTGATCGGATTGTCTAACTTTGTCTATGTGTTTTTCCGGGTAATTTTAGAACATGTTAAAAAGTTCGACCGGATGTAAATACCCACTTTTTCCCCTGCCGGAAAATTTCCAAGTGTTGGATTTTTCCGTGGTTTAAGAACGTTCTAAGTAGTGCAAGTAACTCGATGGACCCTCTAGAAGACAACAAACCTTAACTCGATTATGTGACCGTCTTGAACTGCCCTTTGAACCTTAGGGTTTGGGGCAGTACGGCGTGCCACATGTGAGGCGTTGGCTTGACCCTTCTACGGCTGGACTGTTGGTACTGTGGCATGAAGTGAATGTTTTTAAACTTATTTCATGTGTTGAGCTGTTTCGGGAAAACTTGGGTGTTCGAATGTTCGATCGGAAAGTTTAACATTTTCTATTTATCTGGAATGGGATACAATACTTGGAATCCACAAGCAGTTATGCGATAACTGATTTGAATGTTATAAACATAGCACTTTAGTCTCATTTGATCGGTTGCCACGGAATTTTGATGTGATCAAAAGTCCGTCGCAATCACGTAGCGTACGCGGATACTCGCCGGGTAAACTTAATAGACAGCTACACCCCATAGCCCCGACCAAGTGACTGTAGGAGAACCCCATCGCCGAAAGCATCCGTTCGGGTGCTCGCGGCAGCGGTGTTCCGCCTTGGTGCACTTCGTCGACAGTATCGGGGGTGCGACTGTCTACTGAAGTTTGCGACGAGCATTCGATCAGGATATCGGGAATCTTGTTGAATTGCCCGATTATGTATTGAAAAGTGTTTTCGATTTTGAGACTAAAATGCGGGGTTTATAATTGTTAGGCATGCGATGTCTAAGGAATTCATTTGATTAGGCATGCGATGTCTATGGAGGTTGCGGATTCCAACTGTTGTAGTTTTACACTTTCTTTTCTATGACCGTAAGTGTAATATATGATATCGCCGGTTTCGTTGCTATATGTTAACGACAATTGGGATGCGCATATTTACTTACGTTGATGACATGTGATGTTATGTGTTGCTGGATATGTTATATTGGATCGTCGCGTTTGAATAGCCGGGGTTTTTTATGTGAGATGAGTGTTTTTCATTTTCATTCATGTAAAAAACTTGTATGTAATATTCTTTTATTGGGGCACTTCCAGGTTGCGGAAGATGTCACCCTTTGTATATTATTTACTTTTCAGCACTAGGATAGACCCAAGGAGAAGGGCACAAGTAACCGGGTTCTGGAGTCCAGTGGGAGACCAACTCGAGGGTCGAGTCCGGATCTCCTAACTCTAGAATTGGTAGGGTTGCTTGCCGCTCTCATAGGGGTCTAGGGGTGTGGGTTTGGCTATTCATCGCGACCGTGGAATCCGTGTTTTATACTGGCTCGTGTTGAAAACACGGACGTCCTAGTATATCCAATGTTTCATATGTTTCTTCTGCTACGATATCTGTGATGTGATCATTTGATATGCTGTGATGGATACTGTATATAGTATATATGATATATTATATAGACGTTGCTTATGTTTTACACCCGCGCTAGCCCTGCCTCGCTCTGGCGTTAGTTACCTAACCTAACGGTGCAGACGGGACATCGAGACGAATGCGGATGGCATAAGCGTACGATATATTTATCTGTGATGTTTAGGTGGACTTAAATGATGGGACATTCATTAATGAGATTAATGAAAGAAAATAAATCTAAAAGATGTTGTGGAATCGAATTTCAAAAATAAAACAGGTAGCTACAGTTCTTGCTTTGCATCGCGGTGTTCCTTGTAGAACATCCTGCACCTTATTCGATAGGGAAAGGGCCGAGATCCCTTCACCGGGAGTGACCCCTTTAGCAATAACTGGCAGATGCTACAACCCTCGGTTTGTCTTTTGATTCCTTCTATAGTTTTCGCTTTGCCCAGCGGTATATATGATATATCCTGCACCTTATTCGATGAGGAAAGGGCCGACGATCCCTTCACCGGGAGTGACCCCTTTAGCAAAACTAGAAAAGCCTAAAAAACACTCCATTTAAAAACCATTTGATTCCGCAACGAGATCAAGTTCAAAGCGTTAAAGGTTTTATTAAAAACCATTCGCAACCCTCCGTCATTTTAGGAAGTAGAGTACTTAGTATTCGTGCTGTGTTTGTTGACCATAGTCAAGGCACAGTGTACGGTAGCTAAGTGATGTCTTCCTACACCGCATATGATGCGATTAGTTAGGACAGTCGCGTGACTTTGTTGACCTTAGTTAAGGGTCATGTGGGTGGGTCTAATTAATCACGAAATGATGGGTAGAACTTTACTAGTACTTATGATTTGTTGACCATAGTTAAGGTCATAAGTGCTAGGGGTAAAAACCATTATTGGGAGTTTCAAGTGTTGAAATTTGCAATGAGATTGCATACCTTCTATATGATAGTTGGATCCTGATACCCACTGCGAGTAATTGTTACTCCTGGGAGAGTTTTGCACTTTACAATTAGCCGATCAAGTAGGTGTCTAGAAAGGTGTCAACGGGGTTACGCCTCTGGGAAAACGAGGTTTACTTTAATTAGGTCCGTGCGAAAGCACGGGGAACCTCCCTCAAAGTACCGACACTAGCCTGGCTGAAAGATTGGCGAACTTGTAGAGTGTAATTAATCCCGGCTAGTCTTTCCTTTTAGGGTTTGAAGGAAGATTTGATAAAAACAGTGGGAGCCATCCTGATTAGATAAAATAAATAACCAACCTAATCTTGAAAGAGCGCACGCAGAGTGTTTTCTTCTCTCTCTCTCCAGGTAGCGACCATATCACGCCTTAATCAAGATAATAATATGGATATATTGACCGAACCCGCTTGTTATACTGAGCTGGGGAACGTTGGTCCCGCTCCAACATATAATTGTTATAAAACAGAGCAGGAATTTGGGGAATACCAGGATTCCCATGCCGTCCAAACGAAGAAAATGCATATCCTTCGGGTGTGTTCATTACAAAGAACTGTTTCTCAGTATTCTCTACGTCCTGGGTATTTGATGCCGGATCAGGATTCCAGATATGTAATCAGTTACATAGGGCTACAGAAAGGTAGAGAACTGAGAACGGATGATAAGTTTCATGAGACAGAAAACGGTGCAAGTGTTGCAGCCAAGTCTGTTGGTCACAGTCACCCTATATTACCAATACATTGATTCTGAGTAAATGCTATTAGATACCGAACCTGATATACAAAATCATATCAGTCTCTTTATTAGTAAAGAAAGGATATAATTTTGTAATGTTGAATATTGTTTTGAACATTTCAAAAGTTGAGCGGTTCAGGCACGTTATCTAAAAGCATTGACGTTCTAAATCAAACTACAGTTCCTAGTATACAGAACACACACAAGAGGAAGAGTTCAGAAATGAACGAATTCTTCTTGAGGTATTGTAGACTAGGTCATATCAATGTGACCCGACTAGCTTAAGTTACATTTTAGATGCATATTTAAATCAGTTTGAATTTATATCTTGTGAAACTTGCCAGTCATGTCGCAAAGATTAGATGACTATAGCTCTGTTTATTGGAAACAGAGAAAGAATTAGTGAACTCTTGGGACTGATACATAGTGATGTATGCAAGGTCCCCTGTCTACACATGCCAGGACCGGTTCTTTGTACTTCATTACATTCTCTGATGATCTCTCAAGATTCAGCCATATGTTCCTGTTGAAACATAAGTCCGAAGTTTTTGAGATATTCACAGAATATAAGTTAGAAGTAGAGAACCAAGAACCGGGTAGAAGTATTATGTCCTATGATAAGATCAGGGAGGAGAATACTTGTGCATGGAATTCTTGGACTATTCTAAAGGAGAATGAGATTCTATCTCGGTGTTACTCCTTTGAATATACCACAGCACAACGATGTATCGGGGCGGAGCAATCGCACCATATTAGATATGGTGTGCTCTATGATGAGTACTACTGAGTTACCTATTTCCTTTTGGAGGTTATGCACTTAAGAAGCTGCATATCTATTGAATTGGGTTCGAATCAAATCAGTGCCTACCACTCCATATAAGATATGGTATGGGAAGAGCCTATCTCTTAAGTAAGTTAAGATTTGGGATTGTCCGGCCTATGTCAGAAGAAAAATCCGGACAAAATCGAGGCAAGGTCAGTTCTGTAGAACTGGAAAGGCTCCAGCTATACAAAACTGCAGCTGATGATTTGACAGAACCAAAGGATTCAATAGTCCCCGACGAACCTCAGCCTCTCCGCCGATTTGGTAGGGTTCCTCATCCTCCTGAGAGATACTTCGGTTTCTCGATGACAGTGGGAGCGAGGAATGCATCATGAGATAATGACCCAACTAGTTTTGAGCAGGCCATCGAGAGTAGGGACTCTGTAAGAATGGCTGGATACTTAGCGATCTGAGATGGAATCCATGTACACCAACAAAGTATGGACTTTGGATGCCATATCTGAAGGGTTAAATCCCCATCAGAAGCAAGTATATCTTGAGAAGATTACTTGGTGTAGATGGAAAAGTTGAGACTTTCAAAGCTAAACTTGTTAAAGGTTTTCGTCATCGACCAGGCGTGGATAATGATGAAACCTTTTCCGATGGCTATGCTTAAGTCCATCCGGATCCTACTTGCCACGGCTACATACCATGACTACGATATCTGGTGGTTGGGTGTCATGGCTGCTTTTCTAAATACTGATTTAGAAGAGAATGTCTATAAGTACATAGCCAGAGGGCTTCGTAAATAGTGGGAGCAGCGGAAACATGTGCAAGTTGCTTTACAAGATAAAGCGGGCATCGCGGAGTTATAACGTCTGTTTTGATGTGGTAGTCAAAGTGTTTGACTTCATCAAAATGGTAGATGAACCTTGTATATACAAAACGGTAGTAGAGAGTAAGGTGATTATCTTCGTATTGCACGTGGACAACATACTCTTGATAGGAAAAGAGTTTCCTATACTACGAACGATCAATCTCCTCTTATCACATGGATTCTCCAAATAGGATAAAGGTGATACCTCCTAAATCCTGGGATTTGGATCTATGAGATAGATCTAAATGGATATTAGGGTTCTCACTAGGTTTAGTGAGATGGTATCAATCGATCCTGGGAAAAATCACTGGAAAGGTTCCAGGGTGATAAAGACGACTTAATGTCAGTCGCAGGCAATGTCTTTACCCTCAGTGGAGGGACGGTATGTTGGAAGAGTTCCAAGCTATATACCGTGGCAGACTAGACGATAAAGGCTGGTGACATCGCTATCAAAGATACTACCAAAGAGGCAGTTTGGGTATATATTGGTTCATAAGATGAACTAGATTCCTACCATTGTATGACAATGGAAGTGTGCGTTTGGCCCAGGAACCCTGGTCCCATCAGTGACCCAGACATATTCTGAGGCAGCATCACCTGATCATTGAGATAGTTGTTCTCCAGGGTGATCGAGGTTAGGAGAGTAGACTCAGAGGACAACACGGCGGATCCACTCACAAAGGCCTTTTCCCAGAGAGAGACTTATATGGGATGGTTGAGTATTAGATACTGCAACCTCTGCTACAGATGGCCCTAGTGCAAGTGGGAGATTCTTAGTTATATGTATGCCCTAGAGGCCATTACTGTACATTGGATGTATATTGTAGTGGATGCTGGGACATATAAGACTTTCTTGCTCGACATGATAGTACGCTATCTGGTTGCTCTTTATCTTAACATGTATACTTGCAGTCTCTCTATTACATGTTGATAAAGCCCTTAGGATGTGTGCTCGACTTCCAGGACTATGATGTAGATCATACTAGTGGGGCCTGGGTAGTCCATGAGTACATCCTTCAATGTTCCTAGTCGTGGGAATATCGAGACGGGGCATCGATATTCCAGAGTAGACTAGCGTATATCTTCTCGACCCATGTGATGGGCGATGGATGATCCCATATCAATGGGTATTTGACATCAGAGATGGTATGCGGGTGCTCAGTGGAGACTGGGTACACTGAACGGACTCGCCGAGAACTCCCAGATGGTATTATACCTCACGTCAGATGGCAGTTCTCTGGTGACACTGGTATAGCTTAGTCTGTTGACCCGAGATCGTCATAGAGTCTTGTGTGTCTCCCACTGTGCTTTGATTTCCACCCTACCATGGCTCTACTGAGTCGTGCAAACGGGTGGTTTTTGGGTACAGTCCCGATTCACATGGAGGCAATGAGCGATAGGAGGGGATTCGTCTCTCCCGGTATTGGGGGTTGATGTTGCGCTATGCTCGACTGGCCATAACTGGAAATCCCTGGCCAGGGTTGCAGTGATATACTGGTAAGAGTTATCGGTCATTTCACGCTATGTTATGGACCTTACATCGGCATGACTTATCAAGCTACTGGGGT
Source organism: Agapanthus africanus (assembly GCA_030015575.1). Classification (NCBI taxonomy): domain Eukaryota; kingdom Viridiplantae; phylum Streptophyta; class Magnoliopsida; order Asparagales; family Amaryllidaceae; genus Agapanthus; species Agapanthus africanus. The sequence goes on along the minus strand of JASDDO010000022.1, from coordinate 559,237,154 downwards.
CTGACGTTTACCACCCCTAGGCGAGATATGCGACATATCAGACGAACAGACCAGACTGTACGGTAAGTGTTGCTGGTTGGATTCACAGGAGTGTGAGCGGGCTTGCTCGTTGATCTTCTGATCGCTCAATACCCGGGTGGCCGTTACGTTTAGCAGACCGCTTGCGGCTTGTGGGTGTTTGATATGATCATCACCTGCTGCCGGCGTATTGACGAGTCTTTAGAGTCCTACACAGAGGTTTCCTGGCTCACGCGAAACGAAATAGGAGCGCATATGAGATATGTGCGGGACCGAGAATAATACCAGTATGTGATACTGAATTCTATTCTCGTGATTCGTATCATCGGACGGTTATATGAGATATAGCCGGGTTACCGAATCAAATGTTGATTCGATATATTGATACACTTGATATTAGTCGGTTATATACGGTATGACCGGATCATTAAATCAAGTGTTGATTTAATGATTTAATGTATAATTATATATTTGATATATTACTTTACATTAACTAGTATTTGTTCACTTAAGATGGATTTTCTCACTTGATTTGCACAAGTTGTATATGTGATATATTTTTGTGCACTAGTTTGTATCATATTTGATGATACATGCAAACTTGGGTGTGTGTATGCTATACACCATGTTTAGTTAATGGTTAGGGTTTCCATTACCTTATTTATTTATTTATTTATTTATTTTGGTACAATAGAATGGTTGCTTTCTTTGTCTTTATGCAAGAAGCTTCATGATGCTTCATGCATCTTTGAAAAAGTCTACCATTTTGTTTTATGCTTAACCTAACCATTTAACTAAACCCTAGTTTATTCTCTACATTAGTTACACTCACCCATGGTTGCTAAATGATAAAAATCACTTGATTTTTCTATTTTGAGATAATTCATTATTCATTTTCTTTTCTTCTTCTTCTTCTTCTTCTTCATGAAGAGAAAAAAGCTCTCTTGAAAATTCCAAGTGATAAATCCAAGTGAGAAATCCAATTCCAAAGTGAACCCACTTTCTATTTCTTCATCCTCTACCACTTGCCATGTAGTAGAGTGTGTTATCTTCACAAGTTTCATGACCAAGTGAAGAAGGAGCTTGAGTTAGAGTTGCCTCGACGTAGATCATTTTCGGCATCGAAGTCATCGACCTAGCCCGCCCATTTCTCCGATGAAACCGACAATAGAGTCCGGGATCCGATGATCGCAGCAGAAGGACGTCATCACAGAGCTAAAGAAGTGGAGGACCGGATCTACAACGGTTGTATTTCCATTCACTTAGTAGCAAAGTAGTTTGCTTGCTTGTTTGTTTCGCCTTACCTCTAGTAACGATCTAGTTTAGGGTTCTTTGGCACATAGAAAAATTTGAATTGGGCATGTTTGATCAGTTGTAGAACCTCATGGGTGTGCCTAGGAACTTTTCAGTAGTGGCATGGCAATTATCGATGATGAGCTGTGTAAGCCGGCTAATCTGTGTAAGTGTAATATACGCATCATCGATAATGGTGTAGGTATACTAGCACAGATAAATATATATGATGCAAGGAGAATAGCATAAAATGCAGCATAAGGTAAAACGTCTGCTAAAAGCTACAAGGTATACGTATCTAACATGTCTAAGTCGGTGAATCTATCAATCGACATCTAGCCACACAACATCACGTACGGTATAATCTATCGTACGACATCCTCTAGTCAAGGGTATGGATTAATCATCAAGTCGAACTCATCACGTACGGAAAATCATCGTACGGCGGCATAAAACCAATAAGGATCCTATCAACCTTTACGACAATGAGGGTACGGCCTAATGTCACGTAAGGCCTATCATTCCTGATTCACGACATTCTATATATATCTATATACCTATGTCCCATGTCACAACCATAACAATCTCGTATCAGGGGACCGGCAAGGTATCAATCATCTCAATCGACCCACTTCCGTATACCAACATATCCTCAACTCATCATATCGCGTCTTATATTCTTTTCATCGCATTTATATCCCACATCAAATCAATTTCACATATTCATTCTACCTTTACTAAAAACATAAGTATCTAATCTAACATACACACCCAAACCATACAATCAGTTTTTAAATGAAGCGAATCGTAGTTTTGAAAGTAGGGGTTACGGTGTTTTTAGGGAAAATGTATCATTTGAAAATCCGTAACATCCCTCAAGGTATATGTTTAAAAGATGCATACGATTCTTTAGTTTGGAAATAGGTATGGTTCAGATGACACATCTACGTCGGCTATCTAATCCTATAGCACCCTAAACGGCAACATCGTCAAACATCATCCTCAAATCCCGTCATCATATATTGGTCGTATCAAACACTTCTAACCATCCTTTAGTTTCTAATATGGTTTCTATAGCTATCCTTTAATTCTAACCCTACTTTGCTACTCTAGGTTTTCTTAACATATGCTACAAATCGGTTTCCACCTAAACTTTACGGGGGTGCTATACGCCATCCACCCGACTTCCCCCGTAGATATAGATCTACTCACAGTGGTCTTCGCTTACCGAAGTCGGTGATGCCACGCTCCGTCGTCTCGGAATCCACACGAAGGTACCTACAATAACAACACATATCGCAATGCTATTAAAATCAAGTTCTGAAATCCAAACGGCACGCGCATTCCTCATAGGTTAGAACCTATACCTTACGCATACAAAATCAACCAAACAACCCTTGTTGTTGATGTAAGAACATCCAGCAACCAAATACAAATCCAAAAATCAAGAATTAGCATTTCAAAATACGGAAAACATAGCCAAAATCACACTAAAATGCTCCCAGATTTTGACTCAAGTCAAACAAAGCTAAGAAAACAAGTCTAGGGTGATGTACATAGTGTATATGACCTACTGGATCAACCCCGACACCAAAAACCAACAAGTGGCCGGCCACTCTTCCATGAAATCCGGCCTGCTCGGCCACCAGTGCTCCATTGGGGTTCGTGCAGGCAGGGCGGTCTCCTATAGGTCCAATTTAGTCCCTAGAGTTGTTTGGGTAACTCAAAAACTCCCCGGGTCATCCCAGATTTCCCTGCACACCCTATATACTCAAAAAACCGACATGAAACAAATTCAAAATCCATATTTTTAGTTTCTAGGCCAGTAAAAACACAGCTCAAATCTTGCTAACAGCCACTACCCATCACAATATCCCAAACCCTTCACTAGGATTTCAAAGTTCACAAAACCAACACTAAACGACTTCTAAACTTAAACAACAAGCTAGGAAATCAAACTACCCTAAATGAAAAGAGATATACCTCATGGTTACTCCCAGAAAAAACCCTAGAAGTCTCAATGTTGTCAAAATCACACTTTGCTTGGTTCAATGCGATGAGCATGAAGAAGGGATCATTTTTAATGAAAGGGGTTTAGGGTTTTGATGGAGTTTTGGATGTGGATTTAGGGGGTTGAAGGTGGAGGGAGATGAGGGTGAGGAAGATGAAGAAGGAGATGCAAAAATGGTGGGGAAAAAATATGAGGCAGCCCCCCCTCTCTCTCTCAATTATTCTCACCCACTCACTTTCCAAGTCATCATTATGTCCCCTCTCTCTCTCCAACTCATCATTACACCTTTTTCCCCTCTTTTCTCACCAAAAACACATACACCCAAATGAAACAACACAAATGAAATAACTTGCAACATGTCATGGTGCACTAACCATGAAAAACTGTAGAAACTCGGATTTGGCTTAATTGCGATTAGTATTGCACTAATCGGGTTTTTATCCAAATTGCATTTAATAAATTTTAAAAATGCCAAATCCTTTATATATATTTTTAAATGAATAAATCATTTTAATTTCCAATTATTTCACAATTATTGGTATATATTTATACCCTTTTTTTCGAACCCCCCCCATTTCGCAAATCGGGCAGTTTTCGGGAAATATATTATTTTAATATTAAATTCTAAAAAAAATATTTTATATTTTTTGAAATGTTACATATATGGATAGAACAGTCTTACTCAAGATGATAGTATGCTATCTGGTTTGTCTTTATCATCATGTACATACTTTATGTGGTATTACATATCACTATTACATGTTGATAGAGCCTATAGGATTCTTGCTTGACTGGCAGCATTATGATGGCGATCATATACGTGGGAGTTGGGTGGCCTATAAGCACATCCTTAAATGTCCCTAGTCGTAGGAGTATAGAGACTGGGCATTGATACTCCAGAGTAGATTTGTGTATACTTATCGAGACCCCGACGAGGGCCGGTGGCCGGTCTCACAAGCCATTGGTGTTAGTCAGTCACCTAAGATAGTATACATGTGCTCATTGGGTTATGAGTACACTAGACGAACTCACCGGGAACATGCTAATTGGTATTATACCTATTGTCAGATACAGTTCCCAGGTGACATGTGTACAGGTTAGTCTGTCGACCTGAGATCGTCATTTGTCTCGTGTGAGTTCTCACTGTGCTTTGATTACTATCCTACCACGGCTCAAAGGAGTCGTGCAAATAGGTTTTAGTTGGGTACAGTCCCGAGCCACATGGAGGCAGTGAGCGCATCGTCGGGGATTCGTCTCTCCCGGTATTAGGGGTTGATGTCACGCAGTGCACGGGTGTCCATCGCCAGAAATCCTTGGCCAAGATAGTCGAGAATTACTGATTTAGATCAGTAGTTTCTTAGTTGGTGATGGGCTTTATACCGACACGAAATATCGCGTTATTAGGGGTCTGACTTTATCCACCCCTCTAAACTCGATATGCGATACTCTTAGACGAACAGACCGTACTGGACGGATATTGTCATGAACAGGCTCAGTAAGGGTCAGGATGAGTTTGCTCGTCGGCTTTCATTTCGCTCAATTCCTAGGTAGCCGTTATGTACAGCTAGTGCCGCTGACGTGCTTATGATTAAACCCACTGCCAGCTATTGACGAGTCTTTAGAGTCCCACACAGAGGGTTTCCCTGCTTCGGGCGAAACGATGTAGAGGCCGTATGGTTTTACGGCAGGGTTCGATCATATACGTGCACTTGTGCACGTATCCTGATTCGGACGGATAATACTAGTGGGCTTTGGTTTAAGCCGGATTCTATTATTATATTGTTGGATTATTTTCGTCTCTTTTGTATTCGTATTTTGTCAGAATACGGATACGGGTATGTATATACGGATGAGGGGTATTCTTGTAATTTATTATAAGGTGCTTCAAGAAGAAGACACCTCATTTAGTTTTAACCATTTTTGATTAAATGGTTAATGAGGTGGAGGGATGAGGTGTGCATGTGCATTTAAGATAGCATGGCTTTGTAGTGACTCATGGTTACTATTCTAGTATGCTTGATATTTGTTTGTTCTGAGATATTTTGGAGTCTTGAGATATTTTGGAGACTTGAGATATTATTAGATGCTTCATAATTGCTCACAACACTTAGCCATTTTTCTTGAGTTGCCTCACACTCTCATCCTCAAGCTTCTTCTTCTACCTCCACCCTACAAGTCTCATGTGTTGAGAAACCTAAGGTTTTTGGAGACAAATTAATCCATCATTAGATTCTACATCTTTTAGGCTATCTAGTTTAGCGAACTAGGTACCCTAGTTACCTCGGCTATGAGGTTGGAGCTCGAAATAAAAATCCTCAGGTGGATCATCTTCGATGACCGGAGATCAAGCTTGATCATGGAGGCCTCTAGAAGCTTGGGATGATGGTTAAAAACCGAAGTACACGAATCATTTGGTATAACTATTCTAAACCTTTATATAGTTTGCCAGCTTTTAAGGTTTCTGGTTCGATCCGTTTTATGGGGTTGTTCTAGCGCCAGTTTTGTAAAAATTTTGTTCCGCGTTTGGCCATGGTAGATGGCCAGAGCTCTGGCATAACCCAACATGGTATCAGAGCCAACCCATAAACCCTATGCTAGCAGTTTAAACGATGTTTGAAGTATCGAAACCAAAACAACTCCGAAACAATGCAAACGATCTTCAAGTTTCTGTCAATTTTCAAATTGTCTTATAAAATTTTTTAAACAATTGCAGAAGACTACTCTTGTGACTACTAGAACACACACCAAAAACGAGACACAAACTCCATCGTACAGCCGGCGAGAACAGCCAAAAACCCGGTGTCGCCGGTTTTATGAAGGAAGTTGGGGATTGAGTTTTTTAGTGTGTTCTGGGTTCTTGAATATTGGTATTTTAGTATTTTTTGTTTTTCCCAGATTGCATCTTATGTTATCTTAAGTTTGGGGGTAATACAGAGTATTTCGATGTCGCTATTTTTAACACTGTTTAAAAATTTTCAGTATATACATTACTATCTGCGACCGTGAATGTCATTAGAGCGGTACAACTCGTCTAATTACTGTATGTTCTTTTAGATGGGTTTGCGAACATGACATTCACGTTGATGTTCTGTGTCGTGCTGAGGTTGTGGCTGGATTGTCATGGTGGATAGCCAGTGGTGCAATAGTAGTTGTACAGTTCAGATTCATTTATACATTTGATATTGCGGGGCGAGCGTCCGACATGTGGACTGCCGTCTCTGCCAATTTATATATTATTTGTTTGGGGCACGACTGGGTTGAGGTCGATGTCACCCTTATACATATATTTCTTTTCTTTTCTGTACTAGGATCACTCCGCGGTGGAGTGCATGAATAGCCGGGTTCTAGAGGGAAACGGGCTCGCAACTCATGGCATTGAGACGGAGGGGACCTTACTCTAGAATTGGTGGGCTATTCGCCACACTCATAAGGGGTACAGGTTGATCCACGGAGGGGTGCTCAAGTTACCGGATTCTGTGAAGTGCTGGGTGGCCCATTCACGTTGTTGATTGGAGTTGCCTCACTTCTGGGATTGGCGGGTAACATGCCGCACACGTAGGAGTCTAAGTTTTCTTTGCACGGGCTATCCACATGACAGGGAACGTCTGGTCTTGTCACACCCCGCTTCCCAGAGTACGCTAAGATGGGCACGTGACATAGCCATCCATGCTACCTGTGGGTAGGAAGTATCCATCCACAGTCACATTACGGCTGTAGAGATATCAAGAACAAAAATAAAACTATCTAGCACATATCCATAAGCCAAAATAAAATGAGTCAAGAATAAATAATGCGGAAGAAAGAGATCCAATACAAGAATAACTTGAATGTATGTTCCATAATGCGGGCTCACATCAGGAATAAAATGCTTAAAAGTAAAAGAACTAACTACTACCGAATCCTCACTGCTCAGCCTGCTGGCTGAAGTACTCCTGCTCGGACTGCAGCAAAGGTACGGAATCTAGGCCATGCAAAACCCAGACGTCAGCGCGTCATGTCATCAAGAAATAAAGTATAAATAGGGTAACAAGACATGCAAGTATAATCATAAATGGTAAAGCAGGTGTAACGGCAATATAAATCAGGGCAGTGAAGGGTAGTGTGCAGTGAGTAAACTGAACTAGTCTATTGGGCTATCTACACTCAAGTCTTTGAAATCAATTTAATGAATCATCGATATAACTCAATAGTATCCCATGCATGCCCGGGACCACGGTCTAAGACTCTCGGGATGAAACCGAGACGTGCCGCTAGGCACTAAAAGGAAAAGGGTAAAGACGAACGATGTCAGCAGCATCATCCCGAGGCAGGCCTAGCCTCTAAAACTGATCAGTAAAAGCAAGCAACTGTCGAGTTACAAGTCATGTTTCATCATTGATTTCCCCATACCCCTAAGTTATATGTGGTCAAGTCATGTATTAAATAATCTAGAGCTAATGCCAACACAGGATCAGGCAGGTACAGGTTCGTCTGGATAGACAACAGGAACGGTCCGTAAGGACAACAGGTCAGGTTTGTTGGCATTAGACATAAGATCAGGTAACAGGTAAGACCATGGTACATCAGGTCAAGCCAATATATAAAGGTGTCACGTTATGTCAAGAGTTGTACGGTACCATGTCAGGTCAAGCAATATGTGTAGCAAGTCACGTCAGGGTGTATAAGATATCATGTGGGTGCTCATAATCATGGTTATAAATAACAAGCATGGATATCATCAGAACAATAAATTGGCATATGTAATAGGTTAAGCAATATGTGCAGATTAAACCACTTAGCTGTACGGTTATCAGTTTGTGTTTAAGAGATAGTTTCAACATTACATGAATACAGTATGACAAATATGGATGTTAAATCTGGTTAATAAGTATTAAGTAATCTAGGGATGCAATGGCATGTATAATATGTTCAAAGGATGCAATTATAACTAAAACCGGTTAAAGATGCACACGAATGTCCGATAGAGTAAAACTAAAGAAAAGGGTATCATAGACTATGTACAATAGTTATTATGTGATTAAAATGTAACTGTGGTTACTATGTATAGTCAACTAAATGCAACAGTTAGGTTTCAAGTTTTGAATCTAAAATATGTAAACGGGACGTCGCACTGTTAACTTGGAATTCAAGACTTTAGATTCTATTTATAGATTTAATATGAAATTAGATGAATAAATATAGGAATAGTATGAATAGCATGTAGCAAGTTTCACTTGCCTCGACGGATTCAAGAAACGGTAAACGGAACGTTACGCGTCGGCGGGAAAAGTCGCGACGCGCGCACGGTACACGGAATGAGTCCAAACAACGAACAATGGAATCACACGGGTCAGGTATCCTTGCTGGGTTGTTGGGATCGTCGACGGCACGGTCGAATTCCGGCGATCATAAAAACAATGAACAATCCAAAATAAAAGAATGCATGAAAGAAAAAGAAGAGAAGAATAAGAAGAAAGAAGGCTCACTGTGCTTGTGCTCTGCGTTTGCAGAGGGGGGTGATGGTTTTGACAGCAGTGATCGGAGCTCCGGCGAAGAAGGTCGGTGGCTAGGGTTTGGGGTCGGCTGATATTGGCCGGGTGCTGTGCAGGGGTGCGCGAGTTGGTTCTGGGAGAATGAGGGAGATGAAGAGAGAAGGGAGAGAGAAAAGGAGGTGAATGAGGAGGTGATGGCGAGAGGTGGTCGGCGACGGAATGAGGTGGCGGCGAGGTCGAGTGTGCAGGGTTTCTTGAGCGCTCGGGAGAGAAGAAAAAGGAGGAAGAAGAGAAGATGAAGGCGAAGGAGGCGAAGGCGCGGAGATGACGAGGTCGGGAGCTTCGTCGTCGGCTGTGCGCGACGAGGAGGAGAGGCGGCTAGGGTTGACAGGCGATGGGTTCGTTTTTAAAGAATGAAGGAGAAGAGAATATATATAAAGGAAGGAGAGAAAGAGAGATACGCGGAGAGAGAGAGAGAGGAGAGAGAAGAAGATCGAGAGGAGTGAGAGAGAGAGGAATGCACAGTGAGGAGAGATAAATTTGGCCTTTAGCGGGGAGAGAGAAAGAGAAAGAGAAAGGGGAGAGAAAGTGAGAGAGGCGTGGGTCCCGCACCGAGTGAGGGAGAGCAGGGATTGGCTCGGGGTTTGGAAAAATTTTATTAGGGAAAAATATCAAAGATTTTCAATAGCTTTTCTTAAAAATATTGTACCGGCTAAATCTTTGAATGAAAGAGATAAAAAATATAATTAGAATTTAAATTTGAAATTCAAATAATTGGATTTTTAGCAGAATATAAAATATTTCAGAAAAGCGCCCGGGTCGGGTCCAAAATTTTGAATTTGAAATATAGAAATTATTGGCAAGTTCCAAAATTAAAATGGAGGATTTTGTACCAGAAAGCATACCCCCAAGAACGGATGCACGTACGTGCGCGTAGCCGTCCAAACACGTCCGATTCACTGAACGGGACGAGAACACGATACAAGGACGTTACCACAGGGTTAGGGGTATCAAGTAGGCCATGACATGTTTCTTTAAATTATTTTAAGTAACTTAAAAGGTTACATGCAAGAATATGAAATGTTAGTGTAATCTATAACTAGGAAACAACGAGCTCAAGTAAACGAGTCAAATATAAAGTAAATTACCATTTGCAACCAAACATGATAAATGAAATAAATACCATAGACAACACATACGGTAACTGAAATTGGTATAATAGAACTCGGTTGTTATATTATACCCAACTACAAAAAGAATTTCGTCCTCGAAATCCCAAAACAGGAAAGGATAAACAATCAATCAACTATAAGAAAAGATAGGGAAACTTCTGCCGGATCTCATCTTCTCGTTCCCATGTTGACTCTCCATGTGAGCGACTATCCCAAGAAAAAAGTACAAGAGGGATAACCTTGTTCTTAAGAACCTTTTCCCTTCGATCCACAATCGCAATCGGTCGCTCCTCAAAAGTCAAGTCTTCTCGTACAGTCAGCTCCGAATGATCCAACACATGTGTTTCATCTCGAACATACTTACGGAGTTGATATACGTGAAACACGTCATGAACATTCGCCAAGGATTGCGGTAAGGCCAAACGGTACGCTACCTCACCAACACGCTCCAAAATTTCAAAGGGTCCAACGAATCGAGGACTGAGCTTTCCTCGACTTCCGAAACGAATCACCCCTCTAGTCGGTGATATCTTCAAGAATACCAAATCACCCACAGTGAACTCTAGAGGTCTTCTCGACGTATCGGCCCAACTCTTCTGTCGGTCTTGTGCTGCTTTCATATGATTTCGGATAGCATTAACTTTCTCAACTGTCTGCATAACCAAGTCTGGTCCCAACAATCTTCGTTCACCAACATCATCCCAACAAATAGGTGAACGACACTTTCGACCATATAAAGCTTCGAATGGAGCCATCTGAATCGTCGCCTGGAAACTGTTGTTGTAAGAAAACTCCACCAAATGTAGATGATCTTCCCATGAACCCTTGAAGTCCAACATGCAAGCTCTCAACATATCTTCAAGAGTTTGGATCGTTCTCTCCGACTGGCCATCTGTTTGAGGATGATAAGCTGTGCTAAACTTCAATCGAGTCCCCAAACATTCCTGTAAGCTTCTCCAGAAGTGTGATAAGAACCGAGTGTCACGGTCGGACACGATGCTCACCGGTACACCATGCAAACTTACAATCTCCTGCATGAACCGTTCTGCCAAAGCTTCTGTTGATTGACCAACCCGAAAAGGAATGAAATGAGCTGCATAGGTCAAACATTCAACAATCACCCATACTGCATTGTTGCCTTTTGGACTCCGCGGTAGAGCTGTTACGAAATACATGGTTATATGTTCCCACTTCCACTGAGGAATCGGAAGTGGTTGCAATAAACCAGCAACTCTTTGATGTTCATCCTTAACTTGCTGACACATCAAGCATTTTGCCACAAAGCGGGCAATCTCCCGTTTCATGCCTTCCCACCAGAAATGCTGTCGTATGTCTCGGTACATCTTCGTGCCTCCTGGATGTACGGAATAAGCTGAGCTGTGCGCCTCTTTCATAAGTTCTTCACGAATATCTCCCTTTGGCACACACAAACGGCTACCATATCTCAACGAACCCTCTTCATGGATCAGTAAGTCTGTTCGAAGTCCAGCTTCAACCTGTTCTCGAAACTTTTGAAATCTAGGGTCCTGTGATTGCGCTGCTTTAATATTCTCGATCAATGATGAATGTACCTGCAGCTGCATCAACTGTCCCGAAGAATGCGGTAGCACAACCTCCAAATCAAATCTTCGAAAGTCTTCAATGAGTTCCTTCCGTGCAGTCAACATCTGAATTGCTGGTAACCGACTGAGCGCATCCGGCACAACATTAACTTTCCCCGGATGGTACTTAAGATCAAGATCGTAGTCAGCCATCAGCTCTAACCATCTACGTTGCCTCATATTAAGCTCCTTCTGCGTGAACATATATTTTAAGCTTTTATGATCAATGAAAACCTCGACCCTTTCGCCCAAAAGGTATTGTCTCCAAATCTTCAAAGCGAAGATCACAGCCGCAAGCTCCAAGTCATGAGTTGGGTAATTCTTCTCATGGGTCTTCAACTGTCTCGATGCGTACGCTACAACCTTCCCATGCTGCATCAAAACACATCCCAATCCTTTCCCAGATGCGTCGCTGTGAATCACCAATCCTCCGGAACTGTCTGGCACGGTCAGAATAGGAGCGGTTATCAATTTCTGCTTCAATGCCTCAAAAGTTGACGCACACATATCCGTCCATACAAATGGTACCTCCTTGCACGTAAGCTTGGTCAAGTCTCAGCCAAACGAGCAAAATTCTCCACGAACCTTCTGTAGTATCCTGCAAGCTCAAGAAAACTTCTGATCTCTACAACGTTCTTCAGAAACGGCCAGTCTTGAGCTGCTGCAATCTTTCCTGGATAAACGGCGATTCCATCTCCAACTATGATTTGCCCCAAACTTTACTTCTTCAAGTCAAAACCCACACTTGCTCATCTTTGCATATAATTCCTCTTGTCTCAACGTCTGCAGTGCGAACTTCAAATGTTCAGCATGCTCTTCAATACTCGCTGAGTAGACCAGAATATCATCGATGAACACAACAATAAACTGGTCCAAAAATGGTGAAAAGATTCGGTTCATCAGGTCCATGAATATCGCCGGTACATTCGTTACTCCGAAGGGCATCACTAAGTACTCGTAATGTCCATACCGAGTTCGGAACGCCGTCTTGCAAATATCCTCTGTTTTCACTCGGACCTGATGATATCCGGATCGCAAATCCAGCTTCGAGAATACCCTCGCGCCATTAAGCTGCTCAAATAGTTCGCCAATGCGAGGGATCGGGTACTCGTTCTTAATAGTCACCCGGTTTACTTCTCGATAATCGATGCACATCCTTCTTGTGCCATCTCCTTCTTAACTAGAAGAACTGAAGCTCCCCAAAACGAGTTACCGCTGCGACTCCAACCCTTTTCAAGTAATTCAGCAACCTACTTCTTGACTTCCTCCAACATCACTGGTGCCAATGGATAGTACGCTTTAGAGACTGGCGCTGCACCAGGAACAAGGTCAATCGCGAACCCCAAGTCTCGCTTCGGCAATAACACCCGATATGTCCTCGAACATGTAGGGTTCCTAGGCACACTAATGAAGTCTCACAAGTGATCAAACATGGCCAATTGAAATTTTACAAGTGCCGAGAAACCCTAATACAGATCGTTAACTAGATATATAGGTGATGCGATGCAAGTAAACAACTTTAACTTAAAGGAAAGAGGCTACAACCTTTGTAGATCCGGTCCTCCACCTCCTAGGCTCCATGATGACGTCCCCTCGCTGTCCATATCGGATCCCGGACTCTAGCATCGGCTTCATCGGAGAAATGGGCGGGCTAGGTCGTCGGCTTCGATGCCGAAGATGATCTACGTCGAGGCAACACAAGATCAAGCTCCAACTTCACCAAGTCATGAAACTTGTGAAGAAAACATCCTATACTACTTGGCAAGAGGTAGAGGATTAAGAAATAGGAAGTGGGTTCACTTTGGAATTGGATTTCTCACTCATTTGCTCAAGTTGCCATTGATGGAGGCAAGCTTTCTTCTTGAAGAAGAAGATGATAGAATATGATAAGTATAAAAGAATTAACTTAAAAAGATAATCCCATTCATTCTTATCATAATAGCAACCATGGTTAAGTGTAGAGAATGAACCAAGGTTAAGTGAATGGTTAGGTTTAGGAAAAGAAGACAAAATGGTCAAAGCTTCTTGAAGCTTCAAAGAAAAGAACAAAAGAAGCAACCATTTCATTTTCTTTCCATAATAAATAAATGAATAAGTAAATAAATCAAACCCTAACCAATCACTTAATCATGGTTTAAAGTAAACCTACACCCAAGCTTGCATGTATCATCAAACATGATACAAACTAGTGTACAAAAGTATATCACATATACAATGTGCACATCAAATGAGAAAATCCTTTTAAAGTGAACCAATACTAGTTAATGCAAAGTAATATATCAAATATATAATTATACATTAAATCATTAAATCAACACTTGATTCAATGATCCGGTCATGTCGCACATAACCGACTAGTATACAATGTATCGACTTATCGAATCAATCTTCGATTCGATAACTAGGTTATATCGCATACAACCAATCGAAACATTCATCACGAGAATGAAATACGGTATCACATACACGCATTATTCTCGGTCCCGCACACATCTCATATGCGCTCCTATTTCGATTCGCTTGAGCCAGGAAACCTCTGTGTAGGACTCTAAAGACTCGTCAATACGCCAGCAGCAGATGATGATCATATCAAACACCCACAAGCCGCAAGCGGTCTGCTAAACGTAACGGCCACCCGGGTATTGAGCGATCAGAAGATCGACGAGCAAGCCCGCTCACACTCCTGTGAATCCAACCAGTAACACTTACCGTATAGTCCGGTCTGTTCGTCTGATATGTCGCATATCTCGCCTAGGGGTGGTAAACGTCAGACTCCAGTAGCTTGATAAGTCATGCCGACGTAAGGTCCATAACATTCGTGAAACTACTGATAACTCTTACCAATATATCACTGCAACCCTGTCCAGGGATTTCCTGTTATGGCCAGTCGAGCATAGCGCAACATCCACCCCCAATCCCGGGAGAGACGAATCCCCTCCTATCGCTCATTGCCTCCATGTGAATCGGGACTGTACCCAAAAACCGTCTGTTTGCACGACTCAGTAGAGCCGTGGTAGGGTGGAAATCAAAGCACAGTGGGAGACACACAAGACTTTATGACGATCTCGGGTTAACAGACTAAGCTGTACCAGTGTCACCAAAGAACTGCCATCTGACGTGAGGTATAATACCATCTGGGAGTTCTCGGCGAGTCCGTTCAGTGTACCCAGTCTCCACTGAGCACCCGCATACCATCTCGGATGTCAAACACCAATGGATATGGGATCATCCATCGCCCATCACATGGGTCGAGAAGATATACGCTAGTCTACTCTGGAATATCGACGCCCCGTCTCGATATTCCCACGACTAGGAACAATGAAGGATGTACTCATTGACTACCCAGGCCCCACTAGTATGATCTTCATCATAGTCCTGGAAGTCGAGTACACATCCTAAGGCCTTTATCAACATGTAATCAGAGAGACAGAAAGTATACATGTTAAGATAAAGAGCAACCAGATAGCGTACTATCATGTCGAGCAAGAAAGTCCTACCTATATATGTCCTAGCATCCACTACAATATACATCCTATGTACAGTAATGTCCTCTAGGGCATACATATAACTAACAATCTCCTACTTGCACTAGGGCCATCTGTAGCAGTGGTTGCAGTATCTAATACTCAACCATCCCATATGAGTCTCTCTCTGGGAAAAGGCCTTCGTGAGTGGATCCGCCGTGTTGTCCTCTGAGTCTACTCTTCTGTCCTCGATCACCCTGGAGATCAACTATCTCCATGATCAGGTGATGCTGCCTCAGAATATGTCTGGGTCACTGATGGGATCATGGTTCCTTGGCCAAAGCCACACTTCCATTGTCACACAATGGTGGGAACCTAGTTCATCTTATGAACCAATATACACCCAAACTGCCTCTTTGGTAGTATCTATAATAGCGATGTTACCAGCCTTTATCGTCTAGTTTGCCACGGTATCTAGCTTGGAACTCTTCCAACATACCGTCCCTCCACTGAGGGTAAAGACAATGCCCGTGACTGACTTTCAGTCGTCTTTATCACCCTGGAACCTTTCCAGTGATTCTCCCCAGGACCTATTGATACCATCTTACTACAACTAGTGAGTATCCTAATATCCAATTAGATCTATCTCATAGATCTAAAATCCAGGATTTAGGAGGTATCACTTTGATCCTTTGTGGAGAATCCATGTGATAAGCGGAGATCGACCGAGTGTAGCATAGGAAACTCCTTCCCTATCAAGAGTATGTCATCCACGTACTCTACGAAGATCACAACCATACTCCCTACTACCTTTTTGTATATACAAGGTTCATCTAACATTTTGATGATGTCAAACTCTTTGACTAACTCATCAAAACAGATGTTCCATCTCCGCGATGCCTTCTTTAATCTATAAAGCATCTTGTACACGTTTCCGCTGCTCCCACTGTCTACGAGGCCTTCTGGCTGTGTACTTATAGACGCACTCTTCTAAAACATCATTTAGAAAAGGAGTCATGGCACCCAACCACCAGATATCGTAGTCATGGTATGTAGCCGTGGCAAGTAGGATCTGGATGGACTTAAGCATAGATCCTTAGAAAAGGTTTCAACATAATCCATACCTGGTCAATGATGCAAACATTTAACAAGTCTAGCTTTGAAAGTCTCAACTTTTCCATGTACACCAAGTAATCTTCTCAAGATATACTTGCTCCTGATGGGGATTTAACCCTTCAGATATAGCAACTAAAGTCCATACTTTGTTGGTGTATAAGGATTCCATCTCAGATCACTAAGCATCCAGCCATTCTTACAGAGTCCCACTCTTGATGGCCAGCTCGAAACTAGTTGGGTCATCATCTCATGATGCATTCCTCGCTCCCACTGTGATAGAGAAACCGAAGTATCTCTCAGGTGGGTGAGGAACCCTACTAGATCGGCGGAGAGGCTGAGGTTCGTTGGAAACTATTGAATCCTTTGGTTCTGTCAAATCATCAGCTGCAGTTTGTATAGCTGGAACATTTCCAGTTCTACATAACATACCTTGCCTCGAGCTTGTCCGGATTTTGCTTTTAGACAAAGGCCGGAGAACCCCAAATCTTAACTGACTTAAGATATGGGCTCTTCCCTTTCCATATCTCATATGAAGTGGTAGGCAACTGGTTTGATTTGAACCCTATTCAATAAGTATGCTACTTCCCAAGTGCATAACTCCCTAAAGGAAATAGGTAACTCAGCAGTACTCATCATAGAGCACACCATATCAAATAGGGTGTATCTGCTCCGCCCCGATATACCATCGTGCTATGGTACATACGGAGGAGTATTGCTGAGAGAGAATCTCATTCTTAGAATAGTCCAGGAATTCCATGCTCAAGTATTCTCCTCCTTGATCACATCAAAGGACATAATACTTATACCCGGTCATTGATTCTCTACTTCTAACTTATATTCTGTGAATATCTCAAAAGGTTCGGACTTGTGTTTCAACAGGAACATATGTCTGAATCTTGAGAGATTATCAGAGAATGTAATGAAATACAAAGAACCAGTCTTGGCATGTGTAGACAGGAGACCTTACATACATCATCATGTATCAGTCCCAAGAGTTTACTAACTCTTTCTCTGTTTTCAGTAAACGGAGCTATGGTCATCTAATCTTTGTGACATGACTAGCAAGTTTCACAAGATGTAAATTCAAACTGATTTAAATATGCATCTAAAATGTAACTTCAGCCAGTCGGGTCGCATTGATATGACCTAGTCTACAATGCCTCAAGAAGGAATCGTTCATTTCTGAACTCTTCCTCTTGTTTGTGTTCTGTATACTAGGAACTGTAGTTTGATTTAGAACATCAATGCTTTTAGATAACGTGCCTGAACCGATCAACTTTTGATATAGGAAATGTTCAAAACATTATCCATCAATACAAAACTTTATCATTTCTTTAATAATAAAGAGACTGATATGATTTTGTATATCAGGTTCGGTATCTAATAACATATGTTCAGAATCAATGTATTGATAATACAGGGTGACAGTGACCAACAGACTTGGCTGCAACGCTTGCCCCGTTTTCTGTCTCATGAAACTTATCACCCGTTCTCAGTTTTTCTACCTTTTTGTAGCCCTATGTAACGGATTACATATCTGGGATCATGATCCGGTATCAAATACCTAGGATGCAGAGGACACTGAGAAACAGTTCTTTGTAATGAACATACCCGAAGGAGATGCATCTCATGCACTTTCTTCGTTTGGGCGGCATGGGAATTCTGGTATTCCCCTATTTCCTGCTCTGTCTTATAACAATTATAAGTTGGAGCGGGACCAACTTACCCCAGCTCAGTATAACAAGCGGGTTCGGTCAATACATCCAAATTATTATCTTGATTAAGGCGTGATATGGTCGCTACCTGGAGAGAGAGAGAAGAAAACACTCTGTGTGCGCTCTTGCAAGATTAGATTGATTATATATTTTATCTAATCAGGATGGCTCCCACTGTTTTTATCAAATCTTCCTTCAAACTCTAAAAGGAAAGACTAGCCGGGATTAATTACACTCTACAAGTTCGCCAATCTTTCAGCCAGGCCAGTGTCGGTACTTTGAGGGAGGTTCCCCGTGCTTTCGCACGGACCTAATTACAGTAAACCTCGTTTTCCCAGAGGCGTAACCCCGTTGACACCTTTCTAGACACCTACTTGATCGGCTAATTGCAAAGTGCAAAACTCTCCCAGGAGTAACAATTACTCGCAGTGGGTATTGGGATCCAACTATCATATAGAAGGTATGCAATCTCATTGCAAAATTTCAACACTTGAAACTCCCGATAATGGTTTTTACCCCTAGCACCTATGATCTTAACTATGGTCAACAAATCATAAGTACTAGTCAAGTTCTACCCGTCATTTCGTGATTAATTAGACCCACCCACATGACCCTTAACTAAGGTCAACAAAGTCACGCGACTGTCCTTACTAATCGCATCATATGCGGTGTAGGAAGACATCACTTAGCTACCGTACACTGTGTCTTGACTATGGTCAACAAACACAGCACGGATACTAAGTACTCTACTTCCTAAAATGACGGAGGGTTGCGAATGGTTTTTTTTATGAAAACCTTTAATGCTTTGAACTTGATCTCGTTGCGGAATCAAATGGTTTTTAAATGGAATGTTTTTGAAGCTTTTCTAGTTTTGCTAAAGGGGTCACTCCCGATGAAGGGATCTTCGGCCCTTTCCTTGTCGAATGAGGTGCGGGATATATCATATATGCAAAGCAGAAACTATAGAAGCAATCAAAAGACAAACCGAGTGTTGTAGCATCTGCCAGTTATTGCTAAAGGAGTCACTCCCGGTGAAGGGATCTCGGTCCTTTCCTTATCGAATAAGGTGCAGGATGTTCTACAAGGAACACCGCGATGCAAAGCAAGAACTGTAGCTACCTGTTTTTATTTTGAAATTCGATTCCACAACATCAATTAGGTTTATTTTCTTTCATTAATCTCATTAATGAACATCCCATCATTTAAGTCCACCTAATCATCACAGATAAATATAACGTACGCTTATGCCATCCGCATTCGCCTCGATGTCCCGTCTGCACCGTTAGGTTAGGTAACTAACGCCAGAGCAAGGCAGGGCTAGCGCGGGTGTAAAACATAAGCAACGTCTATATAATATATCATATATACTATATATTATATCTATCACAGAACATCACATGATCACATCACAGATATCGCAGCAGAAGAAACATATGAAATATTGGATATACTAGGACGTCCGTGTTTTCAATACGAGCCAGTATAAAACACGGATTCCACGGTCGCAATGAATAGCCAAACCCACACCCCTAGACCCCTACGAGAGCGGCAAGCAACCCTACCAATTCTAGAGTTAGGAGACCCAGACTCGACTCCTCGAGTTGGTCTCCCACTGGACTCCAGAACCCGGTTACTTATGCTCCCCTCCTTGGGTCTATCCTAGTGCGGAAAAGTAAATAATATACATCGGGTGACATCTTCCGCAACCTGGAAGTGCCCAAAAAAAAAGAATATTACATACAAGTTTTTACATGAATGAAAATGAAAAAACACTCATCTCACATAAAAAAAACCCGGCTATTCGAACACGACGATCCAATATAACATATCCAGCAACACATAACATCACATGTCATCAACGTAAGTAAATATGCGCATCCCAATTGTCGTTGATATATAGCAACGAAACCGGCGATATCACATATTACACTTACGATCACAGAAAAGAATAAAACTACAACAGTTGGAATCCGCAACCTCTTTAGACATCGCATGCCTAATCAAATGAAATACTTAGACATCGCATGCCTAACAATTATAAACCCCGCATTTTAGTCTCATTATCGAAAACACTTTTCAATATCATGTCGGGCAATTCAACAGGATTCCCGACATTCTGATCGAATGCTCGTCGCAAACTTTAGTAGGCGGCTGCACCCCCGATACCGTCGACGAAGTGCACCATGGCGGAACACCGCTGCCGCGAGCATCCGTACGGATGCTTTCGACGACGGGGTTCTCCTACAGTCACTTGGTCGGGGCTATGGGGTGAGGCTGTCTATTAAGTTTACCCGGCGAGTATCCGCGTACGCTACGTGATTGCGACGGACTTTTGATCACATCAAAATTCCGTGGCAACCGATCAAGTGAGACTAAACCGCTAGATTTATAACATTCATTCAGTTATCTCATAACTGCTTGTGAATTCCAAGTATTGTATCACATTCCGGATAAATAGAAAATGTTAAACTTTCTGATCGAACAATCGAACACCCAAGTTTTCCCGATACAGCTCAACACATGAAATAAGTCTAAAAACATTCAGTTCGTGCCTCAGTACCAACGGTCCAGCCGTAGAAGGGTCAAGCCAACGCCTCACATGTGGCACGCCGTACTGCCCCAAACCCTAAGGTTCAAAGGGCAGTTCAAGGCGGTCACATAATCGAGTTAAGGTTTGTTGTCTTCTAGAGGGACCATCGCGTTACTTGCACTACTTAGAACGTCTTTAAATTACGGAAAAGTCCAACAATTGGAAACTTCCCGGCAGGGGAAAAAGTGGGTATTTATATCTGGTCGAACTTTTTAACATATTCTAAAATTATCCGGAAAAACACATAGACAAAATTAGATAATCCGATCGAATCTGCGAACTCCCAATACAACCCAGAAAACTCAACTCTTGAGTAGAATTTAAAAATTCCCATAAAATACAGCACCAACAGATAGGAATTACTGTGCAGAGAAAATGACATGATGCTTCAATATGGCCGCGGAACCGCCGCGCATGCCATGCTAGTGCCGCGGTTCCGCGGCCACGTGGCCGAGTTACACTCACGTGCTTCACAGTAATTCATGAAAAAGCCTGCTGAATTTTCTGGATATTTTTAATTCACAAAATTCCACAATTTTCAAAAATGTACAGAGAGCAAGTTTGGAGTTAGGGTTTCGGTTCAATCGGACTTCTAACTCCGTCTGTGCATCGCCTAAGGCTCTAGCTAGGCTCTGATACCAATGTAGGGTTCCTAGGCACACTAATGAAGTCTCACAAGTGATCAAACATGGCCAATTGAAATTTTACAAGTGCCGAGAAACCATAATACGGATCGTTAACTAGATATATAGGTGATGCGATGCAAGTAAACAACTTTAACTTAAAGGAAAGAGGCTACAACCTTTGTAAATCCGGTCCTCCACCTCCTAGGCTCCATGATGACGTCCCCTCGCTGTCCATATCGGATCCCGGACTCTAGCATCGGCTTCATCGGAGAAATGGGCGGGCTAGGTCGTCGGCTTCGATGCCGAAGATGATCTACGTCGAGGCAACACAAGATCAAGCTCCAACTTCACCAAGTCATGAAACTTGTGAAGAAAACATCCTATACTACTTAGCAAGAGGTAGAGGATGAAGAAATAGGAAGTGGGTTCACTTTGGAATTGGATTTCTCACTCATTTGCTCAAGTTGCCATTGATGGAGGCAAGCTTTCTTCTTGAAGAAGAAGAAGAAGAAGATGATA
Source organism: Agapanthus africanus (assembly GCA_030015575.1). Lineage (NCBI taxonomy): Eukaryota > Viridiplantae > Streptophyta > Magnoliopsida > Asparagales > Amaryllidaceae > Agapanthus > Agapanthus africanus. Next base: position 559,215,558 of record JASDDO010000022.1, on the reverse strand, counting down.
TAATATGATAAGTATAAAAGAATTAACTTAAAAAGATAATCCCATTCATTCTTATCATAATAGCAACCATGATTAAGTGTAGAGAATGAACCAAGGTTAAGTGAATGGTTAGGTTTAGGAAAAGAAGACAAAATGGTCAAAGCTTCTTGAAGCTTCAAAGAAAAGAACAAAAGAAGCAACCATTTCATTTTCTTTCCATAATAAATAAATGAATAAGTAAATAAATCAAACCCTAACCAATCACTTAATCATGGTTTAAAGTAAACCTACACCCAAGCTTGCATGTATCATCAAACATGATACAAACTAGTGTACAAAAGTATATCACATATACAATGTGCACATCAAGTGAGAAAATCCTTTTAAAGTGAACCAATACTAGTTAATGCAAAGTAATATATCAAATATATAATTATACATTAAATCATTAAATCAACACTTGATTCAATGATCCGGTCATGTCGCACATAACCGACTAGTATACAATGTATCGACTTATCGAATCAATCTTCGATTCGATAACTAGGTTATATCGCATACAACCAACCGAAACATTCATCGCGAGAATGAAATACGGTATCACATACACGCATTATTCTCGGTCCCGCACACATCTCATATGCGCTCCTATTTCGTTTCGCTTGAGCCAGGAAACCTCTGTGTAGGACTCTAAAGACTCGTCAATACGCCGGCAGCAGATGATGATCATATCAAACACCCACAAGCCGCAAGCGGTCTGCTAAACGTAACGGCCACCCGGGTATTGAGCGATCAGAAGATCGACGAGCAAGCCCGCTCACACTCCTGTGAATCCAACCAGTAACACTTACCGTATAGTCCGGTCTGTTCGTCTGATATGTCGCATATCTCGCCTAGGGGTGGTAAACGTCAGACCCCAGTAGCTTGATAAGTCATGCCGACGTAAAGTCCATAACATTCGTGAAACTACTGATAACTCTTACCAATATATCACTGCAACCCTGGCCAGGTATTTCCTGTTATGGCCAGTCGAGCATAGCGCAACATCCACCCCCAATACCGGGAAAGACGAATCCCCTCCTATCGCTCATTGCCTACATGTGAATCGGGACTGTACCCAAAAACCACCTGTTTGCACGACTCAGTAGAGCCGTGGTAGGGTGGAAATCAAAGCACAGTGGGAGACACACAAGACTCTATGACGATCTCGGGTCAACAGACTAAGTTGTACCAGTGTCACCAGAGAACTGCCATCTGACGTGAGGTATAATACCATCTGGGAGTTCTCGGCGAGTCCGTTCAGTGTACCCAGTCTCCACTGAGCACCCGCATACCATCTCTGATGTCAAACACCAATGGATATGGGATCATCCATCGCCCATCACATGGGTCGAGAAGATATACGCTAGTCTACTCTGGAATATCGATGCCCCATCTCGATATTCCCACGACTAGGAACAATGAAGGATGTACTCATTGATTACCCAGGCCCCACTAGTATGATCTTCATCATAGTCCTGGAAGTCGAGTACACATCCTAAGGTCTTTATCAACATGTAATCAGAGAGACAGAAAGTATACATGTTAAGATAAAGAGCAACCAGATAGCGTACTATCATGTCGAGCAAGAAAGTCCTACCTATATATGTCCCAGCATCCACTACAATATACATCCTATGTACAGTAATGGCCTCTAGGGCATACATATAACTAACAGAACACATCCATGAAATCTCGAACAACAGCTAGCGCTTCATCTTTAGCAACCTTCTTCGACGAAAGATCAATAATTGTCGGCCTAGCCCTAACCTCGACTGGCCCGACAGAACTGCTTCCTTCAGACAACCTTTGGGTGTCTGGGAATCTGAAAATTCATTTTCTTCACTCTACACTCAATGTGAGCGTGGAAAGTGCCGAAGAATTCCATTCCCAATACTACATCAAAGCTGCCGGTAACAACTTCTAAGTCCTCTGCAATAGCTCCCGTCCGCAAACAATGACGAAACCATCCTTACACCCTCTACTAGTTATGATTTTCCCATTCCCGGTGTGTATGTCGCAAAATTAAACAGGGTCGTGAAAGTCATCGAGTGTATAGCAATAAACTCGGACGACATAAATCAATGGGATGCACTATAATTGAATAACGCTAATGCGAGAAAACCATGAACAACTAGGGTACCTGAAATGACTTCCTCTGAAGCTTTAGCCTCTTCAGCTATCAGGGAAAAGCTTGAGCCTGATTAGCTCCCCGAATTAACTACTCCTGATCTGTAAGCTGCTCTTGCGGTGGCTCCCGAGTATCCTCCTTCAATCTTAGCCTTGACGGACAAATTATCAATGGTGTGATCCACTGATCCACAAACCAAACTGATTCCTCGTTTCCTTCGGCAATCTCTTTGCACATGTCCGTGTACATGGCAGTAGTTACAAATCACGCTCCTTTTCCGATCAACGACAATTGTTTTCTTCATTGGTGCTACGCCGCATCGGTTCACCGGAACACTTCTACGTACGGACGTTTGGTTTAGTGCAAACGCCGGCTTCAGCTTGGTCTGCTGCTTGTGGTCCTCAAGCAAGTCACGAATTACTCCAAGCAAAGTGGTGTCATCCATACACCTCTGGTACGATTGTAGATTTCTGGCTTCCATGATACTACAACCAAACACCAAAAAGGATTAGTATGACAACAGATTCAACATATAGTCAAGGATATGAATCAAGGCTAGAACTCCGAGTTACTTAAATAGAATACCGCATTGTAACCATGCTGCGGTATCATAGCTACAATTACATAACTCCACCCAAGTTGCCTAAGTTCCAGAGATAACAAGGAATCAGGTTTCGAGTCGATATGTAAAGGAAGTTTGCACACCGTAAAAGTATAATTAGGAGGAGGTTAGATTCAAGAACGGAAAAACGGTAAGGTGGTAGGACATGTTTCCTAATTACGAGTATTCTAATCTGTGTATTGGGTCCAATACCCAACTATAAAAGAATCAACCCGATTAACCAATGGCTCTGATACAAAAAGAACCATGTCACGCCCCACTTCCTAGAGTACGCTAAGATGGGTACGTGACATAGCCAATCATGCTACCTGTGGGCAGGAAGTATCCATCCACAGTCACATTACGGCTGTAGAGATATCAAGAAAAAAATAAAACTATCTAGCACATGTCCATAAGCCAAAATAAAATGAGTCAAGAATAAATAATGCGGAAGCAAGGGATCCAATACAAGAATAACTGGAATGTATGTCCCATAATGTGGGCTCACATCAGGAATAAAATGCTGAAAAGTAAAAGAACTAACTACTACTGAATCCTCACTGCTCAGCCTGCTGGCAGAAGTACTCCTGCTCGGACTGCAGCAAAGGTACGGAATCTGGGCCATGCAAAACCCAGACGTCAGCGCGTCATGTCATCAAGCAATAAAGTGTAAACAGGGTAACAAGACATGCAAGTATAATCATAAATGGTAAAACAGGTATAACGGCAATATAAATCAGGGCAGTGAAGGGTAGTGTGCAGTGAGTAAACTGAACTAGTCTATTGGGCTATCTACTTTCAAGTCTTTGAAATCAATTTGATGAATCATCGATGTAACTAAATAGTATCCTGTGCATGCCCGGGACCACGGTCTAAGACTCTCGGGCTGAAACCGAGACGTTCCACTAGGCACTAAAAGGAAAAGGGTAAAGACGAACGATGTCAGCAGCATCATCCCGAGGCGGGCCTAGCCTCTAAAACTGATCAGTAAAAGAAAGCAACTGTCGAGTTACAAGTCAGGTTTCATCATTGATTTCCCCACACCCCCAAGTTATATGTGGTCAAGTCATGTATTAAATAATCTAGAGCTAATGCCAACACAGGATCAGGCAGGTACAGGTTCGTCTGGATAGACAACAGGAACGGTCCATAAGGACAACAGGTCAGGTTTGTTGGCATTAGACACAAGATCAGGTAACAGGTAAGACCATGGTATATCAGGTCAAGCCAGGTAATATATAAAGATGTCACGTTATGTCAAGAGTTGTACGGTACCATGTCGGGTCAAGTAATATGTGTGGCAAGTCACGTCAGGGTGTATAAGATATCTGTGGGTGCTCATAATCAACTAGCATAATCATGGTTATAAATAACAAGCATGGGTATCATCAGAACAATAAATTGGCACATGTAATAGGTTAAGAAATATGTGTAGATTAAACTACTTAGCTGTACGGTTATCAGTTTGTGTTTAAGAGATAGTTTCAACATTACATGAATACAGTATGACAAATATGGATGTTAAATTAGGTTAATAAGTATTAAGTAATCTAGGGATGCAATGACATGTATAATATGTTCAATGGATGCAATTATAACTAAAACCGGTTAAAGATGCACACGGATGTCCGATAGAGTAAAACTAGAGAAAAGGGTATCATAGACTATGTACAACAGTTATTATGTGATTAAAATGTAACTGTGGTTACTAGGTATAGTCAACTAAATGCAACAGTTAGGTTTTAAGTTTTGAATCTAAAATATGAAAACGGGACGTCGCATTGTTAACTTGGAATTCAAGACTTTAGATTCTATCTATAGATTTAATATGAAATTAGATAAATAAATATAGGAATAGTATGAATAGCATGTAGCAAGTTTCACTTGCCTCGACGGATTCAAGAAACGGTAAACGGAACGTTATGCGTCGGCGGGAAAAGTCACGACGCACGCACGGTACACGGAATGAGTCCAAACAACGAACAATGGAATCACACGGGTCAGGTATCCTTGCTGGGTTGTTGGGATCGTCGACGGCACGGTCGGATTCCGGCGATCATAAAAACAGTGAACAATCCAAAAAAAAAGAATGCATGAAAGAAAAAGAAGAGAAGAATAAGAAGAAAGAAGGCTCACTGTGCTTGTGCTCTGCGTTTGCAGAGGGGGTGATGGTATTGACAGCAGTGATCGGAGCCCCGGCGAAGAGGGTGGTTGGCTAGGATTTGGGGTCGGCTGATGTTGGCCGGGTGCTGTTCAGGGGTGCGCGAGTTGGTTCTGGGAGAATGAGGGAGATGAGGAGAGAAGAGATAGAGAAAAGGAGGTGAATAAGGAGGCGACGGCGAGAGGTGGTCGGCGACGGAATGAGGTGGCGGCGAGGTCGGGTGTGCAGGGTTTCTTGAGCGCTCGGGAGAGAAGAAAAAGGAGGAAGAAGAGAAGATGGAGGCGAAGGCACGGAGATGACGAGGTCGGGAGCTTCGTCGTCGGCAGTGCGCGACGAGGAGGAGAGGAAGCTAGGGTTAGCAGGCGATTGGTTCGTTTTTAAAGAATAAAGGAGAAGAGAAGATATATAAAGGAAGGAGAGAGAGAGATACGCGAAGAGAGAGAGAGAGAGGAGAGAGAAAAAGATCGAGAGGAGTGAGAGAGAGAGGAATGCACAGTGAGGAGAGATAAATTTGGCCTTTAGCGGGGAGAGAGAAAGAGAAAGGGGGAGAGAAAGAGAGAGAGGCGTGGGTCCCGCACCGAGTGAGGGAGAGCAGGGATTGGCTTGGGGTTTGGAAAAATTTGATTAGGGAAAATATCAAAGATTTTCAATAGCTTTTCTTAAAAATATTGTACCGGCTAAATCTTTGAATGAAAGAGATAAAAAAAATATATAATTAGAATTTAAATTTGAGATTCAAATAATTGGATTTTTAGCGGAATATAAAATATTTCAGAAAAGCGACCGGGTCGGGTCCAAAATTTTGAATTTGAAATATAGAAATTATTGGCAAGTTCCAAAATTAAAATGAAGGATTTTGTAACAGAAAAGCATACCCCCAAGGACGGGCGCACGTACGTGCGCGTCGCCGTCCAAACACGTTCGTTTCACTGAACGGGACGAGAACACGATGCAAGGACGCTACCATAGGGTTCGGGGTATCAAGCAGGCCATGCCATGTATCTTTAAATTATTTTAAGTAACTTAAAGGTTATATGCAAGAATATGAAATGTTAGTGTAATCTATAACTAGAAAACAACGAGCTCAAGTAAACGGGTCGAATATATAGTAAATTACCATTTGCAACCAAACATGATAAATGAAATAAATACCACAGACAACACATACGGTAACTGAAATTGGTATAACAGAACTCGGTTGTTACAGGTCTCATTTGCGGCTAAAGTGAAACCCGAGGCTCCAAAATTATCCACCATTCTGTGTTACTGGCTGAGATTCTGTGATGTTGCTTATATCATGCCTGGGACGATTGTTATATATATTTATTTATATATATATGTGTGTGTGTGTGTGTGTGTGTCACGTCCCGAAATTTAGTTCGTGACCGGCACCTAAATCACGCAACGTTTAAAGGCGTAACATAACTTAAGTAAGCCGAAGTCCAGAAATCTAAACCTTTTTTTTAAAAAATAAAAGAGGTGAAGTTTTGAAATAAAGGTATGATGAAATCAAACGTTTTCTTAAATGCATAGATAATGGAACATGAAAATGTAAGTGTATTATACTAGTTGAAAAACATGTTTCTTCTTTTAAAAATTCGGGCAGCACCTCCCTTGTATATTTTGATCCAAAACCACATATACATGATAATATAAAAAAGCAACCCCAAGCGGGAGCTAGCTCTTCGCCAATCGGTGGAATCACAACCATGCAAGTCAGGAATATATGTATACGACGCCCAACGGCGAAGATCAACACAAAAGATAATGAATAAAGAAAGACATAAACCCACCAAGCGAACATATAACCCATCGCTCTAAGTCTCGCAACCACAAGTCTTTCTAAGTCTTACTCTTTAGTTTCTGATTGATGGAGTTAACTAGATACAACATGAATAATAATACAAGAGTGGGCACAATCCAATATGTCCCACCTACCAAAGCAAATCATCTGAATGCAAGCTGTGTGCCAGCGATACCGCTACTGATCCATGCGGTCAAACCTGCAAGAACTGTGGCACAACGGGAGTGAGTTGCCAACTCGTGAGTAGAAAACATCAGCAGGTAGAAATCGAATAAAACAACGACTCCTAGGTCAATTATATCATAAAGGTGATATTATGATATCTAGGGTGACCGTATCCGCATATATGCCAACAATATAATCAATGCCTGTATGCATGTGGATATCATCCACGTGTCTATCAATGACACAACAACATTATGGAACCTGAGTGTCCAACATCGACACTCGAAACATCATGAAAGCATATGCATATAAATATGAGGATATCAACTAACGTGTGTCCATCAACGACACATCAAAATCATGGAACCTGAGTGTCCAACATCGCACTCGAAACATCAAGAAACCCGTGTCCACCATCGACACGTAAATCCTCATATCTCGGGCTCCGTCAGTCCAGATCGGCCCATGGGCTCCGTAAGTCCGGATCGGCCCATATCATCTCACGACTCCGGTCGGTATCCTCCGGATAACCACCGAGCCCCAAATACTATCACCGGTAGGTAGTGTTCCCTCTTCCAGGCTCATCGACTACTCCACGACAATCATTTCTTGCCCCGGGGTACCTTACCGGGTCCACCATGTACCCGCAGACGGTGCCTACCGCTCCTCGAATCGGGTTTCACATGCCAATCTCAGAACCGAGAAAACTCATGGTGGACGTCTCGAAATATCATATCAAGAGAAACCGGGTTTTTAAAACAATACATACTTTCTTTTGAAATATAACCACGGTTCTCAAATCCAGAATCTCATGAAAACAGCATCTCAATGCATATAATCGTAAAGCATGATGTATGCAAACATAGAACAGAAATGTGAGCATATCAAGTATATCATGCGACACAGTATAGTGATGTGAGCATAGCAAGTATATCATGCAACATAGCATAATGATGTGAGCATTTTTATTGTGTAAGTGACATAACAATTATCGATGATGAAAGTGTGTGAGCCGGCAAATCTGTGTAAGTGTAATATATGCATTATCGATAATTGTGTAGGTGTACTAGCACAGCTATATGTAATGCAATGAGAATATCATGAACGTAGTATAAAGTACATCGTAAGAGAAATTCCATAAGGTATACGCATCTAATCTTACATCTACGTAAAGGCTAAACTAAGCGGTGTAGACCGGGATTAGATATCTATAACATATCCGAGTCAGTGAATCTATCAATCGGCATCCAGCCTCACAACATCACGTACGGTATAATCCAGCGTACGGCATCCTCTAGTCAAGGGTATGGATCAATCATCCGGTAAAGCATCGCGTGCGGCGACAACAAACAGAATAGGGATTCTATCGACCTATACAACAGTGAGGGTACGGATCTAAAGTCTCGTAGGACATCTCACTCATCATTCACATAATCATATATATATATATATACCTATATCTCAGGTCACATCCGTATCAATCTCATATCCTGGGACCGACAAAGGTATCAAATATCTCATATATCGCCTCGCATCCGTATAATGACATATCAAACCAAGTCATCATATCTCGTCGTATACTCTTTTCATCACATCAAGTGATCTTATATATATTTATCTTATTTTACCGATCTCATAACACATCTATCTCAATCTTATCATTTTTATCGATCTCATGTCATATCCTTACACATCTCGTTTCATATCTTATATTAATCATATCCGCTCGTATTATCTTTCTCATCACCTACTAACTCTTTTAACCATATCCATAAGTTTCTCACATGGTTTCCCTAACTATATTCTATATATATTGGTTTCCATTTATAATTTGCGGGGGTGCTATACGCCATCCACCCGACTTCCCCCGTAGATATAAATCTACTCACCTGCGGAACTCTTCGTTTAGCCGTAGTCGATGTGCTTCGTCGTCTTGGAATCCACGCGAGGGTACCTACAAATCAACACATATCGCAATGTTATGAAAACCAAGTCCGAAAACCGATACGGCACACGAATTGCCTATAGGTTAGAACCTATAGCCTACGCATGCAAAAACAACCAAACAACCCTCGTTGTTGACGTACAAACGTTTAACGACCAAATCCAAATTCAAATATCAAAACCAAGTTTCAAATACCGGAAAACATAATACGGCAACTGAGGGAATCACTCCCAGATTCTTGCTCAGGTAATCTGGGACAAAACAAAAAATACAGTAGCTAGGTTATAAGGTATGTGAGCTACAGGCAAAACCCCAACACCAATGCCCAAATTTTGACCGGCCTAACTGCTAAAGTAACCGCCCCCGCCGGCCCCACCTTGGAATTTGGGTCTCATCTTCTCGTGGTCATCTCCTATTGGTCTAACTAGGTTAATGTATATGTTTGATGTTTTATAAAGGTCCCGGGTTGCTCCAGATTCCCTGTAGACCTCCAAAAATATCACAAAACCGATACGGAAAGTTTCTAAGTTCGTGTATTGGGTTCGATTCTATGGCCCAGGTCAGCAAAATCATCACTAAGGTTCTACAACACTCACTACACCTCCATTACCTCTTTACAAGTCCACAAAACCACTAAACATCAACTTGGAAATTTCCAAGATCATCAAATCATATCGGTTTAACTCTAAACTAACAATAGGATAAACTAAACACAATAACTTAACTAAAGTCTAGGATTATACCTCATTTGGCAACTAAAGAAAATTCTTGAGTTACTCAAAGTCTTCAAAATCCAAGCTTGGAAGGTCCATAAGGTGTAGGATGAGGTGGGGATCATTTTTAATGAAGGGGGTATAGGGTTTTAGCAAGGTTTTTGAGGTGATCCATGGAGGTAGAGGAGTTGGAGGAAAAGATGAAGAAGATGAAGGAAATGGTGAAGAAATGATGAAGGAAGAAGAATGGGTGAGGGGTAGAGCCATACCCTCTCTCTCTCTCTCTCATACCCTCACATGACATGCCATGCCTCATGACATCATTATGTCCCCCCCCTCTCTCCTCAGTCATGCCATCTCTTTTACTCACACAAATAAAACAAAAAATAAACAATGCAAATGAAGCCAACATGTAACAAAAATGCAACATGTCATGGTGCACTAACCATGGAAAATATAGAAACACGGATTTGTCTTAATCGCGATTAGTAGTGCACTAATCCATTTTTATTTAAACTGCATATAATTAATTATAAAAATGCCAAATCTAATAAATATATTTTTAAATGAATAAATAACTTTAAATCTCTAATTATTTCACAAATATTGGTATATATTTATATCATTTTACGAAAACCCCAAATTCGCAAATCGGGTAGTTTTCGCGAAATATATTATTTTAATATTAAATTCCAAAAATAATATTTTATATTTTCTGAAATGTTACAATATACTAGTAGATGTTGTATATGTTTTGCACTCGTGCTAGTCCAGCCCCCGCTCTGCCGTTAGTTAAGTAACCTAAAGGGTGATGACGGGGCCCAGTGGCGAATACAGATGGCATATACGTACATTATATTTTTTTCCTTTATCTGGTGTGATATGTTTAATTGATGGTACTACATTAATTCTAATTAATTCAAGGAAAACAAACCAATATGATGTTGTTGGAACCATGTTTTATAAAAAAACTGACATTACAGACGTTCTCATTTGCTTTGCACAGTGATATTCGGTTATGAATATCCAGTACCTCCTTCGACGAGGCAAGAGCCGAGATCGCTGCATCGGGAGTGACCTCATGAGCAAAAGTTTGCGTCATTGTAATAACTTCACTATAGTCGATTCTTTTGCTTTACATCGTGGTATTCAGTTTGGAATATCCTGCACCTCATTCGATGAGGAAAGAGCCGAGATCCCTTCACAGGGAGTGACCTCTTTAGCAAAAGTTTGCGCCGCTATATATTTGTAAAACCACTCGATTCCTTCAACGATATCAAGTTCATTAAGTTAAAGGTTTTTCGCCAAAAACCAACCTTAGCCCTCCGTCATTTCAGATGGGTACCACCTAGTATTCGTGCTATGTTTGTTGGCAACCAACAAGGCATAGTGTGCGGTACCTATGTGTTACTTTTCTATGGCATGAATATGCATTAATCTAGGACAATCGTACAGCCTTGTTGGCATCCGTCAACGGCGAGTACGGGTGGGTCTAAATTATTCAGGACAATGACGGGTAGAACTTGACTTGCGCTTTATGATTTGTTGGCATCCGTTAAGGTCATAAGACGCTTGGGGTAAAAACCACATCGGGAGTTTCAAACATACAGGAAACTTGCCAGGCATGCGCATACCTTCTGGAGTGTGGTGACCTGAGTGGCTTCCATCAAGTTATCATGCGATGATAGTTGGATCCCGATTCCCACTGATGAGTAGGTGTTACTCCTAGGGTGATTTAGATGATCCAGGCTAATTCTCCTTTTAGGGTTTGAAGGAGAATTCGAAGAAACAGTGGGAGCCATACTGATTAGATAAAGTGGTTAACCATTCTGATCTAGGTTAGAGTGCACGTTGAGTGTTTCTTTTCTCTCTCTCTTTGGCAGGGACCATGGCCCGACCCTAGACTAAAACTCATGAACTAAGTTAACCGAACTATCTTAAAACACTTTGGCTTTTGGATTGTCATTTAGTCGCATATATCATTGCCACTCCTCCATCACCTTTGCATTTCTCCAGAACACTTCGTATCACTACGAAAATCCATATAGCTTGGATATTCCATCATATAGTCACATACGAGCTCGAAGGAACTTGTTCCAGTTCGAGAATGGATTCAGGTTCTAGAGAAATTGAATAGGATTATTCTGTTGTCTTTTCCCTTTACCTTCTCTCAGGTTGCGAGGGCTCCTAGGATTAGGAGAGTACACCTATTACGCTTATTGGATAGTCTTCTTCCAAACCATTGGCAGGTGCCAAAAGGTAGGGAAGGAAGAAAACTAATTAGCCTATGTATGGTGTACAGAAGGTAATAAGTAAAGAAATATAAAGGGATTAGAATAAGGGCAAAGGAAATTACGACTGCTATCATTCATGACAAAACCGCATATACCCCTGCCACTCCTATATCCACTTTCGATTTCTCCAGAACACTTCGTATCACTACGAAGATCCATATTGCTTGGATATGTCATCGTATAGTTATATACGAACTCGAAGGAACTTGTTCCGGTTCGAGAATAGATTCTGGTTCGGGAGAAATAGAATAGGATTATTCAGTTGTCTTTTCTCTTCACCTTCTCTCAGGTTGCGAGGGTTCCTGGTATTAGGAGAGTACACCTATTGCGCTTATTGGATAGTCTTCGTCCAAACATTAGGCTGGTGCCGAAGGGTAGGGAAGGAAGAAAATCAATTTGCCTAAGTATGGTGTACAGAAGGTAATAAGTAAAGGCATATAAAGGGATTGGAGTGAGGGCAAGGAAGTATACAGTTACTGTCATGAATCTGGATAGTGGAAGAGACATTACTAAGAATGCCCGGTTACCCCTTCAAAACATTTTCATGTTTCAGTTTCACTGTGCGGTGTTAATTGAAAACCGTTTTCCCAGTTGATTCTAACTCCACGGTATGTATTTACCAGATTTGATTCTCACATCTATATAGCGTTACAGATGATGAGTAGGAGTAAGATATTGGAAATTAGGTGATTAGAGCCTCAATACATATCAGAATTCTTTGTAATTGGTGATATTTGAGGAAATCACCTGGGTTTTTCTTGACAGCAAATATTTGGTTTTGAATATCCATCGTTATGCACCAATTTCAAACTGATATATCTGTACGTTTATTTTATAAAATGAGATATAACTTTTTGAAATTATGTCTATGATATTTACCTATATCAGTTGATGGTTAGGTAAGGTGCATTCAACAATGGTGTAATTCATCTTAACCATAGTACAGTTTCAACCTACAACGCACAGGGTTTGAGTTGTTAAACTCAGAGGACTTATACAAAGTATTGTATGTTGTTCGATGTCCGTTAGGACAAAGGAGTTGGTACTCGTACTATATTCTGTTTACTCATGACTTCTCCAGTTCTAGACATGTATTTCGTTGAAATACAGGGTCCAAGTTTTGAGAAGATTATAGGTATAAGAATAAAGTAGAGAACCATTTGTTGCAAGACAAAGGGTTGGTACTCATACTATATTCTCCTTACTTTTGACTTCTCTAGTTTTAGACAAGTATTTTTTTGAAATACAGGGTTCAAGTTTTCAGAAGTTATAGGTATAAGAATAAATTAGAGAACCATTTGTTGGAAGTATCAGGATTCTTCGAAGTAATCGAAGATAGAGATACTTGTGCTAGGTATTCCGTTGTAAGTAATAGTTTAGAGAACTTGCTTCTCTTTCAGGATACTCATGCGTGGATGCATTCCTTGAAGAGTAATGTTGCTTGGCCTCTTTCCATTTAGTTGATATGCACTGGAGACAGCTGCATGATTTTTTAATCTGGTTCCAATTAAATTAGTGCCTTTGTTTCTATATGGTATATATAATGGATTCATATCTTAACGATGTTAAGGTATATGGAGTTTTTCGGCTTATGCTTAAAACCAGAAGCTGGAAAAACTCAAGGCACGTTTCAGTAATGGCAGTTTTTGGGTTTTCCCGGGCTTTGACGAGGGTTAACTTCTACCATCAGGAAGATCAATAGTTATATTGTTCTTGACTCGCCACAGTTTTAGTAAAATGGATTCTTTTCAGAAAACATTAGTGAGAGTATGGTAGAACTGAAAGTGATTCTAGAACCACAAACGATTACTGAAAAGTTTATAGAACCTAAGGATTCAAATGGTTTCGACGATCCATTAGCCACTCCGCAGATTTGGTGGGTAACCTCAGACACCAGAGAGGTATTTCGGTATCCTCAAAGACGGTGATAGGGAAGTTTATGATTACCCAAACTTGCCAGTGCTGCTATTCTAGACTATGAGATCTGGCAGGAGAATGAGTATAACGTCGTTCTAAATTAGATTTAGAAGTGCACGTGTATATGACTCTGCCAGAGGGTTGTTGTAGTCAGTGGGAGCAGCGGAAGCATAGTGGGCAAGTAGCTTATGTCTATTTATAGCCTAAAGCAAGTATAGCGGAGATAGATCATCTATTTTTGATGTGACAGTCATAGAATTTGACTTCATCAGAATAAAAGATGGATCTGTTAAGAAGATAGTAAAGAGTGATGTCCAGATATTTGGATGACATACACTTAATAGGAAGAGATCTTCCAATACTAAGATCGGTTATACTGTGGTTGTCATAAGTGGTTTCTCCATATAGGATATGGATAAAATATCAGGGATTCTGGTGACTAGATCTATGGTTTTAGATCTAGATTTGGGAAGTGTCCCAATTAGGGTACTTGACACTATTCTAAAGTGTTTTAGAATGGACAACTCCTGGCGTGGTGGTGTACCCGTAGGTGATGGAGTCACCCTCTATAAAGAGATATCTTCTAGACTGATGAGGAGAGGGATTTGCATGATTGGCATATCACTTGCTTAGGCAATTGAGTCAATCATGAGATGTCAAGTACAACACCAGATATTGCTTTTACACTGGCTGCAATAAGCGTATATATTAAGCCAATCCTGGAGAAGCAGGTATGAACATAAGTAGATGTTCTTGGTAAATGGTAACAGCGGCCTCCTTCAGGAGGCGATTATCATTTCTGGCTTCCAAGATGACCTGGATGACAGAGTGACTGTCAGACTTATAGTTTTCTCCTCTTTTGAGGGGCAGTATGTTGGACAGGTGGTTCAAGCGGATACTGTGGAAGGCATGGCGTAGGATACTGATTAAATTCAGTGGATGATACAGTCTAAGAAGTTTGTTGGATTTGGAGTTCATTTATGAACTGGGCCCATCAGATATCCAGACAAATTCTAAGACAGGTATTGCTTATTTCGGGAGATAGTTTTTCTCTGTGAAGTTGAGATATAGAGAGATATAGAAAGAAACATTGGAGTGGATCCACTCACTGAGACTATTTTTCGAACACAATAATTACACAAACGAGCTTTGCAAAACTGATTAGTAGAGAAGTTGGGTGTTCGGTATCACACGAGCTGTGAGTATAAGACACCGCAATAATTAGCCTTAAGTGCAAGTGGGAGATTGTTGGCTATAGTGCCCTCAAGTAAATTATTGAGTCGCAAGCATATGATTATGATGATTGAAGGAAGACCTATACGGATAGAACAGTCTTACTCAAGATGATAGTATGCTATCCGGTTTGTCTTTATCATCATGTACATGCTTTATGTGGTATTACAGATCACTATTACATGTTGATAGAGCCCATAAGATTCTTGCTTGACTACCAGCATTATGATGGAGATCATATACGTGTGAGCCGGGTGGTATATAAGCACATCCTTAAATGTCCCTAGTCGTGGGAGTATCGAGACTGGGCATTGATACTCCATAGTAGACTAGTGTGTACTTATCGAGACCCCGACGAAAGGCGAGGGCCGGTCTCACAAGCCATTGGTGTTAGTCAGTCACCTAAAATAGTATACAGGTGCTCATTGGGTTATGAGTACACTGGATGGACTTGCCGGGAACATGCTTGTAATAACCCTAATTTTCCTATACAAATTTTTTTTTCAAATTTTTTTTTTCAAAATCCATAAAGGGGTATTTTAGCCTGAGCACAAGATATAAGTAATTATTTTGCTTTTTAATTACAAGTTAAAAGAATGTAACAACTCTATTTTTAGTGTACAAAAATTTGCTTTAAAATTAATGTATACTTGGGGTATTTACATTTACTGTTATTATTTTAAGTAGTTAATTAGCTCCATAATTAAAAGAAAGAGATTGTAGCTCATTGGTAATACCTTGCACTGCTGAACCAAGCCACCAGAGTTCAAATCCCATACCTCACATTATTTTTAATATTGATATTTTTAAGACCTTTAGAATACCAAGGGTTTACACGTGCATATCTCACAAAAACCCCACTACACCCAAAAATGTAACATTGCCAGGGGTCATATGAACCGTCGAGGGGGATCCTCGCCGCCTGACTCGGCCGGGAATCGGCCAAATCGGCCTTGACTCGTCCGACTTAGTCCTCCGACCGAGTCACGGCCGAGTCGGCCGATTCCGGCGACGGACCCAACATAAAAGTTGTGTCTTTTCATATTCCCTATGCACCTGCAAAATTTCAGCCTCAGACCATTTCCAGAGCTCTTTTAAAACCCTAGTTACTCCACTTTTAATACATTTTATCACATTTTTCATTTTAACCTTTCACCTACCCTAAACCTAGCTTAACCCTATAAATACACCCCTACCCCCTACCCTCTCATCCCAAAATTCTGAGCCTACTCTCTCAAAATTTCAAGAATCTTGTACACTTTGAAAACGAGCTTGAGGCGAAGCTCCGACGAATTCCCGGCGGAACTTCCGGCGATCGTTTTAGGAACTACCGGCGACGACGCAACACATCGGCATTTCCCCTACTTCTATTTCATTCTCTTGTGTGACCTAAAACCCGTAAGTCCCAATTTCTACCTATCTCTTCTATTTAAAAATACAGATTTACAAACCCGACGGAATCGGAACAAATCCGATTTCCGATTCGGTTTCCTATTAAATTCCACTTCTCACTAATACAATCATACTTAAACTTCCTCATATTGACTATTAAATACTAATCAAACAAATTGATCAAGTTTCATTACATAAAATGATAGCTATTTCCATTCATCATATTTTTCACTTAAATACCATATTATTTCAATCCTACATTTAACTCTATCAAACTTGCTATACATTTAAAGTAGATCACGAGGTAATGACATACCTCCTCACACACTCACATACAACCTAACACGATACCCCCGAGAACTCAGAATACGGAAAACAAACATTTTCATTTAAATACCCTTTACTAAATAAAGTCATTTCTAAAAGATTTTGTATTGATACACTTTTTTAATAACTACCACTTATTATGAAAATAGGATGAGATTGTGGACATCAGTCGTTTATCTAAACCTGACTTTGTGGTGTCTAGGCTAGGCAAGTGAGAAAGGTAACTTTAAAAGGCCCGTCTCACGGTGATTCGTGAGCGGATCCCTCCTTTCTTCACTTATACTTACTTGGCCACAATTGGCGGTGAAGAGGCGATTTGAGATATCTCACAACTTGTCGTTTTGGACCAGTTAGGAATAGTCTAGTTGACTTAGGATACCTTAGAACATAGAATACGGAAAATTGACATCTTTACAAATAAATACCATTTACTTCATAAAACCGTTTTCTAAAGGATTTAGTATTTTACAATCTTTGCAAAGCGCCGCTACAACCCATTTTGGGGAACCCGTTCGGGATGATGCGGATTATCGCACATCCTCGGGCTTAATAGTGCGAGATTCAGACCTCCGCAAGGAGCATTCGGTCTCGAAAGATTTAAAGTACGACATCTTAAGAAAATGAGATTTTTAGAATATAATAAATATATAAAAATTATTTTTGTATAAATATATGTATATTTATCATTAAAATACCTATTTTGTTATGATATAAATATTCCACTTTTTCTAAAAATCACAAGAATAAATTTTACACTAAAATACCATGAATTCCAAATAAATCAATATTACAGATAAATACCTTTATTTATGAAACTAGGATATTTTCACTAGAAATGTCACAATATAAAATCCACATTCATTACAACTCTAAAGACGAATAATAAATATTTGAGGTGTATTTTGAAAAGTATATAAAGTATTTTTACATAAAACCCCCTCAAGTTCTATAAATTACCTTAAGGACCTTAGTAAACATAGGGTTAAGCAGAACCAATCTCTTGAGCCCCAGGGAGCCGGAGAATTGGGTGCTTGCCTATCTAAGGTAGACAAATTAATAAAAATAACCAGGACTTCAATCTATTTGCCAATTGTCTGACTCAGTTTGAGTTTCAGTATAATCTGACTTGAATATAATTCAAGTTCAATCTACAATCTTCAATATCACATTTCACATGAATCCATGAATCCAATTATCAATCTATACAACTTGACTGAACCGAACCATGGATATATATTCCATTTACATAGTTCTCCATTTATTCCATTTACATGATTCTACGGTTACATCCGTTTACTGATATCATGGTTTTGGTCGGTCATCCAACTATACAATCTATACAATACAATCAAAACACTACGGGGTTTAAGGGGTAGATTGGTACGGAAGGTGTTAAAAGTGGCACGAGATGGTAAGATTAAGACACCTAACCTATATTCCGTTGATGTTGTACCGTGGCTCAATGGTTCCTTAAGTTCCTGATATCTTAGTCTCCGGGGCAAGTGAGACTCCTCTCGTATACACTGGCATCCTTCTGTACCAAGCTACAAACAACAGCGTTAACACTAAATACAACAATATAATAATATAATACAACTGTAAAAGCTACTCTCTCTCTCTCTCTCTTACTCTCTGTTTATTCTATTTCTCCTCTTATCTTTGGGACTTACCGAGCGACATGTTCGCTGGCGACATTCTCTTTCTTTCTTCTTTGAATGTCGTTAAGTGATCTGGACTTACCTGAGATCGAGCCAACTACAGAAGACTTGGATCAGTACAGCGAAGACCCTGAGCTCTAGACATTGTACAATTTCCATTCAGTACTTTTCTTTTCCTGTTATGCCATTGTTTAGGCATCGCTTTTATTCCAGTTGTATTTCCTTTTCATTTATTGTACAAAAGAATGTTAATAAATAAAAGTTGTTGTTTTTATTATATCTTGTCTCTAGTGTAATTACTTCTATATTGCTTAGATACGCTTAGCGTATTTACTTCAGAGTAAATACGCAGCGGACCAGTCGCGTCCCCTTCGCCGTATACTGGGAAGCGGGGCGTGACAATGCTAGTTGGTATTATACCTATTGTCAGATAGCAGTTCCCAGGTGACATGTGTAAAGGTTAGTCTGTCGACCTGAGATCATCATTTGTTTCGTGTGAGTTCCCTCTGTGCTTTGATTACTACCCTACCACAGCTCAAAGGAGTCGTGCAAATAGGTTTTAGTTGGGTACAGTCCCAAGCCACATGGAGGCAGTGAGCGGATCATCGGGGATTCGTCTCTCCCGGTATTGGGGGTTGATGTCGCGCAGTGCACAGGTGGCCATCACCAAAAATCCTTGGCCAAGGTATTCGAGAATTACTAATTTGGATCAGTAGTTTCTCAGTTGGTGATGGGCTTCATACCGACACGAAATGTCGCGTTATTAGGGGTCTGACTTTATCCACCCCTCTAAACTTGATATGCGATACTCTTAAACGAACAGACCGAACTGGACGGATATTGTCACGGACAGGCTCAGTAGGGGGTCAGGATGAGTTTTCTCGTCGTCCTTCCTTTCGCTCAATACCTGGGTAGCCGTTACGTACAGCTAGTGCCGCTGACGTGCTTGTGGTTAAACACGCTGCCAGCGAATTGACGAGTCTTTAGTGTCCCACACAGAGGGTTTCCCAGCTTCGGGAGAAACGATGTAGAGCCCGTATGATTTTACGGCAGGATTCGATCATATACGTGCACTTGTGCACGTATCCGGATTCGGACGGATAATACTAGTGGGCTTTGGTTTAAGCCGGATTCTAGTATTATATTGTTGGATTATTTTCCTCTCTTTTGTATTCATATTTTATCAGAATACGGATACGAGTATATATATACGGATGAGGGGTATTCTTGTAATTTATTACAAGGTGCTTCTAGAAGAAGACACTTCATTTAGTTTTATCCATT
Organism: Agapanthus africanus; assembly: GCA_030015575.1. Classification (NCBI taxonomy): domain Eukaryota; kingdom Viridiplantae; phylum Streptophyta; class Magnoliopsida; order Asparagales; family Amaryllidaceae; genus Agapanthus; species Agapanthus africanus. The sequence continues at coordinate 559,195,915 of JASDDO010000022.1, read as the reverse complement.
TTTTATTAAATGGTTAATGAGGTGAAGGTATGAGGTGTGCATGTGCATTTATTGTAGCATGGCTTTGTAGTGACTCATGGTTACTATTCTAGCTTGCTTGATATTTTTTTGTTGTGAGATATTTTGGAGACTTGAGATATTATTGGATGCTTCATAATTGCTCACAACACTTAGCCATTTTTCTTGAGTTGTCTCACACTCTCATCCTCATGCTTCTTCTTCTACCCCCACCCTTCAAGTCTCATGTGTTGAGAAATCTAGGGTGTTTGGAGACAAATTAATCTATCATTAGATTCTACATCCTCTAGGCTATATAGTTTAGCGAACTAGATACCCTAGTTACCTCGGCTATGTGGTTGGAGCTCGAAATACAAATCCTCAGTTGGATCATCTTTGATGGAGGGAGACCGGAGATCAAGCTTGATCATGGAGGCCTCTAGGAGCTTGGGATGATGGTTAAAGACCGAAGGACATGGATCAATCGGTATAACCATTCTTAACTCTCTTTATGTTTACTAGCTTAGGGTTAATGGTCGATCCGTAGCATCGGGTTGTTCTAGTACCAGTTTGTAAAATTTTTGTTCCGCAATCGGCTACGGTTTGATAGCCAGGGCGCTGGCATAACCCAACATTAGAAGGTCCGTATTTTAGATTAAGCCAGTATCAAAAAACATGGATTCCACGGTCGTGATGAATATCCAAGCCCACGCTCCTAGACCCCTATAAGAGCGGCAAATAACCCTACCAATTCTAGAGTTAGGCGACCGGTCTCGACTCCTCGAGATGGCCTCCCCCTGGACTCTAGAACCCGGTTACTTGTGCTCTCCGGCTTGGGTCTATCCTAATGCGGTAAAGTAAATAATATATATCGAATGGAGACAATAACCTCAACCCGGAAGTGTCCCAATAAAAGAATATTATATACAATTATTTACATGAATGAAAATTGAAAAACTCTCATCTCACATAAGAACCCCGGCTATTCAATCACGACGATCCAATATAACATATCGATAGCAACACAATAACATCACATGTCATCAACGTAAGTAAATATGCGTATCCATAATGTCGTTCTAGTATAGCAAAGAGATCGAGGATACTGCCACATATTACACTTACGGTCGCAGAAAAGAAATGAAAAATACAATAATTAGAATCCGCATCTGTAGACATCATAAACCTGTATTATCACATATTCCGAATTTCATACCTAACCCTATAAACCTTACATTTAAGTCTCGAATTGAAAACCCTTTTCAAAGATTAAACCGGGCAATTCAACAAGATTCCCGATGAATTATTCGAAGGCTCGTCGGGAACTTTAGTGGATGGCCGCACCCCTGAGGCAGTCAACGAAGTGGACTTGGACGGAACACCGTGGCCGTAAGCACCCAAGTGGATGCTCTTGGCCATGGGGTTCTCCTATAGTCACTTGGTCGGGGCAAAGTGACATAGCTCTCTACTAGTGTCTCCCGGCAAGTATTCGCATACGATATGATATTACGACGGAGTTTCGATCCAAATCCAAATTTCGAGGTAATCCATCATTTGAGACTAAAATGCGAGATTTACAAATTGATAACCAGTTTTCGCAAAACTAATCAATATGGATTCCAAAAATTGTATCACATAACCAAAACAATATAGACGACGTTAACATTTCGATCGATATTTCAAACAACAATAATTCACAGAGACCTCAACCAGTTGAGCCTCATCAAAAATATCCAGAAAATCCAAAATGTCAAAATGTAGCAGCATAAGAAGAATGGAGTTCTAACTCCTCAAGTGCGCGGCGGAACCACGGCCAAGACATGGTCTAGGCAGCGGTTCCGCGGCCACTTGAAGGAATTAGACGCTCATATTTCTTGTGCCTCAATAGAATTACCTGCACGATTTTCTGAGCATTTTTAATTTTGAAAATATTTAAGTTTGAAAATTTGGATAGAAACTTGCAAAATTTGTTTTTAAAACGTCGATCGAACACTTTAATTTCGTCTAAACTATTCCTAAGCCTCTAACTTGGCTCTGATACCATAAAAGTATGTCTTAGCATCTCTACTAAGGTTCTATGTGTATCAAGTATTTAAACATCTAGAGGGCTAAGTATAGTAAACAAGAATCAAACTAGAGAATCAGGGTTTCAAAGATGAGCAAAATATGTTCTAAACTAAATGAAGACAGTCTACAACCTTTGTAGTCTATGTTGGTTATAGTGCCCTCAAGTCAATTATTGAATCGCAGGCACGCGATTGAGATGATTGAGGGAGGACCTATACGGATAAAACAGACTTACTCAAAATGATAGTATGCTATCTGGTTTGTCTTTATCATCATATAAATGCTTTATGTGGTATTACAGATCACCATAACATATTGATAGAGCCCATAGGATTCTTGCTTGACTGCCAGCATTATGATGGTGATCATATACGTGGGAGCTGGGTGGTCTATAAGCACATCCTTAAATGTCCCTAGTCGTGGGAGTTTTGAGACTGGGCATCGATACTCCAGTGTAGACTAGTGTATACTGATCGAGACCCCGACGATGGATGGTGGCCAGGTCTCACAAGCCATTGGTGTTTGTTTGTTGACCTAATATAGTATACATGTGCTCATTGGGTTATGAGTACACTGGACGGACTCGCCGGGAACCTGCTAGTTGGTAGTATACCTATTGTCAGATAGTAGTTCCCAGGTGACATGTGTGCAGGTTAGTCTATCGACCTGAGATTGTCATTTGTCTCGTGTGAGTTCCTACTGTGCTTTGATTACTACCCTACCACGGATCAAAGGAGTCATGCTAACAGGTTTTAGTTGGGTATAGTCCCGAGCCATATGGAGGCAGTGAGCGAATCGTCGAGGATTCATCTCTCCCAATATTGGGGGTTGATGTCGTGCAGTGCACGGGTGGCCATCACCAGAAATCCTTGGTCAAGGTAGTCGAGAATTACTGATTTGGATCAGTAGTTTTTCAGTTGGTGATGGGCTCTATTCCGACACGAAATGTTGCGTTATTAGGGGTCTGACTTTATCCACCCCCCTATACTCGATATGCGATACTCTTAGACGAACAGACCGGACCGGACGTATATTGTCACGGACAGGCTCAGTAGGGGTTCAGATGAGTTTGCTCGTCGGCCTTTCTTTCACTCAATACCGGGGTAGCCGTTACGTACAGCTAGTGCCGCTGACGTGCTTGTGGTTAAACCCACTGCCAGCGTATTGAAGAGTCTTTAGAGTCCCACACAGAGGATTTCCCTGCTTCAGGCGAAACGATGTAGAGGCCATATGGTTTTACGGCAGGGTTCGATCATATACTTGCACTTGTGCACGTATCAGGATTCGGACGCATAATACTAGTGGCTTTGGTTTAAGCCGGATTCTAGTATTATATTGTTGGATTGTTTTCGTCTCATTGTATTCGTATTTTTCGGAATACGGATACGGGTATGTATATACGGATGAGGGGTATTCTTGTAATTTATTACAAGGTGCTTCTAGAAGATACCACCTCATTTAGTTTTAACCATTTAGGATTAAATGGTTAATGAGGTGGAGAGGGTGAGGTGTTGTATTCAATTATTGTGGCATGGCTTTGTAGTGACTTATGGTCACTATTCAAGCATGCTTGGTATTTTGTTTTGTTGTGGGATATTTTTTGTTGACATGAGATATTTTCTGTTGACTTAAGATATTTTTGGAGACTTTAGATATTTATTGGATGCCTTCAATTATCTCACAACAACACAAAAACACAACACACAACAATTAACTCTTAGCCATTTTCTTGAGTTGCATCTCACTCTCATCCTCAAGCATCTTCTTCTACCTCCACCCTTCATGTCTTATGTATTGAGAAACCTAGGGTGTTATGAGACAAATTAATCCATCACTACACTCTACAATCTCTAGGCTATCTAGTTTAACGAACTAGGTACACTAGTTACCTTGGCTATTGAGATAGGAGCTCGGATTACAAATCCTCAGGTGGATCATCTTCGATGGATGTCACGCCCCGCTTCCCAGTGTACGGCGAAGTGGACGCAACGAGGCCCACTACGTATATACTCAGAAGTACATACGCTAAGCGTAAAAAAGCAATATAAAGTAAATCACAAGAGACAAATGATATAGGAATAACATCAACTTTTATTAATAACATTCTTTGTACAATGCATGAAAAGAAAATACAACTGAAATGAAAAGCAATGCCTAAACAATGGCATAACAGAAAATGAAAATACTGGAAAGAACAAGGTACAATATTCAGAGCTCGGGATCTTCGTGGAACTGCTCCAAATCTTCACCGGTGGGCTCGATCTCAACTTGGTCCAACGCACCTGACGATATTCAAAGAAGAAAGAAATAAAATGTCGTCAGCGAACAGGTCGCTCGGTAAGTCCCAAAGATAAGGAAGAAAATAGACAGAGAGTAAGAGAGAGAGAGTAGCTTTTAATATTGTATTGTATTGTTGTAATGTTGTAATGTTATATTAACGATGTTGTTTGTAGCTTGGTACAGAAGAATGCCAGTGTATACGAGAGGGGTCTCTATATGCTAGAGACCAGGGCAAACGGAAATAGAGTACAAGGCTCCGTTATACAACCCGGAACAACGGCAACTGGATTCAGGTTAGGTGTCTTAAATCTGACCACCTCGTGTCACCTTTAACACCTTCCGTACCAATCTACCCATTAAACCCCGCGATGTCTTGTTTGTATTGTTATCTTGTAAACTTGTATTAATTGCATGATAGACTGACTGACTGACCGAAACCATGATATCAGGAAACGGTTATAACCGTAGAGTCATGTAAATGGAATACTGGGAAACATGTAAAAGGAATATATACATGGTTCGGTTCAGTCAGGTTATATAGATTGTTAACTGGATTCTGGGATTCCTGTATTCAAATTGTGTTGTAATATAAAAGAATATAGATTGACTTGAATCATATTCAAGTCAGAAATAGTCAGACTCTAACCCGAGTCAGACTAAAAGAAGGTAAGTTGAAGTTCGATATTTGTTAGGGGCCTTATTGTAAATTATAAAACTTGAGAGGGTTTTATGTAAAAAGTATTATTGTATAGTTTTCAAAATACACCTCAAGTATTTAATATTCGTCTTTATAATTATAATGAATGTGAATTTTATTTGTGTTATTCTAGTGAATATATCCTAATAAAAGTATTAATTGTTTTATTAGAATTTCATGGTATTTTAATGTAACTTTTAATCTTGGAATTTTAGGAAAAAGTGGAAACTTTATATTATAATAAAATAGGTGTCTAAATGATAATTATATATATATTAACACAAGAATAATTTTAAATAATTATTTTATTTTCCAAAATCTCATTTTTCTTAAATGTCGTATTTTAAACCTTTCGAGACCGAATGCTCCTTGCGGAGGTCTGAATCTCGCACTACTAGCCTGCGGGTGCACGATGAACCGTACTATCCCTAACAGGTTCCCCAAAAGTGGGTTGTAGCGGCGCTTTGCTTAGGTTTAACAAATACTTTTCATTTAGGAAAACGGTTTTATAAATATAGGGTATTTATTTGCAAAAGAGTATATTTTCCGTATTTAGTTATTAGGGTTTTCTAAGCTAACTAGCCTATTTCTAAGGTCTAAACGATGAGTCATTAGAAGCCTCAAATCGCCTCTTCACCGTCAATTGCGGCCAGGTAAGTGCCAGGTAAGTGGGAAGGAACTACAGTCGTGGGCCTAATTAAAAACCACTAGCCTAGACACACTTGCCTAGACACCACAAGACAGTTTAGATAAACGATCGATGTCCATGACATATCGTGCTTTCATTTTATTTAAAATTTTATACAACTTAAAGCTTTCAAGTAAAGGTTATAAAGAATAGGGTATTTTAGTGAAAAGTCATGTAATTTCGTATTCTGTGTTTTGATATTTATCAACTAGGGTTATATTGAGTGTGTGTAGAGGTAGGTCATTACCTCGTGACTTATTTTAAGTTTTGGTGAAGTTTAAAGGTAAAACATGACATGTTAAAGTTGAAGGTATTAAAGCGCAAGAATACGGTATTCGAAAACGTTATCATTTTATGTGTGAAATTTCATTCAAATTGGGTTCTACAAGTTTAGTGATCAAGATAAACCTATTTAGGATTGAGGGAATTAATTAAACTAAGAAAAATGAACTTCATGGTATTTTTATGAAAAGAATACGGTTTTGCAAAGAAGTTATCATTTCATGTGAAAAAGTTTGATTAAATTGGTTTATGGGTGATTAATAGTCAACATGAGTATGGGTAGATATTATGTATTAGGTGACAAGTGGAAATTTATAGAAAAACCGAATCGGAAATCGGTTTGTCCGATTTCCGTCGGGTTCCAAAAAGTCGTATTTTTACATTTATAGAAAAGAGAGATAGAAGGGATGGGACTTACGGTTTTGGACAAATTAAGGAGGCTAAGGAAGTGATGGCTGTCGATGCGTCGAAAACGTCGCGAAGGTTCTAGTACGATCGCCGGAATCCGTCGTCGGTTTCGGCAGCGCTTCGCTTCTCGCTCTTTTTCTAACGTACCGAGTTCTCTTGAGAATTTGGGAGAGTGGACTTAGAGTTGTAGGGTAAAATGGTAGAGGGTAGGGGTGTTTATATAGGGCTAGGCAAGGGTTAGAATTTTAATTAAAAATATATATATAAAAATCATTAAACCTAGGAGTAAAAGGGATTTATTGGCCAAATTAAAACCGATCCAGGTATAATAAGTGTGCAAGAGGGTTGACCAAGTCAAGAGTCAACTTTTCTCAGTTGGTGACTCGGCCGTCCGGCTAAGTCCGGCCGGCGGCGCCGGACCGAGTCGGCCGATACGCCGGCCGGCGGCGCCGAGTCGGGCCGAGTCAGGCTTCCAGTGGCCGGGGATTTTCTGGGGGTAAAATTTGGTATATTAACTTTTTGTTGTCCAGTACATATTTTGGGAGTTATGGCCTTTTTACCGTTGACTTCCAAAAAAAAATTAAAACAAAATAAATACAAAAATAATGTGGGGCATGGGATTTGAACTCCGGTGGCTTGGTTCAGCAGTGCAAGGTATTACCAATGAGCTACAAGCTCCTTCTTGTAATTATTGTGGTTTTTAATTACTTAAACTGATAGCAGCAAGAATAAATACTCCTAGTATACATTAAATTTAAAGTAATTTCTTGTACACTAAAAATGGAGTTATTTCATTCTTGTAGCTTGTAATTAAAAACAAAAATAATTACCTAAATCTTATGCTCAGGCTAAAATACCCCTTCGTGGATTTTAAAAATATTTTGAAAAAAATTTGTATAGGAAAAGTGTATAAGAAAATTAGGGTTGTTACATTCTACCCTCCTTATAAAAATTTCGTCCTCGAAATTTGTAAAAAGAAGTGTAACAGTGCAAAGAAGTTTGGCGAATAAAAGTGATACGATGGTGGAAAAAAAAGGCTCACCGGTGTTACCATGACCTACAGTCTCGGTTTCTACGGCTTCTAGTGTGAAGATCTATCGCCGTGGTACATTCCTTCTGGCTGGAGGCACATTCTGCCTTTGGGGCCTGTTTCTCTGCCCTCTAGACATGTCCCTCATTGCCTGTTGGAATTGGCGAGTAGGCTGTGCAGGTGGTGGAGCAGGTAGTGCAGGACGAGTTGCAGGAGCCTGGATGGTTGGCCGCTGCGGTTGGTTGGTGTGTGGGTGAGATGAGTTGTTGTTGTAAGGACAGTTTCCAATGTCGTGGTTGGATGCGCCACAAATTAGACACAGGCCTTTTGCGCGCCTACAGTCCTTCCACAAATGTCCCTTTCTATGGCAGTAATGGCAAATTTCTTCAGTCCTCCTGGGTTCAAACAATAGCCTGGAAGAGGCTCCACCTGCCATCTGGTTGGCAGGGCGCTTGACTCCTGCAGACTGAGGTCTGCCCCTCTCTTTTATTACTGCCTCATAACTGCGGGCAGCTTCTAGAGCTTCCTCATGAGTCAAGAACTTTCCTGTGGCTAGAGCAGCCTTAATCTCTGTGTCCAAGCCTTGTTGAAAGCGACGGGCTCTGATCTCGTCCGTCGGTATCAAGTGTGTCGCAAATCGGCTCAACATGGTGAACTCAGCGTCGTATTCATCTACCGATTTGTCCCACATTGATCCTTGTTGTAGATGAATAAACTGCTGCTCCATTGCGAACCTGGCAGTCACAGGGAAATATTTCGTGTCGAACTTCACGCGAAATGTCTTCCATTCAATCGACTGCGTAAGACGGCTTTCTTCCGCCTTCCACCAATTGCGAGCATTATCCGTGAGCTGTAGTTTTGCTACACGGACCCAAGCGTTGTCTGGCACTTGAGCTGCTGCCAGATCGTCTTCGAAGCTTTGTGCCCATTCTTCCGCTTCAAGAGGGCTTCCTTTACCAGAGAACTGTTTTGGGTGCAAAGCCCTGAATTGCTTTACTCCCGGTGCATCGGTCTCAGGACGATTCAAAAGTTGTTGTTGTCCCTCGAGAAGACTGCGGATCGCCTCAAATAGCATCGTTTGCTCAGTGGGTGGTGCAGGAACAACTGGTGTGAGAGGTAGTGCTGGAGGGGTGTTATTGACGTTGGTGCTGGTGTTGTTCGGGGAATCCATGACCTTAAAGAAAAATTTGGATTAGGACAGATTCAAATACATGATAAGATTCAAGGAATAGAAGTTTGCAAGATTCAAGGAACATGAATTGTAAAGAATGTTTTAGTTGCAGGTTATTGTGTTATATTACTTAGGTTGTTCACACAGACCAGAACTGCATGACAGGGATTCATACAGCTCTGACCTGCATGGGCCACCAACAAAACCTGTCACGCCCCGCTTCCCAGTGTACGGCGAAGTGGACGCGACGAGGCCTGCTACGTATATACTCAGAAGTACATACGCTAAGCGTAACTAAACAATGTAAAGTAAATCACAAGAGACAAATGATATAGGAACAACAACAACTTTTATTAATAACATTCTTTGTACAATGCATGAAAAGAAAATACAACTGAAATGAAAAGCAATGCCTAAACAATGGCATAACAGAAAATGAAAATACTGGAAAGAACAAGGTACAATATTCAGAGCTCGGGATCTTCGTGGAACTGCTCCAAATCTTCACCGGTGGGCTCGATCTCAACTTGGTCCAACGCACCTGACGACATTCAAAGAAGAAAGAAATAGAATGTCGTCAGCGAACAGGTCGCTCGGTAAGTCCCAAAGATAAGGAAGAAAATAGACAGAGAGTAAGAGAGAGAGAGTAGCTTTTAATATTGTATTGTATTGTTGTAATGTTGTAATGTTGTAATGTTATATTAACGATGTTGTTTGTAGCTTGGTACAGAAGAATGCCAGTGTATACGAGAGGGGTCTCTATATGCTAGAGACTAGGGCAAACGGAAATAGAGTATAAGGCTCTGTTATACAACCCGGAACAACGGCAACTGGATTCAGGTTAGGTGTCTTAAATCTGACCACCTCGTGTCACCTTTAACACCTTCCGTACCAATCTACCCCTTAAACCCCGCGATGTCTTGTTTGTATTGTTATCTTGTAAACTTGTATTAATTGCATGATAGACTGACTGACTGAACCAAACCATGATATCAGGAAATGGTTATAACCGTAGAGTCATTAAATGGAATACTGGGAAACATGTAAAAGGAATATATCCATGGTTCGGTTCAGTCAGGTTATATTGATTGTTAACTGGATTCTGGGATTCCTGTATTCAAATTGTGTTGTAATATAAAAGAATATAGATTGACTTGAATCATATTCAAGTCAGAAATAGTCAGACTCTAACTCGAGTCAGACTAAAAGAAGGTAAGTTGAAGTTCGATATTTGTTAGGGGCCTTATTGTAAATTATAAAACTTGAGGGGGTTTTATGTAAAAAGTACTATTGTATAGTTTTCAAAATACACCTCAAGTATTTAATATTCGTCTTTATAATTATAATGAATGTGAATTTTATTTGTGTTATTCTAGTGAATATATCCTAATAAAAGTATTAATTGTTTTATTAGAATTTCATGGTATTTTAATGTAACTTTTAATCTTGGAATTTTAGGAAAAAGTGGAAACTTTATATTATAATAAAATAGGTGTCTAAATGATAATTATATATATATTAACACAAGAATAATTTTAAATAATTGTTTTATTTTCCAAAATCTCATTTTTCTTAAATGTCGTATTTTAAACCTTTCGAGACCGAATGCTCCTTATGAAGGTCTGAATCTTGCACTACTAGCCTGCGGGTGTACGATGAACCGTACTATCCCTAACAGGTTCCCCAAAAGTGGGTTGTAGCGGTGCTTTGCTTAGGTTTAACAAATACTTTTCATTTAGGAAAACGGTTTTATAAATATAGGGTATTTTATTGCAAAAGAGTATATTTTCCGTATTTAGTTATTAGGGTTTCCTAAGCCAACTAGCCTATTTCTAAGGTCTAAACGATGAGTCATTAGAAGCCTCAAATCGCCTCTTCACCGTCAATTGCGGCCAGGTAAGTGCCAGGTAAGTGGGAAGGAACCACAGTCGTGGGCCTAATTAAAAACCACTAGCCTAGACACACTTGCCTAGACACCACAAGACAGTTTAGATAAACGATCGATGTCCATGACATATCGTGCTTTCATTTTATTTAAAATTTTATACAACTTAAAGCTTTCAAGTAAAGGTTATAAAGAATAGGGTATTTTAGTGAAAAGTCCTGTAATTTCGTATTCTGTGTTTTGATATTTATCAACTAGGGTTATATTGAGTATGTGTAGAGGTAGGTCATTACCTCGTGACTTATTTTAAGTTTTGGTGAAATTTAAAGGTAAAACATGACATGTTAAAGTTGAAGGTATTAAAGCGCAAGAATACGGTATTCGAAAACGTTATCATTTTATGTGTGAAATTTCATTCAAATTGGATTCTACAAGTTTAGTGATCAAGATAAACCTATTTAGGATTGAGGGAATTAATTAAACAAAGAAAAATGAACTTCATGGTATTTTTATGAAAAGAATACGGTTTTGCAAAGAAGTTATCATTTCATGTGAAAAAGTTTGATTAAATTGGTTTATGGGTGATTAATAGTCAACATGAGTATGGGTAGATATTATGTATTAGGTGACAAGTGGAAATTTATAGAAAAACCGAATCGGAAATCGGTTTGTCCGATTTCCGTCGGGTTCCAAAAAGTCGTATTTTTACATTTATAGAAAAGAGAGATAGAAGGGATGGGACTTACGGTTTTGGACAAATTAAGGAGGCTAAGGAAGTGATGGTTGTCGATGCGTCGAAAACGTCGCGAAGGTTCTAGTACGATCGCCGGAATCCGTCGTCGGTTTCGGCAGCGCTTCGCTTCTCGCTCTTTTTCTAACGTACCGAGTTCTCTTGAGAATTTGGGAGAGTGGACTTAGAGTTGTAGGGTAAAATGGTAGAGGGTAGGGGTGTTTATATAGGGCTAGGCTAGGGATAGAATTTTAATTAAAAATATATATATATAAATCATTAAACCTAGGAGTAAAAGGGATTTATTGGCCAAATTAAAACCGATCCAGGTATAATAAGTGTGCAAGAGGGTTGACCAAGTCAAGAGCCAACTTTTCTCAGTTGGTGACTCGGTCGTCCGGCCATGTCCGGCCGGCGGCGCCGGACTGAGTCGGCCGATTCGCCGGCCGGCGGCGCCGAGTCGGGCCGAGTCAGGCTTCCAGTGGCCGAGGATTTTCTGGTGGTACAATTTGGTATATTTACTTTTTGTTGTCTAGTACATATTTGGGAGTTATGGCCTTTTTGCCGTTGACTTCCAAAAAAAAATTAAAACAAAATAAATACAAAAATAATGTGGGGCATGGGATTTGAACTCCGGTGGCTTGGTTCAGCAGTGCAAGGTATTACCAATGAGCTACAAGCTCCTTCTTGTAATTATTGTGGTTTTTAATTACTTAAACTGATAGCAGCAAGAATAAATACTCCTAGTATACATTAAATTTAAAGTAATTTCTTGTACACTAAAAATGGAGTTATTTCATTCTTGTAGCTTGTAATTAAAAACAAAAATAATTACCTAAATCTTGTGCTCAGGCTAAAATACCCCTTTGTGGATTTTAAAAATATTTTGAAAAAAAATTGTATAGAAAAAGTATATAAGAAAATTAGGGTTGTTACAATGGAGGGAGACCGGAGATCAAGTTAGATCTTGGTGGCCTCTAGGAACTTGCGAAGGTGGTTGAAGACCGAAGGACACGGATCAATTTGGTATAACCATTCTACACTCCTTTGTATATTGCTAGTATAGGGTTAATGGTAGATCCGGGTAGCGGGTTGTGTTAGCACCGGTTTAGAAAAAATTTATTCCGCAATCGACCACGGTTTGATGGCCAGGGCGCTTGCTGTTGGGTTACGGCAGCGCCCCCGCCATCAATCTGTGACCAAATGCGGAACAAAAATTTATAAAACATGGCGCTACCACAACCAATTACCCGGATCTTCCCATAAGCCCTACATAACAAAATATGCAAATGAGTTAGAATGGTTATACCGAATAGATCCGTGTCCTTCAGTTTTAAACCATCATCCCAAGCTCCTAGGGGCTTCCTTGATCAAGCTTGATCTCCGGTCTCCCTCCTTTGAAGATGATCCATCCGAGAGTCTATGCAACGAGCTCCAACCTCATATCCGAGGCAACTAGGGCACCTAGATCTCTACTGTCACGACCCGAAATATTAGCTCATGACCAGCACTTGAATCACGCAACGTCTAAAGGCGTAACGGAATTCAAGTAAGCTGAAGCCCAGAAATCTAAACCCTTTTTTTCAGAAAATAAAGAGGTGAAGTTTTGAAATAAAGGTATAATGAAATCAAGTTTTCATAAATGCATGGAAAAAGGGACATAAATAATGCAAGTGAAATTTACTAGTTTGTGTTAGTTATATGTATGCCCTGGAGGCCATTACAGTACATACGATGTGTAGGGTTCCTAGGCACACTAATGAGGTCTCACAAGGCATCAACCATGCCAATTTCAAAAATTTCAAGTGCCGAGAAACCCTAATACGGATCGTTGACCAGAGTTTAAACGAAACAAGCAACTAGTTAACATCTTAACTATGAGTGAACGGAAATACAACCTTTGTAGATCCGGTCCTCCACCTCCATAGCTCCACGATGAAGTCTCTACGCTGCGACCATCGGATCCCGGGCTCTAGCGTCGGCTTCATCGAAAGAATGATCGGGCTAGGTCGTCGACTTCGATGCCGAAGATGATCTACGTCGAGGCAACACAAGATCAAGCTCCCACTTCACCAAGTCATGAAACTTGTGAAGAAAACACCCTATACTACTTGGCAAGAGGTAGAGGATGAAGAAATAGGAAGTGGGTTCACTTTAGAATTGGATTTCTCACTCTTTTTCTCAAGATGCCATTAATGGTTGCAAGCTTCTTCTTTGTTGAAGAAGAAGAAGAAGAAAAGAATATGATAAGTTATTTTCTAAATAGAAAATAAATGAATACTTATCATATAGCAACCATAGTTAGGTGTAGAGAATAAACCATGGTTAGTTTGAATGGTTAGGGTTAAGCATGAAGACAAAATGGTCACTTAGTCAAAGCTTCATGAAGCTTCAACAACAAACAAAGAAAGCCACCATTTTCTCTTTATCATTTCAAAAAGAATAATAAATAAATAAATAGATAATAAAATGAAAACCCTAACCATTACATAACCATGGTTTAATCTTTACACAAACCATAGTGAGCATGTATCATCAAACATGATACAAACAAGTGCACAAAAATATATCACATATACAATGTGCATTTCAAGTGAGAAAATCCATTTAAAGTGAACCAATACTAGTTAATGCAAAGTAATATATCAAATATATAATTATACATTAAATCATTAAATCAACACTTGATTCAATGATCCGGTCATGTCGCATATAACCGACTAGTATCCAATGTATCGACTTATCGAATCAATCCTTGATTCGATAACTAGGTTATATCACATACAACCAATCGATACATTCATCGCGAGAATAGAATGCGGTATCACATACACGCATTATTCTCGGTCCCGCACATATCTCATATGCGCTCCTATTTCGTTTCGCTTGAGCCAGGAAACCTCTGTGTAGGACTCTAAAGACTCGTCAATACGCCGGCAGCAGGTGATGATCATATCAAACACCCACAAGCCGCAAGCGGTCTGCTAAACGTAACGGCCACCCGGGTATTGAGCGATCAGAAGATCGACGAGCAAGCCCGCTCACACTCCTGTGAATCCAACCAGTAACACTTACCGTACAGTCCGGTCTCGTCGTCTGATATGTCGCATATCTCACCTAGGGGTGGTAAACGTCAGACCCCAATAGCTCGATAAGTCATGTCGATATGAGGTCTATAACAGTTCGAGAAACTACAGGTAACACTTACCAGTAAATCTCAGCAACCCTGGCCAGGGATTTCCGGTTATAGCCAATCGAACACAGCGCAACATCAACTCCCTATACCGGGAGAGACGAATCCCCTCCTATCGCTCATTGCCTACATGTGATTCGGGACTGTACCCAAAAACCACCGTTTTGCACGCCCTCTTGGACGTGGTAAGGTGGAAATCAAAGCACAGTGGGAATCACACAAGATTCTATGACGATCTCGGGTCAACAGACTACTCTGTACCAGTGTCACCAGAGAACTGCCATCTGACGTAAGGTATAATACCATCTGGGAGTTCTCGGCGAGTCCGTCCAGTGTACCCAGTCTCCACTGAGCACCCGTATATCATCTCTGATGTCAAACACCAATGGATATGGGATCATCCATCGCCCATCTGTATGGGTCGAGAAGGTACACGCTAGTCTACTCTGGTATATCGATGCCCCGTCTCGATACACCCACGACTAGGGACCTTGAAGGATGTACTTATGGACTACCATGTCCCTACTAGTATGATCCGCATCATAGTCCAGGTAGTCAAGTACACATCCTAAGGGCTTTACCAACGTGTAAAAGAGAGACAACCAGTATACACGTTAAGGTAAAGAGTAACCAGATAGCATACTATCATGTCGAGCAAGAAAGTCCTCCCTATATATGTCCCAGCATCCACTACAATATACATCCTATGTACAGTAATGGCCTCTAGGGCATACATATAACTAACAATCTCCCACTTGCACTAGGGCCATCTGTAGCAGTGGTTGTAGTATCTCATACTCAACCATCCCATAAAAGTCTCTCTCTGGGAATAGGCCTTCGTGAGTGGATCCTCCGTGTTATCCTCTGAGTCCACTCTCCTAACCTTGATCACCCTGGAGATCAACCATCTCCATGATCAGGTGATACTGCCTTAGAATATGTCTGGATCACTGATGGGACGGACGTTCCTTGGCATAAGCCACAACTCCATTGTCACACAATGGGAGGAACTAAGTTCATCTCATGAACAAATATACATCCAGACTGCCTCTTTGGTAGCATCTTAAGTAGCAATGTATCCTGCCTTTATCGTCCAGTTTGCCACGGTATCTAGCTTGGAACTCTTCCAACATACTGTCCCTTTACTGAGGGTAAAGACAATGCCTGTGACTGACAATCAGTCGCCTTTATCACCCTGAAACCCTTCTAGTGATTCTCCCCTGGATCAATTGATACCATCTCACTACAGCTAGTGAGTATCCTAACATCCAATTATATCTATCTCATAGATGAAAACTCAGGATTTAGGAGGTATCACTTTGATCCTATATGGAGAATCCTTGTGATAAGCGGAGATTGACCGAGCGTAGCATAGGAAACTCCTTCCCTATCAAGAGTATGTCATCCACGTACTCTACGAGGATCATCACCATACTCTCTACTACCTTTTCGTATATACAAGGTTCATCTACCATTTTGATGAAGTCAAACTGTTTGACTAACTCATCAAAACAGATGTTCCAACTCCGCGATGCCTGCTTCATCACATAAAACATCTTGCACACGTTTTCGCTGCTCCCACTGTCTACGAAGCCCTCTGGCTGTGTACTTATAGATGCTCTCTTCCAAAACATCATTTTAGAAGAGCTGTCATGACACCCAACCACCAGATATCGTAGTCATGGTATGTAGCCGTGGCAAGTAGGATCTGGATGGACTTAAGCATAGATCCTTAGAAAAGGTTTCAACATAATCCATACCTGGTCAATGATGCAAACCTTTAACAAGTCTAGCTTTGCAAGTCTCAACTTTTCCATGTACACCAAGTAATCTTCTCAAGATATACTTGCTCCTGATGGGGATTTAACCCTTCAGATATAGCAACTAAAGTCCATACTTTGTTGGTGTATAAGAATTCCATCTCAGATCACTAAGTATCCAGCCATTCTTACAGAGTCCCACTCTTGATAGCCAGGTCGAAACTAGTTGGGTCATCATCTCATGATGCAATCCTCGCTTCCACTGTCATAGAGAAATAGAAGTATCTCTCAGGTGGGTGAGGAACCCTACTAGATCGGCGGAGAGGCTGAGGTTCGTTGGTTACTATTGAATCTTTCGGTTCTACCAAATCATCAGCTGCAGTTTGTATAGCTGGAACATTTCCAGTTCTACATAATAGACCTTGCCTCGAGCTTGTCCAGATTTTGCTTTTAGACATAGGACGGACAACCCCAAATCTTAACTAACGGGCTCTTCCCTTTCCATATCACATATGAAGTGGTAGGCAACTGATTTGATCGAAACCCTATTCAATAGGTATGCAACTTCATAAGTGCATAACTCCTAAAAGGAAACAGGTAACTCAGTAGTACTCATCATAGAGCACACCTTATCATATAGGGTGTGATTGCTCTTACCCGATATACCATCGTGCTATGGTGTATACGGAGGAGTAATGCTGAGAGAGAATCTCATTCTCCTTTAGAATAGTCTAGGATTTCCGTGCTCAAGTATTCTCCTCCCTGATCTCATCAAAGAAGATAATACTTTTACCCGATTTTGGTTCTCTACTTCTAACTTATATTCTATGAATATCTCAAAAGGTTCGGACTTGTGTTTCAATAGGAACATATGTCTGAATCTTGAGAGATTATCAGAGAATGTAATGAAGTACAAAGAACCGGTCTTGGCATGTGTAGACAGGGGACCTATATACATCAACATGTATCATCCCAAGAGTTCACTAACTCTTTCTCTGTTTCCAGTAAACGGAGCTGGTGTCATTATATCTTTGTGACATGACTGGCAAGTTTCACAAGATGGAAATTCAAACTGATTTAAATATGCATCTACATATAACTTCAGCTAGTCGGGTCGCATTGATATGACCTAGTCTACAATGCCTCAAGAAGGATTCGTTCATTTCTGAACTCTTCCTCTTGTGTGTGTTCTGTATACTTAAAAACTGTAGTTTGATTTAGAACATCAATGCTTTTAGATAACATGCCTGAACCGATCAACTTTTAATATAGGAAATGTTCAAAACATTATCCAACAATACAAAATTTTATCATTTCTTTACTAATAAAGAGACTGATATGATTTTGTATATCAGGATCGGTATCTAATAGCATTTTTTCAGAATCAATGTACTGATAATACAGGGTGACAGTGACCAACAGACTTGGTTGCAACACTTGCCCCGTTTTCTGTCTCATGAAAATTATCACCCGTTCTCAGTTCTTTACCTATCTGTAGCCCATGTAACAGATTACATATCTGGGATCCTGATCCGGTATCATATACCCAGGACGTAAAGGACATTGAGAAACAGTTCTGTATAATGAACACACCCGAAGATGATGCATCAGCATGCACTCTCTTCGTTTGGGCGGCATGGGAATCTTGGTATTCCCTATTTCCTGCTCTGTCTTATAACTATTATAAGTTGGAGCGGGACCAACGTTCCCCAGCTCAGTAAAACAAGCGGGTTCGGTCAATATTCCGTATAATTATCTTGATTAAGGCGTGATATGGTCGCTACCGGGAGAGAGAGAAGAAAACACTCAGCGTGCGCTCTTGCAAGAATAGATTGGTTATTATTTTATCTAATCAGGATGGCTCCCACTTTTTGTATCAAATCTTCCTTCAAACCCTAAAAGGAAAGACTAGCCGGGATTAATTACACGCTACAAGTTCGCCAATTTTTCAGCCAGGCCAGTGTCGGTACTTTGAGGGAGGTGCCCCGTGCTTTCGCACGGACCTAATTAATGTAAACCTCGTTTTTCCAGAGGCGTAACCCCGTTGACACCTTTCTAGACACCTACTTGATTGGCTAATTATAATGTGTAAAACTCTCCCAGGAGTAACAATTACTCGCAGCGGGTATCGGGATTCAACTATCTCATAGAAGGTATGCAATCTCATTGCAAATTTCAACACTTGAAATTCCTGATAATATTTTGCCCCAAGCGTGCTATGACCTTGACGCATGCCAAACAACCCATAGTCCGCTAGTCAAGTTCAACCCGTACATTTCTTGATTGAATTAAACCCACCCGCACGACCCTTGACGCATGCCAAACAACGCCGTACGAATACCATAATCCAATCGCATCGTATGCTAGCAGATAAGCACTAGTTAGCTACCGTACACTACGCCTTGACGCATGCCAAACAACCGCAGCACGAATACTAACTAGTACTTATCTGAAATGACGGAGGGCTACGACAGGTTTTTCTGAAAACCTATTGCGTAATGAACTTGATATCGTTGTAGGATCGAATGATTTTAAAATGGAGTGTTTTTTAGGCTTTTCTAGTTTTGCTAAAGGGGTCACTCCCGGTGAAGGGATCGTCGGCCCTTTCCTCGTCGAATGAGGTGCGGGATATATCATATATATCACTGTGCAAAGCAGAAACTATAAAAGCAATCAAAAAACAAACCGAGGGTTGTAGCATCTGCCAGTTATTGCTAAAGGAGTCACTCCCGGTGAAGGGATCTCGGTCCTTTCCTTATCGAATAAGGTGCAGGATGTTCTACAAGGAACACCGCGATGCAAAGCAAGAACTGTAGCTACCTATTTTTGAAAATTCGATTCCACAACATCTTAGGTTTCTTTTATTTCATTAATCACATTAATGAGGTCCCATCATTTAAGTACCTAAACATCACAGATAAATACGACGTGCACTTATGCCATCCGTGTTCGCCTCGATGTTCCCTCGTGCACCGTTAGGTTAGGTAACTAACGGCAGAGCAGGGCAGGGCTAACGCGGGTGTAAAACATAAGTAACGTCTATATAATATATCATATATACTATATACAGTATTTATCACAGAACATATCAAATGATCACATCACAAATATCGTAGCAGAAGAATCATATGAAACATTGGATATACTAGGACGTCCGTGTTTTCAATACGAGCCAGTATAAAACACGGATTCCACGGTCTCGATGAATATCCAAACCCACACCCCTAGACCCCTACGAGAGCGGCAAGCAACCCTACCAATTCTAGAGTTAGGAGACCCGGACTCGACTCCTCGAGTTGGTCTCCCACTGGACTCCAGAACCCGGTTACTTGTGCCCTCCTCCTTGGGTCTATCCTAGTGCTGAAAAGTAAATAATATACAAAGGGTGACATCTTCCGCAACCTGGAAGTGCCCCAATAAAAGAATATTACATACAAGTTTTTTACATGAATGAAAATGAAAAACACTCATCTCACATAAAAACCCCCGGCTATTCAAACGCGACGATCCAATATAACATATCCAGCAACACATAACATCACATGTCATCAACGTAAGTAAATATGCGCATCCCAATTGTCGTTGACATATAGCAACGAAACCGGCAATATCACATATTACACTTACGGTCACAGAAAAGAAAGTGTAAAACTACAAAAGTTGGAATCCGCAACCTCCATAGACATCGCATGCCTAATCAAATGAATTCCTTAGACATCGCATGCCTAACAATTATAAACCCCGCATTTTAGTCTCAAAATCGAAAACACTTTTCAATACATAATCGGGCAATTCAACAAGATTCCCGATATCCTGATCGAATGCTCGTCGCAAACTTCAGTAGACAGTCGCGCCCCCGATACCGTCGATGAAGTGCACCAAGGCGGAACACCGCTGCCACGAGCACCCGAACGGATGCTTTCGGCGACGGGGTTCTCCTACAGTCACTTGGTCGGGGCTATGGGGTGTAGCTGTCTATTAAGTTTACCCGGCGAGTATCCGCGTATGCTACGTGATTGCGACGGACTTTTGATCACATCAAAATTCCGTGGCAACCGATCAAATGAGACTAAAGTGCTATGTTTATAACATTCAAATCAGTTATCGCATAACTGCTTTTGGATTCCAAGTATTGTATCCCATTCCAGATAAATAGAAAATGTTAAACTTTCCGATCAAACATTCGAACACACAAGTTTTCCCGAAACAGCTCAACACATGAAATAAGTTTAAAAACATTCACTTCGTGCCTCAGTACCAACGGTCCAGCCGTAGAAGGGTCAAGCCAACGCCTCACATGTGGCACGCCGTACTGCCCCAAACCCGAAGGTTCAAAGGGCAGTTCAAGACGGTCACATAATCGAGTTAAGGTTTGTTGTCTTCTAGAGGGACCATCGCATTACTTGCACTACTTAGAACGTCATTAAACTACGGAAAAGTCCAACAATTAGAAATTTCCCGGCAGGGGAAAAAGTGGGTATTTATATCCGGTCGAACTTTTTAACATATTCAACAAATTATCCGGAAAACACTCAGACAAAGTTTGATAATCCGATCGAATCTACGAACTCCCAATACAACCCAGAAAACTCAACTCTTGAGTAAATATTAAAAATTCCCAGAAAACTCAGCACTAAAATATAGGAATTACTGTGCAATTTTCATGAGGTGATGTGACAACTTGGCCGCGGAACCGCCGCACGAGGCATGCTCGTGCCGCGGTTCCGTCGCGCTTTAGGCGTATCGTTTGCTCGTTTTTGCACCGTAATTCTTAGAATTTCCTGCTGAATTTTTTAAGCATTTTTAATATGGAAAAAACCCAGTTTTTGAAAAAAGTCCAGAGAGCATTTTAGAGTTAGGGTTTCGGTTCGATCGGACTTCTAACTCCGTCTACGCATCGCCTAAGGCTCTAGCTAGGCTCTGATACCACTGTAGGGTTCCTAGTCACACTAATGAGGTCTCACAAGGCATCAACCATGCCAATTTCAAAAATTTCAAGTGCCGAGAAACCCTAATACGGATCGTTGACTAGAGTTTAAGCGAAACAAGCAACTAGTTAACATCTTAACTATGAGTGAATGGAAATACAACCTTTGTAGATCCGGTCCTCCACCTCCATAGCTCCGCGATGAAGTCTCCTCGCTGCGATCATCGGATCCCGGGCTCTAGCGTCGGCTTCATCGAAAGAATGATCGGGCTAGGTCGTCGACTTCGATGCCGAAGATGATCTACGTCGAGGCAACACAAGATCAAGCTCCCACTTCACCAAGTCATGAAACTTGTGAATAAAACACCCTATACTACTTGGCAAGAGGTAGTGGATGAAGAAATAGGAAGTGGGTTCACTTTAGAATTGGATTTCTCACTCTTTTTCTCAAGATGCCATTAATGGTTGCAAGCTTCTTCTTTGTTGAAGAAGAAGAAGAAAAGAATATGATAAGTTATTTTCTAAATAGAAAATAAATGAATACTTATCATATAGCAACCATAGTTAGGTGTAGAGAATAAACCATGGTTAGTTTGAATGGTTAGGGTTAAGCATGAAGACAAAATGGTCACTTAGTCAAAGCTTCATGAAGCTTCAACAACAAACAAAGAAAGCCACCATTTTCTCTTTATCATTTTAAAAAGAATAATAAATAAATAAATAGATAATAAAATGAAAACCCTAACCATTACATAACCATGGTTTAATCTTTACACAAACCATAGTGAGCATGTATCATCAAACATGATACAAACAAGTGCACAAAAATATATCACATATACAATGTGCATTTCAAGTGAGAAAATCCATTTAAAGTGAACCAATACTAGTTAATGCAAAGTAATATATCAAATATATAATTATACATTAAATCATTAAATCAACACTTGATTCAATGATCCGGTCATGTCGCATATAACCGACTAGTATCCAATGTATCGACTTATCGAATCAATCCTTGATTCGATAACTAGGTTATATCACATACAACCAATCGATACATTCATCGCGAGAATAGAATGCGGTATCACATACACGCATTATTCTCGGTCCCGCACATATCTCATATGCGCTCCTATTTCGTTTCGCTTGAGCCAGGAAACCTCTGTGTAGGACTCTAAAGACTCGTCAATACGCCGGCAGCAGGTGATGATCATATCAAACACCCACAAGCCGCAAGCGGTCTGCTAAACGTAACGGCCACCCGGGTATTGAGCGATCAGAAGATCGACGAGCAAGCCCGCTCACACTCCTGTGAATCCAACCAGTAACACTTACCGTACAGTCCGGTCTCGTCGTCTGATATGTCGCATATCTCACCTAGGGGTGGTAAACGTCAGACCCCAATAGCTCGATAAGTCGTGTTGATATGAGGTCTATAACAGTTCGAGAAACTACAGGTAACACTTACCAGTAAATCTCAGCAACTCTGGCCAGGGATTTCCGGTTATAGCCAATCGAACACAGCGCAACATCAACTTCCTATACCGGGAGAGACGAATCCCCTCCTATCGCTCATTGCCTCCATGTGATTCGGGACTGTACCCAAAAACCACCGTTTTGCACGCCCTCTTGGACGTGGTAAGGTGGAAATCAAAGCACAGTGGGAATCACACAAGACTCTATGACGATTTCGGGTCAACAGACTACTCTGTACCAGTGTCACCAGAGAACTGCCATCTGACGTAAGGTATAATACCATCTAGGAGTTCTCGGCGAGTCCGTCCAGTGTACCCAGTCTCCACTGAGCACCCGTATATCATCTCTGATGTCAAACACCAATGGATATGGGATCATCCATCGCCCATCTGTATGGGTCGAGAAGGTACACGCTAGTCTACTCTGGTATATCGTTGCCCCGTCTCGATACACCCACGACTAGGGACCTTGAAGGATGTACTTATGGACTACCATGTCCCTACTAGTATGATCCGCATCATAGTCCAGGTAGTCAAGTACACATCCTAAGGGCTTTACCAACGTGTAACAGAGAGACAACCAGTATACACGTTAAGGTAAAGAGTTACCAGATAGCATACTATCATGTCGAGCAAGAAAGTCCTCCCTATATATGTCCCAGCATCCACTACAATATACATCCTATGTACAGTAATGGCCTCTAGGGCATACATATAACTAACACGATGTATATTGTAGTGGATGTGAGGACATATATAGGGAGGACTTTCTTGCTCGACATGATAGTACGCTATCTGGTTGTACTTTATCTTAACATGTACTCTGATTGTCTCTATGTTACATGTTGATAAAGCCCTTAGGATATGTACTCGACTACTAGGACTATGATGAGATCATACTGGTGGGGCCACGGTAGTCGGCGAGTACATCCTATAACTGTTCCTAGTCGAGTGTGTATCGAGACAGGGCATCGATACACCGGAGTAGACTAGCGTATACGCATCTTGACCCATATGATGGGCGATGGATGACCCCATATCCATCGGTGTTTGACATCAAGGATGGTGTACGGGTGCTCAGTAGAGACTGGCTACACTGGACGGACTCGCCGAGAACTCCCAGATGATATTATACCTCACGTCAGATGGCAGTTCTCCGGTGACACTGGTACAGAGTAGTCTGTTGACCCGAGATCGTCATAGAGTCTTGTGTGATTCCCACTGTGCTTTGATTTCCATCATACCACGTCCAAGAGGGCGTGCAAAAAGGTGGCTTTTTGGGTACAGTCCCGAATCACATGGAGGCAATGAGCGATAGGAGGGGATTCGTCTCTCCCGGTATAGGGAGTTGATGTTGTGCTGTGTTCGATTGGCTATAACTGGAAATCCCTGGCCAGGGTTGCTGAGATTTACTGGTAAGTGCTATCAGTAGTTTCTCAAACTGTTATAGACCTCAAATCGACACGACTTATCAAGCTACTGGGGTCTGACATTTTACCACCCCTAGGCGAGATATGCGACATATCAGACGAAGAGACCGGACTGTACGGGAGTGTTACTGAATGGATTCACAGGAGAATGTACAGGATTGCTTGTTGATCTTCTGAGCGCTCAATACCTAGGTAGCTGTTACGTTTAGCTGACCGCTTGCTGCTTGTGGGTGTTTGATATGATCATCACCTACTGTCGGCGTATTGATGATTCTTTAGAGTCCTACACGGAGGTTTCTTGACTCAGGCAAAACGGAGTAGGAGCACATATGTGATATGTGCGGGGCCGAGGATAATGCGGTATGTGATAACGTATTGGATTCTCGCGATATGAGATATCGGCCGGGTATATGAGATATAGCCGGGTCATCGTATTAGTCGGTTATATGTGATATAGCCGGATTGTCGAATCAAGTGTTGATTCGATAATTTAATGTATAATAATATATGATATATTAAATTACATTAACTAATATTAGCTCACTAAAAGATTCTTTTTCTCACTCGGGTAATACATTGATATATATGCGATATATGTTAATTGTATTATTTTATTTTGTTACAATAAATATTATATATGTGATATATAATATTGTAACATGATATGATTATTAATGCAACATGATTAGTGGAGATTAAACAAGGTTAGGGTTTGAATTGGGTTAGTTGTGTCATGAACATTCTAGAAGGTTTTTCTTTTGTCATGGAAAAGATATTATGCTTGATATTTTCAAGTGACTCACCTTTAACCCAACCCAAACCCTAGCCCTAGTTAAATCTCTACAAGAGTTTAGTTGACCATGGTTGCATTATTCATCATTATTATCTTTTCATTATTCATCACAAATGAATCATTCATCTTCTTCCTTGAGTTCTTCATGGAAAAAGCTTTCTAGTTATTTCTAAGTGATGATTATGTGTGAGAAAAAGATTATAAATGAGAGCTAAAAATCCTACTTCATCATCCTCATCTATCATTACCATTTAGATGAGAGTGTTCACTTCATTTAGTGAGTGTTAGCTTGTGTTAATGAAACTTCAAGGTAGATCATCTTTGTTATCGAAGATCGGAAGCAAGCTTGCATCTTTCTCTTCGCGTAGCCTCTCGAGAGTCCGGAACACGATGATCGCAGCGAAGGGACCTCAACACGGAGCTTAAAAAGTGAAAGACCGAATCTATAAAGGTTGTAATCCCTCTCACTTTGTGTTAAAGTGTTTAACATGCTTTGTTTCGCCTAATCTCTAGTTTAAAGATCCGGTTTTGGGCTGTTCGGCACGGCTAAATTTTAAATCAGGC
This sequence comes from Agapanthus africanus, assembly GCA_030015575.1. Classification (NCBI taxonomy): domain Eukaryota; kingdom Viridiplantae; phylum Streptophyta; class Magnoliopsida; order Asparagales; family Amaryllidaceae; genus Agapanthus; species Agapanthus africanus. Next base: position 559,170,535 of record JASDDO010000022.1, on the reverse strand, counting down.
ATGGTTGATGCCTCATAGACCCTTGTGGCAGTGCCTAGCATCCCTACAGTTTGAAAACATGTTTCGTCTTTTAAAAATTTGGGCAGCACCTCCTTTGTATGTTTTTGATCCAAAACCACAATACAAGATGATAATAAAGGCATCCCCAAGCGGGAGCTAGATCTTCGCCAACCGGCGGATCATAACCACGCAAGACAGTATATATAAGTATATGATGCCCAACGGCGAAGGTCACCACAAAAGATAAAGAATAAAGCAAGACATAAATCCCCAAAAGCGAACATAAAACGCATCGCTCAAATCTCGCAACTACAAGTCTTGCTAAGTCTCATTTCTTATACAAATACTAGTTTCAATTGAAGGAGTTGACTAGATACAATATGAAATATAAATACAAGAGTGGGTACGATAAAAATGTCCCACCTACCAATGCAAAACACCCGAATGCAACTGAGTGCCAGCGAAGCCGCTACTGATCCGTGCGGTCAACCTACAAGAACTGTGGCACAACGGGGGTGAGTTTCCAACTCGTGAATAGAAAAACATCTACAAGTAGAAATCGAATAAACAACGACTCCTAGGTCAACTATATCATAAAGGTAAAACTATGATATCTAGGGAGACCGGGTCATCAAATGTGCCAATAATATACTCGAAGTCTATAAGTATGCTGATATCATCCAATCATATAATCAATATATGTATGCATGTAGATCTCGTCCAACCATATAATCAATGTATGTATGCATGTGGATCTCATCCAACCATATAATCAGTGTATGTATGCAAGTAAGTATGAGGATATAAGTCAACGGTTTCCCTCGCGACACATCAAAATCATGGAACCTGGGTGCCCAACATCGACACCCGAAAACATCATGAAACCCATGTCCAGTATCGATACGTAAATCTTCATATCTCTCGAGCTCCGTCTGTCCGGATCGGCCCACGGGCTCCGTCAGTCTAGATCAGCCTATATCATCTCTCGACTCCTGTCGGTATCCTCCGTATATCCGCCAGGCCTAACCAATCACTGGTAGGTAGTAGTCCCCTGCCAGGCTCACTTTCTACAGCGCAGCATCCCTTTCTTGCCCCGGGGTACCATACCGGGTCCACCATGTACCCGCAATCGGCCTCATCCAGCTCCTCGAATCGGGTTTCACATGTCACACTCAGAACCGAGAAAACACATGGTGGACGCACTGAAATATCATATCAAGATAAACCGGGTTTTTAAAACAGTACATGCTTTCTTCTGAAAAAGTCACGGTTCTCAAATCCAGAAATCTCATGAAAACAGCATATCTCAATGCGTAAAATCATAAAGCATGATATATGCGACCTATGATAGAAATGTAAGCATATCCGTATATCATGCAACATGGAACAGTAATATGACATATTAAGGGAAAACCGCTCTTTTAAAATGATTCCAGTTTTTAAATATATCCTGCGGTTCCCAATTTCTCGAAAGTCAAATGCAACACCGTCTGTGCAATAAGTATGTACGTAGGCATGGATGCACAAAGATATATGTATGCAAGAATGAGTGTACAAGTGAGTATATACGCAAGTATAATATGCAGGGAGTCATATCATGATGCAGCAATCCTACTGTGCAGTGGCATGGAAATTATCGATGATGAGGTGTGTGAGCCGGCTAATCTGTGTAAGTATAACATACGCATCATCGATAATGGTGTAGGTGTACTAGCAAAGATAAATATATATGATGCAATGAGAATAGCATGAAATGCAGCATAAGGCAAAACGTCAGCTAAAAGCTACAAGGTAGGGTATAATCCAACGTACGGCATCCTGTAGTCAAGGGTATGGATCAAACATCAAGTCAAACTCATCGCGTAAGGAAAATCATCGTACGGCGGGATTAAACCAATAGGGATCCTATCAACCTATAAGACAATGAGGGTACGGCCTAAAGCCACGTACGGCCCATCATTCCTGATTCACAACATATATAAATATATCTATATACCTATGTCCCAGGTCACATCCATAACAATCTCGTATCAGGGTACCGGCAAGGTATCAACCATCTCAATCGACTCGCATCCGTATACTAATATATCATCAAATCATCATATCACGTCGTAAATTCTTTTCATCGCATTTATATCCCACATCAATATCAATTTTACAAATACATTCTACCTTTACTATAAGCATACGTATCTAATCTAACATACACACCCGAACCATACAACGGTTTTTTGAAAGATGTGAATTGTAGTTTTGAAAGTAGGGGCTACGGTGTTATTAAGAAAAAGATATCATTTGAAAATCCGTAACGTACCTCAAGCTATCTGTTTAAAAGACGCATACGATTCTTCGGTTTGGAAATAGGTATGGTTTGGATGACACATTTACGTCGGCTATCTAGTCCTATAGTACCCTAAACGACAATATCGTCAAAAGTCATCATCAAATCCCGTCATCATATATTAGTCGTATCAAAACTCTTCTAACTATCCTTTAGTTTATAATATGGTTTCACTAACTATCTTTTAACTCTAACCCTAGTTTCCTAATCTAGGTTTCCTTAACCATATTCTATAAATCAGTTTCCATCAAGTGTGCGGAGGTACTATACGCCATCCACCCGACTTCCCCCGTAGATATAGATCTACTCACCTTGATCTTCGTTTGCCGATACCGACGTCGCCACTCGCTTGCTTGTCGTCTCGAAGTCCACATGGGGGTACCTACATGTCACAACGTATCGTATCGCATTAAAATCCAAATCAAAACCAAAACGACACGCGGAACTCACATAGGTCAAAACCTATGGTTTGCTCTCGCAAATCAACCAAACATCCCTAGTCGTTGATGTACAATCATCCAACAACCAATACAAATCCAAATATCAAAACTAAACATTTCAAAATACGGAAAACATAGCCAAAATCACACCAAAGTGCTTCCAGATTTTGACTCAGGCCAAAACAAGGTGCACAAACAAGTCTAGGGTGCTGTACGTGGTGTATATGAGCTACTGGACCAACCCCGACACCAAATTCCACTAAGTGGCCGGCCACCTACCCAAAAAATCCGGCCTCCTCGGCCCCCTAGGCTCCTCTGGGCTTCGTCTCGTCAAGGTGGTCTCTTAGTACTCTAATTTGGTCCCTAGAGTTGTTTGCTTTCCTCAAAAATTCCCCGGGTTGCTCTAGATTTCCCTGCACAGCCTATATACTTACAAAACCGACATGAACAAAATCCTAAATCCGTATTTTGGTTTTTATACTAGATTCCAGGTCTTTCAACATCCACTAGAGTTCACTAATTTCCTACAATCACCTAAACCCTTCTCTAGAGATTTCTATCTTGACAACCACCAACCCAATTCAACTTCTAAACTATCTAAAACATAAGAAAACTAAAACTAACTAAATGGAAATGATTATACCTCATGGATGTCACTTAAGCAAACCTTATAAGTCCCAATTTTGTCAAAATCCCACTTTGCTTGGTCCATTGCGATGAGGCTGAGGAGGTGATCATTTTTTGTGAAAAGGGTATAGAGTTTTGACAAGGTTTTGGAGATGATTTTTGGGGTTGTAGGTGGAGGGAAGGGAGATTGAGGAGGATGAAGAAGGAGATGAAAATGGTGGGGGAAAGGATAATGAGGCAGCCCCCCTTTCTCTCTCTCTCTCTCAATTATTCTCACTCTCTCTCTCTCTTCGAGCATGCGTATTCTCATCATTGTGTCCCCTCTCTCTCTCCAAATCATCATTACACATTTTTCCCTTTCTTTTCTCACCAAAAACACATACACCCAAATAAAACAACACAAATGAAATAACATGTAACATTTCATGGTACACTAACCATGAAAAACTGTAGAAACACGGATTTGGCTTAATCGCGAATAGCAATGCACTAATCGGGTTTTTATCCAAATTGCATATAATAAATTTTAAAAATGCCAAATCCTTTAAATATATTTTTAAATGAATAAATCATTTTAATTTACGTTTATTTCACAATTATTGGTATATATTTATACCCTTTTTCGAAAACCCCAATTTCGCAAATCGGGCAGTTTTCGGGAAATATATTATTTTAATATTAAATTCCAAAAATAATATTTTATATTTTCTGAAATGTTACAATCTTCCCCCCTTAAAGAAATTCGGTCTCCGAATTTAAATTTAAACCCCCAAAATCTAAAACATTTCAATAATCAGCTCAAATCAACGGGGCTCCGAAATCACGGAAGATGCAGAAACAACACAGCGCGTCAAGTGCGCATGAAAACGAGTACAAAACTCAAAATCGAACTCCGTCAAGAGTCACGCAAATCATCGAATTTACACGCATATCCTCAGAGTTACAATAGAGATACAGATCTCGAAATCCACTACTGAAATCCAATATACACTAGTCAAATACTATAATACGTGTATAGTACGCATCTTTGGAAAACTTTCAAGAACTAAATAAAACTCATGCAAAAATCTTTTCTAAATCGCCGCGTGAATGCGTAACTCACGGTATAAGTGATGGACGCTCATTTTAATATAATAATATATGTCCATATATGTTTTCCTAGATACACGTTCCGTCGTTTTCAAAATATCCCAAAAGGTTTTCCTTTATAAACGTTCGTGTCGCTCACGGACACGTAGAAAATAGAGAGACTATAGCTCTTTTTCAAAAACCTCTTGGTAAACTTTTAATGGATGCAAAGTACTCAGATACTGTCCTCGGATCAGTCCTTTTTCGGCTACTACATAACATAGTTCCCTTCATGAAAACAAAGTGCTCAAAAGCAAAATCAGCCTCAAAAGGCGTATCTAACCATCACGTGCGTATGGTGCGCACGGAAATCAAATCCAAATACAAGTGCTACGAATGTGCATAAAACCAAACAAAGTGCAACGGGTGTGCACGAAAGCATCTGTCCAGTGCAACGGGTGTGCACGACAACAATGTCAAGTGCATCTAGAGTGCATGAAAATCTCAATCCAATGCAACTAACATGCACGAACGAAAATCTAGTGCAAAAAATGTACGCTACACAAATCCGGTGCATCCGGTGCACGAAATACAAATCCAGTGCATCCGGTGCACGAAATACAAATCCAGTGCATCAAGTGCACAAAATACCAATCTGGTACATCAAATGCACAAAATACCAATCAATAAATCAAATGCGTAAATAGCAACACCGGGTGTACCAAGGTGTATAAAATCATAAACGTGTGCAACTGCGTGCACAAAACACATATCAATGCATTGCAAGCACATATAAGCTATACCGAGTGCAAAATCAAATCGAGTGCGTACCACATGCACAAAATCAAATCAACTGTTTGAAATACACAAAATCATAAACATGTGCAGCCAAGGCACAAAACCGATATCAAGTGCAATAAATATGCAAAAATCAAAAACCAACACAACAGTGTATAAAAACATATCTCAAGTGCAATAACTATGCACAAAATGTAAATACCCAGTAGGTGCAGCCATGGTGCACGAAATCAATATCAGGAAACTCATCATCAAAACTCAAATCCAAGCGATATAAGCGTGATACTCAGATCACAAACGCAAATCGCAATAAATGACATTGAGGTACACCTCCTACAATGTCGAAGAATAAATCGATGCGCCTAAAACCGGCAGAACAAGAACATCCGCTTGCCTCCTGCTCACGGTCTAGCGTCCTCGGTCTCTGGGTCCTTATCTTCTCTGTGGATTTACCAATATCGCAATCCATCGGCTCATCGGCCCAGTCAGGTGTGCTAACGGGGACGATTCCGTCCTGGCACTTCTCTGGTCATCTCTCGGTCAATCATCACAACCACTCGTAAAGCAGCACGTCACTGGCGTCGGCCTCTAGCCCTCTGAATACTCGCGACACAACTGATCCTAGGTGCAAATCTCATTGCAGCAGTGTCATGGAAGGAATCCTGCTCAAGGTCTCTTCCGATCTCGCCTATGCCGAACTGTACGGAGGCTGGTACTTTTACATAATCTGTTCTCGTTTTCTGGACATCTGCGTCCTCAGCACAACATTTCCTCGGGAACTGGCTATATCCCAATGCCTCTGTATGTGTATCAGATCTCTGATCTCGACGAGGAGTAACTACAGCTCGCCAGCATCTCGCGCGAACCTCTGGTTCCACTCGTCCGTATCATCGTCCACTTTGACGTCACGTCATGCTATCTGCGCACTGCAACTGTTCTCGGCCACGGTCAATCCGAAGTCTCTCACACGGACTTGAAGTCACGAACTCGGTATTTTCATCACTCTGTAGAAGATATCTGGCCGAACACATCCTCGGAAACTCGTCCCAACCGTCGGAGGAATACTCAATACTCGTCTGTTCTCGATCAACTCACAACGCATCTGGGTGAGGCCCTCTATCCGAAGCTGGTCAGCTTACTGGTCTCTTATCACATGATATCCGGACGATGTCAAACCTTTCGATCGAGTCATCAAAGTCCCATATTTTCCCGAAAGCTCAATACCTGAGCACGGTCTAATAATATCTGGTCCATACCACAGTACCTACGGACCAACCGTAGAAGGGCAAACCCAAGCCTCACTGATGGCACCGCTAAACTGCCGCAAACCCTAAAGTTCAAAAGCGGTTCCATGGTCATCATGTCGAATTAGAGTTTCATTCTTCTAGAGGGTCCACAGAATTACTTGCATGTTCCCCCGAATACTTAAACTTGGAAAAATGGGTTTCTGACATTCGTTCGAACTTTTTAACTTCGCCTATACAATATGTGAATATCCTTTGTCCGCATGCTAAACAATGCTTCAATCCTCCAGGAAAAACGATACATCAACGGTCATCTCTCGATCGGTCTGCTCTAGATCTGAGTAAGACTCTCCACACTGAAAATCATCAACTCAACTGGGCCTGTGTCGGCGCATCAATCTGACGAATCACTTTCGTCTCTCAACTCGAGGTAGACAAGCTATCACCTATCGCATTTCTGCCTGAAAGTTCCGGCGATCTCAGCTCGTAAGCTCTGGAAGCGACATACTATCAATCTCAGCAACAGCTGGGTCATCTGTCTACACGGTAGGCGACATCATAATCTCTGAGGTATGTTGTACATCAACAGTCCTCTCGCAACAGGCAGCCTCAATCAATGGCCCGATCATACGGTGCAAAGCCAAACACTCGCCTCATCCGAGAGGTCACAACATAAATACTAACTCGAGACGTTCCCATGTCACCAGAAAACACGATGGTCAGTCCTCGTACCAGAAAAGCTCTCCCTGACCGCATCACTAGCAGCAGCTCAATCTGCGCTCAAACCATGGTGACAGGAACCTCAATCAAGTATCGAAGAAAGCAGATCAACGGCATGAGAGGAAACAACAGATCCAGAATGGATACATAATCATAAGAAGGAACAACATCAATGAGAGTATGATCATGGAAACAAATAGAATCGAGGATCTCAAATGGATGTATAATCAAGGGAACGAAGAGAATCATAGATCTCAAAATATGTACATCCTAAGGTTTCTTAAGTGGAGTATCGTATCGTAAATATGCCGCGGAACATACGTACGGTACGTCACTCTACTCAATCTACCTACTCCATCAATTAAGGTCAGCCTATGAAACGAAAGTTCGGGTCTAATACCCCCCGTTCAAGTCTAAGTTCCGTAAGGTCAAGCCTAAGTTCCGAAATACATACCCGCCCTAGACTCCGCATAGTCAAACATAGACTCGAACCAAGGTTAAACATAGCGCTCTGATACCAACTTTTTCACGACCCGAAATATTAGCTCGTGACCAGCACTTGAATCACGCAACGTCTAAAGGCGTAACGGAATTCAAGTAAGCTGAAACCCAGAAATCTAAACCTTTTTTTTCAGAAAATAAAGAGGTGAAGTTTTGAAATAAAAGTATAATGAAATCAAGTTTTTATAAATGCATGGAAAAAGGGACATAAATAATGCAAGTGAAATTTACTAGTTTGAAAACATATTTCGTCTTTTAAAAATTTGGGCAGCACCTCCTTTGTATTTTTTTGATCCAAAACCACAATACAAGATGATAATAAAGACATCCCCAAGCGGGAGCTAGCTCTTCGCCAACCGGCGGATCACAACCACGCAAGACAGTATATATAAGTATACGACGCCCAACGGTAAAGGTCACCACAAAAGATAAAGAATAAAGCAAGACATAAATCCCCAAAAGCGAACATAAAACCCATCGCTCAAATCTCGCAACTACAAGTCTTACTAAGTCTCATTTCTTATACAAATACTAGTTTCGATTGATGGAGTTGACTAGATACAATACGAAATATAAATACAAGAGTGGGTACGATACAAATGTTCCACCTACCAATGCAAAACACCCGAATGCAACTGTGTGCCAGCGAAGCCGCTACTGATCTGTGCGGTCAACCTACAAGAACCGTGGCAAAACGGGGGTGAGTTGCCAACTCGTGAATAGAAAAACATCTACAAGTAGAAATCGAATAAACAACGACTCCTAGGTCAACTATATCATAAAGGTAAACTATGATATCTAGGGTGACCGGGTCATCAAATGTGACAACAATATACCCGAAGTCTATAAGTATGCTGATATCATCCAATCATATAATCAATGTATGTATGCATGTGGATCTCCTCCAACCATATAATCAATGTATGTATGCATGTGGATCTCGTCCAACAATATAATCAGTGTATGCATGCAAGTAAGTATGAGGATATAAATCAACGGTGTCCCTCGCGACACATCAAAATCATGGAACCTGGGTGCCCAACATCGACACCCGAAAACATCATGAAACCCGTGTCCAGCATCGACACGTAAATCCTCATATCTCTCGGGCTCCGTCAGTCCGGATCGGCCCACGGGCTCCTTCAGTCCGGATCGGCCCATATCATCTCTCGACTCCGGTCGGTATCCCCCGGATATCCGCCAGGCACAACCAATCACTGGTAGGTAGTAGTCCCCTGCCAGGCTCACTGTCTACTGCGCAGCATCCCTTTCTTGCCCCGGGGAACCATACCGGGTCCACCATGTACCCACAATCGGCCTCATCCAGCTCCTCGAATCGGGTTTCACATGTCACACTCGGAACCGAGAAAACACATGGTGTAACACCTGAGTTTAGGGTTAGTGGTAATTGTGTGTTAATGTGGGGTTTTTGGTAAAAAGTTTACTAAAACTGGTTTCTAATAATTTATCTGGTTTTATGGACATTTTATTAGAATTTTATCTTGACCGCACACACTTGTGCATGTTAATGTGGGTTAGGTCTAGGGTTGCCAAGTTTAGATGTGTATGTGAGTTAACCATGTATAGGCAACCATGATGGTCTATTTGTTAAGTTAATTGGTGTTAATTAAGGAGTTTTAGTTTTAAAAATGGATTAGGGTTAGGGTTGTCTTGAGATGAGAGTGAGAGAATGGTAGCCCTAGATTTGTGTCACACTCCTTTCCTTTCAAACTTTCACTTACCTCTCAAATCCTTCTCACATATATACACACATCAGCCCAAATTCCTGCTCATTTCAGCCACCAAAAAAAAACCAACATCAGCAACAACTGCAACCCCATAGCATCAGCTCTTTAACCCAACAGCAGTAGCTATATCAACAGCAGCACCATCATTTGCATCAGCCCAATTTCTGTCCAGTTTTCAGCCACAATATCAGCATGTCACGACCCGGTAATTTGGCCCGTGACCGGCACTTAGCCACGTAACGTCTACAGGCGTAACGCGACTAAGTAAGCCGAAACCCAGAAATCAAAACCAATAAATATAGAGTGATTAAAACATTTTTGTAAAAACAGTTATACCTGACTAAGAAACTTTAATTAATTTAGTAGAAATCCCTTTTTAAGTTCAAGAGTTATGTTTTAATAATTTTGGCAACATTTCCTTTATAAACATTTGTCCCGCAAGTCGGGTAAAGGCAAGGTGTAGTAGAAATAACATGTGAAATGAATAGAGCATCACAATAATATACGACGCCGTAGCGAAGAATGAGCAGTAAGGCAAAGACAAATATCATAAAAGGTAAGACTGCATAATATAAAGTCGGCTCACATGCGAGCTCGACACCAGAGTACAAATCATATACATCGTCCTCACAACTGTCTCTAAGTCAATACAGGAAGGTAGATGGAGAATACTAGATACATCAATATACAACTGAAAGATAAACAGATACCGTACAAAACCCACCTAATAGCAAAAGGGCTAACACGCCTCGGAAATGGTATCTGTGTCAAAAGATGCGGTAAACAGCCAGCCGCGACTACTCCCAAGGGCAACCTGCAAACACTGTGGCACAACGGGGGTGAGTTGCCAACTCGTGAATAGTAGATAACATATAAAGGTAATCGTGAGTATGCACGTGCTGCGATACTCTAACCTATGCCAACTAATAAACATCTATATGATGAACTGGATGCTCAATATCATGCAACAAGTACTATCTAATAATCATCCCTATATGATAAGCAAGATATGTGATAATCAGGCATGGCGATGCAATCTAACAACCCTATATATGATGAGCATGGTACGCAATAATATGCAAGCATGTGTACTCTATCAGGTATACTAGCTACAGGATAAGATGTCAAGTACTGAATGCTGAGTATGGAAAGGAATAATATCTACACGGAATATCAACGTGGAAAATAACTGGTGTCTATCAATACACCAAAAACCCAGTACAACTCAAGCTTCGTCATCCACATCGGTCCTCAAATTCTGTAATCTCATAAATCAGGAGTGCCCATCACCGGCACTCAAAATATCATAAAATCAGCCGTGTCCAGCATCGACACGCAAATCCTCCAATATGGGGCGTCCGTCCATCGGATCTGCCCATGGGCTCCGTCTGCGGAATCGGCCCTCGGCCCCGGCAGTACGCGTCGTCCCGTGTCCATCAAGCTACTCTGGTCAGTATCTTCCGGATAACCGCCAGGTCCAACCAATCACCGGTAGGTAGTAGTCCCTCCGCCGGGCTCACCGTCTAACAATACGAGTCTTCTCGCCCCGGGGTACCGTACCGGGTCCACCACGTACCCGCAATCGGTGCCTACCTCTCCTCGAATCGGGTTACTCACACAAGCTCTCTGGAACCGAGAAAAATCATGGTGGACGCACTAAAATATCATATCAAGGGGAACCGGGTTTTCAAACAGTGCGTAATTTCTTAAAATAGTACTCCGGTTCCCAAATCCAGAAATCACAGAATCAAATCCAATGCGTAGAACCATGCAATGTGTCGTATGACACTACGGGTAAAAGAAAGGGAGAACCGCTCTTTTTAAAAGATCCAGTTTTGAAAATATCATTTGCGGTCCCTTAGTTTTAAATCAAGTCAATATCATCCATGTATGTAACATATGAATGTGGTATAGGTATGGATGTGCGAATGGATAAGTACGCAAAGTGAATATAGCAATGTACATGTGCACTAATGTAGCATATGATGTATATGCGCCCGAGTATGAATATATGTATATGAATATGGGAGGTATAAGTCACAAGTATGAATATGTGAGGTATAAGTCACAAGTAAGAATATATGTGATGTATATGTCACAAGTATGAATATGTGAGGTATAAGTCACAGGTATGAATATATGTGATGTATACAGCAAATCATGTCAACGTCAAATAAGCAGAATCAATATAATATGCGGTTTATAGCAATCCTACATCGTGAGTGGCATGGCAATCACTAACGGTGTGAGTGTAGCATATAAATCGTGCTCATGCAACTTGGACCGTTAGTGATAGTGCAGTGTTCTATACTACCAGTATATCTAAATGGACACTCATGACTACAAATCCTATTACGCCCTGACGCTTAACGCCATACGGGCGATTTTCCCGTAGATGTTAAATCTACTCACCTGGTCGCGTGCTAAGTATAGCCGACCACCTGCTTCCCTTTCCTGGCGACATCGGACGTGCCCGCCTGTGAACCTGGAATTTACACAAGGAATCCAATAATATAAGCAAGAATCTCGCAAAACGCGATATCGAAACAAAACGTGAAACTCGCGTCGCGAATCAACGCGCGTGTGTGAGATATGCTGAAACGTGTGTGCACGCGTCTACGACTCAGCCCGACACAACGCGATACGCTGAATCACAAAACCCACTCGCGTATCGCGCGTATCGTGCAAACCAAAAACACCAGAAAATGATATATCGTCCCAGATTCTACCCAGGTTACAGTATTACAAAACATAGCAGATACCCACCCTAAAAACCCTAGCTCCTAATTCCCTGCTCTGGCCGCAATTTGCGGCCAGATCGATTATATCGGCGGCCTGAAGGTAGGATGGTGGGGTCGGGCTCTGGTGGTGGGGTCAGGATCTTTCAAGTATGCTACAGTCCACTCAATATTATTCTGAACTCACTGGGGTAACAGCAGATATCAAAAAGCTAAGTTTTGCTTAAAAAGTCACATTTTGCAAAATCATCAAAATTCAGGGTAATTTGGTGTAAACTGGGGTTACCTAGGTTTACTTGGCTTCAATAGCACCTAACTAACTTAGTCTAACCAAAACTAACCTTGCCTAAGCAAAGTTTACACTAAACATCACAAATATCACTAATAACACATAATCTAGCACTAACAATCACAAATTTACACTAATAAGCTAAACCGACACACAAGTCAAGCATACGTGCAAGTGAAGCTCAGAGGTTATACCTCACTTGACCCTACGACGCTGGGTCAGGAGAAGAAGAGAAGAAGAAGAAGCTGCCTCTGCTGTTGCTGCTCCAGATGTTGTTGTTGCTGTTGTTACTGCTACTGCTGATGCTGCTGTTGTTGCAGCTGCTAATGTTGTTATTGTTGCTGATGGTGTTGGTGCTGGGGCTGCTCGGCTGCTGCTACATGTGCTGGGGCTGCTGGGGCTGAGCTGCTGCTGCTGGAATTGCTGATGTAGTTGCTGTTGTTGCTCTGTTGCTGCTGTTTGATGCTGCTGCTGCTGCAACTTCTGCTGTTGTTGAAGCTGAGAGTGTGTGTGTGTGTGTGAAAGTGAGAGAGTGAGTGAGATGTGAGAGTGTGACCAACAAAGCAAAGAATGAATGATAACAATAGAGAGTCAAGCCCCCATTTCTCTCTCTCTTGCCACATTAATTGCAAGCATGGGCTTGCCATGATGCACCTCTCTCTCTCTCTCTCATTTAATGCAAGCATGGCATGGCCATGATGCATTCTCTCAAGTCAACCAAAATACATTTTAAATCCCATTTCATTTTTTAAAAAAAACAATAACCATAATTAAAATCATTTAACTTAACAAGAAGGGTTTAATCCACCATGGTTGTAAAACATGGTTTAACCCAAATTTTTAACCCTAGTTTACATGCACAAGTTTGTGCAAGCTTGGTAAAATTTTAGAAAAATATTTATTAAATTTGAAAAATTATTTGAAAATCAATTTGGTAAACTTTTTATTAAAATCACATATTAAAATATAATTAGCCACTAAACACATCCTAGGGTGTTACAATCTTCCCCCCTTAAAGAAATTCGTCCCCGAATTTAAAATATAAAGCAACGCATACCTTCAAAGAGATGAGGGAACTTCTTCCGCATCTCGCCCTCGGCCTCCCAAGTGATCTTTTCACCATTCGGACTGCGCCAAAGCACCTTCACAGCAGTAGCTGCTGCTACAGCCACCCTAACTCCATGAAAACAGCAGCAGTACCAGCACCACAGCACAATCAGCCCAAAACATCAGCCATATAACCTCATTCCAGCCCCTACTATACCCTCCATCATCAGCAGCAGCTACCCCAACACAGCACTTCACCCCCCAACAACCAAATACAACCCATGCTGCTGCTGCTGCAACACTTTCTACACCAAATAAATCAACAGAACTTTGCAACAGCAACAGCAATTTCAGCTGCTGCAAACAGCCCAAAGCTCCAAAGCCACACCCACACAACATCACTACACACCACACTTCACCACAATTGCTGCTACACCTTCTTCACCTGCTGCTACAACAGCAACACAAAGCAAGCACCAAAACAAAAAACAACAGCAGCAGTTCAGCAGGTTCTGTAGCAGTGAGGCAGTTCAACTCATTCCAGCCAAGTTTTGCAGCACCAGGAGAATTAGCAGTAGCACACACCCTCCTACTTCTCCTCTCCCCCTTCATCTAGGATCTCTAGAGGTATAAACCCCCTTAACCCGACTTATTTTGCTAAGGTTATAATTATTTAGTTAATTTAGTGTTTATTATGTAGTTTGGTGCTAGTTTTAGTAATTTTGAGTGAGATATTACCAAGTGATGGTTTTAATGGTTAGTATAACCTAACCAGATGCTGTTGAGACTAGATCACCCAAAATTTGCCCCAGATTTCTTAGATATACCCGATTTATCCGACTTGGCGTAATTTAGCAGTTTTAGCGACTTTTTAGCCTTTCTGAGATCTGCTTTTGACCCGATCCACTCAGGTAAAAATTGTGAATACTGTAGCATGGTAGGACTAGCAAAGACACACACACAGAGAATGGGCACCCACCTCACCTTTGAGGCCGCCGGTTTATTCATTCTGGCCGTAAATTGCGGCCAGAGTAAGGGGTGGGGTGTTGGGATTTAGGTGTAGGGTCCTGCTTGGTAGCTTAGTCTGTTGGTATCTATAACTTTTTAAGTTAGACCCAGAGGCAAAATCTGGAACTAATAACGTGTTTTCGATGTTTTAGAGCTTGTGCGACACGCGCGTGATACACATGGTTCTGTGGTGCGGCGCGACACAGCGCGTCGGTGTAGGTTCTGGTGGGTTGTACGCGTCGCGACGTGTCGTGTGCACGCGCGTTCAGTTTCACGCACGCGTATCCTTTTTATCGATATATCGTGTTTTTGCAGAATTTTCCTGATAAATGTGTCTTTTGTAAATTCTAGGTTCGCCGGCGGGGACTTCAAGCGCAGCAGAGAAAGGGAAGCGGGTGGCCGGACACACCTAGCACGGGATCACGGGTGAGTAGATTTAAAATCTACGGGGGACGATCGTTTGGATGGCGCGAGTCGCCCGATAGATATAGTAAACTTTGGTATTTACTTGTGATATTAGAATGATAATACTTGCATGATATTCGCTGCAGTTAGGATCTATATGTTGTACCCATATATGCAAACTCATTTGTAGGACACATGCACCATTACCGGGTTTTTATATGCAGCACGAGCACTATTCATGTGGACACACACACCCTGGTAATTTCCATGTCACGACACTAGATAACTATAAATCTGAAACATGTTAATTGCTTAGACCTGTACCATTGCAATAAATATTTAAAACGAAATCATAAGAATTGTTATTCTCGTGCATATGTATTATTATATCATTTGCTCATGCCTAGTATAAATCATACATTGCAAATTGATACCATAGACATTCACCATCATTGACATATGCATCCATAATGATTTCATGAGATTTATGATATTTCTGGATTTCGGGGGAAGCCGCAAGATTTCAACTTATAATCTTTTAAAATATAAAAGTTGCGGTTTTCTAGTGATGTAAAGTGTCGTCCACCATGAGTTTGCTGTGGTTTTCGAAACCCGTTTCGAGGAGGTGGATGAACCGTCTCGGGTACATGGTGGGCCCGGTACGGTACCCCGAGGCAAGAAGATCGCAGGAGATGGCGTTGAGCCTGGCAGGGGACGGATTACCTACCGGTGACTTCATTTGGCACGACGGATATCCAGAGGATACCGACCGTGGCCACTGGATTGAGATATGGATATTTGACATGGATCAGCCAGATGGCTGAGACCAGAGATACTTGACATGGATATATGAGATTTGAGACAGTTTTGAGGTGTCATTGTTAGACACGGATTTTGTTGATTTTCATGGATATTATGCTGATTTTAAAAAGAGTTTCAAAAATAGAATAAAGGACAATTCTTATACCTACATGATGAGATCTTGAGTTGACTCATATAGTATACATTCATGATAGTATTTTCATGTGGCATACATACCTGTTATTACGTCCATGTGACATACATACTTGTTAGTACACTGATGATGTATACATACCTGCTAGTACATATAGCCATACCTGTTTTAGGGATGCTAGGATACTTTTGTGCATGCATGCGATAGCCTTTGTAGATGTTATTTATTACTCATGAGCTGGCAACTCACCCCCGTTGTGCCACAGCTTTTCTGCAGGTCCGTTCCGTCAGCACTGTAGCGGCGGATACTTTTGCCTCTTTTGCTCTTTTCGCCGGGACTCGAGGCTTTTGCTCATAGGTGGGTTGTTATCATTTTGTGCCACCTTATCTATGTTCATTGTATCTAGAGTACTCCATCTGCTATTATTTCAGCTGTACTAGTTTTATTTGGATTACTGTATATTGACCTAGAGGTGAGGTTGTGAGACTTTTGGATGGTATATTATATTTGGGGTCGAGCCCACTTGAGCCGACATATTATATTGCCTGTGCTTTCATGCTTTTATTTTACATTGCGTGGGATTTGTGACCGCCTTGAGGCGAAGAGCTAGCTCCCGCTTGGGGATGCCATATTCATGTTATCCATTTATATTCCTGTTTTGTACCCGTTGGGGGATTATTTTTACAAGAAAGTTTTGCCGGAAATTTGGGAAAAGGGGAAGTTGTTTTTCAAAAGAGACTTGATATGACTTATTGAACAAGTGCTTAAAATAAAAAAATGGTTTTTCCTTCACTCTAATTCTTAATTGGGTTTTGTATTCTGGGCTTCGACTTACTTATTTTAGGTACGCCTTGAGACATTTTGTAACTTAAGTGCCGGTCGCGTTCCATACCTTGCGGGTCATGACAAAGTTGGTATCAGAGCGATAGGTTTCACCTTTCCGAGTGTAGGATGACCCTCAGTAGATGGAGTAAGTGACTTAAGCAGGGTAGCGTAGCGTACGTATGTCCGCGGCATACTTGCGATACGGTACTCCGCCTAAGTGACTTTAGGATATACTTGCTTGAAATTCCTTCTTCATTTCCGTGTATCCTTCAATTCTATTGCACCGTTCTTATTGTTCTGTTTCCTGTACCAATCACTATGCCGCAGAGGGCTACCAGAGCGCAGAGGACTGCCGCCCGAGACGAGATTCGAGCTGGCTCGTCCGAGACTAGGACTGAGCAGGGTGGTATGCTTACACCGCAGGGACAGACTGATCCGCCTTCCCCAGGCCGTATAGATAGGCTTGAGACTGGTATGGAGGAGCTACGACAGATGATGGGGAGCATACAGGAGCTACGTCAGATGGTAGGATCCTTAGTTGCGGCCAGTCGTGCGCTGAGGCCGGAGGACGTACCTACTACATCCCAGACTACTATGATACCGCTCCTACTACTACCGCCGTGACCATCCCGGTGTCGCTACAGGAGTTCATGAGGCTGAGACCTCCAGTCTTTACGGGTACCGATGCAGCAGAGGACCCGCAGACGTTCCTTGACAGTTTGGCCAGGATCAGCCGTTCGCTGAGATGTTCTGATGATCGCTGGGTAGAGTTTGCGAGTTTCAGACTAGAAGGTCTCGCACAGATATGGTGGGAGTCAGTTCTGAGAGGTCGAGCTGCAGGTCTACCGCCCATGACCTGGACCGAGTTCACAGCAGTCTTTCTAGCCCGTTTTCTTCCGGAGAGCGTTCGTGACGCCAGAGCTCGTAGTTTTTATGCCTTGATCAAGACACCAGGGATGACGGTGTCTGAGTATGACGTCCAGTTCACACAGTTGTCCCGATATGCTCCGTATCTGGTGGATACCGAAGCGAAGAGAGTGAAGAGGTTCATACAGGGACTGGATGCCCAGCTATTTCTTGCCATTGGCGCCCAGCACTTCGATAATTATTCGGCGGCTATGGATACGGTGTTGCGGATGGAGGCTCTTTCAGCGACTTCGGCCGTTCCCGGGCCGAAGAGGATTCGTACCGGCACGCCAGATCAGAGGCAGCATGCCAGGTTCTTTCCGAGAGATAGGGTCGGCAGAGGGTTTGGACGAGGTCAGCTGTATGGTTCGTATCCACAGGTACAGCAGGCGTCACCAGGATGCTTTGGGTGCAGGAGTCTGCACCATCGTGTTATAGATTGTCCAGCGAGACGACAGAGAGCGGCGACAGTTCTGCATGTGACCCTACCACCATCACCGCCCCCTCCTCAGAGAGCTCTACTTCCTGCCACAGGCGATGCTCCACACCAGTAAGGCGCACCCAGAGGCCGTGGACGCGGCGGACCGATCCAGAGAGGATGAAGAGGAAGAGGCTGAGGCCGAGGTCAGCCCACTATTGGAGGAGGTCAGGCCCGAGTATTCGCGTTGACACCGCAGGATGCGCAGGCATCTAATGCCGTCGTGACAGGTACCCTATCAGTATGCTCTGTTGATGCACACGTGCTGTTTGATCCCGGATCCACACACTCGTACGTTTCCACACACTTCGTGCCGAGTTTGGGTAGAGAGTCTGGTTTGCTTGACCAACTGCTTGTTGTGACCACTCCTGTGGGAGAGTCCTTTGTTGCTAGGCACGTGTTCCGATCCTGTACCGTCCATATTGGTGAGCGAGAGCTGCCTGTCGACCTGATCCTTCTTGAGATGTTGGACTTCGACGTTCTTTTGGGCATGGATTGGTTAGCCACGTGCTATGCGTCTGTGGACTGCCGCGAGAAGATAGTTAGATTTTGTTTTCCCGGCGAGTCGACTTTTGTTGTGCAGGGGGACCGTGGTGCCACCCCTCACGTATTAATTTCTTCTCTTCGCGCTGATCAGCTGTTGAGAAAGGGATGTCGGGGATTCCTAGCCTATGTTTGCGATACTAGAGCTACAGATATTCCATTGGACCAGGTTCCGATTGTATGCAAGTTCCCCGATGTTTTCCCTGATGAGCTGCCAGGACTACCGCCTGAGCGCGATGTCGAGTTCTGTATTGATTTGATTCCCGGCTCGGGGCCTATTTCTATACCGCCCTATCGGATGGCCCCGGCGGAACTTAGAGAGTTGAAGGTTCAGCTGCAAGATTTGTTAGATAAGGGACTTATTCGACCCAGTGTTTCTCCATACGGTGCGCCGGTCCTGTTTGTCAAGAAGAAGGACGGAAGTTTGCGCTTATGTATCGACTACCGCCAGCTGAACAAAGTTACCGTGCGGAACAGATACCCGTTGCCACGCATTGATGATTTGTTCGACCAGCTTCAGGGTGCGGGTTATTTTTCGAGGATCGACTTGCGATCAAGATACCATCAGCTGCGAGTTCGGCAGGAGGATATACCGAAGAAAGCTTTCCGTACGCGCTATGGCCACTATGAGTTTCTGGTGATGTCGTTCGGACTCACCAATGCCCCAGCTGCATTCATGGATTTGATGAACCGTACATTCAGGCCGTACCTCGACTTGTTCATCATCGTATTTATCGACGATATCTTGGTGTATTCCCGGAGCCGGGAGGAGCACGAGCTGCACTTGGGGATTACGTTGCAGACTCTGAGGGAGCACCAGCTTTTCGCAAAATTTTCCAAGTGTGCATTCTGGTTGGACAGCGTTGGTTTCTTGGGTCACGTGATTACGAGAGATGGCATTTGTGTGGACCCGAAGAAGATTGAGGCTGTTCAGCAGTGGCCCAGACCGACATCGGTCACGGAGATCCATAGTTTTCTAGGCCTGGCTGGCTACTACAGGCGATTCGTTCAGGATTTCTCCCGTATTGCTGCACCTTTGACCAGTTTGACCCGGAAGGGAGTTCCTTTCGTTTGGACGGAGGAGTGCGAGCACAGCTTTAAGCAGCTACGAACTTGTTTGACTACGGCGCCGGTATTATCATTGCCTTCAGGATCAGGCAGATTCGTGGTTTATTGTGACGCTTTGCGGGTGGGGCTAGGATGCGTATTGATGCAGCATGATAGGGTGATCGCGTATGCTTCGCGGCAATTGAAGAAACATGAACAGAACTACCCCACTCACAATTTGGAGATGGCTACAGTGGTCTTTGCACTGAAGATATGGCGACATTACCTATACGGCGAGTCGTGCCAAATATTCACTGACCACAAGAGCTTAAAGTATATATTTCAGCAGCGAGACCTGAATCTGAGACAGCGTCGTTGGATGGAGCTGGTGAAAGATTACGACTGTGAGATCTTGTACCACCCGGGCAAGGAAAATGTAGTAGCGGATGCTTTGAGTAGGAGGCCCGGGGGTAGTCTATCTTGTTTGCGCGCAGTGCAGAGGCAGTCTTCAGCAGATTGGCAAATTTTATGCGACAGCCGAGTTGAGTTCGAGTTCACTCCGACAGGGGGGCAGCTTGCATATGTTCATGCACGTCCGCAGTTACTGGACCGTATTCGAGAGGCACAGCCCGGTGATGACCATCTTTCAGAGATCATGGAGCGGATTAGGCAGGGCAGGGATTCCGAGTTCTAGATCGACGATCAGGGAGTACTACGATTTGGGAATCGATTGTGCATACCAGATTCCGAGGGGCTGCGGCGTGAGATTCTAGACGAGGCGCATAGATCTACATACAGCGTTCATCCAGGTTCCACCAAGATTTACCGTGATTTGAGAGATGTCTATTGGTGGGACGGGATGAAGAGGGATGTCACTGACTTCGTATCGAGATGCCTGACTTGTCAGCAAGTCAAGGCCGAGCACCAGAGGCCAGCAGGAGAGTTGCAGCCTTTGCCCATTCCGGAGTGGAAATGGGAGCAGATTTCGATGGGCTTCGTTGTGGGTCTACCCAGGACCAGTCGAGGGTACGACTCCATTTGGGTGATCGTGGATCGATTGACGAAAGCGGCTCACTTCCTGCCAGTGAAGACCACTTTCATTTTTGCTCAGTATGCCCAGATTTACATCGACGAGATCGTGCGGCTACATGGCGTACTGACTTGTATAGTATCAGATCGAGGCACCCAGTTTACCAGCCGACTATGGCAGAGACTCCAGGAGGCCTTGGGCACTCGTTTGAGCTTCAGCACCGCATTTCATCCGCAGACCGACGGACAGTCAGAGCGGACTATCCAGACTCTCAAGGACATGCTCAGAGCGTGCGTTTTGGACTTTGGTGGTAGCTGGGATCGTCATTTACCTTTAGTGGAGTTCTCCTACAACAACAGCTTCCAGGATACTATTCAGATGGCACCTTTCGAGGCCTTGTATGGGAGGAGATGTAGATCGCCCGTCTGTTGGACTGAGCTGAGCGAGAGCAGTATTTTGGGCCCGCAGATCGTGCAGGAGACGACCGAGAAAGTGCAGTTGATTCGAGGCCAGATGAGAGCAGCTCAGAGCAGGCAGATATCGTATGCAGACAAACGTCGTCGCAGATTAGAGTTCACAGTTGGCGATCATGTTTTTCTGAGGTTCTCTCCGATGAAGGGCGTGATGCGATTTGGGCGAAAGGGAAAGCTTAGCCCCAGATTTGTGGGTCCTTTCGAGATCCTCGAGCTTGTCGGCGCTGTTGCATATCGTTTGGCTCTTCCACCCAGCTTTTCAGATGTTCACCCCGTCTTCCACGTATCGATGCTACGCAGATATCTTCATGACCCTTCCCACACGATTCAGCATCAGACCGTTCAGCTTGAGCCCGACCTTTCGTTCACCGTGCAGCCAGTGCAGATATTGGATCAACAGGTGAAGAAACTTCGATCAAAGGTCCTGCCGTCCGTGAAGGTTCTTTGGCGCAGCTCGGATAGTGAGGAGATCACCTGGGAGGCCGAGGGAGAGATGCGGAAGAAATTCCCTCAACTTTTTGAAGGTACGCGTAGTTGCATATTTTAAAATTCGGGGACGAATTTTCTTAAGGGGGGAAGACTGTAAGACCTGAGTTTAGGGTTAGTGGTAATTGTGTGTTAATGTAGGGTTTTTGGTAAAAAGTTTACCAAAACTGGTTTCTAATAATTTATCTGGTTTTATGGACATTTTATTAGAATTTTATCTTGACCGCACACACTTGTGCATGTTAATGTGGGTTAGGTCTAGGGTGGCCAAGTTTAGATGTGTATGTGGGTTAACCGTGTCTAGGCAACCATGATGGTCTATTTGTTAAGTTAATTAGTGTTAATTAAGGAGTTTTAGTTTTAAAAATGGATTAGGGTTAGGGTTGTCTTGAGATGAGAGTGAGAGAATGGTGGCCCTAGATTTGTGTCACACTCCTTTCCTTTCAAACTTTCACTTACCTCTCAAATCCTTCTCACATATACACACATCAGCCCAAATTCCTGCTCATTTCAGCCACCAAAAAAAAAACCAACATCAGCAACAACTACAACCCCATAGCATCAGCTCTTTAACCCAACAGCAGTAGCTACATCAACAGCAGCACCATCATTTGCATCAGCCCAATTTCTGCCCAGTTTTCAGCCACAATATCAGCAGTAGCTGCTGCTACAGCCACCCTAACTCCATAAAAACAGCAGCAGTACCAGCACCACAGCACAATCAGCCCAAAACATCAGCCATATATCCTCATTCCAGCCCCTACTATACCCTCCATCAGCAGCAGCAGCTACCCCAACACAGCACTTCACCCCCAACAGCCAAATACAACCCCTGTTGCTGCAGCTGCAACACATTCTACACCAAATAAATCAACAGAACTTTGCAACAGCAACAGCAACTTCAGCTGCTGCAAACAGCCCAAAGCTCCAAAGACACACCCACACAACATCACTACACACCACACTTCACCACAATTGCTGCTACACCTTCTTCACCTGCTGCTACAACAGCAACACAAAGCAAGCACCAAAACAAAAAACAACAGCAGCAGTTCAGCAGGTTCTGTAGCAGCATCAGCCTGTAGCAGTGAGGCAGTTCAACTCATTCCAGCCAAGTTTTGCAGCACCGGGAGGATTAGCAGCAGCACACACCCTCCTACTTCTCATCTCCCCCTTCATCTAGGATCTCTAGAGGTATAAACCCCCTTAACCCGACTTATTTTGCTAAGGTTATAATTAGTTAGTTAATTTAGTGTTTATTATGTAGTTTGGTGCTAGTTTTAGTAATTTTGAGTGAGATATTACCAAGTGATGGTTTTAATGGTTAGTATAACCTAACCAGATGCTGTTGAGACTAGATCACCCAAGATTTGCCCCAGATTTCTTAAATATACCTGATTTATCCGACTTGGCGTAATTTAGCAGTTTTAGCGACTTCTTAGCCTTTCTGAGATCTGCTTTTGACCCGATCCACTCAGGTAAAAATTGTGAAGACTGTAGCATGGTAGGACTAGCAAAGACACACACACAGAGAACGGGGACCCACCTCACCTTTGAGGCCGCCGGTTTATTCATTCTGGCCGCAAATTGCGGCCAGAGTAGGGGGTGGGGTGTTAGGATTGGGTGTAGGGTCCTGCTTGGTAGCTTAGTCTGTTGGTATCTGTAACTTTTTAAGTTAGACCCAGAGGCAAAATCTGGAACTAATAACGTGTTTTCGATGTTTTAGAGCTTGTGCGACACGCGCGTGATACCCGTGGTTCTGTGGCGCGGCGCGACACAGCGCGTCGGTGTAGGTTCTGGTGGGTTGTGCGCGTCGCGACGTGTCGTATGCACGCGTGTTCAGTTTCACGCAAGCGTATCCTTTTTATCGATATATTGTGTTTTTGCAGGATTTTCCTGATAAATGTGTCTTTTGTAAATTCTAGGTTCGCCGACGGGGACTTCAAGCGCAGCAGAGAAAGGGAAGCTGGTGGTCGGACACACCTAGCACGGGATCACGGGTGAGTAGATTTAACATCTACGGGGGACGAACGTTTGGATGGCGCGAGTCGCCCGATAGATATAGTAAACTTTGGTATTTACTTGTGATATTAGAATGATAATACTTGCATGATATTCGCTGCAGTTAGGATCTATATATTGTACCCATATACACAAACTCATTTGTAGGACACATGCACCATTACCGGGTTTTTATATGCAGCACGAGCACTATTCATGTGGACACACACACCGTGGTAATTGCCATGTCACGACACTAGATAACTATAAATCTGAAACATGTTAATTGCTTAGACCTGTACCATTGCAATAAATATTTAAAACGAAATCATAAGAATTGTTATTCTCATGCATATGTATTATTATATCATTTGCTCATGCCTAGTATAAATCATACATTGCAAATTGATACCATAGACATTCACCATCATTGACATATGCATCCATAATGATTTCATGAGATTTATGATATTTCTGGATTTCGGGGGAAGCCGCAAGATTTCAACTTATAATCTTTTAAAATATAAAAGTTGCGGTTTTCTAGTGATGTAAAGTGTCGTCCACCATGATTTTGTTGTGGTTTTCGAAACCCGTTTCGAGGAGGTGGATGAACCGTCTCGGGTACGTGGTGGGCCCGGTACTGTACCCGGGGGCAAGAAGATCGCAGGAGATGGCGTTGAGCCTAGCAGGGGACGGATTACCTATTGGTGACTTCATTTGGCACGACGGATATCCAGAGGATACCGACCGTGGCCACTGGATTGAGGTATGGATATTTGACATGGATCAGCCGGATGGCTGAGACCAGAGATACTTGACATGGATATATGAGATTTGAGACAGTTTTGAGGTGTCATTGTTGGACACGGATTTTGTTGATTTTCATGGATATTATGCTGATTTTAAAAAGAGTTTCAAAAATAGAATAAAGGACAATTCTTATACCTACATGATGAGATCTTGAGTTGACTCATATAGTATACATTCATGATAGTATTTTCATGTGGCATACATACCTGTTATTACGTCCATGTGACATACATACTTGTTAGTACACTGATGATGCATATATACCTGCTAGTACATATAGCCATACTTGTTTTAGGGATGCTAGGATACTTGTGTGCATGCATGCGATAGCCTTTGTAGATGTTATTTATTACTCACGAGCTGGCAACTCACCCCCGTTGTGCCATAGCTTTTCTGCAGGTCCGTTCCATCAGCACTGTAGCGGCGGATACTTTTGACTCTTTTGCTCTTTTCGCCTGGACTCGAGGCTTTTGCTCATAGGTGGGTTGTTATCATTTTGTGCCACCTTATCTATGTTCATTGTATCTAGAGTACTCCATCTGCTATTATTTCAGCTGTACTAGTTTTATTTGGATTGCTGTATATTGACCTAGAGGTGAGGTTGTGAGACTTTTGGATGGTATATTATATTTGGGGTCGAGCCCACTTAAGCCGACATATTATATTGCCTGTGCTTTCATGCTTTTATTTTACATTGCGTGGGATTTGTGACCACCTTGAGGCGAAGAGCTAGCTCCCGCTTGGGGATGCCATATTCATGTTATCCATTTATATTCCTATTTTGTACCCGTTGGGGGATTATTTTTACAAGAAAGTTTTGCCGGAAATTTGGGAAAAAGGGAAGTTGTTTTTCAAAAGAGACTTGATATGACTTATTGGACAAGTGCTTAAAATAAAAAAATGATTTTTCCTTCACTCTAATTCTTAATTGGGTTTTGTATTCTGGGCTTCGGCTTACTTATTTAACGGACGCCTTGAGACGTTTTATAACTTAAGTGCCGGTCGCGTTCCGTACCTTGCGGGTCGTGACAAAGTTGGTATTAAAGCGATAGGTTTCACCTTTCCGAGTGTAGGATGACCCTCAGTAGATGGAGTAAGTAACTTAAGCAGGGTAGCGTAGCGTACGTATGTCCGCGGCATACT
Source organism: Agapanthus africanus (assembly GCA_030015575.1). Lineage (NCBI taxonomy): Eukaryota > Viridiplantae > Streptophyta > Magnoliopsida > Asparagales > Amaryllidaceae > Agapanthus > Agapanthus africanus. The sequence goes on along the minus strand of JASDDO010000022.1, from coordinate 559,144,864 downwards.
TGCGATACGGTACTCCGCCTAAGTGACTTTAGGATATACTTGCTTGAAATTCCTTCTTCAATTCCGTGTATCCTTCGATTCTATTACACCGTTCTTATTGTTCTGTTTCCTGTACCAGTCACTATGCCGTAGAGGGCTACCAGAGCGCAGAGGGCTGCTGTCCGAGACGAGATTCGAGCTGGCTCGTCCGAGACTAGGACTGAGCAGGGTGGTATGCCTACACCGCAGGGACAAACTGATCCGCCTTCCCCAGGCCGTATGGATAGGCTTGAGACTGGTATGGAGGAGCTGCGATAGATGATGGGGAGCATGTAGGAGCTATGTCAGATGGTAAGATCCTTAGTTGCGGCCAGTCGTGCGCCGAGGCCGGAGGACGTACCTACTACATCGCAGATTACTATGATACCGCTCCTACTACTACCGCTGTGACCATCCCGGTGTCGCTACAGGAGTACATGAGGCTGAGACCTCCAGTCTTTACGGGTACCGATGCAGCAGAGGACCCGTAAAAGTTCCTTGACAGTTTGGCCAGGATCTGTCGTTCGCTGAGATGTTCTGATGATCGCTGGGTAGAGCTTGCGAGTTTCAGACTAGAGGGTCTCGCACAGATATGGTGGGAGTCAGTTCTGAGAGGTCGAGCTGCAGGTCTACCGCCCATGACCTGGACCGAGTTCACAGCAGTCTTTCAGACTAGAGGGTCGCACAGATATGGTGGGAGTCAGAACCTACCTACCAAAGCAATCACCCGGAAGGAACAGTGTGCCATTAAAGCCGCAACGAAACCTGTACGGCAAAACCTGCAAGGAACTGTGGCACAACGGGGGTGAGTTGCCAACTCATGAGTAGAAAACATCTACGTGTAGAAATCGCATGCATAACGCTATCCTAGGTCATATCAGGTAATATCCTCAAATAAAAATCCTGGTCCAGCTATGTATAAGTGTAATACTACATGCTCGTGTCAGTGCCTCAGATAGCAACATATCAGATATATGATGTATGAATGCATTACGAATGGAAACAGAATATATCATGAGTGAGACAACTGTTTTCTTTAATCAATGAGATTTATATATATATATATATATATATATATATATATATATATATATCAAGTATCATCAATGAAAGCAACAGAGAAATCAGTGTCAGCATCGACACAAAACATAAGTCTCGGTATCTCAATATCAAATCTTAATATCTCGAATCTCAGATCTCAAATATCAATATCTCAGGCATCCGTATCATCTGCGGGGTCGACCCGCGGGCTCCGGCAGAACGGATCAGCCTGTATCCATCTCATGACTCCGGCCGGTATCCTCCGGATAACCGACAAGTCCAAATAATATCACCGGTAGGTAGTGCTCCCCTGCCAGGCTCATCGATTACAACTCGAGGTTCTTGCCCCGGGTACCATACCGGGCCCACCATGTACCCGAGACGGTTCATCCAACTCCTCGAATCGGGTCTCGAAATCCAACAGCAATCATGAAAACTCATGGTGGACAACTCATACATCATGAGAAAACCGCAATTTTCATTTTAAAATGATGATACTAAGCTTTTATTAAATTCTTATGGTTTCCCCCCAAATCCAGAAATCTCATGTAAATCTGAAATCATCAAAATCATGATACCAATAAATAGAGAATACCGGCATAAGTCTCCATAATACTACATAACCGATGAATATATGAATGCACCTAATATCATGCAATGAATGCAATATTTAAACTAGCATATGGAAGCTATAACATATTGCGACTATCAGTTATCAAGCTATGTCAAGGAAAAGGTATTTTCTAAAGTGTACGTGACATGGCAATTACCGATGATGATGTGTGTGAGCCGGCAAGTAAGTGTATGTGAAACATACGCATCATCGGTAATGGTGCTGGTGTCCTGACAGCATGGTTCATAATCACTAAGTACACAATAAACATGCAATGAGACGATAACAACATGATAAAGGGCAATGAATAGTAATTGCAACAATAATATGCGGGACAAGAATGATAACGTAACAATATGAATCCACATCGCTACACATGTGTTATACTGTTTTGCCGTTTGAAATAGTACGAATCGTGGTGTTTTGAAAATAAGGCTACGGTGTTTTTAAAAAAAGGTACGTCTTTTGAAATATCCGTAGTATCCCTTGACATGTCTTTAAAATCCTCACGATTCGTTAGTTTTGGAAATAGGTATGACTCGGGTCCAGTCTAACATCTACTAGGTAAACTACAGGTCTAACTAACAACCAATCGAAAGAGTATGGAAACCACCTAAATCTGAGTCGATATATATATATATATATATATATATATATAATAGTCGGTGATCCCGCCTCAATAGTATCCCATACGATACCCTAATATAATACGACATCCTCGAGTCAAGAGTGCGGATCTATCATCAATATATAGCTCATACGGTAAATCCGTCGTACGGCCTCCCAAATCTGGGTACGGGTCAAACGTCACATCTATCACATTATTCATCCGGTATCCTCTTTATCAAATATCATGATCCGGGGTACTGATCTACGTCTAGTACAATACTGATACCAATCTAAGTATGTGCATGCGTGTGTATGAAAACACCGCGCCAAAAGGACCCGCTAAAACATCACGTCGTATCTCAAATACGAACCACATCAAATCACCAATCTCACGGCCTCAAGCCCAATCTCATCGACTCGTCTCAAATCCCAAGTACTATCCTCAATATCCAGTATATGTATATATATATATATACATAGTCTCATACCCATGTGTCTATATATATATATATATATATATATATATATATATATATATATATATACGCATAGGTAAAGGAATGAATGTATGCAAGTGTGTTTGCGTGTGTGGGTGCAACAACTACTCTAGGGTTTCGCAAGCAACACTACTAATCCATGAACACCTAGAATCTATCTTTATCATCAAAAACTCATATCAACATATAATATATATATATATCTGTGTATGTGTACGTATTCGTATACATCACAACGAACTGCGGGGGTGCTATACGCCATCCACCCGACTTCCCCCGTAGATATATATCTACTCACCTGATCTTCGCTCGTCGAGCTGATGTGGCTTGCTTGTCGTCTCGAAGTCCACATGGGGGTACCTACATGTCACAACGTATCCTATCGCATTAAAATCCAATTCAAAATCGAAACGGCATACGAAAACCAAATCGGCACACGGATTGCCTATGGGTCAAAACCTATAGCCCACGCGTGCGAGAATAGCCAAACCAACCCTCGATGTCGATGTACAAACGTCAAACCATCGAGTTAAAACCAATTTCCAAAAATCCAGAATTCAAAATACGTAAAACAAAACCCCGAATCAAAACAGCAACTCTAGAAAGAGGTCCCAGATTTTGTATAAGATGAAAACAAGGTAAGCAAACATTACTGGGGTAGTGTATAGGGGGCATGTGACCTACAGAAGCAACCTGGACCCATGCACTCACCAAGTGGCCGGCCACACAAGGGTAAATTCCGGCCAGGCCGGTTTTGGTAAGGAATTGGGGTGTCGTTTTGCTACAGTGGGTTCCTAGAGTCAATTCTAGTCTACTGGGGTTGTTTGTTTAACTCGTAAAATTCCCAGGTCATCCCAGATTTCCCTGCACACTCAATTTAGTCACAAACCGACATGGAAGTTTTTCTGTTTTGGATTTCAGGTGTTTTTTTCAGTATAGTCTGGGTTTCTAAGATCATAGGGGGGTTTAAGGTCACCACTAAGGCCTACTAGCACTAACCCAACTCAAATTAACCCTAACCCTCTCTAGGGACATCCAAAGTCCACCAAACTTCGCCAAATCGATTTTAAACTTGAAAAGATGCAAAAGCAAAAGAAATACTACACTGGTTGTGAAGGGATTACCTCATTTGACACTCATGAATCCTCTACAGCGCCAAAAGCAAACTTTCTTGGTCCAAAGTGTAGCTTGAGGGCTTATGCACAATTTTTGTGAAGTGGGGAGGGACTTTGGAGTAGTTTTTGATGAAGTTTTGGGGTTTTGAACAAGGGGGGGAGGTGCTGCCATGGAAGTTGAGAGAGGAGAGAAAGGATGAAGAAGATGAATGATGAATGGAAACAAAATGAGAGCCATGCTTGGTTGACCCCTCACCCTCTCTCTCTCATGCCCATCCCTCTTGCAATCATTGTGTCCCCTTTGACTTTTCTTTTTCTTTTCTTTTCTTTTCTATTTCCAAAGTCATGCATGATAAACATAAGGAAAAAGACATGATAGAAAAATGTAACAAGTGTGAAAAATGTGACATGTGCATGTCATGTACACAAAACATGCTTAATGCGTGATTAGCGTTAAAAGTGCATATAAATAATCATAAAAATTCATAATTTGCATAAATCACATAAAGCACCCTCTTTTCAGTAATTTCTATAACTTTCCCAATTTTTTCCTAATTTATCGGTATTTAATTATACCGCCATATTAAAATATTCATTATATTTATTATTTAATTATAAAAATTCCCAAAAATAATATTTTATTTTTCTGAAATGTTACATATGCGCTTCTCGACCCATATGATGGGCGATGGATGATCCCACATCCATTGGCGTTTGACATCAGAGAATGTATACGGGTGCTCAGTGTAGACTGGGTACACTGAACGGACTCGCCGAGAACTCCTAGATGGTATTATACCTATCGTCAGATAGCAGTTCTCTGGTGACACTGGTACAGGTTAGTCTGTCGACCCGAGATCGTCAAAGAGTCTTGTGTGATTCCTACTGTGCTTTGATTTCCACCTTACCACGTTCAAGAGATCGTGCAAAACGGTGGTTTTTGGGTACAGTCCCGAGTCACATAGAAGCAATGAGCGATAGGAGGGGATTCGTCTCTCTCGGTATTGGGGGTTGATGTTGCGCTATGCTCGATTGGCCATAACAGGAAATCCCTGGCCAGGGTTGCTGAGATCTACTGGTAAGTGTTATCAGTAGTTTCTCGAACCGTTATGGACCTTGCATCGGCATGAATTATCAGGCTATTGGGGTCTGACGATTACCACCCCTAGGCTGTGATATGCGACATATCTGACGAAGAGATCGGACTGTACGGTAGTGTTACTGATTGGATTCGCAGGAGTATGAGCAGGCTTGCTTGTTGATCTTCTGATCGCTCAATACCCGGGTGGCCGTTACGTTTAGCAGACCGCTTGCGGCTTGTGGGTGTTTGATATGATCATCAGTATATAATCATCACCTACTGCCGGCATATTGACGAGTCTTTAGAGTCCTACACAGAGGTTTCCTGGTTCATGCGAAATGAAGTAGGAGCACATATGTGATATGTACGGGACCGAGATTAATACGAGTATGTGATACCGTATTCTATTCTCGCGATATGTGATATCGGTCGGTTATATGTGATATAGCCGGGTTATCGAATCAAGTGTTGATTCGATAAGTTGAATCATATGATATTAGCCGGTTGTATGTGATATAGCCGGATTATTAAATCAAGTGTTGATTTAATAATTTAATGTATAATTATATATTTGATATATTGAATTACATTAACTAATATTAGCTCACTTAAACATTTCTTTTTCTCACTTGTGTACACTTAGTATATATGTGATATATATTAATGTACATTTTTTTGTGTCATACATGGGTGTATGAGACTTACACCATACTTATGATAATCCTAGTGTTTTTATTTATTTAGTAATTTACAAATTGGTGGGATTTTTTCATGGCTTGAAACTTGTAGAAGCTTGTAGTGTTCATTGACTTAGTCCACTAATTTGATTTTACTTAAGATATTTATTAACCTAACCATTATCCTTAGCCATAGTTTAGTCTCTACATGAGTTAGTATATGATACTAACTCACCCATGGTTGTCATTCACACTCTCATGAGATGAGATTCATTCACCATTCTTCTTCTTCTTCATCTCAAGAAAGCTCACTAGCTTTTCTTGAGGTGAAGAAATATTGTGAGAAAAATATATCTAAAGTGAGCAAAATTCCTACTTCATCATCCTCTACAATATTAGCCATTTAGTTTATGGTTTTTGCTTCACTAATCTACCATCAGTGAAGAGGTAGCATGAGCTTGAGTCTCTTCGACGTAGATCATCTTCGGCCTCGAAGACTTCGAGCAAGCTTGTTCATTTCTTCATGTGAACCCTTACTAGAGTTCGGGTGTTCACTGCTTGGAGTGAAGGGACTACTACACGGAGCTTTAGAAGTGAAGGACCGGTCTACAAAGGTTGTATTCCTCATTCACTTAAATGTAAAGTTGTTTGCATTGCTAGTCCGTCTAAATCTCTAGTTAAGATTCTAGGGTTAGGGTTCTTTAGTACGGCAAATTTTTGAAATTGGCATGGACGATGCCTCCCGAAACCTTTCTGTCGTGCTAGGTAACCCTACATTGGTATCAGAGCCAAGCTAGAGAATTAGACGATATTTGTAGAATTACGAAACCGAAACAACTCCGAAACACTCGATATAAAAATCTAGTTTCTATCAAAAATTTTAATGTGTCAAAAAAAATTTTAAGCAACTGCAGATTGTTATATGAGATGTAACATGAACACAATAGAAATTTGAACCCTCCCCACCTGTTTTTGGCCGGCCACAAGCCATGAAAATCCGAGCTCCCCGGTTCTTCTGGGGTATTTTTGCTTCAAATTTTTCCTGTATTTCATTCTCTAGGTTTTGGTGTTTCAGGCGTTGCTTATTTTTTCTAAGATTGTATGTGATGTGGTCTTACTGTATTGGCAATTCGGAGTGTTTCGTATTCGTAATTTTAACATTGTTTCGGGTTCTTTAGACGATGTTAAAAAGTTCGAACGGATATCAATAACCCAATTTTTCCCTCGCTGGAAATTTTCCATGAGTTGGATTTTTTCCAAGTTTAAGATTTTCAGAAAATCATGCAGGTGATTCTGTGGACCCTCTAGAAGAACAAAACCCTAACTCCATTCTGTGACCATCGGAACCGCCACCAAACCCTAGGATTTGCGGTAGTTCCACGACGCCATAGGTGAGGTAAGGGTTGACCCTTCTACGGTTGGTCCATAGATGCTGTGGCATATTCTAGGTACTTTTTAAACTCCGCTCAAGTGTTGAGCTCTTTAGGAAATTTTGGGTATTTGTTTATTCGATCGGAAAGTTTAATATCGTCTAGCTATCTATGATTGTGATACAATATTTGGAATCCACAATAATTAGTTATCTGATAACTAGTTTGAATTTTATAAATCTAGCAGTTTAGTCTCATTGATCGGTTGCCATGGAATTTTGATATGGATCAAAAGTCCGTCGCAATTACGTAGCGTACGCGGATACTCGCCGGGTAACCTTACTAGATAGCCATGCCCCATAGCCCCGACCAAGTGACTATAGGAGAACCCCGTCGCCAAAAGCATCCGTTCGGGTGCTCGCGGCCACGGTGTTCCGCCTTAGTGCACTTTGTCGACGGCATCGGGGTGTGCGGCCGTCTACTAAAGTTTCCGACGAGCATTCGATCAGTTTATCGAGAATCTTGTTGAATTACCCGACTGGTTATTGGAAATTGTTTTCAATATCGAGACTAAAATGTGGGGTTTATAATTGTTAGGCATGTGATGTCTAAGGAATTCATTTGGTTGGGCATGAAATCCAAAGTATGTGATACATTGGGTTTATGATGTCTAAGGTGGTTGCGGATTCCAATTGTTGTAGTTTTTCACTTTATTTTCTGCGACCGTAAGTGTAATATGTGGTGTATCGCCGGTTTCGTTACAATATGTCAACGACAATTGGGATACGCATATTTACTTACGTTGATGACATGTGATGTTATGTGTTGCTGTGATATGTTATATTGGATCGTCGTGTTTTGAATAGCCGGGTTTTTTTATGTGAGATGAGAATTTTTCATTTTCATTCATATAAAAGCTTTTATGTAATATTCTTTTATTGGGGTACTTCCGGGTTGAGGATGATGTCACCATTGATGTATATTATTTACTTTTCCGCATTAGGATAGACCCAAGAAGGAGAGCACAAGTAACCGGGTTCTAGGGTCCAGTGGGAGACCATCTCGAGGAGTCGAGACCGGGTCTCCTAACTCTAGAATTGGTAGGGTTGCTTGCCGCTCTCGTAGGGGTCTAAGGATGTGGGTTTGCCTATTCATCACGACCGTGGAATCCGCGTTTTTTACTGGCTTAATTTAAAACACGGAATTCCTAGTATATCCAATATTTTATATGTGTTCTTCTGCTGCTGATATTCTGTGATTTGATCACTTGATATTCTGAGACGAATGCTTATATTATATATATGATATATAATAACTATTGCTGCTTTCGTTTCTTTTGTGAAGCTTAGGAAGCATAATTGATGGGACTTCATTAATGAGATTAATGAAATAAAAGAAACCTAAAGATGTTGTAGAAACTTGTTTTAAAAATTGGTAGCTCTAGTTCTTGCTTTGCATAGCGGTATTCCTTATAGAATATCCAGCACCTTATTCGATAAGGAAAGAGCCAAGATCACTTCACCGGGAGTGACCTCTTTAGCGAAACTAGCAGATGCTACAACCCACTCGGTTTTGTCTTTTGATTGCTTTTCTAGTTCTTGTTTTGCTTAGTAGTATTTATGAAATATCCTGCACCTTATTCGATAAGGAAAGAGTTGAGATCCCTGAAGGGTTACACTAGCGCCCCGGCCAACTTCCATGGCCAAATACGGAACAAAAATTTTACTACGATACAAAAACTTGGCGCTAGAATAACACAAAACCCGGATCTTTACCATAAACCTAACTAGCAAAAGAAGGTTCTATCTACTATGATAGAAAGTATACCTCAAACTTGAACTCCTTCTCTTCTTGTGGTGCTTCTTCTTGTTGTGAGCTCCTTGGAGTGGTGTAGATGGCTCCTCCTCACCGGCTTCTCTACGTCAAAGAAGATCCACCCGAAAGCCTCTACCTTGAGCTCCAACCTCAACAATGAAGTAACTAGGGTGCTTGGTGTGCTAGACTAAGAACCCTAGAGTGAGTAGAGAGGGATTTTAGTGGTTTGGTCTCAATGGCCCTTGGTTCTCAACACATGAGAGATGAGGGCTTGAGAGAGAGGATGAAGGAGAAAGAGAGCTATGAGAGAGAATGTATCATGATAGAATGAAGAGATAGCTCTCATATTAGCATATAAGAATAATAATTTTAATTAGAAAAAATTGTGATGGTTGGTTTGATTTGACCATTATCATGTCACTATTAATGCTAAGCACATGCTTAACAAAACAACAAAAAAATATCTAAGTCAACTTTGGTCAACAAGTCAAATGGTCAATCCAAATAACCATAACACAAATATCACTAATTAAAACTATTAATCAAATTTCATCATCTCATTAAGGTCTTAATCAAGTCAATGGTCAAAACCCTAATGAGGTGTCTCCTTCATTTGTCTCTGTCAACTGTATATACATACCCGCTTCCGCATTCCAAAGAACACGAATGCAATGAGACTGAACCAAGCCAAAATCAAATACTAGGATCTGGCTTAAACCAAAGCCCACTAGTATCAACTGCCCGAACACCAAACGCACACAAGTACGCATATGTGAACGAACCCTGTCGTAAAACCATACGACCTCTACATCGTTTCTCCCAAAGGTGAACAATCCTCTGTGTGGGACACTAAAGACTCGACGGTACTCTGGCAGTGGGTTTAACCACAAGAATGTCAGCGGCACTAGCTGTGCGTAACGGCTACCCAGGTATCTGTCGATAAGAAGGCCGATGAGTAAAACCCATCCGAACTCCTACTGAGCCTATCTGTGACAATCTTCGTACAGTCCGGTCTGTTCGTCTGAGAGTATCGCATATCGGGCCTAGGGGCGGTAAACGTCAGTCCCCTAATAGAGGTATAAGTTGTGTCGGAGTGTAGCCCAAAACACCTGAGAAACTACTGGAGTACCTACCAGTAAATCTCGCTTGCCATGGCCAGGGACTTTGTGTAATGGCTCTCCAAACACAGCGCGATATCAACCCCCAATACCGGGAGAGACGAATCCTGTCTAACCGCCACTGCCTCCAAGTGCTTCGGGACTATACCCAATTACTACCTGTTTGCACGACTCAATAGAGCCGTGGTAGGGTAGCAATCAAAGAACAGTGGGAACACACCTGAGGCAAAATAGCAGTGTCAAGTCAACGGACTATGCTGTACTCATGTCACCTGGGAACTGCTACTTGACGATAGGTATAGTACCAACCAACAGTTCCCGAGGAGTCCTGTCCAGTGTACTCGTAACCTAATGAGCACCTTCATACCATCTCCAGTACGACGTACTGATGGCTATGGGACAGACCATCTCCCCTGCTGGGATGAGAAGCGTATGCACTAGTCTACTCTGGAGTATCGATGCCCTGTCTCGATAATCCTACGACTAGGGACCTGTATAAGTATGTGCTTATAGACTACCCATCCCCCACTAGTGTGATCGCCATCACAACGCCGGTAGTCAATCAAAGATCCTAAGGGCTCCATCAATATGTATTAGCGATATGTTAAAAGAAACATATACACATATTAAGATAGATACAAACCAAGTAGCATACTACAATATCGAACAAGACTGTCGTCAATCCATGTATATATCTCAAGCTTCCAAAATATAATATACAAACTAGTACTATACAATAATGGCCTCTAGGGCATACATATCCAACAATCCTTTCACCGGGAGTGACCTCTTTAGAAAAACTAGTAAAAGCCTCAAAAACACTCCTTTTTCAAAATCACTCGATTCTACAACGAGATCAAGTTCATTACGCAAAAGGTTTTCTTAAAAACCTGTCGTAGCCCTCCGTCATTTCAGATAAGTAGTGTTTAGTATTCGTGCTGCGTTTGTTGACCTCTGTCAAGGCGTAATGTGCGGTAGCTGATTAGTGCTTATCTGCAAAACATATGATGCGATTGGATTAGGGTAGTATTACGACCTTGTTAACCTCTGTCAAGGGTCGTGCGAGAGGGTTTAATTCAATCATGAAATGACGGGTTGAACTTGACTAGCGCACTATGGTTTGTTGACCATTGTCAAGGTCATAGGACGCTAGGGTTAAAATATTATCGGGAATTTCAAGTGTTGAAATTTGCAATGAGATTGCATACCTTCTATAAGATAGTTGGATCCCGATACCCACTGCGAGTAAGAGTTACTCCTGGGAGAGTTTTACACATTACAATTAGTCGATCAAGTAGGTGTCTAGAAAGGTGTTAACGGGGTTACGCCCCTGGGAAAATGAGATTTATTTTAATTAGGTCCATGTGAAAGCACGGGGAACCTCCCTCAAAGTACCGACACTGGCCTGGCCGAAAGATTCGCGAACTTGTAGGGTGTAATTAATCCCGGCTAGTCTTACCTTTTAGGGTTTGAAGAAAGATTTGATAAAAATAGTGGGAGCCATCCTGATTAGATAAAATAATAACCAATCTAATCTTGCAAGAGCATACGCTGAGTGTTTTATTCTCTCTCTCTCCTGGTAGCGACCATGTCACGCCTTAATCAAGATAATAATATGGATGCATTGACCGAACCTGCTTATTATAATGAGCTGGGGAACGTTGGTTCCGCTCAATCTTATAATTGTTATAAGTCCGAGCAGGAAATAGGGGAATACCAGGATTCTCATACCACCCATTCGAGGAATAAGCATGTTGATGCATATTCTTCGGTTATGTTCATTACCTAGAACTGTTTCTCAGTATTCTCTACGTCCTAGGTATGAGATACCGGATTATGATCCCACATATGTAATCTTTTATATGGGCTATAGAAAGGTAGAGAACTGGGATAGGGTGATATGTCTCTAAGTGTTGGAGAATGGTGCAATTGTTGCAGCCAAGTCAGTTGGCAAATATCACCTTGTATTACCAAATGGTAAATACATTGATTCTGAACCAATGTTATTAGATAACGAACCTGATATACAACATTACATTAGATTCTTTATTGAGTTAAAGAAGGATATAATTCTGTATAGGAGGATAATGTTATGAACATTTTCCTGAATCAAGAGTTGATTGGATCGGGGACTACTACACGGAGCTTTAGAAGTGAAGGACCGGTCTACAAAGGTTCTATTCCTCATTTACTTAGATGTAAAGTTGTTTGCATTCCTAGTTCGTCTAAACTCTAGTTAAGATTCTAGGGTTAGGGTTCTTTAGTATGACAAATTTTTGAAATTGGCATGGACGATGCCTCCCGAAACCTTATTATTGTGCTAGCTAACCCTACAGCTCTAAAGACTCGTCAATACGCTAGCAATAGGTGAAGATCACATCAATCACCTACAAGCCGTTAGTGGTACTAGCTGGACGTAACGGCTACCCGGGTATTGAGCGATATGAAGATCAATAAGTAAGCTCGTCCATACTCTCCATGAAGCCTATTAGTAACACTACCGTACAGTCCGGTCTCTTCGTCTGATATGTCGTATATCATGTCTAGGGGTGGTAAACGTCAGGCCCCAGTAACATGATAAGGCATGCCGATGTCTGGCCTATAACGGTTTGAGAAACTACCGATAACTCTTATCAGTAAATCTCAGCAGCAGCCCTGGCCAGGGACTTCCAGTTATAGCCAATCGAGTATAGCGCAACATCAACCCCCAATACGGGAGAGAAGAAACCCCTCCTATCGCTCATTGCCTCCATGTGATTCGGGACTGTACCCAAAATCCACCTGTTTGCACGACTCTTTTAAGCCGTGGTAGGGAAGAAATCAAAGAACAGTGGGAGCCACACAAGACTCTATGACGATCTCAGGTCTACAGACTAACCTGTACCAGTGTTACCAGAGGACTGCTATCTAACAATAGGTATACTACTACATAGGAGTCCTCGGTGAGCCCTGTTCGGTGTACCCATTCTCCAATGAGCACCTGTGTACAATCTTTGATGTCACACACCAATGGTTATGGGATCAACCATCGCCCTCTAAGGGACAAGAAACGTACATACTAGTCTACACTGGAATATCGATGCCCTGGTCTCGATATTCCTACGACTAGGAACTAATTAAAGGATGTACTTGTGGACCACCCTGGCCCCACTAGTATGATCTCATCATAATCTTGGTAGTCAAGTACATATCCTAAGGGCTTTATCAACATGTGAGAGCAAGACAATAAAGAATACCAGTAAACATGTTAAGATAAAGAGTAACCAGATAGCATACTATCATGTCGAGAAAGAAAGTCCTCTATATATATGTCCAAGCATCCACTATAATATACATCACATGTACAATAATGGCCTCTAGGGCATACATATTCCTAACAATCTCCCACTTGCACTAAGGCCATGTGTTGTAGTATCTCATACACAACATCCCAAAAAGTCTCTCAAACTGTATTTGGGGGAGGGCTTTCATGAATGGATCCGCTACGTTGTCCTTCATGTCAATTCTCCTGACCTCGATCTCCCGGCAATCTACTATCTCCCGGCGTATATACCCACTTGTACATCCATATTGGCGTACATACATATTGTACACTCATACTTGCGTATATACCCACTTGTACATCCATATTGGCGCACATACATATTGTACACTCATACTTGCGTATATACCCACTTGTACATCCATATTGGCGCACATACATATTGTACACTCATACTTGCGTATATACCCACTTGTACATCCATATTGGCGCACATGCATATTGTACACTCATACTTGCGTATATACCCACTTGTACACCCATACTTGTGTGTAAATATATATCTTGTGCATCCATGCCTATGTACATACACATTGTACACACATAGATGATGCTGGATTTGATTTTGAAGAATTGGGGACCGCATGTTATATTTTAAAAACTGGATCCATTTAAAAGAGCGGTTTTCCCTTAATATGTCATACCACTGTTCTATGTTGCATGATATTCGGATATGCTTACATTTTTATCATATGTCGCATACATCATGCTTTATGATTTTACGCATTGAGATATGCTGTTTTCATGAGATTTCTGGATTTGAGAACCGTGGTGATTTCAAAAGAAAGCATGTACTGTTTAAAAAACCCGGTTTCCCTTGATATGATATTTCAGTGCGTCCGCCATGCGTTTTCTCGGTTCTGAGACGTGTGACGTGTGAAACCCGGTTCGAGGAGCTGGATGAGGCCGATTGCGGGTACATGGTGGACCCGGTATGGTACCCCAGGGCGAGAACGGATTGCTGTGCAGTAGACGGTGAGCCTGGCAGAGGGACTACTACCTACCGGTGATTGGTTGGACCTGGCGGTTATCCGGAGGATACCGAACGAAGTCGAGAGATGGATAGGGGCCGATACGGACTGACGGAGCCCGAGATATGAGGATTTACGTGTCGATGCTGGACACGAGTTTCATGATGTTTTCGAGTGTCGATGTTGGACACCCAGGATCAATGATTTTGATGTGTCGCGAGGGACACCCATTGATTTATATCCTCATACTTTCATGCATATGCTTTTATGATACATACATTGATTATATAGTTGGACGAGATCTACATGCATACATACATTGATTATATGGTTGGACGAGATCCACATGCATGCATACATTGATTATATGGTTGGATGATATCCGCATACACATAGGTGTTGATTACATTGTTAGCACACATACAGACACGGTCATCCTAGATATCATAGTATTAACTTTAGGATATAGTTAACCTAGGAGTCGTTGTTTATTCGATTTCTACTTGTAGATGTTTTTCTACTCATGAGTTGGCAACTCACCCCCGTTGTGCCACAGTTCTTGCAGGTTGACCGCATGGATCGGTAGCGGCATCGCTGGCACACAGTTGCTTTTGGGTGATTTGCTTGGTAGGTGGGACATTTGTATCGTACCCACTCTTGTATTTATATTTCTTATTGTATCTAGTCAATTCCATCAATCAAAATAGTATTTGTATAAGTAATGAGACTTAGTGAGACTTGGGGTTGTGAGACTTGAGCGATGGGTTGTATGTTCGCATTTTGGGTTGATATCTCGCTTTATTCTTTATCTTTTGTGGTAAACTTCGCCGTTGGGTGTCATATACTTATATTTATGCTATGCGTGGTTATGAATCCGCCGTTTGGTGAAAAGCTAGCTCCCGCTTGGAGATGCCTTTATTTTATCATTTATTGTGGTTTTGGATCAAAAAATACAAAGGAGGTGTTGCCCAAATTTTTAAAAGACGAAACATGTTTTCAAACTAGTAAATTTCACTTGCATTATTTATGTCCCTTTTTCCATGCATTTAAGAAAACTTGATTTCATTATACCTTTATTTCAAAACTTCACCTCTTTTATTTTCTTAAAAAGGTTTAGATTTCTAGGTTTCAGCTTACTTGAATTCCGTTATGCCTTTAGACGTTGCGTGATTCAAGTGCTGGTCACGAGCTAATATTTCGGGTCGTGACAAAGTTGGTATCAGAGCGCTAGGTTTAACCTTGGTTCGAGTTTAGGTTTGACTATGCGAAGTCTGGAGTGTAAATTATTTCGGAACCTAGGCTTGACCTTACGGAACTTAGACTTGAACAGGGGGTATTAGACCCGAACTTTCGTTTCATAGGCTGACCCTGATTGATGGAGTAGGTAGCTTGAGTAGAGTGACGCACCGTACGTATGTTCCGCGGAATATTTACGATACTATACTCCACTTAAGAAACCTTAGGATGTATATATTTTGAGATCTATGATTCTCTTCGTACCCATGATTATACATCCATTTGAGATCCTCGATTCTATTTGTTTCCATGATCATACTATCATTGATGTTGTTCCTTCTTATGATCATCTATCCATTCTGGATCTGTCATTTCCTTTCATGCCTTTGATCTGTTTTCATCGATACTCAATTGAGGTTCCTGTCACCATGGTTTGTGCGCAGATTGAGCTGCTGCTAATGTTGCGGTCAGGGCGAGCTCGTCATGGATGAGGGCTGACCATTGTGTTTTCTGGTGATACAGGAATGTCTCGAGTTAGCGTTTGTGTAGTGACCTCTTATCTGAGGCGTGTGTTTGGCGTTGCACCGGATGATCGGGCCATCGATAGAGGCTTCCTGTTGTTCATATCATAATATTGAATTATTATATTCCCCATTCTTATATATTTTACAAATAAACAGGTGCTTTTGACGTATGTCTGCTACATATTACAGGTTACAGGTTCTTCGAGCGAAAACAGTGAAAAAGACAAAAGACGACACAAAAAAGGACTTTAACCAACAAATAGAAGGATCTTAATCAAGCCTACACAAAAGATCAGTACAAGGCAACGCAAGGTCCAAGATTACAAAGCAAACGGTTAAAAGTCCACTGCAATTGTTCACTGGAGATCTGGAAGAAATAGAGAAGCCAAATTGAATAAAGATCCAAAGAAATAAAAAGCCCAAGAATCCCAGAATCAGTTCCAAAATTTCCAGACATAAAATTTTACCAAAGCTTGGAAGTCTACTTTGACTAGGTCTTCCTAAGGATATTTTAGTAAATGTAGACATGCGAATCAATTGTAACCTAGGGTTTCTATCTCCTATAAATAGAAGCCCAAATCATTGTATTCTTTTCATGCCTTCCTTCATTAATAAAATTTCAGCATTCTTTTGGAGAGCATCATTTTTGTAAGTTCTTTATTTTCAGCCCTAGATTAATTTTCTATTCTTGCACTAGATAAATTTAATTCCTTGCCCTAGTTAATCTTTTATTCTCTGCCCTAGATAAATGTATTTTAATTCCCTAATAAGCGAGTAATCTCCTCGCTTGTTAGGGTTAGATCTGGGGAAGGTTTGAGAGACGAAGATCTCTCATCCCCTTTCTTGCCCGTCATATATTTTCATAGGACTTCATGCATACATGCACATACCGCTCTCTACGGCACCCTATCCATCGAGGTAGCGGTGATACCGTAGTATAAAGTCCCGGTTGTGATGGTTTTCCATGGAGGTTAGGGTAAGGATTTCTAAAGGAAGGACAAGAACCTAGAGGGAGAAACATCTTTCCAAATGGTTCTAATCCCTTTTATTAATAATTACCATAACACCTAATTAGATCTTCATATGAGTATAGAAAGCGGTGAGATTTATAGACTTTCCAAACTTAACATAGACCTAACCCTAGCAAGACTTAGATATAGATTAATTCAGTTTTTAGATTTAATAATCAATCCGGCTCCCATCGGAATTAACTCGTTAGAGCGATTAGGAAATTCACAACATCCCTGTGGACCGACCCGTATTCACCGGCTAGCTACAAAGCGACGCCGTTCTTGATTGCGGTAATTATATTTTTGATCGATAAAATCTCTTTAATCAAATGGCGTCATTGCCGGGGATGGCGTAGTAATTTCCTTTTTGCAATTTCGGGTTAATCAAAATTCAAAAAATCATAAAAATCTGAAAAATCACAAAAAATATAAAAATTTATCATTTTGTTATTTTGTGAAGGGTATCTTTGTTTGAATTTTGCAGGATCTACAATCAAGTTCGGATCTGGAAATCCCCAGAGATCAAAACAGAAAATATCAAATCTAAACAAACAGAAGATCATAACAACTGAGGAACAGAAGAAATTTGGAGGACCGAGTCTACAAGGCAACCGCGGTGATCTGGTGCAAAAAAAACCGCCGGCGACCCCATTCCGGCCGAGGAACCGCCGCGCGACCTACCTGCGACCGCGGAACCGCCGCGCGACCTGCCTGCGACCGCGAAACCGCCGCATTTTGGTCGGGAAAAAAAAGGGCAGAAGCGCGGTGAAAAAAACTGTAAGTCTTCTGATCTTCTCCTCTGCAAATCTCTGATATCTTTTCTGAAAAATCTCCTGCATGATTTCTTTGCGCTTAAAAATCTTCCCCCTTCCAAATAAAAAATCTTGTGCAGGATTCTTTGCGCGCGTTTAAAATAAAAATTGATTGCAAGAAATCTTTTCTGGTTTGCATATCTTTTCTCAAATTGCAATAACAACAAAAAATCTTTGATTACAAGTGATTTACTGTTTTGCATATCTTTAATCGGACTTTAAGAGGCTTGAGATCAATTCAAATTGGGTGGGGATTTCATCTCCCTTCCCAGGACCCCAGAAATCACATAAGGCATTTGCATTGACCATTCTTAATTAAAAAATACTAGACTCAGCCCTAAGGACTTCGAGCTCAATAGGACAGAGGACTAGTTATAGGCATCGACCGTTTACCCTAACCTGACTTTGCGGTGTCTAGGCAAGTGTGTCTAAGGCAAGTGGTTACTTAATTAGAACCGCTACTTGTAGCGGGGAGCCTCCCATTTACCTGGCACTTACCTGGCCGCAATTGGCGGTGAAGAGGCGGTTTGAGATCCTATTTCTAGCCTTTCGGAACAGTTAGGAGATGTCTAGCTGACCTAGGTGACCCTAGATCTAGGCCTGATTGTGCATTTCTGGTTGATTGCATTTGTTTCTAAGCTCTTTATCGAAAATTTTTGCAAAACAAATTTTAAAAAAATAATAAGAGGAAATTTTTTTTATAAAAAGACTTGCAACTTTTGTCGCTAAGAAATCCTTGCACCACCTACCTTCTTTCTCGTGGGTACCCCACATCATAAATCTCTTGCCGAACTTTGGTATCCCGAACCTAATTTTGCCTCGTACGTCAATTGTTTCAGTTGATCTAAGGAAGATCCCTCCGTGCCCAAAATATCTTTGAAATATCAAATAGAAGCGTCTAGGAGAAACAGTTTTACTTTACAACCCACTTTGTGTCAACCAAGTCAACCTTTACCACCTTCATATGTTGATACCACTTTTTCGAGTCCAGCTGTAACTCCTAAACCGATGTCCATTGCTGAGCATATTGCTCAATCTCGTAGCCGATCTTTCACCCATCTCCACACATCTAGTTCTAGGGATCAACAAGTCCATTCACCTTTTTATCCACATGTTGACCCTACTCCTGTCCAACCATCCAATTCCTACCAGTCCTACCCGACTTTCCCACCTTCACTAGATCCTGTTTCTACACAACCTTTTGGGAGTTTCACGTATCCAAACAATTTCGAATCTTTTACCGAAACCCCTTCACCGCCCATGTCTAGTTCGGAACAGTCGTTGCAAGCTTATATTTTAGCAATAAACAAAATGGTTAGGAATGTGGAAGCGTCTGAGGCCGCCCTTATGCAACCTAGTGAACCGGTAGCTAGTTTCCAACTAGCTCCAAATTTTCCAATGTATGAGGAGGCGGTTGGACAGAGTGAGAATTTGAGAGGATTTCTAAATCAAACCTACCCATACCCAATTCCAGCCCACAACTCCGATTTTCCATCGATTGTCCAAAATAGTTCACCAGTTGAAAATAAAAACGAGTTGTGTGAATTTGTAGTTCTTGAATTGCCAGATTGTGAAGAACCCCTTTCGAGTGAAACCACACTTAATCCTTTCGATCTTTACACCTCCACTCTAGAACCTAAATCGATAAATATCCATGCTTTTGATGAGGTGTCAGAAAAAATTGATTTTCACTTGATTGAGGATATAGACGCCGGGAATATTTCGGATGATGAACCCGTCGATTTAATTGAAATTTTATGTCCAATTCATCATCCCGAGTCATTAAATGTTTCTCCCGAACTTCATATGCGTCTTGATGATATTGGCATAGATAAGCAAATTTTTGAGGAAAATATTGAGGAGAATTATGAGGATGGTACTGAGGATAATATTGAGGTTGAACCATTTTCGTTTGATGTGTCGAATTTTCCAATACATCCTCCTGAATCCTTAACTGATACCCTTCCTCACTCACTTCCTTCCTATCATTCCGACTGTGCAAGAAACCGTTACACTTTCATCTCCAATACCTAGTTCGACGTACCCATGTTTGCTCACGACTCTTGAGGGATTTAATCTCATTTTTTCGCGGGTTGATAGATTAGCACAATCGTTTTATCCACATCGGTCATTACAAATTGTGCTAATTTATACGCTCCATCCCCACCCTCAAATTCGTATTCCCACTTTCTTTGGTTCTTCTAATCTTCCTTTAATGATATCGAGTGTTGATGAATCACAATCCGACATTTTGAGTTCGATAATTTTCAATTGGACCTTCGAGGAAAGTTTCGAAGATATTTTCGCCGACGAACTCACATTCTTAAATGATACGGATTTTGTGATTAATCAACCTCCACTCGAAGAAGTAGAACCCCTACCATCTCTTCTTCCCCTCGGTCACTCTCCTCCACCGAGACCGTATACTGCTTCCATCTCGACACGGTTTCGTGTGCTTCTCATCTCATTTCTCTACACCCCATTCTTTCACCAACTTTACCATTATCACGATAGAATTTTTAAATGGTTGTTGCTAACATTTGGCTTGTGTAAGGCCTTGCTTAAGTTTGGGGGGGACCTTGTTGTAAATATGTATACATATTTTTTGTTTTCTTTTTCTATAACAAAAAAAAATTTCAAAACATTAAAAAATATATATATATATAATTTATAAATAAATAAACAGGGAAGTGCCGGTAATTTTGACCCTCTTAGTGTAGCATGACAGTGAGGACACTGTCAAGTTTAAGTTTCGGGGTATGCTCGGTACGTCTTCTTCCTTCGCATTCATTTGTATATTTTTGCATTTGCATATTTATTTGAAAACCCATAAAAATTGAAAATTTTCAAAAATTATAAAAATTAATGTATTCAATTTTGGCCTAATTAACTTGAGTTTGACAAAATGTTAACTAGCTAGGAACAACTAGATCTTAAACTTAGTAAATTAAAAACCCTAAAAATAACCTTCCTTAAAGTTTAATGGTAGAAAGTCTATGTCTTTGTAGTTTATTTAGAAATAGGCAAATTTTGGGTTCACGTCTTGGGCTAAGTCAAGGCAAAGGAAAAGTTTTGATATTTTTATTAGAGTATGAGTTTGAAAAATAATTCCTAGCTTAAGTCTAGATTCTGAAAATGTATACCCTACAATTTGCATAATCACGCACCTTGAAACTTGGAATAGTAGAAGAGACCTTGAAATGTTCTTGTCTAAAGTCCTTAGTACGAAGAAAATGAAAAAAAATACAAGTGTGAATAAAGAAAAAAAATGAACACTGGTTTTTGTGATTACTTAAGGCTAAAAAAATAGAAAAATATTTAGCAAGGGTGCTTCATCACCTAGTGCCTTAGACCAACTGGTTTGGGTGTCACTGCTAAAACCTTGGGTGTTGCAAGACTAGGAAGTATGCTTTAATGTGCAAACACATCTTGTAATCGGTCGTTGGTACCTCAAGAAGTATTAACGGTGGCATGAAGGATGTGTAAGCAAAATTCAATTAAAAATTCACCTACTAATAAGTACTTTGGACAACGGACAAGGGTATGATTGCTTGATTTGAATTTCCAAGTATAGGGGTGATTTATACACAAACGTGGGGATATGTGATTAGAGTTCAGATGAAAGAAAGGAGTGAAGAATAGAACTTGTATCTTTAATAGAGTTGATAAAAATTCCTAAGTGGAGATGGAACCCTAGAAGGAAAACTTAAGAGATGCCGAAAGCTAAGTAAGTCTATATAACATATATAATCTTAAGTTAGATGATGAGGAAGTGTGAAGAATATGGGTGGATAATTTACGGGTCGAAGATAATAGAATTCCTTGTTAGAAAACCTAATTGGAAAACAAAAGTCGAAAAAGCCAAATTGATAGGATTTTGTGGGTAATATCCGCTGAAAACCCTCAGGAGACAACACTCCTCCTACTAGGGACACCTAGAGGTTTAACGGCTTGTTGCACGAGCTCAGTACAATCGCGTTTCCCTGCAAAAGTGCGGTTAGGCTTTTTTGTAGAGAATAAAAATAAGTTTGCTCGAGGATGAGCAAAAGATAAGTTTGGGGGTATTTGTTCATATCATAATATTGCATTATTATATTCCCCATTCTTATATATTTTATAAATAAACAGGTGCTTTTGACGTATGTCTGCTACATATTACAGGTTACAGGTTCTTGGAGCGAAAACAGTGAAAAAGACAAAAGACGACACAAAAAAGGGACTTTGACCAACAAATAGAAGGATCTTAATCAAGCCTACACAAAAGATCAGTACAAGGCAACGCAAGGTCCAAGATTACAAAGCAAACGGTTAAAAGTCCACTGCAATTGTTCACTGGAGATCTGGAAGAAATAGAGAAGCCAAATTGAATAAAGATCCAAAGAAATAAAAAGCCCAAGAAGCCCAGAATCAGTTCCAAAATTTCCAGACATAAAATTTTACCAAAGCTTGGAAGTCTACTTTGACTAGGTCTTCCTAAGGATATTTTGGTAAATGTAGACATGCGAATCAATTATAACCTAGGGTTTCTATCTCCTATAAATAGAAGCCCAAATCATTGTATTCTTTTCATGCCTCCCTTCATTAATAAAATTTCAGTATTCTTTTGGAGAGCATCATTTTTTTAAGTTCTTTATTTTCAGCCCTAGGTTAATTTTCTATTCTTGCCCTAGATAAATTTAATTCCTTGCCCTAGTTAATCTTTTATTCTCTGCCCTAGATAAATGTATTTTAATTCCCTAATGAGCGAGTACTCTCCTCGCTTGTTAGGGTTAGATCTGGAGAAGGTTTGAGAGACGAAGATCCCTCATCCCTTTTCTTGCCCGTCATATATTTTCATAGGACTTCATGCATACATGCACATACCGCTCCCTACGGCACCCTATCCATCGAGGTAGCGGTGATACCGTAGTATAAAGGCCCGGTTGTGATGGTTTTCCATGGAGGTTAGGGTAAGGATTTCTAAAGGAAGGATAAGAACCTAGAGGAAGAAACATCTTTCCAAATGGTTCTAATCCCTTTTATTAATAATTACCATAACACCTAATTAGATCTTCATATGGGTATAGAAAGCGGTGAGATTTATAGACTTTCCAAACTTAACCTAGACCTAACCCTAGAAGGACTTAGATATAGATTAATTCAGTTTTTAGATTTAATAATCAATCCGGCTCCCATCGGAATTAACTCGTTAGAGCGATTAGCAAATTCACAACATCCCTGTGGACCGACCCGTATTCACCGGCTAGCTACAAAGCGACGCCGTTCTTGATTGCGGTAATTATTTTTTTGATCGATAAAATCTCTTTAATAACCTGTTGCTAGAGGACTGTTGATGTACAGCCTACCTTAGAGATTGTGAGGTCGCCTACCGTGCAGACAGATGACCCAGTTGTTGCTGAGATTGATAGGATGTCACTTCCAGAGCTTACGAGCGGAGATCGCTGGAGCTTCCGGGTAGAGATGCGACAGATGATAGCTAATCTATCCCGAGTTGAGAGACGAAGGTGGTTCGTCAGATTGATGCGCTGACGCAGACCCAATTGAGTTGAAGATTCCCAGTGTGGAGAGAGTCTTACTCAGATCTAGAGAAGACCGATCCAGAGATGACCGTTGACGTATCGTTTTTCCTGGAGTATTGAAGCATTGTTTAGCATGCGGACGAAGGGTATTCACATGTTGTATAGGAGAAGTTAAAAGGTTCGAACGAATGTCAGGAACCCATTTTTCCCAGTTTAAGTATTCGGAAGAACATGCAGGTAATTCTGTAGACCCTCTATAAGAATGAAATCCTAACTCGACATGATGACCATGGAACCGCTTTTGAACCTTAGGGTTTGCGGCAGTTTAGCGGTGCCATCAGTGAGGCTTGGGTTTGCCCTTCTACGGTTGGTCCGTAGGTACTATGGTATGTACCAGATATTATTAGACTGTGCTCAGGTGGTGAGTTTTCGGGAAATTATGGGACTTTGATGGCTCGGTCAAAAAGCTTGACATCGTCCGGATATCATGTGATAAGAGATCAATAAGCTGACCAGCTTCGGATAGAGGACCACACCCAGATGCGTTGTGAGTTGATCGAGAACGGACGAGTATTGAGTATTCCTCCGATGGTTGGG
This sequence comes from Agapanthus africanus, assembly GCA_030015575.1. Classification (NCBI taxonomy): domain Eukaryota; kingdom Viridiplantae; phylum Streptophyta; class Magnoliopsida; order Asparagales; family Amaryllidaceae; genus Agapanthus; species Agapanthus africanus. Next base: position 559,120,919 of record JASDDO010000022.1, on the reverse strand, counting down.
ACGAGTTCCTGAGGACGTTGTTGAGGTAAAAATTTACACCCCCGTTGACCGAGTCAAAGTCAAGGTCAACCCCAAGCCAGGTGGGCCCAAGCCCAGGTCAAGCGGGCCCAAGCCCAAGTCGAGCCCGCGGCCAGCCTCCTCCATGCTAAAATATAGATCATGTAATAAATAATTTTTATGTAATTTTTTATACATGAATGTATGCAAAATGGGCATAAAGCCAATATTTTTTAAGCCCATGGCTTATGTGCAAAAAATGAAATGGCACATGAGCCATGGGATGGCTAAAATGCCATTTTTGTGAAGCCCAAGGGGCTATATGCAAATATGTAAGCCTATAAAAGGCAACATGATGAATAAAAAAAGATATACCTTTCATTCTCTCCACAAAAAATTAGATCTGAGATCTTTTCTCCTTCCTCAAGGTTCCAAAACCTTCTCCTTTCTCTTGAATTAAATCAAGAGTTTTACTCTTCCTCTTCAAAAACAAAATAGTTTTTCACCACGAAACCCACAAAGGGGAACTTGGATCTGTCATCAGATCTCAAAAAGGAGAGATTTTGAGATTTCACATCTCTTGATCTTCAAGATCCAGCAAGCAACAGGAGGAAGAAGAAGAACCACTTCCATTAAACCCAAAACACATTCAGGAGCCCGACTCCTCTCTGATTTCTCTTTTGAGAAATCTTTTTTCAGGCTAAAAGCCTCTTGTCCTCTCCGGCGCGCAGCGCAAGTGCGCAAAGCGCCCGCGTGCCGACACGTGGCGCGCGCGCTTGCGCACCTGCGCGCTTACGCAAGTGAGCAAAGCGCCCGCGTGCCGACACGTGGCGCGCGCGCGCTTGCGCTCCAACGCGCATTGTGCAAAGCGCCCACGTGCCGACACGTGGCGCGCGCGCTTGCGCACCTGCGCGCAACGCGCATTGCGCAAAGCGCCCACGTGCCGACACGTGGCGCGCGCGCTTGCGCACCTGCGCGGAGCGCTCTTGCGCAAAGCGCCCACGTGCCCACACATGGCGCGCACTCGCGCGCGCACCTGCGCACAGCGCTCATGCGCAAAGCGCCCACGTGCCGACACGTGGCGCGCTTGCGCCTGAGCGCACAGCACCTAAGCGCACAGCGTCCAAGGTGCTGCCCCACGCATCCCTTGGATGCCTTTTCCCCCTCTTTTTATGTACATACATATACATATGCATATGTATACAAATTCACACATATACATACTCCGCCACATTCTCCCCCTCCAAAAACATTTCGGGCCGGGACGCTGCCCCGAACCCCGTAAGGGGGCTGCTAGCCCCCTTGACCCCCAGCCCGCTATCCGGGTAGCGGGACCCCCGTAAAAACTCTGTGTGGCTCCCGATATATCCAAAACCCCCCTTTCAAAACAAAACACACGTACACTGCATATTGAGTTCGCATGACCAGTTTAACCCGTTAATCGGAGGTTCCCTCGCCCCAAAGGCGAGGGGTAATTAACGGCAGCTTAGTCCGCGGCTGCCGGAGATTCAGATCCCCACAATCATTAAACCCCGGCCTACCCTAGGCAGGGGGAATCTGTAGTACGCCTGAAAAGCGTGCGCGTATTCCCATCTCAATGGGGTGACGAAAAACACCCTACAGATTCTGGAACGCCCGGTGGGACCAATCTCTCCTCCCATATTTCGGGTTAAGCGTTCATGCGAACTCAATCAATATACATACCTGTATTTATACTAAAATAATGCTTTTTCATGCAGATTTTCAAGCAATCACCTTCCGACGATGTCTTCGATGATGAACTCAGCTCCTGTCTCCTACACGATGAGGATAGACTCTAGGACGGTCCTCCCGGCCAGTCTCGAGAGACAATGGGAGGAGCCGCTGCTACCATTCGGCTCTATTATGTTCATACCAGTTGGCACCATCCCAGCTCCTCGAGCTCCGGTAACAGACAAACCGGTCTCTAAAGGCAAGAGGCCGAATGTGGTGGTCTCGAAGGCGCCCCAACTCAAACATAAGTCGGTGTTTGAACGACTCTCCATGGCCCCAGCTGGGGGCAAGGCCATCAGTACTAACAAAGCAACAGGGCGTATCGCGCAAGCTCCGGCGGCGCCTCTGACAACTGCTCGATTGGGTGTCTTCTCAAGTCTCCCCATCACTCAGCCCATGGCGGCTTCCTAAAGAGCAGAAGCCTGCCAAGCACTTAAGGCAGAGAAGCTGAGGCAGAAGCGGCTCAGATATAGAGCCAACAAAAGGGCTAGGGCTCTGGCCATGTTAAAATTTATGAATTTCCAAAGCCCGCACCGCTCCGCGAAACCAGCTGCCAGTGATGAAAGAATGGCTGAATGTGTTATCCACACTATCTACATGGCCGGACATGAGGAAACGAACCATCCTCTTCTTCACAGCCATGGTGATGATACGATTGACGCTACCCAGCTTCGGCTCGATCTAAATGATGAAGAGCCCGCTCAGGCTTATAAGCCAGAGGAGCCCGTGGTTCCTACGGAATGGAGCTCAGGCAATAAAGATTACCCGGTTGTCATAGCCGGAACTACAGAACAAGCAATATTCCAATGGCTTCAAAGGCAATTTCAGGACAGGGATGAGAAGATGGCCGAGGTCTATTCCAAAGTCGACGAGCTGGCAAACGTCGTAGCAGATCTCGCGACCCAAGTCGCCCGATTCCAATTACAGCAGAATCAAATTTTGGCTCATGAGCTAGGGATTGGTACCCGGGAGCAGCCAACTGATATCCCTTTCAACCTAAAAGCGGAGCACCTTCACGAAAAACGGCCGCAATCAGCCTCCAGTCCCTCCGATACATACGCCGGGGGGGAATCGCCTCTGAAAAACAAGCTGGAAAAGGTCTATTCCTTCAAGAGGGAAAAGGTCCACAAGATATTCAGGGACGCCCTAAGAAACGGTCTACAACTGCCAGAATCAAACAGACCGCAAGAAGAGAATATGACCGATGACCCAAAATATTGCCCCTATCACAGGGTGATAGGTCATTCCATTGAGGACTGCTTCGTCTTCAAAGATTGGGTCGAAAGGCAATACAAGACTGGAGAGATAGAACTGTCTAAAGGCATGTTAGCAAACAGTCAAGCTACGACCGCCGATTTCATGCAAATGGAGACCGAAGCCTTTCGGGAACCTAACCCTCCCAGACATGTGCAGGGCGAACCAAAGATTGATCGGCCTCAGGGACCGGCGTCAGTGAGGGCACCTACTCTGATGGAGAGAAAGAAGAAGGTGTACTCCTTTAGGAGGGATGAGGTCCGCGATATATTCGAGGAAGCCCTGAACAATGGCCTGCAACTGCCTATCCCGAAGAGGCCACATGAAATGAATATGACTGGCAGTCCCATATACTGCCCATACCATAGAGTGCTGAGCCATACCATTGAAGACTGCTGTGTTTTCAAAGATTGGGCAGAGGACCAATATAAGCTTGGAAAAACCTCACAATCCTCGGATGTATCGGCAAGCCACAGAGCTAGGTCATCAACACAGCTCCGCCAAGATCAATGTTCAAGGAGCTGGGATAAGCAAAGAGGACCACCACGTCGTTAAACTGGGAAACAATCGACCACCACGTCATTAAACTGGGAACAGTCGACCTCTAAGTCGTTAAACTGGGAATGTAAAAAATATATATATACATGTGTAAATATAAAAAAAAGTGTAAATAAAAGAAAAAATGAAAAGCCGAAATGATTGGGCAACTCGCAATAAAAATCAGCGAGTAAAAATAAAGATGAAAATAAAGCCGAAATGATTGGGCAACCGCGAATAAATAGCCGAAATGATAGGGCAATCATGATTTTCGCGATGATAAAAGCTGAAATGATAGAGCAATCGCGGTAAAACAAAAACAAAAAAAAAAACAAAAAAAACAAGGGCGGATGATGAGTTGCTCCTGGCATTATTCCAGTGCAGCAATGCAGACGCCAAACAAAAATCCAGTTTCCCAAAATTCTTCCATCCCTACGGTTAGTCCCCAAATTGACTACCGTATACAATCCACGGGCTCAAATAATTTTCATCACCCTCATGCCCCACCGTAATCACCAGTTACGCGGCTGGTCTCCGCCTTTGGAATTATGCTCCATTGAGAAGACCCACTCATGTGTCCTCACGATACATGAGGAGAACAAACCTTTGTGGGATCCTTACGACTCATAAAGGAAAAACACACTTAGGAGTCCCCACGACTCCTAAAGAAAAAATACACCTGCGAGATCCTTACGACTTGCAGGGAGAAAATGCTTTTATGGGACCCTCACGGCCCATAAAATTGAAAAGTCTTAGGTGGTAGGGATCTAAACCTGTCTCCTAAGCCATCGCTCCCCAACCCCCAAGTGGCGAATGATGAGTCGCTCCTGGTATCATATTCCAGTGCAGCGATGTAGACGCCAACCAAATTCCAAATCCCATACCCCAACGGCGAATGATGAGTCGCTCCTGGTACCACATTCCAGTGCAGCGATGCAGACGCCAACAAAGTCCTGAAATTTTTCCGGCCCTACGGTCTGGATCATACATCCTGCAAAACCGTATACAATCCACGGGCGTAAAACAATCCCGATCTCTCAAAAAAAAAAAAGAACGGTATGTCCACAAGCAAAATGGGCACGGATGAAAACCCGAAAGGGCTCCGTGAGTAAAAACAGCAGGACTGCCGGCGAGTTTGTGAAAACCCGAAAGGGGGCAAACTCGTAAAAAAAAAGGAATGAAATGCACTCGCAAAGTCCTCTCGACTTTGTGAGGAGAAAATTCCCGCATGAGATCCCTACGACTCACAAAGGAGCAACACACTTAGAAGTCCCCACGACTCCTAAGGAGAAAATACACCTACGGGGTCCTTACGACCCGTAGGGAGAAAATGCTTTGTGAGACCCTTACGGCTCACAAAATGGAAAAGCCTTAGGTGACAGGGATCTAAACCTGTCTCCTAAGCCACCAATTCCCAAATCCTCTCGGGGCACATGATGAGTTGCTCCTGGCATTATTCCAGTGCAGCAATGCAGATGCCAAACAAAAAAAAACCAATTCCTAAATCCTCTCATGACAGACGATGATTCGTTCCTGGTACCATATTCCAGTATAGCGATGCTGATGTCAACTCAAGTCAGACAAATCAAACCAACCAATTCCAACATCGACCTTTGCGTCAAACAGCGACACTCCGTGCCGGGGGCACGTCTACCAAATCGCTTCGTAACAGAGCGTCGACCGTCTATGTCGCAAAAAGGGCAGTGCAGGCTCCCGCAAATTGGGAACCTAAATCGCTTCGTAACAGAACGTCGACCGTCTATGTCGCAAAAGGGAAGTGCAGGCTTCCGCAAATTGGGAACCCAAATCGCTCCGGATCAGAGCGTCGACCGTCTATGTCGCAAAAAGGGCAGTGCAGGCTCCCGCAAATTGGGAACCTAAATCGCTTCGTAACAGAGCGTCGACCGTCTATGTCGCAAAAAGGGCAGTGCAGGCTCCCGCAAATTGGGAACCTAAATCGCTTCGTAACAGAGCATCGACCGTCTATGTCGCAAAAAGGGCAGTGCAGGCTTCCGCAAATTGGGAACCCAAATCGCTCCGGATCAGAGAGTCGACCGTCTATGTCGCAAAAAGGGCAGTGCAGGCTCCCGCAAATTGGGAACCTAAATCGCTTCGTAACAGAGCGTCGACCGTCTATGTCGCAAAAAGGGCAGTGCAGGCTTCCGCAAATTGGGAACCCAAATCGCTCCGGATCAGAGCGTCGACCGTCTATGTCGCAAAAAGGGCAGTGCAGGCTTCCGCAAATTGGGAACCCAAATCGCTCCAGATCAGAGCGTCGACCGTCTATGTCGCAAAAAGGGCAGTGCAGGCTCCCGCAAATTGGGAACCTAAATCGCTTCGTAACAGAGCGTCGACCGTCTATGTCGCAAAAAGGGCAGTGCAGGCTTCCGCAAATTGGGAACCCAAATCGCTCCGGATCAGAGTGTCGACCGTCTATGTCGCAAAAAGGGCAGTGCAGGCTCCCACAAATTGAGAACCTAAATCGCTTCGTAACAGAGCGTCGACCGTCTATGTCGCAAAAAGGGCAGTGCAGGCTCCCGCAAATTGGGAACCTAAATCGCTTCGTAACAGAGCGTCGACCGTCTATGTCGCAAAAAGGGCAGTGCAGGCTTCCGCAAATTGGGAACCCAAATCGCTCCGGATCAGAGCGTCGACCGTCTATGTCGCAAAAAGGGCAGTGCAGGCTCCCGCAAATTGGGAACCTAAATCGCTTCGTAACAGAGCGTCGACCGTCTATGTCGCAAAAAGGGCGGTGCAGGCTTCTGCAAATTGGGAACCCAAATCGCTCCGGATCAGAGCGTCGACCGTCTATGTCGCAAAAAGGGCAGTGCAGGCTTCCGCAAATTGGGAACCCAAATCGCTCCGGATCAGAGCGTCGACCGTCTATGTCGCAAAAAAGGCAGTGCAGGCTCCCGCAAATTGGGAACCTAAATCGCTTCGTAACAGAGCGTCGACCGTCTATGTCGCAAAAAGGGCAGTGCAGGCTCCCGCAAATTGGGAACCTAAATCGCTTCGTAACAGAGCGTCGACCGTCTATGTCGCAAAAAGGGCCGTGCAGGCTTCCGCAAATTGGGAACCCAAATCGCTCCGGATCAGAGCGTCGACCTTCTATGTCGCAAAAAGGGCAGTGCAGGCTCCCGCAAATTGGGAACCTAAATCGCTTCGTAACAGAGCGTCGACCGTCTATGTCGCAAAAAGGGCAGTGCAGGCTTCCGCAAATTGGGAACCCAAATCGCTCCGGATCAGAGCGTCGACCGTCTATGTCGCAAAAAGGGCAGTGCAGGCTTTCGCAGATTGGGAACCCAAATCGCTCCGGATCAGAGCGTCGACCGTCTATGTCGCAAAAAGGGCAGTGCAGGATCCCGCAAATTGGGAACCTAAATCGCTTCGTAACAGAGCGTCGACCGTCTATGTCGCAAAAAGGGCAGTGTAGGCTTCCGCAAATTGGGAACTTAAATCGCTCCGGATCAGAGAGTCGACCGTCTATGTCGCAAAAAGGGCAGTGCAGGCTCCCGCAAATTGGGAACCTAAATCGCTTCGTAACAGAGCGTCGACCGTCTATGTCGCAAAAAGGGCAGTGCAGGCTTCCGCAAATTGGGAACCCAAATCGCTCCGGATCAGAGCGTCGACCGTCTATGTCGCAAAAAGGGCAGTGCAGGCTTCCGCAAATTGGGAACCCAAATCGCTCCAGATCAGAGCGTCGACCGTCTATGTCGCAAAAAGGGCAGTGCAGGCTCCCGCAAATTGGGAACCTAAATCGCTTCGTAACAGAGCGTCGACCGTCTATGTCGCAAAAAGGGCAGTGCAGGCTTCCGCAAATTGGGAACCCAAATCGCTCCGGATCAGAGCGTCGACCGTCTATGTCGCAAAAAGGGCTGTGCAGGCTCCCGCAAATTGGGAACCCAAATCGCTCCGGATCAGAGCGTCTATGTCGCAAAAAATGTAGTGCAGGCTCCCGCAAATTAGGAACCTAAATCGCTTCGTAACAGAGCGTCGACCGTCTATGTCGCAAAAAGGGCAGTGCAAGCTCCCGCAAATTGGGAACCCAAATCGCTTCGTAACAGAGCGTCGACCGTCCATGTCGTAAAAAGGGCAGTGCATCCCAAAAAGTGGGAACCAAAGCAAGTCGCCTCCACGTGAAAGATGATCCATCAATTTCATGCACACGACCCACATATGCTGTGTGCATTTATTGATGGGGGGCAATTTGTTGAGGTAAAAATTTACACCCCCATTGACCGAGTCAAAGTCAAGGTCAACCCCAAGCCAGGTGGGCCCAAGCCCAGGTCAAGCGGGCCCATGCCCAAGTCGAGCCCGCGGCCAGCCTCCTCCATGCTAAAATATAGATCATGTAATAAATAATTTTTATGTAATTTTTTATACATGAATGTATGCAAAATGGGCATAAAGCCAATATTTTGTAAGCCCATGGCTTATGTGCAAAAAATGAAATGGCACATGAGCCATGGGATGGCTAAAATGCCATTTTTGTGAAGCCCAAGGGGCTATATGCAAATATGTAAGCCTATAAAAGGCAACATGATGAATAAAAAAAGATATACCTTTCATTCTCTCCACAAAAAATTAGATCTGAGATCTTTTCTCCTTCCTCAAGGTTCCAAAACCTTCTCCTTTCTCTTGAATTAAATCAAAAGTTTTACTCTTCCTCTTCAAAAACAAAATAGTTTTTCACCACGAAACCCACAAAGGGGAACTTGGATCTGTCATCAGATCTCAAAAAGGAGAGATTTTGAGATTTCACATCTTTTGATCTTCAAGATCCAGCAAGCAACAGGAGGAAGAAGAAGAACCACTTCCATTAAACCCAAAACACATTTAGGAGCCCGACTCCTCTCTGATTTCTCTTTTGAGAAATCTTTTTTCAGGCTAAAAGCCTCTTGTCCTCTCCGGCGCGCAGCGCAAGTGCGCAAAGCGCCCGCGTGCCGACACGTGGCGCGCGCGCTTGCGCACCTGCGCGCTTGCGCAAGTGCGCAAAGCGCCCGCGTGCCGACAAGTAGCGCGCGCGCGCTTGCGCGCCAATGCGCATTGTGCAAAGCCCCCGTGCCGACACGTAGCGCGCGCGCGCTTACGCACCTGCGCGCAACGCGCATTGCGCAAAGCGCCCGCGTGCCGACACATGGCGCGCGCATGCTTGCGCACCTGCGCGCACCGCGCATTGCGCAAAGCGCCCGCGTGCCGACACATGGCGCGCGCATGCTTGCGCACCTGCGCGCACCGCGCATTGCGCAAAGCGCCCGCGTGCCGACACGTGGCGCGTGCGCGCACTTGCGCACCTGCGCGCGCGCTTGCGCACCTGCGCGCAGCGCTCATGCGCAAAGCGCCCACGTGCCGACACGTGGCGCGCTTGCGCCTGAGCGCACAGCACCTAAGCGCACAGCGCCCAAGGTGCTGCCCCACGCATCCCTTGGATGCCTTTTCCCCCTCTTTTTATGTACATACATATACATATGCATATGTATACAAATTCACACATATACATACTCCGCCACATTCTCCCCCTCCAAAAAAATTTCCCCCAGCCCGCTATCCGGGTAGCGGGACCCCCGTAAAAACTCTGCGTGGCTCCCGATATATCCAAAACCCCCCTTTCAAAACAAAACACACGTACACTGCACATTGAGTTCGCATGACTAGTTTAACCCGTTAATCGGAGGTTCCCTCGCCCCAAAGGCGAGGGGTAATTAACGGCAGCTTAGTCCGCGGCTGCCGGAGATTCGGATCCCCACAATCATTAAACCCCGGCCTACCCTAGACAAGGGGAATCTGTAGTACGCCTGACAAGCGTGCGCGTATTCCCATCTCAATGGGGTGACGAAAAACACCCTACAGACGTGTTCGGCCAGATATCTTCTACAGAGTGATGAAGATATCGAGTTCGTGACTTCGAGTCCGTGTGAGAGACTTCGAATCGACCGTAGCCGAGAACAGTTGCAGTGCACAGATAGCATGACGTGATGTCAAGGTGGATGATGATACAGACGAGTGGAACCAGAGGTTCGTGCGAGATGCTGACGAGCTGTTGTTACTCCCCGTCGAGATTAGAGATCGGGTATGTCTACAGAGGCGTTGGGATGCGACCAATTCCCGAGGAAATGTTGTGCTGAGAACGCAGATGTCGAGAAAACGAGAAAAGATCATGCAAGAGTACCAGCTTCTGTATAGTTCGGCATAGGCGAGATCGGAAGAGACCCTGAGCAGATTCCTTCCAGGACACTGCTGCAATAAGATTTGCACTGAGGATCAGATGTGTCACGTGTATTCAGAGATCCAGAGGCCGACGCCAGTGACGTGCTGCTTTACGAGTGGTCGTGATAATTGGCCGAGAGATGATCAGAGGAGTGCCAGAGCGGCATCGTTCCCGTTAGCACACCTAACCAAGCCGATGAGCCGACGGATTGTGAAATTGGTAATCCATAGAGAAATGAAGACCCAGAGATAGAGGACGCCAGACCGTGAACAGAAGGCGAGCGGATGTTCTTGCTCTGCCAGTTTTAGGCGCACCGACATTTTTCGACATTGTAGGAGGTGTACCTCAATGTCATATATTGCGATTTGCATTGTGGTCCGAGTATCACGCTTATATCGCTTGGATTTGAGTTTTGATAATTGAGTTTCATGATATCGTTTTCGTGCACCATGGCTGAACCTGCTGGGTATTTACATTTTTGGGCATAGTTATTGCGCTGGATATATATTTTATACACCGTTGCGTTGATTTGCGATTTGTGCATACCTATTGCGTTTGATGTCGATTTTGTACCTTCATAGCATGTGTTTATGATTTCATTGATTTCATACAGGTGATGTGATTTTTGCACTCGGTATAGCTCACATGTGCTTGTAGTGCATTGATACGGATTTGTGCTCATAGTGCACACATTTTTTATTTTAAACACATTGGTGCACTCGGTGTTGCTTTTTACGCGTTTGAGTTATTGATTGTATTTCGTGCATTTGATGCACCAGATGTTGTTTTCGTGCATTTGATGCACCAGATGTTGTTTTCGTGCACAATAGATGCACCAGATGTTGTTGTCATGCACACCCGTTGCACTGGACAGATGTTTTCGTGCACACCTGTTGCACTTAGTTTTACTTTGTGCATATTGTGGCACCTGTATTTGGATTTGATTTCCATGCGCACCAGTCGCACGTGATTGTTGGATACGCCTTTCGAGGCTGATTTTTCTTTTGAGTACTTTGTTTTCATGTTGGGCACTATATTGTGTAGTAGCCAAACAGGACTGATCTGAGAACAGTACCTGAGTACTTAGCATGCATTAAAAGTTTACCAAGAGGTATTTTTTTTTGAAAAAGAGCTATAGTCTCGCTATTTCTTACGTGTCTGTAAGCGACACGAACGTTTACAAAGGAAAACCTTTTGGGATATTTCAAAAACGACGGGACGTATATTAGAGCAAACCTATATGAACGTATATTTATTACTTTACAAATGAGCGTCCGTCACTTATGCCGTGAGTTACGCATCACATGGCGATTCAGAAAAGATTTTGCATGAGTTTTATTCAGTTCTTGAAAGTTTTCTAAAGATGCGTACTATACACGTATTATAATTTTTGACTGGTGCATATTGGATTTCAGTAGTGGATTTCGAGATCTGTATCTCCATTGTAACTCCGAGGATATGCGTGCAAATCCGATGATTTGCGTGATACTTTACGGAGTTCGGTTTTTGAGTTTTGTACTCATTTCCATGCGCACTTGACGCGCTGTGTTATTCTGTATCTTTCGTGATTTCGGAGCCCCGTTGATTTGAGTTGAGTATTGAAATGTTTTAGATTTTGGGGGTTTAAATTTAAATTCGGGGACCGGATTTATTTAAGGGGGGAAGACTGTAACATTTCAGAAAATATAAAATATTATTTTTGGAAATTAATATTAAAATAATATATTTCCCAAAAACTGTCCGATTTGCGAAATTGGGGTTTTCGAAAAAGGGTATAAATATATACCAATAATTGTGAAATAATTAGGAATTTAAAATGATTTATACATTTAAAAAGGTATTTATTGGATTTGGCATTTTTGAAATTTATTGTATACAGTTTAAATAAAAACCCGATTAGTGCACTGCTAATCGCGATTAGGCCAAATCCGTATTTTACAGTTTTTCCATGGTTAGTGCACCATGACATGTTACATATTGGCTCATTTGTGGTGTTACTTTCTTTTGGTATTTGGTTTTGTGAGGGAAAAGAAAAGAAAAGAGAAAGGGTTAAAAAGGAGAATGATTGGAGAGAGAGTGTGAGATATGAGTGAGGGTTAGAATAAGAGGAGAGAGAGAGAGAGGCCAACCATATCATATTTCCTCCCCATTTCTTTTCTTCCTCTCCTTCTTCATCTTCATTCCCTTCCACTTCAACCCATGAAACCATCTAAAAAGGTTCATCAAAACCCTAAACCCCTTTTATTAAAATTGATCCCCTCTTCACCCTCTACACTTTGGACCCATCAATGTTTGATTTTGAAGACTTGGGACAACTAGAATTTTTCTTGGGTTGCCCAAATGAGGTATGAATTCTTCCATCTAGTTAATTAAAAGTCTAATAACACCCTATAGTAGTTTAGAGTTAAATTGGTATTGATTAGTGATGTTAGAAAATTTCTAGTGAAGGGTTTGAGTGTTGTGTAGATTGGGTGATTCCTAGTGGCTGTTAACAAGGCTTGAGTGGTGTTTTTACTGACCTAGAACAGAGGATGGAACCCAAAACACGGACTCAGAATTTCCCTGACGTCGATATTTGACAGTTTGTGATAGTAATATGGAATCTGGTATCACTCGATACCTTTATAAAATAAGTTCCCATGACCACGAGATGAGCAGGCAAGCAGGAACCATCCCCTGAAACCTGAGCCCCTCCCTTCACTTTCTGGCCGCAATTTAATCCCCTGTGGCCGTAAATTGTGGCCACAGCTGAGTGAAACTTGGTGAATTTGGCTCTGTAGCTTCCTTATCAAATATATAAGGCAACCCAATGTGCAAAATCTATTAGTTTGGCCTAAGGTGAAATCTGGAGTGGTTTCCTATGTTGCTGTTTTCGTGTTTTCCGTATTCTGAAATTTGGATTTATGTATTTGATATTGTATTTGGTTGTTGGGCGTTTGTACGTCAACAACAAGGGTCGTTTGATTGTTTTTGCACACGTAGGCAATAGGTTCTAACCTATGAGCGCACCGTGTGCCGTATCGGTTTTCCGAACTCGATTTTAATAGCATTTGCGATTGTGTTGATATTGTAGGTACCTTCGCGTGGATTTCGAGGCGACGGAGCGTGGCGTCATCGACTTCGGCAAGAAAGGATCAAGGTGAGTAGATCTATATCTACGGGGGAAGTCGGGTGGATGGCGTATAGCACCCCCGCAAACTTTGATGGAAACCGATTTATATATAGAATATGGTTAAGGAAACCTTTAATAGAAAACTATATATAGAGTTAAAAGATAGTTAGACAAACTATATTAGGAACTAAAGGATAGTTAGAAGTGATATGATACGGCTAATTTGTAAGTCCACGGCAGCGCCCCGGCCGTCTAACAGATGCCTAATGCGGAACAAAAACTTTTTACAACTGGCGCTATCGCGTACTATAACCCGGATCTGCCATTAAAGCTAAACTAACAAACTACAAAGTGGGTAGAAACGTTATACCGAATGATCCGAGTCCTTCGGTCTTCAACCATCATCCCACGCTTTGTTGCGGCTGCTCCGATCTCCTGAATCTCCAGTCTTCTCATCCTGGTGGCACCACGTCGACGGATCTTTAAACGGGCTCCGGCCTCTGAACCGAGGCAACTCGGTCTTCAAGTTTGCTAAAAGAGATGACCGAGATGATGTAGAGAATGTGTATAACACTTTGTCTCGTTACGTCCAAAACCATGGACGAACGGTTAATGAAGTTGCCTTTTGGATAATGTAATAGCTATGAAATTTCCATACACCAAAACTATCATAATCTTTTTTCATGCAACCACACTTCTTTCAAGAGAGGGGGCCGGCCACTTATAGAGGAGGGGGTGAGTGTAGGAGCAAGGGGGGTGACCTTAAGCTAAGCTTATCATAACACAAAAGATCTCACTCAAATATCTTAGCAAGAACAAAAGACATTAATGAAAAGGTGACTCACTAATAACACCTCATCAACCATTAAAGCAAATGAATGACTCACTAACCAAGTCATCATCCAAGAAGCTTCCACACTCATGACTCACCCTCAAGAAGAAAAGATAAATCCGCATTTAACCGAATGTTAAATACGGCTGATAGAAAACTGGAAACTGGCAACTTCCAAAAGTGATCCTGAAACGAATTTCAGGATAACCCCGTATCAGTATAAACATACCCGCATTTGTATTACGACCGAATACAAATGCAACTGAGACAAAGATATTATATCTGCACAGCATAATACTCTGATCCGGCTTAAACCAAAACCGACCAGTATTATCTGCCCGAAAAATGACACGTGCGAAAACGCACGTGCATTTTCCGAACCCTGCCATAAACCCATACGGCATCTACAACGTTTCGCCCGAACTTGGGAAACTGTCTGTGGGGAACTCTAATGACTCATCAACACACTGGCACTGGGTATAACCACTAGCACGTCAGAGGTACGAGCTGTACGTAACGTTTGCCTATGTATTGATTGGAAGGGAAGCTGACGAGCGAACTCATCCATAAACCCTACTGAGCCTAACAGTGACAATATACATACAGTCCGGTCTGTTCGTCTATGAGTATCGCATATCGGCCTAGGGGCTGGTAACGTCAAACCCCCAATAGCAGTATAAGTCATGTCAGAGAGTGACCCAGAACACTCTGAGATACTACTGGAGTACCTACCAGTAAATCTCCTGCCTCGGCCGAGGGCTATGTGTAATAGCTCTCCTAGACACAGCACAATCTCACCCCCAATACCGGGAGAGACGAATCCCCTGCCGATCCGCTCACTTGCCTCCATGTGGCTCGGGACTGTACCCAAAAAAGACCTGTTTGCACGACTCCTTTGAGCCATGGTAGGGTAGAAATCAAAGCACAGTGGGAACTCACACGAGACAAATGACGAACTCAGGTCAATGAACTAACCTATACACATAGCACCAGGGAACTGCTATCTGACGATATGTATAATACCAACTAGCATGTTCCCGGTAAGTCCTTTCCGGTGTACTCATAACCTAATGAGCACATGTATACATCTTAGGTGAACCAATTGACACCAATGGCTTGTGAGACCGGCCATTGCCCCTCGTCGGGGTCTCGACTGTATACACTAGTCTACTCTGGAGTATCGATGCCCTGTCTCGAAACTCCCACGACTAGGGACTCTTTAAGGATGTGCTTACAGGCCCCAGCTCCCACGTATATGATCGCCATCATACTGCTGGTAGTCAAGCAAGAATCCTATGGGCTCTATCATCATGCAATAGTGAACTAAAACATGTATACGATGATAAAGACAAACCAGATGGCATACTATCATCTCGAGCAAGACTGTCATATAGGTATAGGTCCTGCCTCAATCATTGCAATCACGTACCTGCGATCCAATAATTGACTTTAAGGGCACTACCTCCAACAATCTCCCACTTGCACTCGAGGCTAATTATTGCGATGCCGCATACTCACAGCCCGTGTGATACCGAACATCCAACTCCTCTACTAATCAGTTTCACAAAGCTAGTTTGTAAAACTCTTGTGTTCGAGAAATAGCCTCAGTGAGTGGATCCGCCCTGATGTTTCTTTCTATTTCTCTCTTAATCTCAAGTTCGCGGAGAAAACCATCTCCCGAATCGAGTAATACCTATCTTAGAATATGTCTGGATATCTGATGGGACCTAGTTCATAAATGAACTCTAAATCCAAACTTCTTAGACTGTATTGATAACTGAAACTAATCAGTATCCAGCACCATGCCTCCCACAGTATCCTCTTGGACCACCTGTCCATAATATTGTCCCTCGTCAGAGGGAAAACTATAACTCTGACAATCACTCTGTCATCTATGTCACCTTGGAACTCTGGAATGATAACCGTCTCCCGAAGGAGGCTGCCGTCATCAAATCCTTAGAACATACTCTCATGTTCTAAAACTGCTTCCTTATGTTTTTTCAGGATTGGATTAATATAAACTTATCGCAACTAGTGCAAATACAACATCCGGTGTGGTACTTGACATCTCACGATTGACTCAATTGCCTAAGCAAGTGATCTGCCAATCATGCACTTCCCTCTCTCCTTTAATCTCTAAGACACCTTTAGAGAGGGTGACTCCATCACCTGCAGGTACACCACCATGCCAGGAGTCATCTATTCTAAAATACTATTAGAATATTGTCAAAGTACCCACATTGGGAAACTACCCAAATTTAGATCTAAAACCATAGATCTAGTAACCAGAATGTCTTATATTATATCCATATCCTTTGTGGAGAAACAACTGTGTGACTACCAAAGTACAACCGATCGTAGTATAGGAATTTTACTTCCTACTCTGTGTATGTCATCGAAATATCAGGACATCACACTCTACTACCTTCTCAACAGATCCATCCCCTATTCTGATGAAGTCAAATCCATGACTGTCTCATCAAAATTAGATGATCTATCTCCGCTATAACTGCTGAAGTCTATAAATAGACATAAGCTACTTGCCCACTACGCTTCCGCTGCTCCCACTGACCACAACAACCCTCTGGCAGAATAAAATACACGTGCACTTCTAAAACTAGTTTAGAACGATGCTATACTTATCCTTCTGCCGGGTCTCATAGTCTGGAACAACAGTAGTGTCAATTCTGGGTAAACAAGAACCTCCCTGTCACCGTCCTTGAGGCTACCGGAGTACCTCTCGGGTGTCTAAGGTTACCCACCATATTAGCAGAGTGGCTATTGGAATGTTAAACCTGATTGAATATATAGGTCCTATTAAATTTTCCGTAATCGTTTGCGGTTCTGGAATCACTTCCAGTTCTACCATACTCCCACTACTGTTTTCTGGAAAAAAAAAACATTTTACTAAAACTATGGCGAGTCAAGAACAATATCACTATTGATCTTCCAGATGGTAGAAATGTCAACCCTCGTCAAAGCCAGGGTCAACCCACAAACAGCCATTACATAAACGTGCCTTGAGTTATCCAGTGTCTGGTTTTAAGTATAAGCTGTACAACTCCCCTTACCTTAACATCGTTAAGATATGAACCATTCTATATACAATATAGAAATATAGGCACTAATTTAATTGGAACCAGATTCAAAACATGCAGCTGTCTCCGGTGCATATCAATTTAATGGAAAAAGGCTAATCAGCATTACTCAACTTAGGAATCCATCCAATTATGAGTAACCTAAAAGAGAAACAAGTTTCTCAAAACCATTACTATCAACTGAATACCAATCACAAGAATCTACATCTTCGATCTCTTTAAAGAATCCCGATACTTGCGATACCTGGTTCTCTACTTTATTTTTATACCCACGACTTCTCAAAACTTAGACATTGTATTTCTACGAAACACTTGTCTAAAAACTAGAGAAGTTACAAGTAAACAGAACATAGTACGAGGACCTGCCCCTTTGTCCTGACGGACACTGGACAACATACAATACTCTGTATAAGTCCGCTGAGTTGAATAACTCAAAACCTATGCATCGTAGGTTGAAAACTGTACCCAGGCAATTTCCTCATATATCACCAATTACAACGAATTCCGATATAATGAGGATAATCACCTAATTCCTAATAACTTACTCCCACTCATCATCTGTAAAAGCATACAGATATGAGAATGAAACCTGGTAAATACATACCCTGGAGTAAGTATCTAATCGGGAAATCAGTTTTCCTTTAACAATGTACTGAAACATGAAAATGTTTCGTAGGGGTATCCTGGTATTCCTAGTAATGCCTCTTCCATAATCCAATTCATGACTTTAACCGTATATCTCTTTGCCATCTTCCAAATCCCTTTATTTGTCTTTAGTCGTTACCTTCTGTACACCCCTTAGGCTAAGTGGTTTTCTTCCTTCCCTACCATTCGGCACCAGCCTATGGTTTGGAAGAAGACTATCCAGTAAGCATAATGAGTGTACTCCCCTAATCCTAGGAGTACTCGCAACTTGAGAGAAGATGATGATAAAAGATAATTTGAATAATACCTTATTCTATTTCTCCCGAACTGGGAAAAAGCAAAGGTGAAATAGGAGTGGCGACGAAGTACGCAGTTTGGTCGTGAATGATAACAGTCGCAATTTACTTTGCCCTCTTTCTAATCCCTTTATTTTTTCTTCACATATTACCTTCTGCACACCCTACTTAGGCTAATTGGTTTTCTTAATTCCCTACCTTTCGGCACCTGCCTATGGTTTGGAATAAGACTATCCAATAAGCGTAACAGGTGTACTCTCCAAAACTAAGGAGCCCTCGCAACCTGAGAGAAGGTGATAATAAAAGACAACTGAATAAACTAATTCTATTTCTCCTGAACCTGGATCCATCCTCGAAGAAGTCCCTTCGAGTTCGTATATAAGCATACGATGGATCTATCCAATGGAAGTGGATATCCGTAGTAATACGGGGTGTTCTGAGAAATGCAAAGGGTAAAAGAAGGAGCGGCAATGACTTATGCAACTCAGACAATCCAAAAGCTAGTATTTTAAGAAGGTTCGGTCACCTTGGTCAATGAGTCATAGTCTAGGGTCGGTCAAAGGTCGCTGCCAAAGAGAGAGAAAAGAAACACTCTGCGTGCACTCTAACCTAGATCAGAATGGTTATCACTTTATCTAATCAGGAAACCTCACACTGTAATCTCAAATTCTCCTCCAAACCTGAAAGAAGAATTAGTCGGGATCACCCGAAGAGTAAACTAACTCATCAGTGAGAATCGGGATCCAACTATCATCGCGTGATAACTTGATGGAAGCCACTCAAGTTATCACACTCCAGAAGGTATGCGCATGCCTGGCAAGTTTCTTGTATGTTTGAAACTCCCGATGTGATTTTTGCCTCATGCTCTTATGACCTTGACTTTAGTCAACAAATCATAAGTCACATATCAAGTTCTACCCGTCACTGTCCAGGTCAATTTGAACCCACCCGCACATGCCCTTGACGTTGGCCAAAATGGCAGAACGACTGTCCCAAACCAACTCATCTATCTATGCAACAGATGAATACCCGGCAGCTACCAAACACTATGCCTTGGCGTTGGTCAAAATACATGAATTGAAAACTACTGAATACCCAAAAGAAATGACGGAAGGCTACGGCTGGTTTTTGGCGAAAAACCTTTAACGTAATGAACTTGATCTCGTTGAAGGAACCTGATAGCTTTTTATAAAAATATAGTAACGAAAAACCTTTGCTAAAGAGGTCACTCCCGGTGAAGGGATCTTTGCTCTTTCCTCGTGGAATGAGGTGCAGGATATTCCAACTGAATACCACGATGCAAAGCAACTTGTAATCGACTATAATGAAGTTATTACCCTGACGCAAACTTCTGCCCAAGGGGTCACTCCCTGTGAAGGGATTTCGGCCCTTGCCTCGTCGAATGAGGTGCAGGATATTCTAACTGAATATCACTATGCATAACAAAAGGAAACATCTTTGTAATAACACCTTTTAAAATTTGTTCCAACAACATCAAATATAGGTTTGTTTTATCCTTGCATTGATAAGAATCAACGCAGTCCCATCAATCAATCACACCAGAAAAGAACGAAAATATAATGTACGTATATGCCATCCGCATTCGCCACTGGGTCCCGTCATCACCCGTTAGGTTACTTAACTAACGACAGAGCGGGGGCTGGACTAGTGCGGGTGTAAAACATATACAACATCTAATAGTATATATATCAATATACAATAATCGCTCCAGGCGTGATAATATGCAACATTACAGAAAAGTAATAAGCATCACAGAATAATACAGATAATCTGGGATCCCCGGGTTTCACAGAGCCGCTGCTGAAACCTGACGTTCCCCTGGTCGTGTGGATAGCCTGTGCAATGAAACGCGGAAAGTTACCCGCCAAAACCTGAAGCGAGGTAGTCCCCACAGCATAGTGAATGGAACACCCGGCACTTCACGGAATCCGGTAAATTGAGCACCCCTCCTTGGGTCAACCTGTACCCCCTACGAGTGCGGCGAATAGTCTGCCAATTCTAGAGTGAGGTCACATTGCCTCTCAAAGCCATGAGATACGGACCCGTTGCCCTCCAGAACCCGGCTATCCGTGCACTCCTTCGTGGGATAAACCTAGTACAGAAATAAAAATATGTACAACGGGTACATCGACCTCAACCCGGTCGTGTCCCAAAAGAATATTATACAACAGGCAGTGACGGCAGTCCACATGTTGGACGCTCGCCCCGCAATATCAAATGTACAAATAAATTCAAACAGCACTATCTTTGCACCCTGCTATCCACCAAGACATATCCGCAACAACACAGCACAACACAGAACATCAACGCGAATGTCACGTTCGCAAACCCGTCTAAAAGAACTATAGCAATTAGACGCGGTTTACCGATCAAATGACATTCCCGGTCGGAGATATAAAGTAAGTACTGTAAGTCGATGTAGTACACCCCAGTACTAGTGGGGAGGCGGATTTTACAAAAACGATCAAGTTTAAGGAACGAACATCGACTAACCGCTTAAATCGAAGCTAAACAAATAATAACCAAACACATAGCTATACTAAACTATAGTGTTAAGGGATTATACCGATCGAAACTAGTCCTTCGTCTTTGTGTCCTCCTTTGTTCTCCTCGACCTTCTCTAGGTAGTAGACGATCCACCCGAGAGCAAAACACCAAGCTACACCTCTCACTTGAGGTAACTAATCAACTTTGATTGCTAATCAAAAATGAAAGGATGAGATAGAGTGATGGTTATGGATGCTTAAGTCTAACTAAACCTTTGATCTCAACACATGAGGATTAAGGATTAGTCACTTGAAGATGAGAGCTTGAGGAGAGAGAATATGAGATAAGATTATGAGAGAAGAGAGAGAGTGTATCATAATATTATGAAGCATTCTTATTTAAGAATAATAAAATAAAAGAAATGAATAAGCATGCTTCATAAAATATCTAGTGGTGATTCATTAGCATGAGTCATTAAGCAATAAATGTGCATTAATGAAATGAATGAATCACCACCATGACTCACTTTCTTATCCAAAAGAAACCTCCTTAGTCACATCTTCTAGAAGCTTCTCGTATAATTACGAGAACGCCCCTCCAATCCGCAAAAATACGGAAAAACTTTAGAATGTAAAAATCCAATAACCGGATACCAGTAACTGGCTTAAACCAAAACCGACTGGTAAAAACTGTCCGAAAGTCGTACGCGCGTAAACGCACGTATGCGTCCGAACCCTTTGTCGCAAAACCATGCAACCTCTATATCGTTTCGCCTGGAGTAGGAAACTCTCTGTGTGGGACTCTAGAGACTCGACTACTACGCTGGCAGTGGGTTTAACCACAGACCGCAAGCGGCACTAGCTGTACGTAACGGTCCCCAGGTAGTTGTCGATAAGAAGGCCGATGAGTAAACCCATCCGAACTCCTACTGAGTCAGATGTGACAATCTCCATACAGTCCGGTCCGTTCGTCCAAGACTATCGCATATCGGGCCTAGGGGGCGGCAAGCGTCAGTCCCCTAATAGCGGTATAAGTCGTGTCGGAGTGAAGCCCATTACACCCTGAGAAACTACTGGAACCTACCAGCAAATCTCGCTTGCCTTGGCCAGGGACTTTGCGTAATGGCTCTCTGACACAGCACGATATCTACTCCCAATACCGGAAGGGACGAATCCTGTCTAACCGCCACTGCCTCCAAGTGCTCGGGACTGCACCCAACTGCTACCTGTTTGCACGACTCCTTTGAGCCGTGGTAGGGTAGCAATCTAAGAACAGTGGGACACACTCGAGGCGACGTAGCAGTGTCAAGTCTGCGGACTACGCTGTACTCATGTCACCTGGGAACTGTTTACTGACGACTGGTATCATACCAACCAACAGTTCCCTGTGAGTCCTGTCCGGTGTACCCGTAACCTAACGAGCACCTGTATACTATCTCCAGTACGACGTACTGACGGCTGTGGAACAGACCATCTTCCCAACTGGGATGAGAAGCGTACACACTAGTCTACTCCGGAGTATCGATGCTCTATCTCGATAATCCAACGACCAGGGACCTGAATAAGGATGTGCTTGTAGACTACCCAGCCCCCACTAGTGTGACTGCCATCACAACGCTGGTAGACAAGCAAGATCCTAAGAGCTCTATCAATACGTACACTCACATATTAAGATAGAAAAACCAAGTAGCATACTACCATGTTTAGCAAGACTGTTATATACATGTGAATATCCCAAGCTTCCATTAAGTAATATACAAGCTAGTATGATACAGTAATGGCCTTCTAGGGCATAAACACTAACAATCTCCCACTTGCACTAGGGCCATGTACTGGCATATCGTAGACCAATGATCTCGAGCAGCCTCTCGAACTGAATCTGAGGAAGGGCCTTCGTGAATGGATCAGCAATGTTCTCTTCTGAAGCAACTCTCCGAACCTCGATCTCCTGACGATCAATGATCTCCCTGATCAGGTGATACCGCCTCAAGATGTGTCTGGACTTCTGATGGGACCTTGGTTCCTTCGCTAAAGCTATAGCTCCGTTGTTGTCGCAATACAGAGGTATTGGATCAACTATGGTAGGAACCACCTGAAGTTCTGTTAGGAACTTCTTCATCCAGACTGCTTCTTTTGCGGCATCGCAAGCAGCTATATACTCCGCTTCCATCGTCGAGTCAGCAACGGTGTCCTGCTTGGAGCTCTTCCAGCACACCGCCCCTCCATTGAGGGTAAAGACATAATCCGACATGGACTTGGAATCGTCCTTATCACTCTGGAAGCCGGAATCAGCAAAGGCCTCCAACCTGAGGTCTTTTCCGCCGTAAACCAAGAACATCTCCTTAGTCCTCCTCAGGTACTTGAGAATGTTCTTTACTGCTATCCAGTGTTTCTCCCCTGGGTCTGACTGATACCGGCTTACCACGCTTAGTGCGTAAGCTACATCTGGTCTGGTACACAACATCGCATACATTATAGAGCCTACCGCAGAAGCGTAGGGTATAATAGACATGCGTTCCCTTTCCAAATCAGTCTTGGGAGACATCTCTTTGGAGAGGGTGATTCCGTGACAAGCCGGTAGATTACCGCGCTTAGAATCTTCCATACTGAATCTTTTCAGTACAGTGTCGATATACCTGGACTGCGAAAGTCCCAACATCCTCTTGGATCTATCACGATAGATCCGGATCCCCAGAATGTAAGAGGCATCACCCAGGTCTTTCATGGAGAACCTGTGTGACAAAAATCCTTTGACAGATTGTAGCATAGGAATGTCATTTCCTATCAATAGAATGTCATCCACGTAAAAGACGAGGAATACGACACTTCTGGCCACGACTTTACTATATATGCACGGTTCATCTGGATTTTTGATAAAGTCATATTCTTTGACTGTCTCATCAAAACAGATGTTCCAACTCCGCGATGCCTGCTTTAGTCCGTAAATGGACTTAAGCAGCTTGCATACTTTCCCGCTGCTCCCACTCTAATTGACACCCTCTGGCTGATCCATATAGACGCTCTCTTCTAAATTTCCATTCAGAAAAGCCGTCTTTACGTCCATCTGCCAGATTTCATAATCATGGAAGGCAGCAATAGCAAGAAGGACCCGAATGGATTTGAGCATAGCCACTGGAGAAAAGGTTTCGTCATAGTCCAAACCAGGTCTTTGACGAAAACCCTTTGCAACAAGTCTAGCCTTATAGGTTTCCACCTGTCCATCTACACCAATCTTTTTCTTGAAGATCCATTTGCATCCTATGGGTTTTACCCCATCTGGAGCAAAGTCCAAAGTCCATACTTTGTTGGTGTACATGGACTCCATCTCGGTCCGCATTGCATCTAGCCATCGTACCGAGTCGCCGCTCTGGATGGCCTGCTGGAAGTCAGTAGGTTCATCATCATCTATGATGCAATCCTCTCTATCCCCGTCTATGAGAAAACCGTAGTATCTCTCAGGCGGATGAGACGGCCTACTACTCCTGCGGAGGGGTGCGGGAATGTTCTGTTCTTCTTGAACCTCTGGTTCTACCAAACTTTCAGTAGCAGTTTGTGGTTCTGGAATTTCTTCCAGTTCTATTTCGCTCCCACTCTTCTGATTTTCCAAAAATTCAGTTTCTAAGAAGCGGGCATGACGAGAAACAAAAACCTTTTGTTCCTCTGCGTAATAGAAGCAATATCCTGTAGAGTTCTTTGGATATCCCATGAACTTACACTCTACTGAGCGTGCCTCGAGCTTGTCCGGACGCTGCTTTTTTACAAAAGCTGGACATCCCCACGTCTTCAGGTACTGAAGATAGGGTTTCTTCCCACTCCACATCTGATATGGTGTGGTAGGCACAGTTTTGGTTGGAACTCTGTTCAAAAGATGTATCGCTGATTCTAGCGCATACCCCCAGAAAGATCGCGGTAACTCAGCATTACTCATCATGGATCGTACCATATCCAATAGGGTTCGATTCCGTCTCTCCGATACACCGTTGTGCTGTGGAGTGTATGGAGGAGTAAGTTGATAGAGAATTCCTTTCTCTTTTAGGTAACCTAGGAACTCGGCACTTAAGTATTCTCCACCTCGATCAGATCTCAGTGTCTTAATACTTTTGCCTGTTTGGTTTTCCGCTTCACTCTTGTATTCCAGGAATTTCTCAAAGGCTTCGGATTTATGCTTCATCAAGAAGACATGTCCAAACCTAGAGAAATCATCCGTGAAAGTAATGAAATAGGAAAAACCACCTCTTGCATGTGTAGACATTGGACCGCATACATCGCTGTGTATGAGTCCTAAGAGCTCGCTCGCTCTTACTCCTTGTCCAGTGAATGGAGTCTTTGTCATCTTTCCTTTGAGACAGGATTGACAAGTGTCATAAGATTGATATTCGAACGAGTCCAAATATCCTTCTCTATGCAACTTAGTCAACCTTCTCTCATTGATGTGACCCAGTCTACAATGCCATAAGAAAGCTTTATTCAAATCTGGAGACTTTCTTTTTAGTGTGTTCTGGACATTGAAAATTTGGAGTTGGTTTAAAACATATATGCCGTTATTTAGAGTACCGGACCCAATCAAACCATGATTAAGGTGGATGTTGACAACATCTCTTACAAACGTGAAATCACAACCTTTATTTGATAACAAGGAAACTGATATGATATTACACGTTAAGCTGGGTACAAAATAACAGTTATGTAAAACCAAAATGTGTCCACTCGTCAATCCTAGGTGATAATCCCCGACGGACGCAGCTCCCACGCTAGCTCCGTTAGCAACCCTGAGGATCATATCACCTTCCTTCAGCACTCTACGGTTTCTCAGTGCCTGCAATGAATTGCAAATATGAGATCCTGATCCGGTATCCAATACCCAGGAAGTAGAGTTGATCGACAGACAATTCTCAATTACAAACACACCTGAAGTCGAAGCCACAGCTTGCTTCGGTTCCTGGTTCTTGGCGTTCCACGCCTTGCAATACTTCTTCCAGTGCCCTTTCCTGTGACAGCACTCATCCAGGCCAACTACCGGTGCTGTAAACTTTTTCTTTCCCTTCTTTCCCACCTTACTAACACCTCCTCTAGGTCTGGGTGCGGCCTTCTTCTTCCTTCCTTTGGCCCTAGCCTTGGACCCGGAAGAAGATGAACCGCCAACAAACATAGCGGGTGTTTCCCTTGCCTTCTGCAAGGTGCCCTCTGCACTCCTTAACATGTTCAGGAGTTCCGCAAGTTCAACTTCTTTTCCTTGAAGATTGAAGTTGAGGATAAACTGGGCGTAGGTGGGAGGAAGGGACTGGAGAACAAGGTCTGTATAGAGCTCATTATCCAAAGTCGTCCCAAGGTCCGCGAGCTCTTCAATATAGCCGATCATCTGTAGGACATGTTCACCTACCGATGACCCGACAGCCAATCTCGCTCGAAACAATTTCTTAGAGGTCTCGTATCTTGCTATACGAGATTGCTCTCCATAAAGTTCCTTTGTATGGAGAAATATGCCATCTAGGGACATATCCTCTTGCCTCCTCTGATGTTCATTGTTCATCGAGGCAAGCACGATGCACTTGGCTCTCGCGCAATCTAAATCCCAGGTTTTGCGGATTTCCTTATCCGCATTACTGGATTTGGGACCAAGGACAGCAGGTGCTGTAGCGGTGAGGACGTACCCCAGTTTGTCATAGGTCAAAGCCATCTTGACATTCCGCAGCCAATCTTTATAGTTTGGCCCTGTCAGTATATTTTTCTCTAAAAGTAACTTAAGTCCAGTCATTTTCAGGGTCGCTGCAATTAGGAGAGAGAGAAGAAAACTCTTTAGCATGATGCTCTTGCAAGTTTAGAATGGTTTTTAGTTTATCTAAACTGGATGGCTCCCACTGTTTCTCGAATCCTTCCTCAAACCATAAAAGAAGAATTAGCCAAGACTATTCTCACCGTACAATACTTGCTTAACCGTTCAGCCAGGCCGGTGTCGATACTTCGAGGGAGGTTTTCCAACGCTTTCGCGAAGTTCCTTAATTAAATAACCTCTTTTCTCTGGGGGCGTAACCCCGCTGACACTTTTCTGGACACCTACTAGGTTTATAGCATTGATCGTTAAGCGACGAATATCCTGATAAGTAGCATATACTCACAGTAGGATCGGGATCCAAATATCATCGTATGATAATGTTGAAGGAATCCTACCAACATTCATCAAACTCCAAATGGTATGCATCTCTTTGCAAATTTCAGTTTCTTTAGAAATTCCCGATATAAGTTTTTGCCCCATGCTCTTATGACCTTGACGTATGCCAACAAATCATAAGTCACATGTCAAGTTCTGCCCATCATTATCTTGTTAATTTGAACCCACCCGTATATACCCTTGACGTATGCCAACAAGGTAATGCGACTGTCCCAAACCAACACATCTATCTATGCAACAAATGAATACCCCAGCAGCTACCAAACACTATGCCTTGACGTATGCCAACAAGCATAGCTTGAATACTACTGACCATCCATAAGAAATGACGGAGGGCTACGACTGGTTTTGGCGAAACCGTGAACGTAGTGAACTTGATATAACCGAAGGAACCTGATAGGTTTTAAAAGGAGTGGTTAAGACTCCGCATTTAAAAATATCTGTTTTTTAAAAATAACCGAGTGGTTTCTTTTAAATTGTTCCAACGATTTAAACTTTGGTTTGTTTTACTTTGCATTATAGATAATGCGTCCCATCATTAACCTATCATTGCAGAAAACAACGAAAATACAACATCCTCTTATGCCATCCGCATTCGCCACGGGGTCCCGTCATCACCCGTTAGGTTACTTAACTAACGACAGAGCGGGGGCTGGGCTAGCGCGGGTGTAAAACATAAGTGGCGTCTAAATAGCTATCATAAATATAGATATTTTACATTCGTCTGACGCAATGATATTCATTCCAGAACACAGATAAACAATATTGGATTTGCAAGCAATCTGTATTTCTTTTGAGCCTGCAAGAAAAGACAGATTACACAGTTGTGATGAATAGCCGTTACCCCACCCTCGACCCCTACGGGTACAGCAAACTACCCACCCGGCAGTCTGTGTACCCCACCTTGGGTCAGTCCTAGGAGCAAAAACAGTAAAATGAAATAATACAACGGTGGCTACAACCGCAACCTGGAAGTGCCCCGCGAAAATAATATTACAACAAATTACATTTACAACAAATGAATTAATCAATAACCCATTGCGAACCCCGGCTATACACCACAACAGTCCAATACAGTTTATATGCACAAACAGATATAACCATTTCAGAAATGTGCAACCCCCTGCCAACCGACATACTAGCAGTTGGGGAAGGTTTACGAACACATTAAACAATCACAGATATAATCCAATATGCAAATACCGTACAATTCGATCGAATAAACAACATCAATATTGCTCCAAAATCTGCTCTGTTAAACAGTAACCTGAGCAATAATTAAATATTCCAGAAAACCCCAAACACCAAAGAGGACCCACCCATGAAAGATGAGCCCATGACTCGGCAACTCGGCCGCGGAAGCACGGCGGATCGGTGGGATCCGCCGCCCTTCCGCGGCGCTTTAGTCGAATCATTGGCTCGAATTTCTTGGGTGTTCTCCTGTGGTCATGTCAAGCTCTCTGAACACACCTGAAAAATTTTAGGACTTCATTTTAACTTCGACAGAAACTTGGCAGAATTAGGGTTTTGCGGCTTTGTTTTTCCGTTCGAAATTCGTACAAATTTGCAATTAAGTTATTTATTGTTTAGCGAGGCTCTGATACCACTGTAAGTCGATGTAGTACACCCCAGTACTAGTGGGGAGGCGGATTTTACAAAAACGATCAAGTTTAAGGAACGAACATCGACTAACCGCTTAAATCGAAGCTAAACAAATAATAACCAAACACATAGCTATACTAAACTATAGTATTAAGGGATTATACCGATCGAAACTAGTCCTTCGTCTTTGTGTCCTCCTTTGTTCTCCTCGACCTTCTCTAGGTAGTAGACGATCCACCCGAGAGCAAAACACCAAGCTACACCTCTCACTTGAGGTAACTAATCAACTTTGATTGCTAATCAAAGATGAAAGGATGAGATAGAGTGATGGTTATGGATGCTTAAGTCTAACTAAACCTTTGATCTCAACACATGAGGATTAAGGATTAGTCACTTGAAGATGAGAGCTTGAGGAGAGAGAATATGAGATAAGATTATGAGAGAAGAGAGAGAGTGTATCATAATATTATGAAGCATTTTTATTTAAGAATAATAAAATAAAAGAAATGAATAAGCATGCTTCATAAAATATCTAGTGGTGATTCATTAGCATGAGTCATTAAGCAATAAATGTGCATTAATGAAATGAATGAATCACCACCATGACTCACTTTCTTATCCAAAAGAAACCTCCTTAGTCACATCTTCTAGAAGCTTCTCGTATAATTACGAGAACGCCCCTCCAATCCGCAAAAATACGGAAAAACTTTAGACTGTAAAAATCCAATAACCGGATACCAGTAACTGGCTTAAACCAAAGCCGACTGGTAAAAACTGTCCGAAAGTCGTACGCGCGTAAACGCACGTATGCGTCCGAACCCTTTGTCGCAAAACCATGCAACCTCTATATCGTTTCGCCTGGAGTAGGAAACTCTCTGTGTGGGACTCTAGAGACTCGACTACTACGCTGGCAGTGGATTTAACCACAGACCGCAAGCGGCACTAGCTGTACGTAACGGTCCCCAGGTAGTTGTCGATAAGAAGGCCGATGAGTAAACCCATCCGAACTCCTACTGAGTCAGATGTGACAATCTCCATACAGTCCGGTCCGTTCGTCCAAGACTATCGCATATCGGGCCTAGGGGGGCGGCAAGCGTCAGTCCCCTAATAGCGGTATAAGTCGTGTCGGAGTGAAGCCCATTACACCCTGAGAAACTACTGGAACCTACCAGCAAATCTCGCTTGCCCTGGCCAGGGACTTTGCGTAATGGCTCTCTGACACAGCACGATATCTACTCCCAATATCGGGAGGGACGAATCCTGTCTAACCGCCACTGCCTCCAAGTGCTCGGGACTGCACCCAACTGCTACCTGTTTGCACGACTCCTTTGAGCCGTGGTAGGGTAGCAATCTAAGAACAGTGGGACACACTCGAGGCGAAGTAGCAGTGTCAAGTCTGCGGACTACGCTGTACTCATGTCACCTGGGAACTGTTTACTGACGACTGGTATCATACCAACCAACAGTTCCCTGTGAGTCCTGTCCGGTGTACCCGTAACCTAACGAGCACCTGTATACTATCTCCAGTACGACGTACTGACGGCTGTGGGACAGACCATCTCCCCAACTGGGATGAGAAGCGTACACACTAGTCTACTCCGGAGTATCGATGCTCTATCTCGATAATCCAACGACCAGGGACCTGAATAAGGATGTGCTTGTAGACTACCCAGCCCCCACTAGTGTGACTGCCATCACAACGCTGGTAGACAAGCAAGATCCTAAGAGCTCTATCAATACGTACACTCACATATTAAGATAGAAAAACCAAGTAGCATACTACCATGTTTAGCAAGACTGTTATATACATGTGAATATCCCAAGCTTCCATTAAGTAATATACAAGCTAGTATGATACAGTAATGGCCTTCTAGGGCATAAACACTAACAAGTACTGCATACTAACAAGTTTAAAATTTCGATCGACAAAATTTCCCGAAGTGGGCCCCACGTACATCTGCTGTACAGTAACAAAATCTTGGCCCAAAAGAACTATATCAAAAACCACAATTTCCACAAAAGAATCCACTGTAGAAAATTGACCAACTGAAACGCCAAGACGGCCGCGGTTCCGCAGTCATACGGACGATTCAGTGGATCGTTTTTCTCCATTATTCTTTAAAAAGCCTGCTTGAATTTCTGTGATATGTAAAATTATTTTTAGACACTGTTTAAAATCGACAGAAACTTTAACCCTGGAATTTACGGTTTTCGAAAATCCGTTCGATCGATGTTTTAAACGCGTTAGCACAAGTTAGTATAGCTTAATGGTGAGGCTCTGATACCACTGTAAGTCCACGGTAGCGTCCCGGCCGTCTAACAGACGCCTAATGTGGAATAAAAACTTTTTACAACTGGCGCTATCGCGTACTATAACCCGGATCTGCCATTAAAACTAAACTAACAAACTACAAAGTGGGTAGAAACGTTATACCGAATGATCCGAGTCCTTCAGTCTTCAACCATCATCCCACGCTTTGTTGCGGCTACTCCGATCTCCTGAATCTCCAGTCTTCTCGTCCAGGTGGCACCACGTCGACGGATCTTTAAACGGGCTCCCGCCTCTGAACCGAGGCAACTCGGTCGTCAAGTTTTCTAAAAGAGACGACCAAGATGATGTAGAGAATGTGTAGAACACTTTGTCTCGTTACGTCCAAAGCCATGGACGAACGGTTAATGAAGTTGCCTTTTGGATAATGTAATAGCTATGAAATTTCCATACACCAAAACTATCATAATCTTTTTTCATGCAACCACACTTCTTTCAAGAGAGGGGGCCGGCCACTTATAGAGGAGGGGGTGAGTGTAGGAGCAAGGGGGTGACCTTAAGATAAGCTTATCATAACACAAAAGATCTCACTCAAATATCTTAGCAAGAACAAAAGACATTAATGAAAAGGTGACTCACTAATAACACCTCATCAACCATTAAAGCAAATGAATGACTCACTAACCAAGTCATCATCCAAGAAGCTTCCACACTCATGACTCACCCTCAAGAAGAAAAGATAAATCTGCATTTAACCGAATGTTAAATACGGTTGATAGAAAACTGGAAACTGGCAACTTCCAAAAGTGATCCTGAAACGAATTTCAGGATAACCCCGTATCAGTATAAACATACCCGCATTTGTATTACGACCGAATACAAATGCAACTGAGACAAAGATATTATATCTACACAGCATAATACTCTGATCCGGCTTAAACCAAAGCCGACCAGTATTATCTGCCCGAAAAATGACACGTGCGAAAACGCACGTGCATTTTCCGAACCCTGCCATAAACCCATACGGCATCTACAACGTTTCGCCCGAACATGGGAAACTGTCTGTGGGGAACTCTAATGACTCATCAACACACTGGCACTGGGTATAACCACTAGCACGTCAAAGGTACGAGTTGTACGTAACGTTTGCCTATGTATTGATTGGAAGGGAAGCTGACGAGCGAACTCATCCATAAACCGTACTGAGCCTAACAGTGACAATATACATACAGTCCGGTCCGTTCGTCTATGAGTATCGTATATCGGCCTAGGGGCCGGTAACGTCAGACCCCCAATAGCAGTATAAGTCGTGTCAGAGAGTGGCCCAGAACACTCTGAGATACTACTGGAGTACCTACCAGTAAATCTCCTGCCTCGGCCGAGGGCTATGTGTAATGGCTCTCCTAGACACAGCGCGATCTCATCCCCAATACCGGGAGAGACGAATCCCCTGCCGATCCGCTCACTTGCCTCCATGTGGCTCGGGACTGTACCCAAAAAGACCTGTTTGCACGACTCCTTTGAGCCGTGGTAGGGTAGAAATCAAAGCACAGTGGGAACTCACACGAGACAAATGACGACCTCGGGTCGATGAACTAACCTGTACACATATCACCAGGGAACTGCTATCTGACGATATGTATAATACCAACTAGCATGTTCCCGGCGAGTCCTGTCCGGTGTAGTCATAACCCAATGAGCACCTATATACATCTTAGGTGAACCAACTGACACCAATGGCTTGTGAGACCGGCCATTGCCCCTCGTCGGGGTCTCGACTGTATACACTAGTCTACTCTGGAGTATCGATGCCCTGTCTCGAAACTCCTACGACTAGGGACTCTTTAAGGATGTGCTTACAGACCCCAGCTCCCACTTATATGATCGCCATCATACTGCTGGTAGTCAAGCAAGAATCCTATGGGCTCTATCATCATGCAATAGTGAACTAAAACATGTATACGATGTTAAAGACAAACCAGATGGCATACTATCATCTCGAGCAAGACTGTCATATCGGTATAGGTCATGCCTCAATCATTGCAATCACGTACCTGCGATCCAATAATTGACTTTGAGGGCACTACCTCCAACATAATATGTGATGACGGGATTTGAGGATGATGTTTGATGATATTGCCATTTAGGGTATTATAAGACTAGATAGCCGACGTAGCTGTGTCATCCGAACCATACCTATTTCCAAACTGAAGAATCGTATGCATCTTTTAAAACATATACCTTGAGGGACGTTACGGATTTTCAAATGATATCTTTTCCTTAAAAATACCGTAGCCCCTACTTTTAAAACTATGATTCGCATCTTTTAAAACTGATTGTATGGTCCGGGTGTGTATGTTAGATTAGATAAGTATGCTTATAGTAAAGGTAGAATGTATATATATAACACTTGATTCGATGTGAGACATAAATGTGATGAAAAGAATGTACGATGCGATATGATGACTTGGTGATATGTTGGTATACGGACGAGAGTCGATTGAGATGATTGATATCTTGCCGGTCCCCAGATACGAGATTGTTATGGATGTGACCTAGGACAGAGGTATATAGATATTTATATAGAATGTCGTGAATCATGAATGATAGGCCGTACGTGACATTAGGCCGTACCCTCATTGTCTTATAAGTTGATAGGATCCCTATTGGTTTAATGCCTCCGTACGATGATTTTCCGTACGTGATGAGTTTGACTTGATGTTTGATCCATACCCTTGACTAGAGGCTGCCGTACAATGTATTGTATCATGCGTGTTGTTGTGAGGCTATATGCCGATTGATAGATTCACCGATTCGGTCTTGTAGACACGTATACCTGATAGCTTATAGCTGATGATTTAATATATGCTGCCTTCATGTTATTCGCATTGCATTACTTATACCTGTGCTAGTACACATGCACCATTATCGATGATGCGTATGTTACACTTACACAGTTTGGCCGGCTCACACACTTCATCATCGATAATTGCAGTGTCACTACACAGTAGGATTGTTGCATCATGATATGACTCTTCGCATAACTGCATATATAAATCTTGTGCATCCATGCCTACGTACATACACATTGTACACACATAGATGATGCTGGCTATGATTTTGGAGAATTGGGGACCGCATGTTATATTTTAAAAACTGGATCCATTTAAAAGAGCGGTTTTCCCTTAATATGTCATATCACTGTTCCATGTTGCATGATATTCGGATATGCTTACATTTTTATCATATGTCGCATACATCATGCTTAATGATTTTACGCATTGAGATATGTTGTTTTCATGAGATTTCTGGATTTGAGAACCGTGGTGATTTCAAAAGAAAGCAGGTACTGTTTTAAAAACCCGGTTTCTCTTGATATGATATTTCAGTGCGTCCATCATGCGTTTTCTCGGTTCTGAGACACGTGACATGTGAAACCTGATTCGAGAAGCTGGATGAGGCCGATTGCGGGTGCATGGTAGACCCGGTATGGTACCCCGGGGCGAGAACGGATTGCTGTGCAGTAGACGGTGAGCCTGGCAGAGGGACTACTACCTACCGGTGATTGGTTGGACCCGGCGGTTATCCGGAGGATACCGACCGGAGTCGAGAGATGGATAGGGGCCGATCCAGACTGATGGAGCCCGAGATATGAGGATTTACGTGTCGATGCTGGACTCGGGTTTCATGATGTTTTCGAGTGTCGATGTTGGACACCCAAGTTCCATGATTTTGATGTGTCGCGAGGGACACCCGTTGATTTATATCCTCATACTTTCATGCATATGCTTTTATGATACATACATTGATTATATGGTTGGACGAGATCCACATGCATACATACATTGATTATATGGTTGGACGAGATCCACATGCATACATACATTAATTATATGGTTCAATGATATCCGCATACACATAGGTGTTGATTACATTGTTGGCACACATACAGACACGGTCACCCTATATATCATAGTATTACCTTTAGGATATAGTTGACCTAGGAGTCATTGTTTATTCGATTTCTACTTGTAGATGTTTTTCTACTCACGAGTTTGTTAGTGTTTATGCCCTAGAAGGCCATTACTGTATCATACTAGCTTGTATATTACTTAATGGAAGCTTGGGATATTCACATGTATATAACAGTCTTGCTAAACATGGTAGTATGCTACTTGGTTTTTCTATCTTAATATGTGAGTGTACGTATTGATAGAGCTCTTAGGATCTTGCTTGTCCACCAGCGTTGTGATGGCAGTCACACTAGTTGGGGCTGGGTAGTCTACAAGCACATCCTTATTCAGGTCCCTGGTCATTGGATTATCGAGACAGAGCATCGATACTCCGGAGTAGACTAGTGTGTACGCTTCTCATCCCAGTTGGGGAGATGGTCTGTCCCACAGTCGTCAGTACGTCGTACTGGAGATAGTATGCAGGTGCTCGTTAGGTTACGGGTACACCGGACAGGACTCACAGGGAACTGTTGGTTGGTTTGATACCAGTCGTCAGTAAACAGTTCCCAGGTGACATGAGTACAGCGTAGTCCGCAGACTTGACACTGCTACTTCGCCTCGAGTGTGTCCCACTGTTCTTAGATTGCTACCCTACCACGGCTCAAAGGAGTCGTGCAAACAGGTAGCAGTTGGGTGCAGTCCCGAGCACTTGGAGGCAGTGGCGGTTAGACAGGATTCGTCCCTCCCGGTATTGGGAGTAGATATCGTGCTGTGTCAGAGAGCCATTACGCAAAGTCCCTGGCCAGGGCAAGCGAGATTTGCTGGTAGGTTCCAGTAGTTTCTCAGGGTGTAATGGGCTTCCCTCCGACACGACTTATACCGCTATTAGGGGACTGACGCTTGCCGCCCCCCTAGGCCCGATATGCGATAGTCTTGGAAGAAACGGACCGGACTGTATGGAGATTGTCACATCTGACTCAGTAGGAGTTCGGATGGGTTTACTCATCGGCCTTCTTATCGACAACTACCTGGGGACCGTTACGTACAGCTAGTGCCGCTTGCGGTCTGTGGTTAAACCCACTGCCCGCGTAGTAGTCGAGTCTCTAGAGTCCCACACAGAGAGTTTCCTACTCCAGGCGAAACGATATAGAGGTTGCATGGTTTTGCGACAAAGGGTTCGGACGCATACGTACGTTTACGCGCGTACGACTTTCGGACAGTTTTTACCAGTCGGCTTTGGTTTAAGCCAGTTACTGGTATCCGGTTATTGGATTTATACAGTCTAAAGTTTTTCCGTATTTTTACGGATCGGAGGGGCGTTCTCGTAATTACTCGAGAAGCTTCTAGAAGTGGTGACTAAGGAGGTTTAGGTGTCATTTGCATTAAATGAGTTTAGTGAGTCATGAGGGTGATTCATGCATATCATTAATGCATGATAAATGCTTAATGAGTCATGGTTATGAATCACCACTAGATATTTATGAAACTTCATTATTCATCATTTAGTTTTTCTTTTATGGATGAATATTAAAGGTTCATATATATTATGATAGATTTACTATTCTCATAAGATTCATTCTCACCTTCTCTCTCCTCAAGCTCTCATCTTCAAACCCTAATCCTTACACCTCATGAGTTGAGATCAAAGGATTAGTTAGACTAAACAATCCATTACCTTCACTCTACATCATCCTTTCATCTTTGATTAGCAATCAAAGTTGATTAGTTACCTCAAGTTAGAGGTGTAGCTTGGTGTCTTGCTCTCGGGTGGATCGTCTACTACCTAGAGAAGGTCGAGGAGAACAAAGGAGGACACAAAGACGAAGGACCGTTTTTCATTAGGTATAATCCCTTAACACTATAGTTTAGTATAGCTATGTGTTCGGTTATTATTTGTTTAGCTTCGATTCAAGCGGTTAGTCGATGTTTGTTCTTTAAACTTGATCGTTTTTGAAAATTCCGCCTCCCCATAAGTACTGGGGTGTACTACATCGACTTACAGTGGTATCAGAGCCTCGCTAAACAATAAATAACTTAATTGCAAATTTGTACGAATTTCGAACGAAAAATCAAAGCCGGAAAACCCTAAATATTATCAGTTTCTGTCGAACTTAAAATGAAGTCCAAAAATTTTTCAGGTGTGTTCAGAAAGCATGAAATGAGTCCAGGAGAACACCCACGAAATTTGAGCCAATGATTCGACTAAAGCGCCGCGGAAGGGCGGCGGATCCCACCGATCCGCCGCTCTTCCGCGGCCGAGTTGCCGAGTCATGGGCTCATCTTTCATGGGTGGGTCCTCTCTGGTGTTTGGGGTTTTCTGGGATGTTTAATTATTGCTCAGGTTTTGGTTTAACAGAGCAGATTTTGGAGCAATATTGATGTTGTTTAATCGATCGAAATTATACAGTATTTGCATATTGGATTATATCTGTGATTGTTTAATGTGTTCGTAAACCTCCCCTAACTGCTAGTATGTCGGTTGGCAGGGGGTTGCACATTTCTGAAATGGTTATATCTGTTTGTGCATATAAACTGTATTGGACTGTTGTGGTGTATAGCCGGGGTTAGCAATGGGTTATTGTTTAATTCATTTGTTGTAAATGTAATTTGTTGTAATATTATTTTTGCGGGGCACTTCCAGGTTGCGGTCGTAGCCACCGTTGTATTATTTCATTTTACTGTTTTTGCTCCTAGGACTGACCCAAGGTGGGGTACACAGACTGCCGGGTGGGTAGTTTGCCGTACCCGTAGGGGTCGAGGGTGGGGTAACGGCTATTCATCACAACTGTGTAATCTGTCTTTTCTTGCAGGCTCAAAAGAAATACAGATTGCTTGCAAATCCAATATTGTTTATCTGTGTTCTGGAATGAATATCATTGCGTCAGACGAATGTAAAATATCTATATTTATGATAGCTATTTAGACGTCACTTATGTTTTACACCCGCGCTAGCCCAGCCCCCGCTCTGTCGTTAGTTAAGTAACCTAACGGGTGATGACGGGACCCCGTGGCGAATGCGGATGGCATAAGAGGACGTTGTATTTTCGTTGTTTCTGCAATGATAGGTTAATGATGGGACGCATTATCTATAATGCAAAGTAAAACAAACCAAAGTTTAAATCGTTGGAACAATTTAAAAGAAACCACTAGGTTATTTTTAAAACAGATATTTTTAAATGCGGAGCCTTAACCACTCCTTTAAAAGCTATCAGGTTCCTTCGGTTATATCAAGTTCACTACGTTCAAGGTTTCGCCAAAACCAGTCGTAGCCCTCCGTCATTTCTTATGGATGGTCAGTAGTATTCAAGCTATGCTTGTTGGCATACGCCAAGGCATAGTGTTTGGTAGCTGCTGGGGTATTCATTTGTTGCATAGATAGATGTGTTGGTTTGGGACAGTCGCGTTACCTTGTTGGCATACGTCAAGGGTATATACGGGTGGGTTCAAATTAACAAGATAATGATGGGCAGAACTTGACATGTGACTTATGATTTGTTGGCATACGTCAAGGTCATAAGAGCATGGGGCAAAAACTTATATCGGGAATTTCTAAAGAAACTGAAATTTGCAAAGAGATGCATACCATTTAGAGTTTGATGAATGTTGGTTGGATTCCTTCAACATTATCATACGATGATATTTGGATCCTGATCCTACTGTGAGTATATGCTACTTATCAGGATATTCGTCACTTAACGATCAATGCTATAAACCTAGTAGGTGTCCAGAAAAGTGTCAGCGGGGTTACGCCCCCAGAGAAAAGAGGTTATATAATTAAGGAACTTCGCGAAAGCGTTGGAAAACCTCCCTCGAAGTATCGACACCGGCCTGGCTGAACGGTTAAGCAAGTATTGTACGGTGAGAATAGTCTTGGCTAATTCTTCTTTTATGGTTTGAGGAAGGATTCGAGAAACAGTGGGAGCCATCCAGTTTAGATAAACTAAAAACCACTCTAAACTTGTAAGAGCATCATGCTAAAGAGTTTTCTTCTCTCTCTCCTAATTGCAGCGACCCTGAAAATGACTGGACTTAAGTTACTTTTAGAGAAAAATATACTGACAGGGCCAAACTATAAAGATTGGCTGCGGAATGTCAAAATGGCTTTGACCTATGACAAACTGGGGTACGTCCTCACCGCTATGGCACCTGCTGTCCCTGGTCCCAAATCCAGCAATGCGGATAAGGAAATCCGCAAAACCTGGGATTTAGATTGCGCGAGAGCCAAGTGCATCGTGCTTGCCTCGATGAACAATGAACATCAGAGGAGGCACGAGGATATGTCCATAGATGGCATATTTCTCCATACAAAGGAACTTTATGGAGAGCAATCTCGTATAGCAAGATACGAGACCTCTAAGAACTTGTTTCGAGCGAGGTTGGCTGCCGGGTCATCGGTAGGTGAACATGTCCTACAGATGATCAGCTATATTGAAGAGCTCGCAGACCTTGGGACGACTTTGGATAATGAGCTCTATACAGACCTTATTCTCCAGTCCCTTCCTCACACCTACGCCCAGTTTATCCTGAACTTCAACCTTCAAAGAAAAGAAGTCGAACTTCCGGAACTCCTAAACATGTTAAGGAGTGCAGAGGGCACCTTGAAGACATCAATGGAAACACCCGCTATGTTTGTTGGCGGTTCATCTTCTTCCGGGTCCAAGGCTAGGGCCAAAGGAAGGAAGAAGAAGGCCGCACCCAGACCTAAAGGAGGTGTTAGTAAGGTGGGAGGGAAGGGAAAGAAAAAGAAAGCAGTACCGATAGTTGGCCAGGATGAGTGCTTCCATTGTCACAGGAAAGGGCACTGGAAGAAGGATTGCAAGGCGTGGAACGCCAAGAACCAGGAACCGAAGCAAGCTGTGGCTTCGACTTCAGGTGTGTTTGTAATTGAGAATTGTCTGTCGATCAACTCTACTTCCTGGGTATTGGATACCGGATCAGGATCTCATATTTGCAATTCATTGCAGGCACTGAGAAACCGTAGAGTGCTGAAGGAAGGTGATATGATCCTCAGGGTTGCTAACGGAGCTAGCGTGGGAGCTGCGTCCGTCGGGGATTATCACCTAGGATTGACGAGTGGACACATTTTGGTTTTACATAACTGTTATTTTGTACCCAGCTTAACGTGTAATATCATATCAGTTTCCTTGTTATCAAATAAAGGTTATGATTTCACGTTTGTAAGAGATGTTGTCAACATCCACCTTAATCATGGTTTGATTGGGTCCGGTACTCTAAATAACGGCATATATGTTTTAAACCAACTCCAAATTTTCAACGTCCAGAACACACTAAAAAGAAAGTCTCCAGATTTGAATAAAGCTTTCTTATGGCATTGTAGACTGGGTCACATCAATGAGAGAAGGTTGACTAAGTTGCATAGAGAAGGATATTTGGACACGTTCGAATATCAAACTTATGACACTTGTCAATCTTGTCTCAAAGGAAAGATGACAAAGACTCCATTCACTGGACAAGGAGTAAGAGCGAGCGAGCTCTTAGGACTCATACACAGCGATGTATGCGGTCCAATGTCTACACATGCGAGAGGTGGTTATTCCTACTTCATTACTTTTACAGATGATTTCTCTAGGTTTGGACATGTCTTCTTGATGAAGCATAAATCCGAGGCCTTTGAGAAATTCAAGGAATACAAGAGTGAAGCGGAAAACCAAACAGGCAAAAGTATTAAGACACTGAGATCTGATCGAGGTGGAGAATACTTAAGTGCCGAGTTCCTAGGTTACCTAAAAGAGAAAGGAATTCTCTCTCAGCTTACTCCTCCATACACTCCACAGCATAACGGTGTATCGGAGAGACGGAATCGAACCCTATTGGATATGGTACGATCCATGATGAGTAATGCTGAGTTACCGCGATCTTTCTGGGGGTATGCGCTAGAATCAGCGATACATCTTTTGAACAGAGTTCCAACCAAAACTGTGCCTACCACACCATATCAGATGTGGAGTGGGAAGAAACCCTATCTTCAGTACCTGAAGACGTGGGGATGTCCAGCTTTTGTAAAAAAGCAGCGTCCGGACAAGCTCGAGGCACGCTCAGTAGAGTGTAAGTTTGTGGGATATCCAAAGAACTCTATAGGATATTGCTTCTATTATGCAGAGGAACAAAAGGTTTTTGTTTCTCGTCATGCCCGCTTCTTAGAAACTGAATTTTTAGAAAATCAGAAGAGTAGGAGCGAAATAGAACTGGAAGAAATTCCAGAACCACAAGCTGCTACTGAAAGATTTATAGAACCAGAAGTTCAAGAAGAACAGAACATTCCCGCACCCCTCCGCAGGAGTAGTAGGCCGTCTCATCCGCCTGAGAGATACTACGGTTTTCTTATAGAAGGGGATAGAGAGGATTGCATCATAGATGATGATGAACCTACTGACTTCCAGCAGGCCATCCAGAGCGGCGACTCGGTACGATGGCTAGATGCAATGCGGACCGAAATGGAGTCCATGTACACCAACAAAGTATGGACTTTGGACTTTGCTCCAGATGGGGTAAAACCCATAGGATGCAAATGGATCTTCAAGAAAAAGATTGGTGTAGATGGACAGGTGGAAACCTATAAGGCTAGACTTGTTGCAAAGGGTTTTCGTCAAAGACCTGGTTTGGACTATGACGAAACTTTTTCTCCAGTGGCTATGCTCAAATCCATTCGGGTCCTTCTTGCTATTGCTGCCTTCCATGATTATGAAATCTGGCAGATGGACGTAAAAACGGCTTTTCTGAATGGAAATTTAGAAGAGAGCGTCTATATGGATCAGCCAGAGGGTTTCAATCAGAGTGGGAGCAGCGGGAAAGTATGCAAGCTGCTTAAGTCTATTTATGGACTAAAGCAGGCATCGCGGAGTTGGAACATCTGTTTTGATAAGACAGTCAAAGAATATGACTTTATCAAAAATCCAGATGAACCGTGCATATATAGTAAAGTTGTGGCCAGAAGTGTCGTATTCCTCGTCTTGTACGTGGATGACATTCTATTGATAGGAAATGACATTCCTATGTTACAATCTGTCAAAGGATTCTTGTCACACAGGTTCTCCATGAAAGACCTGGGTGATGCCTCTTACATTCTGGGGATCCGGATCTATCGTGATAGATCCAAGAGGATGTTGGGACTTTCGCAGTCCAGGTATATCGACACTATACTGAAAAGATTCAGTATGGAAGATTCTAAGCGCGGTAATCTACCGGCTTGTCACGGAATCACCCTCTCCAAAGAGATGTCTCCCAAGACTGATTTGGAAAGGGAACGCATGTCTATTATACCCTACGCTTCTGCGGTAGGCTCTATAATGTATGCGATGTTGTGTACCAGACCAGATGTAGCTTACGCACTGAGCGTGGTAAACCGGTATCAGTCAGACCCAGGGGAGAAACACTGGATAGCAGTAAAGAACATTCTCAAGTACCTGAGGAGGACTAAGGAGATGTTCTTGGTTTACGGCGGAAAAGACCTCAGGTTGGAGGCCTTTGCTGATTCCGGCTTCCAGAGTGATAAGGACGATTCCAAGTCCATGTCGGGTTATGTCTTTACCCTCAATGGAGGGGCGGTGTGCTGGAGGAGCTCCAAGCAGGACACCGTTGCTGACTCGACGA
The DNA here is from genome assembly GCA_030015575.1 of Agapanthus africanus. Lineage (NCBI taxonomy): Eukaryota > Viridiplantae > Streptophyta > Magnoliopsida > Asparagales > Amaryllidaceae > Agapanthus > Agapanthus africanus. The sequence continues at coordinate 559,079,077 of JASDDO010000022.1, read as the reverse complement.
TGGAACCGGAGTATATAGCTGCTTGCGATGCCGCAAAAGAAGCAGTCTGGATGAAGAAGTTCCTAACAGAACTTCAGGTTGTTCCTACCATAGTTGATCCAATACCTCTGTATTGCGACAACAACGGAGCTATAGCTTTAGCAAAGGAACCAAGGTCCCATCAGAAGTCCAGACACATCTTGAGGCGGTATCACCTGATCAAGGAGATCATTGATCGTCAGGAGATCGAGGTTCGGAGAGTTGCTTCAGAAGAGAACATTGCTGATCCATTCACAAAAGCCCTTCCTCAGATTCAGTTCGAGCGGCTACTCGAGATCATCGGTCTTCGATACGCCAGTACATGGCCCTAGTGCAAGTGGGAGATTGTTAGTGTTTATGCCCTAGAAGGCCATTACTGTATCATACTAGCTTGTATATTACTTAATGGAAGCTTGGGATATTCACATGTATATAACAGTCTTGCTAAACATGGTAGTATGCTACTTGGTTTTTCTATCTTAATATGTGAGTGTACGTATTAATAGAGCTCTTAGGATCTTGCTTGTCTACCAGCGTTGTGATGGCAGTCACACTAGTGGGGGCTGGGTAGTCTACAAGCACATCCTTATTCAGGTCCCTGGTCGTTGGATTATCGAGACAGAGCATCGATACTCCGGAGTAGACTAGTGTGTACGCTTCTCATCCCAGTTAGGGAGATAGTTTGTCCCACAGCCGTCAGTACGTTGTACTGGAGATAGTATGCAGGTGCTCGTTAGGTTACGGGTACACCGGACAGGACTCACAGGGAACTGTTGGTTGGTTTGATACCAGTCGTCAGTAAACAGTTCCCAGGTGACATGAGTACAGCGTAGTCCGCAGACTTGACACTGCTACTTCGCCTCGAGTGTGTCCCACTGTTCTTAGATTGCTACCCTACCACGGCTCAAAGGAGTCGTGCAAACAGGTAGCAGTTGGGTGCAGTCCCGAGCACTTGGAGGCAGTGGCGGTTAGACAGGATTCGTCCCTCCCGGTATTGGGAGTAGATATCGTGCTGTGTCAGAGAGCCATTACGCAAAGTCCCTGGCCAGGGCAAGCGAGATTTGCTGGTAGGTTCCAGTAGTTTCTTAGGGTGTAATGGGCTTCCCTCCGACACGACTTATACCGCTATTAGGGGACTGACGCTTGCCGCCCCCTAGGCCCGATATGCGATAGTCTTGGACGAACGGACCGGACTGTATGGAGATTGTCACATCTGACTCAGTAGGAGTTCGGATGGGTTTACTCATCGGCCTTCTTATCGACAACTACCTGGGGACCGTTACGTACAGCTAGTGCCGCTTGCGGTCTGTGGTTAAACCCACTTCCAGCGTAGTAGTCGAGTCTCTAGAGTCTCACACAGAGAGTTTCCTACTCCAGGCGAAACGATATAGAGGTTGCATGGTTTTGCGACAAAGGGTTCGGACGCATACGTACGTTTACGCGCGTACGACTTTCGGACAGTTTTTACCAGTCGGCTTTGGTTTAAGCCAGTTACTGGTATCCGGTTATTGGATTTATACAGTCTAAAGTTTTTCCGTATTTTTACGGATCGGAGGGGCGTTCTCGTAATTACTCGAGAAGCTTCTAGAAGTGGTGACTAAGGAGGTTTAGGTGTCATTTGCATTAAATGAGTTTAGTGAGTCATGAGGGTGATTCATGCATATCATTAATGCATGATAAATGCTTAATGAGTCATGGTTATGAATCACCACTAGATATTTATGAAACTTCATTATTCATCATTTAGTTTTTCTTTTATGGATGAATATTAAAGGTTCATATATATTATGATAGATTTTCTATTCTCATAAGATTCATTCTCACCTTCTCTCTCCTCAAGCTCTCATCTTCAAACCCTAATCCTTACACCTCATGAGTTGAGATCAAAGGATTAGTTAGACTAAACAATCCATTACCTTCACTCTACATCATCCTTTCATCTTTGATTAGCAATCAAAGTTGATTAGTTACCTCAAGTTAGAGGTGTAGCTTGGTGTCTTGCTCTCGGGTGGATCGTCTACTACCTAGAGAAGGTCGAGGAGAACAAAGGAGGACACAAAGACGAAGGACCGTTTTTCATTAGGTATAATCCCTTAACACTATAGTTTAGTATAGCTATGTGTTCGGTTATTATTTGTTTAGCTTCGATTCAAGCGGTTAGTCGATGTTTGTTCTTTAAACTTGATCGTTTTTGAAAATTCCGCCTCCCCATAATTACTGGGGTGTACTACATCGACTTACAGAGTTGGCAACTCACCCCCGTTGTGCCACAGTTCTTGCAGGTTGACCGCATGGATCGGTAGCGGCATCGCTGGCACACAGTTGCTTTTGGGTGATTTGCTTGGTAGGTGGGACATTTGTATCATACCCACTCTTGTATTTATATTTCTTATTGTATCTAGTCAACTCCATCAATCAAAATAGTATTTGTATAAGTAATGAGACTTAGTGAGACTTGGGGTTGCGAGACTTGAGCGATGGGTTGTATGTTCGCATTTTGGGTTGATATCTCGCTTTATTCTTTATCTTTTGTGGTGAACTTTGCCGTTGGGCGTCATATACTTATATTTATGCTTTGCGTGGTTGTGAATCCGCCGTTTGGCGAAGAGCTAGCTCCCGCTTGGGGATGCCTTTATTTTATCATGTATTGTGGTTTTGGATCAAAAACTACAAAGGAGGTGCTGCCGAAATTTTTAAAAGACGAAACATGTTTTCAAACTAGTAAATTTCACTTGCATTATTTATGTCCCTTTTTCCATGCATTTAAGAAAACTTGATTTCATTATACCTTTATTTCAAAACTTCACCTCTTTTATTTTCTTAAAAAGGTTTAAATTTCTGGGTTTCAGCTTACTTGAATTCTGTTACGCCTTTAGACGTTGCGTGATTTAAGTGCTGGTCATGAGCTAATATTTCGGATCGTGACACCTGGGTTCCTTGGCCAAAGCCTCCGCTGCATTGTTATCACAATACACAGGTATTGGATGCTCAATGGATGGAAGCACCCCAAGCTCAGTAATGAACTTCTTCATCCAGACAGCTTCTTTGGCAGCATCGTTGGCAGCGATGTATTCTGCCTCCATAGTCGAGTCTGCTACGGTGTCTTGCTTGGAACTCTTCCAACACACCGCCCCTCCGTTGAGGGTAAAGACAAAACCCGAGACCGACTTACTGTCGTCCTTATCACTCTGGAAGCTCAAATCGGTAAAGGACTCCACCTGGAGTTTACCGTTACCATACACCATGAACATTTCTTTAGTCCTTCTCAAGTACTAAAGAATGTTCTTCACAGCTGTCCAGTGTTTCTCCCCAGGATCTGATTGATACATGCTCACTACACCTAGTGAGTAAGCTACATCTGGTCTGATACATAACATCGCATACATGATAGAGCCTACTGCCGAAGCATGGGGTATCACTTGCATGCGAGCCCTCTCCAAATCAGTCTTGGGAGACATCTCTTTGGAGAGAGTGATTCCTGAACAAGCGGGTACATTACCTCACTTAGAATCTTCCATACTAAACCTCTTTAGTATGGTGTCTATGTACCTGGATTGGGACAATCCCAAAATCCATTAAGATCTATCTCTATAGATCTTTATCCCCAGAATGTAGGAGGCATCACCAAGATCTTTCATGGAGAACTTGAGTGATAAGAAGAGCTTGACCGAGTGTAGCATAGGAACATCGTTTCCTATCAAGAGTATGTCATCCACGTACAATACGAGAAAGACCACCTTACTCTCTACTGCCTTCTTATATATACAAGGTTCATCTATATTTTTGATGAAGTCAAACTCTTTGATAGCTTCATCAAAACATATGTTCCAACTCCGCGATGCCTGCTTTAATCCGTAGATGGATTTAAGCAGCTTACACACCTTTCCACTACTCCCACTGTCTACGAAGCCCTCTGGCTGTGTCATATACATGCTCTCTTCTAAATCACCATTTAGAAAAGCGGTCTTGACGTCTATCTGCCAGATTTCGTAGTCATGGTATGCAGCAATGGCAAGTAGGATCCTGATGGACTTAAGCATAGCGACAGGAGAAAAGGTTTCATCATAGTCGACGCCAGGTCGTTGACGAAAACCTTTTGCTACAAGTCTAGCTTTGAAAGTCTCAACTTTTCCATCTACACCTATCTTCTTTTTGAAGATCCACTTGCTCCCAATGGCTTTTACCCCTTCAGGAGCAACTTCCAAAGTCCATACTTGGTTGGTGTACATGGATTCCATCTCGGATCGCATAGCATCCAGCCATTTCACAGAGTCTCCACTTGTGATGGCCTGCTCGAAACTAGTCGGGTCATCATCTTCCATGATGCAATCCTCGCTCCCACCGTCTATGAGAAAACCGTAGTATCTCTCAGGTGGATGAGGAACCCTAATAGATCTGCGGAGTGGATGGGGTTCGTTGGGTACTATTTGATCCTCTGGTTCCACTAAATCGTCAGTTGTAGTCTGTGTTGCTGGAACTTCTTCCAGTTCTACCTCATTGCTACTAATTTCTTTTACAAGAAATTCCTTTTCTAAAAAGGTGGCATGTTGAGCAACAAACACCTTTTGTTCCTCACTTTGGTAGAAGATATGCCCTCGCGAATGTTTGAGATATCCTACAAACTTGCACAGGACTGACCTTGCCTCGAGCTTGTCCGGATTTTGCTTTTTGACATAGGCCGAACAATCCCATATCTTAATGAAATTAAGATATGGTCTCTTCTCATTCCATATCTCATATGGAGTAGTAGGCACAGGTTTGGTCGGAACTCTATTCAATAGGTATGCAGCTGTCTCAAGCGCATATCCCCAAAAGGAAATAGGTAACTCGGCAGTACTCATCATAGAGCGCACCATATCTAATAGGGTGCGATTTCTCCGCTTCGATACACCGTTGTGCTGTGGTATATACGGAGGAGTAAGCTAAAAGAGAATCCCATTCTCTTTTAAATAGTCTCGGAATTCCCCGCTCAAGTATTCACCTCCCCGATCAGATCGTAGGATTTTAATACTTTTGCATGTCTGGTTTTCAACTTCGCACTTATATTCCTTGAATTTCTCAAAAGTTTCAGACTTATGTTTCAACAAGAACACATGTCCGAACCTTGAGAGATCATCGGTGAATGTAATGAAGTACGAAAAACCATTCCTGGCATGCGTAGACATAGGACCGCATACATCACTATGTATCAGTCCCAAGAGTTCTGAAGCTCTTTCTCCATGTCCAGTAAACGGAGTTTTGGTCATCTTACCTTTGAGACATGACTGGTAAGTTTCATAAGATGAAAATTCGAACGGATTCAAATATCTATCTTTATGCAACTTAGCCAGTCTTGTCGCATTGATATGACCTAGTCTACAGTGCCACAAGAAGGCTTCATTCATTTCTGAACTTTCCTCTTGTTTGTGTTCTGTATGTTAAGAACTGTACTTTGATTAAGAACGTATATAACGTTACATAACGTACCAGATCCAATCAACACTTGATTCTGGAAAATGTTCATAACATCATCCTCTAATGTGAGATTATATCCTTCTTTAGTTAGCAAAGAAACTGATTTAATGTTGCACATCATCTTTGGTACATAGCAACAGTCGTTCAGAATCAATGTATTACCAGTTGGTAATACAAGGTGATAATCGCCAACTGCTTTGGCTGCAACAATTGCACCATTCCCTACTGTTAGGGATTTATCACCATTTCCCAGTTCTCTACCTTTCTTTAGCCCATGTAACAAATTATATACGTGGGATCCTGATCCGGTATCCAATACCCAGGATGTAGAAAAAACTGAGAAACAGTTCTCGGTAACGAACACACCCGAAGAAGATGCATCAACATGTCGTTTCTTCGTACGGGTGGCGCGGGAATCCTAATATTCCCTTATCCCTTGCTCAGACTTATGACACTCATAAGATGGAGCGGGACCAACGTTCCCTATCCCTGTATAAAAGGAGGGTTCGGTCAATACATCCATATTATTATCTTGATGAAGGCGTGACATTGGTTGCTGCCTGGAGAGAGAGAAGGAAACGCGTTAGCGTGCGCTCTTTGCAAGATTGGATTGGTTATTATCTTATCTAATCAGGATGGCTCCCACTGTTTTTATCAAATCTTCCTTCAAACCCTAAAAGGTAAGATTAGCCAGGATTAATTACACTCTATAGGTTCGCCAATCGTTTGGCCAGGCAGGTGTCGGTACTCCAAGGGAGGTTCCCCATGTTTTCGCACTGACCTAATTAAAATAAACCTCGTTTTTCCAGAGGCATAACCCAGTTGACACCTTTCTAGATACCTACTTGATTAGCTAATTGTAAAGTGCAAAATTCTCCCAGGAGTAACTCTTACTCGCAGTGGGTATCGGGATCCAACTATCATATAGAAGATATCCAATCTCATTGCAAATTTCAACACTTGAAATTCCCGACAATGGTTTTTACCCCTAGCTTCCTATGACCTTGACGGAGGTCAACAAACCATAGGCTACTAGTCAAGTTCAACCCGTTCATTTCTTGATTGAATTAAACCCACCCGCACGACCATTGACGGAGGTCAACAAGGTCGCACGACTACCCTAATCCAATTGCATCACATGCGGCAGATAAGCACTAATCAGCTACCGCACACTACGCCTTGACGGAGGTCAAAAAACACAGCACGAATACTAAATAGTACTTATCTGAAATGACGGAGGGCTACGCAGGTTTTTAAGAAAACCATGAGCGTAATGAACTTGATATCGTTATAGAATCTAGTGATTTTAAAAAGGAGTGCTTTTTAGGCTTTTGCTAGTTTCGCTAAAGAGGTCACTCCCGGTGAAGGGATCTCGGCTCTTTCCTCATCGAATGAGGTGCTGGATATTCATGAATACCACTATGCAAAGCAATAACTAGAGAAGCAATCAAAAACAAAACCAAGTGAGTTGTAGCATTTGCTAGTTTCGCTAAAGAGGTCACTCCCGGTGAAGGGATCTCGGCTCTTTCCTCATCGAATGAGGTGCTGGATATTCATCAAGGAATACTACTATGCAAAGCAAAAACTAGAGCTACCCTTTTTGAAAATTTGATTCTACAACATCTCTTGGTTTCTTTCTTTTCATTAATCTCATTAATGAAGTCATGTCAATTAATGTTTCCTAAACATTACAGAAAAATGAAACGAAAATAGAACATACGCTTATGCCATCCGCATTCGCCACCGTCATGCACCGTTAGGTTACTTAACTACCGGCAGAGCGGGGGCTGGACTAGCGTGGGTGCAAAATATAATAAACGTTCATTATATATCATATATATAATAGTACATTCGTCTCACGCAGTTATATGATCAACATCACAGAATTAAGCAGCAGAAGTAACATATGAAATATTGGATATACTAGGATGTCCGTGTTTTAAATTTAGCCAGTAATGTAAAACACGGATTCCACGGTCGTGATGAATGGCCAAACCCACATCCCTAGACCCCTACGAGAGCGGAAAGTAACCCTGACAATTCTTGAGTTAGGAGACCCGGTCTTAACTCCTTGAGATGGTCTCCCACTGGACTCTAGAACCTGGTTACTTGTGCTCCCCGCCTTGGGTCTATCCAATGCGGAAAAGTAAATAATATACAACAGTGGTGACATCATCCTCAACCCGGAAGTGCCCCAATAAAAGAATATTACATACAGATTTTACATGAATGAAAATAAAAACCCTCATCTCATATAAAAACCCCGGCTGTTCTTTCACGACGATCCAATAAATCATATCAACAACAACACATGATATCACATATCATCAACGTAAGCAAATATGCGTATCCCTAAAACTTGTTGACATATAGCAACGAGATTGGGATACCCCACATATTACACTTACGGTCGCAAAAAAGAAAACAGAAAACTACAATAATTAGAATCTGCAATATCCTTAGACATCATAAACCCGGAATATCTCATATTCCGGATTTCATGCCTAACATATAAAACTTGCATTTTAGTTTCAAGTTGAAAACTCTTTTCAATTGGTTGTCGGATAATTCAACAAGATTGCCGACTTGGTGATCGCGTACAATACGCAATTGTGACGGAGTTTTGATCCGAATCAAAACTTCGTGGCAATCGATCAATTGAGACTAAACGGCTAGCTTTACAATATAATAACTAGTTTTCATAAAACTAATTAATCTGGATTCTAATAATTGTATCACACATATCAAAAAGCTTGTAAAGTAACCGCGACATTAGAATTCCGCATGCAATTAGCAAACTTAACCAATTTTTCCAAGACTTGAAAAATCCAGTGAGCTAAAGTTCCAAAACCGATCGTTTTAAGCCAATCCGGGAGTCGAAACGAACTCGAAACCCGTCCGAATCTTCGCGGAAGCGAAGATAAAAAAATTAACTGTCGAATTGGGGGCCTCGGGGGGTACCCACCCCCGGGGGCCACCACGAAGTGGCCTCCTATGGTAGGCAGACCCGAGAGCACCCAATTTGGGTGCTCTCGAGTCACCCACCCCCAAGGCCACCTTGTGGTGGTCTTAGAGTGTGGGTCCGGACTCTGGTCCCCCCCGGGGTGTCCCCGGGGTGTGCACGCTCCACCCCGCGGCTTCTCAGTTCAAACCGTGAGCCCACGGGGTGTGCAAACAACTTAAAACATCATTTTTTAAACTATTTTTATCGGCAGATTTTACGCGACAAAAACGGCGGATTTCTAACGTCGATACAAGTTACCCTAATGTTCTAGCCCAATACACACTTCCCAAAACCGTGTGTGGTTGTTGTTCCAACCCATCACATTTGACGGAAGAATGTCCTTTGAATGTACCGTTTCAAGGTCAAGAGCACACTAATACTGTTTTTCAGCAGCAAAGACCTGGAAACGATCCTTCTTCTTCCACTTATAATCAAGGTTGGAGGAATCACCCTAATGTTGCTTGGAACCAACACCAAACTCAAAATACGGTTCTAAACCCAAATGACTTCCAAAGGGTCCCTCCACAGCAACAGCAACCACCACAACTGAGTCAGCACCCCTTTCAACCACAACCTTTACAAAACCCGGCCAACAAGTTTGATCCTTCTTCTAACGGTACCGATAAACCCTCTGCACTCGATATGTTCATTGCACAGTCCATGCGAACGAATGACATTTTAACGTCTTCTATCCATACGTTAGTGCAAAACACTGTCTCCCACGGTGAGAGTATCAAATTGATAAAAGCTCAAATTGCACAACTGACTCCAACAATGAGTTCTAGAGAGAAAGGGAATCATCCAGCTCAACTCCTACCTGATCCTGGGTGCTAACTGTAGGGTTCCTAGGCACTCTTGTGAAGGTTCATAAGGCATCAAACATGCACGGATTAAATTTTAGACGTGCCGAACAACCCAAAGCCGGGATCTTTGCTAGATTATTAGGGTTTAACATGCAATAAGATAACTTTTATCTAAGTGTGAGGGATTACAACCTTTGTAGTCCGCTCCTTCACTTCACAAGCTCCGAGTAGAAGTCCCTTTGCCGCGATCCACGATCTCCCGGACTCATGAGAGGCTCCACGACTCGAACGATCCATTCTAGCTTGTCGTAATCCAAATCTCCGATGATCTACCTTGAAGTTGCTTCGACTCAAGCTTTCTCACTCAAAAGAGAAGAACACACTAATCTCAAGGGCTAGATGAGATGAGGATGAGAGAGTAGTAATTTTGTTTTCTTTTTAAATCATTTTCTCATTTTATTTCATCACTTAAGAAAATCTAGCAAGCTTTTCTTGAAGAAGGAAGAAGAAGATCATGAAAAGATAATGAATTATCTTTCTTTTGTGATGAATAGAATAAAACCAATATGATTGATTATTAACCATGATCAAGGATGATTGGATGAGAATGTGTAGAGAAACAACTAGAGTTAGGGTTTGGTTGAGTTAATAATGTGTCATCACAAAAATATCTTAACCATGACAAAAGAAATAGCTTCTAGAAGGAACTTGAAGCATCTAACCCTAATCAAACCCTAACCTCAATTAATCATCCTTAAACATGTTTAACAATTAATCATATCATGTCACAATAATATATATCACATATATATTATATATTTGCAACAAAAGAAAATAATACAATTAACATATATCGCATATATATCAATGTATCATCCACTGAGAAAATGAAATAATAAAGCGAGCCAATATTAAATAATGTAATACAATATATCATATATATATTATTATACATTAAATCATTGAATCAACACTTGATTCGACGATCCGGCTATATCGAATATTACCGACTAATATATCATGTACCGATTCATCGAATCAACACTTGATCCGATTACCCGGTTCATATCCATATATCGCGAGAATATAATACGGTATCCCATATCGCATTATTCTCGTTCCTGCGCATATCACATATGCGCCACTACTCCGTTTTTCCTGAGCCAAGTAACCTCTGTGTAGGACTCTAAAGAATCGTCAATACGCCGGTAGCAGGTGATGATCATATCAATCACCCACAAGCTGCAAGCGGTCAGCCAAACGTAACAGCCACCCAGGTATTGAGCGATCAGAAGATCAACAAGCTAGCCTGTGCGTTCTCCTGTGAATCGAACCAGTAACACTCCCGTACAGTCCGGTCTGTTCGTCTGATATGTCGCATATCAAGTCTAGGGGTGGTATACGTCAGACCCCAGTAACCGATAAGTCGTGTTGATGTGTGGCTCATAACGGGTCGAGAAACTACTGGTAACACTTACCAGTATATCTCTATATCAGCCCTGGCCAGAGACTTCCAGTTATAGCCAATCGAACACAGCACAACATCAACTCCCTATACCGGAGAGACGAATCCCCTCCTATCGCTCATTGCCTCCATGTGATTCGGGACTGTACCCAAAAGCCACCGTTTTGCACGCCCTCTTGGACGTGGTAAGGTGGAAATCAAAGCACAGTGGGAATCACACAAGACTCCATGACGATCTCGGGTCTACAGACTACCCTGTACCAGTGTCACCAGAGAACTGCCATCTGACGTGTGGTATATCACCATCTGGGAGTTCTCGACGAGTCCGTCCAGTGTACCCAGTCTCTACTGAGCACCCGTACACCATCTCTGATGTCAAACACCGATGGATATGGGATCATCCATCGCCCATCATATGGGTCAAGATGCGTATACGCTAGTCTACTCTGGTGTATCGATGCCCTGTCTCGATATACCCTCGACTAGGAACAGTTATAGGATGTACTCATCGACTACCGCAGCCCCACTAGTATGATCTCATCATAGTCCCAGTAGTCGAGTACAGATCCTAAAGGTTTTATCAACATGTGAGAGTAAAACAGTAAACCAATACAAGTCAACATGTTAAGATAAAGTGAAACCAAATAGCATACTATCATGACGAGCAAGAAAGTCATCTCTATATATAACCAAGCATCCATTATAATATACATCATATGTACAACAATGGCCTCTAGGGCATATACATAACTAACAATCTCCCACTTGCACTAAGGCCAGCTACTGTAGTATCTCATACCTAGCATCCCGAATAATCTCTCAAACTGTATCTGGGGAATAGCCTTCGTGAATGGATCCGCAGTGTTGTCCTTCGTATCTACTCTCCTGACCTCGATCTCCCGGCGATCAACTATCTCCCTGATCAGGTGATACCGCCTCAGAATATGTCTGGACTTCTGATGGGACCTGGGTTCCTTGGCTAACGCCACAGCTCCATTGTTATCGCAATACAGAGGTATTGGATGCTCAATGGATGGAACCACACCAAGTTCACTAATGAACTTCTTGATCCAGACAGCTTCTTTGGCAGCATCGTTGGCAGCGATGTATTCAGCCTCCATCGTTGAGCCTGCAACGATATCCTGTTTGGAACTCTTCCAACATACCGCCCCTCCATTGAGGGTAAAGACAAAACCCGAATGCGACTTAGAGTCGTCCTTATCACTTTGGAAGCTGGAATCGGTAAAGGACTCCACCTGGAGTTCTCCATTACCATACACCAAGAACATCTCCTTAGTCCTTCGCAAGTACTTGAGAATGTTCTTCACAGCTGTCCAGTGACTCTCTCCTGGATCTGCTTGATACCGACTCACTACACTTAGTGAGTATGCTACATCGGGTCTGGTACATAGCATCGCATACATGATAGAGCCTACTGCCGAAGCATAGGGTATCCCTTGCATGCGGGCTCTCTCCAAATCAGTCTTGGGAGACATCTCTTTGGAGAGAGTGAGTCCAGAGATCGTGGGTTGGTTCCCACGCTTGGATTCTTCCATACTAAACCTCTTTAGTATGGTGTCAATGTACCTAGATTGGGACAATCCCAGTATCCTTTTAGATCTATCTCTATAGATCATGATTCCCAATATGCAAGAGGCATCACCTAGATCTTTCATTGAGAATCTCTGTGATAAGAAGAGCTTGACCGATTGCAGCATAGGAATATCATTTCCTATCAAGAGTATGTCATCCACGTACAATACGAGGAAGACAACCTTACCCTCTGCTACCTTCTTATAGATACAAGGTTCATCTATATTTTTGATGAAGTCAAACTCTTTGACTACAACATCAAAACAGATGTTCCAACTCCACGATGCTTGCTTTAACCCATAAATGGATTTAAGCAGCTTGCACACCTTTCCGCTGCTCCCACTATCTACGAAGCCCTCTGGCTGAGTCATGTACACGCACTCTTCTAAATCACCGTTTAGAAAGGCGGTCTTAACATCCATTTGCCAGATTTCGTAGTCATGGTATGCAGCAATGGCAAGTAAGATCCGGATGGACTTAAGCATAGCCACTGGAGAAAAGGTTTCGTCATAGTCCACACCTGGTCTTTGACGAAAACCCTTTGCTACAAGTCTTGCTTTGAAAGTCTCAACTTTTCCATCTACACCAAATTTCTTTTTAAAGATCCACTTGCTCCCAATGGGTTTTACCCCTTCAGGAGCATTTTCCAAAGTCCATACTTTGTTGGTGTACATGGATTCCATCTCAGATCGCATTGCATCCAGCCATTTCATAGAGTCACCACTCGTGATGGCCTGCTCGAAACTAATCGGTTCATCATCATCCATGATGCAATCCTCGCTTCCACCATCAATGAGAAAACCGTAGTATCTCTCAGGTGGACGAGAAACCCTACTAGATCGGCGGAGAGGCTGGGGTTCGTCGGGTACTACTGAATCCTCTTGTTCCACTAAATCATCTGTTGTAGTTTGTTCTGCTGGAACTTCTTCCAGTTCTACCTCAGAGCCACTAATCTCTTTTGCAAAAAATTCCTTTTCTAAAAAGGTGGCGTGTTGAGCAACAAACACTCTTTGTTCCTCACTGTGGTAGAAAATATACCCTCGCGAATGCTTGGGATATCCAATAAACTTACATAAAACAGATCTTGCCTCGAGTTTGTCCGGGTTTCGTCTTTTGACATAAGCCGGGCAACCCCATATCTTAACAAAATTAAGATATGGTCTCTTCCCTTCCCATATCTCATATGGGGTGGTAGGCACAGATTTGGTAGGAACTTTATTCAGTATGTATGCTGCTGTCTCAAGCGCATACCCCCAGAAGGAAATAGGTAACTCAGCCTCGCTCATCATAGAGCGCACCATATCTAATAGGGTGCGATTCCTCCGCTCAGATACACCGTTGTGCTGTGGTGTATAAGGAGGAGTAAGCTGAGAGAGAATCTCATTCTCTTTTAGATAATCTAGGAACTCACCGCTTAAGTATTCACCTCCTCGATCAGATCGAAGAATCTTAATACTTTTGCCCGTTTGGTTCTCTACTTCGTGCTTATATTCTCTGAATTTCTCAAAAGCTTCAGACTTGTGTTTCATCAGGAATACATATCCGAATCTTGAGAGATCGTCAGTGAATGTAATGAAGTAGGAAGAACCGTTCCTGGCATGCGTAGACATGGGACCGCATACATCACTATGTACCAGTCCTAAGAGTTCGGTAACTCTTTCTCCGTGTCCACTAAACGGAGCTTTGGTCATTTTTCCTTTGAGACATGAATGGCAAGTATCATAAGATGATAATTCGAACGGATTCAAATAACCATCTTTATGTATCTTAGCCAGTCGTGTCGCATTGATATGACCAAGTCTACAATGCCACAAGTAGGATTCGTTCATATCTGAACTTTTCCTCTTGTGTGTGTTTTGTATATTGAGGACTGTATTCTGATTTAGAATGAATATGCCATTATGTAACGAGCCTGATGCAATCAACTTTTGATCTAGGAATATGTTCATAACATTATCCTGTACTACAAAATTATATCCCTCTTTACTCAATAAAGAAACTGATATAATGTTGCACATCATGTTCGGTATATAATAGCATTCATTTAGAATCAGTGTATTACGACTTGGTAATACAAGGTGATATTCGCCAACTGCTTTGGCTACAATACTTGCACCGTTCCCTACTTGAACGGAATGATCACCTTTTCCCAGTTCTCTACCTTTACGTATCCCATGTAACTGTTTACATATGTGGGATCCTGATCCGGTATCTAATACCCAGGACGTAGGGTGAACTGAGAAACAGTTCTCAATAACTAACAAACCCGAAGAAGATGCATCAACATGCATGTTCTTTTGGGCGGCGTGAGAATCTAGATATTCTCCTGTTTCCTGTTCAGTCTTATAACTCTTATAAGAAAGAACGGGTCCAACGTTCCCTTGCTCAGTACAATAATCAGGTTTAGTCAATACATCCATTTTATTATCTTGATTATGGCATGAAATGGTCGCTACCTGGAGAGAGAGAGAAGAAAACACTTTAGCGTAAGCTCTTGCAAGATTAGATTGGTTATTATCTTATCTAATCAGGATGTCTCCCACTGTTTTTATCAAATCTACCTTAAAACCCTAAAAGGTAAGATTAGCCGGGATTAATTACACCCTACAACTTCGTCAATCTTTCAGCCAGATCAGTGTCGGTACTTTGAGGGAGGTTCCCCGTGCTTTCGCACGGACCTAATTAAAATAAACCTCGTTTTCCCAGAGGCGTAACCTCGTTAACACTTTTCTAGACACCTACTTGAATGACTAATTGTCCTGTGTAAAACTCTCCCAGGAGTAACTCTTACTCGCAGTGGGTATCAGGATCCAACTATCTCATAGGAGGTATGCAATCTCATTGCAAATTTCAACACTTGAAATTCCCGATAATATTTTGCCCCTAGTGTCCTATTGTCACGACCCGAAAGAGCACATGACTGGCCCTTGAACCATATGAAGCCTATAGGACTCCATCTGATCCAAGTAAGCCAAAAGCCCAGAAATCTAAAACCATTTTTGAGAATAAGTAAAGAAAACTGGTTTAAAGAAGTGAAGAAATACAGGTTTGAAATCAAGGTTTTTAAATAACTAAGCCGAAGGTACGTTTTGAAAACAATAAAGTCTTTTCTAAAAATTTCGGCAGAGTTTCTTTTGAAAAACTGGCCCCGAATGGGGTACAACAAGTATAACAATATGTATGCAATGATAATGGCATCCCCAAGCGGGAGCTAGCTCTTCGTCAATCGACGGTCACAACCACATATGCAGCAATAATATACAACGCCTAGTGGCGAGGATCAAATCCAAAGAAAACTCAAAAGCAATAAGAAAAAAACGCAATACTACTAAGCGCGACTCTAAGGTCGAAATAATACATCACTAGTCTAGGTCTGAAACAATACAAGTTTTGGTTGATGGAAATTCTAGATACAATGAAATAAATAAATACAATGGTGGTTCTTGATGCGAAAGAATCCACCTACCAAAGCAAGTCACCCGCAAGAAGAAAGTGTGCCAGAAATGCCGCAATAGAACCTGTACGGCAAAACCTGCAAGAACTGTGGCACAACGGGGGTGAGTTGCCAACTCGTGAATAGAAACATCTACAAGCAGAAACCGAATGCAAGACATAAACCTAAGTCAACGATCAATACTATAATCCACAAGA
The DNA here is from genome assembly GCA_030015575.1 of Agapanthus africanus. Lineage (NCBI taxonomy): Eukaryota > Viridiplantae > Streptophyta > Magnoliopsida > Asparagales > Amaryllidaceae > Agapanthus > Agapanthus africanus. The sequence continues at coordinate 559,063,089 of JASDDO010000022.1, read as the reverse complement.
GTACATCTGAGTGTAATAGGGTGGCAAGGTAACATCTAATCATGTATGTAGTGCCAGGTACTCAGGTAATCACATGTCATCAGTGTAAGGTATGTCTGCATGAAGTAACCATGAAGAAATATCAATGATATCAATACACATATATTAGCGTCCCATACCACTAATATTGGTGTAAGGGTATATATAACAGCGCCCTCATACCCTGTTATATATACAAATAAAGTATGATCAATGTAAAACCAGTCTGTATATGATCCAAGTCTGTATATAATCCATGTCTGTATGTATGTGGAACCCGTCCACTCGTCACCCACTGACGATAAGCATCAAGTATGCAAGTATGAGGATATAAACAATATCATGGAAAAACATCATGAAAACCCGTGCCTAGCATCGACACGTAAATCCTCATCCATATGGGGCTCCGTCGGCGGTATCGGCCCTCGGCCTCCGGCAGTACGAGTCAACCCATGTCCATCTCTGGGCTCCGTCTGCGGTATCGGCCCTCGGCCCCCGGCAGTACGGGTCATCCCATCTCTCGACTGCGGCCGGTATCCTCCAGATATCCGCCGAGCTCAAATACAATCACCGGTAGGTACTCGCCCGCCTCCAGGCTCAATCGGCAAACCCATCGATAATCTCGCCGAGGGGAACCATACCGGGCCCACCACGAACCCGCAAACAGATCATCACCTCCTCGAATCGGGTTTCAAGCACACGTCTCAGCACCGAGAAAACGCGTGGTGGACGCACCGAAATATCATATCACGAGGTACCGGGTTTTCATAAAAGTGCCTCTTTTCTTAAATAACCCCACGGTCCTCAAAAACCAGAAATCACATGAAAATCCAACATCAGGAAGTAAATCCAATGCGATGTGCTATGCAGTCAATCCATGACGTATGCGACATGTAAAGAACAGTAATCATATCGGAAATCATGCAACATGGAATAGTAATGTGCATATGTCGAAGGAAGAATCATCTCATGAATGCAATAGTACTACAGTGTAGTGGCATGGCAATTATCGATGATGAAGTGTGTGAGCCGGCAAATAGTGTACGTGGAACATACGCATCATCGATAATGGTGCTGGTGTCCTAACAGCATGATAATAATATAGCAATGAACATATGCCAGCAATGCGAATAGCATGAAGATGCAGAAATCTAGTAGTCAACACCACAGTGAAGTATCTACTATGCAACTACACCTAAGTATCAGGTCAAACAGGAGGGGTAGGTGTGGAAACCACCTAAATCTGAGTCGGTATATATATAAAGATATATAGTCGGTGATCTCGCCTCAATGTCATATCATAAGATATCCTCGAGTTATGAGTGCGGATCTATCATCAATATCGGTACGTACGGTAAATCATCGTACGGCATCCCCAAAAGCTGGGTAGGGGTCAACATCTCACTGTCTCATCACATAACAGATATCACCATCATCAGAACATATAGTCTGGAGTACTACTCTATGTCTAGTACAAAACGGTAACATCAGTAAAGTATGCATGCGGGGGTAAACACATATCCCAAGCCCGCAAGAATCACAAGTCATATCCCACATATGAATCGTATCAAATCACCGATCCCAGGGCACCAAGCCCACATCATCGACTCATCTCCAAAGTCATCACATATCATCAATCATAGTGCAAGTACAAGTGATAAGCAAGGGTGTGTGTATAGGTGTAACTCTATCCTAGGGTTCGATGCTATGAACTGCACTAGTCACTTCTAACCCTGTACTATCCATAATACACCTAATATCACGATAACTACATAATAATCTATCTACGGACTGCGGGGGTGCTATACACCATCCACCCGACTTCCCCCTGTAGATATAATCTACTCACCTTGCTTCTCGTGTGCCAAAGCCGATGTCGCTATCTTCACCTCCTTTGCCTCAACATCACGCGGGGTACCTACAAGTATATCACAATGCTAAAGCACATGAAAATCACATCGGAAACCAAAATAGCACACGCTACCCGCATAGGTAAAAACCTATCGACTCGCATGTAAACACAATCAAAATCCACTTGTCGTTGACGTCCAAACGCCACCTGACAGGAATGAATCACCAAATACCAAAATCCATGCTAAAACAAGTCCCAAATTATACACCAACATAGGAAAATCAACCCAGATTTCACCCTAGATGGAATCAGTCAAAACTAGACATACTCAGGGTCAAAACTAGAGGAAATGGGGGCATGCACAGAAAACGAGGCAATTCCTTAAAATACCTTATTTTAGAATTTTCCATAATTTTTCCCCATTTATCTGTATTTAATTATACCAGAATATTAAAATATTCATTAAAATAATATTAAATTATAAAATTTCCCAAAAATCATATTTTATTATTTTGAAGACGTTACACCTATGACCTTGACGGAGGTCAACAAACCATAGGCTACTAGTCAAGTTCAACCTGTCATTTCTTGATTGAATTAAACCCACCCGCACGACCCTTGACGGAGGTCAACAAGGCCGTACGACTACCCTAATCCAATCTGCATCATATGCATAAGCAGGTAAATACTAATCAGCTACCGCACACTACGCCTTGACGGAGGTCAACAAACGTAGCACGAATACTAACTAGTCTTTATCTGAAATGACGGAGGGCTACGCAGGTTTTTCAGAAAACCCTGAGCGTAATGAACTTGATATCGTCGTAGAATCGAGTAATTTTGAAAAGGAGTGTTTTGAGGCTTTTCTTAGTTTCGCTAAAGGGGTCACTCCCGGTGAAGGGATCGTCGGCCCTTTCCTCATCGAATAAGGTGCAGGATATATCATATATATCGCTGTGCAAAGTAAAACACTAAAAGCAATCAAAAGACAAACCGCGTTTTGTAGCATCTGCCAGTTTCGCTAAAGGAGTCACTCCCGGTGAAGGGATCTCGGTCCTTTCCTCATCGAATAAGGTGCAGGATATATCATATATATCGCTGTGCAAAGCAAAACTGTAGCTATCCTTTTTATAAAGTTTTTGATTCTACAACATCTTTAGGTTTCTTTTCTTTTATTAATCTTATTAATAAAAATCCCATCAGCTTATGCTTCCTAAGCATCACAGAAGAAACGAAAGCAGTAATATTTATATATCAGCATATATATATAGTATAAGCATTCGTCTCAGGCAGTAATATGATCTCATCACAGAACATTGCAGCAGAAGAACATATATGAAATATTGGATATACTAGGACGTCCGTGTTTTTAATACGAGCCTGTATAATACACGGATTCCACGGTCGCGACGAATAGCCAAACCCACATCCCAAGACCCCTACGAGAGCGGCAAGTAACACTGCCAATTCTAGGGTTAGGAGACCCGGTCTCGACTCCTCGAGATGGCCTCCCACTGGACCCCAGAACCCGGTTACTTATGCTCCCCACCTTGGGTCTACCTAATGCGGAAAAGTAAATAATATACACTGGTGACAGCAACCGCAACCTGGAAGTGCCCCAAATAAAAGAATATTACATTACAAATGAATTTTACATGAATGAAAATAAAAACCCTCATCTCATATAAAACCCCCGGCTATTCTGATCGTGACGATCCAATATAACATATCACAGCAACACATAATATCTCATATCATCAACGTAAGTAAATATGCGCATCCCAATTGTCGTTGACATATAGCAACGAAACCGGCGATATCACATATTACACTTACGGTCACAGAAAAGAAAGTGTAAAACTACAATATTTGGAATCCACAATCACTTTAGACATCGTAAATCCGAAATATCACATACTCCGCATTTCATGCCTAACTCTACGAATTCCACATATTGTATCACATTCCAGATAAATATACAGTATTAAACTTTCCGAACAGATTATCAAACATCCAAAATTTCCTAAACTGCTCAACACTTGAGCGGGGTTCAAATAATCCGAGAATATGTCACAGTACCGGTGATCCAGCCGTAGAAGGGTCAAGCCAACGCCTCACATGTGGCACGCCGTACTGCCCCAAACCCGAAGGTTCAAAAGGCAGTTCAAGACGGTCACATAATCGAGTTAAGGTTTGTTGTCTTCTAGAGAGTCCACCGCTTAACTTGTACAATTTTCCCGAAAGATTTAAACCCGAATAAATTTCAACACTTGAAAGTTTGCCGTACCGGGAAACAGTAAGTTAATGATATCCGTTCAAATAGTTTAACAGTTTCTAAATATCCGGAAAGAAATACGAATTTAAAATTTCCGATCGAGTCTACTATTACAAAACAAACCCCAGAATATTAAACACCTGGAACAGATTAAACATACCCAGAATAGTCAGCATGTACCTACGGTTATTACCAAGAAGCCACGTGTCGCCAATCGACCAATCCGCCGCGGAACCGCCGCGCAAGCAAGCTTGCGCCGCGCTTCCGCGGCCGTTTGATCGACTTGGGGGCTCGGGCTTCTTGGTAATTCTTACAATACCCTGCTGATTTTTTTACATATTTTTAATTCAGAAAAATCCCAAAATTTAAAAAAATTTCCAGAGAGGGGTCAAGTTTCGTCGTTTCAGGTTCGATCGGAGTTTTAACTTCGTAAACACATCGCCTAATGCTCTAGCTAGGCTCTGATACCACTGTAGGGTTCCTAGGCACTCTTGTGAAGGTTCATAAGGCATCAAACATGCACGGATTAAATTTTAGACGTGCCGAACAACCCAAAGCCGGGATCTTTGCTAGATTATTAGGGTTTAACATGCAATAAGATAACTTTTATCTAAGTGTGAGGGATTACAACCTTTGTAGTCCGCTCCTTCACTTCACAAGCTCCGAGTAGAAGTCCCTTTGCCGCGATCCACGATCTCCCGGACTCATGAGAGGCTCCACGACTCGAACGATCCATTCTAGCTTGTCGTAATCCAAATCTCCGATGATCTACCTTGAAGTTGCTTCGACTCAAGCTTTCTCACTCAAAAGAGAAGAACATACTAATCTCAAGGGCTAGATGAGATGAGGATGAGAGAGTAGTAATTTTGCTTTCTTTTTAAATCATTTTCTCATTTTATTTCATCACTTAAGAAAATCTAGCAAGCTTTTCTTGAAGAAGGAAGATGAAGATCATGAAAAGATAATGAATTATCTTTCTTTTGTGATGAATAGAATAAAACCAATATGATTGATTATTAACCATGATCAAGGATGATTGGATGAGAATGTGTAGAGAAACAACTAGAGTTAGGGTTTGGTTGAGTTAATAATGTGTCATCACAAAAATATCTTAACCATGACAAAAGAAATAGCTTTTAGAAGGAACTTGAAGCATCTAACCCTAATCAAACCCTAACCTCAATTAATCATCCTTAAACATGTTTAACAATTAATCATATCATGTCACAATAATATATATCACATATATATTATATATTTGCAACAAAAGAAAATAATACAATTAACATATATCGCATATATATCAATGTATCATCCACTGAGAAAATGAAATAATAAAGCGAGCCAATATTAAATAATGTAATACAATATATCATATATATATTATTATACATTAAATCATTGAATCAACACTTGATTCGACGATCCGGCTATATCGAATATTACCGACTAATATATCATGTACCGATTCATCGAATCAACACTTGATCCGATTACCCGGTTCATATCCATATATCGCGAGAATATAATACGGTATCCCATATCGCATTATTCTCGTTCCTGCGCATATCACATATGCGCCACTACTCCGTTTTGCCTGAGCCAAGAAACCTCTGTGTAGGACTCTAAAGAATCGTCAATACGCCGGTAGCAGGTGATGATCATATCAATCACCCACAAGCTGCAAGCGGTCAGCCAAACGTAACAGCCACCCAGGTATTGAGCGATCAGAAGATCAACAAGCTAGCCTGTGCGTTCTCCTTTGAATCCAACCAGTAACACTCCCGTACAGTCCGGTCTGTTCGTCTGATATGTCGCATATCAAGTCTAGGGGTGGTATACGTCAGACCCCAGTAACCGATAAGTCGTGTCGATGTGTGGCTCATAACGGGTCGAGAAACTACTGGTAACACTTACCAGTATATCTCTATATCAGCCCTGGCCAGGGACTTCCAGTTATAGCCAATCGAACACAGCACAACATCAACTCCCTATACCGGGAGAGACGAATCCCCTCCTATCGCTCATTGCCTCCATGTGATTCGGGACTGTACCCAAAAGCCACCGTTTTGCACGCCCTCTTGGACGTGGTAAGGTGGAAATCAAATCACAGTGGGAATCACACAAGACTCCATGACGATCTCGGGTCTACAGACTACCCTGTACCAGTGTCACCAGAGAACTGCCATCTGACGTGTGGTATATCACCATCTGGGAGTTCTCGGCGAGTCCGTCCAGTGTACCCAGTCTCTACTGAGCACCCGTACACCATCTCTGATGTCAAACACCGATGGATATGGGATCATCCATCGCCCATCATATGGGTCAAGATGCGTATACGCTAGTCTACTCTGGTGTATCGATGCCCTGTCTCGATATACCCTCGACTAGGAACAGTTATAGGATGTACTCATCGACTACCGCGGCCCCACTAGTATGATCTCATCATAGTCCCAGTAGTCGAGTACAGATCCTAAGGGCTTTATCAACATGTGAGAGTAAAACAGTAAACCAATACAAGTCAACATGTTAAGATAAAGTGAAACCAAATAGCATACTATCATGACGAGCAAGAAAGTCATCTCTATATATAACCAAGCATCCATTATAATATACATCATATGTACAACAATGGCCTCTAGGGCATTTACATAACTAACACTCACGGTATAATGTGAATGCACTTACCACGTTCTGGAAGAGTGCTGGATAACCATGTGGGTGAACAGATTGAAACTGATATTGAAGAACAAATTGAACCCCCGGCTTCCACTTCCACTTCCACTTCTACTTCTTACCCTATTTCGTCTAGTTTACCTTCTTCTTCCGAGCCTATTCTCCATTTTCCCCAAGGCTCGAACCCTCCACCCACTTCATCCTTTCCACCCCCACAAACTTCTCCACATACGTTGGACCCAACACTTATTGATAAAGCTCCATTTCCAGATAGATTGAGGTCCAACAAACCGAATGCACAAATGGAGAAGGTTGTGAAAATGTTTAAGCAAGTTAAAGTAAATATTTCTCTCCTAGATGATATACAACAAGTTCCAGCTTATGCGAAAATACTTAAGAACTTGTGCACTAGGAAGAGAAAAACTCAAGTGCCGAAAAAAGTTTTCATGTCGAGTAATGTAAGCACAGCTTTTACACAGCAATTACCCAAGAAACGTAAGGACCCTGGCTATCCTACAATCTCTATTTCTATTGGGGGTAAAAATATCAATCGTGCTTTACTCGACTTAGGCGCTAGTGTTAACTTGCTTCCTTATTCTGTGTATGAGCAATTGGGTATCAGAGAATTAAAACAATCGCAATGCACTTTACAGATGGTTGATCGACCTATCACCAAACCAAGGGGTATGATAGAGGATGTGTTAATAAAAGTCGGGGAATTTATCTTACCTGTGGATTTTATTGTTCTAACCTGTAGCAAACCCACGGAACCAAATTCCGGTGATTCTGGGTCGACCTTTTCTTGCGACTTCCAACGCTGTAATCAATTGTCGAAACGGTTCTATGACCCTATCCTTCGGGAATAGGTCAATTGAACTTAACATTTACAAGTTGGGAAGTGAAGCCTCTGAACCTCATGCTCGAGTATGTTCTGTCGAATTAATGGATGTCGACAGCAGCGAATTTGAACAGCTTCACGATACTGATCTAGACTCTTTTCATACGTTGTTGTTTGACCCAGATATGTATTATACACATACGGACCCTTCTTTCGAGTTGTCCGGGTCAACATCTAACACTGATTATAAACCGTTCTTGGAGTCTGAAGATCACCCCGCACTTTGTGATGACATTATTCTCCGGGGTATAGATGAGAGTTTTGAGGATATTTTCGCTGAAGAACTCGCATTTTTGAAAGACACGGGTGTTGAGATGAATCCACCTCAATACAACGAAATTGAACCGCTACCCCTTCTTCTGGACTATAAAGAGAATGCGAGTAATCCATCACAATCACTGTGTCGTCTCTCCAAAATGAGACGTAAACACATTCTATCCCACCACTTACCTTTTCCCCATTTCTTCTTGGCTCTTTTCAACTTGTTCTTTCACCAACTGGAGCATTACATTGATAAAATTTTCGAATGGTTGGTGTTGACCTTCGGTCTTTGCAAAGCTTGGCATCGACCACTAATCTTGACCCCCTCTTGTGATTTTCAAAGATTAATATTGTTTAACTCAAGTTTGGGGGGAGGTATAATCTGGCTCTCGAAATTAAATTTTTTTACTCAAAATGGTGAGCCAAAAAATAAGTTTGGGGGAGGATTTTCACTTTCAGTTATTCTTGCTCCGTTAATAAATTTTCTTCCAGGCTTACAGGTTTTTTGTGATCTAGCGAAAGACAACAGTGAGGACACTGTTGAAAACAAGTTTGGGGGAGGTTTGTGCTTATTTTCGCATCATTTTGCATCATACTTTGCATAAGCACAAAACTTTTAAAACATATAAAAATAAAAAAAAGTTAAAAAAAATTCAAAAGATAAAAATATTTAATATTTAATTAGATAATAAAAAGATTAGATAGTGAAAAATTACATCCAAAAGATTGAAAAATTTTAAGAAAACCAAGAGAATCAGAAGTTTTCTTAAACGAACTAGTAATAAGTAGTTATGAGCCATTGTCCCAAGGGTTAGTAAGATGAAAGAAGTCACTAATCTGAGGATAAAAATAAGTCTGAAAAATAGTTCTTATTCTGGAAGCCAAACATTTGAACGTTGATACGCTACTATACGTACTTACACACGTCTTGAAACTCGGGATAGTAGAGGATACCTTGAAATGCTCTTGTCTAAAAGCCATAGTATGAAGAAAATAAAAAATTGAATAAAATATAAAATGGTGAGAAAAATGAACACTGGTTTTGTTAATCGCCAAGGCAGTAATAAAAAAATATAGCGAGGGTGCTTCATCACCTAGTGCCTTAGACCAACTGGTCTGAGAGTCACTGCTAAGCCTTAGGTGGTGCAAGACGAGAAATACACCTAATAAGCAAGCACATGAGTAATCGGTCAGTTAGTACCTCAAGAAGTATTAACGGTCGCATGAAAGTGTGTGAGCAAATCCATCTAAATATTCATCAAATTAAAAAGTACTAAGGCAGATGGACAAGAGTATGATAGGTTGAATTGAATTCTCTGAGTGTAGGGATGTCTATTACACACACGTAGGGTTATATGATCGATGTTTGGAAGAAAGATAGGAATGAAGAATAAAGACGATATTTTATTGAGGGATGATGTGATTTCTAACATCTTTTCATGACTATTAAGATAGGGCTCATGACAACCGAAAAACTGGTGTAGTTGAAAACTCTTATTTTCAAGTTCTTTCTTTTATAGTTCTTATCTTTATATGTAACTTTCACCATCTCTCTTTTATTATAGGATTTTGTGGGTGTAATCCGCTGAAAACCCTCAGGAGACAACACTTCTCCTACTAGAGACACCTAGAGGTTTAACGGATTATTGCACGTGCTCAGTGCAATCGTGTTTGCCTACGAAAGTGTGCTATTTAGGTTTTTCTTTTTCTTTTTCTCTTTCTCTTGAATAACTAGATTGCTCGGGACGATCAAAGTTAAGTTTGGGGGTATTTGTTCAGTTGAAAATATTGCACTTTGGTATAAGTATTTTCCTTACATTTCTTAAATAATAAAAGGTGTTTATTATAAATATTAAACATATTTGGATTTATCTGCAAAATACTATTTGCCATATGTTTATATATTATAATTAATTTTATAAAGGAAAATATAGGCATTTTATATTTATATAATATTTTGGTAATTGAAAATATGCATATCATATCAAATATTTTAATCACAATTCTTAAAAGATATAATATCATACAAATGGTTAGAATAATATTTCAAAATATATGCATAATATTTTAGTAATTAAAAGATGTATAGCATATCAAATATTCTTAATCATGTTTCTTAAAGATTTATTACCATATAAAGTGCATAGCATATTAAATATTCTTAATCAAGTTTCTTAAAAATTTATTACCATATATAGTGATTAAGATACTCTCTCTAATTTAAATAGTACTAACATTATTCATAGAGATATTGTGCAAGATTTAGCTCAGGTCAAGATGTTCAAGATGTCAGGATCAAAAATCTGCCAAAATCATAAAATCAATACTGACAGGGACTCAGAATCCATATATGGAAAGTCACCATATTAGGAAGTCACCATATATGGTAACTAGTTTTTCTTCTTTAAGGGCTATATAAAGGACCAAGGGCTAAAGTTAGAAGGCATCAAGCCAAAGAGATCACGAAGTCCAAGACGGCTCACGCATCCAGGCTGATCATCAACTGTTCATCTACCTCCTTCGGAAGAGTTCGAGAAGCAAACCAAGTTTTTGTAATCATTTTCTAAGAAATGAAGTGTAGATTGTTCAAGTTGATTAATAAAGGTAGTTGTTTTATTTAAGTCTTTTGCATTTTACATTATGTTTTCCCTCTCTGTCTTTTCATCTTCTTTTCCTAACATGCACGAGTAATTCTCCGCTTGTTAGGGTTCATAGGATTAGGGTAGATTAATGGATGATGAAGATCCTTAAACTCTTTTTACGTCCTATAAAGTTTATAAACTTTACTAAAAAATCATTAACATCCTAATCGGGCGCGCTACCAATTTATTGTTAGTCTCGACCGTGATTAGAGATTAGATTAATAATTGTTTTGGTAAAGGTTAGATATGAACGGAGTTCCATGTCGAGATAGGGGTTAAGAGTGGGAACCATTTTCCCTCCAGAAACCCTAATCTACATGCATCTTTGTCGTTCTAGTTTTAAATCTATTAAAGGATAAAAGGAGTAATCTTTAATTAACCATCCATAACTACTAAATCCTAATGAACCCTACAAGCCCCCTTTTAATATTGAACTTACATCCATAATTAATCTAGATCTATATTTTGCATCCGTGTTTAACGTAGATCTAGAACCTACAACCATTCTTATTTCTTCCTCCTTTCTTTCCCAACACGTCTAAAGTAAGATAAAAAGATTTCACGTTTCCCTGCGGACGACCCGTACTCATCTTGGCTAGCTATAAGCGACACCGTTATTGATTGCGGTTATTCTACAAACATCATTTCACAACAATCATTATTCTCTCTTTCTGTCTATTCTATCTTTACTCATCTTTGGGACTTACCGAGCAATTGTTCGCTAACGACATTCTTTTTCTTCTTTCCTTGGAATGTTGTTAGGTGATTCGGACTCACTGGAGATCGAGCTCAGTACTGAAGATTTGGAGCGGTTAGCTTTTGACCAGAAGCTTTAGATACTTGTATATACTTTTTCATTTCAGTTATGCCATTGTTTAGGCATTGCTTTCTATTCATGTATTTATATTTCCAGTTGTGCTTGTAAAGAATTGTTAATAAATAAAAGTTGTTGTTCAATTACATCTATTGTCATTTTTCTTGTGTACATTTACTTTATATTTCTTAGATACACTTGGCGTGTTTACTTCTGAGTAAATACGTCGCGTGACCCGTCGCGTCTCCTTACCGTACACCGGGAAGCGAGGCGTGACAACTGTAGTATTTCTCGTTTTATACGTTGATGACATTCTCCTGATAGGAAATGACATTCATATGCTACAATCGGCTAAGCTGTTCTTGTCACAGAAGTTCTCTATGAAAGACCTGAGTGATGCCTCGTACATTCTGGGGATTAAGATCTATCGTAATGGATCTAAAAGAATGTTGGGACTTTCACAGTCGAGGTACATTGACACCGTACTAAAGAGGTTTAGTATGGAAGATTCTAAGCGCGGTAATTTACCCACTTGTCACGGAATCACCCTCTCCAAAGAGTTGTCTCCCAAGACTGATGAGGAGAAGGCTCGCATGAGCATAGTACCCTACGCTTCGGCGGTAGGGTCAATAATATATACGATGTTATGTACCAGACCAGATGTAGCTTACGCACTTAGCGTGATAAGCAGGTATCGGTCCAACCCAGGTGAGAAATATTAGATAGCAATTAAGAACATTCTTAAATACCTGAGAAGGACTAAGGAGATGTTCATAGTGTACGGTAATGGAGACCTCCAGATCGAGGTTTTTACCAACTCTGGCTTCCAAAGTGATAAGGATGACTCTAAATCTGTCTCAGGTTATGTGTTTACCCTCAACGAAATGGCGGTCTGTTGGAAGAGTTCCAAACAGGAAACCGTAGCGGACTCGACGATAGAGGCTGAGTACATCGCTGCTAATGATGCCGCAAAAGAGGCAGTCTGGATGAGGAAGTTCGTTTCTGAACTTCAGGTGGTTCCATCCATTGCTAATCCAATACCTTTGTATTGCGATAACAACGGAGCCATGGCCTTGGCAAAGGAACCACGGTTCCATCAGAAATCCAGACATATCTTGAGGCGGTATCACCTGATCAGGGAGATCGTGGATCGACAGGAGATCGAGATGCAGAGAGTAGATACAAAGGACAACACAACAGATACTTTCACCAAGGCCATCCCTCAAGTCCAGTTCGAGAGACTGTTCGAGATGTTAGGTACGCGGTACGCCAGCAACTGGTTCTAGTGCAGACGTTGTGTACTTAATACGCCAATTACAGGCCTTAGTGCGAGTGGGAGATTGTGAGATATGTATACCCTAGAGGCCTTCATTGTATAGGATGCTAGGGATATGTATGTACAGGACGATCTTGTTCGATATGATAGTATGCTATTTGGTTTGTCTTTATCTTAACATGTGATGTGTTTTACTTAGTATTTCATATCTTGTATACATGTTGATAAAGCCCGTAGGATCCTTACTTGACTACCAGTGTTGTGATGGCAGTCATCCTTGTGGGAGCTGGGTAGTCGATAATCACATCCTTAAAGTGTCCCTGGTCATGGGAGTATCGAGACTGGGCATCGATACTCCAGAGTAGACTAGTGTATACATATCTAGACCCTGACGTGGGGCGATGGATTGGTCCCGCAGCTATTGGTGAGGTGCACCTAAGATTGTATACAGGTACTCACTGGGGGTGGGTACACCGGATGGACTCGCCGAGAACTGGCTAGATGGTATTATACCTAGCGTCAGATAGTAGTTCTCTGGTGACATGAGTACAGATAGTTTGTCGACCTGAGGTCGTCATTTGTCTCGTGTGATTTCCCACTGTGCTTTGATTACTACCCTACCATGGCTTTACCGAGTCGTGTAAACAAGTTTTAGTTGGGTATAGTCCTGAGCCACATGGAGGCAGTGAGCGACTGTTAGGGATTCGTCTCTCCCGGTATATGGAGTCGATGTCGCGCCGTGATCGGTTGGTCAACACCATAAGTCCCTGGCCAGGGCAGATTGAGAATTACTAGTAGTTGGACCAGTAGATTCTCGGATGGTCTTGAACCACACCGACACGACTTGTCTGGTTATTAGGGGTCTGACGTTTTCCACCCCCCTAGACCTTACATGCGATACTCTCAGACGAACTGACCGGACTGCACGGAGATTGTTACGGACAGGCTCAGTAGGGGTTCAGATGAGTTTGCTTGTTGGCCTTATTTTCGACATGTATCTAGGTAACCGTTACTACAGTTAGTGCCACTGACAGACTTATGGTTAAACCCACTTCCAGCGTACTATCGAGTCTCTAGAGTCCCACACAGAGGGTTTCCCTGGTTCATACGAAATGATGTAGATGCCATATAGTTTTACGGCAGGGTTCCGATCATATACGTGTACTGGCTACATGGATGTTGTTCGGACAGATAATACTAGTGAGCTTTGGTTTAAGCCGGATTCTAGTATTATATTGTTGGATTATTATTATCTTGCTGTATTCGTATTTTTACAGTACGAATACGGGTATGTATATACGGTGAGGGCATTCTTGTAATTTCACAAGACATGCTTCTAGAAGAAGACACCTCATTATTAGATTTATCTATTTTTAGAAATAGATTAATGAGGTGTAAATTGGAGATATTTGTGGCATGGTTGAAGCATGGCTAAGTCATTTGTTTATTGCATTTGACTTCACTATTCAAGCACGGTTACTTATTTTCTATTGGAAATAATCCATGCTTGATGATTGAATGACTTAGCCATTCTCATTGGCCTCTCCGCACTTGAGCTCATTTGTGTTCTTCTCATTCTCTCTCTATTTTCTCTCATCCTTCTTCCTCAAACCCTAACTCTCACATGTGTTATGAATACTAGAGTTCTTGAGATAAAATACTCCAATCATCTCTCTACATCTCCTAAATTGTTTAGATTAGCAAACTAGATATCTTAGTTACCTCACTTTAGAGGTTGAAGCTTGACCAAAGACTCTCGGGTGGATCATCTTCAACACAAAGGAAGCCAACGACCGAGTTCCATTCAAGCCATCTAGGAGCTAAGAGGAGGAAAAGAAGATCCAAGCCATCTAGGAGCTAAGAAGAGGATAAAAAGACCCGAAGGACTTGAACAAGGAGGTATAATCTCTCACCGAGTAGTTAGAACCTCTTTGTAGTTAGTTTTAGCTAGGTATAGTTTATGAAAGATCTTTTGGTCGATATTGCGAAGTCTCTTAAAAGAAAAAATCGTTTTTTGTGTATTCCGCCTTCCCGTGAACCCGCTGGGTGCGCGACATCGACTTACAATAGGTAATGATCACATCAAATACCCACAAGCCGTCAGCGGTACTAGTTGGACGTAACGGCTAGCCAGGTATTAAACGAATAAAAGATCAACAAGCAAACTTTTCCAAACTCCCGTAGAGCCTATAAGCAACACTTACCATACAGTCCGGTCTTTCGTCTGATATGTCGCATATCGAGTCTGTGGGGTGGAATCATCAGACCCCAATAACTCGATAAGTCATGCCGATATGTGGCCTATAACCTTTCGAGAAACTACTGATAACACTTATCAGTAAATCTCATCGGCCCTGGCCAGGGACTTATTGTTATAGCCAATCGAGCATGGCACAACATCAACTCCCAATACCGAGAGAGACGAAACCCCTTCTATCGCTCATTGTCTCCATGTGACTCGGGACTATACCCAAAAACCATCTGTTTACACGACTCATTTGAGCCGTGGTAGGGAAGAAATCAAAGCACAATGGGAACCACGCAAGACACTATGACGATCTCAGGTCTATAGACTAACATATACAAGTGTCACCAGAGAACTGCTATCTGACGATAGGTATGTTACCATCTAGGAGTTCTCGGCGAGTCTTATTCGGTGTACTCATTCTCCAATGATCAAATGTGTACAATCTTTGATGTCAAACACCAATGGCTGTGGGATCAACCATCGCCCCATACAGGGTCAAGAAACGTACACACTAGTTTACTCTGGAATATCGATGCCCTGTCTCGATACTCTCTCGACTAGGAACTGTTAAGGATGTGCTTGTGAACTACACAAGCCCCATTAGTATGATCTGCATCATACTCCTGGTAGTCAAACCAACATCCTAAGGGCTTTATCAATATGTATCAATAAGATGGTAAACTAAAACAAGTGCACATGTTAAGATAAAGAGCAACCAGATAGCATACTATCATGTCGAGCAAGAAAGTCCTCTATATATATGTCCAAGCATCCACTATAATATACAATAATTATCTCTAGGACATACATATTCCGAACAGTTGCACGTGAGAGAGAGTGTTAATAAATGTGGATAACATAGTCTCACAATAGAAAAACTATGAGAGGTATATGGGTATAAGATATAAGATGGGCCAAAACTCAACAAGGCTCGAGTCTTATTGATGGAAGCCATTTATATCAAAACCCGTGTACACTCATAAATAAAATATATAATTGACGCCCCTCGTTCTTGAATATAATTAAATTTACCATGGTATCAGAGCTAGGTCAATAACACCTCTGAAAGAGAGCAATCTATATGCCTCTGAGAGACTGGCCTCTACATATATCATTACACCTCTGAGAAAGAATCGTCTACATGCTTCTGAGAGACGCCTCTACACGTGTTTTACGATCCACGTGCAACGTACTGCACGTGAGGGGGAGTGTTAAGATATGTGGATAATATAGTCCCACATTGGAAAAACTATAAGAGGTACATAGGTGTAATATATAAGATGAGCCAAACCTCCATAAGACTTGAGTCTTATTGATGGAACTCACTTATATCAAAAGCCCATGTACACTCATACGTAAAAATATACAATCGCCCCTCTCGAAATTTAACATGGTATCAGAGCTAGGTCGAACACCTCTGAGAGACTGGCATCTACATGCCTCTGAGAGGCTGGCATCTGCATGCCTCTGAGAGAGAGCCATCTACATGCCTATGAGGGACGCCTCTATACGTGTTGTACGATCCACGTGCAGTGTTACCACGGTGCACGTGCAGAGGAGTGCACTACTACAAATAAGGGTTTCCCCTACGAATTTATCGGTAGGGGCAACCCACTGCCCCTACGGAGATGTGCGTAGGGGCGAAAAAAGACCCTGTAGATGCAAAGGCCGCAGGTGCAAGTTGAAGCCCTGAACTTGACCCTACGGGCAAAATCTTGCCCCTACGGATTTCTGTGTAGGTCCTGTTTCACCTACGGAGTAGGCCGTAGGATAAAAAAAGTTATAATATTTACGATTTTTTTAAATATATTAACTGTACCTACGGATATAGCCGTAGGGCCACGTCCTATCCCCTACGGATACCTACGTAGGTACTTATCCGTATGGGCAAAATATCAGGATTTCTGATATTTTGCCCCTACGGATAACTCCGTAGGGGCGAAGTAATGGCCCCTACGGATATGTCCGTAGGGGCACTCCTAACCCCCTGGTACTGAGATCAGGAGGGAAATATCAGTTACTGCATATATTTTGCGCCTACGGATATAGCCGTAGGGGCAACATGTGTACCTACGGATTAATCCGTAGGTATAAATTATCTATATTTTTTTTTTAAAAAAGGGCTGCCTGATTTTTTCCCACCCTGTGCACAATAATATATACATCAATCAAATATAAAATTAATCATCACAACATATATCGCAGTATTCATAATCACATCTCACGCATATAATATACAAAAGAAACCCAAAAACTGAATATGATATAAATATAAACCAATATCAATATCGTCCAAAATGTTTCAAAATATAGTACAATATGTATCATATAAATAAATAAATGTTTCAAAAAATAAGAATCAAAAAGCTACCCTAGCTCGGTCCAGCTTCACCTCTGATAAATGCTAGAATCTGGCGCGCCTGCTCCTCGGTCAATAAACCATGCAATTCGGCGCGTGCGGGAGTCTGAGCGGGCTGTGGAGCTGGCGATGTGGTCTGCGCAGCCGCCGTCGAGGTAGTGGCTTGCGGAGCCGCGGCTGCGGGAGTCTGAGCGTGCGGTGGAGCTATAGGAGCTGTCTGCGGAACCGCAGCCGATGTAGTGGCTTGCGGAGCCGCAGCCGAAGGAGATGCATGTGGAGGCTCGGCCGATGTACCCCGTCGCGTCTGGACCTAACGTGTGTAATAAGCGTGTAAGAACTATGTATTATTCGAATTCTTATCATTATCAAGTTATTTCGAAACCCCATTTGGATATCTAGTTTGGAAAACCGTAGTTTATTTTAATTAGATATGTATGTATGATTAATCAAACCTAAGTCTACAACCAAATAAGCTCAGGCTACGTACTAATATTGGATATGTTGATATCTATAATATGACATGATATTTTACTATTAAGTAGTATACATACCAGCATCTCCTTCAACTCCTGAACGGTAGCCTTCAAGCTCTCCAGTTCCTGCTAGACACGTCGCTCACTGGAGACGGAGGAAGTAACCGCCGGGGTGGAGTCCAGCCTCATATGGGCCCTGCTAGGGCCCAGTCCTCGGCCTCTCTCCCAACCTCCGTGGTGTCGTCCGTGTGCGGTGTCCAGGACTGGGGTCAGCATCCTCGGATCGCTCTGTCCGTTAAAATCGATCCCCGAGGCCTCGGCCTGCTCAACCACCCGCTCCTACACCCACATTAAGCAGTAAAGTATAAGTATAAAATTTAAATTTGAACCTTCCAAAACTAAAATTTGAAATATGGGTTGAATAAATATTAACACTTACGCAATACTCCTGGGTAGCGACGTCGGGATATCGAAGCTCGCCCGTGGCGGGATATGTCGAGGTGTCGTGGACGGCAAGATATGCGGACAGCACGCTCGGTGTACCACCTTGCGCCAGGGTCTGAGCTGTCTGCAATATTAGAAAATAACTCTTAATATTAAATATATTAGAAAATAACTCTTAATATTGCATTATATCACAAATGAAAATATATATTAATACCCGAGCCTGATCAAAGAAGAGGGCGAATGAGCGCCGGTGCTGCTCGCCCCACTCAACGTGAAGTGGATAGTTCTTCACGAGCCGGCTCTCATCCCCCATATACCGGCCGAACCTCTCGGCATGAGGACTGGTATCTGCATGTATCAAAATTTGAATAATATTAATTAATTTCAGTACATACATATTAACAAGATAAACTCGCATATAGCGCTGGTTACACATAAGACAGGGAGTGAACAAGCTCTTGTAGATTATCAGGCGCAAATCTAATCTCATCAAGCAACACATGATAATGAGTTGGACGCGTGGTGCCCTATTTCTCATAAGTGCATGCTGCGTGAATAAATATTGTGTTAATTCCAAACTAAATACAAATATAACAAACTTATCAATTATATAGTATTCAATTTGATTTCAAACAAATACCAAATAAGAATTTATTGTCCAGGTCCACGACTTACAATCATTCCCGCATGCGAGCACATATAAAAATCATAGTTTCTAGGATGACAAATTTTATTGTCAACTACTGTCACCACCTACAGCTAGACAATAATAAAAATTACTATCTAAGTAAGAGCAAAAGGAATGTGTGTGTATTTATGATATGGCATTCTAAATCAATATACATGCACTATATGATATATAAACATACCTGGAGGAGCGGGAGTGGCCTCTGTCTCTGATATGGACGCATCACCAACAACTAGACAATCAAACATTGACAATATAAGTAATTTTGACATAAACGGGCATGAATATCTATAATATTACATTCAAAATGGATATTAGAGAACGCACCTGCAGTGAGAAGTGGTAAAAGTATCACCCAACAAGGGTGTAATTTACAGAATCAGTTGAAACTCTTGAAAATCATAGAAGAACCTGACCTGCACAAATCTAATGTATACTTTCCATTGGACACTAAGAAGTCTCTAAAAGGAAAAGCCAATGTGAAAGCCATCATTAGTTCATATCAGAAGATTGATGCTGAAACAGAAAACAAGGAATGTCATTTTCTTCTTCTTCTGCCACATTACTATCTTCTCCTTCTTCTTCTGCCACATTACTGTCTTCTCCTTCTTATTATGTGCGTGTGCAAATTCAATGAAAGCAGAAACTCCAGTGACAAACTTAGGTTGCATACGTTGTTGCCAATTCACATACATCCAGTCCTTAACCCTGACGTACTCATGGGCCATGTTAGACTGTATCATATAAAGTGTAGGTTATGATGACTATATTGAGAATATGGATTAATAGTGGGTAGGAAAAATATTTCTCAAATGGATTTTGCATCTGAAAACCGTAAACTACTAAGTAATAGCATATATAATTTTTTTAGTATAAAGATTGTTATTTTAAGTTTTCCCTTATTAAATCAAATTTATTTCACGTATCGAGGAATATACCAAAACGTGCACATGCATGCAATGTCTTGGTTTCGAGTGTGTGATCCACCATACACAATAGAACACAATACAATATTTCGTATAGTGATATGATCTAACTGCCTTTATAAACTACAAGTGTACAGAAAATTATGATAAGAAACCATAAGAAAGGGTCGTAGCCATGCATAACCTTGAATCTACATACCAAATCGTGCACAAGCATGCAATTATTGTCACCTTGCCTTGGAATATAAAATATCTTGGAAGACTATAAGCGGAGCATTTAAATCTTGATAACTTTTGACTTCAACATATATTTTTCTCAAGTACCATGAAATATACTTCCTCCGTATAAACCGTTTTCAAGAAGATGGATTAACAATGACAAATTATCCATATTAGAAAAACACGGTATTACCCTTCTTAAGATAATACATTGTATAAGCACACCATAGCCCAGAACATGTCCATCTATCTACGCAAAACATAAACAGCATATAGCAATAAAAGGAAAAGAACCACCATATCGGAGATGAAAGACAGAGAATTCAAGTATTGTTTCATACCTTTAGAGCACGCTGCCAAAAGAAACAGAAAGACAATAGAACAGATTATCACATAAGAATTGATAGATAACTAAACAATTAACTTATGCTGCTTAAAGAAGATGTGACATGTTATTATAATTTCTTTTGGGAGAACCTGGAAATATGAAATGGAGGGGAAGACATAGAAGTAGAGGGGTTCTCTTTTGGGGGAAGGAGATGAGAAATAGCCTATAAAAGATGAAAGTTGATTGCCTTAAAGCTTAGATATAAATCTATCGAAATACAACATTAGAGTTCTGAGAACCTTGCCTTGAAATTTATGCTTTATTACTAACAACTATCATATCAAATATCATGGTTCATGGAAAAAATATTATTAAAATAGAAAAATTCATAAAGAAAAAAGTGCTTCGAAAGAACTTATACCTCATAACATTTCTGAGCCTGCTCAAGTTTTCACTGGACAAGGTAAAATTGCCCTAGGTTGTGTAAAGCAGCCCCTACTCTGCAAAAGCAAGAAACCTTAAAGAATGACAAATGTGTCCATCATCCAATTTAGGTGACTAAAAAGGTAAAAATACATAAAATCATATATTAAAAAACAGAATTACTATATCTGTTCTACACATATAATGTAAGTATATATCATTAAAAAAAAGTCAAAAAGGCTTAAAGACCCTTCACTGAACTTCATTAATAACTATTTATACAAATTATTAGATTTAACATTAGTTACTTACTAAGCATACATGTCTACAAGGTTAGAAAATAAAATAAATTTCAACTGAAATAATACACACACCGTACGTCATCAGAACCAAACACTTCCTCCAGAATAGTTATGGCTTCTAAATATAATGGCTCGGCTTTATCAAATGCTTTCCTCACCCTGTAAAGTTCTGCCTACAATACCAAGCATACATCAATAGATAAGCTTTAAACAATTAAGAAAGTCAAATTTCTTGACAAGACACTGGCTTCTCTTGTTTAAAGGACATTTTATTGCTAAAATCAGTTAAAGGTTATAACGAAAAGAAAAAGAAAGAATGTCATAATCCTATGTTCAAATTTATTTCCAAAATCATATGATAAAAGTAGATAAAGCAACTTAAGTTGTATCATCCTAGATTCCTAATTCAATTCTTACGATTAACGACGGAAAAACAACATGTAAGATATGCTAAGATAAAGGCAGGTAGCATATACATACATTAAGCTCCACAAATATCTTTTATAATTCTTGAAACTTCAACTTCTTAACAGTGCCTAACTCGCTCAGTTATAGCTTTCCAACATCGCTTCTTTTGTTTTTGGGCTATGTCAAAGATGTATTTACCTAATTTTGTAATCTCACTGGCAAAATATCAGCCTTTGCAATCTACTGCGATAACAGCATCCAGTTTCTAACCCCAACCCCAACCCTAACCCCAGGTTTCGAATAATAAAATATAAAATAATTCACGAATCTAAATGAAGTCATTGAAAACTTTGATAGCAATGAGATATTGCAATCGATTTTTACAAAAATCATATCGTTCCTTTGTCACTTTTGACAATGATCTTAAATAGAATTTTAAAGATTCTTAATTTGTTTGATTCATTTACGATATTAAATAAAATCTAAAATAATTAATATCTATTGTATGATGATAATCAATTTGATTCAATTTAGAGGACAACCATACGAAATAAAATATAAAATAATTCACTTATATCATAATCATTATATATTTGATCCAATTTAGAGAAAAACTATCTTTTTTCATTAAAAAAAAGATTATGATAAATCTTAATTTAATCAAGAAACAACAATAAAGAATATCCAAAACACAAAACTATGATTTATTCAACAAATTTTAAGAAGCCTATCTAAAATATATTAGGGATTGTGCCTATTGTAGGATGGAGCGTGGGAAACAAGAAGATTAGGAAGAGATGGAAGAGAGAGGGCTAGTGCCTGATTTTCTTCGAACGTAGGATTAAAGTTTCTTCTCCAAAAAATGTTACCCTTCTTTTTTTAAATTGAGAAATGAGTACAAAGGGATTGTTTCAGGGAAAACCCTACCACCAGCCCCAGCTCCAACCCCAGCCGAACCCCAATCCTAACCCCAACCCCAAGCCCAACCCCAACCGTAACCCCCTGCCGACCCCGACCCCAACCGCAACTGCAGCCCCCCAGCCCTAGCCCTAACCAAAACGCTAACCCCAACCGATGCCTCATCGGTACCCAAACCATGAACCATAGCCCTAAAACAATCAAAAATTTGTTTAATTGAAGATTTCCTAACCTGTGCAGGCGGTGGCGACGACGAATCGGTGGCGACGACGAACGGAGATGAGGAAGTAGCAGGCGGTGGCGACGACGAACGGAGATGAGGAAGAAACAGGCGGTGGCGACGACGAATCAGCCGGCGCTGGCGACGACGAGAACCACGATCGGCGGGAACGAGGGTTTGGGGATTTGGGTTCGCGCGCAGTGATGAGAAATAAAAGATAATCAGCGTAGGGATCGATCTGCCTTTTTACATAAATCCCTATTTAGACGCCCCTACGGATAAGTCCGTAGGTTCTTGGTTTGCGGCTCCGTAGGGGCAAACAACAATTTAAGATTTAATAATTTTTAAATAAATATGTAAGGACCGTATGGGCAACCGTTTGGCCCTACGGATTAATCCGTAGGGCCCAACGTTATCTGCTCCTACGGATGTTGTTATCCGTAGGGGCAACCCCTTATTTTAGTAGTGGTGTTAGATATGTGAATAACATAGCCTCACATTGGAGAAACCATGAGAGATATATAGATATAAGATATAAGATAAGTCAAATCTCAACAGGACTTGAGTATTATTGTTGGAACCCACTTACCACTGCACATAGATAAACAACAGGAACACATGATGATTTTTCTTTATTGATACGCTCAGCTGCATCCAAGCTGGCTAATTGTATTTATTCATTATGCTCATTATAAAATGACGAGTTCAAGATTGGAAAAAAAATCCATTAGTTTGAAGATTACAATATGCGAAGCAGGTACAAAACTGAGTGAAACATTGATCCAAATTAAGCATGATCTAGCTAATGAAATACATAGTGCTTGCAACAATTGAGGCAAATTCATTAGACATTATGAAAGATCATTTGGTTGCCCAAGCACTTGGGTTCTCAGATCGTATGGGTTCGGAGCCGAGCTAGAACCTGAGGCCTCTTGATCGGAAGAAGTAGGTCGAGGTGGATGGTTGTGACCTCCTTCATACACAATCCTCATGTTGCTTGGATCAGAAGGAAGCCATTCCACTTTCTTCTTTACATTGCAATTCATTTTCTTGCACTTGAAATAGCTCCTATATACATACACATGCATGTAAGAGAATTGACGAGTACCTTGACATGTTATATATGGTGAAAACATGTTTGTGTACTAGGATGAGAATGCAGGTGATCTAGTTTTATGCAATAAACCACCCTCACTTTTGCTCAAAATGCAAGAAACCCCTCTTAACTCAAAAAACCTGCACTTAACTCCATAATCCCTAACACTTGGTTTTCCATACATAAGATATCTCTATGCCGAAAATACCCCTCCATAGTTTTAATTGATATTACTTTTCTTTTATAATTTTTCCTTCCCCACTTCTTTATTCTCTTGAATTTATGCTCATTTATTGGTGGCAATGAGGAAGCCTTTTTTTTTTATTTAATCAACTCCTTCGGGGGTCGAACTTGACATCTCTCTGGAGAGGAAATTGGTACCAACTGAGCTAAGCCGGGTTGATGGCAAGAGAGGAAGTTGGTAGCATGTAAAATTAGAATAGAGATTTTGGTAAAGAAATAAATAAATAAAAGCCGGTAAAAAGAATTAGGATGAAAGAAGAAAAATAATTTGGGAAAGAAGGGAAGAAAGGGAGATACCTGCAAAATCTGATGGCTTTAAATTTGTAGGATAAAGTGCACGTTTTCAACTTAAAGAGGGTAATCCTGTTTTTTCAGACAAAAGCTAGGGTTTCCTGCATTTTAGCCTAAGGTTTTACATTTCTTTTTTACTTAAAGAAAAAAAATAATGGTAATCAGTGAGATGGTAATGTCATATGATCTATCTTTCATCACTGTATGCAAACTCGATCTCTATATATGTATCAGGAGATGATACCTATTCATCTATAATTACCTACCTGTTCTTTCTAATACCTCCGATATATTTCTGGCCATACTTCTTCCACTCATAGCCATCTCCTGGCATCTCCAACTGGTTCCCGTACGAAATTATTTGTGCTTGCTCTTCCCCTTCAGCATCCTCCCTTGTACAGAAAAAGAAAGAAAAAAGAAAAGGAAAAAAATGCAATAAATATCTTTTAGAATTAAAATGACACATTTAATTTTTTTATTAAGGAATGATGGTTAGATATAACAATATTTTGAAGGAAAAAAAAGAAGAAAAAGACAGTGTATATGGCACTTGCAGTAGAAAAATAGTTATAATTAATTATTTAAATTGGGTGCATACAATACAATAGTTTAGAGGTTTCTCTGTCACGTTTCTGCGTGTTTAAAAAGGAAATATATATAGACAATAGACATGCATGATATTTGTGTCCATACAATACAAAGGGCATGCGCTAAGCAGAAGGAACCATCACAACATGTGGATATAGAAAAATATCTCGAGTATTAGGTGGGCAGTGCTGTAGCACACAAAATTAGAAAGTTAATCAAGATGGTAACGTGTTTCTGTTTTTACTTATATAATTAATGAATGTTTTGTCACATGCATATTTAAGCCTCTGCACACCTTTTGCCACTTGTGTCTACTTTTAGTGTGTGTGTGTGTGTATATATATATATATATATGGAATATCGGCTGATATATATATGAAACCATGTTCATGAGATCTCATAAATAATATTACAAAAAGCTTTAGGGCTTCTCATTAATAAAAAAACTGATTCAATTTCTTTATAAAAAAAAGACTTAATTTAACTAACAGCAAGTCATCTTGTAAATAGAGCTCCATACAATAGTTATTAAATAATATCGGTACCCAAATTCATTAAATCTAAAAATAGATTTGTACAAACGTGCGATCAGGTCGTTGTACAAAGATGAACGACGAACTGTGGCCCATGAAAAATCATAGGGCGTGTCTTGCGACTTGAATTTTGAATATTGCCCTTTTTCAACTGATGGAATGATCGATTTAATTATATTGGAAACGGCAAGCAACAAGCAGTTGTTGGGGGTTATACCTTGCACCAAACTGAGTGCAGAGTATGGGTCGAGAAAAGTCCAATTATATACTTAGTTGGAAGTTGGATTGGATCATCTGTATATGGGTGAGGTAGGGTTAGGGAATGACGTGGAATGCTTAATTTCCATTCCTACGATCCTGAACATATGCATTAAGTAAATACGCAAAAAGAAAGCTACAATGATGCATTTATGCAGAGCTAAATCCAGCCTATAATAAGAAAATCATATACCCTATGTATATATCCTACTACACATGTCTAAAATTAGAACGTCCGGATTAGGACGGTCCTCAACGTCCCAAAGGATTTTGGAACGGCCAGAGCAGCCCTAGTCACTTTGGGACTGATTGAGACGTCCCAAAGTTTTCAGCCGAAATTTTGGAACGTTCAGAACCGTCCCAAAGTTTGAATTAAAAAATAAAGCACCTCTCCCTATCACCCAGCCCCACACCCCAAAAAAAAACAACAAAAAAAATTTAAAAATCTCCCTCACACAACTAATATCCAGTCTCTTTTTTCCTCAAACTGACCTTACGTGGTTTTTCCCAAACCCCCGCTCAAAAAAAACCCCCAAATCATCCAAAAAAATTCCCAAATGTTGTAATCTTTCAATCGATCATGTGGCTCTCATTGATGCTCTCATGTCTTTGATCGCGATCAGATCTCTCAACAAACGCAAGTCGCTTGAGCAATCAGAAGCTCTCGCTAGATTCTTGGTGATGGCAACCCACTTCTCTGTTGGTTTCAAGTTAATCTTTTTTGGATATTGCATTGTAATTTGATTGATTTGTTATTGGTGAAAGTTTTGGGTTATGTTGAGGAAAAGGAAATTGGAGGATTTCCGAGAAGGAGACCAGCACAGTTTTGGGTGGGATTTATCTCCTTTGAGTTTCTTGATTTTATTCGCTTTGGGATTTGGACGATATTTGGATGTTTAGGATCTTCATTTCTTGAAGACTCTAATTGGATGTTGATTGTCGTTTATATTGTTCAAGAATGAAGTTCATAATATAGAACGAAGTCTAAAATATAAGACGAGATCTCTCAAATCCGACGGACTCATAGCTCGATCTCTATATCCTAAGTATATCTAGATCTTTCCATCACTCTTTTTTAATTTAAGTTTTTGCTTAATTTTGTACTGTGCGTAATGCATATGATTAAATACTTGGTCAAACATGATTACTTGAACAAATTCCGAATTTTAAAATATGGTTGAACTCTTAACTTCGAATATAATTCTCAATATTTGAACACTTGATTTGAATAGAGGTTAGAAAATGTTGCTTGAATTTTGAGCTCGGTTGCTTTTCGAGCAAAAATTTGTGATGAATATATAGTTAGGGGTGAAATTAAGGACTGTGAATTTTTTTGAAGACCAAATCAATGTTTATGGTGAAATGAGGCTAATTGGAGGACAGAGGCAGCAAGTAGATTGATAATATGTATGTATGTGTAAATTGGGGTGTGTGTATGTGTATAGGGTGTTTTATTTTATTTTGTTGTGATTTGAAGGTGAAATTGAAGGTCGGGGTGTCTTTTAAAGACTAAATCATTGTTAATATTGAAATGATGCTAATTGGAAGGTAGGGTTAGCAAGTGGCTTGGTAGTATGTGTGTGTGTATATGGGTATACCTGCATAATCAACTAGCACTTAATTAAATAGGCCAAATCATTGTTTAAGTTTTGATATATTTCTAGAGTGTTGAAGTTTAAGGATTTGGTCGGGGTTTTATTGCAATATATATTACTCATAATAAAATCAATGGAGAGATCTTTTGTTAAACCAGCTGATTGAAAGCATAAACATTCTTTTTTTGTTGATACGAACTTCAACATAAAATATGGCATGTAAATAATTAGACTAGTGACATCATATTTAGGAAGTCGACATGTCTCTAATTGGAAATATAACTTTATATGTAACTCCTATATTTTAGTGTTCAAGTGAGTTGACTATGATGATTCGATAAGCAGAACAAAATATTTATTTGTATTGTTGATATTGTTGTGTTATACTGTATATTTATTTTCGGCATAACTCATACAATTAAGCTATTTGATATAGATTTCTATGTCCGTTAATAACCGGATGTATACAATACTTGTGTTTATCATCGATAGAAAAAGGAGGACAATGAAGAGGATGAGTATCCAGAGTTAATTAGAAAAATAAACTTCAAAATATAGGAATAATGTTGTATTCCTTTGGGAAGATATACATTAATATTTGTTGTATTCCTAGTGTATATATAAACTAATATGCTGTATAAATATTTGAATAAAATTTTGTATGTGTGTGTGTATATTGTATGTGTAAACATGAATGAGTATTTTTTTAAATAAAGTTTTATATATATCTTGCATAGGAGAGCGCTATATTGCAAACCGGTGCGCGTTTTTTAAAAACGGGAACATTCGATCCACGATATATTTGAATAATCCGAACCATTCAAGTTGATCACCCTAACTTCAAGTCCATATGTATGTAAAAAATCAAAGGATTTAAAAATCTCTAACCAATGTATTAGATGGAGTTTATGTTGCTACATTGAAAGACGTTTATTTTGCACTCATTTGATACATGGGTCGGAGGTTTTTAAATCCTTTGATTTTTCATACACATGCATTTGAGGGTGGGACGATCAATTTGAACGGTTCGGATCGTTCAAATATATCGTGAATCGAGAGTTCCCGTTTTTAAAAAAAATACGGACCGGTTTGCAATAGATCACTCCCCGTCTTCCCCGTCTTGTAGATGTTTATGCATATTTTTTTAAAAATAAAAAATCATAAATTTGGAAGGGCTCAGGCCGTTCCAAATCTCTGGAACAGCCCGGGCCGTCCCAACACTTTTAGGACGGCCCCGGCCGTCCTAAGATTTGGGACAGCTTGCCCAGGCCGTCCTAAATTTTTGGGACGGCCCGGGCTGCCCCAAGCCGAAGATTTGGGATGGCTCGGGCCGTCCCAAAACACTTTGATACGTCCACTTTAAGTTGGACGTCCAAAACGGCCCGGGACGTCCCAAAACGAAGCTTAGGGATGGCCCCGAACATCCCAATATGCAGGTTTTGCAGTAGTGATATACAAGTGAATGTGTGTGTGGAGAGAGGGGGAGAAAGAGAGCATACAGTGGTGAAGAAGAAGGTGGTGGTTGAGGTGGAGTTGCCATGAGAGGTGTGAGAGAGAGAAAGGGTTCAAAGCTTTGAAGAATTTTACAGTTACGCTCTCCCTCTCCCTCCTCCTCTCCCTCTCCTCCTCTTCCTCTTCCTCTCTCTCTCTCTCTAAATTTTTTTTTTCGTTTTGGAGGTTGTGAGGAGAAGAGATGGCTAATAGCTGGATACTTATTAAAGCCCACTTGCAGCAGTTACCGTCTTTGCTCCCCTGTAATAATTTTGTGGGCACAAAAAACAAATTATGGGTGGCACGAAATTCCGCAGCGTGGCCTCCTGACGTCATTGAGGTGGCGTCAGCGCCGGCTAGGGGGGCTGATCCCTCCTGGTTTCCCAGAAGATGCCCCAATAGGAATCAGATCTTGTTGCTGTAGTGACTGTTTTTATGTGGATAAGCTCCATCATAATCAAAGATAATTATTTGATTATAGCAAAATTAATGGGCATATTTTACATTTAGAAGATTAAACAAGATTAAGTTAAAATCTGCAGATGATTACCCTATAATACTCCTCACACGATATGATTACTGGGAATCCGCACGTTACTAAATATGATTCCAAATAATGTTGATGTTGGCATTGAGCCCAGTCGGACCGGCTCAAATGGCCCGTCCAATCGAGCTGGTAGGTCTAAGGGTCGGCCGATCCGACCCGTTATGGGAAGCAGAGTTCAAGTCGCACATGAGCTCCATGATAGGGTCAACCTAGAGGATGGTCAAATCCTATTAAGGGTTTGCACCCGATGCATTCTCAACCGTCCGTTTGCCCCTCTACCTATATATATAATAGATTGATATTAGGATTTGCAAGTAATGATCGGAATGAATCTAATGGATGGACATATACATTGACCAAGAGAAATCCATGAGAGCATGCAACCCATGGAGAACTAGCATTTTAAGGTTCTTGATCGTCTTCCTCAAAATCTTTAGCAGCCGCAATGGATTAGAGGACTTTCCGAGTAACACACCGTGATTATTCCCTGTACGGCCATCCGAAAAAACGAGATTCGCATGAAGGACAGATCAGCGGCCCAACGATCATTAGGTGCTTTACTATCATGAAAATGTATGCAGATCTTAGTACTTGAAAGATGCTGATTGATATTTGCTTCTGCTGTTATATGAGATATTCTTGCGGATCATATCTATATGAGTTGATCGTCGATCTAGGGATCGCTCCACCATAATCCTACAGTTGCATTAACCCGATTGGTATATTTTGATCATTCCCAGTAATATATGTGCACAATAGCAGCGGACAATGGCTGTTCTGACTATAGTAGGGACAACAAAAAAGATGTCAGCCGGCAATCTCGGACGACAACCAACGTTGAGCGGGTCGGGCCCGGCGCGGCGAGAGGTGACGTTAGGAGATGACTGGTGGTGGCAGACGAGCGGCGGCGGTCACCGAGCGACTATGCCAAAAGGCGATGACCGACGTCGGTGGATGGTGGCGGCCAGCATCAATTAGCAATGTAGTGTCCAACAACAAGACGGTGCCAGTTGTGGACATCATGCTTCAGTTTGCAGTGTTTGCCTACAAGGGATGGCAAACAGATGATGACGGCCGGGAAGAAGGACGGCGGTGAGCAACGAGGAGCAGTGGCTGTCACCGAGCGGTCATGATGAAAGCCCACAGCTGGTAATTGCACACTGCCGACAACAACGTCAACAGGAGGCATCCAGCAATGAGTAGCAGTAATGGCTAAGGGACGGACGACGTCGTTAATCATAGCCATCTGCAGACGGCAAAGGACAGGAAAGAGGATGATCGGAGGGCGAGTGGGCGAGCGGAGATGGTGGGGGTGGACCATCGACCGGCGGTCATAACATTAGTTGCGTTAAGCGAGAATATTTGGAGATAATATAAACATAGACACATGTTTGAATGAGAATAGATATTCCATGATTTGAAGTAATTTGATGCTGGGATTATCCTATATTTCCGAATATTATTTGTGTCGAAATAGGCATGATCATATTTTATGAGAATCTAAGATTCCTCCTTGAGTACCAAATATCAGCCGTTCCCTTGCAATATTGGAAAGGGATGAGAAGCTATGAACCAAATCTATCTATATATCTGTAAAAGATCTAAAAATAAAAATTCAAGTAACCAGTTTTTCCTTCCATCCTATGTATTGGATAGACCATTTTAAATTTTAAAAAATAGTGCTTATTTATAAAAGGTTTGGTATATGAAAAGAATGGTTAATGGGTAAATGGGAATCCACACATATCAATGTGATTGCCAGTTATATGATTTTAGAAAATGTTGTATTTAGATATATTTTGATCATTTCCGGTAATATATATGCACAACAATAATATACAGTAATGGTTGTGATTGTAGAGGAGGACAAAAAATGTGTCAGCCGGCAACGGAGGACAACGAATGCTTGACAACAATTGATGACAAGGGGTGACAGTGAGTGGCAACCGGCGCGGCGGGCGATGGTGGAGGGCCATGAGTGGTGGCAGATGGGGCCTAATGCGGCAATCAGAGATGAAGAGCGATGATGACCGGAGAGGGAGGGCGATGGCAACGAGCAGCAACGACAAACACCGAGCAATCGCGACAGAGGGCGAAGTTAGATGACGGGCGGTGGCAATAACTAACTGGAGGATAGCGGTCAACCAGTCGACGGGTGAGTGGGTGGTTCAAGGCGGGGAGCGTCTGATTGGTGGACAGGCATAATACTAGTTGTGTTGAGCAGAATATTTAAGGGTAATATAAGATGGACAATTATTTGAGTGTGAATAGGACTCTCATCATGATTTGTCAAAACAAGTATTGGTATATTTTGTGGAAATCTAATAGTGTTCCATAGATTACCACCTACCAAGCCCCGAGCTCATCTGATGCTCAGGGAATCCTAAATTCCTAAGAATGCCATTTGCGTTAAAACAAGCATGAATACATTTTGTCAGAACACACACACACAGAAGGGATTTAGAAACAAATCCTATCAATTTTTTAACCTTTAGATCCATGTTGTAATATGGACAAACACTTATGACACACGTCTCAAAGCAAATCTAATGATTAAAAAGTCGGTAGAATTTATTTCCGAATCATATATATATATATATATATATATATATATATATATATATGAAAGGGAGATGCTATGAACCAAATATACCTATATATCAACTTCGTTTTTGGTACGTGCATTGCATGTAATTATAGAAATTTTTATGATATATTTTTTTTATTAATTTAACTATATGCCTCACACTTGTAAATGATAATGACATGAAAATTTAATTATGTGCATCTCACTTGTAAAATAATAGTAAAATAATAATGACGTGGCATATATTTACGTGCAATGCACGTGCAAAAAATCCAACAATTTAAGCACTAACACGTTTAAGTGATCCCATTTTTTCTTTAGATAAGCCAGTCAATTTTTGTATCATGCAATGCATATATCTATGATAACATCATGTCAAAATTAGACAAGATTTTCAGAAGAAAAATTTATAGATTTTTATTGGCGAACTTTAAAATGAAAAGGTTAAGCAATTAGAAATAAAATTTTAAAATATTTTAAAATCAAATTTGAAGGACCTTTCTTGCCACTTATCATGAGCCAAATCGAGATTTCATTTTGAGAACTTCCCTATTTTGGGTTAAAATAAATAGCCTTTTTGGCCTACCTATGTCTTGTACATGATTAAATGGTTTCTTTTATTAAATGGTCCCAACTTGGATGATTACTTAAAAAACCAAATACTTGATAATTACTATTTGCCCACTCAAATTTTTACTTCCCCACCAAGATATCCATCCAAGGATAAAGTGTTAGTGAGATATGCCCTAAAGGCTATTATTGTATCATACTGGATTGTATATTACATATTGGAAACTTGGGATATTCACAGTTATAATAACAGTCTTGTTCAAAATGGTAGTATACTACTTGGTTTGATTCTACCTCAATATGTGCATGTGTTTCTTTTAGTATATCGTTTATACATATTGGTAGAGCTCTTAGGATGTTTGCTTGACTACAAACGTTGTGATGACAGTCACACTACTGGGGGCTTGATAGTCTATAAGCACATCCTTATATAGGTCCCTAGTCGTAGGATTATCAAAACGGTGCATCGATACTCCAGAGTAGACTAGTGTATACGCTTCTCATCCCAGCAGGGGAGATGGTCTTTCTCACAGCCATTAGTACGTCATACTGGAGATAGTATGCAGGTGCTCATTAAGTTATGAGTTACACTGGACAGGACTCGTCGGGAACTGCTGGTTGGTATTATACCTATCGTCAGATAGCATTTCTCAGGTGACATGAGTACAGCTTAGTCCGTTGACTTGATATCGCACTTTGTCTCGAATGTGTTCCCACTGTACTTTGATTACTACTCTACCACGGCTCAAAAGAGTCGTGCAAACAGGTAGTAGTTGGGTGCAGTCCCGAAGCACTTGGAGGCAGTAGCGGTTAGATAGGATTCGTCTCTCCCGATATTGGGAGTTGATATCGTGCTGTGTTCGGAAGCCATTACACAAAGTCTCTGGCCAGGGAAAGCGAGATTTACTGGTAGGTACTCCAGTAGTTTCTCAGGGTGTTTTGGACTCTGTCCCGACACGACTTATTGCGCTATTAGGGGTCTGACATTTACCATCCCCTAGGCCCGATATGCGAGTATCTTAGACGAACAGACCGGACTATACGGAGATTGTCACAGACAGGCTCAGTAGGAGTTCAGATGAGTTTGCTCATCGGCCTTTTTATCGATAGATACCTGGGTAGCCGTTACGTGCAGGTAGTACCGCTGACGTGCTTGTGGTTAAACCCACTGCCAGCATACTGCCGGGTCTTTAGAGTCCCACACACAGAGTTTCCCTGCTTCGGGCAAAACGATGTAGAGGCCGTATGGTTTTACGGTAGGGTTCGATCACATACGTGTACTTGTACACAGATGATGTTCGGACGGATAATACTAATAGGCTTTGGTTTAAGCCGGATCCTAGTATTTTATTATTGAATTGTTATCATCTCATTGTATTCGTATTTTTCGGAATACGAATACGGGTATGTATATACGGTGAGGGCATTCTTGTAATTTGGCAAGACATGCTTCTAGAAGGGGACACCTCATTATTGATTTATCTATTTTCATAAATAGATTAATGAGGTGGAATTGTGAAGATATTTGAAGCATGGTGTGAGGAATGGCTTATGTATTTGTTTATTCATTTGGTCTCACTATTGAAGCATGGGTGATACATTGTATTGATTTTTATTCCATGGTTCAATAAGTGACAAGATAGAAAATTAGCCATTCTCTACACTTAACACTTCACACTTGAGTTCATTTGCTTCATCTCATTCTTTCTCCTAAGTTTCTTCTCCTTCTACCTCAAGATCCTTACCCTCATATGTGTTGTGAAACAAAGAGTCTCATGAGATAAAACAATCTATTACCAACTCTACATCACCTAGGCTACTTAAATTAGCAAACTAAGTACCCTAGTTATCTCGATTTAGAGGTACGAGCTAGAAGCACATACTCTCAGGTGGATCATCTTTAACGCGAGGAGGCCGACGTCGCAAGCTCGATCCTTTCTTCGAGGAGCCATGGAGAGGAGGAAAAGAAGACCCGAAGGACTTGGACACGGAGGTATAACCATCTATCATAGTAGTTAAATCTCCTAGTTAGTTTAGCTAGTTAAGATTCCGTAAAGATCCTGGAGTTTAGTCGGTGTTGCGAAACATGCTAAAATCGTTTTTTTTTTAAATTCTGCCTCCCGGCGAACCCGCGGGGTGCGCGAAATCGACTTACAGTGGTATCAGAGCCTACTAAACCTTAACTAGCTAGTTAGCAAGTAGTTAGAAATTCGATCGTCGGAAAAATCCCGAAATCACGATTAAAAACCATGCTTGCTGTCATTTTTTAAAACTGGTCTAAAAATCATTTCAGAGGCCTTAAAAATACAAGCAGGGTTTTTTAAGAACACAGAAGAAAAACGAGACCGTCAGTCCTTAAGTCCACTGCGGAAGCGTGGCCAAACAGTGTATTTGGCCGCCGTTCCGCTGCCGAGTCAAGGTCGACTCAGTCCAAGTTTCTTCTGTAGGTCTTATTTGTAGAATTGTGATTTCTGGAATATTTTGTTTCTACCCAGATTGTTTGTGTACTGGATTGTGCATGGGGTAGACACGGTTTTAGTTAATCGATCGAAATTCTAAGATTACTTGGCTAATCGGGTTTTCTGTGTTTGATATATGATGTTGAACGTTTGCTAATCGCTATACGTCGATTAGTGGGGGTTGCACATATCTGTGATGCTATTGTGGTTTGTGTATATGGAGTATTGGATTGTCGTGGATGAATAGCGGGGGGATGTGAGAAGAGTGTTTTCTTTGCTTTCATTCATGTAATTTGTAGAAGTGATGTAATATTATTTTTCGGGGCACATCCGGGTTGAGCTTGTAGCCACCGTTGTATTATTTCTTTTACTGTTTTTGTTTCTATGATAGACCTAAGCCGGGGTGCACAAACTGTTGGATATATGTATGCCCTAGAGGCCATTATTTGATAGTGGATGTATCGGTATGTATGTGTGTGTATGTGTGTGTGTATTCAGAGGACATTCTTGCTCGACATGATAGTATGCTATCTGGTTGTTCTTTATCTTAACATGTTCACTTGATCATGCATATTACTCATTTAGTACATGTTAATAAAACCCTTAGGATAATTGCTTGACTATTAGGATTATGATGCAGATCATACTAGTGGGACATGTGTAGTTTATAAGCATATCCTTAAAATGTTTCTAGTCGTGGGTGTATCGAGACGGGACATCGATATTTCAGAGTAGACTAGCGTATACGTTTCTTGAACCATATGATGGGTGATGGATGATCCCATATCCATTGGTATGGTGACACCAAAGATTGTATACGGGTGCTCAGTGGAGACTGGGTACACTAAACGCACTCGCCGAGAACTCCTATGTGGTATTATATCTATCGTCGGATAGCAGTTCTCAGGTGACACTGGTACATGTTAGTCTGTAGACCCGAGATCGTCATAGAGTCTTGTGTGTGCTCCCACTGTACTTTGATCTCCACCCTACCACGGCTCTACTGAGTCGTACAAACAGGTGGATTTTGGGTACAGTCTCGAGACACATGGAGGCAATAAGCGATAGGAGGGGTTTTTGTAACATTTGAAATATTTTAGATAATTAATTATTTTATTTATTTAATTAAAACATTTATTTTTATTGTGTTTGTAATAAAAGTCATGCTGATTTACGACCCATAACGGTCTCTTCGTCTGATACGTCGCATATGAATTCTGGGGGTGGTAAATGTCAGACCCCAGTAACTTTATAAGTCATGCTGATTTACGGCCCAAAACGGTTCAAGAAACTACTGATAACTCTTATCAGTAAATCTCGAGAATCCTGGCCAGGGATTTGCTGTTATGGCCGATCAAGCATAGCGCGACATCAACTCCCTATACCAGGAGAGACGAAACCCATCCTATCGCTCACTGCCTCCATACGATTCGGGACTGTACCCAAAATCGGCCTGTTTGCACGACTCACAGAGCCGTGGTAGGAAGGAAATCAAAGCATAGTGGAAATCACACAAGACACTATGACGATCACAGGTCTACAGACTAACATATACAAGTGTCACCAGAGAACTGCTATCTGACAATAAGTATATATACCATCTAGGAGTTCTCTGCGAGTCATGTTCGGTGTACCCATTCTCTAATGAGCGCCTGTATACAATCTTTGATGTCAAACACCAATGGTTGTGAGATCAACCATCGTCCTTAGGGTCAAGAAACGTACACACTAGTCTACTCTGGTAATATCGATGCCCTGTCTCGATATACCCTCGACTAGGAACAATTAAAGGATATGCTTATAGACTGCCCAGGCCCCACTAGTATGATCTACATCATAATTCCGGTAGTCAAGCATAATCCTAAGGGCTTCATCAACATGTATATAAAGATATGAAATACAACACATCACACATTAAGATGAAGATAAACCAGATAGCATACTATCATTTCGAGCAAACATTGTTTCTGTACATATACATGCCTAGCATCCTATACAATACAGGCCTCTAGGGCATACATATCTAATGATATTTTCGTTTCTTTTCTTCAATGATAGGATTAAATGATGGGGCCACATTAACATTGATTAATGCAAGGAAAAACCAATCAAAGTTTAATCATTGAAACAATTTCAAAACCACTTGGTTTTCTTCAAAAATCAAATTTTAAATGCGGAGCCTAAATCACTCCTTTTTAAAAAGCTATCATGGTACCTTCGACTATATCAAGTTCATTACATTCACGGTTTCGCCAAAACCATTCGTAGCCTCCCGTCATTTCATATGGGTATTCAGTAGTAATCAAGCTATGTATTTTGACCTTCGCCAAGGCATAGTGATTAGTAGTTGCTGGATTTTCATATGTAGCATAGATAGATACGCTGGTTTGGGATAGTCATACTACTGTGTTGGCCTTCGTCAAGGGTATGTACAGGTAGGTTCAAATTAATCTGGACAATGACATGTAGAACTTGACATGTGACTTATGATATGTTGGCCTTCATCAAGGTCATAAGAGCATGGGGCAAAAATCCACATCGGGAGTTTCAAATATAAAGGAAACTTGCAGTTTGAGCATACCTTCTGGAGTGTGGTGACTAAAGTGGATTCCATCTAGGTCATCACACAATGATAGTTGGATCCCGATCCCACTGATGAGTAGGATTACTCTTCGGAAGATTTTTCACTAAACAATCAATGCTATAAACTAAGTAGGTGTCTAGAACGGTGTTAGCGGGGCTACGCCTCCAGGGAAAGAGGTTATGTAATTAAGGAACTTCGCGAAAGCGTTGGAAAACCTCCTTCGAAGTACCAACACTAGTCTGGCCGAAAGTTTAAGCAAGAATTGTAAAGTGTGATTAATCCTGATTAATTCTTCTTTTATGGTTTGAGGAAGGATTCGAGGAAACAGTGAGAGCCATCATATTTAGATAAACTAATAACCAATCTAAACTTGCAAAAGTATCATGCTGAGTGTTTCTTCTCTCACTCCTAATTGGAGCGACCACTATGACCGGACTTAGGTTACTAGATAATAAATAGACTGGGCCAAACTATAATGATTGGCTAAGGAATGTCCAGATAGCACTTACCAATGACAAGCTGGACTACCTCCTTACTATCAAAGCCCCCACCGTCGCAGGTCCTGATTCTACCGTCGTGGATATTGATATCCGAAAGACATGGAAAAATGATTGTGTGAGAGCCAAATGCCCCGTGTTAGCCTCAATGGATAGTAAACACCAGAGGCAGCACGGGAAGATGGACTTAGTTTCCATCTTTCTCCATACCAAAGTTTTATATGGAGAGCAATCTCGTATCGCAAGATATGAGACCTCGAAAATATTGTTTCAGGCGATCTTGGCTATCGGGTCATCTGTAGGGGGCCATGTCCTTACGATAATTAGCTATATTGAATAGCTCACGGACCATGGGACCATGTTGGAGAACGAGTTGTGTATTGACTTAATTCTACAGTCGTTCCCCTCCACCTATGCCCAATTTATCTTGAATTGTAATATTCAAGGGAAAGAAGTTATACTTCCAGGACTCCTGAATATATTGAGGAGCGCTAAGGTAGAAGGAAAAGGCAGGGCAAAAGATTCGGGGCCAACAGTAGGGAAGGAAGGATATTTCTGTTATCACGG
Organism: Agapanthus africanus; assembly: GCA_030015575.1. Lineage (NCBI taxonomy): Eukaryota > Viridiplantae > Streptophyta > Magnoliopsida > Asparagales > Amaryllidaceae > Agapanthus > Agapanthus africanus. The sequence goes on along the minus strand of JASDDO010000022.1, from coordinate 559,024,512 downwards.
GAAAGCGCACTATCAGAAGGACTGCAGGGCTTGGAAAGCCAAAAACCAGGATTCGAAGCACGTTGTGGTTTCGGCTTCGGGTGTGTTTATGATTGAAAACTATATGTCAATTAACTCTAATTCCTGGGTACTAGATACCGGATCAGGATCTCATATCTGTAATTCATTATAGGCTTTGAGAAACCGTAGAGTTATCAAGACAGGTGATATGACTCTCAGGGTTGCTAACGGAATGAGCATGGATGTTGTATCCGTAGGGGAATATCACCTAGGATTGACAAGTAGGTAGATTTTGATTTTACGTAACGTTTGTGTGTACCTAGTCTGACATGTAATATCATCTCTGTATTTTTACTTTTTAAAGAAGGTTATGATTTTATATTTGTAAGCGATGTTGTAAACATCCACCTAAATCAATTTTTGATTGGGACAGGTACACTAGATAACAGTATATACATATTAAATCAAGCCCGGGTTTTCAACGTCCAGAACACACTTAAAAGAAAGTCTCCAAAATTAAATCAGGCTTTCTTATGGTATTGTAGACTGGGTCACATCAATGAAACACGATTGACGAAGTTACATAAAGAGGGATATTTGGATCCGTTCGAATATCAGTCCTATGCAACTTGTCAATCATGTCTCAAAAGAAAGATGACAAAGACTCCGTTCACTGGACACGGAGAAAGAGCAAGCGAGCTCTTGGGACTCATACACAGCGACGTGTGTGGTCCAATGTCTACACATGTAAGAAGTGGTTATTCCTACTTCATTACTTTTACGGATAGTTTCTCAAAGTATGAACATGTATTTTTGATGAAACATAAATCCGATGCCTTTGGGAAATTCCGAAAATATAAGAATGAAGTGGAAAAAAAAACCCGGCAAAAGTATCAAGACACTTAGATCCGATCGAGGTGGTGAATACTTAAGTGCCGAGTTCCTGAATTACTTAAAAGAGAATATAATTCTCTCTCATCTTACTCCTCCATACACACCTCAACACAACGGTGTGTCAGAAAGGAGGAACAGAACACTATTGGATATGGTACGTCCCATGATGAGTAATGCTGAGTTGCCGCCAGAATCGACTGCATATCTTTTGAACAAAGTTCCTACCAAGACTATTCTTACCACACCATATCAGATCTGGAGTGGGAAGACCCAATCTTAAGTACCTTAAGATATGAGGATGTCCAGCTTTTGTAAAAAACAGCATGCGGACAAGCTCGAGGCACGCTCAGTACTGTGTAAGTTTGTGGGATACCCAAAGAACTCAATGGGGTATCTTTTCTATTACGCGGAGGAACAAAAGGTCTTTTTTTCTCGGCATGCCCACTTTCTGGAAACTCAGTTTTTAGAAAAAGAGATAAGTGGGAGAGCAATAGAACTGGAAAAAATTCCAGAACCACAAGCTAATACTGAAAGTATGGTAGCACCAGAAGTTTCGAAAGAACCGGACATCCCCGCGCCACTCCGCAGGACTACTAGGCAGTTTCATCCGCCCGAGAGATACTACGGTTTTCTCATAGATGGGGATAGAGAGGATTGCATCATCGACGATGATGAGTCAACTAGTTTCCAGTAAGTCATTCAGAGCAGAGACTCGATGAAATGGCTGGATGCAATGCGGGCCGAAATGGAGTCCATGTACACCAACAAAGTATCGACTTTGGACATTGCTCCAGAATGGGTAAAACCCGTAGGCTGCAAATGGATTTTCAGAAAGAAGATTGGTGTAGATGGATAGGTTGAAACCTATAAGGCCAAACTTGTTGCAAAAGGTTTTCGTCAAAGACCTGGTTTAGACTATGATGAAACATTTTCTCTAGTGGCTATGCTCAAATCCATTCGGATCCTTCATACCATTGCTGCCTTCCACGATTATGAGATTTGACAGATGGACGTAAAGACCGCTTTTCTAAATAGAAATTTAGAAGAGTGTGTCTATATGGATCAGCCGGAGAGTTTCATAGAGAGTGGGAGAAGCGGAAGAGTGTGCAAGTTGCTTAAGTCCATTTATGGACTAAAGCAGGTATCGCGGAGTTGGAACATCTGTTTTGATGAGACGGTCAAGAAATTTAACTTCATCAAAAATCCAGATGAACCATGCATCTATAGTAAAATTATAGCGAGAAGTGTGATATTTCTCGTCTTGTATGTGGATGACATTCTCTTGATAGGAAATGACATTCCTATGCTACAATCAGTCAAGGGATTCTTGTCACAGAGATTCTCCATAAAGGACCTGAGTGATGCCTCCTACATTCTGGGGATCCAAATCTATCGTGATAGATCTAAAAGGATGTTGGGACTTTCACAGTCAAGGTACATCGACACCATACTGAAAAGATTCAGTATGGAAGATTCAAAGAGCGGTAATTTACCGGCTTGTCACGGAATCACCCTCTCCAAAGAGATGTCTCCCAAGATTGATTTGGAAAGGGATCGCATGTCTAGTATACCCTACGCTTCTGCGGTAGGCTCTATAATGTATGCGATGTTGTGTACCAGACCAGATTTAGCTTACGCACTGAGCGTTGTAAGCAGGTATCAGTCAAACCCAGGCGAGAAGCACTGGACAGCAGTAAAGAACATTTTCAAGTACCTGAGAAGGACTAAGGAGATGTTCTTGGTGTACGGCAGAGAAGACCTCTAGGTCGAGGTCTTCACCGATTCCAGCTTCCAGAGTGACAAGGATGACTCCAAGTCCATGCCGGGTTATGTCTTTACCCTCAATGGAGGGGCGGTCTGTTGGAAGAGCTCCAAGCAGGACACCGTTGCTGACTCGACTATGAAAGCGGAGTATATCGCTGCATGTGACGCCGCGAAAGAAGCAGTCTGGATTAGGAAGTTCGTGACAGAACTTCAGATGGTTCCGTCCATTGTTGATTCAATACCTCTGTATTGTGACAACAACGGGGTTATAGCTTTAGCGAAGGAACCAAGCTCCCATCAGAAATCCAGAAACATCTTGAAGCAGTACCACCTGATCAGGGAGAGCGTAGATCGTCGGGAGATCAAGGTGCGGAGAGTAGATACGGAGAACAACATTGTCGATCCACTCACAAAGGTCATCCCTCAGACGCAGTTCGAGAGTCTAATCGAGATGATAGGTCTGCGATATGCCAATACATGGCCTTAGTGAGTGGGATATTGTTAGTGAGATATGCCCTATAGGCCATTATTGTATCATACTGGATTGTATATTGCATATTGGAAGCTTGGGATATTCACAGTTATAATAACGGTCTTACTCAAAATGGTAGTATGCTACTTGGTTTGATTCTATCTCAATATGTGCATGTGTTTCTTTTAGCATATCGCTTATACATATTGGCAGAGCCTTTAGGATCTTTGCTTGACTACCAGCGTTGTGATGGCAGTCACAATAGTGGGACTGGGTAGTCTATAAGCACATCGTTGCACAGGTCCTTAGTCGTAGGATTATCGAGACGGGGCATCGATACTCCGGAGTAGACTAGTGTATACGCTTCTCATCCCAGCAGGAGAGATTGTTTGTCCCACAACCATTAGTACGTCGTACTGGAGATAGTATGCAGGTGCTCATTAGGTTATGAGTTACACTAGACAGGACTCGTCGGGAACCGCTGGTTGGTATTATACCTATCGTCGGATAGCAGTTCCCAGGTGACATGAGTACAACTTAGTCCGTTGACTTGATATCGCACTTCTCCTCGAGTGTGTTCCCACTGTACTTTGATTACTACCCTACAACGGGAGTCGTGTAAACAGGTAGTAGTTGGGTGCAGTCCCGAAGCACTTGGAGGCAGTAGTGCTTAGATAGAATTCGTCTCTCCCGGTATTGGGGGTTGATATCACGCTATGTTCAGGAAGCTATTACACAAAGTCCTTGGTCAGGGCAAGCGAGATGTACTGGTAGGTACTCCAGTAGTTTCTCAGGGTGTTTTGGACTCTGTCCCTGCATGACTTATTACGCTATTAGGGATGTGACGTTTACCATCCCCCTAGGCCCGATATACGAGTATCTTAGACGAACAGACCGGACTGTACGGAGATTGTCACAGACAGGCTCAGTAGGAGTTCAGATGAGTTTGCTCATCGGCCTTCTTATCGACAGATACCTAGATAGCCGTTACGTGCAGCTAGTACCGCTGACGTGCTTGTAGTTAAACCCACTGCTAGCATAATGTCGAGTCTTTAGAGTCCCATACAGAGGGTTTCCCTACTTCAAGCGAAACGATATAGAGACCGTATGGTTTTACGGAAGGGTTCGATCACATACGTGTACTTGTGCACGGATGATGTTCGGGCGGATACTATTAGTAGGCTTTGGTTTAAGCCAGATCCTAGTATTGTATTATTGGATTGTTATCGTCTCATTGTATTTGTATTTTTCGGAATACGAATACGGTATGTATATACGGTGAGGGCATTCTTGTAATTTGGCAAGACATGCTTCTAGAAGGGGACACCTCATTATTGATTTATCTATTTTCATAAATGGATTAATGAGGTGGAATTGTGGAGATATTTGAAGTATGGTGTGAGGAATGGCTTATGTATTTGTTTATTCATTTGGTTTCACTATTGAAGCATGGATGATATATTGTATTGATTTTTATTCCATGGTTCAATAAGTGAGTAGATAGAAAATGATCCATTCTCTACACTTAACACTTCACACTTGAGTTCATTTGCTTCATCTCATTCTCTCTTCTAAGTTTTTTCTCCTTCTACCTCAAGATCCATACCCTCACATGTGTTGTGAAACAAAGGGTCTCATAAGATAAAACAATCTATTAGTAACTCTACATCATCTAGGCTACTTAGATTAGCGAACTAAGTACCCTAATTACCTTTTTAAAGATAGGAGTTAGAAGCACATACTCTCGGGTGGATCATCTTTGACGCGGGGAGGCCGACATCGCAAGCTCGATCATTTCTTCGAGGAGCTATGGAGAGGAGGCAAAGAAGACCCGAAGGACTTGGACACGGAGGTATAACCATCTATCATAGTAGTTAAACCTCCTAATTAGTTTAGCTAGTTAAGGTTCCGTAAAAATCCTGGAGTTTAGTCGGTTTTGTGAAGCATGTTAAAATCGTTTTTTTTTAAATTCCGCCTCCCCGAGAACCCGCGGGGTGCGCGACATCAACTTACATAAAGTCGCGTTAGGAATTCTTTAACACTTCCTCAATTACCCTTGATTTCATTTGAGAATCGATCTTTTTTCTATTTCAAAGCTCTCTCTCCAATTATCATCGACTTCTCTTCTTTCGATTTAGGTTTTTCATTTATCCATAACTTGTGAATCTGATCATATTCGCATTCCACAAGTACATGGGATGAGAAGATTGAGAAAGAAGACCATGTTTACATGGCGAATTGAGTTTTGATAGAGAAAATTCATAACCGTAATTTTGATTTGGGACCGAATTTAGGGATTTTAGATGTAAGAAAAGAGTTTAGGGGTTTAAAATCCTTGTCTCGACATCCCTCCGTTAGATGCTTAATGAAATGAAAGAAATAGAATATTTTTAGCAAGTTGGGATGACCTTTTAGAAATCAGTTTTGGAGTAAACAGTATTTATCGAGTATTGGGGTTTTTTATTTTATTTTATTTTTGTAATTAGCCAAGTATTGAGGGACGATTTAGAAAAAAACACATTAATAAAATATCAAAAAATAAAGGAATTTGTTAATATATTCAGTGATTTTACTATATTAATTTTTATTACTTTAATTTGTTATTGATTTACTAGTTATATTTTATATTTTAGAGATTTTTGTTGATAATGGGTTTATACTAGTTACAAGTTACAACAGTCAAAAGGTTTTGTTGCCTGTAATAATTTCCTTAAATATTTTTTTGTTTAAAATTATATTTTAGGCTTTTATAGTTATTATTCCATTATATTTTCTCAGAATATTAGAATTAATAATATTTCTTTTTTTTTTCTAAATATTTAATTTAAATCAAATGAGAAAGTGTGCCTGTAAATGGGTTGGGTTAAGTTGGTTCTAGCATATATCAGACCAACCGTTTATTTTTTATGGACCATGGTCATCCATTTACCCGACGGGTTTATACGGTATGGATCCAGACCAATTGATAATTGGGTTAGCCCTGTTTATCCAGACCTATTAATCTACCTTTCCTTTTTATAAAATAAATAATAAATGGCCTTTTACTATTAAAATAAAAACCCAAAACCTCACTAATTACTAAAACACCCCTTGATTCTTCGTATTAACTTAAAAGACCCCCTACTTATAAATTGTACTAAAAAGCCCCGCTCACTGGCTTTCCATTTAAAGTTACTGTCCTGTTACGAAAATGGAAGTGGAGCTTGAGCTGCTCTCTCTCTATCTCTCTCTCTCTCTCTCTCAATCAACCTCTTTCGGGATCGAATTTGTGACCTCTCATATTGAAAAGGAAATTGGTACCAACTAAGCTAAGCCCAATTGGTTTGAACTGCTCTCTTACCTTCTATGTATTTAGATAGATCTGTTTTCCACAAAAAGAATCAACATTCTAGCTTAGTTGAAGGATGAGATTTAACGCAACTGAAGAATCACTTTCCTTTCGTATGAGATTGTCCGTTAACTTGAAACTTATAATTAAAGGAAAAACGGCATTCGACAATCTCGTTGTTGGAAAAGGTTGAGAAAATCGAGTCGGTTTCCATTATCAACTTGAGAGATTTTTTATGGACACCTTATCTTAAAACCGAATTGGGAGGGGGGGGGAGGGGTTGTTTCGAATTTTGAGAGAGGAAGAGGGGTGGGTTTTTTAAAACCCTATCCCAATGCTCAGTGTGAACCCCCTAATGGGGTAATGAAAAATCCAAAAAAAAATCTCTCTTTTTGGCATGTTAGGGTTTTTTTCAGCGCAGCTATGTTTTTTAAGTAAATACGAAATATGAGACGGTGTTTTAGTAATTAGCGAAATATGATGGGCCTTTTAGTAAAAAGCCGGAAAAAAAACAAGTTCTTTATCGTCGGCATAAGTGCGCAGAATTTTAATAGTGACTTTGAAAAGTTTAATATAATTAAGAAATCAACTAAAACTATTGATAGTTTATTTCTTAAATAGGTAACCGCAATAGCTTGTAAACTACAATTTACTAACACGAAATCATAAACCGAGACCTAGTATTAATGGACCCGAGACCTGGTATTTCTCAACGTATCTGTTTTTGGTCGGGTCTAGATTCGGCACATTGACAAGACTACCACATACTCCCCTTGTGTTCTAATTATCTATCCAAAATGTAAAGGGTCTTCAATTTTGAAATTAATTTGGAGTTTTGGCTATTTAATTTGCAAGAGAAATTCAATAAAAATAAAAATAAAAAGCCAAGTCCCAAATTGTATCCGTAACTAAGCCCATACATCTTTTCTAATAACCAACTCCACAAATCTTTCTTTCAATATAGATAACGTGTATCGCACGTGCAAAACACTAGTTACTAAAGTGCAAAAGGAAGAAAAATTAATAGAAAAACATAAAAGAATCAAAGCAAGATTTATAACCTCAGCTAACCTTTGCTATATTATAGTTTTAATAAAAAAAAATTAAAAAAAATATAAAGTCATTGAAATTTGACATATATGCATGCAAGTTATTAGCAATAATAGAGATAAAGTAATTGGATGTATATATATTTTTTAAATGAAAATTGGATATATATAATTTCACTTCCCACCTTTTACTTACTTGGTCTCTCATGTTGACCCTCGATCTCCCCCCAAAAATAGGGTAAAGCATAAACATAAAAATTGCATATGCTATTATGTTGAAAACTTCTTAAGATCTCCAGAATTAACAAAGTCTCATTGGTTGATTCCACAGTGAAAATGCTTGAATTGACTTTCCTAGAATCAAGGTCATTGTATGGAGATATGCCATGAAGTTTTCAAAAGTGACATCAAAAATTGCATGAAGCACATCTGCATTTTAGAAAAAAAATGTAGTAAAGGCAACTAAAACACAATTGAAAATTTTCGTACACACCATGTCAATGGTGTTAATTGTGTTTTCCAAAGTTCAATGACATTCTGTGAAACTTGGAAAAAGTTTAGATGGATTTTGTGTAATATATACTGATTGCTGATATACATGCCATGTAAGTCTTGTATACATCTAATAATTGTACCCGTTATGTATCGCTTAATCCATTTATGCGTCACGTGGTGGCTATGCAAACAGAATAAACCGTGTATATATTCAGTTGGGTGTCAACTTGCAGGCAGATGATACCGGGAAAGAGAAGATAGATCAAATTAACAGCCTACGAAATTATTTATGTTATAGAATCAAATTTTTTTTCAGAAGAAAATAATGGTTATTGTTTAAGAACATGAAATCCTCAAATCAAGGCTTGTCAACTACCCGCAAGCTAAAATAATATGTATGTATATATTATTTAAAGGCCCAGCCTGCTCTATTTTTTTATTTGAAGAAAATTCACAAACATCATAGTTTTAATTGTTTAAGTATTCCTTTTTCTTTATTTGAATAAAATGAAAGCTAAAAGACTCAGTGTTTTATTAAATGATGATTTAACGAAATTACATCAAAGTCTATCAAAGAATTGTATAAGCATTCTTGTGAACAATTAGAAAAAAAGCTTTGGCATTGAATTATTCAGTGTTATAAACAGATTTGTATGTATGGACACATTCTTGTCAGTATTTCTCTTAAGGGATTTAAATCTTTTTCTTCTCAAAATTATGAATTGATGCTATGGACTCTCTTTTAAAAAAAAGAGTAAATTTTATCATCCTTTATTTTTATTTAAAAGGGTTGATCTTGTGTCTTTTAATTTTGTAGTTATAAGAGCATGGCTGAATTGCAAGTAAATACCCAAGGTTTTATCCATTTAACTGATAAATATCTAGGTTTATGTGAGTTACATATAAATATCCATCTTTGATGCTAGCAGTTGTGTTAACGGGAATTACAAAATTACCGTTATACCCTCCCTTTGACGGGTCAAAAAAAATAAATAATCTCTCTCTTTGAAAATTCTCTCAAGCTCCATGATCATGGCTACCTTCTTTCTACTCCTCTCTCCCTCCTCCAACGCCGTTTCCTGTCTCGACCGCCGCCGCCGCCTTCACTCCTCGTCCACTCATCGACCTCCTCTATTAATAGTGATTGAAAGAAAAATCTAAACTCAAAACCCATAATTCTTGATCTCAATATAGCTCCCACGTCATCATCCTTTTCTAGACCTAACTTTAAATCTATCCATTTCAAAATCAACATTCCACAATATAATTCTGCTATTCTCATTTTTAAAAAAAATTATTTTGCATATTTTTTTTAAAGAAAATAGAGTTTTTAAGATGGAAAGTTTGCTTCACCTCATGTTTCTGAAGATGAGCAAATAAATCTGAACCATATATTGTCTGAACTAAGAAATTTGAATGCTGTAGAAAGTTGGATTAGAGTTCAATTTGAGGAGAAGAATAATAGGGAAAGAGGGTCAGGATTATGTTTCAATTTGAGAAGAATAGGGGAAGAGGATTAGGATTAGGTTTCAATTTGAGAAGAATAATATGAAGAAGAGAGGAATATGACTAGAATTGGGGTTCAATTTGAAAAGAGGAGGAGGGGGAAAGAGGGTTAGGGTTTGGGTTCAATTTGAGAAGAAGAAGATGAAGAAAAAGGGCAAAATGGTCAATAAATATCACGTGCAATGCACATGTGAATAAAAAAAGAAATATTCTGACGATTGATTAACGGTGGGTAGTTAAGTGCAAACGGAGCAATACGTTGAATATTTATCCTCTACTCACAAAAATATAGGTATTTATCAGTCAAAAACATGAATCTTGGGTATTTATATGCAATTTAGCCAAAGTGCATAGAGAAGATGCTTATTATCTTTATTTCTGGGGTAAATTGTCAAAAAGCCCCCGGACGGCTTTAAACTTGTGTAAAAACTCATGGACTTTTGGCCCATGTTAAAAAACCCTAAGCCCAATTCTGTAATATCTAAACAGGTGGAGGGAATAAAAGCCTAAATGAAATGCGGTTCGTGGATTTTTTTTCCACAGAGATTTTGAACAGCAGGTTTTTCCCAACTATTTTGAAAATATAAAGGTTCGACAACTCCCTAGAGGGCACCCTTATTTCTATTATATTTTATGGGCTCCAAAATGCTATATTGTGAAGTGAACTCCCCCTATCAAATGGCCGGATATCACCAAAATAATTTAATCTTTCAGTGTTTACATATAAACAAAAAATTTATCCTCATTAAGTGTGGTGTTTACTTATCCCTCTTAAAATTATTTATTTGGCTTCTCTTGGAATTTTTTTATTTTTTTTAAAAAAAAGATGGTTTATCAGAGGTTGTTATAGAGACCGCTGATCATCTTCTGTATGCTTGTCCATTAATAATTATAGCATTTGGAGCGAACTGGTAGAATTTTAGGTCCCAAAAAATTCAGAAAAACAACACAGGGTCTTTGAGAAAAATAAATAAAATAAAAGCACAATCAAACACAAGAAATTCTTCAATTTCTACACTTTTATTCAACTTAATACGAAATACAGAAAATTCTCTTCTTCAAAAACTCCTACACAAATTTCTCTTCAATTCTTCTTCTTATTCTTCTAAATACCCTAATCAATATATATTTATAGGCTTAGAAACCCTTAAACATATTCCTACTAGAATAACTTAAGTTACCAATTAAGATCTCATCAAATCTTCAAAATAATTTTTAAACAAATTTTTAAATAACTTCCAAATAAATGCTCTAACAAACTTTGCAAAACCGCCAGAAAACTCGTCAAAAGACCAACCCTCATACGTCTGCAGAATAACCCTCATACGTCTTATAGACATATCTTCAGACCTCTGGACGCTCTCTGGATTTCTGAAAATCTTTTCTTCAGACGTCTGAAGCACTATGGTTCAGACGTCTAACCGCTCTCTGCCGTTGAATACAAATCGCTTTCATAACATGAACCGGCTTCACATGTTGGTTTAACTTAATTTTGATTGTGTGAAGAATGATGACAATAAGTTTGATCTCTTTCTACAAAGAAAATTTTAAGATATGGCTGCCTCAAACAAAAATTCCTAAATATTATAAACATCTACCTTTTATCTCATACAAATGATAGAGAAATAGTAGGTATATATAATGCTAGTAAATATGAACAAAATATATTGAGGGCCCCTTATGTTACTCAAAAATATTCTCAATGACCAAGGCAAAAGGGCGGCCAGCACCATAACAAAGCAGTCAACAAGTCCAAATTAAAAAAGAGAAAAGAAAATTGAATTAAATCTCAAAAGTAGAGATGTGTACCTAATTTTTGCCCAAGGGGGTCCACAATTTTGAATCTTTGACCACGACTCACAAGTAATATCTTTGCAATTTGGACCAGGATGGTCTTCATAGAGTGAAGAATGTCGATCCAGATATTTAGGGTCCCCATAGAATCTATAAATCTTATTCCTATAGCAGCATAGCTTTTCCAAATAATCATGGTTAGCCAGCGACCGAATAAACAGTGCAATAAAAGGGCGAGGCGACCGGAAGGAAGTAGGTGAGTTGTTAGACTCTGGAAGTATTAGCCAGCGACTGAATAAACAATAAACAGAGAAATCAATTTTATTACAATTTGAGGAGTTAAGAGTAAAAGACACACATTCTTCATTCATTAGCATTGTTTATATACAAGTACATCATAGTTAAAATGGAATGGAATATTAGCAATATTCCACCATGTGCTAAATCTATTAAATTAAGTACAAGATTTTTATACAAGGAATTATATAACCGGTAAGCAATCAATCTCATACAAGGTAAGAAATCATCTCCATACAAGGTATGGTATTGTAATCATTATAAATAAGGAATCAAATAATCTAATATCAAATATATGCATAACTTTAACACCCCAAATCAAACTCATGTTGGGTCAAACAATGAGAGTTCGCCCAAAAGAAAGAGACGTCGTTGAAGAGTTTATGATTTGGTGAAAAAGTCTGCAAGCTGCATCTGAGAGCGGACATACGGTAATGATATGGTCCCGGAGAGAAATTGTTGGCGAACGAGATGACAGTCAATCTCTATGTGTTTCGTGCCCTGATGAAAAACTGGATTACTGGAAATTTGAATAGCACTTTTGTTGTCGCAGTAGAGGAGAGTGGCAGCAGATTGAAGAACACCCATATCTTTAAGTAATGGACGAAGCCAAGTAATTTCTGTGGTAGTGGATGCCATGACACGATATTCAACTTCCGCACTAAATTGAGACAACATCTTGTTTCTTATCTATCCAAGAAATCATAGAGTCACCAAGAAGAATGTAGTAGCCGTTGGTAGAGCGACGAGCCATAATATCACCAGCCCAGTCTGCATCACTATAACCATGTAGCTGAAGAGGAAGCGAGAACAAAAAAGATCTAGCAATTGTCGCTCGAAGATAGTGAAGAATTCATATCAGTTAATTGCAAGACAGCAAAAAGGTTCATGAAAAATTTTGGTACAGGAAGAATATTAGGAACATAAAAGTTTGGTGAAATTAATAAATGGCCAGTGGATGTGATGGGCAATGAGATACCATCAGCCGAGCGAACAGTGGTTGTAGGTGAAGTACGAGATGCAGAAATAAGACTGGAAGAATTAGGCGTCAAATGATGAGTAGCACCAGAACCCAAAATCCACGAAGAAGTAGACATACCTAAATGTGTCAAATAAGTGGAAATAGCAAGAGTTTTACCAGAATGTGACACGGGTGGAATCACGTCAAGATGTTATCTTCCGTTGATCTTCTGTTGTCGACGATGGACGGCCGAGATTTGAGTTGGAGGATAGCTCCTGAAGTGTGTGGATCTCAATGGGTTTGAGACTGTTGGGGCCGAGCTACCTGCAAGGAAGTCCCGGGGTAGTTGTACCACCGAGGACCCTCCGACGATCAAGTTAGACAGGATATCCGAGCAGAGTAACGGCCTAGTGAGTGGAAAATGACTTACCTTGATCGTCTGAAAGAGGGGTTTATATAGCGGCAGCGATGGGCAGGCAGGCATGAGAATCACGCCGGCTGTTACGCATCCGACGTAACGCCCACGTGATAAGCGGGATCTCGCATTAATGGCGAGACAGGCTCGTTAATGGGGGATCGTGATAGTGTGGAACGTGGGATCGTGGGCGGCGGATATCCCACGCATGGCGAGATTCACGGAGCCGTGGCGTGGGAGCCTGTGATCAGCGCTGCGAGTCGGTCAGGATGAGACCGAGGAGGATGAACTAGGCGGAAAGCTCAGGGACGAGCAGGAGGCCGAGGTATCCTTATTTTGCTAAAGCCCGGAGACGAGCTGAGGGGGACGAGGAGGCCAATTCTGTGACAGCTCGGAGGTGAGCTGTCGATGGTCTGGAAGGCCACCGAAGGTCGGGAGACTCTTCGGGCCGGAGGATGGCTCGGAGGTGAGCCGGGAGGGCGAGGAACCTCAGCTCGAAGGAAGGCTCGGAGGCGAGTTGGATGGCCGAGGAAGCTCGGGCCTGTGATAGCTCGGAGTAGAGAAAAGGGACAGTTGGCGTGGCTGCTGAAGTGCTCGGGGGCAAGGAGTGGGGTGCAACCTCGGAGACGGGGTTCGAGGGAAGCCCCCACTGTAGCTTACCGGTTCCCCCTCCGTGGCGCTCAGGGGCCTAACTGGAATACGCATGTGACACGTCATCCGCCACGTGTCATGATCTAAGAAATTATCGTTATTGAGCATCATTATTAGCCCTCCACTCTCGTTCCGATCTCTTTATGGGTCGGGTCGAGAGTGGACTGCTTGGTTCTTTCTATACGGCTTGGCGCTGGTAATTCCTCGTGGTGGATTGTTCGGGGACGACACGGCATTCTTGTTGTCGCGCATTGAGTATGAGTCGAACGAAGGACGAGTGTGGGAAGGTTGGTATCCTCCCTTCGTCGGAGTTGAGATGCTGATCGCGCGTTGAATTTGAGTTTATTCGGCAGGTCTTGGATTCGTGTCTTTGTAGGGTAGGAAGCTACCCGCTGGGGATGCGCTGAACGGGGAGAAACTTGGTGGCCTCGCGAAGAGGGCTTCAGATCCTCAACGTCTGATGGGCAGGAGGCTGCCCATTGGGGATGCGCCGAGCAGGAAGGAACCCGGCGGCCTCGCGAAGAGGGCTTCGAATCCTTAGCGTTTGATGGGCAGGAGGCTGCCCGCTGGGGATGCGCCGAGCAGGAAGAAACTCGGCGGCCTCACGAAGAGAGCTTCAGATCCTCAGCGTCTGATTGGCAGGAGGCTACCCAGTGGGGATGCGCCGAGCAGGAAGGAACCCGGCGCCCTTACGAAGAGGGTTTCAGATCCTCAGCGTCTGATGGGCAGAAGGCTGCCCGCTGGAAATGCGCCGAGCAGGAAAGAACCCGACGGCCTCGCGAAGAGGGCTTCGGATCCTCAGCGTCTGATGGGAAGGAGGCTGCCCGCTGGGGATGCGCCGAGCAGGAAGGAACCCGATGGCCTCGCGAAGAGGGCTTCAGATCCTCAGCGTCTGATGGGCAGGAAGCTGCCCGCTAGGGATGCGTCGAGCAGGAAGGAACTCGGCGGCCTCGCGATGAGGGCTTCGGATCCTCAGCGTTTGATGGGCAGGAGGCTGCCCGGTGGGGATGCGCCGAGCAGGAAGAAACTCGGTGGCCTCGTGAAGAGGGCTTCGGATCCTCAGCGTCTGATAGGCAGGAGGCTGCCCACAGGGGATGCGCCGAGCAGGAAGAAACTCGGCGGCCTCGTGGAGAGGGCTTCTGAACCTCAGCGTCCGATGGGCAGGAGGCTGCCTGCTGGAGGATGCGCCGAGCAGGGTAGCTGCTCGGTGGCCTCTTGGCGAGGGCTTTGATTCTTAGCGTGGGAGGGGCCGTAAGAGGCCTACTAAGGACGGGTCGAGCAGGGTTACTGCCCGGTGCCTCTTGGCGAGGGCTTTGATCCTTAAGGACGGGCCGACCAGGGTTGCTGCCCGGTGCCTCTTGGCGAGGGCTTTGATCCCTGGCGTTGTGGGGTAGGGAACTACCAGCAATGGATAACCGAGCAAGGGCAGGCCCAGTTGCTTCTTGATGAGGGTTTTTGATCCTTAGCGCGGGAGGAGTCGTAAGAGGCCTGCTAAGGATGGCCCGAGCTGTGAAGCTGCTCGGTTGCCTCTTGGCGAGGGCTTCGATCCATGGCGCTGAGTGGCAGTAAATTACCAGCCGGGGATAGCCGAGCAGGGTAGCCGCTCGGCTGCCTCTTAATGAGGGCTTTAATCCCTGGAGTTGTGGGTAAGTAACTACCAGCCAGGGATAACTGAGCAGGGTAGCCGCTCGGCCGCCTCTTGGCGAGGGCTTTGATCCTTAGCGTCGTGGGGTAGGGAACTACCAGCCAGGGATAGCCGAGCAGGGTAGCCGCTCGGCTGCCTCTTGATGAGGGCTTTGATCCTTAGCGCTGGAAAGGTCGTAAGAGGTCTGCTAAGGACGGATCGAGCAGTGAAGCTGCTCAGTGCCTCTTGGTGAGGGCTTTGATCTCTGGCGTCGTGAGGTAGGGAACTACCAGCTAGGGATAGCCGAGCAGGGTAGCCGCTCGGCCGCCTCTTGGCGAGGGCTTCGATCCCTGGCGTTGATGGGCAGGAGGCTGCCCGCTGGGGATGCGCTAAGAAGGAAGGAACTCGGCGGCCTCGTGATGAGGGCTTCAGATCCTCAGCGTCTGATGGGTAGAAGGCTGCCCACTGGGGATGCGCTGAGCAGGAAGAAACTCGGCGGCCTTGTGAAGAGGGCTTCGGATCCTCAGCGTCTGATGGGCAGGAGGCTGCCCGCTGGGGATGCGCTGAGCAGGAAGAAACTCGGCGGCCTCGCGAAGAGGGTTTCGGATCCTCAGCGTCCCATGGGCAGAAGGCTGCTCGCTGGAGGATGCGCCGAGTAGGGTAGCTGCTCGGTGGCCTCTTGGCGAGGGCTTTGATCCTTAGCACAGGAGGGGCCGTCAGAGGCCTACTAAGGACGGGCCGAGCAGGGTTACTGCCCGGTACTTCTTGGCGAGGGTTTTGATCCTTAAGGACGGGCCAAGCAGGGTTACTGTCCGGTGCCTCTTGGCAAGGGCTTTGATCCCTGGCATTGTGGGGTAGGGAACTACCAGCCAGGGATAACCGAGCAAGGGCGGCCTCAGTTGCCTCTTGATGAGGGATTTTGATCCTTAGCGTGGGAGGAGCCGTAAGAGGCCTGCTAAGGATGGTCCGAGCAGTAAAGCTGCTCGGTTGCTTCTTGGCATGGGCTTCGATCCGTGGCGCTGTATGGCAGTAAACTACCAGCCGGGTATAGCTGAGCAGGGTAGCCGCTCGGGTGCCTCTTGATGAGGACTTTGATCCCCGAAGTTGTGGGTAAGGAACTACCAACCAGGGATAACCGAGCAGGGTAACCGCTCGGCCGCCTCTTGGCGAGGGCTTTGATCCCTAGCGTCGTGGGGTAGGGAACTACCAGCCAGGGATAGCCGAGCAGGGTAGCCGCTTGGCTGCCTCTTGGTAAGGGCTTTGATCCTTAGCGCTGGAAGGGCCGTAAAAGGTCTGCTAAGGATGGACCAAGCAGTGAAGCTGCTTAGTGACTCTTGGCGAGGGCTTTGATCCCTGGCGCCGTGGGGTAGGTAACTACCAGCCAGGGATACACGAGCAGGGTAGCTGCTCGGCCGTCTTGGTGAGGGCTTCGATCCCTGGCGTTGATGGGCAGGAGGCTGCCCGCTGGGGATGCGCCGAGTAGGAAGGAACTCGGCGGCCTTGCGATGAGGGCTTCGGATCCTCAGCGTCTGATGGGCAGGTGGCTGCCCGCTGGGGATGCACCGAGCAGGAAGAAACTCGGCGGCCTCGTGAAGAGGGCTTCGGATCCTCAGCGTCTGATGGGCAGGAGGTTGCACGCTGGGGATGCGCCGAGCAGGAAGAAACTCGGCGGCCTCGCGAAGAGGGCTTCGGATTCTCAGCGTCCGATGGGCAGGAGGCTGCCCGCTGGAGGATGCGCCGAGCAGGGTAGCTGCTCGATGGCCTCTTGGCGAGGGCTTTGATCCTTAACACGGGAGGGGCCGTAAGAGGCCTACTAAGGACGAGCCGAGCAGGGTTACTGCCCGGTGCATCTTGGTGAGGGCTTTGATCCTTAAGGATAGGACGAGCAGGGTTGCTGCCCGGTGCCTCTTGGCGAGAGCTTTGATCTCTGGCGTTGTGGGGTAGGGAACTACCGGCCAGGGATAACCGAGCAAGGGCGGGCCCGGTTGCCTTTTGATGAGGGCTTTTGATCCTTAGCGCGGGAGGGGCCGTAAGAGGCCTACTAAAGACGGGCCGAGCAGGGTTACTGCCCGGTGCCTCTTGGCGAGAGCTTTGATCCTTAAGGACATGTCGAGCAGGGTTACTGCCCGGTGCCTCTTGGCAAGGACTTTTGATCCCTGGCATCGTGGGGTAGGGAACTACCAGCCGGGGATAGCCGAGCAGGGTAGCCACTCGGCTGCCTCTTGATGAGGGCTTTAATCCCTGGCGTTGTGGGTTAGGGAACTACCAGCCAGGGATAGCCGAGCAGGGTTGCCGCTCGGCTGCCTCTTGGTGAGGGCTTTGATCTTTGGTGTCGTGGGGTAGGGAACTACCAGCCAGGGATAGCCGAGCAGAGTAGCCACTCGGCTGCCTTTTGATGAGGGCTTCGATCCTTAGCGCGGGAGGGGCCGTAAGAGGCCTGTTAAGGATGGTCCTAGCAGTGAAGCTGCTCGGTTGCCTCTTAACGAGGGCTTCGATCCCTGGTGCTGTGTGGTAGTAAACTACCATCCGGGGATAGCCGAGCAGGGTAGCCGCTCGGCTGCCTCTTGATGAGGGCTTTGATCCCTGGCGTTGTGGGAAAGGAACTACCGGACAGGGATAACCGAGCAGGGTAGCCGCTCGGCCGTCTCTTGGCGAGGGCTTTGATCCCTAGCATCGTGGGGGTAAGCAACTACCGGCTAGGGATAGCCGAGCTAGGTAGCCGCTCGGCTGCCTCTTGGGGAGGGCTTTGATCCTTAGGGGATAGCCGAACAGGGTAGCCGCTCGGCCGCCTCATGGCGAGGGCTTCGATCTCTGGCATTGTGGGGAAGGGAACTACTAGCCAGGGATAGCCAAGCAGGGTAGCCTCTCGGCTGCCTCTTGGTGAGGGCTTTGATCGCTCAAGTCTCCTTCTCTCTTCCCTCGCCCTTTTCTTTTAGTCAGTTTGCTCAGCCCTAGGGAGATTCTCGTTCACCTCGGACTCGAGCTGGATCTCACGCTCAGTCCAGGACTTTACCTCGGCCATGATCTTAGGTTGTGCCAATGCAAAGGAGCATAACCACTCCTTGTGCCTAAGACCAGACCTAAGTGCCGTAATGACCGTCTCATCCCGATGTTCTGGGACCTTGAGAAGGGCGTTGTAGAAGCGGGTGATGTACCCTTTGAGTGTTTCTTAGGTCCCCTGGCGAGGTAGTCTTTGAGCTGCCATGACGAGTCCCGTCCACGCGACCCTGTCGAGGGAGGGGGTGTCGGTCATGCCTGTGAGCAGGCGAGCTGACCGACATCTCCTCGGGAGGGACGCGGGCCTGAAGGGGCTCAGGGCGAGGCGCTCGAGCAACAGACCTCGGTGTTGAACTGTGGGGCGCCCAGCGGGTCATAGAATATGTTGGCCAAGGAGACCTGCGACCGTAGTTGGCAGCGAGGCGATGGTCGGTAGTACCAATGCGTGCAGAGACTTCTCTCCCTCTGTAGGGGTTCCGATCCCGAGGTGGGAGAACAGCGACCTGGGGAGCCTGTCTCACCGTTTGGACATAGATGAGCGCATCCACGATGGACGCAAGTCGGTCTATCCGGGAGGCTAGGGCGTTGATGGCGTTCGGGGGAGGAGATTCGTCTGTGCCTTCGTTGTGGGGGAGGCGGTGGCTAGCGCTTGGATCGTTGTTATTGTCGCTCGCCATTGGGTTGAGATCGGAAGATGAACTTTGTCTTAGTGGAATCAAGATTTCCCACAGACGGCGCCAGCTGACGCGGGTGGAATCGTGTCAAGATGTTACCTTCCGTTGATCTGCTGTTGGCGACGATGGATGGTCGAGATTTGAGTTGGAGGATAGCTTCTGAAGTGTGTGGATCTCAATGGGTTTGAGGCTGTTGGGGCCGAGTTACCTGCAAGGAAGTCCCAGGATGGTTGTACCACCGAGGACCCTCCGATGATCAAGTTAGACAGGAAATCCGAGCAGACCAACGGCCTAGTGAGTTGAAAATGACTTTTCTTGATCGTCTAAAAGAGTGGTTTATATAGCGGAAGTGATGGACAGGCAGGCGCGAGAATCACACTGGCTTTTACGCATCCGACGTTACGCCCGCGTGATAAGCGGGATCCTGCATTAATGGCGAGACAGGCTCGTTAATGAGGGATCGTGATGGCGTAGAACGTGGGATCGTGGGTGGTGGATATCTCGTGCATGGAGAGATTCGCGGAGCTGTGGCGTGGGAGCCTATGATCAGCGCTGCGGGTCGGTCAGGATGAGACCGAGGAGGATGAGCTCGGCGGAAAGATCGGGGACGAGTGGGAGGCCGAGGTGTCTTGGTTCTGCTAAAGCCCGGAGAAGAGCTGAGGGGGCCGAGGAGGCCAATTCTATGAAAGCTTGGAGGTGAGCTGTGGATGGTCTGGAAGGCCACCGAAGGTCGGGAGACTCCTCGGGCCGGAGGATGGCTCGGAGGCGAGCCAGGAGGGCGAGGAAGCTCAGCCCGAAGGAAGGCTCGAAGGCGAGCCGGATGGCCGAGGAAGCTCGGGCCTGTGATAGCTCGGAGTAGAGCAAAGGGACAGTTGGTGTGGCTGCTGAAGTGCTCGGGGGCAAGGAGTGGGGTGCAACCTCGGAGACAGGGTTTGAGGGAAGCCCCCACTGTAGCACACTGGTTCCCCCTCCGTGGCTCTCAGGGGCCTAACTGGCATACGCATGTGACACATCATCCGCCACGTGTCATGATCTAAGTAATTACCGTTATTGAGCATTATCAGAATGACTACCAGAAAGATTAAGTGACTTAAACAGTTCTTGAAATTGGCGCATCTTCTTTTGATAATCGATAGGACGGTCCATCGAGTTGGCAGTAGGAGTCGATTCTGCAATGGTGGATTTAGGAGTAGAGTTTGATGTTGATGAAGATCAGTTGGCGATGAAAATGGTGTTGAGGTAGATCCGAGCCCGATGAAAAGTAGCCGGAGAGGGCATTAATATTGGAGGAGTATGAGTAGCCTATTGTTGTATGAGTTTAAAAAGAAGGAAATTATAAGTTGAGGGAGAAAAAAGGGTGGAGAAAAATAAAATAGAGTAAGTAAAGCAATTACCATATTACAATTTGAGGAGTTAGAGAAGAAGGCATACATTCTTCATTCATTATCATTGTTTATATACAAGTACATCATAGTTAATATGGAATGGAATAATATAAATATTCCACCATACACTAAATCTAAATTAGGTACAAGATTTCTATACAAGGAATTATATAGCTCCTTACAAGGTAAGAGATTATCTGACACAAGATATGAAATTGTAATCATTAATGTATGCATATCTTTAATAGATTTTTAGGTTGAATGATGATTGTTTCCGCCCAATTAAGGGCACACTCATCATATACGCACTTGTCAGAAGTGTCATCACATGCGATGAAGCTCGTGCAATGCACGTGCTCATGGCCCAAACCATCGCATGCAATGAAGCTCATGTGCAAAGGCAAAACCTTTGATAGGCTGCGATGAGACCCGTACAAAGCATGTGCACATACCCCAAGCGATGCGCAAGCACACCCTATTGAATTGAAACTATTATCAGAAGAAAATCTTCTGTTAACAAATTAAACAAATTTGATATGGGATCAATGATCCAACAGTGTGCACGCACCCTAAATTGATGTGTATCAATTTAAATCGATTTGTTAAGGATTTAACCTAACAAATCCTTCTATAAAGAGAGCCTTGGAGAAAAAAAGGACGTACACAACACCGAGATAAAAAAACCCCGTTGCGCTCCTCCTTCAACCAAGAAAAACACAAAGCTTCCACCATCTTCTTCGTCAACAAAACCCTAAACATCAACTAGGTAAAGAAAAAAAAAGGAGAGCAAAATTCTCTCTTTTGATACATTAAAAAGCTTCGGCTTTTTCAAGTTTCGACTCTTACATATGAGATCAAAGGATTATAGGGTTTATCAAGATTTTGATCTTCATAAAGGGATCAATCTTAAAATCTAAGGACATAAAAATCGAAACTTTTGCTTCTTTGTGAGTTAATACTCCATTAGAAAGTGTTTTGACACATAAAGAACCGAAAATATTGCTTCCTTTTAAGTTTCGAATCCATCAAAACCAAGAGTTTTCTTGAAAATCATTAACTTTCATTGAAATTAGGGCGCACCCCAAACTGGGGCGCATTCCCTAAAATATGCGACACGTGATACGCACATGCGTACAAGCTAACCGCACCTTAACCTGGTGCGCGTCCCCTAACTTATGCGACATGTGATACGTACGTATGCGCAAGCCAATTGCACCCTAACCTAGTGCGCATCCTCTAAAATATACGGCATGTGATATGCACGTGTGCACAAGCCAATTACACCCTAACCTAGTGCGCATCCCCTAAAATATTCCAGACGTGATAAGCACATGCATACAAGCCAACCACACCTTAACCTGGTGCGCATCCCCTAAGATATGCAACACATGATGCCCACGTGCGCACAAATCAACTGCACCCTACCATATAATGCAACACGTGCAAAGCACATGCGCACAAGTCAACAGCAGATGTGCGGTGCGTACACATGTAGAACCCATACGCACGCACTGACTTTAAATAAAGTCAAGTCCTATGAAGAATGACACAGAGGTATCCGCACTATTTGCTATGCACATGCGCTAATTCCATACACATCCATAGTGCGCATGCGAACCTAAAACCAAACCAAAACTGTAAGTCGATGTCGCACACTCCACAGGGTTTGTAGAGAAGCGGAATTTACAAAAACAATTTTAAAACAAGCAAGATCGACTAAACTTCTAAGATCGACCATAAGCTCTAGCTATAAAAACAAACAAAGGTTCTAATCTATTATGAAATGATTTATACCTTTGTGTTCTAGTCCTCCGGGTCTTCTTCTTCTCCTCTTCTTGGCTCCTATAAAGCTTGAATGGAACTCGATCGCCGGTCTCCTCTTTCTCGAAAATGATCCACCCGAGAGCCTATGGTTCAAGCTTCAATCTCATGTGTGAGGTAAGTAAGATGTCTAGTTTGCTAGATTAGACAACTTAGAAGATGTGGAGAAAAATAAATAGAGTATTTTATCTCAAGAGCCCTAGGATTCACAACTCATGTGAAGGTTAGGGCATGAAGAAGAAGGAGGAGAGGAAAAATGGAGAGAGAATGAACAAGTGCAAATGAGCTAGGTTGTGGAGGCATAAAAGAATGGCTAAGTCCTTGCAATAATCAAGCATGGATTATTTTCAATAGAAAATAAGCAACCATACTTGATAGTAAAGTCAAATGAATAAACAAATGACTTAGCCATGCTTTTATTCATACCTCCAATTTCTACCTCATTAATCTATTTGCATAAATAGATAAATCTAATAATGAGGTGTCTCTTTCTAGAAGCATATCTTGTGAAATTACAAGAATGCCCTCATCGTATATACATACCCGTATTCGTATTCCGAAAAATAAGAATGCAATGATATAAGAATAATCCAATAATATAATACTAGGATCTGGCTTAAACCAAAACCCACTAGTATTATCCGTCCAAACAACATCCGTGTAACCAGTACACGTATATAATTGGAACCCTGCTGTAAAACTATACGGCCTCTATATTGTTTCGCATGAACCAAAGAAACGCTCTGTGTAGGACTCTAAAGACTCGATAGTACGCTGGCAGTGGGTTTAACCATAAGTCCGTCAGCGGCACTAGCTATACGTAACGGCTACCTAGATACATGTCGAAAAGAAGGCCGACGAGCGAACTCATCCGAACCCCTACCGAGCCTGTCTGTGACAATCTCCATGCAGTCCGGTCTGTTCATCTGAGAGTATCTCATGCAAGGTCTAGGGGGTGGAAAATGTCAGACCCCTAATAACCATACAAATCGTGTCGGTGTGGCTCAAGACCATATGAAAATCTACTGGTCCAACCACCAGTAATTCTCAATCCGCCTTGGCCAGGGACTTATGGTGTTGACCAACCGATCACTGTGCGATATTGATTCCCTATACCGGGAGAGACGACTCCCCAACAGTCGCTCACTGCCTCCATGTGGCTCGGGACTGTACCCAACTAAAACCTGTTTGTATGTCTCAGTAGATCCGTGGTAGGGTAGTAATAAAAACACGGTGGGAACTCACACGAGACAAATGACGACCTCAGGTCGACAGACTATCTGCACTCATGTCACCAAAGAACTGCTGATTGATATATTTGATTTCGGATTGTGTATGTTTTTAGAAAATTGTATTTAGAAATCACAACCAAAAATATTTTGACCGCAATCAATAACGGTGTCGGATGTAGCGCGTTAGTAAGTGCGGATCGTCCACAGGGAAAGTGAGATCCGTTCAATTTTCGAATTAGATGAGTCAAAAATTTAAGGAAAAGAAAAGAAAACAATTCATGATTTGTAATTGAAGATCAAGAATTAGAAAAATCTAGATCTAGAAAAAAAACATTAAAAACAAGAATTGAGATGTGTGATAATTTCCAACCAACAATCAAGATTTAGAAGTATGGCTCGTAAGAGTAGATCGGATCTATAGATGTGATGAGATCTAATAATTACTCATTCTTATCCATTAACGAATTGATACTAGATCGATGAGAATTTACCGAGGGTTAAGGATCTTGCGAAGAAATTAGGGATTCCGCAACTCATCCTTTGTCCTTTCGATGAATCTCATTCAAATTCTAGCTTCTAGTTAATCAAATGATCAATAGTTGTTCCCTAGTTTCGAGTGAACACGATCAAGAAAGCATCATCTCGAAACTAGGTTATTAATCATTTGATTTACTAGAATTTCCAAACATTATAGGATTTAAGAATTGTAAAAGTGTCTAAATCACCATCATCTATTGATCGTCACAACTCCTACACGAGCGGAGATTACTCAAACATCATGATCACAAACACAATCACAAATTGAGATCTAATCATTATGCTTGAATTAAAAGATAAGCAAGATATAGAAATTTCACCTTTATTTATCGACAACTTTCGTTACAACTCTCTTGAATTTACAAAAGGATGGAACTAGATCGTCGATTTCGGCTTCGCTCGGCTTCTTGAGTCGCGGATCGGCTTGGATCTCTTGCTCCGTTGAAATCCGGCGTCGCTTCTAAAGGTTGAAGGCTCTCTTGCTTGAATTGCACTCGGGATCTTGATCTTGATTTTGAATTGGAATTAGGGTTAGGGTTTGAGGCACAAGTTGTGTCACTCAACTTGTGGGTAGAAGATGGTGGATTCTTGAACAACCTCAACCTTAGATCTAGGCTCCTTTTTATAGAACTCCAAAACCTTAGATCTAGGATTTGAATTTCCCTCCAAAAGTTTGTTAAGAGAGCCTTCTAGAAATAGTTTGTTAAGCCGAGCCTTCTAGATGCGCCACGTGGAGCTTCTGGGGTCTTCTAGAAGCTTTGGCCGTTAGAGGGGACACGTGTACAAAATCTGGAGCCTTGATCTCATCATCAAGCAGCGGATCCGCGGCGCCAAGGGGGTTTGGGCCGCGGATCCGTGGTCCTTTAAGGGCCCTACTGCTTGAGATTTCTGGTACTTCCTTGGGCTGAGTTTTGGGCCTTTTTCTGATATTTTAAATTCTCTTTGGCCTTCTGTATTACTACCAGATCTTACATCTTGGAGTTGGCGTATCTTTATCAGCTCTTTTCCCATTTTTGGGCTTTGCTTCTGGAATTTCCTGCATTAGACCCCAAGACAAGATTTGCGCAATACAAGGATGATGCGATGCCATGAAACACGGTCAATTTCCCTTAAAGTGCCGGTTTAAAAGTCTAACACATGCAATCTGGTATTTCAGAGATGATTTGGTAATATGTGCAATATGAATACCGAACACTTCTAGATGAATGCAAATGATAGGGAAATTGCCGTGTTAAAATTGCAGTATTTTCGACTAATCAAATTCCCCCAAACTTATTTTCGATTGTCTCGATCGAACTGTTTTATTAAAAAGAGAAGGAGAAAATAAAGAAAGAGAAAAGCACACTTTCGTATGCAACACGATTGCACTGAGCACGTGCAACAAGCCTTTAAACCTCTAGGTGTCCCTAGTAGGAGGAGTGTTGTCTCCTGAGGGTTTTCAGCAGATTGCACCCACAAAATCCAATAATAAAAGGAAGATCATGAATATTACATTTAAAGACAAGAATTGTAAAAGAAAAGCCTTGAAAATTAGGGTTTCCAACTAAGCTAGCTTTTCGGTTGTAATGAGCCCTATTTTAATGGTCATGAAAAGATGTCAGAAATCACGTCCTCCCTCAATACAACATCGTCTTATTCTTCATTCCTATATTTCTTCCAAACATCGATCATATCACCCTGCGTGTGTGTAAAGGACATCCCTACACCCGGAGAATTTAATTCAAGCTATCATACTCTTGCCCATCAGCCTCAGTACTTTTTAATTAATGAATATATAGATGAATTTGCTCACACACTTTCATGCGACCGTTAATACTTCTTGAGGTACTAACCGACCGATTACTCATGTGCTTGCTTATTTGGTGTATTTTCCTCGTCTTGCACCACCTCAGGTATAGCAGTGACTCCCAGACCAGTTGTCCTTAGGGCACTAGGTGAAGAGGCACCCTCGCTATATATTTTTTTATTGCCCTTGGTGATAACAAAACCAGTGTCCATTTTTCTCACCACTTTATATTTTATTCATTTTTTTTATTTCTTTCATACATCGGCTTTAAGACAAGAGCATTTCAAGGTATCCTCTACTATCCCGGGCTTCAAGACGTGTGTAAGTGCGAATAGCAGGGTATCAACGTTCAAAATGTT
This sequence comes from Agapanthus africanus, assembly GCA_030015575.1. NCBI lineage: Eukaryota > Viridiplantae > Streptophyta > Magnoliopsida > Asparagales > Amaryllidaceae > Agapanthus > Agapanthus africanus. The sequence goes on along the minus strand of JASDDO010000022.1, from coordinate 558,998,471 downwards.
TGGCTTTCAGAATAGAAACTATTTTTCAGACTTATTTTTATCCTCAGATTAGTGACTTCTTTCATCTTACTAACCCTTGGGACAACGGCTCATAACTACTAATTACTAGTTCGTATAAGAAAACTTCTAATTTTCTTAGTTTTCTAACTTCTAATCTTTCATCTTACTAACCCTTGGGACAACGGCTCATAACTACTAATTACTAGTTCGTATAAGAAAACTTCTAATTTTCTTAGTTTTCTTAAATTTTTCTAATCTCATGGATGTAATTTTTCACTATAAAATCTTTTATTATCTTATTTATGTACAAAAATATTTTTATCTTTTGGAAAATTTTTAAATTTTTATGGGTTTTCGAAAATGTTTTGTGCTTATGCAAATTATATGCAAATGATGCGAAAATAAGTACAAACCTCCCCAAACTTGTTTTCAACAGTGTCCACACTGTTGCCATCCGCTAAATCTCGAAAAACCTGTAAGCTTGGGAGGAAATTTATTAGTGGGGGCAAAATATTTAAGTGAAGAACCTTCCCCAAACTTATTTTTGGCTCAAAATTTTGTAAAATTTTCTTTTCAAGAGCCAGAAAAAATGCCCCCCCCAAACTTGAGTTATGCAATGTTAAGCTTTGAAAATCATATGAGGGGGTCAAAAATCATTGGTCGATGCCAAGCTTTGCAAAGACCGAATGTCAACACCAACCATTCAAAATTTTTATCAATGCAGTGCTCTGGTTGGTGGAACAAGAAGTGGGGAAAGGGTAAGTGGTGGAATAGAATGTGTGCGCGTCTCATTTTGGAGAGACGATACAGTGATTGTGATGGATTACTCGTATTTTTTTTACAGTCCAGAAGAAGGGGTGGAGGTTCAATTTCATTGATTGGGAGATGAGTCATCTCAATACCCGTGTCATTCAAAAATGCGAGTTCATCAGCGAAGATTCCCTCAAAAGTTCCATCAATACCCCGATGAATAATGTCATCACAAAGTGCGGGGCGATCTTCAGACTCTAAGAACAGTTCATAATCCATGTTAATTGTTGACCCGGACATCTCGGTGGAAGGGTCCGTATGTGTATGATACATAGTTGGGTTAAACAATAACGTATGAAAAGAGTCAAGATCGGTATCAGGAGGATCATCAAATTCGCTGCTGTCGACATCCATTAAGTCGACAGAACAGACCTGAGCAGTAGGTTCAGAGGGTACACTTCCCAACTTGTAAATGTTCAGCTCTATTGACCTATTCTCGAAAGATAGGGTCATAGAACCATTATGACAGTTGATGATAGCGTTGGAAGTGGCCAAAAAGGGGCGACCTAAAATCACCGGAATTTGATTCCGTGGGTTCGCTACAGGCTGTGTATCAATTACAATAAAATCCACAGGGAATATAAATTCCCCGATTTTTATTAACACATCCTCCAGTTCACCCCTAGGTTTGGTGATTGATCGGTCAGCCATCAGGAGAGTGCAATGGGTTGGCTTCAACTCTCCGATCCCTAACTGCTCGTAAACCGAGTATGGAAGCAAGTTAACACCAGTGCCAAGATCTAGTAGAGCACGGTTGATGTGTCTTTCCCCGATAGAAATGGAAATAGTAGGATAGCCAGGATTCTTACGTTTCCTCGATAATTGTTGGGGAAAGGCTGTGTCTACTGTTTTTGCCATGAATATCTTCTTGGGCACTTGAGTCTTCCTCTTCCTAGTGCATAAGTTCTTAAGAGTTTTCGCATAGGACGGAAGTTGTTGGATGGCATCTAGGAGAGGGATATTGATGTTAACTTGCTTAAAAATGTCCATAATCTTCTCCATATGTGGACTTGATGTGTTAGCCCTTAACCGATTAGGATAAGGAGCTTTAGCAATAAGCGCTGGGTCCATCATAGGAGAAGGAGGTGTGTGTAGACCCGATCCTAGAATAGAAGTGGGGATCGTCCGTGGAGGAGTAGAAGAGGTGGGCTGAGGTGTCGAGCCTTTGGGAAAATGGAGAATAGGCTCGTGAGAAGGTGGTGGGGTAGAAGAACTGGGGTCAGAATTAGAAGTGTGTGTATGAGGAAAGGTCTCAGCCAAGGTGTTATTGATTGATTTATCAGTATCATCAAACTCTTCCCCAACGTGATTGTCAAGCACTCTTCCAGATCTCAACGTGATTGTATCCACATGATGTGAATAGTCAGGATTGGATAAAGGTTGAGCTGGAAGTTTTCCTTTCTCTCTTGCACGCATTTCGGATTTTAGTTGTGCAATTTGTTCTTCCATCGATTTGATATTCTCATTTTGAGAGACAATGATCTTCATCACATTCTCGACGGAAGATTGCAAACTTGCCGTCCCTTAGATGGATTGTTTCATGAAAGTATCCAAGGTTTGTGCTAGTGCAGAGGTATTGTCTGTACCGATCAATTGCAAAGAGTTTTCATGTGGTGCAAAAGTGTTGGCCGGATTTTGGAAGTTATGTGATTGGAAGGGGTGCTGACTCAATTGAAGTTGTTGCTGTTGTGGTGGAGGGACCCTTTGGAAATTGTTTTGATTTGGAACCGTGTTTTGAGATTGTGATTGGTTCCAAGCAAAATTAGGGTGATTCCTCCAACCCTGATTATATGTGGAAGAATATGGATCGTTTCTAGTTCTTTGAAATGCGGCATTGGTATGCTCATGACCTGAAACGGAGAATTTCGTGGACATTCTTCCGTCAAATGAGAAGGATCAGAACAGCATCCACATACAGTTTTGGAGAGTGACATTTGGTTTAGGGCGGCGGCTAAAAATTTGTTTTCCATAGTCTCGAGTTTCTTGTGTATAGCTGCAATGTCAGCTCTAAATCCTATGGAAATATCATTGCCATCCCTAGACGATTGACTCATACCCTCCCACTGTAAAGATTTTTCAACGAAATCTTCTAAAAATTTCCAGGCTTCCCCATCATCTTTGGTCATGAAGTTGCCTTGACACATGGATTCAAGGGTCTGTCTTGTGTTAGGATTAATGCCCTCAAATATGATACGGCACAGTTCCCATCTAGGGATTCTGTGATGTGGACATTGGACTAACAGATCCTTGAAGCGTTTAAGACATTTTGAAAATGGTTCATTTGGAAGCTGGGTGAATTGATTTATTTCACTGCGGACTCGAGCTGTTTTATAATGTGGGTAGAATTTCTTAAGGAATGTTTTGACGAATTCTTCCCAATTTGAAATGGAATGTGCGGTAGTGTTATACAGCCACTTCTCGGCTATATCGCACAAGGTGAATGGGAGAAGACGTAGACGCATAGCATCCATAGAAAGCTGTGAGGTACCCATCATTGCGCATACATTTTCAAATTTCGTGATAAATACGTATGCGTCCTCAGACTCGAGACCGTGGAATTTTGGTAGAAGGTTGATGTATTGGGGTTTTATTTGAAAATTTTCCCCGTTGGCTGGTGGAATGGAGAGACAGGTGGAAAGGGGACCTCGTGTAGGATAGCACCTCTCTTGGAGAGAGATGCGAGGTGGATTCTGCGCACCAACGGACGGCAGCAGAGTAGTGGTAAAGAAGTTCGATGGAGACGGATCCATCGATGTGCGTGTGGTGGTGGGTAAAGAAGAGGTAAATGTAGAAGTACCGACTTTTGGGTCGATCGAGGGAACGCTGACTTAACGGGCACTAGAATCCCGTGTCCAGCCTATCTTGCACTAAAAAGGGTTAGTACAAGTGGCAGTGTGAAAATATAATTAGGGGAAATGAAGTGTTGGTGTTTGTTTTTGAAAAATGATACGGATTTTTGAAAATATGATGCGATCACAACAAATGCAACAAGCAATACCCTAAAAATCTAGTGGTCACCTAGGTCAGGCTCTAGACCGCTCCTAACTGCCAAAAGACAAGTCGCAGGATAAATCCTCCACTGCCTCTTTGTCTCTTCTGTGGCCAGGTAAGTGGGAGGTTCTCCACTACGTAAGTAGTGGGTCTAATTAAGTAACCACTAGCCTTCGACACACTTGCCTTAGACACCACAAAAGAAACGCGGATAAGCAATGAATTACCCACGGCATTCTCTTGTCCTAAGTGAGCGCGACGGTCCTTAGAGTCATCTCTAGATATTTTTTAGTTAATGAGGGTAAATGCGGATGCAAGTTTGTGATTTTTGGGGCTTAGGAAGGGTAGTGAACTCCCCACCTAATCTGGATTTGGCTGTGCCCCTTAATTTCCGTATTAATATGCAAACAACCAAAAATCAAAACACGCATAATTTATTTTGCTTTTGCGGCGCTGCGATTATTTGCGAAGAAACCTGCACAAATTGTTAGTTGGAGCAAATGTGGGAGAAGATAAGAAAGTGAGAGACTCACAGAGCAATTTTGGTACAGTGAAGCAGCAAGGCTGCCGCGGAACCGCCGCAGGAGGTGGGTATATGCCGCGGAGTCGCGGTCTGGTGAGGAGATCACTGCACACAATTTCCTACAGAGGCTTCTGTTCACTTCCCCAGCTCTCTGGAAATTTCAGAAATTTTTTTCTCTAGCTCCAATAATTCCAGATTTCCTCACAATCAAATCACAACAACACGTATTAGTGTTTGTGCAAGTTTTGATCTAAAAATAGAGATGGAATAAACTTTTCAACTCAAATTTCAAAATACGAACAATTAGCGCACAATCCCCGGCAACGGCGCCATTTGATTGATATGTTTGATTTCGGATTGTGTATGTTTTTAAAAAATTGTATTTAGAAATCACAACCAAAAATATTTTGACTGCAATCAATAACGGTGTCGGATGTAGCGCGTTAGTAAGTGCGGATCGTCCACAGGGAAAGCGAGATCCGTTCAATTTTTGAATTAGATGAGTCGAAAATTTAAGGAAAAGAAAAGAAAACAATTCATGATTTGTAATTGAAGATCAAGAATTAGAAAAATCTAGATCTAGAAAAAAAACATTAAAATCAAGAATTGAGATGTGTGATAATTTCTAACCAACAATCAAGATTTAGAAGTATGGCTCGTAGGAGTAGATCGGATCTATAGATGTGATGAGATCTAATAATTACTCATTCTTATCCATTAACGAATTGATACTAGATCGATGAGAATTTACCGAGGGTTAAGGATCTTGTGAAGAAATTAGGGATTCCGCAACTCATCCTTTGTCCTTTCGATGAATCTCATTCAAATTCTAGCTTCTAGTTAATCAAATGATCAATAGTTGTTCCCTAGTTTCGAGTGAACACGATCAAGAAAGCATCATCTCGAAACTAGGTCATTAATCATTTGATTTACTATAATTTCCAAACATTATAGGATTTAAGAATTGTAAAAGTGTCTAAGAATTGTAAAAGTGTCTAAATCACCATCATCTATTGATCGTCACAACTCCTACACGAACGAAGATTACTCAAACATCATGATCACAAACACAATCACAAATTGAGATCTAATCATTATGCTTGAATTAAAAGATAAGCAAGATATAGAAATTTCACCTTTATTTATCGACAACTTTCGTTACAACTCTCTTGAATTTACAAAAGGATGGAACTAGATCGTCGATTTCGGCTTCGCTCGGTTTCTTGAGTCGCGGATCGGCTTGGATCTCTTGCTCCGTTGAAATCCGGCGTCGTTTCTAAAGGTTGAAGGCTCTCTTGCTTGAATTGCACTTGGGATCTTGATCTTGATTTTGAATTGGAATTAGGGTTAGGGTTTGAGGCACAAGTTGTGTCACTCAACTTGTGGGTAGAAGATTGTGGATTCTTGAACAACCTCAACCTTAGATCTAGGCTCCTTTTTATATAACTCCAAAACTCTAGATCTAGGATTTGAATTTCCCTCCAAATGTTTGTTAAGAGAGTCTTCTAGAAATAGTTTGTTAAGCCGAGCCTTCTAGATGCGCCACGTGGAGCTTCTGGGGTCTTCTGGAAGCTTTGTCCGTTAGAGGGGACACGTGTACAAAATCTGGAGCTTTGATCTCATCATCAAGCCGCGGATCCGCGGCGCCAAGGGGGTTTGGGCCGCGGATCCGCGGTCCTTTAAAGGCCCTACTGCTTGAGATTTCTGGTACTTCCTTGGGCTGAGTTTTGGGCCTTTTTCTGATATTTTAAATTCTCTTTGTCCTTCTGTATTACTACCAGATCTTACATCTTGGAGTTGGCGTATCTTTATCAGCTCTTTTCCCACTTTTGGGCTTTGCTTCTGGAATTTCCTGCATTAGACCCCAAGACAAGAGTTGCGCAATACAAGGATGATGCGATGCCATGAAATACGGTCAATTTCCCTTAAAGTGCCAGTTTAAAAGTCTAACACATGCAATCTGGTATTTCAGAGATGATTTGGTAATATGTGCAATATGAATACCGAACACTTCTAGATGAGTGCAAATGATAAGGAAATTGCCGTGTTAAAATTGTCGTATTTTCGACTGATCAACTGCTATCTGACGCTAGGTATAATACCATCTAGCCAGTCCTCGGCGAGTCCTTCCGGTGTACTCACACCTAGTGAGCACATGTATGCAATCTTAGGTGCACTTCACCAATGGCTGAAGACCAATCCACCGCTTCTCATCTGGGTCTAGATATGTATACATTAGTCTACTCTGGAGTATCGATACCTAGTCTCGATACTCCTACGACTAGGGACACTTTAAGGATGTGCCTATCGACTACCCAGCTCCCACAAGTATAATTGCCATCACAATGCTGGTAGTCAGGTAATGATCCTACAGGCTTTATCAACATGTATACAAGATATGAAATACTAAATAAAACACATCACATGTTAAGATAAAGAAAAACCAAATAGCGTACTATCATATCGAGAAAGATTGTCCTGTACATACATATCCCTAGCATCCTATACAATAAAGACCTCTAGGGTATACATATCCAACAATATCCCACTTGCACTAAGGCCTGTAATTGGTGTAATAAGTACCCACTGTCTGCACTAGAGCCAGTTGTTGGCGTACCGCATGCCCAACATCTCGAACTGGACTTGAGGAATGGCCTTGGTGAATGGATATGCCATGTTATCCTTAGTATCTACTCTCCGCACCTCGATCTCCCAGATCAGGTGATACCACCTCAAGATATGTCTAGATTTCTGATGGGACCGTGGTTCATTTTCCAAAGCCATTGCTCTATCGTTATCGCAATACAAAGGTATTGGATTAGCAATGGATGGAACCACCTGAAGTTCCGAAACGAACTTCCTCATCCAGACAGCCTCTTTTGCGGCATAGTTAGCAGCGATGTACTCAGCCTCTATCATCGAGTCTGCTACGGTATCCTATTTGGAACTCTTCCAAACGACCACCACTCTGTTGAGGGTAAACACATAACCCGAGACAGATTTAGATACATCCTTGTCACTTTGGAAGCCAGAGTCGGTAAAAGTCTCGATCTGGAGGTCCCCATTACCGTACACCAGGAACATCTCCTCAGTCCTTCTCAGGTACTTAAGAATGTTCTTTACTGCTATCCAATATTTCTCACCTGGGTTGGATTAATACCTGCTTACCATGCTAAGTGAGTAAGCTACATCTGGTCTAGTACATAACATCGCATACATTATCGACCCTACCGTTGAAGCGTAGGGTACTATGCTCATGCGAGCCTTCTCCTCATCAGCCTTGGGAGATATCTCTTTGGAGAGGGTGATTCCGTGACAAGCGGGCAATTGTCGTGCTTAAAATCTTCCATACCAAACCTCTTTAGTACGGTGTCAATGTATCTTGCTTGTGAAAGTCCCAACATTCTTTTAGATCTATCACGATAGATCTTAATCCCCAGAATGTACGAGGCATCACCCAGGTCTTTCATAGAGAACTTCTGTAACAAGAACAGCTTGGCCGATTGTAGCATAGGAATATTATTTTCTATCAAGAGAATGTCATCAATGTGTAAAACGAGGAATACCACAGTTCTCCTTACAATCTTTTTATAAGTACAAGGTTCATCTACATTTTTGATAAAGTCAAATTCCCTGACCATCTCATCAAAGCAGATATTCCAACTCTGCGATGCCTGCTTTAATCCAAAATGGATTTAAGAAACTTTCACACCTTTTCGCTGCTCCCACTGTCTATGAGTCCCTCTGGTTGATCCATGAAAACGCACTCTTCTAAACTTCAATTTAGAAAAGCGGTTTTAACATCCATCTGCCTGATGTCATAGTCATGGAAGATAGCAATGGAAAGTAGGATCCGAATGGATTTAAGTATAGCCATAGGTGAAAAAGTTTCATCATAGTCCAATTCTAGTCTTTGATGAAAACCTTCAGCAACATGTCTAGCTTTAATGGTTTCTACCTGACCATCTACACCAATCTTCTTTTTGAAGATCCATTTGCATCCTTTGGATTTTACCCTAGTAGGAGAAAAATCCAAAGTCCAAACTTGGTTTGTGTACATGGATTCCATCTCGGATCGCATAGCATCCAGCCACTTCACCGAGTCTTTACTCGTGATGGCTTGCTGAAAACTAGTCGGCTCATCATCGTCGATGATGCAATCCTCTCGATCCCCGTCTACGAGAAAACCGTAGTATCTCTCGGACGGATGAGACTTCTTACTAGATCTGCGGAGTGGCTTGGGTACTGTTGGCTATACTGCCCTCAAGTCAATTATTGGATCGCAGGCACGTGATTGCGATGATTAAGGGAGGACCTATACTTGTAGAACAGTTTTACTCGAGATGATAGTATGTTATCTGATTTGTCTTTATCATTATGTACATGCTTCAGGTGATATTATAGATCACTATTACATGTTGATAGAGCCCATATGATTCTTTCTTGACTACCAGCAGTATGATGACGATCATATACGTGAGACTTGGGTGGTCTATAAGCACATCCTTAAAGTATCCCTAGTCATGAGAGTTTTGAGACTAGGCATCGATACTCTAAGAGTAGACTAGTGTATACGGATCGAGACCCCGACGAGGGGCGGCAGTCGGTCTTACAAGCCATTGGTGTCAGTTGGTTCACCTAAGATGTATACATGTGCTCATTGGGTTATGAGTACACCGGACGGACTCGTCGGGAACATGCTAGTTGGTATTATACCTATTGTCAGATAGCAGTTCCCTGGTAACATGTGTACAGATTAGTCTATCGACCTGAGATCGTCATTTGTCTCGTGTGAGTTCCCACTGTGCTTTGATTGCTATCCTACCACGGCTCAAAGGAGTCATGCAAACAGGTTTTAGTTAAGTACAGTCCCGAGCCACATGGAGGCAGTGAGCGGATCGTCAGGGGATTCGCCTCTCCCGGTATTGGGAGTTGATGTCACGGTGTGCATGGATGGCCATCACCAGAAATCTTTGGCCAAGGTAGTCGAGAATTACTGATTCGAATCATTAGTTTCTCAGGTGGTGATAAGTTTCATACCGACACTAAATGTCAAGTTATTAGGGGTTTGACTTTATCCACCAGCCTAGACTCGATATGCGATACTCATAGACGAACAGACCGGACTGCACGGATATTGTCACTGTCAGGCTCAGTAGGGTTTCAGGATGAGTTTGCTCGTCGGCCTCCCTTTGGCTGAATACCTGGGTAGCCGTTACGTACAGCTAGTGCCACTGACGTGCCTGTGGTTAAACTCACTGCCAGCGTATTGACGAGTCTTTAGAGTCCCATACAGAGGGTTTCCCTGGTTCGGGCGAAACGTTGTAGAGGCTGTATGGTTTTATGGCAGGGTTCGATCATATACATGCACTTGTGCACGGATCATGATCAGACGGATAATACTAGTGGGCTTTGGTTTAAGCCGGATCCTAATATTATATTGTTGGATTACTTTTGTCTCGTTGTATTCGTATTAAGTCAGAATACGGATGCGGGTATGTATATACGAATGAGGGATATTCTTGTAATTCGTTACAAGATTTCTTTAGTTGATACCATTTCTTTTTTGGATTAAACATTTTGGTTTAAATGTTTATTTGGTGGAAAGTGTGACTCATTCTTGGCATGAATCTAGCTTGTGCACTTGGTGACTCATGGTTGTGAGTCATGATGGCATGACTAGGCTTTTGTCTTGGCTAAGATATTTGTGTGTGTGGATTGTGGGATATTTTATGAGGGCATGGCAGATATTTTTTATGGTGGGGCTGTTCTTTAGTACCTCACATGCTCACAAAAGATAACACAACACTTCACAATTATTCTTGACTTGCTCTTTTATTTTTCTTGAGCTCACACTTCTTCTCCTATGGCATCTTCTTCAACCTTCACCCATATCCTCTCATGAGTTGAGAATTCTTGGGTGTATTGAGACAAACTAATCACACACTATCTCTACTTCATCTTGGCTATCTAGATTAGCAAACTAGATACCCGAGTTGCTTCGGTTTTGAGACGGGCGCTCATATTACAAACCCTCGATGTGGATCTTCTTTGATATGGGGAGACCGGAGATCAAACTTGACCGGGGAAGCCGCGAGGGGCTTGAGACAAAGGTTGAAGACCTAAGGACACAGATCAATCGGTATAACCTCTCTAAACTCCTCTCTAAGAACTAGTATAAGGTTAATGGTACGATCCATCGATTTGGGTTCCGTTAGTGCTGGTTTTAAAAGTTTTTTGTTCCGCATTTGGCCACGGATTGATGGCCGGGCGCTGCCGTAACCCAACATGGTATCAGAGTCAACCCATTAACCGCATACTGGTTTGTTTAAACGATGTTAAAGTATCGAAACCGAAACAACTCCGAAACAATACTAACGATATTCCATTCTCTGTCGAATTTTATATAGTCTTCTAAAAATATTTAAGCAACTACACAAGACTACCTGTATGACTACTAGAACATACACCAAACACGTGCCCCAAAATCCATTACTGGGCCGGCGAGATTGCTAGAAATTCCGGCCTGGCCGGTTTTGTAGAGGACTAGGAACTTCGTATTTTGGGTGTGGTCTAGTCTCTGGAATATTAGTTCAGTGGTATTGCTAGTTTGGCCCAGTTTGGTTATGGTTTTATCTAGTTGTTTGGGGGCTATTCGGGGTTATTTCGAAGTTGATATTTCTTACATTGTTTAAAGTTTTAAAGTACATACATTATTATCTGCGACCGTAAATGTCATTAGAGTGGTACAACTTGTCTAATTCTATAGTTCTTTTAGACGGGTTTGCGAATGTGACATTCATGTTGATATTCTGTGTTGTGCTGTATTTGTTGCGGAATCGTCGTGGTGGATAGCTTGGTTGCAATGATAGTACAGTTTAGTTTTATTTGTACATTTGATATCGCGGAAAGAGTGTCCGACATGTGGACTGCCGTCATTGCCAGTTTGTATATTATTTATTTGGGGCACGACTGGGTTGAGGTCAATGTCACCGTTGTACATATTTTCTTTTCTGTACTAGGATTACCCCGCGATGGAATGCACGGATAGCGGGTTTTGGAGGGCAACAGGTCCGCATCTCATGGCGTTGAGATGGATGAGGCCTCACTCTAGAATTGGCAGGCTATTCGCCGTACTCGTAGGGGGTACAGGTTGACCCAAGGAGGAGTGCTCAAGTCACCGGATTCCGTGAATTGCCGGGTGGACCATTCACTTTGATGAAGGGGGATGCCTCGCTTCTGGTTTTGGCGGGTGACTTGCCGCACTCGTAGGGGTCTAGGTTTTCATTGCATAGGCTATCCACACGACTAGGGAAATGTCGGGTTTCAATTGCAGCTCAAAGGAAACCCGAGGCTCCCAGATTATCTGTATTGTTCTGTGATGCTTATCGATTATTTATGATGTTGCATTTATCACGCCTGGAGCGATTATTATATATTGTTATATATATACTAGTAGATATTGTATATGTTTTACACCCGCGCTAGTCCAGCCCCCGCTCTGTCGTTAGTTAAGTAACCTAATGGGTGATGACGGGACCCAGTGGCGAATGCGAATGACATATACGTACATCATATTTTCGTTCTTTTCTGGTGTGATTAATTGATGGGACTGTGTTGATTCTGATCAATGCAAGGAAAACAGACCTATTCGATGTTGTTGGAACAAATTTTCAAAAGCTGTTATTGCAAAGACGTTTTCTTTTATTTTGCACACTGGTATTCGATTATGAATATCCAGCACCTCATTCCACGAGATAAGGGCCGAGATCCCTTCATTGAGAGTGACCCCTTGGGTAGAAGTTTGCGTCAGGGCAAAAACTTCACTATAGTCGATTACTTTTTTTGCTTTGCATCGCGATATTCAGTTGGAATATCATGCACCTCATTCCATGAGGAAAGAGCCGAGATCCCTTCACTAGGAGTGACCTCTTTAGCAAAGGTTTTCGCCACTATATATTTGTAAAAAGCTATCCGGTTCCTTCAACGATATCAAGTTCATTACGTCAAAGGTTTTTCGCCAAAAACCATTCGTAGCCCTCCGTCATTTCAGACGAGTAGCACCTAGTATTCATGCTATGTTTGTTAGCCTTAGTCAAGGCATAATGTATGGTAGTTGTTTGTTACTTTTCTGTTGCATAGATAGATGCGTTGGTTTAGGACAGTTGTACAACCTTATTGGCCTTTGTCAACGGCGAGTACGGGTGGGTTCAAATTAACCTGGACAATGACGGGTATAACTTGACATGTGACTTATGATTTGTTGGCCTTAGTCAAGCTCATAAGAGCACGGGGTAAAAATAAAATCGGGAGTTTCAAACATACAGGAAACTTTCCAGATATGCGCATACCTTCTGGAATGTGATAATTTGAGTGGATTCCATCAGATTATCATGCGATGATAGTTGAATCCCGATTCCCACTGATGAGTTGGTTTACTCCTCAGGTGATTTCAGATGATCCTGATTAATTCTTCTTTCGGGTTTGGAGGAGAATTTGAGGATACAGTGGGAGACATCCTGATTAGACAAAGTGGTTAACCATTCTGATCTAGGTTAGAGTGCACGCTGAGTGTTTCTTTTCTCTCTCTCTTTGGCAGTGACCATGGCCCAATCCTAGACTAGAACTCATAAACCAAGTTAACCGAACCTTCTTAAAACATATTGGATTTTGGATTGTCAGAGTTGCATACTTCATTGCCACTCCTACTTTTACCCTTTGCATTTCTCCGGAACATTCCGTATCATTACGAAGATCCACATTTATTGGATATGACCATCGTATAGTTACATACGAACTCGAAGAAAGTTGTTTCAGATTCGAGGATGGTTTCCGGTTCTGGAGAAAATGAATAGGACTATTCAGTTGTCTTTTCCTTTTACCTTCTATCAGGTTGTGAGGGCTCCTAGGATTAGGAGAGGGTACACCTATTGCGCTTATTGGATAGTCTTCTTCCAAACCATAGGCTGGTGCTGAAAGGTGGGGAAGGAAGAAAACCAATTAGCCTAAGTGAGGTGTACAGAAGGTAATAAGTAAAGACAAATAAAGGAATTAGAAAGAGGGCAAAGTAAATTGCGGCTGCTATCATTCACGACCAAACCGCATATATCATCGCCACTCCTACTTCAACTTTGAATTTCTCCAGAACACACCGTATCACTACGAAGATCCGCATTTGTTGGATAATCCATCGTATAGTTACATACGAACTCGAAGGAACTTGTTCCAGTTCGAGGATGGATTTTGGTTCAGGAGAAATAGAATAAGGTTTATTCAGTTGTATTTTATCTTTACCTTCTCTCAAGTTGCGAGTACTCCTAGGATTAGGAGAGTACACCTATTACGCTTATTGGATAGTCTTCTTCCAAACCATAGGCTGGTGCCGAACGGTAAGGAAGGAAGAAAACCATTTAGCCTAAGGGTGGTATACAGAAGGTAATGAGTAAAGACAAATAAAGAGCTTTAGAGAGATGACAAAGAAATATACGGTTACAGTCATGAGTCTGGATAATGGAAGAGCCATTACTAGGAATACCCGGCTACCCCTTCGATACATTTTCATGTTATAGTTTCGCTAAGCGTTATTAATTGAAAACTGATTTCCAAATTAGATTCTTGCTCCAGGGTATGTATTTACCAGGTTTGATTCTCACATCTATATGGTTTTACAGATGATGAGTGGGAGTAAGTTATTGGGAATTAGGTGATTATATACTCACTATATCGGAATTCGTTGTAATTGGTGATATTTGAGGAAATCACCTGGGGTTTTGCTTGACGGCAAATATTTGGTTTTGAATATCCGTTGTTATGCACCAATTTCAAACTGATGTATCTGTACGTTTATTTCATAAAGTGAGATATAACTTTTTGAAATTATGTCTATGTCATTTACCTATATCAGTTGAGTGATTGGGTAAGGAGCATTAAACAATGGTTTAATTCTTCTTAACCAAAGTACAATTTTCAACATACGACGCACAGGGTTTGAGTTATTCAACTCAGGGGACTTATACAAAGTATTGTATGTTGTCCAGTGTCCATTAGGACAGAGGGGTTGGTGCTCGTACTATATTCTGTTTACTTGTGAATTCTCCAGCTTTAGATAAGTGTTTCGTAGAAATACAAGGTCCAAGTTTTGAGAATTTATAGGTACAAGAATAAAGTAGAGAACCAGATGTTGCAAGTATCAGGATTCTTCAAGGTGATCAAAGATATAGATACTTGTGTTTGGTATTCAGTTGATAGTAATGGTTTTGAGAACTTGCTTCTCTTTCAGATTACTAATATCTGGATGCAATCCTAAGTTGGGTAATGCTGATCGGCCTCTCTCCATTTAGTTGACATGCACTGGAGATAGCTGCATGATTTGAATCTGATTCCAATTAAATCAGTGCTTCTGTTTCTATATTGTATATATAATGGTTCATATATTAACAATGTTAAGGTATATGAAGTTGTTCGGCTTATACTTAAAACCAGACTCTGGACATACTCAAGGCACGTTTCTGTAATGGCAGTTTGTGGGTTATCCCGGGCTATGACGAGGGCTAACTTTCTACCATCTGGAAGATCAATAGTGATATTGTTCTTAACTCGCCACAGTTTTAGTAAAATGGACATTTTCAGAAAACAGTAGTGGGAGTATGGTAGAACTGGAAGTGATTCCAGAACCACAAACGATTACTGAAAATTTAATAGAACATAAAGATTCAATCTAGTTTGACATTCCATTATCCACTCCGCAGATATGGTGGGTGTAACAACCCTAAACTTCTTGTACAACTTTCTATACAAATTTTTCAAAAAATAAAGAAAGGGGTATTTTTGCCTGAGCACAAGTTATAAGTTTGTTTTGCTTTTTAATAGCAAGAAGGAGCTTGTAGCTCATTGGTAAGACCTTGCACTGCTGAACCAAAACACCAGAGTTCAAATCCTATCACCCACATTATTTTTAATATTGATTTCTTTTTAAATTTTTAGAATTCTAAAAGTCTACACGTGCTAAATCTGTAAAACCAAAGGTCACAATAAAACAAACTACCCCACTGTGCAAACTAGACGACTACGGACCTTCGACGGCGAGCCCCGGCCCGACTCGGCCGACTCGGGCAGGCGACTCGGCCGACTAGGCCGGGTTGACTCGGCTGAATTCAAGTTGACCCTTCATGAAACTTGTGCTTCTTTGTCTTCTGGAAACTCCTGTATACTTTAAATTTCCTGCACATGAACAGAACTCTTTAAAACCCCATTACACCATATTTTAATACAATTTTTAATACATTTTTAATACAACTTTTCACCTACCATAACCTTAGTTTTACCCTATAAATACCATCCCTAAACACACCTCCCTCACTCACAATTCTGTCCAAACTCTCAAGAAAACTCTATAGAATTTTAGTGTGCAATTGGAGTTAGCAAAGGGCGAAACTCCGGTGATTTTCTAACGATGATCCGAGGAGCTCTCGGAGATGAACGACGCACCGGCAACTCCTACGTCCTCTTCTCCCTCTTCTCTTGACTCTAATCCCGTAAGTCCTTCCTCCCCCTTCTCTATTCCATACTAAAACTTTGTAATACTAAAACCCGACGGAAGCGGAGTAAAATCCGACTTCCGATTCGGTTTTCTTTGTAAAGTTTAATTTTCCTTAACACAACTATACCAAACTCTTACATCTTGACTATTAATCATTAACAAAACATGTTGAACAAGTTTCATACCAAAACATTTCATTTTGTAACTTTTACAGCTTTTTTCAGTAAAATACCATGTAGTTTAGTTTCGACTTTAAAATATCATTAATCTTGCTATACCTTTAGTTAGATCATGAGGTAATGACCTACGTCTTCACAACACTCATATACAACATAGCACAATACCTTTTGGGAAATATAGATTCTGGAAATACCGTTTTACACAAAACTAGATTTAACTTATAAAAACCGTTTTCTACAAGATTACGTATTTTTACAAATCTTTGCAAAGCGCCGCTACAACCCATTTTGGGGAACCCGTTTGGGATGGTATGGATTATCACACATCCTCGGGCTTAGTAGTGCAAGATTCAAACCTCTGCAAGGAGCATTCGGTCTCGAGAGATTTAAAAAAAATACAAATATCTTAAGAAAATAAGATTTCTAGAAAAAATAATAGACTAAAATTATTTTATATAAATAAATATATATATGATCATCAAAATATCTATTTTTGATATAATATAAATATTCCAACTTTTTTAAATCACAAGAATCACTTTACACGAAAATACCATGAAATTCCATACAAGTTCAATATTACAATTAAATACTCTATTATGAAAAATAGGTTTATTCACTAGAAATGTCACAAATATAAAATTCACAACTATGAAAACTCTAAAGACGATAATTAAATACTTGAGGTGTATTTTGAAAATTATACAAAATTATTTTTACATAAAACCCCTCAAGTTTTATAAATTACAATAAGGACCCTGGTAAATATAGGTTTAAGCGGGACCAGTCACTTGAGCCTCAGGGAGCCGGAGATATGGGTGCTTGCCTATTTAAGCTGGACAACTTAATAAACGGTGTTATCAACACAGTAATCGTCTTTGAAAAAGACACAAATCCTGCCGCCCATATGCACGGTTACCGATAACATCAAAACAATCAGGATTCAATTTCTTTTATAATTGTCTGACTCAGACTGAGTCTTACTATAATCAACCTGACTTGAATGAGATTCAAGTATCGAACTACAATTCAATATGAATCCATGAATACATATATTCAACCTATTCAATCTATATTGACCGAACCGAACCGAACCGAACCATGGATATACTTCCATTTACATGATTCTCCAGTTACATTCATGATTCTCCAGTTACATCCATTTACTGATATCATGGTTTTAGCAAGTCGTCCAATTATACAATCTATATTACAAGATAATACAAGTTGCAATACAATACAAACAATACAATCAAGACATCGCGGGGTTTAAGGGGTAGATTGGTACGGAAGGTGTTAGAAGTGGCACGAGACTGCAAGATTTAAGACACCTAACCTGAATACGACGCCGTTGTTCCGGGATTTCTAACGGAGCCTTGTACTTCCATTTGCCTCTAGTCTCTGGCATATACAGACTCCTCTCGTATACACTGGCATTCTTCTGTACCAAGCTACAAACAACAGCGTTAATAAATACAACAGTATAACAATATAATACAACTTTAAAAGTTACACACTCTCTCTCTTTCTGTCTTTTCTACTTCTTCCTTATCTTTGGGACTTACAGAGAGATTTGTTTGCTGACGACATTCCTTCTCTTTCTTCTTTGGAATGTTGTCAGGTGATCTGGACATTCAGGAGATCGAGCCTACCAACAAGGACTTGGATCGGCTTGCCTACGACCCAGAGCTCTAGCTTCATTGTACACATTTTATTTCAGTACTTTTCATTTCTGTTATGCCACTGTTTAGGCATTGCTTCCATTCAGATGTATTTACTTTTTCATACATTGTATAAAAGAATATTAATAAATAAAGTTGTTGTTCAGTTATACCTACTGTCTTTGTCTCTTGTGCATTTTTATTTATATTTCTTAGATACGCTCAGCGTATTTACTTCAGAGTAAATACGTAACGGCCCCGTCCCGTCCTCTGCCTGTACACTAGGAAGTGTGGTGTGACAGTGGGTAACCTCAGGCACCCGAGAGGTACTTCAGTATCCTCAAAGATGGTGACAGGGAGGTTCTTGTTTACCCAGACTTGCCATTACTGCTGTTCTAGACCGTGAGACCCGGCTGGAGGATGAGTATAGCGTCGTTCTAAATTTTACTTTAGAAGTGCACGTGTATATGACTCTATCAGAGGGTTGTTGTAGTCAGTGGGAGCAGCGGAAGTATAGTGGACAAGTAGCTTGTGTCTATTTATAGACTAAAGCAAGTATACAGTAGATGGATCATCTATTTTTGATGTGACAGTCATAGGCTTTGACTTCATCAGAATAGGAGATGGATCTGTTGAGAAGGTAGTAGGGTGTGATGTCCTGGTTTTTGGATGACATACACTTTGTAGGAAGTGAAATTCCTATATTACGATCGGTTATACTGTGGTTGTCACACAGTGGTTTCTCCACATAGGATATGGATATTATATCAGGCATTCTGGTAACTGTATCTATGGTTTTAGATCTAGATTTGAGTAGTTTCCCAATCTGGGTACTTTGACACTATTCTAAAGGTGTTTTAGAATGGACGACTCCTGGCATGGTGGTGTACCTGCAGGTGATGGAGTCACCCTCTCTAAAAGTGTCTTACAGACTAAAGGGGAGGGGGATGTGCATGATTGGCATATCACCTGCTTAGGCAATTGAGTCAATCATGAGATGTCAAGTACCACACCAAATATTGTTTTTGCGCTAGCTGCAATAAGTTTATATACAAATCCAATCCTGGAGAAACGTTCGGAAGAAGTTTATGAACATAAGTAGATATTCTAGGGATATGGTAATGACAGCTTCCTTTAGGAGACGGTTATCATTCCAAGCTTCCAAGGTGACCTGGATGACAGAGTGTCTGTTAGAGTTATAGTTTTCCCTCTTGACAAGGGGTAGTAGTTTGGACAGGTGGTCGAAGCGGATACTGAGGGAGGCATGGCGCAGGATACTGATTAAATTCAGTGGATGATACAGTCTAGGAAGTTTGCTGGATTTGGAGTTCATTTGTGAACCGGGTCCCATCAGATAACCAGACATATTCAAAGACAGGTATTGCTCATTTCGGGAGATGGCTTTCTCCGTGAACTTGAGATAAAGAGAGATACAGAAAGAAATATTGGAGCGGATCCACTCACTAAGGCTATTTCTCGAACGCCATAGTTTTACAAACGAGCTTTGTGAAACTAATTAGTAGAGAAGTTGGGTGTTCGGTATCACACGGGCTGTGAGTATGCGACACCGCAATAATTAGACTTAAGTGCAAGTGGGAGATTGTTGGCTATAGTGCCCTCAAGTCAATTATTGGATCGCAGGCACGTGATTGCGATGATTGAGGGAGGACCTATACCGGTAGAACAGTCTTACTCGAGATGATAGTATGCTATCTGGTTTGTCTTTATCATCGTGTACATACTTCAGGTGACATTATAGATCACTATTACATGTTGATAGAGCCCATAGAATTCTTTCTTGACTACCAACAATATGATGGTGATCATATATGTGAGAGTTGGGTGGTCTATAAGCACATCCTTAAAGTGTCCCTAGTCGTGGGAGTTTTGAGACTGGGCATCAATACTCCAAGAGTATACTAGTGTATATGGATCGAGACCACGACGAGGGGCGGTGGCCGGTCTCACAAGCCATTGGTGTCAGTTGGTTCACCTAAGATGTATACAGGTGCTCATTGGGTTATGAATACACCGGACGTACTCGCCGGGAACATGCTAGTTGGTATTATACCTATTGTCAGATAGCAGTTCCCTGGCGACATGTGTACATGTTAGTCTATCGACCTGAGATCGTCATTTGTCTCGTGTGAGTTCCCACCGTGCTTTGATTACTACCCTACCATGCCTCAAAAGAGTCGTGCAAACAGGTTTTAGTTGGGTACAGTCCCGAGCCACATGGAGGCAGTGAGCAGATCATCAGGGGATTCGTCTCTCCCGGTATTGGGGGCTGATATTGCGGTGTGCACGGATGGCCATCACCAGAAATCCTTGGCCAAGGTAGTCAAGAATTACTGATTCGGATCAGTAGTTTCTCAGGTGGCGATAGGTTTCATACCGACACTAAATGTCAAGTTATTAGGAGTCTGACTTTATCCACCCCCTAAACTCGATATGCGATACTCATAGACGAACGGACCGGACTGTACGGATATTGTCACTATCAGGCTCAGTAGGGTTTCAGGATGAGTTTGATTGTCGGCCTCCCTTTCGCTCAATACCTGGGTAGCCATTACGTACAGCTAGTGCCACTGACGTGCTTATGGTTAAACCCATTGCTAGCGTATTGGCGAGTCTTTAGAGCCCCACACAGAGGGTTTCCCTGGCTTGGGTGAAACGTAGTAGAGGCCGTATGGTTTGATGGCAGGGTTCGATCATATACGTGCACTTGTGCACGGATCATGATCGGACGGATAATACTAGTGGGCTTTGGTTTAAGCCGAATCCTAGTATTATATTGTTGGATTACTTTCGTCTCGTTGTATTCATATTCAGTCGGAATACGGATGCGGGTATGTATATACGGATGAGGGGTATTCTTGTAATTTATTACAAGATTTCTTTCGTTGATGCCATTTCTTTTTTGGATTAAACATTTTGGTTTAAATGTTTATTTGGTGTAAAGTGTGACTTATTCTTGGCATGAATCTAGCTTGTGCACTTGGTGACTCATGGTTGTGAGTCATGATGGCATGACTAGGCCTTTGTCTTGTTTAAGATATTTGTGTGTGTGGGTTGTGGGATATTTTGTGAGGGCATGGCCGATATTTTTTATAGTGGGGCTTTTCTTTAGTAGCTTACATGCTCATAAAAGATAACGCAACACTTCATAATTATTCTTGACTTGCTCTTTTATTTTTCTTGAGCTCACACTTCTTCTCCCATGGCATCTTCTTCAACCTCCACCCATACCCTCTAATGAGTTGAGAATCCTTGGGTGTATTGAGAAAAAGTAATCACACACTATCTCTACTTCATCTTGGCTATCTAGGTAATCAAACTAGATACCCGAGTTGCTTCGGTTTTGAGGCGGGAGCCCGTTTTACAAACCCTCGACGTGGATCTTCTTCGATATGGGGAGACCGAAGATCAAACTTGATCGGCGAAGCCGCGAGGAGCTTGGGACAGAGGTTGAAGACCGAAGGACACGGATCGATTGGTATAACCTCTCTAAACTCCTTTCTAAGAACTAGTATAAGGTTAATGGTACGATCCGTCGATTTGGGTTCCGTTAGCGCCGGTTTTAAAAGTTTTTTGTTCCGCATTTGGTCATGGATTGATGGCCGGAGCACTGCCGTAACCCAACAGGTACGTCATGTTCCATTAAATTCTCAGGTTCTACTAAGTTTTCAGTAATAGTTTGTGGTTCTGGAATTTCTGCCAGCTCTATTGCACTCCCACTTATCTCTTTTTCGAGAAATTGAGTTTCCATGAAGCGGGCATGATGAGAAACAAAGACCTTTTGTTTCTCAACATGATAGAAATAATATCCTGTAGAATTCCTGGGGTATCTTACAAACTTACACAATACTGAACGTGCCTTGAGTTTGTCCGGATGAACCTTCTTGACAAAGGCAGGACAACCCCATATCTTCAGATACTTAAGACAGAGTTTCTTTCCACTCCATATGAAATATGGAGTGGTAAGCATAGACTTAGTTGGAACCTTGTTCAATAGGTATGCAGCATTTTCTAGTGCATAAACCCAGAAAGAGGGCAACAACTCAGCATTACTCATCATGGAACACACCATATCTAGTAAGGTGTGATTCCGTCTTTCTGATACACCGTTATGTTGTGGTATGTGTGGAGGAGTAAGCTGAGAGAGAATTCTATTCTCTTTTAGATACTCCAGGAACTCGGTACTTAAGTATTCACCGCCCCGATCGGATCGGAGCATCTTGATACTTTTGCTGGTTTGCTTTTCTGCTTCATTCATATACTCTTGGAATTTCTCAAAAGCCTCGGATTTATGTTTCATTAAGAATAGATGTCCATACTTTGAGAAATCATCTGTGAAAGTAATGAAGTAGAAATAGCTACTTTTTGCATGTGCGGATATTGGCCCACACACGTCGCTGTGTATGAGTCCCAGGAGCTCATTGGCTCTTTCTCCGTGTCCAGTGAATGGATTTTTTGTCATCTTTCCGCTGATACATGATTGACAAGTTGCATATGATTGATAATCAAATGGATCTAAGTATCATTCTTTATGTAATTTAGTCAATCGTGTTTCATTGATATGACCGAGTCTACAATGCCATAAGAAATCTTGGTTTGATTCTGAAGTCTTTCTTTTAAGTGTGTTTTGGACGTTGAAAACTTGATGTTGATTTAGAATATATATCCCGTTACTAAGTGTACCTGACCCAACCATTTCATGATTTAGGTGAATATTGATAACATTGCTTACAAGTGCAAAATTATATCCTTCATTTGATAATAAAGATACTGATATAATATTACACACCATACTGGGTACACAAAAGCAGTTACGCAATAACAAAATATGTCCACTCGCCAATCCTAAGTAATATTCTCCTACCGCAACAGTATCCACACTGGCTCCGTTGCCAACCTTGAGGGTTATATCACATTTCCTCAAAACTCTACGGTTTTTCAGTGCCTGCAAAGAATTACAGATATGAGATCCTGATCCGGTATCCAATACCCAGAAAGTAGAGTTTATAGAGAAAAAGTTTTCAATCACGAACACACCTGAAGCTGAAACCACAACTTGCTTCGTGTCCTGATTTCTGGCCTTTAGGACCTTGCGGTCCTTCTTCTAATGTCCCTTTTTCCGACAATAGAAGCATTCTTCCTTTGTGGCTGCCCCCATCTTTTCCTTTTCTTTTCCCTACACCTTCTACATACCTCCCCTCGGTTTGGTGGGGGCATTCTTCTTCTTCCCCTTGGCCTTAGTCTTGGATTTAGCAGAAGAAGATTTCTCAATAAACAGAGCGGGCGTTTCCTTGGTTTTCTTCAAGGTTCCCTCTTCCATCCTCAATATGTTGAGGAGCTCAGGAAGTGAACCTTCCATACTTTGCATATTGTAATTAAATATGAATTGGGCATAGATGGAGGGAAGGGACTGTAGAATCAAGTCGATGTACAACTCGTTCTCCAACGTAGTTCTGAGGTCCGCAAGCTCTTCTATGAGAGAAATCATCTTTAGGACGTGGTCCCCAACAGATGATCCGATAGCCAATCTTGCTTGAAACAATTTCTTCGAGGTCTCATATCTTGCGATACGAGATTGCTTTCCATATAAATCTTTGGTACGGAGGAAGATGGAAGGAAGGTCCATCTTCTCGTGCCGCCTCTGATGTTCATTATCCATGGAGGCTAGTACGAGGCACTTGGCTTTCGCGCAATCAAGATCCCAGGTCTTACGGACCTCAATGTCTACGACCGAGGATTCTAGACCGGGAACGGGGGGAGCTCTCGCCATGAGGACGTATGCGACCTTATCATATGTAAGGGCCATATGGACATTCCTCGGCCAGTCTTTATAGTTTGGCCCAGCGAGTTCATTTTTATCTAGTATTAGCTTAAGTCCCGTCATGATCGCTGCAATTAGGAGAGAGAGCAAAGAAACACTCAGCATATGCTCTTGCAAGTTTAGATTGATTATTAGTTTATCTAAAAATGATGGCTCTCACTGTTTTCTCGAATTCTTCTTCAAACCCTAAAAGAAGAATTAGTCAGGATTAATCGCACGTCACAATACTTGTTTAACCTTTCGGCTAGGCTAGTGTCGGTACTTCGAGGGAGGTTTTCCAACGCTTTCGCGAAGTTCCTTAATTACATAATCTCTTTTCCCTGGAGGCGTAGCCCCGTTAATACTGTTCCAGGCACCTACTTGATTTATAGAATTGATTGTTAAGTGAAAAAATTCTCCCGAAAAGTAGCGGATACTCACAGTAGGATCAGGACTCAACTATCATTGTGTGATGATTTTGAAGGAAGCCTACCGAAAACACCACACTCCAGAAGATATGAAACACTAGCAAGTTTCCTTTATGTTTGAAACTCCCGATGTGATTTTTTCCCCGAGCTCTTATATCCTTGACGAAGGTCAAAACATCATAAGTCGCAAGTCAAGTTCAACCCGTTATTGTCCAGATTAATCTAGACCCATTCGTACAAGCCCTAGACGAAGGTCAAAACAGCTGTACGCCTGTCCTAGATTAATGCATCTATCTATGCTACAGAAAAGTACCCACTAGCTACCAAACACTATACCTTGGCGAAATTCAAAACACATAGCATGAATATTAGTAGATACCTGTCTGAAATGACGGAGGGCTACGGCTGGTTTTGGCGAAAACCTTTAACATAATGAACTTGATATAGTTGAAAGAACCGAATAGCTTTTAAAAAGGAGTGGTTTAAGCTCCGCTTTTAAAAGTTGTTTTTGAAGAAAACCGAGCGGTTTTGCAATTGTTCCAACGATGTCAGATTTTAGGTTTATTACTTTGCATTAAATGAGATTAATGTGGTCCCATCAATTAACCTTATCATATCACAAAAAAGACGAAAATAGAATGTACGTATATGCCACCCGCATTCGCTACGGGGCCTCGTCATACACCGTTAGGTTACTTAATTAACAGTAGAGCGGGGGATGGACTAGTGCGGATGCAAAACATATACAATATTTATTTATACATACAATATACATACATACATACATACACATACATACATACATACATATATATATATATATATATATATATATATATATATATATATCACAGGAATGATAAGAAACACAGGCAGATATAAACATCACAGAGAATGGAAAAATGGATCAACTAGGAACATTTGCATTTCAACGAGCCACCTATGAAATACAGTCCTCCACGGTCATGTGAATAGCCGAGTGCGAATCATCCTAGACCCCTACGAGTGTGGAAAGCTACCCGCCAATCCTATAATTGGATGATCTGGGTCTCGACTCCTCGAGATGGCCACCCTTTGAATTCTAGAACCCGGTAGCTTGTGTACTCCTCCGTGGGTCAATCCTAGATGCGGAAAAGAAAAGTAATATACAGCCGGTGACTACATCCTCAACCCGGATGCGCCCCAATAAAATAATATACAATAATTATTACATGAATTACAAAAATTCACTCACATCTCACATCTAGATTCATACCGAGCCATTCACACAACGATCCATGAAACCATTCGCATCCAAACATCACAAGATATGTGCAACCCTTTCTAATCAACGTATAGCGATTAGAAGACGTTTAAAAACACATATACGCATCATAAAAAAAGTAAACAAAACCACGATGTTATAAAATCAGCGCACAATTAGCGAATGAAACTAATTTTCCAAGACTTGAAAAACTGTCCACTAAAGTCACCTTTCATTTTAAGCTAATCCGGGAATCGAAACGAACTCAAAACCTGTCCGAACCTTCGTGAAGGCGAGGGGGAAAAAATTAACTGTCGATCCAGGGGCCTCGGGGGTGGGGGGGTACCTACCCCGAGGGCTACTATGAGGTGCCCCCCAAGGGGAGGCAGACCCGAGAGCACCCTTTTGGGTGCTCTCGGGTCACCACCCCTAAGGCCACCTTGTGGCGGTCTTGGGGGGTGGGCCCGGCCTTGGGTACCCCTCAGGGTATCCCTGGGGTGCCCATGCTCCACCCTGCGGCTTCTCGGTTCTAACTGTGACCCCGCGGGGTGTGCAAATATCTTAAAACAACATTTTCGGGACTGTTTTTGTCTGCAGTTTGTGTGGGACAAAAACGACGGATTTTAAACGTCGCTACAAGCTATCTAAGTCTTATGGAATGACTCTGATACCATGTATGTCGATGTCGCACACTCCACAGGGTTTGTAGAGAGGCGAAATTTACAATTTTTTTTTTAAAACAAGCAACATCAACTAAACTTCCGAGATCGACCATAAGCCCTAGCTAGAAAACAAACAAAGGTTCTAATCTACTATGAAGTGATTTATAGCTTTATGTTCTAGTCCTACGGGTCTTCTTCTTCTCCTCTTCTTAGCTCCTAGAAAGCTTGAATGAAACTCGATCATCGGTCTCCTCTTTGTCGAAGATGATCCACCCAAAAGCCTATGATTCAAGCTTCAACCTCAAGTGTGAGGTAACTAAGATGTCTAGTTTGCTAGACTAGACAACTTAGAAGATGTAGAGAAAAATGAATGGAGTATTTTATCTAAAGAGCCCTAAGATTCACAACTCATGTGAGGGTTAGGGTTTAAGGAAGAAGGAGGAGAGGAAAAATAAAGAGAGAATGAACAAGTGCAAATGAGCTAGGTTGTGGACGCAAAAGAGAATGGCTAAGTCCTTGCAATAATCAAGCATTGATTATTTTCAATAGAAAATAAGCAACCATGCTTGAATAGTAAAGTCAAATGAATAAACAAATGATTTAGCCATGCTTCCATCCATACTTCAAATATCTCCAATTTCCGCCTCATTAATCTATTTGCATAAATAGATAAATCTAATAATGAGGTGTCTCCTTCTAGAAGCATGTCTTGTGAAATTACAAAAATGCCCTCACCGTATATACATACCCGTATTCGTATTCCGAAAAATACGAATACAATGAGATAAGAATAATCCAATAATATAATACTAGTATCTGGCTTAAACCAAAGCCCACTAGTATTATCCGTCTGAACAACATCCGTGTAGCCAGTACACATATATGATCGGAACCCTGCCGTAAAACTATACGGCCTATAAATCGTTTCGCCTGAACCCGGAAAACCTTTTGTGTGGGACTCTAAAGACTCGACAGTACGCTGGCAGTAGGTTTAACCACAAGTCCG
Source organism: Agapanthus africanus (assembly GCA_030015575.1). NCBI lineage: Eukaryota > Viridiplantae > Streptophyta > Magnoliopsida > Asparagales > Amaryllidaceae > Agapanthus > Agapanthus africanus. Next base: position 558,971,611 of record JASDDO010000022.1, on the reverse strand, counting down.
TCAGCGGCACTATTTCCCCCAATAAAAGAGCAAAGCTCTGTTCAAAACTCAAGAGGCAGTGCCTCACGTGCCTTCCACGAGGGCATTAGCGCCAGAGTTAAAAACTCTTATATGAGCAGCGCCCGTGTGCAAAGTACACAAAAATCTTAAGCAGCGCCTCACGTGCCTTCCACGAGGGCGCCAGCGCCAGAGTTAAAAACTCTTATTGGCGCCGCATGTGCTCCTCACGTGGGCGCCAATGTGTAAAGCACATGAAAGAATTACAACCTTAATAAGCGCCCACGTGCACAACACGTGAGCACTGGCGCCTAGTAGAATTAAATTCTACTCTCTGTTAAACAGAGCCGTTGGATCAAAGATTCAATGGAGACGATAAATCATCAGGATGCAGAATTAAATTCTGTTTAGAGGAAATATTCCTCAAATCTTTCTAAACAAGAAGGGCTGCCCTCTGTGAAACAGAGTACCGTTGGATTAAAAATCTAATAGTGATTAAAGAATCACCGATCTACAGAATAAATTATGTATGGGTAAATATTTCCCTAATCTTGTTAAAAACAAGAAGAATACTTTCTGTAAAACAGAAGTCCTTGTATCAAAGTTCCAACGGTGGGTAAATCCGCAAAATCAATTAGGATCTCTTAATGAGAGATTTCTTCAACTAATTAACAAACTACCTCTACTATATAAATCACCCAAGACTTCAAGTCTAAAAAGGAGGAACCCCCTCATAAGCTTCAGAAAGAACAGAGAATTAAGTTCTCAAGGAAGAAGAACTCTCTTCCTGGAAAATTAGGTAAATAAAAATAAAGGAGTGTTTAGCACTCAGTGACCGACGCTCAGCGTCCAGCGTCCCATGTGCCTCTCACGTGGGCGCTACAAAATAAAGGAGTGCTTAGCACTCAGTGCGTGGCGCCTAGCTCCTCACGTGTCCTTCACGTGGGCTCCATAGAATAAAAAGTGCTTGACACTCACTAGGCAGTGCCTAGCGCCTCACGTGCTTCGCACGGAGGCGCCATAAAGAGTGCTCAACACTCCATAAAGAGACAAAAAATGGTAAAGTGTTCAACACTTATTGGACAAATCTCCATGATTGAAAACCTCACATGGCTAGGTGTGAGCGTCAGAACTTACATAAGTGCTCTGCACTTTTTGCACAAAAAAGGGGACTAAGCCCAAACAAGTACTTAGCACTCTTTTTCAAATAAAAAGAAAACTGAGTGGAACAAGCCCAAGTTGGCTAGGTCCCTAATTCAGATCAACCGAACCTATGGGTTCGGTACTTCCCAAAATGATCTTAGTCCCAAATACGACTATCGATCAAACAACTGATGATATCCCAAAACGATATTCGTCCCATATTCCCCTGAGGAAGTCTTAGTCTCAAAATACGACTAATGATTTCTGGGTTTACCACCGATTCCTTTTTCCCTCAAATACGGGAATTGGTTCAAGGGTACATTTCTCCACACCTCTAATCTACGTCGTTGTAATTTCTCAACGTCTTAAGAGAGGTGGCGGGTCCCTACAACCAACTACTTTTTGATGCACTTCCTAAACTGACGTGCACATCCCAAATCAAATCACATCCCAGACTGGATGCATCCCCTATCAATGTTGCTCATCCCGTCACGTAACAAATACACGTGCACGCAAGATGGACAACGTACCGAGATGTCTTTAAACTAACCTTCGCCTCAAAATGGCGACAATAGACCGAAATGTCCTTAAACTACAACGGACCGAAATGTCCTTAAACTAAATGTTTCCTCCAAAATGGCGATAACGGATTGTAACGTCCTTAAACTAAAACCTCACCTCAAAAATGGTGATCAACAGACCGAAATGTCCCCAAACTTCAACTTCGCCTTCAAAATGGCGATAAGAGACCGAAACGTCCTTAAACTAAAACAACAGAGTACAAATGCTCTCTTATTGGATCTGAAACAAAAAATGATCCTAACACCCTGTTAAGTAGATCTTAGTCTCAAATTAGACTAACGTATCCTTAACAAAAAACCAATCGAGCCCCCAATTGCTCGTATATATTTAAGTCGATCTTGATCTCAAAATAGATAAACGATCCTTAAATAAATACCCCAAATCTAAGAAATACGGATTTGGACTAATCCACCCTTACGGGCGACAACATAAATTAGTCTCCCTATACAATCCACAGGCAACCAAAAATAAAACAAACACACACGACACGAAGTGAACTTCCGGAGCAGAAGAAAGTGGTTATCGCGATGCGATAACGTAATTAACTGTAGGGGCTCACGCCTGTAAGGAAGAGCATCCCCACAATCAAAAACCCCTAACAAACGAGGGGGAATCTGACGAAGTCTGCTACAATGGCCGCATCCGTCCAAATCTCCGATATATGGTGCCATAAATCAACTTGGCATTTTCAGAGAGGTGGATGGATAAATCCAAATAGAATCTGCCGCCAAATTCAGGCAGGAAGATCCATCCCGGTTCGTTCTCTGTTTTCGGCGGTAAACAGATTCTGTCACGCCCGGTGGGACCTTTTCCTCTTTCCACTCCACACCTAGTGTGTTGTGTTCGCGAACAAAATCGCGGTTTGCTATGGTTGCCCTTGGATTAGAGATACTAAGATTTGGTGTCTTGCTCCAGTGCAGAAAGAAGAAGTGAACATCAATGGCTTCCAGCTGCACCAACTGCCGCAGCAACTCCAGCTCCGCCCCAACTAGAAGAGTGACAAATAGGCCCAACGCGGCCTCCATCTTTTCAATGCCGGTGGGGCAGGTGACTCAAGCCACCATTAGATTGTTCTTTGGGACCATGCTCCAGCCAGCGAGTTTCAGCGCCCCAGTGCCACCGCAGGAATCTCCCAAGAAGTCGGTCTTCGATCGACTTGCACTTGAAACCACCTTGGCCCCTCTCAACGGGTCGTCCAAGTTTGCTATCTCAGTCTTCAACAGGCTGAACCAAAGCTCAAGTGGGCCCGCAAAGGGGCTCTCGATACCTGAAGGGACTATTCCAAAATGGAAAGTCGTCTGAACTCTTGCTGTGGGTGAAGTCGTCAAAGGTGCTTCCCCTACCAGAAAATCGTCCTTCAAAAGATTGACTATTCGCTCTCAACGGATGTCGGTCTTCGACAGGCTCGCACCAGCAGCAGTCCCGAACCAAAGCAGGGGGCACGATGGAGCCGCTTCCACAACTGAGGTGGTACCGTCTGCAAGACATGCTCGACGTCGCCACTAGCGCTAAGTGAGAAGAGCTGGGGGCAACTCCCCCTCCGAACTCACTCCACCAGCTCCAATGGTGGAAGTTGACGCTGCTGTTCCGACCGGGAACAAATTTGATCTGCTTAAGAGGGTTCGCAAGAACTCCCAACCACAGTGTTGAAGAAATCTCCACTTCCTGCTGAAAATATGATACAGGAAAAGCCGGAGCAACCCCCTCAGTGTCTGTCCTCCCAAATCCACAGAGTCTGGCAGAAAGTCCAAGATTCTGTGATCAACAAGAACCACTCTCATCAACCAGAGAAAATGAAGGTTCGACAAGTGGAAAATCATCCCTCCAGCATACATCGAGGGACTTCTTTCACACAGGCGCCTGTTACAACGGCTCCTTCAACCTCGACCTCCCACAAAAGGAGGAGGCCGAAGAAAATCCCACTGCCTGCGGCAAATTCCAAAGGCGCTGGAACGAAACGCCCCAAGTCTGGGGGCATGATCGTCCATACGCTCTACATAGCTTCCGAGAAAGAGGATAGCCGTGCTTCCGTAAGTCATTAACCGCAAACTCGGTTGTTGACAAAAGCTCAGGAGCAACAACAAAGGCTCCAGGAGATGCTGACGAAAACGGCAGCACTCACCGAACAAAAAGAAAGTCCGGAATCAACAAGTGAACAGCGCCAGGAGCAGGAGACCGATACAGAGTTCTTGCGAAGGGTGCTATAATGAAAAGATAAGGAAGCCTCAGAACAAGCTGATAATATAAAGTAGATGACACTCCTGTTCCAAGACATGGTTGGAATGATGATCCAGCTAGAACCTCCAGCTGAAGACCGGCCGATAATTATCGAGGATGACAGAGGGGAAACATCAAACCCTCTTCTAGCTTTATCGACGACCAGGGAGGAAACGATCTCCAAAGCTGCCCTTGATGATTACATAGCTCAAAAATTACGAGCTCATCAGGCAAGTGAAGCGGCTAGCCAAGTCGTTAGAACCGGGCGACCGTACCCAGGCTGGTACGATCAAATCAAATACCTACCGGGATATACGATCCCCAAATTCCATGTGTACAAGGGGACATGCAATCCACTTAAGCACGTTGCTCAGTTCAGAGCTTTGTGCGACAATACTGGAGGCGACGACAAATTGCTGCTCCGCCAATTCGTTAGCAGCTTGTCGGAGAAGGCATTTGAATGGTACTCGGAGCTCCCAAATGACTCCGTCAAAACATTCATGGAAATGGAACTGCTATTCACGCAGCGGTTCGCCAGCGCAAGCGAGCGCACCTCGATCATGGCATTAATCAACGCCAGGGTTAAGCCAGGAGAGACCTGGGTTCAATACGCAATCTGATGAAGGAACCTTTGGTCAAAATGTGAACAACGCATCGAAGAAGCTCCTGCCGTAAGCATGTTCATAGGGACTCTGGATCCTCAGGAAACTGTGTCCCAATTCATGACGTTCTTTAAGCCGACCACCTTCCAGGCTCTGATCGACAAGTTGGCCTAAATGGACCAGATGGGCCACAGACCTTCCTCTTCAAAAATGGACCCTCGGAATGCAAAGGGTAATGGGAAAGCGGCCTTCGTTACCAACACTCAACAACAACCGAGTGACTCGAAACCGGTTGCTCGCCAAAACAACGCGCGCCCGTGCCAATCCCTGGAAGAGAAGGTAGGGCGTGCTTACTCGTTTCCCTGTGATAAAATGAGGAGATTGTTCGAACTAGCAGTGCGCAGCAAACTCATCACTCTGCGGGACCCAAAACATCCACCGCAGCCTGGTGACGTCAACAATCCCTACTTCTGCTCCTATCACAGAATGGTGAGCCACCCCATTGAGGATTGCTACATCTTCAAATATTGGATCGAGGGCCAGTATCAACGGGGGAAACTTGCGTTTTCTGAGAACTGGAGGGCGAACCCGCCACAGAGGCACGCTCCTAAAAAGGTGGACACGCCGGGGGCATCATGCTCATTTGTGGAAGAAGCTCCGTAGAAAGTCGTCCTTTCAGCTAAAACCAAAAGAATGATGAAAGATCTTCAGGCGTGTCCGGCGATCAGATGGAAAAGCCCGCCGGAGCCCGAGATCATTGATGGGATTCTTAAACCGCGCCCAACACCGAAAACTGGTAACGATGGGCAAGACCCCCATGCCAAGCCTTCGAAGTCTTCGTAGAAAAATAAGAAGACCAACAAGCCTGTGCAGCCTGCCAAGTATGACGACAAGCGCACGGACCTGCAAAGGTTTATTGATGTGTTGGAAGAGTACAGCTAGAAAGTGCGGACCCCAGTCACCCTCGAAGAGTTTCTCAACCATATCCCTGAGAACGGAGATAGCGACGATGATAAGGCAAATGACTCGTCAGAAGAACTCGAGGATTATGTAGCAAGTTGCCACATGGTTTCTCATTCGTCGTTAAATAACGAAGAAACTCCCTCGGCGTCGGAAAGCAATGTAGAAGAACTGGGGCCAGGGTCGGTGCCAAAATCCCCGGACCTGCCAGAAGGCCTAATTGACAGGCTGCTAAACGAAGCTTCTCAAAAGGGCAGAGCTGACCGAGAACATAAAACGGCCATATACGAAAAGGCTAAGCGTCGGCGTGGGGATGAAGAAGCCGCGGTAAGGATGAGTCGTAAAGTACTCCAACCAAGCCAAGCACACCTGCCACAAACAAGAGCAAGATCAAAGCACAGAAGCAGTTCACCAAAGCTCTATCAATGGGAATGAAGCTACCCCCTTTCATGGAGAACACTCTCGGGAGTACGTACCTCAACGAAGTGGATGTATATCCGAACTACTTCTTATACCATCGGAGGGTCACACACCCCACCGAAGAGTGCAATGCCTTCAAAAGTGGTGGTAAGGATACATTGCTCACCGGCAACACTTCAAGCGGATGAAGCGTAAAACCCGTTGACAACAAAGAAGTGCGGCAGACGAGTTTGAAGGAACGGCTGGCAACTGTCATATGATTGATACCAGTTCGACAAAAGGAAAATCTTAAGTTCTTACATTCGGGAGCGATTCTGTGGAAGAAATAACCCTCGGCCCTCTCTTCAAAGAATTCATATCTGGAAATGAAGAAGAGGAGAAGAACTGTGAGAAAATTCAGCTGCGTAACCGTACGTTACCTGAAAAGAACCTCGGGCCTACAAACAAAGGTTCGAGAAAAAGGACAAAGGGAAAACATTCCTGAGGAAATTGCCCTCGATGAAACTCGTCTCATGGTGCAGCAAAACCTGGAAGCTTACAAAGCAAGGATGGCGCTTTCATACGAAAGAATAACCAGGCCAAGAACATTCCGCCAAGGCGAACTTGTGCTAGTCATCAAAAGACCTATGATCCCCAACCGTGCAAAACAGAGGAAATTCGAGCCAAACTAAGAGGGCCCGTATATCATAGACAAAGTCTACCAAGGTGGGGCCTACTTGCTCATGGATATGCATGGCGAAAGACCTTTCCGGCCAATAAACGGCCGGTTCCTTAAGAAATACAACGCTTGACAAGTCATGACTTAGGTTAATGATAGAAGACAACGCTCATGTCTTCTCGCTATCTTCCTGACTTAAAACTCTAAAAGTAGTATCCAACAGAATTTCCTCCCCAAACATGGTGACAACAGACCGAAATGTCCTTAAACTAACCGTTGCCTCCAAAATGGTGACAACGGACCGTAATGTCCTTAAACTAAAACGTCGCCTCAAACACGGCGATAATGGACCAAAATGTCCCTAAACTAACAACGGACTGTAATGTCCTTAAACTACAACCTCACCTCAAAAATGGTGATAGTGGACCACTACGTCCTTAAACTGGAAATGGACCACTATGTCCTTAAAACTGGCAATGGACCGAGATGTCCCTAAACTAACAACGGACCGTAATGTCCTTAAACTAAAGCTTCACCCCGAAAATGGCGATAATAGACCACTACGTCCTTAAACTGGAAACTGACCGAAATGTCCCTAAACTAGTACTCCGCCTCAAACATGGCGCATCGCTCCAAATACGGCGATATCTTCTTTTGGGATCTATGTTGCAATCAAAGCTCCAACGGCAAAGACTGCAACCCAAGTAAAAAAAATGGTATGTCCATAAGTAAAATGAGCACGGATGAAAACCTGAAAGGGCACCGTGAGTAAAAACAGTAGGGGTACCGGCGAGCTTGTGAAAACCTGAAAAGGCACAATCTCGTTGTTTAAAAAAAACGGTACGTCCACAAGCAAATTGGGCACGGATGAAAACCCGAAAGGGCGCCGTGAGTAAAAACAGCAGGGCTATCGGCGAGCTTGTGAAAACCTGAATGGGCGCAAACTCGTTGTTTAAAAAAACGGTATGTCCACAAGCGAAATGGGTACGGATGAATACCCGAAAGGGCACCGTGAGTAAAAACAGCAGGGCTACCGGCAAGTTTGTGAAAACCCGAAAGGGAACAATCTCGTAAAATTTTCATTTATGAGATCCTCTCAACTCATAAGAAGAACTCCCCCTATGAGACCCTCATGGCTTATAGGATTTAAAGCCTTAAGCTATAGGGATCCTGGACCTATTTTTAAGCCGTCGTATCTCTCAAGTTGCCCTACAGGTGGTACAATGTTGGCCCTTGTATACAATCCACGAGCACAAATAAACGATTTCCTCCACAAAGTTCCACCAATAACGAGAAATGTCCTCATATGGTGAACGCCACTTGTAAGTCCTTTTGACTTATACAGAGAAAATACTCTTATGACTTATAAGAGAAAACACCACTTAGAAGTCCTCACGACTTCTAAGGAGAATATACACTTATGAGATCCTCACGACTCGTAGGGAGAAATACCTTTATGAGACCCCTATGGCTCATAAAGTCAAAAAGTCTTAATCGGCAGGATCCTAACCCTGTTTGCTAAGCCACCTTTGTTCAAATCATCAAAGGCAAATGATGATTCTCTCCTGGCAGTATCCCAGTTGCAGCGATGCTGATGCCTAAATCGGTGTCAAACTCCAAGTCCTTTCATGGAAAATAATGATTCGCTCCAGGCAATATTCAGCGAGCCAAGATTGGTATCGGATCTTAAGTTCCATACTCACCACAAAAATCAGCGAGCAAAAAATGCATATGAAATAGCCGAAATGATGGGGTAACTCGCAATAAAAATTAGCGAGCAAAATATATGCATATGAAAACAGCCGAATGTTTGGGTAACTCGTAATAAAAAGCAGCGAGTAAAAAGAAAAAATAGCCAAAATGATTGGTACCGTGATAAAAAGCCGAAATGATTGGGCAATCGTGACTTTCGCGATATAAAAAGCTGAAATGATAGAGCATCGCGGAAAGAAATAAAAAAATGAAATGTTTACCCTACAGGTGAGTCCACATCAACCCCTGTATACAATCCATGGGCATAAACGAAAAGGGGACCATATTTTCCCACTAGGCTCCGTCAAAGGGAGAGCCAAGTCTTGACGGTTCACAAAACAACCTAAAGACTATCCCGACATTCGTCTCGTTACAGCAGACATAGTGTCAACAATGGCGTTTCTTCTCACTCCAGCAGGATGCAGACGCAACGTCAACAAACGACCCTAAGGTCAAAACAAAGTGGAGCCATGGCAAAGTCCCTAGTCCTAAGCCTGAACGGTTCATAAACAACCTAGAGAGCACCTTGACACTCGTCTCGTTACAGCAGACATAGTGTCAACACCGGCGTTTCTTCTCACTCCAGCAGGATGCAGACGCAATGTCAACAAACGACCTTAGGGACAAAACAAAGTGGAGCCATGGCAAAGTCCCTAGTTATAAGCCTCGACGGTTCAAAAACAACCTAGAGACTACCTCGACACTCATCTCATTACAGCAGACATAGTGTCAACACCGACATTTCTTCTCACTCCAGCAGGATGCAGACGCGATGTCAACAAGCGACCTCAGGGTCAAAACAAAGCAGAGCTATGGAAAAGTCACTAGTTCCAAGTCTTGGTGGTTCATAAACAACCTAGAGACCATCTTGATATTCGTCTCATTGCAGCAGACATAAAGTCAACAACGAAGTTTCTTCTCACTCCAGCAGGATGCAGACGCGACATCAACAAAGACCCCAGGGTCAAAACAAAACGGAGCCATGGCAAAGTCCTTAGTTCCAAGTCTCGATGGTTCACAAACAACCTAGAGATCATCTCAACACTCGTCTCGATACAACAGACGCAGTGTCAACAGCGGCGTTTCTTCTCACTCCAGCAGGATGCAGACGCAACGTCAACAAACGACCTCAGGGTCAAAACAAAACGGAGCCATGGCAAAGTCCCTAGTTCCAAGTCTCGATGGTTCCCAAAACAAACTAGAGATCACCTCGACATTCATCTCATTACGGCAGACGCGGTGTCGACGAAGGAAGCGAAGGCCAAATTCCTAGCGTCAGGGTCTTGACGGCAACTCAAATAAAACCTGAAAGACTATCAGAGATCATCCCACACCATAGCGGAGTGGTTATGACTCATCAGGGCTCCCAAACTGAGCCTAACCTCAAGTAAAAATCGGCACAGTAAAATTCTAACGCTTGCTCTTCCGACGGTCAAATTGCCTAGGAAGATTACTTGAAGCCGTCTTGTCCAGCCCCCGAAAGGATCACAGACACGACAGTCGCGGGGCTACTCGAACAGCAGCGTAAAGACTGCATATCGGGGAATGCATTAGCCAACACGATGGTATGACGAACAAAAACCCCAGTACCATAAAACCTAACGGACCTTTGTCGTAAAGAGAAGGGGTTATCCATGCGTTAGGGCAAGTTTACCTATAAACCCAAGAAAGGTAAACTAAACAAACTCCGAAGTGAGTCCATAAACTAGAGACTCTGGAATGAGTGAATAAACTACAAACTCTGAAATGAGTATATAAACTACTTCATACCAAATCAAGACATCGAAGAAAAGAGAAATGCCAGTATGAAATAAAGTATGACTTTTATTCATGAATTTAAGTGAATACAAGATACATTTCTGTTAGTGTATGTGCCTTAGAGGCCATTACTGTATCATACTAGTTTGTATATTACTTAATGGAAGTTTGGGATATTCACAGTTGTATATACAATCTTGCTCAAAATAGTAGTATGCTACTTGGTTTGTTTCTACTTCAATGTGTACATGTGTTTATTTTAGTATATCACCTATACACATTAGTGGAGCCCTTAGGATCTTTGCTTGATTACCAGCGTTGTGATGGCAGTCACACTAGTGGGGGCTGGGTAATCTATAAGCACATCCTTATGCAGGTCCCTAGTCGCAGGACTATCGAGACAGGGCATCGATACTCCGGAGTAGACTAGCGTATGCGCTTCTCATCCCAGAGTGGGAGATGGTCTGTCCCACAGCCATCAATACGTCGTACTGGAGATAGTATGCGGGTGCTCATTAGGTTACGAGTACACTGGATAGGACTCGTCGGGAACTGACCGGTTGGTACTATACCTATCGTCAGTTATCAGTTCCCAGGTGACATGAGTACAGCTTAGTCCGCTGACTTGACACTGTCGCTTCGCCTCGAGTGTGTTCCCACTGTACTTTGATTACTACCCTACCACGGCTCAAAGGAGTCGTGCAAACAGGTAGTAGTTGGGTGCAGTCCCGAAGCACTTGGAGGCAGTGACGGTTAGACAGGATTCGTCTCTCCCGGTATTGGGGGTTGACATCGCGCTGTGTCTAGGAGAGCCATTACACGAGTAGTCCCTGGCCAGGGCAAGCGAGATATACTGGTAGGCTTCCAGTGTTATCTCAGGGTGTTTTGGGCTTCACTCCGACACGACTTGTACCGCTATTAGGGGACTGACGTTTACCGCCCCCTAGGCCCGCCATGTGATGCATCAGACGAACAGACCGGACTGTACGGAGACTGTCACAGTCAGACTCAGTAGGAGTTCAGATGGGTTTCACCTCGTCAGTCTTCTTGTCGGCATCTACCTGGGGACCGTTACGCACAGCTAGTGCCGCTTGCGGTCTGTGGTTAAACCCACTGCCAGCGTAGTGTCGAGTCTTAGAGTCCCACACAGAAAGCTATTCTCCTTTAGGCAAAAGAGTAGAGGTCGCATGGTTTTGCAACAGGTCGCATGGTTTTGCGACAGGTCGCATGTCACATCCGTGCACTTGTGCACGTACAGTGTCCGGACAGTTAATACTAGCGGGCTTTGGTTTAAGCCAGATCCTAGTGTACGTTTTGGGATTGGTTTTATCCAGTATGTATTCGTGTTTCTCGGAACACGGATGCGGGTGTGTATGCACAGTTGACAGAAAGACAGAGGCAGAGGATTCTCATTAGGGTTGTTGACTGTTGACTGTTGACTTTTTGCTCAACCCTAATGAGAATATGATATATGATTAACAATAATATTAATTAAGTATTATGGTGGCATGGTTGTTGAGGGGTTGACTTTGTTGACTTTGTTGACCGGTTGACTAGGTTTGACTAGTTGACTATAATGATGACAATGGCTATCATTTCATGCAAAGACTTTTTGCTTGCTTGTTCTCTTGTGAAAAATGAGTGCATGAAATGATATGGCTATTGTAGCTTAAACCATCACATAATACTTGATTGCTATGATTTGTTATGATGGTTTTGGATTATGAGAGCCAAGAGAGAAAAGTCTTTCTCATTCTATCATTTTCATTCTCTCTCTTGTTCTTGAGCTCTCATCCTCTTCCTCTTGCTCTCCCTCTCTTTAGTCTATGGTTCACTTGTCTCATGTGTTGAGAAGCAAGAACCATAGTGTATAATCCCAACACACTCTTCTCTACTCACTCTAGTTCACAAGGTTTAGCAAACCGAGTGAACTAGTTTCTTCAAAGCTCGAAGAAGAAGCCAAAGGTAGAAGCTTTCGGGTGGATCGATCTTCGGCGCAAGGAGACGACGGAGTGAAGCCAATCCGTACACCATCGAGACTCAAAGACGAAGGAGTTCAAGAAAGAAAGGTATAACCCCATAACCGAGTAGTTAACAACTCCTAGTTAGGTTGTTAGGTAGATAGTTTAACAAAGATCCGGTTTTGAGTCCATGTTACCGCCTCTAGAAAATTGTTTTTCACCAAATTCCGCATGCCCGAAAGTACCGGGAGAGGTAGCATGGACTTACAGTGGTATCAGAGCGTAGTTAAACTCTATCTAACATGTTAGCAAAGTAACTAGAAGATCGATCAAAGAAAAAGTCACGAAACGAACCCGATATGTCAAGTTTCTGCCGATTTTTTTCTGTTCAAAAATTGATAAATTTCATTTTAAAAATCGGCTCAGGCTTTTTATTAAATAACCACAAAATTTGGTCCCACGAACCGATCAAAGCGCCGTGGAAACGCGGCCGGAGCACGCTCCCGCCGCGGTTCCGCGGCCGAGTTGACTCGGTCGAGGTCCAAATTTTGTGCAGTGTGTTTCTGGGGTTGTTTTGGGATTTTTGGAATATGTCTTTTCAGCCCAGATTTTCCAGAACGAAAATTTTATGTTTGGGGCCTAAAAATCCGTATTTTTGATCGAACTTCTAAAGACTTAAGCTGACGGGTTTTTTATCTGTGATGTGATATTTGTATTGAACGTCTGCTAATCGCTATATGTCGATTAGTGGGGGTTATGCAAATCTGTGATCTGTAATGTTATTGGTTTGTGTATATGAATTCATTGGATTGTCGCGGGTGAATAGCCGGGGGTTGTGAGACGAGAGTTTTCTTTTCTTTCAATTCATGTAAATTTGTAAATTGATGTAATAATTATTTGTATGGCCATACAACCGGGTCGGGGTTGTAGCCGTCATTGTATAATTTCTTTTTACTATTTTTGCTCCTAGGATAGACCCATGGAGGGGGTGCACAAACTACCGGGTATCTCGAAGTGCCGGGTGGCCTACTCATGGAGTTGAGGGAGGTTGCTTCGCTTCGGGTACTTGGCGGGTAGTTTGCCGCACCCGTAGGGGTCTTGGGTGGGGTATTGGCTATTCACCGCGACCGTGTAATCTGCTTTTCGTTACAGGCTCGTACGAATTGCGGGTTCCTAGTATATCCAATGTGTTCATCTGTGATCTGAAATGGCTATCATTGCAATATATCTATATATGATATTATTTAGGCATTGCTTATGTTTTACAGCCGCGCTAGCCCAGCCCCCGCTCTGTCGTTAGTTAAGTAACCTAACTGGTAATGACGGGGCCCCGTGGCGAATGCGAATGGCATAAGCGTACGTCATATTTTGGTTGTTTTCTGCAATAGTAGGATTAAATGATGGGACGCATTAAAAGAACTAATGCAAGAATTACACGCATTAAAAGAACTAATGCAAGAAAATAAACCAAGTAAAAGTCGTTGGAACACTTTCGAAAAACCACTCGGTTCTTTTCAAAACCAACTTTTAAAATGCGGAGTTTGAGCCACTCCTTTTAAAAGCTATCTCATTCCATTGATTATATCAAGTTCACTACGTTCACGGTTTCGCCAAAACCATTCGTAGCCCTCCGTCATTTCATATGGATAGTCAATAGTATTCAAGTTATGTATGTTGGCCAAAGTCAAGGCATAGTGATTGGTAGCTATTGGGTATTCATGTGTAGCATAGATAGATGCGTTGGTTTGGGACAGTCGTACTGCCATTTTGGCCAAAGTCAAGGGTAGGTACGGGTGGATCCAAATTAACCTGGAGAATGACGGGTAGAACTTGACATGTGACTTATGATATTTTGGCCAAAGTCAAGGTCATAAGAGCATGGGGCAAAAATCTACATCGGGAGTTTCAAAAGAACTGAAACTTGCTAGTGTTGCATACCATTTGGAGTGTGATGATTCTGGTAGGATTCCTTCAGTTTCGTCACGCGATGATATTTGGATCCCGATCCTACTGTGAGTATATGCTACTCCTCGGGAAATTTCTCACTTAACGATCAATGCTATAAACCTAGTAGGTGTCTAGAAAGGTGTTAGCGGGGCTACGCCCCTAGGGAAAAGAGGTTCTTAAATTAAGGAACTTCGCGAAAGCGTTGGAAAACCTCCCTCGAAATACCGACACTAGCCTGGCTGAATGGTTAAGCAAGTATTGTACGGTGAGATTGATCCTGACTAATTCTTCCTTTTTGGTTTGAGGAGGGATTCGAGAAACAGTGGGAGCCATCCTGTTTAGACAAACTAAAAACCACTCTAAACTTGCAAGAGTATCATGCTGAGTGTTTCTTCTCTCTCTCCTAATTGCAGCGACCAATCGACATGACTCGACTTAAGTTGCTTCTAGATAAAAACATACCGACAGGGCCAAACTACAAAGATTGGCTCAGGAATGTCAAAATGGCAATCATTTACGACAAGCTGGGGTATCTTCTTACCACCAAAGCTCCCCCTGTCCCAGGTCCCACCTCCAGCGTCGCGGATAAGGAAATCCGTAAGATTTGGGAGATTGATTGCGCGAAGGCCAGGTGCCTCGTGCTTTCCTCTATGGACAACGAACATCAGAGGAGGCACGAGAATATGGACCTCGAATCCATATTTCTCCATACAAAAGAACTGTATGGAGAGCAGTCTGGTATCGCAAGATACGAAGTGTCGAAGAAGTTATTTTCGGCAAGGTCGGCCGTCGGATCATCGGTAGTAGAACACGTGCTTAAGATGATTGGCTACATAGAGGGGCTCGCGGACCTTGGGACCACGTTGGAGAATGAGCTCTATACGGACTTGATTCTCCAGTCCCTTCCTTCCACTTACGCCCAGTTTATCCTGAACTTCAACTTACAAGAAAAGGAAGTTGAAATTTCAGAACTCCTCAACATGCTGAGGAGCGCAGAGGGCACCCTACAGAAAGGTAGGGAAACATCCACTTTGTTTGTAGGAGGATCTTCCTCTTCTAGGTCCAAGACGAAAGCCAAGGGAAAGAAGAAGAAAGCCCCCGCCAAACCAAGGGGCGGTGTTAGTAAAGTGGATACGAAGGGAAAAGCAAAAGCAAAAGCAACAAAGAAAGCGGGGCAGCTTGTGGATAAAGAAGAATGCTTCTATTGTCATAAGAAGGGACACTGGAAGAATGATTGCAGGGCTTGGAAGGCCAGAACACAGGAACTGAAGCAGGTTGCGGTTTCAGCTTCAGGTGTGTATGTTATTGATAACTGTCTTTCTCTATTTCTTGGGTATTGGATACCGGATCAGGATCTCATATCTGTAATTCTTTGCAGGCGTTGAGAAACCGTAGGTTTTTGAAGGCAGGCGACATGACCCTCAAAGTTGCAAACGGAGCTAGCATGGATGCTAAGGCTGTGGGGGACTATCACCTGGGAATGTCAGATGGACATGTTTTGGTTTTGCGTAATTGCTTTTTTGTACCCAACGCAACTTGTAATATCATTTCTGTATCTTTGACTTCTAAAGAAGGTTATGAATTTGCGTTTGTAAGTAATGTTGTAAACATTCACCTTAATCAAGTTCTGATTGGGTCAGGTACATTAAGCAATGGTATATACGTATTAAACCAACCACAGATTTTCAATGTCCAGAATACACACAAAAGAAAGTCTCCAGAAATCAATCAGACTTTCTTATGGCATTGTAGACTGGGTCACATCAATGAGAGAAGGTTGACGAAGTTACATACAGAAGGATATTTGAATCCGTTCGAATATCAATCGTATGCCACTTGTCAATCCTGTCTCAAAGGAAAGATGACAAAGACTCCGTTCACTGGACACGGAGTAAGAGCGAGCGAGCTCTTGGGACTCGTACACAGCGACGTGTGCGGTCCAATGTCTACACATGCGCGAAGTGGTTATTCTTACTTCATTACTTTTACGGATGACTTTTCAAGGTACGGTTATGTCTTCTTAATGAAACATAAGTCTGAAGCCTTTGGAAAATTCCAGGAATATAAGAATGAAGTAGAAAAACAAACCGACAAAAGTATCAAGATTCTAAGATCGGATCGAGGTGGTGAATACTTGAGTGCCGAGTTCCTGGACTATTTAAAAGAGAACGGAATTCTCTCTCAGCTTACTCCTCCATACACTCCGCAACATAACGGTGTATCGGAGAGACGGAACCGAACCCTATTGGATATGGTACGGTCCATGATGAGTAACGCTGAGTTACCGCGATCATTCTGGGGATATGCACTAGAATCAGCTGCATACCTTTTGAACCGAGTTCCAACTAAGACTGTGCCTACTACACCATATGAGATGTGGTGTGGGAAGAGACCCTACCTTAATCACGTTAAGACATGGGGAAGTCCAGCTTTTGTCAAAAAGCTGCATGCGGACAAGCTCGAGGCACGCTCAGTACAGTGCAAGTTCGTGGGATATCCAAAGAACTCCAAGGGATATTTCTTCTACTGCGAAGAGGAACAAAAGGTTTTTGTTTCTCGTCATGCCCACTTTCTAGAACACCAGTTCTTATAAAAGGAAATTAGTGGGAGCGCAGTAGAACTAGAAGAAATTCCAGAACCACACACTATTACTGAAAGCTTAGTGGAACCAGAGGGTTCAAAAGAACAGGACATTCCTACGCCGCTCCACAGGAGTAGTAGGCAGTCTCATCCGCCCGAGAGATACTACGGTTTTCTCATAGACGGGGATAGAGAGGATTGCATCATAGATTATGATGAGCCTACTAGCTTCCAGCAGGCCGTTCAGAGCGTTGACTCGGTAAAATGGCTGGATGCAATGCGGACCGAAATGGAGTCCATGTACACCAACAAAGTATGGATGTTGGACGTTGCTCCAGACGGGGTAAAACCCGTAGGATGCAAGTAGATCTTCAAAAGGAAGATTGGTGTAGATGGACAGGTTGAGACCTATAAAGCTAGATTGGTTGCAAAGGGTTTTCGTCAAAGACCTGGTTTGGACTATGACGAGACCTTTTCTCCAGTAGCTATGCTGAAATCCATTCGGATCCTTCTTGCCATTGCTGCCTTCCACGATTATGAGATTTGGCAGATAGACGTAAAGAAAGCTTTTCTAAATGGAAATTTAGAGGAGTGTGTCTATATGGACCAGCCAGACGGTTTCATTCAGAGTGGGAGCAGCGGAAAGATGTGCAAGTTGCTTAAGTCCATTTACGGACTAAAGCAGGCATCGCGGAGTTGGAACATCTGTTTTGATGAGACGGTCAAGGAATTTGGCTTTATCAAAAATCCAGATGAACCATGCATCTATAGTAGATTTGTAGCGAGAACTGTAGTATTCCTCGTTTTATACGTGGATGACATTCTCTTAATAGGAAATGACATTCCTATGCTACAATCTGTCAAGGGGTTCTTGTCACACAGGTTCTCTATGAAAGACCTGGGTGATGCCTCATACATCCTGGGGATCCGGATCCATCGTGATAGATCCAAGAGGATATTAGGACTTTCACAGTCCAGGTACATCGACACCATACTGAAAAGATTCAGTATGGAAGATTCCAAGCGCAGTAATCTACCGGCTTGTCACGGGATCACCCTATCTAAAGAGATGTCTCCCAAGACTGATTTGGAGAGGGATCGCATGTCTATTATACTCTACGCTTCTGCGGTAGGCTCTATAATGTATGCGATGTTGTGTACCAGTCCGGATGTAGCTTATACACTGAGTGTAGTAAGCCGGTATCAGTCAAACCCTGGGGAGAAACACTGGATAGCGGTAAAGAACATTCTCAAGTACCTGAGAAGGACTAAGGAGATGTTCTTAGTGTATGGCGGAAAAGACCTCCAGATCAAGGCCTTTGCTGACTCCAGCTTCCAGAGTGACAAGGATGATTCTAAGTCCATGTCGGGTTTTGTCTTTACCCTCAATGGAGGGGCGGTGTGTTGGAAGAGTTCCAAACAGGAAACCGTTGCAGACTCGACGATGGAAGCGGAATACATCGCTGCATCTGATGCCGCAAAAGAAGCTGTCTGGATGAGGAAGTTCTTGAAAGAACTTCAGGTGGTTCCGTCCATTGTTGATCCAATACCTCTGTATTGCGACAACAACGGGGCTATAGCTTTAGCGAAGGAACCCAGGTCCCATCAGAGATCCAGACACATCTTGAGGCGGTATCACCTGATCAGGGAGATCGTGGATCGCCAGGAGATCGAGGTTCGGAGGGTTGCTTCAGAAGATAACACTGCAGATCCATTCACCAAGGCCTTGCCCCAGACTCAGTTCGAGCGGCTGATCGAGATGATAGGTCTTCGATACGCCAGTTTATGGCCTTAGTGCAAGTGGGAGATTGTTAGTGTATATTCCCTAGAGGCCATTACTGTATCATACTAGTTTGTATATTACTTAATGGAAGCTTGGGATATTCACAGTTGTATATACAATCTTGCTCAAAATAGTAGTATGCTACTTGGTTTGTTTCTACTTCAATATGTACATGTGTTTATTTTAGTATATCACCTATACACATTAGTGGAGCCCTTAGGATCTTTGCTTGATTACCAGCGTTGTGATGGCAGTCACACTAGTGGGGGCTGGGTAATCTATAAGCACATCCTTATGCAGGTCCCTAGTCGCAGGACTATCGAGACAGGGCATCGATACTCCGGAGTAGACTAGCGTATGCGCTTCTCATCCCAGAGTGGGAGATGGTCTGTCCCACAGCCATCAATACGTCGTACTGGAGATAGTATGCGGGTGCTCATTAGGTTACGAGTACACTGGACAGGACTCGTCGGGAACTGACCGGTTGGTAGTATACCTATCGTCAGTTATCAGTTCCCAGGTGACATGAGTACAGCTTAGTCCGCTGACTTGACACTGTCGCTTCGCCTCGAGTGTGTTCCCACTGTACTTTGATTACTACCCTACCACGGCTCAAAGGAGTCGTGCAAACAGGTAGTAGTTGGGTGCAGTCCCGAAGCACTTGGAGGCAGTGACGGTTAGACAGGATTCGTCTCTCCCGGTATTGGGGGTTGACATCGCGCTGTGTCTAGGAGAGCCATTACACGAGTAGTCCCTGGCCAGGGCAAGCGAGATATACTGGTAGGCTTCCAGTGTTATCTCAGGGTATTTTGGGCTTCACTCCGACACGACTTGTATC
Organism: Agapanthus africanus; assembly: GCA_030015575.1. Taxonomy (NCBI): domain Eukaryota; kingdom Viridiplantae; phylum Streptophyta; class Magnoliopsida; order Asparagales; family Amaryllidaceae; genus Agapanthus; species Agapanthus africanus. The sequence continues at coordinate 558,952,413 of JASDDO010000022.1, read as the reverse complement.
GCTATTAGGGGACTAACGTTTACCGCCCCCCTAGGCCCGCCATGCGATGTATCAGACGAACAGACCGGACTGTACGGAGACTGTCACAGTCAGACTCAGTAGGAGTTCAGATGGGTTTCACCTCGTCAGTCTTCTTGTCGGCATCTACCGGGGGACTGTTACGCACAGCTAGTGCCGCTTGCGGTCTGTGGTTAAACCCACTACCAGAGTAGTGTCGAGTCTTTAGAGTCCCACACAGAAAGCTATTCGCCTTTAGGTAAAAGAGTAGAGGTCGCATGGTTTTGCGACAGGTCGCATGGTTTTGCGACAGGGTTCGGTCACATCCGTACACTTGTGTACGTACAGTGTCCGGACAGTTAACACTAGCGGGCTTTGGTTTAAGCCAGATCCTAGTGTACGTTTTGGGATTGGTTTTATCCAGTATGTATTCGTGTTCCTTGGAACGCGGATGCGGGTGTGTATGCACATTTGACGGAAAGACAGAGGCAGAGGATTCTCATTAGGGTTGTTGACTGTTGACTATTGACTTTTTGCTCAACCCTAATGAGAATATGATATATGATTAACAATAATATTAATTAAGTATTATGGTGACATGGTTGTTGAAGGGTTGACTTTGTTGACTTTGTTGACCGGTTGACTAGGTTTGACGAGTTGACCATCATGATGACAATGTCTATCATTTCATGGCAAAGAATTTTTGCTTGCTTGTTCTCTTGTGAAAAATGAGTGCATGAAATGATATGGCTATTGTAGCTTAAACCATCATATAATACTTGATTGCTATGATTTGTTATGATGGTTTTGGATTATGAGAGCCAAGAGAGAAAAGTATTTCTCATTCTATCATTTTCATTCTCCCTCTTGTTCTTGAGCTCTCATCCTCTTCCTCTTGCTCTCCCTCTCCCTCTCTTTAGTCTATGGTTCACTTGTCTCATGTGTTGAGAAGCAAGAACCATAGAGTATAATCCCAACACACTCTTCTCTACTCACTCTAGTTCACAAGGTTTAGCAAACCGAGTGAACTAGTTTCTTCAAAGCTCGAAGAAGAAGCCAAAGGTAGAAGTTTTCGGGTGGATCGATCTTCGGCGTAAGGAGACGACGGAGTGAAGCCAATCCGTACACCATCGAGAGTCAAAGACGAAGGAGTTCAAGAAAGAAAGGTATAACCCCCTAACCGAGTAGTTAACAACTCCTAGTTAGGTTGTTAGGTAGATAGTTTAACAAAGATCCAGTTTTGAGTCCATGTTACCGCCTCTAGAAAATTGTTTTTCACTAAATTCCGCATGCCCGAAAGTACCGGGAGAGGTAGCATGGACTTACAATTTCATTCAGGAATCAAAATGAATAAATATTATTGATGGATCAGAAGTTTAAGGAATACAATCAGTATAAGAAGGGGGTACAATGACACTTATTAAGGAGGAGGCGTTTTCAATAAACCGACGAACCGCTCGCGCGCTCCTCTCAACTCGTCCTTGCGTTCAGCTACGGCGGCCAACTCTGCTTCAATTTAAGCTCATTGTTGTAAGCAGGATGAAAGCTTCTCATCAATTTCCTGCTTGGCAGTTTCACAATCCTTTGTGACCCGCTTGGTGAAGTCAAGCTTCTACCTTAGCGCCAGCTCGTCAGAAATACATCGTTGGAGGTTTTCAAAAATAGTTTTCAGCTGCGCAGCATTCGCTTCAACCTGGGCGCGCAATTGGACGGATTCGCCAGAAGCCTCCTCATGATCTTTTCACCTCAGAGCCACCTCTTGTTCAAAATATCGAATGAAAGAGACACTCTGCTCGACCCATGCAGCCCGCTGAGAGTTCAAAGTCAATACATCAGGAATGAGACGCTTAAGCTCAATCTCATGCAGGGAAGCCTAGATCTTCCTATAATAATCAACCCAAGAACTGACGAGATCTTCATTATGGAAATTCACGAGCGTCGCCAGCATTGGATTGACTTCGTCGGAAAAATCCATAGCAATGGTGAGGGCCTCGGCGTCAAGATTTCAATAAATTCGCTTAACGTTCGTCGGCTATTCACTGCGCCCCTGGAAGATGGACATTTAGCAAAGGGCCCCATGGGCATAGGAATGCGGGACTCAAAAGGAGCTGAAGCCGATATAACCACTGCAAAATAAATCATGGTCAGATTTCAACATGAAAGAAGACACCTGACGAACGAGATCTACCGTACCAGCTGTTGAAGGTGGCAAAACAGGGAGCACCGAAGACGTGGCTATTCTTTCGCTTTCCTCCTCCGAGCCGTGATACCATGGTCAATATAAGAAAGGCTTAGCAACAAGAAGTCTACTTATAAAAAGGAGAAACACTAAGTGAAGAATATGCTGACCAATACTGGAAGGTGGAACGACTTCTGATCGAATGGAAAATGCGGGTTTAGCACCTGGTATAAGTGGTCAAAAAGTACTCCTGCTGAGTCGTGACAATATATAGTCAATGCAAAGAAAATTGTATCCAAAATAAAGCAACTAAGTGAGAAACCCTTACCTTCCAAAATTTAAGCAGGCACAAAAGAAAGTGAAGGAACCGTGACCGTCAAAGTGGCGGCCAGCGATAATTCTTCAGCCGGCACAGTTTCAAGGTTTTCCGCGCCTATGCTCAAGACACACAGAATATCATTAGAGGTGCTTAACAGGATTAAAAACTCAAAGATAGTAACCCAATGAGTACCTGATAGGTCAGAGACTGAAACCGTGCTGAAAGCGTCATCAAGTGTAACGACTTCCTCATTCTCCCTGGGGGTGTAGATTCCGCACCCATAGCTTCATCCCCTGACTCGATAAGGGCCGTCATAATGGTTACGACACCCACCGATACCAAGGAGCCATAAGGAGAAAGAGCAACAATCTGGACAGTCCCAGATTCCAGAGAAAGAGTGGCCACTTCGGGCTTTGTAATCATCAGCGTTTCACCTACCATGCCACCATCAGGACTCGGCCCTGCTTCTTGAAGTAGCCTTTTAGTTTCCTCCCGAGCTGCACGCACAAGCTGTCTATGGGCGGTAGACATAGCGGATGGAGCGTCCACCAGAGGGATGTTAGAAGATGGGACATTGCTCGAACCTGCACCGGCAGCTAAGACAGCTTCGCGTTCCCTCGCGGCGCGCTTTCTACGCTTCCTATCGACCTGGACCGTGTGAACCGACCTCCTTAACACCTCCAACAGGGGGACATCGTCATCCAAATTGAGTTCAGCCTCCGGATCCGCTATGGCATCTATCATCGGCTGCTTCAGCAACACCTCCTACGGTGGCCTTGGGAGGGCCGCTGTCGTGATCGGTGCCTCTAGAAGCTTTGTTGCATCACCGCTTGGGATTGGCACTACACTTGAAACAACTTGGGTTATGGTAGTTCCTGCAATAAGGTGAAGAAAAGGGTCAGATCATGAATAAAAAGAGTAAAGGTGTAATGAAACAAATTGAACCAAGGCCCAAAGAAGCGCGGAGTCTCTCTTCCTCATCGAACGTCCTGAGGGAAGCCGCGAGAGCCTCTTCGGTAGAAATACATGTTGAAGAAGGGAGCATTAATAAAATCATAATAAGGGAAGAAGGGATAGGTGCAAAAGAATGTAAATGAAGTATACCTGACTCCGCAATAGAGACCAACGCTGCTTCCTCGCTGGCTAGTCACTTGGAATCTGCGATGGCAGCCTGAAGAACAGTATCGGTTGCAAGCGTGTCAAACAAACCCTCGTTGGTGCCATACTCGCACATGCCTTCACTATAGGGAGCATGGGGCTCCTGGCCGAATACCACATCAGCAGAGAATAGAGATTTCTTCTTCTTCTGTGAACGGGCACCAACAGCCGACGGTAAAAGCTGTCGCTTGACATGCATCTTCGGACGGCGGGTTATGATCTTCGAACCAATACCCGATTCCGGGGATGCCATGGCTGCCGCTGATGCAGGAACATCCGGCTGAAACTTCTCAGGGAAAGCTCGTGGGACTATAGCCATAGTGATTTCTCTTAAAGAGGGGCGAACGGCTGTTCATCGCTTCAAAGGGACCGCTGGATTACCGGCTGGGACGACATCCTTGAGTTCGAGTAGCAGCCGCTTCTCCTCCCTGACAACAACACTGGTTTCATGCTGGTACCATGCCATGTAAGCGTTCGAAGCTTTCGGCACATAGCTCGGCTCGCTGACAAGGAAATGGGACCCTGTATTTAATCGCATAAAATGACGCAGCGCGCTGCGAATACCCTCTTCCGTAGTAGCCGGCTCGACTAAGAATGCCTTGAGAGGAACACCTTGATTATAACCCAGCTGTTGAGCAAAACGGTGCGGGTTGTACCTCATGAACAACACCGAGGCGTTCTGTCTAAACACTAGGAAGTCCTGCCTAATAGAGTACAGGTGCATAACCTCCTGGGCTTTCAATGCAGAAGCCCCATCCTTAAAAGTATCACGCAACGGTTGGACCACTTAGGTGGATTCTTTGCCGATAGTCAAGACTTTATCGACAAAGGTCATACTGTCCCCAACCATGCATGGCCGAAGGAGCAATCTCCGAGCCTCTCGCTGTGACGGGTCTGGAGCGAAAGCATTAACTAGGTACATGACCCGGGGGAAGTTGTAGCTTTCGTAGAACTGGGGTTGTTTGTGAACACCGAAGCACCTAGCACGTGCATATCAATCCACAATGTGAAATAAAGCAATGGGTGATACACAGGCCCTACCCCCGGCTGAGTAGTGTCAGCTGCTAAACTCAGGCCGTGGTATAAATGAGCTAACCCCGCGATCCCAACAGCCACGCGCGTCCCCGCGATAATGCGATGGGCAGGATAAAAGACAGACGACCTCATATAGCGGGGGTGCATGGGAAGTGCGAACCAACTCAGCCACATTCCAATGAACCCTAAAAAGAATGACTCTTCGTCAACACCTAGGGCAGCGATCTCCACAAAAGGGACAACTGGAGTGTCCGGAATAAAGAAATTCTTTAAATCCGCCTCTGCCGTCGGCAAGTTATCTAAACTAAACCAGAACGTTTTGTCAAGTTTAGCGAATTTCGCAGCCTACTTAGACAGAACATTCGGACGAAGAAAACGAGCGATAACTCCGCGAAGCTAACCCCATGCCCGCCAGACTACAGGAATAGATTCGCATACATGTTCAACACCTTGATCAAGCTGGGGAACTGATGTTGAACAGCGTTCTCCGGGGTCAGGTGTTAGTTATATGTATGCCCTAGAGGCTATTACTGCACATGTGATGTATATTGTAGTGGATGCTTAGATATATATAGGGAGGACTTTCTTGCTCGACATGATAGTATGCTATCTGGTTGCTCTTTGTCTTAACATGTAAATTTGTATTGTGATACTGTCTTACTCTCATATGTCGATAAAGCCCTTAGGATGTGTACTTGACTACTAAGATTATGATGCAGATCATACTAGTGGCGACATGGTAGTCGGAAAGTACATCCTTTAAATGTTCCTAGTCGTAGGAGTATCGAGACAGGACATCAATATTCCAGAGTAGACTAGCGTATGCGCTTCTTGACCCATATGATGGGCGATGGATGATCCCACATCCATTAGTGTTTGACATCAGAGAAGGTATACGGGTGCTCAGTGGAGACTGGGTACACTGAACGGATACGCCGAGAAATCCTAGCTGGTATTATACCTATCGTCAGATAGCAGTTCTCTGGTAACACTGGAACAGGTTAGTTTGTCGACCCGAGATCGTCATAGAGTCTTGTGTGATTCCCACTGTGCTTTGATTTCCACCATACCACGGTCAAGAGATCGTGCAAAAAGGTGGTTTTTGGGTACAATCCCGAGTCATATGGAGGAAATGAGTGATAGGAGGGGATGTTGGAGATAGTGCCCTCAGAGTCAATTATTAGGTCACAGGTACGTGATTGCAATGATTGATGGAGGACCTGTCCCGGTAGGACAGTCTTACTCGAGATGATAGTATGCTATCTGGTTTACCTTTATCATCGTGTACTGTTTTAGGTGACCTGACAAGTCGCTATTGCACGTTGATAGAGCCCCTAAGATTCTTGCTTGACCATTAGCAGTATGAGGGCGATCATATAAGTAGGAGCTGGGGTCTATAAGCATATCCTTAAATGGTCCCTAGTCGTGTGAGTTTCGAGACAGGGCATCGATACTCCAGAGTAGACTAGTGCATACAGTCGAGACCCCGACGAGGGGCGGTGGCCGGTCTCACAAGCCACTGGTGTCAGTTGGATCACCTAAGATGTATACAGGTGCTCATTGGGTTATGAGTATACCGGACAGGACTCGCCGGGAACATGCTAGTTGGTCATATACTAGACGTCAGATGGCAGTTCCCTGGTGACATGTGTACAGGTTAGTTCATCGACCTGGGGATCGTCATTTGTCTTGTGTGAGTTCCCACTGTACTTTGATTACTACCCTACCACGGCTCAAAGGAGTCGTGCAAACAGGTTTTAGTTGGGTACAGTCCCGAGCCACATGGAGGCAGTGAGCGTATCTTCAGGGGTTCGTCTCTCCCGGTATTGGGGGTGAGGTCGTGCTGTGTCTAGGAGAACCATTACACGAAGCCCTAGGCCGAGGCAAGGAGATTTACTGGTAGGTATTCCAGTAGTATCTCAGGGTGTTATGGGCTACACTCCGACACGACTTGTACCGCTTTTGGTGGTCTGACTTTTACCAACCCCCTAGGCCCGCCATGCGATACCATAGACGAACGGACCGGACTGTACGGATATTGTCACTGACAGGCTCAGTAGGGTTGTCAGGCTGAGTTCGCTCACAGACGTCCCTTTTAGTCAATATCTGGTGGCCCGTTATGTATTGGCTTATACCTCTGACGTGCTTGTGGTTAAATCCACAACCAAGGTGTTGACGAGTCTTTAGAGTCCCCCACATTCAGTTACTCAGCTTTCGGGCGAAAGGTTGTAGTGGCCGTATGGAGATATGGCAAGGTCCGATCAGATACGTGCGGTATTGCACGGATCAGGATCGGACAGTTTGTACTATAGGCCGTATGGTTATATGGCAGGGTTCGATCAGATACGTGCGGTATTGCACGGATCAGGATCGAACGGATATTACTAGCCGGCTTTGGTATAAGCCGGATCCTAGTATAGTACAGTGTAGATTTTGTCTCATTGCATTTGTATTTCGGTCGAAATACAAATGCGGGTGTGTATGCACAGTATCGGGGTTTTCCTGTAATTTATTACGGGACCAGTTTTCTGGAGTTGCCAGTTTACTTTTCGTTTTGGCCGATTTCCTTTGTATCGTTCATTGGCCGAAGATTGGTGGAGGAGGGCTTATTTGCATTGTTGCAAATAAGTGTTTGTGGAGGGGGGTTCTTTGCATTCTTGTGTCATGATGGTTGCACCATTCCTTGACCTTGAGTTCTTGACTTCTCCATCATGGCTTGACTTTCATATGACATAGTTTTCATGATGGTTGTGGTGGAGTGAGGTTCTCTTTTGGTGATCATTTCTTTGCATGATTTGGTTGTTGAGTGTTGGTGTTTCTTTGTGATCATTATTCCATATGATAACCATTCCTCTCTCTCTCTCTCTTGCATGATATGAGTATGGCTCCACTCTCACACACCCATCTCCCTCCTCCTCCTCTAGTTATGGCCGGCCAAGCATGGAGGAGGGGTTGCCCATTTTTGTAGTGGGGATTTTTGCTCTCTTGATGCTAGAAAAATCCCCAAGTTCCTCCACAAAAGTTCATACCTCATTTCCTCCACCAAAATGGCACCTCCATAAACCCCAAATGAGACACTAGTTCTACTATATTCTACAGCAAATCTTGGGCACGTCGACTAGCCAGCTTCGTGCCCGAGTTGCCTCGGCATTGAGGTGGGAGCCCGTAAAAGAAGTAGGCGATGTGGTGCTCTTCCGGCGACGAGGTGGAGACCGGAGCTTCCACAGGAGATCGGGATGACGACGAGAAGACCGGAGGACTTGGATCAGTTGGTATATTTCTCTTCCCCATCTTGTAGTTAGCTAGGACTAGTTAATGGTTCGATCCGGGTATTAGTGCGCGGCGGTTTGCCAGTTTAAGTAAAATTTAAAGTTTATCATCGCTTCCGCATTCCGGCGTCGGATTGACGGCCGGGGCGCCGCCGTGCACTTACAGTGGTATCAGAGCATCGCCATTAACTTAGTCTAGCTTGGTTTAATGTGTTTTACATTTTCGATCGATCAAAATTCCAAAATCCGCATTTTCACTAGCATCAGTTTCTGTTGAAATTTTTTGGTCTCCAAAAATTTTTCAGGTTGTAAAAAATTGATGTACTGAAAAATCTAAGAGCTCTGTGAAAATTAGATGAAGTGACTCCACTGTAGGAGCGCGGAACCGCGGCCAAACACCCCTTTGGGCCGCGGTTCCGCCGCACTACTTTGGGTTCGCTGCACCAATTTTTTACAGAGGCTTTCTGGGATGAAAATAGGGGTTTTGGAATAATAACATTGGGCCCAGAATTTCTTGATGTGCTACGGTAGTACTTGGGGGCCCACTTGTTAAAATTTGATCGATCGGATATTTTAAACACATTATTTCACAGTATTTACATTATATCTGCGACCGTGAATGTCACTCGATCGGTAAATCCGGTCTAACTGCTATAGCCCGGTTAGACGGATTTGCGAACGTGACTTTTACGTTGATGTTCTGTTTTTGCTGTGATGTTGCGGATCGGTCGTGGGGGATAACCTGGATGCAATGCTAGTACAGTTGTGGTTGTATTATGTACATTTGATATTGCGGGGCGAGCGTCCGACATGTGGACTGCCGTCACTGCCTGATTGTATTATTATTTTGGGGCACGGCCAGGTTGCGGTCGATGTACCCGTTGTATGTATATTTTACTTTCTGTACTAGGATTACCCCGCGGAGGGGTGCACGGATAGCCGGGTTCTAGAGGGCAACAAGCCCGCATCTTATGGCATTGAGACAGAGGGGGCTTCACTCTAGGATTGGCGGGCTATTCACCGCACTCGTAGGGGGTACAGGTTGACCCAGGAGGGGTGCCCAAGTTACCGGATTCCGTGAAGTGCTGGGTGGTCCATTCACGGTGCTGAAGGGGGCTGCTTCGCTTCAGGTCTTGGCGGGTAACTTGCCGCGCCCGTAGGGGTCTAGGATTACATTGCACAGGCTATCCACACGACCAGGGGAACGTCGGGTTTCAGTAGTGGCTCTGTGAAACCCGGAGATCCCAGATATCTGTATTGTTTCTGTGATGCTGTACATTTTCTGTGATGTTGCATTTTATCATGCCTTGAGCGAATATAATATATTGGTATATATATTAGTAGATGTTGTATATGTTTTGCATCCGCGCTAGTCCAGTCCCCGCTCTGTCGTTAGTTAGCTAACCTAACGGGTAATGACGGGACCCAGTGGCGAATGCGGATGGCATATACGTATATCAATATATTTTCGTTCTTTGTGGTGTAATCAACTGATGGGACTGCGTTGATTCGGATCAATGTAAGTTAAAAACAAACCTAATCTGATGTTGTTGGAACACTTTTTCAAAAAGCTGTTATTGCAAGAACGTTCACTTTTGTTTTGCATCGTGATATTCAGTTGGAATATCCTGCTCCTCAGTCGACGAGGCAAGGGCCGAGATCCCTTCACCGGGAGTGACCTCTTGGACAAAAAGTTTGCGTCAGGGCAATGACTTCACTATAGCCGATTACTTTTGCTTTGCACCGTGGTATTCAGTTGGAATATCATGCACCTCATTCTACAGGGAAAGAGCCGAGATCCCTTCACCGGGAGTGACCTCTTTAGCAACGGTCTTCGTCACTATATTTTTAAAAGCTATTCGTTCCTTCGACGATATCAAGTTCATTACGTTAAAGGTTTTCGCCAGAAACTATTCGTAGCCCTCCGTCGTTTCATATGGGTAGTCAATAGTATTCAAGCTGTGTTTGTTGGCCAAAGTCAAGGCACAGTGTTTGGTTGTTGGTTATTCATATGCAGCATAGATAGATGCGTTGGTTGGGATAGTCGTACTGCCATTTTGGCCAAAGTCAAGGGTATGTACGGGTGGGTTCAAATTAACCTGGAGAATGACGGGTAGAACTTGACATGTGACTTATGATATGTTGGCCAAAGTCAAGGTCATAAGAGCATGGGGCAGAAATCACATCGGGAGTTTCAAAAGAACTGAAACTTGCCAGATATGCGCATACCTTCTGGAGTGTGATACCGTGAGCGGATTCCGTCACGTTGTCATGCGATGATAGTTGGATCCCGATTCCTACTGATGAGTTAGTTTACTCCTCGGGTGACCCCGACTGATTCTTCTTTCAGGTTTAGAGGAGAATTTGAGGTACAGTGGGAGGATTCCTGATTAGATAAATTGGTAACCATTCTGATCTAGGTTAGAGTGCACCCTGAGTGTTTCTTTTCTCTCTCTCTTTGGCAGCGACCATTGACCCGACCCTAAGACTATGACTCAGTGACCAAGATTGACCGAACCTTCTTAAACTCTGGCTTTTGGATTGTCAGAGTTGCAAACCTCATTGCCACTCCTACTTTTACCCTTTTCTCCAGGACACCCCGTATTACTACGAACGTCCACTTCCATTGGACAAAACCATCGTATGGTTAGATATGAACTCGAAAGAATTTATTCGAGGATGGTTTCCGGTTCTGGAGGAAACGGATAGGATTATTCAGTTGTCTTTTCCTTTTACCTTCTCTCAGGTTGCGAGTACTCCTTGGTTTAGGAGATAGTACACCTATTACGCAAATTGGATAGTCTTCTTCCAAACCATAGGCAGGTGCCGACCGGTAGGGAATGAAGAAAACCAATTAGCATAACGATGGTGTGCAGAAGGTATTAAGTTAAGACAAAGCAAGGGATTAGTAAGAGGGCAAAGTAAATTGCAACAGATATTCACGACCAAACCAAGTATTCCTTCGCCAATCCTAAATCACCTTTGCATTTCTCCAGGACACTCCGTATCACTACGAAGATCCACAGTTTATTGGATACTCCATCGTATGGTTATATACGAACTCGAAAGGAACTTGTTCCAGTTCGGGGATGGATTCTGGTTCAGGAGAAATAGGAATAAGATTTATTCAGGTGTCTTTTATCTTCACCTTCTCTCGCTTTGCGAGTGCTCCTAGGATTAGGACAGTACACCCATTATGCTTATTGGATAGTCTTCTTCCAAACCATAGGCTGGTGCCGAACGGTAGGGAAGGAAGAAAACCATTTGGCCTAAAGGGGTGTGCAGAAGGTAAAGACTAAAGACACATGAAGGGATTTGGAGAGGTGGCAAAGAATTACACGGTTACAGTTGTGAATCTGGATACTGAAAGAGGCATTACTAGGAATACCAGGATACCCCATCGAAACATTTCAATGTTTTAGTCTCACTGTGTACTGTTAAAAGAAAACTGATTTCCCGATTAGATACTTACTCCACGGTATGTATTTACCAGGTATGATTCTCACATCTGTATGGTTTTACAGATGATGAGTGGGAGTAAGTTATTGGGAATTGGGTGATCATCCTCATTATATCGGGATTCGTTGTAATCAGTGATATTTGAGGAAGTCACCTGGGTTGTTTGCCGGACGGCAAATATTTGGTTTTGAATATCCGCTGTTGTGCACCAATTTCAAATTGATATATCTGTACGTCTATTTTCATAGAGTGAGATATAACTTTTGAAATTATGTCTGTAACATTTACCTATATCAGTGGATGGTTAGGTAAGGAGCATTAAACAGCGGTGTAATTCTTCTTAGCCATAAGTACAGTTTTCAACCTACGACACACAGTGAATGAGTTATCAGACTCAAGGGACTTATACAGAGTATTGTATGTTGTCCAGGGTCCATCAGGACAGAGGGGTTGGTCCTCGTACTATATTCGGTTTACTTATGACTTCTCTAGTTTTTAGACAGGTGTTTTGTGGAAACACAGGGTCCGAATTTTGAGAAGTTATAGGTATTTGAATAGAGTAGAGAACCAGGTGTAGCAAGTATCGGGATTCTTCAAAGTGATCGAAGGTGTAGATACTTGTGTATGGTATTCAGTTGATAGTAATGATAAAGAGATCTTGCTTCTCTTTCAGGTTACTCATAATTGGAAGCATTCCTAAGTTGAGTAACGCTGATCGTCCTTCTTCCATTTAGGTAACATGCACTGGGGACAGCTGCATGATTTGAATCTGGTTCAATTAAATCAATACCTCTGTTTCTATATTGGATATAGAACAGTTCATATCTTAACGATGTTAAGGTACGTGGAGTTGTCCGGCTTATGATTAAAACCAGACACTGGACAACTCAAGGAACGATTCTGTAATGGCTGTTTGTGGGTTGACCCAGGCTATGACGAGGGTTGACTTTCTACCATCTAGATGAACAATAGCAATATTGTTCTAGACTCGGCACAGTTTTATTAAAAATGGATTTTTTTTTTCAGAAAACAGTAGTGGGAGTATGGTAGAACTGGAAGTGATTCTAGAACCACAAACGATTACTGAAGATTTGACAAGGAACCTAAAGATTCAATCTGGTTTGACATTCCATTGGCCACTCCGCAGATAAGGTGGGTAACTTCAGGCACCCGAGAGGTACTACGGTAGCCTCAAGGACGGTGACAGGGAAGTTCTTGTTTACCCACAATTACCATTGCTGTTGTTCCAGACTGCGAGACCCGGCAGGAGGATGAATATAGCGTCGTTCTAAACTAGTTTTAGAAGTGTACGTCTGTATGAATCTGCCACAGGGTTGTCGTAGTCAGTGGGAGCAGCGGAAGCATTGGTGGACAGGAATCTTATGTCTATTTATAGACTAAAGCAGATGTAGCGGAGATAGATCATCTATTTCTGACGTGACAGTCATAGGTTTGACTTCATCAGAATAGGGGATGGATCTGTTGAGAAGGTAGTAGGGTGTGATATCCTGGTATTTGGATGACATATACAGAGTAGGAAAAGAAACTCCTATACTACAATCGGTTATACTTTGGTTGTCACACAGTGGTTTCTCCACAAAGGAAATGGATTTGATATCAGACATACTGGTTACTAGATCTATGGTTTTAGATCTAGATTTGGGTGGTTTCCCAATCTGGAGTACTTAGACAGCATTCTATGAGTATTTAGGATGAACGACTCCTGGCATGGTAGTATACCTGCAGGCGATGGAGTCACCCTCTCTAAAGGTGTCTTACAGACTAAAGGGGAGAGGGATGTGCATGATTGGCAGATCACTTGCTTAGGCAATTGAGTCAATCATGAGATGTCAAGTACCACACTAGATATTGTTCTTGCACTAGATGCAATAAGTTGACATTGATCCAATCCAGGAGAAACAGTCGGAAGCAGTTTTAGAACATAAGTGGATGTTCTAGGGATATGATAACGACAGCCTCATTCGGGAGACAGTTATCATTCCAGGCTTACAAGGTGACATGGACGACAAGGAGGTTGTCAGAGTTATAGTTTTCCTTCTGATGAGAGTTACTGTGAAAATTCCCAGGAAAACCACCACAGAGAAATGAGAGTTACTGTGAAAATTAAAGTGCACAAAGGAACAGTAAGGCCGCGGAACCGCCGCATCATGCATAGCACGTGCCGCGGTTCCGCGGTGGAAAAGTTGATTCAGGCCCTCGTATTTCACAGTAATTCAAATAACACCCTGCTTGATTTTCTGAATATTTTTAATTGACAAAAATGTACAGTTTTGAAAAAAGGACAGAGAGCATGTTAGAAATGGGTTTTCGGGTTCGTTCGGACTTCAAACTTCGTCTGGACTTCGCCTAAGGCTCTAGCTAGGCTCTGATACCAGTGAAAGGTTCCTAGGCACCCTAGTGAGGTCTCACAAGGCATCGAACATGCCAATTTAAAAAAAAATAGTGCCGTGAAACCCTAGACTACGGATCTTAGACTAGATGTTTAGGCGAAATGGTAAACTAGTTAACTACTTAACTAAAGGAAGAGAGCTACAACCTTTGTAGATCCGGATATCCACTTCCTTAGCTCCACGTAGTGCTCCTCTCACTGTCCTTTTCCAATCTTAGACTCGTTCATCGGTTTCATCGGGAAAGCGAGCGGAATAGGTCGTCGGCTTCGTGTCAAAGACGATCTACGTCGAGGTTGCACTAGTTCAAGCTCCGACTTCACAAAGTTGTGAAACTTGTGAAGAAAACACCCAAAACAACTTGGCAAGAGGTAGAGGGTAAAGAAATAGGGGGTGGGTTCACTTTAGAATTGGATTTATCTCACTTTAGCTCAAGTTGCCATTGACGGACCTTGAGCTTTTCTTTGAAGAAGAAGAAGAAGATGATGAAAGAATGATAAGTCTTCTATTTTAAAAATGAAACTAATATGAATACTTATCATATCTAGACCATGGTCAAGTGTAGAGATTAAACTAAGGTTAGTTGGAGTGGTTAGGGTTAAGGATGAGATAAGGATAGTGGACTTTGTCAAAGCTTCAAGAAGCTTCAACATAGCTCCAAAATAAGCCACCATTCTTAACTTAATCCTTTCCAAATAAATAAACAAATAAATAAATGAAAAAACAAAACCCTAATCATCACTTAACCATGGTTTAACCCTCTACACTTAACCACATTATCAAGTATCATCAAACATGATACAAAGTAGTGCACAAAAGTATATCATATATACTTCTTGCACATCGAGTGAGAAAATCCATATAAAGTGAACCAATACTAGCTAATGCAAAGTAATATATCAAATATATAATTATGCATTAAATCATTAAATCAACATTTGATTCAATGATCCGGTCATGTCGCACATAACCGACTAGAATCCAATGTATCGATTTATCGAATCAATGATTCGATAACTTGGTCATATCGAATATAACCAATCGAAACATATATCGGGAGAATGAAATGCGGTATCACATACACGCATTATTCTCGGTCCTGCACATATCTCATATGCGCTCCTATTTCGTTTCGCTTGAGCCAGGAAACCTCTGTGTCGGACTCTAAAGACTCGTCAATACGCCGGTAGCAGATGATGATCATATCAAGCATCCACAAGCCGCAAGCGGTCTGCTAAACGTAACGACCACCCGGGTATTGAGCGATCAGAAGATCGACGAGCTAGCCCGCTCACACTCCTGTGAATCCAACCAGTAACACTTACCGTACAGTCCGGTCTGTTCGTCTGATACGTCGCATATCAAGTCTAGGGGTGGTAAACGTCAGACCCCAATACTCGATAAGTCGTGCCGATGTGAGGCTTATAACGGGTCGAGAAACTACTGGTAACACTTACCAGCAAATCTCTGATCAGCCCTGGCCAGGGACTTCCCTGTTACGGCCAATCGAGCACAGCGCAACATCAACCCCCAATACCGGGAGAGACGAAACCCCTCCTATCGCTCATTGCCTCCATGTGACTCGGGACTGTACCCAAAGACCACCGTTTTGCACGCCCTCATGGACGTGGTAAGGTGGAGATCAAAGCACAGTGGGAATCATACAAGACTTTATGACGATCTCGGGTCTACAGACTAACCTGCACAAGTGTCACCTGAGAACTGCCATCTGACGTGAGGTATAATACCATCTGGGAGTTCTTGGTGAGTCCGTCCAGTGTACCCAGTCTCCACTGAGCACCCGTATACCATCTCTGATGTCAAACACCAATGGATATGGGATCATCCATCGCCCATCACATGGGTCGAGAAGCGTATACGCTAGTCTACTCTGGTATATCGATGCCCCGTCTCGATACACCCATGACTAGGGACCTTGAAGGATGTACTTATGGACTATCATGTCCCCACTAGTATGATCTGCATCATAGTCCAGGTAGTCAAGTACACATCCTAAGGGCTTTACCAACATGTAACTATAAGACAGTATAAAGAGACTAGTGTACATGTTAAGATAAAGAGTAACCAGATAGCATACTATCATATCGAGCAAGAAAGTCATCTCTATATATGTCCAAGCATCCAATATAATATACAATATCTGTACAATACTGGCCTCTAGGGCATACATACAACTAACAATCTCCCACTTGCACTAGGGCCAGCTGCTGTAGTATCGCATACCGAGCATCCCGAAGAGTCTCTCAAACTGTATCTGGGGAATGGCATTCGTGAGTGGATCCGCCGTGTTGTTCTTCGTGTCAACCCTCCTGACCTCGATCTCTCGGCGATCAACTATCTCCCGGATCAGGTGATACCGCCTCAGAATATGCCTGGACCGCTGATGGGACCTGGGTTCCTTGGCCAAAGCCACCGCTCCATTGTTATCGCAATACAAAGGTATTGGACGCTCAATGGATGGAACCACTCCAAGTTCAGTAATGAACTTCTTGATCCAGACAGCCTCTTTGGCAGCATCGTTGGCAGCGATGTATTCAGCCTCCATCGTCGAGTCTGCCACGGTTTCCTGCTTGGAACTCTTCCAGCTAACCGCCCCTCCGTAAAGGGTAAAGACAAAACCCGACTGCGACTTAGAGTCGTCCTTATCACTCTGGAAGCTCGAATCGGTAAAGGACTCCACTTGGAGTTCTCCGTTACCATACACCAAGAACATATCTCTAGTCCTTCGCAAGTACTTTAGAATGCTCTTCACAGCTGTCCAGTGACTCTCTCCAGGATCAGCTTGATACCTGCTCACTACACTTAGTGAGTATGCTACATCGGGTCTGGTACATAGCATCGCATACATGATAGAGCCTACTGCCGAGGCATAGGGTATCCCTTGCATGCGAGCTCTCTCCAAATCAGTCTTGGGAGACATCTCTTTGGAGAGAGTGACTCCAGAGATCGTGGGCATGTTTCCACGCTTGGACTCTTCCATACTAAACCTCTTTAGTATGGTGTCAATGTACCTGGATTGGGACAATCCCAAAATCCGTTTGGATCTATCTCTATAGATCCTAATTCCCAATATGCAGGAGGCATCACCAAGATCTTTCATTGAGAATCTTTGAGATAAGAAGAGCTTGACCGATTGCAGCATAGGAATATCATTTCCTATCAAGAGTATGTCGTCCACGTACAATACGAGGAAGACAACCTTACTCTCTGCCACCTTCTTGTAGATACAAGGTTCATCTGGATTTTTGACGAAATCAAACTCTTTGATAACGACGTCAAAGCAGATGTTCCAACTCCGCGATGCTTGCTTTAATCCATAAATGGATTTAAGCAGCTTGCACACCTTTCCGCTGCTCCCACTGTCTACGAAGCCCTCTGGCTGAGTCATGTACACGCACTCTTCTAAATCACCATTTAGAAAGGCGGTCTTAACATCCATTTGCCAGATTTTGTAATCATGATAAGCAGCGATGGCAAGCATGATCCGGATGGATTTAAGCATAGCCACTGGAGAAAAGGTCTCGTCGTAGTCCACACCTGGTCTTTGACGAAAACCCTTTGCTACAAGTCTAGCTTTGAAAGTCTCCACTTTCCCATCTACACCAAGTTTCTTCTTGAAGATCCACTTGCTCCCAATGGGTTTTACCCCTTCAGGAGCAACGTCCAAAGTCCATACTTTGTTGGTGTACATGGATTCCATCTCGGACCGCATAGCATCCAGCCATTTCACTGATTCCCCACTCGTGATGGCCTGCTCGAAGCTAGTTGGGTCATCATCCTCCATGATGCAATCCTCGCTCCCACCATCCATGAGAAAACCGTAGTATCTCTCAGGTGGGCGAGGAACCCTACTAGATCGGCGGAGAGGCTGAGGTTCGTCGGAAGCTACCGAATGCTCTGGTTCCACTAAGTCTTCTGTTGTGTTTTGTTCAGCTGGAACCTCTTCCAGTTCTACCTCAGAGCCACTAATTTCTTTTGCAAGAAATTCCTTTTCTAAAAAGGTGGCATGTTGAGCAACAAATACTCTTTGTTCCTCACTGTGGTAGAAGATATACCCTCGCGAATGTTTGGGATATCCAACAAACTTACACAAAACAAATCTTGCCTCGAGTTTGTCCGGTTTTTGTCTTTTGACATAGGCCGGGCAACCCCATATCTTTATAAAATTAAGATATGGTCTCTTCCCTTCCCATATCTCATATGGTGTGGTAGGCACAGATTTGGTGGGAACCCTGTTCAGTAGGTATGCTGCCGTTTCCAGTGCATATCCCCAGAAGAAAACAGGTAACTCAGCTAGACTCATCATAGAGCGCACCATATCTAATAGGGTGCGGTTTCTCCGCTCCGATACACCGTTGTGCTGTGGTGTATAGGAGTTAGCTGAGAGAGAATCCCATTCTCTTTTAGGAAGTCCAGGAATTCAATGCTTAAGTATTCTCCTCCTCGATCAGATCGTAGGATTTTAATACTTTTTCCGGTTTGGTTCTCAACTTCTTGCTTATATTCCCTAAATTTCTCAAAAGCTTCTGATTTGTGTTTCATCAGGAACACATACCCGAACCTAGAGAGATCGTCAGTGAATGTAATGAAGTATGAAGAACCATCCCTGGCATGTGTAGACATGGGACCGCATACATCACTATATATAAGCCCCAAGAGTTCGGTAACTCTTTCTCCGTGTCCCGTAAACGGAGTTTTGTTCATCTTGCCTTTGAGACATGACTAGCAAGTGTCATAAGATGAAAATTCAAACGGATTTAAATATCCATCTTTATGCAACTTAGCTAGTCGTGTCGCATTGATGTGGCCCAGTCTACAATGCTACAAGAAGGATTCGTTGAGTTCAGAACTCTTCCTCTTGTGTGTGTTTGTTATGCTCAGAACTGTTGATTGATTTAGAACATAAATGCCATTGCACAACGTGCCTGATCCAACCAACTTTTGGTTACGGAAAATGTTCATAACATTGTCCTGTAATACAAAATTATATTCCTCTTTACTTAATAAAGAAACCGATATAATGTTGCATATCAGGTTCGGCATGTAATAGCATTCGTTCAGAACCAATGTATTACCAGTTGGTAATACTAGGTGATATTCCCCGACAGTCTTAGCTGCAACAATTGCACCATTTCCAACTCTAATGTCTTTATCACCTTCTCCAAGTTCTCTACCTTTCCTAAGCCCATGTAACTGATTACATATATGGGATCCTGACCCGGTATCCAATACCCAGGACGTAGAGCAAATAGAGAAACAGTTCTCAGTAACGAACACACCCGAAGAAAATGCATCAACATGTACTTTCTTCATTCGGGTGGCATGGGAATCCTGGCATTCCCCTATATCCTGTTCATTCCTATAACTCTTATAAGAAAGAACGGAACCAACGTTCCCCAGCACAGTATAACATGCGGGTTCGGTCAATACATCCATATTATTATCTTCATTAGGGCATGAAATGGTCGCTACCTGGAGAGAGAGAGAAGAAAACACTTTAGCATATGCTCGTGCAAGATCAGATTGGTTATTATCTTATCTAATCAGGATGGCTCCCACTGCTTTTTATCAAATCTTCCTCCAAACCCTAAAAGGAAAGACCAGCCGGGATTAATTACACACTACAGGTTCGCCAATCTTTCAGCCAGGCCAGTGTCGGTACTTTGAGGGAGGTCCCCCGTGCTTTCGCACGAACCTAATTAATGTAAACCTCGTTTTCCCAGAGGCGTAACCTCGTTGACACCTTTCTAGACACCTACTTGATCAGCTAATTGCAATGTGTAAAACTCTCCCAGGAGTAACTCTTACTCGCAGTGGGTATCGGGATCCAACTATCTCATAGAAGGTATGCAATCTCATTGCAAATTTCAACACTTGAAATTCCCGATAATATTTTGCCCCAAGCATCCTATGACCTTGACGGAGGTCAACAAACCACAGGGTGCAAGTCAAGTTCAACCCATCATTTCTTGATTGAATCAAACCCACCCGCACGACCCTTGACGGAGGTCAACAAGGTCGTACGACTACCCTAATCCAATCTGCATCATATGCATAAGCAGACAAATACTAGTTAGCTACCGCACACTACGCCTTGACGGAGGTCAACAAACGTAGCACGAATACTAAGTAGGATTTATCTGAAATGACGGAGGGCTACGCAGGTTTTCATAAAACCATGAGCGTAATGAACTTGATATCGTTGTAGAATCAAATGAAGTTTTGAAATGGAGTGATTTTGAGGCTTTTCCAGTTTTGCTAAAGGAGTCACTCCTGGTGAAGGGATCTCGGTCCTTTCCTCGTCGAATGAGGTGCGGGATATATCATATATATCACTGTGCAAAGCAAAAACTCTTAAAAGCAATCAAAACCAAACCGAGTGTGTAGCATCTGCCAGTTACTGCTAAAGAAGTCACTCCCGGTGAAGGGATCTCGGTCCTTTCCTCATCGAATAAGGTGCAGGGTATATCATATATACCGCTGTGCAAAGCAAGAACTGTAGCTACCTGTTTTATTTTAAAATTCGATTCCACAACATCTTAGGTTTCTTATCTTTCATTAATTACATTAATGAAGTCCCATCATTTAAATACCTAAACATCACAGATAGATATGACGTACAGTTATGCCATCCGCATTCGCCTCGATGTCCCCTCGTGCACCGTTAGGTTAGGTAACTAACGACAGAGCAGGGCAGGGCTAGCGCGGGTGTAAAACATAAGTAACGTCTATATAATATATCATATATACTATATACTATATCCATCATAGAGTCACAACACAGATATCGCAGCAGAATAAACATATGAAATATTGGATATACTAGGACGTCCGTGTTTTCAATACGAGCCAGTATAAAACACGGATTCCACGGTCGTAATGAATAGCCAATCCCACACCCCTAGACCCCTACGAGAGCGGCAAGCAACCCTGCCAATTCTAGGGTTAGGAGACCCGGACTCGACTCCTCGAGTTGGTCTCCCACTGGACCCCAGAACCCGGTTACTTGTGCTCCCCTCCTTGGGTCTACCCTAATGCGGAAAAGTAAATAATATACAAAAGGTGACATCTTCCGCTACTTGGAAGTGCCCCAAATAAAAGAATATTACATACAAGTTTTTACATGAATGAAAATGAAAAACATTCATCTCACATAAAAACCCCCGGCTATTCGAATACGACGATCCAATATAACATATCCAGCAACACATAACATCACATGTCATCAACGTAAGTAAGTATGCATACCCCAATTGTCTTTGACATATAGCAATGAAACTGGCGATATAAACATACTACGCTTACGGTCACAGAAAAGAAAGTGTAAAACTACAACAATTGGAATCCGCAACTTCTTTAGACATCACATGCCTAATCAAATGAAATACTTAGACATCACATGCCTAACAGATATAAATCCCGCATTTTAGTCTCATTATCGAAAACTCTTTTCAATATTATGTGGGACTAAACTGCTAGATTTATAACATTCATTCAGTTATCTCATAACTGTTTGTGAATTCCAATTATTGTATCACATTCCAGATAAACAGAAAATGTTAAACTTTCCGATCGAACAGTCGAATGCCCAAGTTTTCCCGATACAGTCCAACACATGAAATAAGTCTAACAACATTCAGTTCGTGCCTCAGTACCGACGGTCCAGCCGTAGAAGGGTCAAGCCAACGCCTCACATGTGGCACGCCGTACTGCCCCAAACCCGAAGGTTCAAAGGGCAGTTCAAGACGGTCACATAATCGAGTTAAGGTTTGTTGTCTTCTAGAGGGTCCATCGCGTTACTTGCACTACTGAGAACGTCGTTAAACTACGGAAAAATCCAACACTTGGAAATTTCCCGACAGGGGAAAAATTGGGTATTTATATCCGGTCGAACTTTTTAACATATTCTGAAAATTATCCGGAAATACACAAAAGACGAAATTTGATAATCCGATCGAAATACCGAATCCCCAAAACAACCCCAGAAAATTCAACTCTTGAATGAATATTAAAAATTCCCAGGAAAACCACCACAGAGAAATGAGAGTTACTGTGAAAATTAAAGTGCACAAAGGAACAGTAAGGCCGCGGAACCGCCGCATCATGCATAGCACGTGCCGCGGTTCCGCGGTGGAAAAGTTGATTCAGGCCCTCGTATTTCACAGTAATTCAAATAACACCCTGCTTGATTTTCTGAATATTTTTAATAGACAAAAATGCACAGTTTTGAAAAAAGGACAGAGAGCATGTTAGAAATGGGTTTTCGGGTTCGTTCGGACTTCAAACTCCGTCTGGACTTCGCCTAAGGCTCTAGCTAGGCTCTGATACCAGTGAAAGGTTCCTGGGCACCCTAGTGAGGTCTCACAAGGCATCGAACATGCCAATTTAAAAAAAAAATAGTGCCGAGAAACCCTAGACTACGGATCTTAGACTAGATGTTTAGGCGAAACGGTAAACTAGTTAACTACTTAACTAAAGGAAGAGAGCTACAACCTTTGTAGATCCGGATATCCATTTCCTTAGCTCCACGTAGTGCTCCTCTCGCTGTCCTTTTCCAATCTTAGACTCGTTCATCGGTTTCATCGGGAAAGCGAGCGGAATAGGTCGTCGGCTTCGTGTCAAAGACGATCTACGTCGAGATTGCACTAGTTCAAGCTCCGACTTCACAAAGTTGTGAAACTTGTGAAGAAAACACCCAAAACAACTTGGCAAGAGGTAGAGGGTGAAGAAATAGGAGGTGGGTTCACTTTAGAATTGGATTTATCTCACTTTAGCTCAAGTTGCCATTGACGGACCTTGAGCTTTTCTTTGAAGAAGAAGAAGAAGATGATGAAAGAATGATAAGTCTTCTATTTTAAAAATGAAACTAATATGAATACTTATCATATCTAGACCATGGTCAAGTGTAGAGATTAAACTAAGGTTAGTTGGAGTGGTTAGGGTTAAGGATGAGATAAGGATGGTGGACTTTGTCAAAGCTTCAAGAAGCTTCAACATAGCTCCAAAATAAGCCACCATTCTTAACTTAATCCTTTCCAAATAAATAAACAAATAAATAAATGAAAAACCAAAACCCTAATCATCACTTAACCATGGTTTAACCCTCTACACTTAACCACATTATCAAGTATCATCAAACATGATACAAAGTAGTGCACAAAAGTATATCATATATACTTCTTGCACATCGAGTGAGAAAATCCATATAAAGTGAACCAATACTAGCTAATGCAAAGTAATATATCAAATATATAATTATGCATTAAATCATTAAATCAACATTTGATTCAATGATCCGGTCATGTCGCACATAACCGACTAGAATCCAATGTATCGATTTATCGAATTAATGATTCGATAACTAGGTCATATCGAATATAACCAATCGAAACATATATCGCGAGAATGAAATGCGGTATCACATACACGCATTATTCTCGGTCCTGCACATATCTCATATGCGCTCCTATTTCGTTTCGCTTGAGCCAGGAAACCTCTGTGTAGGACTCTAAAGACTCGTCGATACGCCGGTAGCAGATGATGATCATATCAAGCATCCACAAGCCGCAAGCGGTCTGCTAAACGTAACGGCCACCCGGGTATTGAGCGATCAGAAGATCGACGAGCTAGCCCGCTCACACTCCTGTGAATCCAACCAGTAACACTTAACGTACAGTCCGGTCTGTTCGTCTGATACGTCGCATATCAAGTCTAGGGGTGGTAAACGTCAGACCCCAATACTCGATAAGTCGTGCCGATGTGAGGCTCATAACGGGTTGAGAAACTACTGGTAACACTTACCAGCAAATCTCTGATCAGCCCTGGCCAGGGACTTCCCTGTTACGGCCAATCGAGCACAGCGCAACATCAACCCCCAATACCGGGAGAGACGAAACCCCTCCTATCGCTCATTGCCTCCATGTGACTCGGGACTGTACCCAAAGACCATCGTTTTGCACGCCCTCATGGACGTGGTAAGGTGGAGATCAAAGCACAGTGGGAATCACACAAGACTCTATGACGATCTCGGGTCTACAGACTAACCTGCACAAGTGTCACCTGAGAACTGCCATCTGACGTGAGGTATAATACCATCTGGGAGTTCTCGGTGAGTCCGTCCAGTGTACCCAGTCTCCACTGAGCACCCGTATACCATCTCTGATGTCAAACACCAATGGATATGGGATCATCCATCGCCCATCACATGGGTCGAGAAGCGTATACGCTAGTCTACTCTGGTATATCGATGCCCCGTCTCGATACACCCACGACTAGGGACCTTGAAGGATGTACTTATGGACTACCATGTCCCCACTAGTATGATCTGCATTATAGTCCAGGTAGTCAAGTACACATCCTAAGGGCTTTACCAACATGTAACTATAAGACAGTATAAAGAGACTAGTGTACATGTTAAGATAAAGAGTAACCAGATAGCATACTATCATATCGAGCAAGAAAGTCATCTCTATATATGTCCAAGCATCTAATATAATATACAATATCTGTACAATACTGGCCTCTAGGGCATACATACAACTAACATTTTTCCGAGCTCCTCGGCCATTTTGGGGATTTTGGTGTTCAAATTTTGGTAGTATTCCAGTCACTTGGTTTTGGAGATTCAGGTGTTGTTTAATTTTTCTGAAATTGCATGTGATGCAGTCTTACTGTATAGGCAACTCGGAGTGTTTTGTATTCGTAGTTTAACATTGTTTTTGGGTTTTCACATGTTATCTTGACGAAGTTAAAAAGTTTGAATGAATGTCAAAAACCCAATTTTCCAAGTTTAAGGTATTCAGAAAATCATGGAAGCGATTCTGTGGACCCTCTAGAAGAATGAAACCCTAACTCGATATAATGACCATGGAACCGCTTTGAACCTTAGGATTTGGGGAAGTTCCGCGGTGCCATTAATGAGGCTTGGGTTTGCCCTTCTACGGTTGGTCCATAGGTGCCGTGGCATGTTCTGGGTATTTTTGAACTGTGCTCAAGTATTGAGCTCTCGGGGAATTATGGGACTTTTATTAATCGATCGAAAAGTTTAACATCGTCCGGATATTCGTGATGGGATATAATACTTGGAATCCACAATATTTGAATTTTATAAATCTAGCAATTTAGTCTCATTTGATCGGTTGCCATGGGATTTTGATGTGATCAAAAATCCGTCGCAATCACGTAGCGTACGCGGATACTCGCCGGGTAACCTTACTAGATAGCCATGCCCCATAGCCCCGACCAAGTGACCGTAGGAGAACTCCATTGCCAAAAGCATCCGTCTGGGTGCTCGCGGCCGCGATGTTCCTCCTAAGTGCACTTCGTCGTCAGTATCGGGGGTGCGGCCATCTACTAAAGTTTCCGACGAGCATTCGATCAGGATGTCGGGAATCTTGTTGAATTGCACAACTTGTTATTGGAAAGTGTTTTCAATATCGAGACTAAAATGCGGGGTTTATAATTGTTAGACATGTGATGTCTAAGGAATTCATTTAGTTGGACATGAAATCCAAAGTATGTGATACATTAGGTTTGTGATGTATAAGGTGGTTGCGGATTCCAATTGTTGTAGTTTTCACTTTCTTTTCTGCGATCGTAAGTGTAATATGTGATGTATTGCCGGTTTCATTGCTATATGTTGACGACAATTGGGATACGCATATTTACTTACGTTGATGACATGTGATGTTATGTGTTGCTGTGATATATTATATTGGATCGTCGTGTTTGAATAGCTAGGGGTTTTTATATGAGATGAGAGTTTTTCATTTTCATTCATGTAAAAACTTGTATGTAATATTCTTTTATTGGGGCACTTCCGGGTTGAGGAAGATGTCACCGTTGATGTATATTATTTACTTTTCAGCATTAGGACAGACCCAAGGAGAGGAGCACAAGTAACCGGGTTATAGAGTCCAGTGGGAGGCCATCTCGAGGAGTCGAGTCCGGGTCTCCTAACTCTAGAATTGGTAGGGTTGCTTGCCGCTCTCGTAGGGGTCTTGGGATGCGGGTTTGGCTATTCATCACGACCGTAGAATCCATGTTTTATACCGGCTTAAATTAAAACCCGGAAATTCTAGTATATCCAATATTTCATATGTTCTCTTTTGCTACTGATATTCTGTTATGTGATCACTTTATATTCTAAGATGGATACATTATAATATATATGATATATTATAGACGTTGCTTATGTTTTTCACCCACGCTAGCCCTGCCCCGCTCTGCCGTTAGTTACCTGACCTAACGGTGCACGACGGGACTTTGAGGTAAATGCGGATGGCATAAGCGTACGTTGTATTTATCTGTGATGTTTAGGTAACTTAAATGATGGGACATTCATTAATGAGATTAATGAAGGAAAATAAACCTAAAGATGTTGTGGAATCGAATTTTCAAAAATAGGTTGCTCTAATTGTTGCTTTGCATAGCGGTATTCCTTATAGAATATCCTGGACCTTATTCGATGAGGAAAGAGCCGAGATCCCTTCACCGGGAGTGACCTCTTTAGCAATAACAAGCAGATGCTACAACCCTCGGTTTTGTATTTTGATTGCTTTTCTATTTCTTGCTTTGTATAGTGGTATTGTGAATATCCTGCACCTCATTCGACGAAGAAAGAGCCGAGATCCCTTCACCGGGAGCGACCTCTTTAGCGAAACTAGCAAAAGCTTAAAAAACACCCCATTTTAAATCATTTGATTCTGCAACGAGATCAAGTTCAAAGCGTTAAAGGTTTTCTTAAAACCATCTGCAACTCTCCGTCATTTTAGGAAGTAGAGTACTTAGTATTTGTGCTGCGTATATTGATCATAGTCAAGGTGTAGTGTACGGTAGCTAAGTGATGTCTTCCTATACAACATATGATGCGATTAATTAGGACAGTCATGTGATTATGTTGATTATAGTCAAAGGTCATATGGGTGGGTCTAATTAATCAAGAAATGATGGGTAGAACTTGACTAGTGCTTATGATATGTTAATTATAGTCAAGGTCATAAGTACTAGGGGTAAAAACCATTATCGGGAGTTTCAAGTGTTGAAATTTGCAATGAGATTGCATACATTCTATGAGATAGTTGGATCCTGATACCCACTGCGAGTAATTGTTACTCCTGGGAGAGTTTTGCACTTTACAATTAGCCGATCAAGTAGGTGTCTAGAAAGGTGTCAACGGGGTTACGCCCCTGGGAAAACGAGGTTTATTTTAATTAGGTTTGTGCGAAAGCACGGGGAACCTCCCTTAAAGTACCGGCACTGGCCTGGCTGAAAGATTGGCGAACTTGTAGGGTGTAATTAATCCCGGCTAGTCTTTCCTTTTAAAGTTTGAAGGAAGATTCGATAAAATCAGTGGGAGCCATCCTGATTAGATAAAATATATAACCAATCTAATCTTGCAAGAGCGCACGCAGAGTGTTTTCTTCTCTCTCTCTCCAGGTAGCGACCATATCACGCCTTAATTAAGATAATAATATGGATGTATTGACCGAACCCGCTTATTATACTGAGCTGGGGAATGTTAGTCCCGCTCAAACTTATAATTGTTATAAGACCGAGCAAGTAATAGGGGAATACCAGCATTCCCATGCCGCCCAAACGAAGAAAGTGCATGATTAATGCATCTTCTTCGGGTGTGTTCATTACAGAGAACCGTTTCTCAGTATACTCTACGTCCTGGGTATTTGATACCGGATCAGGGTCCCGCATATGTAATCTGTTACATGGGCTACAAAGAGGTGGAGAACTGGGAATGGGCGATATGTCTCTAAGTATAGAGAACGGTGCAATTGTTGCAGCCAAGGTGTTGGCAGTTATCACCTTGTATTACCAAATGGTGATACATTTATTCTGAACTAATGTTATTAGATACCGAACCCGATATGTAACATTATATCAGTCTCTTTATTTACTAAAGAAGGATATAATTTGTATTGTTGGATAATGTTTTATACATTTCCTATATCAAGAGTTGATCAGTTCAAGCACGTTATCTAATAGCATATATATTCTAAATTAAACCACAGTTCTTAACGTACAGAATACACACAAGAGGAAGAGTTCAGAAATGAATGAATCCTACTTATGGCATTGTAGACTAGGTCATATCAATGCGACCCGACTAGCTAAGTTACATTAAGATTCATATTTAAATCAGTTTGAATTTACATCTTGTGAAACTTGCCAGTCATATAACAAAGATAAGATGACCATAGCTCCGTTTACTTAAAACAGAGAAAGGGTTAGTAAACTCTTGGGATTAATACATAATGATGTATGTGGTCCCATGTCTACACATGCTCAGGCTGGTTCTTTGTACTTCATTATATTCACTGATGATCTCTCAGGATTCGGACATGTGTTCCTATTGAAACACAAGACTAAAGCTTTTGAGAAATTCAATGAATATAAATCCGAAGTAGAGATACAAAACGGGTATAAGTATTATGTCCTTTGATGGGATCGGGGAGGAGAATACTTGTGCATGGAATTCCTGGACTATTTCAAAAGGAGAATGAGATTTTCTCTCAGCATTACTCCTCCGTATACACCGCAGCACAACAGTGTATCGGAGCGGAGCAATCGTACCCTATTAGATATGGTGCGCTCTATGATGAGTTTTACTGAGTTACCTGTTTCCTTTTGGGAGTTATGCACTTAAGAACCTGCATACCTATTGAATTAGGTTCCAATCAAATCGGTTCCTACCACTCCATATGAGATATGGTATGGAAGAGCCCATTTCTTAAGCATGTTAAGATTTGGGTTGTTCGGCCTATGTCTAAAAGAAAAATCCGGACAAGCTCGAGGCAATGTCAGTTCTGTGGAAGTTTGTTGGATATCCCACGCATTTGCAAGGAAATATCTTCTACTACACCGAGAAATAAAAGGTGTTTTATTTCTCGCCATTCCACCTTTTTAGGAAAAGGAATTTATTCTGGAAAGAAATTTGTGCTCATGAGGTATAACTAGAATTGGTTCCAGCTATACAAACTACAGCTGATGATTTGGTAGAACCAGAGGATTCAATATTTCCCAACGAATCTCAGCCTCTCCGCCGATCTGGTAGGGTTCCTCATCCGTCTAAGAGATACTCAGGTTTCTCGATGACAGTGGGAGCGAGGATTGCATCATGGAGATGATGACCCAACTAGTATCGAGCAGGCCATCAAGAGTGGGGACTCTGTAAGAATAGCTGGATGCTAAGCGATCTGAGATGGAATTCATGTACACCAACAAAGTATGGACTTTGGTTGCTATATCTGAAGGGTTAAATCCCCATCAGGAGCAAGTATATCTTGAGAAGATTACTTGGTGTAGATGGAAAAGTTGAGACTTTCAAAGCTAGACTTGTTGCAAAAGGTTCTCGTCATTGACCAGGCGTGGATAATGATGAAACATTTTCTCCAGTGGCTATGCTTAAGTCCATCCGGATCCTACTTGCCATTGCTACATACCATGACTACGATATCTGGTGGTTGGGTGTCATGACTGATTTTTCTAAATAATGATTTAGAAGAGAGCATCTATAAGTACACAGCCAGATGGCTTCATAGACAGTAGGAGCAGCGGAAACGTGTGCAAGTTGCTTTACGGGTTAAGGCAGGCATCGCGGAGTTGGAACATCTGTTTTGATGTGATAGTCAAAGTGCTTGAATTCATCAAAATGGTAGATGAACCTTGTAAATACAAAAAGGTTGTAGAGAGTATGGTGGTCATTCTCGTATTACACGTGGATGACATACTCTTGATATGGAAGGTGTTTCCTATGGTACACTCGGTCAATCTACTCTTAGAATATTGATTCTCCATATAGGATCAAGGTGATACCTCCTAAATCCTGGGTTTTGGATCTATGAGATAGATCTAAGTGGATGTTAGGATTCTCACTAGGTGTAGTGAGATGATATTAAGCAATCCTGAGGAGAATCATTGGATAGCCTCCAAGGTGGTAAGGACGACTAAAAGTCAGTCACAGGCATTGTTTTACCCTCAGTAGAGGGACGGTATGTTGGAAGAGTTCCAATCTAGATACTGAGGAAAACTAGACGATAAAGGCTGGATATATCGTTATCAACGATGCTACCAAAGAGGCAGTCTGGGTGTATATTTGTTCATGAGATGAACTAGGTTCCTACCATTGTGTGACAATGGAGGTGTGGCATTGGTCTAGGAACCCCGGTCCCATCAGTGACCCAGACATATTCTAAGGCAGTATCACCTGATCATGGAGATGGTTGATCTCCAAAAGATCGAGGTTAGGAGAGTAGACTCAGAGGTTAACACGGCGGATCCACTCACTGAGGCCTTTCCTGCAAGAGACTTTCATAGGACGTTGGGTATGCTATACTACAACAACCGGTCTTAGTGCAAGTGGGAGATTGTTAGTTGTATGTATGCCCTAGAGGCCATTATTGTACATGAGATGTATATTATAGTGGATGGTAGGTCATATATAGGGAGGACTTTCTTGCTCGACATGATAGTATGCTATCTGGTTGCTCTTTATCTTAACTTGTACACTTACTGTCTCTCTGATACATGTTGATGAAGCCCTTAGGATGTGTACTTGACTACCAGGATTATGATGCAGTTCATACGAGTGGGGCCTGTATAGTCCATGAGTCCATCCTTTAATGTAACTAGTGGTGGGAGTATCGAGACGGGGCATCTATATTTCAGAGTAGACTAGCGTATATCTTCTCGACCCATGTGATGGGCGATAGATGATCCCATATCCATTGGTGTTTGACATCATAGATGGTATACGGGTGCTCAGTGGAGACTGGGTACACTGAACGGACTCGCCGAGAACTCCTAGATGGTATTATACCTCATGTCAGATAGCAGTTCTCTGGTGACACTGGTACAGGTTAGTAAGTCGACCCGAGATCGTCATAGAGTCTTGTGTGTCTCCTACTGTGCTTTGATTTCCACCCTACTACGACTCTACTGAGTCGTGCAAACAGGTGGTTTTTGGGTACAGTCCCGAGTCACATGGAGGCAATGAGTGATAGGAGGGGATTCGTCTCTTCCGGTATTGGGGGTTGATGTTGCGCTATGCTCGATTGGCCATAACTGCAAATCCCTGGCCAGGGTAGCTGAGATTTACTGGTAAGTGTTATCAGTAGTTTCTCGCCCGTTATGGATCTTATATCGGCATGACTTATCAAGCTATTGGGGTCTGACGTTTACCACCCGTAGGCGAGATATGCGACATATCAGACGAAGAAACCGGATTGTACGGTAGTGTTACTGATTGGATTTGCAGGAGTATGAGAAGGCTTGCTTGTTGATCTTCTGATTGCTCAATACCCGGGTGGCCGTTACGTTTAGTACGCCTCTTGCGGCTTGTGGGTGTTTGATATGATCATCACCTACTGCCGGCGTATTGACGAGTCTTTAGACCCCTACACAGAGGTTTCCTGGCTCAGGAGAAACGGAGTAGGAGCACATATGTGATATGTGCGGGACCGAGATTGATACCAGTATGTGATACCGTATTCTATTCTCGCGATTTGTGTCATCGGTCGGTTATATATGATATAGCCGGGTTATCGGATCAAGTGTTGATTCGATAAAATGATACACATGATATTAGTCGGTTATATGTGATATGGACAGATTATTAAATCAAGTGTTGATTTAATAATCTAATGTATAATTATATATTTGATATATTAATTTACATTAACTAGTATTATCTCACTTAAGATTTCTTTTCTCACTTGATTGTTCATTAGTATATATGTGATATATATTAGTGTACATTATTTTGTGTCATGCTAGATTCCACATGCTACATGGGTGTATGAGACTCACACCATGATTATAATAATATGAGGGTTTTATTTATTTAAAGTAAATCAAAATTGGTTGGAAATTGTCACATGGTTGAAACTTGTGGAACCATTGACCAAGTCCACCCTTTTTGTTTTACTTGTAGATATTTATTAAGCTAACCATTATTGTAACCCATGGTTTATTCTCTACATGAGTTAGTGTATGACACTAACTCACCCATGTTTGCTATTCTCACCTCATGAATTCATTCTCTCATCTTCATTATTCACTTGAGCTTCTTCTTCTTCATGAGAAAAAGCTTACTAGCTTTTTTCCAAGTGAGAAAATATTGTGAGAAAATAAAATCTAAAGTGAGCCCATTTCCTACTTCATCATCCTCTACTACTTTCCATTTAGTTTAGGGTGTTCTCTTCATAAAGTTCATCACCTAGTGAAGAGGTAGCCTGGGTTTGAGTCTCCTCGACGTAGATCATCTTTGGCCTCGAAGACTTCGAGCAAGCTTGTTCATTTCTCTAAGGGAACCCATACTAGAGTTTGGGAGATCCACACTCGCAGCGAAGGGACTACTACACGGAGTTTTAGTAGTGAAGGATCGGTCTACAAAGGTTGTATTCCTCATTCACTTAGTGTAATGGATGATTACATGTTTTGGTTGTCTATTCACTCTATTTAGATCCTAGGTTAGGGTTCATTAGCACTCTAGAAATTTTGAAATTGGCATGGTCGATGCATTGAAAACCCATAGGGTGCTGAGGAATCCCAACAGTATTATACCTATCGTCAGATAGCAGTTCTCTGGTGACACTGGTACAGGTTAGTCTGTCGACCCGAGATCGTCATAGAGTCTTGTGTGATTCCCACTGTGCTTTGATTTCTACCATACCATGGTCAAGAGATCGGGTAAAAAGGTAATTTTTGGGTACAGTTCCGAGTCACATGGAGGAAATGAGCGATAGGAGGGGATTCTTCTCTCCCGGTATCGGGAGTTGATTTTGCGCTATGCTCGATTGGCCATAACAGGAAATCCCTGGCCAGGGTTGCTGAGATCTACTGGTAAGTGTTATCAGTAGTTTCTCGAACCGTTATGGACCTTGCATCGGCATGACTTATCAGGCTATTGGGGTCTGACATTATACCACCACCAGGCTGTGATATGCGACATATCTGACGAAGAGACCAGACTGTACGATAGTGTTACCGATTGGATTCACAGGAGTATGAGCAGGCTTGCTTGTTAATCTTTTGATTACTCAATACCCCGGTCAGGAGAGAGTGAAAGCACAAGCACTTCGTTCGAAAAACATCTCTCCCTGGAAGCCATAAGCATCGACGCAAGCGGAGGGGTTTGAAGTGATTTGACCGTCAGAACCTCTAGTCACGGTTCGCCAGCTGCATCGCTCTTTTCGAGAGTCATTATCCCGCCCAGAGACGATCCAAATCTGGTTGATTACTGATTAGTCGAAAATATTGTATATTTTAGCCGGCAATTTCCTCATCATTTGCACTCATTTAGAAGTGTACGGCATTCATATTTTACATATTAGCAAAACTGTCGCAAAATATCAGATTGCATGTATTAGACTCTTTAACCGACACTATAAAGGAAATTGACTGCATTTCATGGCATCGCATCTTCGCTATATTGCGCAACACTTGTTTTGAGATCTGTGCAGGGAAATCCAGAAGAAAGGCCAAAATGTACATGGTACCGATCAAAATTACGCCAACTCAAAAGATACAGATCTGGAAGCAATACAGAGGGAATTATAATATTCAAGATATCCTAAAAAGCTCCACAAGTCAGCCCAAGCCTGCACCACAGAGCCCAAGGCC
The DNA here is from genome assembly GCA_030015575.1 of Agapanthus africanus. Lineage (NCBI taxonomy): Eukaryota > Viridiplantae > Streptophyta > Magnoliopsida > Asparagales > Amaryllidaceae > Agapanthus > Agapanthus africanus. The sequence continues at coordinate 558,918,933 of JASDDO010000022.1, read as the reverse complement.
CAACCCCCTAAAGAGCCGCGGATCCGCGGCAGGAGCCTGCTTGCGCCGCGGATCCGTGGTTGTTTCAAGGAATTAGCCTCTCAATTTTAGTGCAAAACTCCTGTCTCAGCTCCTACAGTTCATAAAGACACTCCAAGTTCTAGAAGACTCCATAGGTTTCTGCCAGATCAGCAAACCCTTGTTTCTACACTAAACTAAGCTTTGTAATCTAGAACCTTCTTCTTAAACCCTAGCTTAAACTCTAAGCTAAGCCTAACAAACTCCTTCTAGAAACCTTTCAACAAACTTTTGGAGGGAATTTTAGTTTCAAACCTAGACCTAGGGTTTGGGTGTTCTATAAATAAGACCCTAGGCTCACTAACTATTCATCTTGAAAAATCTTGGATTATCTTGGAAAAATCCCATTATCAATCCTAAATCTAGTATCAAACTAGAACCATTCTCTTTCTTCTTCTTCTTCCACAAGTCTAGTGAGAGGGCTTGTGTGAAACCCTAATTCCAATCAAAATCAAGATCCCGAGTACCCATTAAGCAAGAAGCCCTACAACCTTTAGGAGCGGAGCCGATCTTCAACAGAGCAAGCGATCCGAGCTGATCCACGACTCACGAAGCCGAGCGACGCCCGATCAACAATCTAGATTCTTCCTCTTGTAGTTCTTGAAGCGAATGTAATCAAAATTGTTGAGATAAATAAAGGTGATATTCTTTTATCTTGTTTTCTTTAAATTCTGCATCATGATATCTTTACAATTCATAAATATTTTCTGTGTGGTGATGTGTGAATAAAACTCCGCTCGTAAAGGAGCCGAGACGATCAATAGAATGATGATGTAATACATCTGAAAACGATTCTTGATTCCTACAAGTTTTGTAAACCCTAGCAAGTTCAAGAACCGACAACCCATTTCGTTACGATGCTTTCTTGAATGATATCGCTCGAAATTGAGGAGTTAGGATCATTTCTTGAAATTGCTAGAGGCTAGAATGTGAATGATATCGACAAAAGAACAAGGGATAAGATGAAACCCTAGTTTCACGAGAAAGCCCTAACTCTCGTCGATCATCATCGATTTAGTATCAATCCTTTGAAGGACAAGAACACGAAATCTTTAGATTACATCACGTCTATCGATCCGATCGATTCCTACGAGCTTCATTTAGATTCTTGACTGTTGATTGGAAATATTATCGAAACCCAATTCTTGATTGTTTATCAGTTTCTTGATTCTTGATTAAACATCGTGACACCTGAATCAATTGATAAATTCTTGAATCATGTTTTCGTTTATCTTAGCTTAACTTTTCAATTCAAGCATATCATAATACAAACGAATCGTGCAATCCCTGTGGACGATCCGCACTCATTCATGAACTACAATTGACACCGTAGTTTGATTGCGGTCAAATATAATTTTTTGATTGTGAACTTTATTCAATTTTCTAAATACCGATACATGATATTGTTATCGATCAAATGAAACCGTTATCGGGAAACAGTTGATTCGATACTTACTGCTTTACTTTTTACATTACACGATCCGGAAAATCTTTCTAATCAAAATGGCGCCGTTGCCGGGGATCGCGCTCTAATTCGTTTCATTTTATAGTTTGAATTGAATGAATTATTCCATTGTTATTTTGAGATCCAAATTTGTGCAAACCCTAAACAATTTGTTGTGTTTCATTGCAAGGAGATCTGGAGCTTGCTGGAAATTGAGAAATTTTTTTAGAAAATACAAGAGAGCCTAGGGAGTCAACAGAAGCTCCCTGGTGAAATTTGGTGCAGAGTTCCCACCATACAACCGCGGAAGCGCGGTGGGAGTCGACATCTGCGGCGGAACCGCGGCGTCCTGAGGGGATCTCTGAAAACGTTTTGCTTCAGGTACTTTCTTGACTTCTCCTCTCTCCTCTTTTTAGCTGCAACTAACACTTTGCTGCAGGATTCTTTGCAAATAATCGCAGCTCGCAAATTGCAAAAGTAAATTTGTGCGTGATTTTGTTTCTTGGTTGTTTGCATTATAATACGGATATTAAGGGGCACGGCCAAATCCAAATTAGGTGGGGATTTTATTACCCTTCCTAGGCCCCGAAAACCGCCAAACTTGCATCCGCATTGACCCACATTAACTAAAAGAAATCTAGAGATGACTCTAAGGACTGTCGCGCTCATTTAGGACAAGAGAAGGTCGTGGGTAATTCATTGCTTATCCGCGTTTTCCTGTGGTGCCTAAGGCGAGTGTGTCTAAGGCTAGTGGTTATTAATTAGGCCCACTACTTACATAGTGGAGTACCTTCCCACTTAACTGGCACTTATCCGGCCACAGGGGGACAAAGAGGCAGTGGAGGATTGTATCCCGCGACTTGTCTTTTAGCAGTTAGGAGCGGTCTAGAGCCGGACCTAGGTGACCATTAGATTCTAGGGTTTGTGTGCTGCATTTGTTGTGTCGCATCATTTTTTCAAAAATCCGTCCCTTTTTCAAAAGAAAACACCGCATTCACTCATTTACCCCTAATTATAAGCCAACGCTGCCACTTGTACTAACCCTTTTTAGTACAAGATAGGCTGGACACGGGATTCTAGTGCCCGTTTAGTCCGCGTACCTTTTATCGACTCCGAAGTCGATATTTCTCCATTTACCTTTTCTTTACCTACTACCACACCCACACCGATGGATCCGAATCCATCAAACTTCTTTAACCCTAATCTGCCGCCGTCCGTTGGTGCGCAGAATCCACCCCGCATCTCTCTCCAGGAGAGAGGTTATCCACTTAGAGGTCCTCTTTCGACCTGCTTATCCATACCACCAGCCAATGGGGATAACTTTGAAATCAAGCCCCAGTATATCAATCTTTTACCCAAATTCCACGGACTCGAGACTGAGGTCGCTTACGTTTTCATTACCAAATTTGAAAACGTATACGCAATGATGGGTACGTCACAACTTTCAGTGGATGCAATGCGTCTACGACTTCTCCCATTTACCTTGTGCGATATAGCCGAGAAGTGGCTATATAACACTACCGCATATTCTATTACGAATTGGGGAGAATTCGTCGCGGCATTCCTTAAGAAATTTTACCCAATACAAAAGACAGCTCGAATTCGTAGCGAACTGAATCAATTTGCCCAGCTCCCTGCTGAACCATTCTCTAAATACTTTGAACGTTTCAAGGATCTTTTGGTTCAATGTCCTCATCACGGCATCCCGAGATGGGAGCTTTGCCGAATCATATATGAGGGCAGTAACCCTAACACTAAACAGAGCCTTTAAAACATGTGTCAAGGTACCTTCATGTCTAAGGATGATGGGGAAGCTTGGCGATATTTAGAAGAGTTCGGTGAAAAGTCTTTACAGTGGGAAAGTCCATCATTTAGGAGTGGCAATAACCAATCAGATGTTTCCATAGGAGTTAGAGCTGACATTTCAGCTATACAAAAGAAACTCGAGACTATGGAAAACAAATTTTTAGCCGCCTCCCTTAATCAAATGTCACTTTCCAAAACTGTATGTGGCTGCTGTTCTGATCCGTCTCACTTGACGGAAGAATGTCCGTTTCAAGGTCGTGAGCATACCAATGCCGCATTTCAAAGACCGAGAAACGACCCTTTTTCTTCCACATATAATCAGGGTTGGAGGAATCACCCTAATTTTGCTTGGAACCAATCACAATCTCAAAACACGGTTCCAAACCAAAACAATTTCCAAAGGGTCCCTCCACCACAACAGCAACCACAACTTCAACTAAGTCAGCACCCCTTTCAAGCACATAATTTTCAAAATCAGGTCAACACACCTGCACTGTCTAGTCCTTTACAGTTGACCGGAACTGATGAATCCTCTTCTTTTGCACAATACATGAATTTGGTCTTAACAAATATCATGCAAGTTTCGGCTGAAATGAAATCTTCTGTCGATAAAATTGAGAAAAACTCTGCGTCCCAAAACGAGAGTATTAAATCGATGGAAGAAGAAATTGCACGATTAAAAGCCGAAATGAGTGCAAGAGAGAAAGGGAAACTTCCAGCTCAACCCTTACCCAATCCTGGTTATTCACATCATGTGAATGCAATCACCACGTTGAGATCTGTAAGAGTGCTTGACAATCATGTTGGGGAAGAAGTTGATGATACTAAAAATCATATCAACACCCCGGCTGAGACCTTTCTACACACACACACTTCTAATTCTGACCCCAGTTCTTCTACCCTACCACCTTCTTCCGAGCCTATTCTCCATTTCCCAAAAGGCTCGCCACTACAGCCCACCTCTTTTACCCCTTCACGGACGATTCCCACTTCTATTCTGGGATCGGTTCTACACACACTTCCTTCTCCTATGATGGACCCAGCGCTTATTGCTAAAGCACCTTATCCTAATCGGTTAAGGGCTAACACACCAAGTCCATATATGGAGAAGATCGCTGAGATGTTTAAACAGGTTAACATCAATATCCCTCTTCTAGATGCTATCCAATAAGTCCCTGCATATGCGAAAGTTCTTAAAGACTTTTGCACTAGAAAGAGGAAGAAACAAATGCCCAAGAAGATATTCATGGCAAAAACAGTAGACACAGCTTTCCCCCAGCAATTACCGAGGAAACGTAAGGATCCTGGATATCCTATGATTTCCATCTCTATTGGGGAGAAACACATTAACCGTGCTCTACTAGATCTTGGGGCAAGTGTTAACCTGCTTCCTTTCTCAGTTTATGAGCAGTTAGGGATCGGAGAGTTGAAACCATCTCCTTGCACTTCCAGATGGCTGACCGATCAATCACCAGACCTAGGGGTGAACTAGAGGATGTGTTAATAAAAATCGGGAAATTTATATTCCCTGTGGATTTTATTGTAATTGATACACAGCCTGTAGCGAACTCACGGAATCAAATTCCGGTGATTTTAGGTCGCCCCTTTTTGGCCACTTCCAATGCTATCATCAACTGTCGTAATGGTTCTATGACCCTATCCTTCGGGAAGAGGACAATTGCGATGAACATTTACAAGTTAGGAAGTGTACCCTCCGAACCTACTGCTCAGGTCTGTTCTGTCGACTTAATGGATGTCGACAGCAGCGAATTTAATGATCCTTCTGATACCGATCTTGACTCTTTTCATACGTTGTTGTTCGACCTAACTATGTATCATACACATACGGACTCTTCCACCGAGATGTCCGGGTCAACAATTAACACGGATTATGAACTATTTTTAGAGTCTGAAGATCACCCCGCACTTTGTGATGACATTATTCTTCGGGGTATAGATGAAACTTTTGAGGAGATCTTCGCTGATGAACTCGCATTTCTGAATAAAACAGGTGTTGAGATGAATCAGGTTCCACTCACTAAAGTTGAACCTCCACCCCTTCTTCTGACTTGTAAAAAGAATGCGAGTAATCCATCACATACACTGCATTGTCTCTCCAAAATGAGACGCACACACACTCTCTTCCACCACTTAACCTTTCCCCACTTCTTCTTCCACCAATCAGAGCACTGCATTGATAAAATTTTTGAATGGTTGGTGTTAACCTTCGGTCTTTGCAAAGCTTGGCATCGACCAATGATTTTTGACCCCCACTTGTGATTTTCAAAGCTTAACATTGCATAACTCAGGTTTGGGGGAGTATGTTTTTCTGGCTCCTAAAAAGAATTTTTACAAAATGATGAGCCAAAAATAAGTTTGGGGGAGGTTCTTCACTTAAATATTTTGCCCCCACTAATAAATTACTCCCAAGCTTACAGGTTTTTCAGATTTAGCAGATGGCAACAGTGAGGACACTGTTGAAAACAAGTTTGGGGGAGGTTTGTGCTTATTTTCGCATCATTTGCATATCATTTGCATAAGCACAAAACATTTTTGAAAACCTATAAAAATTTAAAAATTTTCAAAACTATAAAAATATTTTTTGTACATAAATAAGATAATAAAAGATTAGATAGTGAAGAATTACATCCATGAGATGGGAAAAATTTAAGAAAACCAAGAAAATTAGACGTTTTCTTATACGAACTAGTAATAAGTAGTTATGAGCCGTTGTCCCAAGGGTTAGTAAGATGAAGGACGTCACTAATCTGAGGATAAAAATAAGTCTGAAAAATAGTTTCTATTCTGGAAGCCAAACATTTTGAATGTTGATACTCTGCTATTCGCACTTACACATGTCTTAAAGCCTGAGATAGTAGAGGATACCTTGAAATGCTCTTGTCTTAAAGCCAAAAGTATGAAGAAAAAAAAATGAAATGAAGAAAATATAAAGTGGTGAGAAAAATGAACACTGGTTTTGTTATCACCGAGGGCAATAAAAAAATGTATAGCGAGGGTGCTTCTTCACCTAGTGCCCTAAGGCCAACTGGTCTGGGAGTCACTGCTATGCCTGAGGTGGTGCAAGACGAGGAAAATACACCAAGTAAGAAAGCACAGGAGTAATCGGTCGGTTAGTACCTCAAGAAGTATTAAGGGTCGCACGAAAGTGTGTGAGCAATCTCATCTAAATATTCATTAATTAAAAAGTACTGAGGCTGATGGGCAAGAGTATGATAGCTTGAATTGAATTCTCCGGGTGTAGGGATGTCTTTACACACACGCAGGGTTATATGATCGATGTTTGGAAGAAAGATAGGAATGAAGAATAAGACGATGTTTTATTGAGGGAGGACGTGATTTCTGACATTTTTTCATGACCATTAAGATAGGGCTCATGACAACCGAAAAGCTAGCTTTGTTGGAAACCCTAATTTTCAAGACTTTTCTTTTACAATTCTTTTCTTTAAATGTAATATTCATGATCTTCCTTTTATTATTGGATTTTGTGGGTGCAATCCGCTGAAAACCCTCAGGAGACAACACTCCTCCTACTAGGGACACCTAGAGGTTTAAAGGCTTGTTGCACGTGCTCAGTGCAATCGTGTTGCCTACGAAAGTGTGCTAGTTAGTTTTTCTCTTTCTTTATTTTCTCCTTCTCTTTTTAATAAAACAGTTCGCTCGAGACGATCGAAATTAAGTTTGGGGGAATTTGATTAGTCGAAAATATTGTATATTTTAGCCGGCAATTTCCTCATCATTTGCACTCATTTAGAAGTGTACGGCATTCATATTTTACATATTAGCAAAACTGTCGCAAAATATCAGATTGCATGTATTAGACTCTTAAACCGACACTATAAAGGAAATTGACTGCATTTCATGGCATCGCATCTTCGCTATATTGCGCAACACTTGTTTTGAGATCTGTGCAGGGAAATCCAGAAGAAAGGCCAAAATGTACATGGTACCGATCAAAATTACGCCAACTCAAAAGATACAGATCTGGTAGCAATACAGAGGGAATTATAATATTCAAGATATCCTAAAAAGCTCCACAAGTCAGCCCAAGCCTGAACCAAAGAGCCCAAGGCCCAAGCCCCCTAAAGAGCCGCGGATCCGCGGCAGGAGCCTGCTTGCGCCGCGGATCCGCGGTTGTTTCAAGGAATTAGCCTCTCAATTTTAGTGCAAAACTCCTGTCTCAGCTCCTACAGTTCATAAAGACACTCCAAGTTCTAGAAGACTCCAGAGGTTTCTGCCAGATCAGCAAAACCTTGTTTCTACACTAAACTAAGCTTTGTAATCTAGAACCTTCTTCTTAAACCCTAGCTTAAACCCTAAGCTAAGCCTAAAAAACTCCTTCTAGAAACCTTTCAACAAACTTTTGGAGGGAATTTTAGTTTCAAACCTAGACCTAGGGTTTGAGTGTTCTATAAATAAGACCCTAGGCTCACTAACTATTCATCTTGAAAAATCTTGGATTATCTTGGAAAAATCCCATTATCAATCCTAAATCTAGTATCAAACTAGAACCATTCTCTTTCTTCTTCTTCTTCCATAAGTCTAGTGAGAGGGCTTGTGTGAAACCCTAATTCCAATCAAAATCAAGATCCCGAGTACCCATTAAGCAAGAAGCCCTACAACCTTTAGGAGCGGAGCCGATCTTCAACAGAGCAAGCGATCCGAGCTGATCCACGACTCACGAAGCCGAGCGACGCCCGATCAACAATCTAGATTCTTCCTCTTGTAGTTCTTGAAGCGAATGTAATCAAAATTGTTGAGATAAATAAAGGTGATATTCTTTTATCTTGTTTTCTTTAAATTCTGCATCATGATATCTTTACAATTCATAAATATTTTCTGTGTGGTGATGTGTGAATAAAACTCCGCTCGTAAAGGAGCCGAGACGATCAATAGAATGATGATGTAATACATCTGAAAACGATTCTTGATTCCTACAAGTTTTGTAAACCCTAGCAAGTTCAAGAACCGACAACCCATTTCGTTACGATGCTTTCTTGAATGATATCGCTCGAAATTGGGGAGTTAGGATCGTTTCTTGAAATTGCTAGAGGCTAGAATGTGAATGATATCGACAAAAGAACAAGGGATAAGATGAAACCCTAGTTTCACGAGAAAGCCCTAACTCTCGTCGATCATCATCGATTTAATATCAATCCTTCGAAGGACAAGAACACGAAATCTTTAGATTACATCACGACTATCGATCCGATCGATTCCTACGAGCCTCATTTAGATTCTTGACTGTTGATTGGAAATATTATCGAAACCCAATTCTTGATTGTTTATCAGTTTCTTGATTCTTGATTAAACATCGTGACACCTGAATCAATTGATAAATTCTTGAATCATGTTTTCGTTTATCTTAGCTTAACTTTTCAATTCAAGCATATCATAATACAAACGAATCGTGCAATCCCTGTGGACGATCCGCACTCATTCATGAACTACAATTGACACCGTAGTTTGATTGCGGTCAAATATAATTTTTTGATTGTGAACTTTATTCAATTTTCTAAATACCGATACATGATATTGTTATCGATCAAATGAAACCGTTATCGGGAAACAGTTGATTCGATACTTACTGCTTTACTTTTTACATTACACAATCCGGAAATTGTTCTAATCAATTACGTAGTCGCTTATTATCCAGGCTGCCTTAGAGGGAAAGCTATCCAGTACAACAGAGAGATTTTTGATTTCAAGGAGGAAAGAATGTCCGCTCTGGAATTGCTAAATTCGTCTTGTTTTTAAGGTAATGTCTTCACCCGTTACGTTTAGCAGACCGCTTGCGGGTTGTGGGTGTTTGATATGATCATCACCTACTGCCGGCGTATTGACGAGCCATTAGAGTCCTACACAGAGGTTTTCTGATTCATGCGAAATGAAGTAGGAGCACATATGAGATATGTGCGGGACCGAGATTAATACGAGTATGTGATACCGTATTCTATTCTCGCGATATGTGATATCGGCCGGTTATATGTGACATAGCCGAGTTATCAGATCAAGTGCTGATTCGATAAATTGATTCATATGATATTAGTCAGTTGTATGTGATATAACCGGATTATTAAATCAAGTGTTGATTTGATAACTTAATGTATAATTATATATTTGATATATTAATTTACATTAACTAATATTTGCTCACTAAACATTTCTTTTTCTCACTTGTGTGCATATAGTATATATGCGATATATATTAATGTACATTTTATTGTGTCATGCTTGATGATACATGAAATATGGGTGTATGAGACTTACACTATAGTTAGGATAATCCTAGGGTTTTTATTTATCAAGGTAATTCAAAAATAGTGAATATTTGGCATGGCTACAAGCTTGTAGAAGCTTGTGGATAACCATTGACCAAGTCCACTCTTTTGTTTTCCTTGAAATATTTATTGATCTAACCATTATCCTTACCATGGTTAACTCTCTACATGGGTTAGTGTATGACACTAACTCACCCATGGTTTATATTATCACCTCATGAGTTCATTCTTCATCTCATCACTTCATCTTCTTCTTCATGAGAGAAAAAGCTTGCTAGCTTTTTTAAGGTGAGAAAATATTGTGAGAAAAAGAAAACTAAAGAGAGCCCATTTCCTACTTCATCATCCTCTACTATTAGCCATTTTGTTTAGGGTGTTTGCTTCACCAAACCCAAATTTAGTGAAGAGATAGCATGAGCTTGAGTCTCCTCGACGTAGATCATCTTCGGCCTCGAAGACTTCGAGCAAGTTTGCATCTTTCACCCTGTGGAGCTTCTCAAGAGTTCAGGAGATTCTTACTCGAAGCGAAGGGACTTCTACATGGAGCATTTGAAGTGAAGGACCGGTCTACAAAGGTTGTATTCCACATTTACTTAGTTGTTAAGATATTAACATTGCTAGTTTGTTTAAATCTCTAGTTAAGATTCTAGGGTTAGGGTTCTTTAGAACGACAAATTTTTGAAAACGGCATGGACAATACCTCCCGAAACCTTGCAGCCGCGCTAAGTAACTCTACATCAGGCCCATTACCACCGACTTAGTGGCAAAGATGTACTTATCGGGGGGAAGTATCTCCTCATAGTGCTCCCCTCTAACGGGTAAGCTGGAGATCTCCGTGAACTCTTCCAATGAAATCGAAAATTCCCTATCTGATAAGAGAAAGGTATGGGTCGAGATATTCCATTGTTCCAAAAAAGACTTGCTCCACCACACATGGGGAGCATGGTAATAAAAGAGAGACGCGTAGATTGCGGGGTACAACCCGGTCTTCAACAGCAGTGACTTTTTGGCTGACAGGATATACCGAGCTTACTATAGATAGCCGTCCGAATGACGTGGAGTCAATCCTATCATATAAACTTTCCCCAAAGGGCGCGACTTTTCTTGGCATATGCGTCGCCCCAAAAGTCCAAGGCCATCGGTGGCTATACGGGTATCGACGCCATGGAAGGATGAAGACGACCTTCCGAGATCCAGTTAACCTCTTCTATGGCGTAAGTCACTTGAGGCAGATCGACATAGTGAATAGCTGGGATCGGCTCCGAAGGCGCTGCACAAGAAAAACTGTGTCGACCCTGGATAATTTGACTATACTATAACCCCCACAGGTGAAGAGATTTTTTCTTTGGGTCATGGTCCTTAATAAGCGCAAAGCTTTCCTGATCCACGGGCGCGTCGGTAAAAGCGCTCTCTAAACGTACGAAAGGAAATGATGAATCGAATGCTATAGTACCTGCACAAAAGGAGAAGGGTTAGCTATCGACACTATATTCAGGTCTCTAACACTCTTTGGTACTTAAAAATTGTACCACACTACAGTTCAAAAGAAAGGGACAAGAGGGCCCACAAAATTAAGGTAATGCCCCATCAATGATGGGGCGGTCACTCATAGAATCCAAAAGGATTCTCATTTAATGAGAAAACATCATTGGACTGAGGAGTTAAACTCCCTCAAGAGCTGTGCTCTGCAAAACGATTTCACATCTGTCAAGAAAATTAAGAAGGGAATAAAATTCCCCAAAGATTTTCAGAGCCAAGCTCTGTAGAACAATGGGATAATATTCCAAAACCTTCAAAAGCAAAGCTAAATCCTAAGATCTTTAAGATCTGCAAGAAAAATCTTAGAACTCTAAGAGATCTTTATGAAAGAAGAGCAAAGCTCTGATTAACGGTTTAAGAAACCCTAAAACATTTTTTTAAGATCTACGATCTAATCACTACAAAAGAAGAGCAAAACTCTATTAATGGGTTAAAATCCTAGAACATGAGGAGATTCCTTCAAGAGTTTGGTCATAATCCTTACCAATTTTTTTGACAAAGTTCTGACTCTAAAAGAGTTTCCTTGGACAGAGATCTAAGCTCTGGAAAGAGAATTAAATTCTCAAAGAAATAAGGAGGTCAGGGAAGATGAACAAAAATCATCTCAAGGACGAAAAGCCCTACTTATAGGCACAGGAAGACGGTTCAACTTCCAAGAAGATCCAATGGTGGAAAAGGTGCCACCGCTGCACTCACGTGTGAGCCACGTGAGCACAACGGTAGGGAGGCATTTGCTTCCCCCAATAAAAGAGCAAAGCTCTGTTCAAAACTCAAGAGGCAGCGCCTTAGTTCCTTCCACGAGGGCGCCAGCGTCAGAGTTAAAAACTCTTATATGAGCAGCGCCCGTGTGCAAAGCACACAAAAATCTTAAGCAGCGCCTCACGTGCCTTCCACGCGGGCACCAACGCCAGAGTTAAAAACTCTTATTGGCGCCGCATGTGCTCCTCACGTGGGCGCCAATGTGCAAAGCACATGAAAGAATTAAAACCTTAATAAGCGCCCATGTGCACAGCACGTGAGCGCCGACGCCTAGTAGAATTAAATTCTACTCTCTGTTAAACAAAGTCGTTGGATCAAAGATCCAACGGAGACGATAAATCATGAGGATGCAGAATTAAATTCTGTTTGGAAGAAATATTTCTTAAATCTTTCTAAATAAGAAGGATTGCCCTCTGTAAAACAGAGTATCGTTGGATTAAAAATCCAATGTTGATTAAAGAATCACCGATTTTCAGAATAAATTCTGTATGGGTAAATATTTCCCTAATCTTGTTAAAAACAAGAAGTATACTTTCTGTAAAATAGAAGTCCTTGGATCAAAGATCCAACGATAGGTAAATCCCCAAAATCAATTAGGATCTCTTAATGAGAGATTTCTTCAACCAATTAACAAACTACCTCTACTATATAAAGGACCCAAGACTTCAAGTCTAAAAAGGAGGAGCCCCATATAATTTTTAGAAAGAACAGAGAATTAAGTTCTCAAGGAAGAAGAACTCTCTTCCTGGAAAATTAGGTAATTAAAAATAAAGGAGTGCTTAGCATTCAGTGACTGGCGCTCAGCGCCCAGCGCCCTACGTGCCTCTCATGTGGGCGCTACAAAATAAAGGAGTGCTTAGCACTCAGTGACTCGCGTCCAGCGCCCCACGTGCCTCTCATGTGGGCGCTACAAAATAAAAGAGTGCTTAGCACTCAGTGACTGGTGCTCAGCGTCCATCGCCCTACGTGCCTCTGACGTGGGCGCTATAAAATAAAGGAGTGCTTAGCGCCCAGTGCCCAGCGCCTCACGTGTCCCTCATGTGAGCGCCACAGAATAAAAAATGCTTGACACTCACTAGGCAGTACCTAGCACCTCACATGCTTCGCACGTGGGCGCCATAAAGAGTGCTCAACACTCTATGAAGAGACAAGAAAGGATAAAGTGTTTAACACTTATTGGACAAATCTCCATGACTGAAAACCCCACATGGCTAGGTGTGAGCGTCAAAACTTACATGAGTGCTCAGCACTTTTTGCACAAAAAACGGGATTGAGTTCAAACAAGTGCTTAGCACTCTTTTTTAAATAAAAAGAAAACTGAGTGGACTAAGCCCAAGTTGGTTAGATCCCTAATTCAGATCAACCAAATCCCTGGCTTCACTACTTCCCAAACTGATCTTAGTCCCAAATACGCCTATCGATATTCCAACTGATGATATCCCAAAACGATATTCATCCCACATTCCCCTGAGGAAGTCTTAGTCTCAAAATATGACTAATGATTTCTGGGTTTACCACTGTAACACCCTAGTTCATTTATACCGGTTCTTTTGGGTATTTTTTTATTTATGGCTATTTCTTGATTTACTGTGTTTTGGATGCGAATAGTGTAGTTGGTATCTGTATTTGCATCCGACTCGACCCGCTTGCTTGATTCCTATTTATGTTTTATCCTGGCTAGTTATGAGAATCCGTACACTGTCATATTTTATATTCTGCATACTTGAATTATATCGGGCATCTGCATTTTTTTAATAAAACAAGTAAAGTTAAATAAAATATTTTAAAAATATCCAGCATAGCCTGCATCATACCCCTAACCCTGTTATAGCATCCGTACATCGTGTTCTCGTCCCGTTCAGTGAAACAGGCTTGTTTGGATAGCTCCGTGCACGTTACGTGCATCTGTTTTTGGGGGTATGCATTTTCGTTACCCAGTTATCATATTTTGGTTTTGGTTAATACGTATATTATCCGTATTTTTAAACCATAATTTTAGACCCGACCCGGGCGTATTTTGGATTATTTTTGTTTTAGCCAAAAACTCAAATTTATTAATATTTTAAATTCTAATATTATCAAAACTGTTAACACTGTTAAATCAAACCAAATATATATTTTTAATATATACAGAAAATCCTAAATCCAAACAATTTCAACTCATCCCTCTATCTCTCTCTTATATATATATTCTTTACATTTTTTATTATTTTATTAAACCTATTTCCCCATATACTTCACCTACGTCTCTCTCTCTCCTCTCTTCTTTTTTCCTCCGCCTCCGAGTAAACCCACTCGCGAGAAGACCTACGCCTTCCCTAGTCTCGTCGTCGCAACCCTCGCAGCCTCTTCACTTCGTCTCCTCGCTTCTCTCCTCCCCCCGTCCCCACCTCATCGACTTCCCCCTCTTTCCTCGAGCTCCATCCTTGACGAAAAACCCAAACCCTAACTTAAGAACCCATCGCTGCCATCGTCGCCGCCGTCCCAGCCTCGCCGTCACCACCACCCTCATCCTCCTCTCATCCCACTGACCTCCATCACTCCCTATCCTCCAACAACTGAGCCCATCCCTACACGTTCGAACCCTGGAAGAGAACCCCGACGCCAAGAACAACGGTCACTGCCTCGTCGGCGCCTCGGCGGAGCTTCGACCCCATCGGCTTCACCCCATCACCTCCCTCCTTTATTTTTCATCTTCTTCTTTTTAAAAACCCTGCCGCGACAAGAACCCATGCAACCCCAACCCTAACTCTGTCGCCTCCACAAACCTCAACCCTAACTCTCGCCTCCATCTTCTCCTTCTCCTTCTCGTTATCTCCTCTCTCCCCCCTTCAACCTCTCTCCTCTCCCGAGCACCCGATGACGAACCCACACCCTCGCCTCTGCCCTCGCCGCGCCGTCACGACCTCATCGCCGTCGCCCCACACCCTCGTCTCCACCTTCTCTTCCTCTACCTCCAACCATCACCACAACCATCACCACATCTATCACCACCATCACCCTCAGTCCAAACCGAACCCCACTTGCCTCACCTGCACACCCCTCGCCGGAGCTCCGTTAACCCGACGACCTCACACCATCGTCACCGTCTCCATCTCCTCCTACTCCTCTCTCTTACACCCTTCAAACCACAGCCTCTCTTCTTCTCCTTCTTCTTCTTCTCTTTTCTCTTCTTTCTTGATTTCTTGAATTCTCATTTCCGGTGATCGCCGGCAGCCGTGCTCGTCGCTGTCGATCAGGAAAACCCAGTAGATATCCCCAGCTACCGTGGTTACTTTCCTGCCTTACCTGGACCCTTCCCGTGCACGAGTGTGGTTTTTGCGACGTTTACCCGACATCGGACGTGCCGTACGTACCCGTCGTGTGATCCAATCGAGGCAAGTTTATCTTGCTACATGCTATAATACTTATCTTGCATCCATATGAATACAAATATTACATGTTGATTGCATTATGCATCCATATTAAAGTTTTACTGTTTTCGCCCATATGCATCCATATCATCTATTATATATGTAGCTGCATTTATAGATCATATTAATTCATGTTATTATTGTAGTAACACCCCATGCTTAATAATGTGCATCCCACTTAGTCATGGAGTTGTAGTTGTAACCCCTGATAGATAATTGAGCATCCATGTTTTATTGTGTATCCATACCATTAATTCCGCATACCTAGTTGCATGCCATATTACATTAATTCATATTATTGTTACATTAGTACCCCATGATGATAATGTGCATCCTACTTAGTCATGATGTAACCCCTGATAGATATTTGTGCAACTATGCTTTTATCGTACCTCTGTACTTTTACCCTGATTCAATACTTGCTACATTTTACTGTTGGGCATCCATTTGTTACACTGTGCACTACTTGACATGACTTGATACACCACTACTTGACATGTTACCTGATCCTGTTTCTAATGCCGATAATCCTGACATGTTGTCCCGATGGACATATCCTGTTGTCTGTATAGACAAACTTGTTCCTGCTTGATCCGGTGTTGGCATTAGCTTTAGATTTATCAATGCCTGACTTGAACACCTAACTTGGGGGTATGGGGAAATCAATGATGAAACCTGACTTATAACTCGACAGTTCGATGCTTATACTGATCAGTTTTACGGGCTAGGCCAGCCCCGGGATGATGCTGCTGACATCATTCGTCTGTACATGTTACCTGTTTATTACTTAGCAGCATATCTCGGATTCAGTCCGAGAGTCTTGACCGTGGTCCCGGGCTTGCACGGGATACTGTTGAGTTACATCGACGATTCATTAAATTGATTTCAAAGACTTGAGAGTAACTAACCCAGTAGTATAGATTATTCACCACACGTCACATACACTGATACACTTCACTGTTCTATATTCATGTTACTGTTATACACTCATTACTATTCATACACATGCCTGCATATCTCGTGTATCCTGTTCATTTATTATTGTTTGATATTATGAAGCACTGACGTCTGGGTTTTGTATGGCCCAGATTCTCTACCTTTGTCGCAGGTTGACCAGGAGTACTTCAGCCGACAGGCCGAGCAGTGAGGATCCTGTTAGTATCCAGTTTAGTTTAGTTTAGTTTTATTTCCGTACTTTCATTTCCTGATGTGAGCTCGTATTTGGGACGTACTTTCCAGATGTTATTGTTTATTGGATTTATTGCTTCCGCATATTATTTCTTGACTCGTTTATTCCGGCATATGGACATGTACTAGATAGTTTATTTTATTTATACTGTTCTTGATATCTTATAGACAGCCGTAATATGACTGTGGAGGGATGTTTCCTAGCCACAGGTAGCATGGTTGGCTCTGTCATGTGCCGATCTTAGCGCACTCTAGGAAGCGGAGCGTGATAAGGTTTGTTTGGTATCAGAGCCATAGGATTTAGGTTAATCGGGTTTAATTCTTTTGTAGTTGGGTATTGGACCCAATATACGAATCAGAAAACCCGTAATTAGGAACATGTCCTTCCACTTTACTATCTTGCCATTCTTGAATCTTATCTTTCTTTTGAGGAGATGGATGATTTTACATCTCAACCGGGAATCCTCCTGGTTCCTTATTGTTTCTCCCGTCCTATTACTTTGATTCTGATAGTAGGATTTGGGCGATTTGAATGGAGTTATATGATTGTAACTATGAACTGCAGCATGGTTACAATACGGTACTCTATTTAAGTAACTTGGAGTCTTAGTCTTGATTCATCTCCTTGTCTTATGGTTTTATTACCTTCCTTATCTTAGTTTCATTGCTTACCAGTTTATGTTTTATCGCAAGATTGAATCCTGTTTACCGTGCTAATCTTCTTCAGTGTCTTAGCTTTAGATGAAGTCGTTTCTTGTATCCTACTTGTTCATGATTTTCCCGCATTAGCATTATTCGATTCAGATGCATCCCATTGTTTTATGACGTCTAAATTTATTGCTGCACACTTGATTGCTTGCATGACCCTGTCTTGTTGTTGCGACATACACACTGGGTGTGAAGATTATATCTTGTACTGAATGCAAAGATTGTTCTGTTGTTATCTGCGGACGGGAGTTATTTGCAGATTTTTGGTGATCGATACCGGCAGTTATGATGTTGTTTTGGGAAAATATTTTCTCGGCACTTTCTACGCTCACATTGATTGTAGGGAAAAAAAGTGATTTTCCAGATTCCTGGACATCCAGAGTTTGTTTTTGCTGGAGGTAGCAGTTCTATCGGGCCAGTCGAGTTTAGGGCTTGGCCGACAAGCACCGTTCTTTCGTCTATGGAAGTTGATAAGAGGAAGCGCCAACTGTAGTTTGAGAGTTTATGGACATGTTCGAAGACATGTCGGGTTTACCGCCAAAACGAGATGTGGAGTTCGCGATCGATCTTATTTCTGGTGCAGCGCCAGTTTCAAAGGCGTACCATCCGATGGCACCAGTAGAGTTGGAAGAAGTAAAGAAGTTGGTTACCGAATTGCTAGAGAAGAGTTGGATTCGCAGCAGTAATTCACCTTGGGGAGCTCCAGTTCTTCTAGTCAAGAAGAAAGATGCACAAGGAGGATGTGTATCGATTATCGAGAATTAAACCGGGTGACTATTAAGAACAAGTACCCGATCCCTCGTATCGGCAAATTATTCGAGCAACTCTGTGGCGCGAGGGTATTCTCGAAGCGAGATTTGCGATCCGGATATCATCAAGTTCGAGTTAAATCAGATGATATTTGCAAGACTGCATTCCGAACTCGATATGAACATTACGAGTATTTAGTGATGCCATTCGGAGTCACGAATGCACCAGCGATATTTATGGACTTGATGAACCAAATCTTTTCGCTGTTCTTGAACCAGTTTATAGTGGTGTTCATCAATGATATTCTGGTCTACTCGAGGAGCCTAGAAGAGCATACAGAACACTTGAGGATCGCACTGCAGACATTGAGGCATGAAAGATTGTATGCAAATATGAGCAAGTGCGAGTTTTGGTTTGAAGAAGAGAATTTTTTGGGGCATGTCGTATCCGGATATGGAATCGCAGTTGATCCCGAGAAGATTGCAGCAGTTCAAGATTGGCCGATTCCGAAGAACGTAGTAGAGATCAGAAGTTTTCTTGGATTTGCCGGATATTACAGAAGGTTCATGGAGAATTTTGCTCGCTTAGCTGAGCCTTTGACCAAGATTACACGAAAAGAAGTACCGTTTGTATGGACAGATAGTTATGCGTCAGCTTTTGAGGCATTGAAGTAAAGGTTGATAACCGCTCCTATTTTGACCATACGAGACAGTTTCGGAGGATTGGTGATTCACAGCGACGCATCTGGGAAAGGTTTGGGATGTGTTTTGATGCAGCATGGGAAGGTTATAGCTTACGCATCGAGGCAGTTGAAGACCCATGAGAAGAATTACCCAACTCATAATTTGGAGCTTGTAGCAGTGATTTTCGCTTTGAAGATTTGGAGACACTACTTATTGGGCGAAAGGGTCGAAGTATTCACAGATCACAAAAGCCTGAAGTACGTGTTCACACAGAAAGAGCTCAACATGAGGCAGCATAGATGGTTGGAGCTGATGGCTGACTACGATCTTGATCTCAAGTACCATCCGGGGAAAGTTAATGTAGTGCCGGATGCGCTTAATCGGTTGCGAGCAACTCGGATGTTGACTGCATATAAAGAGCTTATCGAATACTTTCGGAGATTCAAGTTGGAGATCGTACTACCGTATTCTTCGGGACAGTTGATGCAGCTGCAAGTATAGTCGTCATTGATCGATAATATAAAAGAAGTGCAGTCACATGACCCAAGATTGTAGAAGTTTTGAGGATAGGTTGAAGTGGGACATTGAACAGACTTGTTGATTCATGAAGATGGTTCGTTGCGATATGGTAGCTGTTTGTGTATGCCGAAAGGAGACATTCATGAAGAAGTCATGAAGGAGGCACACAGCTCCGCATATTTCGTACATCCAGGAGGCACGAAGATATACCGTGATCTAAGACAGCATTTCTGGTGGGAAGGTATGAAAAGGGAGATCGCCCGCTTTGTAGCGAAGTACTTGGTGTGTCAGCAAGTTAAGGCTGAAGATCAAAGAGTAGCTGGTTTATTGCAATCACTTCCGATTCCTCAGTGGAAGTAGGAACATATAACCATGGATTTCATAACAGCTTTACAGCAAAGTCCAAAGGGCAACAATGCAGTTTGGGTGATTGTTGATCGATTGACCAAGGCAGCTCATTTTATACCATTTCGAGTTGGTCAATCAACGGAAGCGTTAGCAGAACGATATATGCAGGAGATTGTGAGATTGCATGGAGTACCTGTGAGCATCGTTTCTGATCGTGATACCCGATTCTTATCGCACTTTTGGAGGAGCTTACAGGAAAGTTTGGGGACGCGATTGAAGTTTAGCACCGCTTATCATCCTCAGAAAGATGGCCAGTCGGAGAGAATGATCCAAACTCTTGAAGACATGTTGAGAGCTTGCATGTTAGACTTCAAGGGTTCATGGGAGGATCATCTACACTTGGTGGAGTTTTCGTACAATAACAGCTTTCAAGCGACTATTCAAATGGCTCCATTCGAAGCATTATATGGTCGCAAGTGTTGCTCATCCGTTTGCTGGGATGATGTCGGAGAGCGAAGGTTATTAGGACCGGATCTTATTGTGTAAACTGTGGAGAAAGTTAGTACGATCCGGAATCACATGAAGGCAGCACAGGATCAGCAGAAGAGTTGGGCCGATATATCAAGAAGACCTCTAGAGTTCGCTGTTGGTGATCTTGTATTCTTGAAGATATCACCGACTAGTGGAGTGATTCGTTTTGGGAGTCGAGGCATGCTTAGTCCTCGATTCGTGGGGCCTTTCGATATTATTGAGCGTGTTGGAGAAGTGGCTTATCGATTGGCTTTACCAACATCTTTGGCGAGTGTTCATGACGTGTTTCATGTTTCTCAACTCCGTAGGTATGTTCGAGATGAAAAACACGTGTTAGATTATTCGGAGCTGACTATAAGGGAGGATTTTACCTATGAAGAACGACCGATGACGATTGTTGATCAAAAAGAAAAGGTCCTTAAGAACAAAGTCAGCCCTCTCGTACTTGTTTCATGGGGGAATCGCTCGCATGGAGAATCGACTTGGGAATGAGAAGACGAGATTCAACAGAAGTTCCCACACCTCTTTTCCTAAATTCATGTTTGTTTATCTTTTCTTGTTCCGGGAATTTCGAGGACGAAATTGTTTTTGTAGTTGGGTATAATGTAACACCCTAGTTCATTTATACTGGTTCTTTTGGGTATTTCTTTATTTATGGCTATTTCTTGATTTACTGTGTTTTGGATGCGAATAGTGTAGTTGGTATCTGTGTTTGCATCCGACTCGACCCACTTGCTAGAAACCCATCTTGATTCTTGTTTATGATTTATCCTGGCTAGTTATGAGAATCCGTGCACTGTCATGTTTTATATTCTGCATACTTGCATTATATCGGACATCTGCATTTTGTTAATAAAACAAGTAAAGTTAAATAAAATATTTTAAAAATATCTGGCATGGTCTGCATCATACCCCTAACCCTGTTGTAGCATCCATATATCGTGTTCTCGTCCCGTTCAGTGAAACAGGCTTGTTTGGATAGCTACGTGCACGTTACGAGCATCTGTTCTTGGGGGTATGTATTTTCGTTACCCAGTTATCATATTTTGGTTTTGGTTAATACGTATATTATCCGTATTTTTAAACCATAATTTTAGACCCGACCCGGGCGTATTTTGGACTATTTTTGTTTTAGCCAAAAACTCAAATTTATTAATATTTTAAATTCTAATATATTCAAAACTGTTAACACTGTTAAATCAAACCAAATATATATTTTTAATATATACAGAAAATCCTAAATCCTAACAATTTCAACTCATCTCTCTCTCTCTCTCTCTCTTATATATATATTCTTTACATTTTTTTATTATTTTATTAAACCTATTTCCCTATATACTTCACCCACGTCTCTCTCTCTCTCTCCTCTCTTCTTCTTTCCTCCACCTCCGAGTAAACCCACTCGCGAGAAAACCAACACCCTCCCTAGCCTCATCGTCGTGACCCTCACCGCCTCTTCACTTCGTTTCCTCGCTTCTATCCTCTCCCTGTCACCACTTCGTCGACTTCCCTCTCTTTCCCCGAGCTCCATCCCCGACGACAAACCCGAAACCCAACTTAAGAACCCATCGCTGCTATCATTGCCACCGTCCTAGCCTCGCTGTCGCCACCACCCTCGTCCTCCTCTAATATCACCGACCTCCATCACTCCCAATCCTCCAAAAACCGTGCCCATCCCTGCACGTTCAAACCCTGGAAGAGATCCCCGATGCCAAGAACCGCGGCCGCTGCCTCGCCGGAGCCTCGTAGGAGCTCCGACCCCATCGGCCTTACCCCATCACCTCCCTTCTTCTCACTATGGTCACCTCCCTCCTCTATTTTTCTTTTTCTTCTTTTTAAAAACCCTGCCGCGATAAGAACCTACGCAACCCCAACCCCAACTCTGCCGCCTCCACAAACCTCAACCTTAACTCTCGCCTCCATCTTCTCCTTCTCCTTCTCGTCATCTCCTCTCTCTCCCCTTCAACCTCTCTCCTCTCCCGAGCACCCGACGACGAATCCAAGAACCCACGCCCTCGCTTCTGCCCTTGCCGCGCCGTCACCACCTCATCGCCGTCGCCCTACACCCTCGTCACCACCTTCTCTTCCTCCGCCTCCAACCATCACCATAACCATCACCACCATCACCCTCAATCCAAACTGAACCCTACTTGCCTCACCTGCACAACCCTCGCCGGAGCTCCGTTAACCCGACGACCCCACACCATCGTCACCGTCTCCATCTCCTCCTACTCCTCTCTCCTACACCCTTCAAACCACAGCCTCTCTTCTTCTCCTTCTTCTTTTTCTCTTTTCTCTTCTTTCTTGATTTCTTGAATTCTCGTTTCCGGTGATCGCCGGCAGCCGTGCTCGTCGCTGTCGATCAGGAAAACCCAGTAGATATCCCCAGCCAGCGTGGTTACTTTCCTGCCTTGCCTGGATCCTTCCCGTGCATGAGTGTGGTTTTTACGACGTTTACCCGACGTCGGACGTGCCATCGTACCCGTCGTGTGATCTAATCGAGGCAAGTTTATCTTGCTACATGCTATAATACTTATCTTGCATCCATATGAATACAAATATTACATGTTGATTGCATTATACATCCATATTAAAGTTTTACTGTTTTCGGATACCCGTATGCATCCATATCATCTATTAGATATGTAGCTGCATTTATAGATCATATTAATTCATGTTATTATTGTAGTAACACCCCATGCTTAATAATGTGCATCCCACTTAGTCATGGAGCTGTAGTTGTAACCCTAATAGATAATTGAGCATCCATGTTTTATTGTGTATCCATACCATTAATTCTGCATACCTAGTCGCATGCCATATTACATTAATTCATATTATTTTTACATTAGTACCCCATGCTGATAATGTGCATCCTACTTAGTCATGATGTAACCCCTGATAGATATTTGTGCAACCATGCTTTTATCGTACATCTGTACTTTTACCCTGATTCAATACTTGCTACATTTTACTGTTGGGCATCCATTTGTTACACTGTGCACTACTTGACATGACTTGATACGCCACTACTTGACATGTTACCTGATTCTGTTTCTAATGACGATAATCCTGACATGTTGTCCTGATGGACATATCCTGTTGTCTGTATAGACAAACCTGTTCCTGCTTGATCCGGTGTTGGCATTAGTTTCAGATTTATCAATACCTGACTTGAACACCTAACTTAGGGGTATGGGGAAATAAATGACGAAACCTGACTTGTAACTCGACAGTTCGATGCTTATACTGATTAGTTTTACGGGCTAAGCCAGCCCCGGGATGATGCTGCTGACATCATTCGTCTGTACATGTTACCTGTTTACTACTTAGCGGCACATCTCGGATTCAGTCCGAGAGTCTTGACCGTGGTCCCGGGCTTGCACGGGATACTGTTGAGTTACATCGACGATTCATTAAATTGATTTCAAAGACTTGAGAGTAACTAACCCAGTAGTATAGATTATTCACCGCACGTCACATAAACTGATACACTTCACTGTTCTATATTCATGTTACTATTGTACACTCATTACTGTTTATACTCATGCCTGCATATCTCGTGTATCCTGTTCATTTATTTTTGTTTGATATTATGACGCACTGGCGTCTGGGTTTTGCATGGCCCAAATCCTCTACCTTTGTCGCAGGCTGACCAGGAGTACTTCAGCTGACAGGCCGAGCAGTGAGGATCCTGTTAGTATCCAGTTTAGTTTAGTTTTATTTCCGTACTTTCATTTCCTGATGTAAACCCGTATTTGGGACGTACTTTTCAGATGTTATTGTTTATTGGATTTATTGCTTCCGCATATTATTTCTTAACTCGTTTATTCCGGCATTTGGACATGTACTAGATAGTTTATTTTATTTCTACTGTTCTTGATATCTTATAGACAGCCGTAATGTGACTGTGGAGAGATGTTTCCTAGCCACAGGTAGCATGGTTGGCCCTGTCACGTGCCGATCTTAGCGTACTCTGGGAAGCGGGGCGTGACAACCACCAATTCCTTTTTCTCTCAAATACGGGAATTGGTTCGAGGGTACATCTCTCCACATCTCTGATCTACGTCGTTGTAATTCCTCAACGTCTTCAGAGAGATGGTGGGTCCCGACAATCAACTGCTTTTTGATGCACTTCC
This sequence comes from Agapanthus africanus, assembly GCA_030015575.1. NCBI lineage: Eukaryota > Viridiplantae > Streptophyta > Magnoliopsida > Asparagales > Amaryllidaceae > Agapanthus > Agapanthus africanus. Next base: position 558,894,750 of record JASDDO010000022.1, on the reverse strand, counting down.
CAAACTGACGTGCACATCCCAAATTAAATCACATCCCAGACTGGATGCATCCCCTATCAACGTTGCTCATCCCGTCACGTAACAAATACACGTGCACGCAAGATGGACAACGGACCAAGATGTTCTTAAACTAACCTTCGCCTCAAAATGGAGACAGTGGACCGAAACGTTCTTAAACTACAACGGACCGAAATGTCCTTAAACTACAGCGGGCCAAAATATACTTCAAAATGGCGACAATGGACCGTAACATCCTTAAACTAAAATCTCACCTCAAAAATGGTGATCAACAGACCGAAATGTTCTCAAGCTACAACTTCGCCTTCAAAATGGTGATAAGGGACCGAAATGTCCCTAAACTAAAACGACAGAGCCCAAATGCTCTCTTGTTGGATCTGAAACAAAAAATGATCCTAACACCCTGTTAAGTAGATCTTAGTCTCAAATTGGACTAACGTATCCTTAACAAAAAACCAATCGAGCCCCTAATTGCTCATATATATTTAAGTCGATCTTGATCTCAAAACAGATCAACGATCCTTAAATAAAAAACCCAAATCTAAGAAATACAGATTTGGACTAATCCATGCCCTACGGGCGACAACATTAATTAGTCTCCGTATACAATCCATGGGCAACCAAAAATAAAAAAAACACACACGACGTGAAGTGAACTTCCGGAGGAGGAGAAAGTGGTTATCGCGATGCGATAATGTAATTAACTGCAGGGGCTTGCGCCTGCAGGGAAGAGCGTCTCCACAATCAAAAACCCCTCACAAACGAGGGGGAATCTGACGAAGTCTGCAACAACGGCCGCATCCATCCAAACCTCCGATATACGGTGCCCTAAATCAACTTGGCATCTTCGGAGAGGTGGAAGGATAAATCCAAAAGGCATCTGCCCCCAAATTCAGGCAAGACGATCCATCCTGGTTCGTTCTCTGTTTTTGGCGGTAAATAGGCACTAGCTGTACGTAACGGCTACCCAGGTACTTATCGAAAAGAAGGCCGATGAGCGAACTCATCCGAACCCTTACCGAGCTTGTCCGTGACAATCTCCGTGTAGTCCGGTCTGTTCGTCTGAGAGTATCACTTGCAAGGTCTAGGGGCGGAAAACGCCAGACCCTGTTCATACCATAATATTGCATTATTATATTCCCCATTCTAATGTATTTTACAAATAAACAGGTGCTTTTGACCCATGTCTGTTACATAGTACAGGTTACAGGTTCTTGGATCTAAAACAATGAAAAAGATAAAAAAACGATGCAAAAGTAGGACTACAACCAACAAATAGAAGGATCTTAATTAAGCCTACACAAAAGATCAGTACAAGGCAACGCAAGGTCTAAGATGTCAAAGCGAACGGTTAAAAGTCCACTACGATTCACTGGGAGATCTGGAAGGAACCTAGAAGCCAATTGGAGAAAAGTACTGAAAAAATAGGAAGACAAAGACACTAGCAAGCAGCCCAGAAAATTGCAGAGCCCAAGCCCACTTGTTGGCCGCGGAACCGCGGCCCAACCCATGCTGAGGTCGCGGTTCCGCGGCCGTATAGAGCCCAGAGAAAAGAATATTTTACCATAATACAGAGACAGTGCGCGGGAGTTGACTAGGTCTTTTCTTAGGGGGTATTTTTGTAAAAGTAGATGTGCGAGTCAATTGTAACCTAGTGTTTCTATGAATCTATAAACAGAACCCTAAAAACCTTTTCTAGGCTATGCCTCTTTTCATTTCATAAATTCAGATCTGTACTGCGTTGATGTTTGGGGAGAGCCATCAATAAAAATTAGTAAGTTATTTTATTTCTTTGCCTTATTTTACTTTTAATTTAGAATGACTTTTAATCCCCAAATGAGCGAGTAGTCTCCTCGCTTGTTAGGGTTAGCTTTAGGGAAAGGTTTGAGAGATGAGATCTCTCACCCCTTTCTTGCCCCTTCACACATAATAATTAGAACTCCATGCATACACGCACACACCGCTTCCTGCGGCACCTTACCCCTCGAGGTAACGGTGATACCGTAGTATAAAAGACCGGTTGCGCGTGTTTTCCATGGAGGTTAGGGTAAGGATCGATAAAGGAAGGACAAGAACCTAGAGGAAGAAACATCTTCCCAAATGATTCTAATCCACTTTATTGATAATTACCATAACACCTAATAGTGTTAGTGTATATGCTCTAGAGGCCATTACTGTATCATACTAGTTTGAATATTACTTGATGGAAGCTTGGGATATTCATAGATGTATAGACAATCTTGCTCAAAATGGTAGTATGCTACTTGGTTTGTCTCTACTTCAATACGTGCATGTGTTTCTTTTTAGCATATCGCTTATTAGTAGAGCCCTTATCTTTGCTTGATTACCAGCGTTGTGATGGCAGTCACACTTGTGGGGGCTGAGTAATCTATAAGCACATCCTTATACAGGTCCCTAGTCGTAGGACTATCGAGACAGGGTATCGATGCTCCGGAGTAGATTAGCGTATGCGCTTCTCATCCCAGCAGGGGAGACGGTCTGTCCCACAGCCGTTAGTACATCGTACTTGAGATAGTATGCGGGTGCTCGTTAGGTTACGAGTACACTAGACAGGACTCGTCGGGAACTGTTGGTTGGTATTATACCTATCGTCAGTTATCAGTTCCTAGGTGACATGACTACAGCTTAGTCCGCTGACTTGACACTGTCACTTCTCCTCGAGTGTGTTCCCACTGTACTTTGATTACTACCCTACCACGGCTCAAAGGAGTCGTGCAAACAGTTAGTTGTTGGGTGTAGTCCCGAAGCACTTGGAGGCAGTGACGGTTAGACAGGATTCGTCTCTCCCGGTAGTGGGGGTTGACATCGCGCAGTGTCTAGGAGAGCCATTACACACAGTCGTCCCTGGCCAGGGCAAACGAGATATATTGGTAGGTTTCTAGTGTTATCTCAGGGTGTTCTGGGCTACACTCCGACACGACTTGTACCGCTTTTAGGGGACTGACGTTTACCACCCCCTAGGCCCACCATGCGATGTTCTCAGATGAACGGACTGGACTGTACGGAGATTGTCACATACAGGCTCAGTAGGAGTTCGGATGGGTTTACCTCATCGGCCTTCTTATCGACATCTACCTGGGGACCGTTACGTACAGCTAGTGCCGCTTGCGGTCTATGGTTAAACCCAGTGCCAGCGTAGTGTCGAGTCTTTAGAGTCCCACACAGAGAGTTTCCCTGCACTGAGCGAAACGTGTAGAAGCCGTATGGTTTTACGGCAGGGCTACGATCACTTACGTGCACTTGTGTGCGTATGCTGTTCGGGCAGGAAATACTAGTGGGCTTTGGTTTAAGCCGGATCCTTGTATTGTACGGATGGATTTGTTTTGTCTTCTGTGAATTCGCATTCTACGGAATGCGGATGCGGGTGTGTATGCACAGTTTTGAGGAGCGAAGAAGGAGGAGGTGCCTCATTAGGGTTTTGACAGTTGATTCGGTCAAAACCATTTTGAGGCGGACTCATTAGGGTTTTGGCATTTCGTTCGGTCAAAACCATTATGAGCCGGGGACATTATTTACTAATCTTTTTAGTGATAATTATGTGATAGCTAATTGCTTTGACCATTTGACCATACTTGACATTGTTGACCGTTTGGCCAAAGTTGACTTGGACCTTCATGAGAGGTCTAGAGTTTTCTTTGGTTTTCTTTTTATTTTTGGATATGAAAATGGTCAAGTCAATTGTTGCCATCAACTTTATCATGAAAAGATTAGTCATGATGATGTTGGTGTATTATTGAACCATGGTTCATTTTCTTAGTTCATTCTTGATCTCTCATTCTCTCTTTTAAGAAAATGAAATGAGAAAGCTCCATGGTTCTCCTTCATCTTCCTTCTCTTGAAAAATTCCTTTGATCTCATGTGTTGAGAGAAAAAAGGATCTAAATAGACAAACACATCCATCTACTACTTCTACACAACCTAGGACATCAAGACTAGCGATCTTGTTGCCCTAGTTGCCTCGGCTCGAGGTGGAGCTCGGAGCACAACTCTCGGGTGGATCGTCTTCGACTCAAGAAGGCCACGGAGGTGACCAAGATCCAGATCGATCCTCGGAGCGTGGATGGACGAGCAGGACAGCGGAATGAAGACCCGAAGGACCGGTATCGTGAGGTATAATCTCTATGGCATAGTAGATAGTACCTCAAGTAGTTTGCTAGTTTGTCTTTTAGCAAAGATCCTTCTTTTAGTCCATATTGCCTTTGCGCCAAAAATTGTTTTTCGCCGTTTCCGCCTCCCCGTAAGAACCGGGGTGAGCAATATGGACTTACAGTGGTATCAGAGCCTAGCTAAACATAAACTAGTAAGTTAGCAAAGTATTTAGAATTTCGATCGGAAAAAAATCACAAAACATGTCCGGAAAAATCAACTTTCTGTCGATTTTTTATACTGCTCTAAAAATTATTTGACATACATGAAAAATCGGCTCAGGGTTTTCTAATATACCCACCAAAAACGATCCATTGACTCGGTCAAAGCGCCGTGGATCCGCGGCAAGAACATGCTTCTTGCCGCGGATCCGCCGCCGAGTTGACTCGGCCGTGGACCGGGTTTGGTGCAGTGTTCTTACTTATCTGTTTTGGGATTTTTATGATAGTTTGTTTCTGCCCAGAATTTCCAGAAAATAAATTTGTGTTTGGGGTGGTTACAAATCCGTATTTTGATCGAAATTCCTTAGACTTTGGCTAATGGATATTATCTGTGATGTGATATATGTATTGAACGTCTGCTAATCACCATACGTCGATTAGTGTGGGTTATACATATCTGTGATCTGTAATGTTGATGGTATGTGTATATGAACTCGTTGGATTGTCGCGGATGAATAGCCGGGTGGATGTGAGATGAGAGTTTCTTTTTCTTTCATTCAATGTAATATTTGTAATTGATTTAATATTATTTTATGGCCGCACATTCGGGATGAGGTTGTAACCGCCATTGTATAATTTCTTTTACTGTTTTTTCTCCTAGGATAGACCCAAGGTGGGGTGCACAAACTACCGGGTATCTCGAAGTGCCGAGTGGCCTACTCACGTTGTTGAGGGAGGTTGCTTCGCTTCGGCTACTTGGCGGGTAGTTTGCCTCACCCGTAGGGGTCTACGGTGGGGTATTGGCTATTCATCGCGACCGTGTAATCCGCTTTTCGTTGCAGGCTCGAACGAATCGCGGACTCCTAGTATATCCAAAGTGTTCATCTGTGATCTGGAATGGCTATCATTGCATCTGACGAATGTATATATCTATATATGATATCTATTTAGGCGTTGCTTATGTTTTGCATCCACGCTAGTCCAGCCCCCGCTCTGTCGTTAGTTAAGTAACCTAACGGGTGATGACGGGGCCGCATGGCGAATGCGGATGGCATAAGCGTACGTCATATTTTCGTTGTTTTCTGCAATGGTAGGTTTAAATGATGGGACGCATTAAAATTAATGCAAGAAAATAAACCAAAGCAAAGTCGTTGGAACACTTTCAAAACAACTCGGTTCTTTTCAAAAACCAACTTTTAAACGCGGAGCTTGAACCACTCCTTTTAAAAGCTATCTCCTTCCATCGATTATATTAAGTTCACTACGTTCACGGTTTCGCCAAAAGCATTCGTAGCCCTCCATCATTTCATATGGATAGTCAATAGTATTCAAGCTGTGTTTGTTGGCCAAAGTCAAGGCACAGTGTTTGGTAGCTATTGGGTATCCATATGCAGCATAGATAGATGCATTGGTTTGGGACAGTCGTACTGCCTTGTTGGCCAAAGTCAAGGGTAGGTACGGGTGGGTTCAAATTAACCTGGAGAATGACGGGTAGAACTTGACATGTGACTTATGATTTGTTGGCCAAAGTCAAGGTCATAAGAGCATTGGGCAAAAATCCACATCGGGAGTTTCTAAAGAAACTGAAACTTGCTAGCGCTGCATACCATTTGGAGTGTGATGATTCTGGTAGGATTCCTTAAGTTTTGTCACGCGATGATATTTGGATCCCGATCCTACTGTAAGTATATGCTACTCCTCGGGAACTTTCCCACTTAACGATCAATGCTATAAACCAAGTAGGTGTCTAGAAAGGTGTTAGCGGGGCTACGCCCCCAGGGAAAAGAGGTTCTTAAATTAAGGAACTTCGCGAAAGCATTGGAAAACCTCCCTCGAAGTTCCGACACTGGCCTGGCTGAATGGTTAAGCAAGTATTGTACGGTGAGATTGATCCCGACTAATTCTTCCTTTATGGTTTGTGGAGGGATTCGAGAGACAGTGGGAGCCATCCTGTTTAGATAAATTAAAAACCAATCTAAACTTGCAAGAGCATCATGCTGAGTGTTTTCTTCTCTCTCTCTCTTAATTGCAGCGACCCAGTGACCACACATAGGTTACATCTAGATAATAAAATGACTGAATCTGACTGTTATGACTGGAAAAGGTCTGTCCAAATGTCCATTGCCCATGACAAGCTAGGACACCTCTTAACTAATCCAACCCCTGCCGTCTCAGGACCAGTTTCCCATGTCACGGATATTGATATCCGTAAGACATCGAAAAAAGACTATGCGAAAGCCAAGTGTCTCGTGTTAGCCTCAGTTGATGGTGCATACCAGAGGCAGCACGAGAAGATGGACTTAGTTTCTATCTTCCTCCATAACAAAGATTTATATGGAGAGCAATCTCGTATCGCAAGATATGAGATCTCGAACGAATTGCTTCAAGCGAAGTTGGCTATCGGGTCTTATGTAGGGGGCAGCGTCCTTACAGAGACCAGCTATTTTGAGCTCACGGACCTAAAGACCACATTGAAGAACGGGTCAGATGCTGACTTGATTCTACAGTCTCTACCTTCTTCCCTGAAAGAAACCAGGGAAGTAGAAGGAAAGGGAAGGGCAAAAGTTTCGGGAATGGATGTAGTAAAAGAGGGACATTCCTATTATTACGGGAATGAACATTGGCAGAAGGATTGCAGGGCTAGCAAAGCCAGTAGCCAGGATTCGAAGCATGTTGTGGCTTCGGTTTCGGGTGTGTTCGTAATAGAGAACTGTTTGTCAGTTAACCCTACTTCCTGGGTATTGGATACCGGATCAGGATCTCACATCTGTAATTCGTTACAGGCTCTGAGAAACCATAGGGTTATCAAGATAGGTGATATGTCTCTCAGGGTTGCTAACGGAATGAGCATGTACGCTGAATCCGTAGGGGAGTATCATCTTGGACTGACAACTGGGCAAATATTGATTCTACGTAACTGTTTTTATGTACCAGGTATGACTTGTAATATCATATCTGTATCCTTACTTTCTAATGAAGGATATGATTTTTCTTTTGTAAGCGATGTGGTCAACATCCACCTAAATCAAGTTCTGATTGGGTCAGGTACATTAAAAAAACGGGATATACGTATTGAATCAAGGTCAGATTTTCAGTGTCCAGAACACACTTAAAAGAAAGTCTCCGGAATTAAATCAGGCTTTCTTATGGCATTGTAGACTGGGTCACATTAATGAGACACGGTTAACAAAGTTACATAAAGAAGGATACTTGGATCCGTTCGAGTACCAGTCTTATGCCACATGTAAATCTTGTCTCATAGGAAAGATGACAAAGACTACGTTCACTGGACACGGAGAAAGAGCAAGCGAGCTCTTGGGACTCATACACAGTGACGTGTGTGGTCCAATGTCTACACATGCGCGAAGTGGTTATTCATACTTCATTACTTTCACAGATGATTTCTCTAGGTATGGACATGTCTTCCTGATGAAGCATAAATCCGAGGCCTTTGAGAAATTTCGGGAATACAAGAATGAAGTTGAAAAACAAACAGGCAAAAGTATAAAAATACTGAGATCTGATCGAGGTGGTGAATACTTGAGTGCCGAGTTTCTGGACTACTTAAAAGAGAATGGAATTCTCTCTCAGCTTACTCCTCCATACACACCACAGCACAACGGTGTATCGGAAAGGCGGAATCGAACCCTATTGGATATGGTTCATTCCATGATGAGTAAGGCTGAGTTACCGCGATCTTTTTGGAGTTATGCGTTAGAATCAGCTGCATACCTTTTGAACCGAGTTCCAACTAAGACTGTTCCTACTACACCATATCAGATGTGGTGTGGGAAGAAATCCTATCTTAAGCACATTAAGACACGGGGATGTCCAGCTTTTGTTAAAAAGCAGTATGCAGACAAGCTCGAGGCACGTTCAGTACAGTGTAAGTTTGTGGGATACCCAAAGAACTCCAAGGGGTATCTTTTCTATTACGCAGAGAAATAAAAAGTTTTTGTTTCTCGTCATGCCCGCTTCTTGGAAACTGAGTTTTTGGAAAATCAGATAAGTGGGAATGCAATAGAACTAGAAGAAATTCCAGAACCACGAGCTATTACTGAAAGCTTAGTAGAACAAGAGGGTTCGAAAGAACCGGTCTCATTAGGGTTTTGGCAGTTCGTTCGGTCAAAACCATTATGAGCCGGGGATATTATTTACTAATGTTTTTAGTGATAATTATGTGATGACTAATTGCTTTGACCATTTGACCATACTTGACTTTGTTGACCGTTTGGCCAAAGTTGACTTGGACCTTCATGAGAGGTCTAGAGTTTTCTTTGGTTTTCTTTTTATTTTTGAATATGAAAATGGTCAAATCAATTGTTGCCATCAACTTTATCATGAAAAGATTAGTCATGATGATGCTGGTGTATTATTGAACCATGGTTCATTTTCTTAGTTCATTCTTGATCTCTCATTCTATCTCTTAAGAAAATGAAATGAGAAAGCTCCATGGTTCTCCTTCATCTTCCTCCTCTTGAAAAATTCTTTTGATCTCATGTGTTGAGAGAAAAAGGATCCAAATAGACAAACACATCCATCTACTACTTCTACACAACCTAGGACATCAAGACTAGCGATCTTGTTGCCCTAGTTGCCTCGGCTCGAGGTGGAGCTCGGAGCACAACTCTCGGGTGGATCGTCTTCGACTCAAGAAGGCCGCGGAGGTGACCAAGATTCGGATCGATCCTCGGAGCGTGGATAGACGAGCAGGACAGCGGAATGAAGACCTGAAGGACCGGTATCGTGAGGTATAATCTCTATGGCATAGTAGATAGTACCTCAAGTAGTTTGCTAGTTTGTCGTTTAGCAAAGATCCTTCTTTTAGTCCATGTTGCCTTTGCGCCAAAAATTGTTTTTCTCCGTTTCCGCCTCCCCGTAAGAACAGGGGTGAGCAATGTAGACTTACAAATAGATCTATAATAAGGCATTGAAAGCGGTGAGGAAATCTTTAATCTCTCAACTTCCCCTAAACCTAACCCTAACAAGACTTAGATCTTGATAATCTTAATATAAATTAATTTAGCTTTTAAAGATAATCAATCCGACACCCATCGGAATTAACTCGTTAGAGCGACTAGGAAAACAGAAAATCCCTGTGGACCGACCCGTACTCACCGGCTAGCTGCAAAGCGACGCCGTTCTTGATTGCGGTAATATTATAATATTTTTATCATAATATTTTTGATTCATCTTTTAAAAGCGCATAAGCACGCTAAATCATTAAATCAAATGGCGCCGTTGCCGGGGATGGCGTAATATTTCCTTTTTGCAATTTCGGGTTAATCTAATTTAAAAAAAATCATAAAAACAGAAAAAGAAAAAAATTATAAAAATTTTATCATTTATTATTTGAAGGGTATTTTTTTGTCAATCTTTGCAGGATCGACGGATCTGGAAAAATCCAGAGGGCGAAACAGAAATTGGTAGATCAGAACAGAGGAGGAATTCTACAACAGAACAGCACAATTTTTTCAGAGAGCTGAAGCCTTCACGCGATCGCCCTTCCGCGGCCGTAACGGGCTCAGAACCGCGGTTCCGCGGCCGTCCCTTGACATTGGCACACACAATTTCCTCTGTTTGTTTCTCTTTCCCCCCTCTGCAAATCTCCATATATCTTTTGTCAAATCTCCTGCAGGATTCTTTGCGCTTAAAAAAATCTTCCCCCTTCTCAATAACAAATCTTGTGCAGGATTCTTTGTGCCGCGCTTAAAATAAAAATTTGATTGCAAGTGATTTTTTTTTTCTGTTTTGCATATCTTTAATCGGACTTTAAGGGGCTTTTGACCAATTCAGATTGGGTGGGGATTTCATCACCCTTCTCAGGATCCCAGAAATCACATAAAGCATTTGCATTAACCAGTCTTTAATTAAAAAATACTAGACTCAGCCCTAAGGACTTCGAGCTCAATAGGACAGAGGACTGGTTATAGGTATCGGCCGTTAATCCTAACCTAACTTTGCGGTGTCTAGGCAAGTGTGTCTAAGGCGAGTGGTTACTTAATTAGGACCGCTACTTATAGCGGGAGCCTCCTACTCACCTGGCACTTATCTGGCCGCAATTGGCGGTGAAGAGACGGTTTGAGATCCTATTTCTAGCCCTTTGGAACAGTTAGGAGCTGTCTAGCTGACCTAGGTAACCCTAGATCTAGGCCTGATTGTGCATTTTTGGTTGATCGAAAGTGTGTCTTAGCCCTTTATCAAAAATATTTTTTGCAAAAAGTTCCAAATAAAAAAATGGGAAAATGGAATTTTTTTTATAAAAACTTGCAACTTGTCGCCCAAAATCCTTGCATCCCACCACCACTCACTTTCTTCTCATTGACGTTTTCTTACCCCCACATTCTGTTTTTTCATTTTTTTTGACTACACTACCTCCTTAAGTGTATGTCCGGTTGGACTAGGGATACTAGCGCCCGATTAGTCCGTGTTTCGTTGGTACCGACCGACGAACCTTTCGACTCCGAAGTCGAAATTCTGTCCACCTCCTTACCTCCACCTTCAAATTCTTCTTCCGAAGGTATGTTGGGATATAACCCCAACAACACCTTACCCACGGGACTGATTCCACCTCCGTTAGGTGCGAATAACCCGAATCTCCCGCCTGTTGTAGCGCCCCAACAAATCGCGCTCCAGGATCTCTTCTACCCTGTCCGCACCTCTTTACCTACCTGTCTTTCACCCCCACCGGCAAATGGGGACAATTTTGAAATAAACCCCACTTCATCAATATGCTGCCAAAATTTCATAGATTGGAATCCGAAGATGCCTATATCTTTATTAATAAATTCCAAAACGTTTGCGCCATGATGAAAACAACCCAATTAAGTGATGACGCTATAAGGCTAAGGGTCATTCCTTTCACCTTATGTGACTTAGCCAAGAAGTGGCTATACAGCACAGCATCACATTCAATAAAAAATTGGGACGAGTTTGTTAAAGCTTTTCTTAAAAAGTTTTATCCTCATCACAAGACCGCAAGAATTTGCAATGAGATAATACAATTTTCCCAACTTCCTTCCAAACCATTTTGGAAGTGTTTTGAAAGATTCAAAGACCTACTTGTTCAATGCCCTCACCATGGGATCGAAAATTGGCAACTTTGCCAAACATTATACGAGGGATTGAACCCGGCAATGAAGCAGTTGCTAGAAACCATTTGCCAAGGTCACTTTCTAACTAAATCTAGTGAGGAAGCATGGCAGTTTCTCGAGGATCTTAGTGGACAAACAATTCAGTGGGATAGCACAAAGACCACCTCATCTTCTTCTATTGGTCAATCTAGGGCAGGCATACATCAATTAGATATGTCGATTGCTATGAAGGCCGAGATGGCCGCACTTATGAAAAAGCTAGAAGCCATTGACACCAAAATCTTATCGTCTTCTCCTGCCCCTGCTTTACCCCCACGAATTGTTTATGCTTGTTGTTCGGATCCATCACACCTTACCGAAGGGTTTCCTTACAATCCACCTGTTCAAGGACAAGATCAAGTCAATGCTGCCTTTCAGCAACGACAACGAAATGATCCTTACTCTTCGACCTATAATCCGGGTTGGAGGAGTCACCCAAATTTTGCTTAGAATCAAAATTAACAATTCCAAGGAAACAACAACTTTCAAAGGCATCTTCCTCCACAACAACAAGCACCCTAACAAACTCAATACCAGCAACCTTTCCAACTACAAGCTTATCCAAATCAAACGAACAATTTGATTCAACCCAATGATGATAAGGTTATCTCGCTAGAAAAAAGTCTAGATGCGTTTCTCAAGCAATCTACAGAATCCGCAGTAAGGTTGGAAAATTCCGTCCAATCTTTGGTGCACAACAATGCTTCACACGATCAAAGCATCAAATCTATTGAGGCACAAATTGCGCAACTAACTGCTGCGTTGAGCGAGAGAGAAAAAGGAAAGCTTCCATCTCAACCATTGCCAAATCCCGGTCACACACACAACACACATGAATATCACAATGTAAATGCGGTGACCGCGTTGAGATCTGGAAGAGTGTTGCAAAATAATGTGGGTATTAGTGATGACACCCTCGCCGGTGGTTCTTCTTCATTTTCTCCTTCTTCTTCTTCTCCATCTTCTTCTTCTTCATCTTCGTCTTCTTCGTTAAAGCCTATTCTCCATTCTTCAAAAGGATCTTCTTCTTCTAATCCGAACGGACCCACTTCTCACTTCACGAACACACCCACACTGAGATCCGTTCCAAATCCACATTCTACTCCATAGACATTGGACTCAACAGATTTTCAAAATGATCCATTTCCAAACAGGTTGAGTCCCAATAAACCAACTCCACAAATGGAGAAGATTGTAGAGTTATTTAAACATGTTAGCATAAATATACCTCTCTTGGATGCAATCCAACAAGTCCATTCATACGCGAAAATCTTAAAGGGCTTATGCACCTCAAAGAGAAAGTCGTCTCAAATACCCAAGAAAGTGCTAGTGGCTAGTGCAGTGAGCAATGCTATTAACCAACCTCAACTCTTACCCCAAAAACGAAAGGACCCCTGCTGTCCTACGATTTCAATAACAATTGGGGATAAGAAAATCAATCGAGCACTTTTAGATCTTGGGTCTAGTGTTAACCTGCTTCCCTACTCCGTGTACGAGCAATTAGGGGTTGGAGAGTTGAAACCCACTCGTTGTACACTCCAAATGGCTGATCGATCAATTACCCATTCTAGGGGTGAGTTAGAGGATGTGTTGATCAAAGTTGGGGACTTCATATTCCCCGTTGATTTTATTGTTATGGACACACAACCTGTTGCTAACCCACAGAACCAAATTCCGGTGATCCTCGGTCGACCATTTTTGGCCACTTCCAATGCCGTAATAAATTGTCGCAATGGCTCCATGACTCTATCCTTCGGGAAGATGTCTAGAGAATTCAATATTTACAAGTTAGGAAGTCTGCCCCCCGTGACTAAAACTAGTACATGAGAAGTTTGCTCTATTCACGAAATCACGCAGGAAGACTGCGAGCTTGAAAGCTTTCTATTTGATGAAAACAGTTTTGACGCCACTAGTGCGTCCCTCCTTGAACCTACCACCGTTGACACAACCGATATTGATTATGAATGTTTCATATTTTCGGATGATTTTGACGACTCACAGCCCGAATATGAGTCTATTGAATTTTTGGATGAGTTAGTTGAACCATCCGAATTGGTTGTTTGCAGTGATTTCGAACCTGTGTTGGAGTCCTTTGAGTTTGAGGTAGATGTCCCAAATTTACCTATGATTGTTTCGCCTCCGAAACTCGAACTCACGCCCTTGCCGTCTTACCTTAAATATACTTACATAGGTGAGAATGAGACCTTTCCCGTTATCATATCGGCCTCTCTAGCCCTCGAGCAAGAGAGAGCCCTTTTAATGATCTTACAAGATAGGCGACAAGCTTTCTGCTGGACTATGGCGGACATCGAGGAGATTAGTTCCCTCATAATTGAATATTATATGCATATGATGGATGATGCCAAGTCGATAAAGGATCCACAGAAATATCTTGGGGATAGTGTGGTTAGTCAACCTCCTCCTTTAGAAGTTGAACCACCCCCATTTCTTTTAATAAGCTACGAGAATGCCAATATTCCACTGATTGCTGATCATTCATATTCTCGTTTTAGTTCATCACCATCTCCTATCTATTCACTTCCACATTTTCCATACCACCACTTCTATCTTCCCCAATTCTTTTTGGATCGGTACAACATATTCTTCCACCACCCGATACTCTTTACAGATAAATTTTTCGACTGGTTGGTGTTGACGTTTGGTCTTTGCAAAGTTTGGCAATGACGTTTAACTCTGTTTCAATGAAGTTTGGGAGGCCTTTCTGTATATATATTTTTGTTTTTCTTTTAACAATAAAAAAAAAATTGTCGAATAAATAAACAGGGGAGTGCCGACATTCTCAACCTTCTTGGTGTAGCATGACAGTGAGGACATTGTCAAGTTTAAGTTTGGGGGTATGCTCGGTAAGCCTTCTTTCCTTCGCAATCATTTGTACATATTTTTGCATTTGCATACTTATTTTAAAACCCATAAAAAATTGAAAAATTTCAAAAATTATAAAAATTAATGTATTCAATTTTGGCCTTATTTGACTTGAGTTTGACAAATAGGGTAAATGGCTAGGAACAACTAGATCTTAGACTTAGTAAATTAAAAATCCTAAAAATAACCTTCTTTAAAATTTAACGGTAGAAAGTATATGTCTTTGTAGTTTATTTAGAAATAGGCAAATTTTGAGTCCACTTCTTGGGCTAAGTCGAAACAAAGGAAAAGTATTGATATTTTTATTAGAATATAAGTTTGAAAAATAATTCCTAGCTTAAGTCTAGATTCTGAAAATGTATACCCTATAATTTGCACAATCACGCACCTTGAAACTTAGAATAGTAGAAGAGACCTTGAAATGCTCTTATCTAAAGTCCTTAGTACGAAGAAAATAAAATAAAAATTCAAGTGTGAATAAAGAGATAAAAAAAATGAACACTAGTTTTTGTGATTACTTAAGGCTGCAAAAATAGAAAAATATTTAGTAAGTGAGCTTCATTACCTAGTGTCTTAGACCAACTGGTATGGGAGTCACTGCTAAAGCCTTAGGTATTGCAAGACTAGGAATTACGCTTTAAGTGCAAACGCATTTTATAGTCGGTCGTTGGTACCTCAAGAAGTTTTAACGGTCGTATGAAGGATGTGTAAGCAAAATTCATTTAAAAATTCACCAATTAATAAGTGCTTTGGACAACGGACAAGAGTATGGTTGCTTGATTTGAATTTCCAAGTGTAGGGGTGATAAATACACACACGTAGAGGTATGTGATTGGAGTTTAGATGAGAGAAATGAGTGAAGAATAGAACTTGTATCTTTAGTAGAGTTGATAAAAATTCCTAAGTGGAGATGGACCCTAGAAGGAAAACTTAAGAGATGCTGAAAGCTAAGTAGATCTGCAGAACATATATAATCTTAAGTTAAATGATAAGGAAGCGTGAAGAATACGAGTGGATAATTTATGAATCGAAGATAATAGAATTCCTTGTTAGAAAACCTAATTGGAGAATAAAAGTCAATGGGCCAAATTGATAGGATTTTGTGAGTAGTATCCGCTGAAAACCCTCAGGAGACAACACTCCTCCTACTAGGGACACCTGCACGAGCTCAGTGCAATCGCGATTCCCTGCGAAAGTGAGATTAGGTTTTTGTCGAGAATAAAACTAAGTTTGCTCGAGGACGAGCAAAAGATAAGTTTGGGGGTATTTGTTCATACCATAATATTGCATTATTATATTCCCCATTCTTATGTATTTTACAAATAAACAGGTGCTTTTGACCCATGTCTGCTACATAGTGCAGGTTACAGGTTCTTGGATCTAAAACAGTGAAAAAGATAAAAGACGATGCAAAAGTGGGACTACAACCAACAAATAGAAGGATCTTAATCAAGCCTACACAAAAGATCAGTACAAGACAACGCAAGGTCCAAAATGTCAAAGCGAACGGTTAAAAGTCCACTACGATTTACTGGGAGATCTGGAAGGAACCTAGAAGCCAATTGGAGAAAAGTACTGAAAAAATAGGAAGACAAAGACACTAGCAAGCAGCCCAGAAAATTGCAGAGCCCAAGCCCACTTGTTGGCCGCGGAACCGCGGCCTAACCCATGCTGAGGCCGTGGTTCCGCGGCCGTATAGAGCCCAGAGAAAAGAATATTATACCATAATACAGAGACGGTGCGCGGGAGTTGACTAGGTCTTTTCTTAGGGGGTATTTTTGTAAAAGCAGATGTGCGAGT
Organism: Agapanthus africanus; assembly: GCA_030015575.1. Lineage (NCBI taxonomy): Eukaryota > Viridiplantae > Streptophyta > Magnoliopsida > Asparagales > Amaryllidaceae > Agapanthus > Agapanthus africanus. The sequence continues at coordinate 558,878,588 of JASDDO010000022.1, read as the reverse complement.
CAATTGTAACCTAGGGTTTCTATGAATCTATAAATAGAACCCTAAAAACCTTTTCTAGGCTATACCTCTTTTCATTTCATAAATTCAGATCTGTACTTCGTTGATGTTTGGAGAGAGCCATCAATAAAAATTAGTAAGCTATTTTATTTCTTTGCCTTATTTTACTTTTAATTTAGAATGTCTTTTAATCCCCTAATAAGCGAGTAGTCTCCTCGCTTGTTAGGGTTAGTTTTAGGGAAAGGTTTGAGAGATGAGATCTCTCACCCCTTTCTTGCCCCTTCACACATAATAATTAGAACTCCATGCGTACACGCACACAACGCTTCCTGCAGTACCTTATGTTGGAGATAGTGCCCTCAGAGTCAATTATTGGATCACAGGCACGTGATTGCAATGATTGAGGAAGGACCTATCCCGGTAGGACAGTCTTACTCGAGATGATAGTATGCTATCTGGTTTATCTTTATCATTGTGTACTGCTTTAGGTGACCTTACGAGTCGCTATTACACATTGATAGAGCCTCTAGGATTCTTGCTTGACTTCTAGCAGTATGAGGGCGATCATATAAGTGGGAGCTGGGGTCTATAAGCACATCCTTAAAAGGTCCCTAGTCGTGGGAGTTTCGAGACAGGGTATCGATTCTCCAGAGTAGACTAGTGTATACAGTCGAGACCCCGACGAGGGGCGGTGGCCGGTCTCACAAGCCACTGGTGTCAGTTGGCTCACCTAAGATGTATACAGGTTCTCATTGGGCTATGAGTACACCGGACAGGACTCGCCGGGAACCTGCTAGTTGGTATTATACCTGACGTCAGATAGCAGTTCCCTGGTGACATGTGTACAGGTTAGTTCATCGACCTGAGATCGTCATTTTTCTCGTGTGAGTTCCCACTGTGCTTTGATTACTACCCTACCACGCTCAAAGGAGACGTGCAAACAGGTTTTAGTTGGGTACAGTCCCGAGCCACATGGAGGCAGTGAGCGGATTTGCAGGGGTTCGTCTCTCCCAGTATTGGGGGTGAGGTCGCGCTGTGTCTAGGAGAGCCAAAACATGAAAAGTCCTTGGCCAAGGCAGGAGATTTGCTGGTAGGTATTCCAGTAGTATCTCAGGGTGTTCTGAGCTACACTCCGACACGACTTGTACCGCTATTGGGGGTCTGACTTTTACCAACCCCTAGGCCCGCCATGCGATGCTCATAGACGAACGGACCGGACTGTACGGATATTGTCACTGACAGGCTCAGTAGGGTGTTAGGATGAGTTCGCTCATCGACGTCCCTTTTGGTCAATAGCTGGTGGCCCGTCACGTATGGCTAATACCTCTGACGTGCTAGTGGTTAAATCCACAGCCATAGTATTGACGAGTCTTTAGAGTCCACCACACACAGTTACTCAGGTTTTGGGCGAAACACTGTAGAGGCCGTAAGGAGATATGGCAGGGTTCGATCAGATACGTGCGGTATTGCACGGATCGTGATCGGACGGATTTTACTAGCCGGCTTTGGCTTAAGCCGGATCCTAGTATTAGATAGTGTAGATATTGTCTCTTTGCATTTGTGTTCAGTGGGAATACAAATGCGGGCATGTATTTGCAGTAGCGGGGTTTTCCTGTAATTTATTACGGGATCAGTTTTCTGAAGTTGCCAGTTTGCATTCCGTTCCGGCCGGTTTTCCTTTGTTCTTTCGCGGCCGGACTTTCTGTTGGAGGGGGTTATTTGCAAGTTTGCAAATAACATTTTGTGGAGGGGTTTCTTGCATAATTGTGGCCTCTTCATCATGAGATTCTTTTCTTGTCATTTCTTTGCTTTCATGTGATGGTTTTATGATTTGATGAGAATGAGAAATGAGTGTGATATTGATGTGAGCCTTTTTTCCTTTATCATTTTTCTTTTTCCTCCATTTGATAACAGTTGGTTTTTTATTCCATTCTACCCACGCATTTTAGAGGGGCCGGCCACTTTTGGAGGAGAGGGGAGAGAGAGTTCATTGGTGTGGCAATTTTCTTGATCTCATTTTCTTTGCAAAAATGAGAGAACCATTATTCCTCCAAAGTTCATTCTTCAATTTCCTCCATCATGGCAACTAACAATACCCCAAAACAGACAACGATTCTACACTATTCTACAGCACATCTTGGACGCGTCGGCTAGCCAACTTCGCGCCCGAGTTGCCTCGGTCAAGAGGTGGGAGCCCGTAAAAGATTCCGGCTACGTGGTGCCCTTTCCGATGAGGAGTTGACGGACGGAGATTCCGCGGCAGATCGGAGTGGAGACGAAGACCGAAAGACACGGATCGCTTGGTATATCTCTTCACCCATCTTTTAGTTTTCTAGTAGCTAGGTTAATGGCCTGATCCGGGTGAAAAGTGCGCGGTGGTTCCGGTTTGCTAGTTTGCAAAGTTTTTGTTTCCGCGTTTCCGGCATCGGATCGACGGCCGGAGCGCCGCCGCGGACTTACATTGGTATCAGAGCCACGCCATTAACTTAGTCTAGCATGGTCTAATGTGTTTACATCCTCGATCAAACAAAAATCCCGAAAACCCGATTTTGTGTGCACAGTTTCTGTCGAATTGTTTTGGAGTCTAAAAATTTTTCAGGGTGTTTCAGAATGTTGTGCAGGGAATTATAAGCAATCTGTGAAAAATTAGTCAAGTGATCTCACCATACGACCGCGGAACCGAGGCCAAATCCATGCTTGGGCCGCGGTTCCGCCGCGTTTTTGACTCCTCATTTGACCAAATTTTTGCAGAGTGCTCCTGAGTTCAAAATGGGGGTTTTGGGATATTCTTTTTAGGCCCAGATTTTCTGTAAGTGCTACAGTACTGCTTGGGGCCCACTTCGGTAAATTTGTTCGATCGGATATTTTAAACACATTAGTTCACAGTATTTACATTATATCTGCGACCGTGAATGCCACTTGATCGGTAAATCCTGTCTAACTGCTATAGCCCGGTTAGACGGATTTGCGAACGTGACATTCACATTGATGTTATGTGATTGTGCTGTGTTGTTGCGGATTGGTCGTGGGGGATAGCCTGGATGCAATGTTAGTACAGTTTTTGTTGTATTATGTACATTTGATATTGCGGGGCGAGCGTCCGACATGTGGACTGCCGTCACTGCCTGTTTGTATTATTATTTTGGGGCATGATCTCGTTGCGGTCGATGTACCCATTGTATGTATATTTTACTTTCTGTACTAGGATTACCCCTCAGAGGGGTGCACGGATAGCCGGGTTCTAGAGGGCAACGGGCCCGCATCTCATGGCATTGAGACGGAGGGGGCTTTACTCTAGAATTGGCGGGCTATTCGCCGCACTCGTATGGGGTACAGGTTGACCCAGGAGGGGTGCCCAAGTTACCGGATTCCGTGAAGTGCTGGGTGGTCCATTCACGTTGCTGAAGGGGGCTGCCTCGCTTCAGGTTTTGGCGGGTAACTTGCCGCGCCCGTAGGGGTCTAGGATCTCATTGCACAGGCTATCCACATGACCAGGGGAGCATCGGGTTTCAGTAGCGGCTCTATAAAACCCGGGGATCCCAGATATCTGTATTGTTCTGTGATGCGGTACATTTCTTTGATGCTGCATTTTATCACGCCTTGAGCGAAAATTATATATTATATATATATACTAGTAGATGTTGTATATGTTTTGCATCCGCGCTAGTCCAGTCCCCGCTCTGTCGTTAGTTAAGTAACCTAACGGGTGATGACGGGACCCAGTGGCGAATGCGGATGGCATATACGTACATCATTATTTTCGTTCTTTATTGGTGTGATCAATTGATGGGACTGCGTTGATTCGGATCAACGCAAGATAAACAAACCTATTCTGATGTTGTTGGAATATTTTTCAAAAAGCTGTTATTGCAAGGGCGTTCTCTTTTGTTTTGCACAGTGGTATTCAGTTGGAATATCCTGCTCCTCAGTCGACGAGGCAAGGGCCGAGATCCCTTCACCGGGAGTGACCCCTTGGACAAAAGTTTGCGTCAGGGCAATAAATTCACTATAGCCGATTACTTTTGCTTTGGTTCATGGTATTCAGTTGGAATATCCTGCACCTCATTCTACGGGGAAAGAGCCGAGATCCCTTCACCGGGAGTGACCTCTTTAGCAAAGGTTTTCGCCACTATATTTTTAAAAGCTATCCGGTTCCTTCAACGATATCAAGTTCATTACGTTAAAGGTTTTCGCCAGAAACCATTCGTACCCTTCCGTCGTTTCAGATGGGTAGCACGTAGTATTCATGCTATGTTTGTTGGCCTTCGTCAAGGCATAGTGTATGGTAGCTGCTTGTTACCTTTTGCTGCATAGATAGATGCGTTGGTTTGGGACAGTCGTATAGCCTTGTTGGCCTTCGTCAAGGGCTTGTACGGGTGGGTTCAAATTAACCTGGACAATGACGGGTAGAACTTGACATATGACTTATGATTTGTTGGCCTTCGTCAAGGTCATAAGAGCATGGGGCAAAAATCCACATCGGGAGTTTCAAAAGTACTGAAACTTGCCAGATATGCGCATACCTTCTGGAGTGTGATAACGTGAGCGGATTCCGTCACGTTATCATGCGATGATAGTTGGATCGCGATTCCCACTGATGAGTTGGTTTACTCCTCGGGTGATCCCGGCTAATTCTTCTTTCAGGTTTGGGGAAGAATTTGACGTTACAGTGGGAGGTTTCCAGATTAGATAAAGTGATAACCATTCTGATCTAGGTTAGAGTGCATGCTGAGTGTTTCTTTTCTCTCTCTCTTTGGCAACGACCATTGACCCGACCCTAGACTATGACTTAGTGACCAAGTTGACCGAACCTTCTTAACACTGGCTTTTGGATTGTCAGAGTTGCAAACCTCATTGCCACTCCTACTTTTACCCTTTTTCTCCAGGACACCCCGTATTACTACGAACGTCCACTTCCATTGGACAAAACCATCGTATGGTTATATACGAACTCGAAGGAATTCGAGGATGGTTTCCGGTTCTGGAGAAAACGTATAGGACTATTCAGTTGTCTTTTCCTTTTTCCTTCTCTCAGGTTGCGAGTACTCCTTGGTTTAGGAGATAGTACACCTATTACGCAAATTGGATAGTCTTTTTCCAATCCTTAGGCTGGTGCCAAACGGTGGGGAATGAAGAAAACCAATTAGCCTAAACGGTGTACAGAAGGTATTAAGTAAAGACAAAGAAAGGGATTAGTAAAAGGGCAAAGTAAATTGCGACTGCTATTCACGACCAAACCAAGTATTTCTTCGCCAATCCTAAATCACCTTTGTATTTCTCCAGGACACTCCGTATCACTACGAAGATCCCAAGTTTATTGGATAATCCATCGTATGGTTATATACGAACTCGAAAGGAACTTGTTCCAGTTCGGGGATGGATCCTGGTTCAGGAGAAATAGGAATAAAGTTCATTCGGTTGTCTTTTATCTTCACATTCTCTCGCATTGCGAGTGTTCCTAGGATTAGGACAGTACACCCATTATGCTTTTTGGATAGTCTTCTTCCAAACCATAGGCTGGTGCCGAACGGTAGGGAAGGAAGAAAACCATTTGGCCTAAAGGGGTGTAGAGAAGGTAATGACTAACGACATATAAAGGGATTTGGAGAGATGGCAAAGAATTATACGGTTACAGTTATGAATCTGGATAATGAAAGAGGCATTACTAGGAATACCCAGATACCCAATCGAAACATTTCAATATTTCAGTTTCACTGTGTACTGTTAAAAGAGAACTGATTTCCCAATTAGACACTTGCTCCAGGGTATGTATTTACCAGGTATGATTCTCACATCTGTATGGTTTTACAGATGATGAGTGGGAGTAAGTTATTGGGAATTGGGTGATTGTCCTCATTATATCAGGATTCGTTGTAATTGGTGATATTTGAGGAAGTCACCTGGGTTGTTTGCTGGACGGCAAATATTTGGTTTTGAATATCCGTTGTTATGCACCAATTTCAAATTAATATATCTGTACGTCTATTTTTATATAGAGTGAGACATACCTTTTTGAAATTATGTCTATGACATTTACCTATATCAGTGGATGGTTAGGTAAGGAGTATTGAACAGCGGTGTAATTCTTCTTAACCAAAAGTACAGTTTTCAACCTACGACATATAGTGAATGAGTCATTTGACTCAAGGGACTTGTACAGAGTATTGTATATTGTCCAGTGTCCATTAGGACAGAGGGGTTGGTCCTCGTACTATATTCTGTTTACTTATGACTTCTCTAGTTCTTAGACATGTGTTTCGTAGAAACACAGGGTCTAAGTTTTGAGAAGTTATAGGTATAAGAGTAAAGTAGAGAACCAGGTATTGCAAGTATCGGGATTCTTCAAGGTGATCGAAGATGTAGATGCTTGTATATGGTATTCAGATGATAGTAATGGTTAAGATAACTTGCTTCTCTTTCAGGTTACTCATAATTGGAAGTACTCCTAAGTTGAGTAACGCTGATCGGCCTCCTTCTATTCAGTTGACATGCACTGGAGACAGCTGCATGATTTGAATCTGGTTTAATTAAATCAGTGCCTCTGTTTCTATATTGTATATAGAACAGTTCATATCTTAACGATGTTAAGATACGGGGAGTTTTCCGGCTTATGCTTAAAACCAGACTCCGGATAACTCAAAGCATGTTTCTGTAATGGCTGTTTGTGGGTTGACCCGGGCTATGACGAGGGTTGATTTTCTACCATCTGGAAGATCAATAGTGATATTGTTCTTGACTCGCCACAGTTTTAATAAAAATGGATTTTTTCTGAAAACAGTAGTGGGAGTATGGTAGAACTGGAAGTATTTCCAGAACCGCAAACGATTACTGAAGATTTGATAGGAACCTAAAGATTCAATCTGGTTTGACATTCCATTGGCCACTCCACAGATATGGTGGGTAACCTCTAGCACTCGAGAGGTACTTCGGTATGCTCAAGGACGGTGGCAGGGAGGTTCTTGTTTACCCAGACTTACCATTACTGTTGTTCCAGACTGTGAGACCCGGCGGGAGGATGAGTATAGCGTCGTTCTAAACTAGCTTTAGAAGTGCACGTCTATATGACTCTGCCAGAGGGTTGTCGTAGTCAGTGGGAGCAGCGGAAGCATTGGTGGACATCAGGCTTATGTCTATTTATAGACTAAAGCAGATATAGCGGAGATAGATCATCTATTTCTAATGTGACAGTCATAGGTTTGACTTCAGCAGAATAGGGGATGGATCTGTTAAGATGGTAGTAGGGTGTGATGTCCTGGTATTTGGATGACATACACAGAGTAGGAAGTGATATTCCTATACTACAATCGGTTATACTTTGGTTGTCACACAGTAGTTTCTCCACACAGGACTTGGATATTATATCGTACATTCTGGCTACTAGATCTATGGTTTTAGATCTAGATTTGGGTGGTTTCCCAATCAGGGTACTTAGACAGCATTCTAAGAGTATTTAGAATGGTCGACTCCTGGCATGGTGGTGTACCTGCAGGTAATGGAGTCACCCTCTCTAAAGGCGTCTTACAGACTAAAAGGGAGAGGGATACGCATGATTGGCAGATCACTTGCTTAGGCAATTGAGTCAATCATGAGATGTCAAGTACCACACCAGATGTTGTTCTTGCAGTAGGTGCAATAAGATGATATTGATCCAATCCTGGAGAAACAGTCGGAAGCAGTTTTAGAACATAAGTTGATGTTCTAGGGATATGATAACAGCATTCTCCTTCGGGAGACAGTTATCATTCCAGGCTTCCAAGGTGACCTGGATGACAGAGAGGCTGTCAAAGTTATAGTTTTCCCTCTGACGAGGGGCAGTATTTTGGACAGGTGGTCCAGGTGGATACTGAGGGAAGGCATGGCGCAGGATACTGATTAAGTTCAGTTGACGATACAGTCTAAGAAGTTTGGATTTGGAGTTCATTTATGAGATAGGTCCCATCAGACATCCAGACACATTCTAAGACAGATATCGCTCATTTCGGGAGATGGCTTTCTCCGCGAACTTGAGATAAAGAGAGACATAGAAAGAAACACCAGAGCGGATCCACTCACTGAGGCTATTCCTCGAACGCAATAGTTTCGCAAACGAGCTTTGTGAGACTGACTAGTAGAGGAGTTGGGTGTTCGGTATCATACGGGCTGTGAGTATGCGACATCGCAATAATTAGCCTTGAGTGCAAGTGGGAGATTGTTGGAGATAGTGTCCTCAGAGTCAATTATTGGATCACAAGCACGTGATTGCAATGATTGAGGGAGGACCTATCCCGGTAGGATATTCTTACTCGACATGATAGTATGCTATCTGGTTTATCTTTATCATTGTGTACTGCTTTAGGTGACCTTACGAGTCGCTATTACATGTTGATAGAGCCCCTAGGATTCTTGCTTGACTTCTAGCAGTATGAGGGCGATCATATAAGTGGGAGCTGGGGTCTATAAGCACATCCTTAAAAGGTCCCTAGTCGTGGGAGTTTCGAGACAGGGCATCGATTATCCATAGTAGACTAGTGTATATAGTCGAGACCCCGACGAGGGGCGGTGGCCGGTATCACAAGCCACTGGTGTCAGTTGGCTCACCGAAGATGTATACAGGTGCTCATTGGGTTATGAGTACACCGGACAGGACTCGCCGGGAACCTGCTAGTTGGTATTATACCTGACGTCAGATAGCAGTTCCCTGGTGACATGTGTACAGGTTAGTTCATCGACCTGAGATCGTCATTTGTCTCGTGTGAGTTCCCACTGTGCTTTGATTACTACCCTACCACGCTCAAAGGAGACGTGCAAACAGGTTTTAGTTGGGTACAGTCCCGAGCCACATGGAGGCAGTGAGCGGATCTGCAGGGGTTCGTCTCTCCCGGTATTAGGGGTGAGGTCGCGCTGTGTCTAGGAGAGCCAGAACATGAAAGGTCCTTGGCCAAGGCAGGAGATTTGCTGGTAGGTATTCCAGTAGTATCTCAGGGTGTTCTGGGCTACACTCCGACACGACTTGTACAGCTATTGGGGGTCTGACTTTTACCAACCCCTAGGCCCGCCATGCGATGCTCATAGACGAACGGACCGGACTGTACGGATATTGTCACTGACAGGCTCAGTAGGGTGTCAGGATGAGTTCGCTCATCGACGTCCCTTTAGGTCAATAGCTGGTGGCCCGTCACGTATGGCTAATACCTCTGACGTGCTAGTGGTTAAATCCACAGCCATAGTATTGACGAGTCTTTAGAGTCCACCACACACAGTTACTCAGGTTTCGGGCGAAACGCTGTAGAGGCCGTATGGAGATATGGCAGGGTTCGATCAGATACGTGCGGTATTGCACGGATCGTGATCGGACGGATTTTACTAGCCGGCTTTGGCTTAAGCCGGATCCTAGTATTAGATAGTGTAGATATTGTCTCTTTGCATTTGTGTTCAGTGGGAATACAAATGCGGGCATGTATTTGCAGTAGCGGGGTTTTCCTGTAATTTATAACGGGATCAGTTTTCTGAAGTTGCCAGTTTGCATTCCGTTCCGGCCGGTTTTCCTTTGTTCTTTCGCGGCCGGACTTTCCGTTGGAGGGGGTTATTTGTAAATTTGCAAAGAACATTTTGTGGAGGGGTTTCTTGCATAATTGTGGCCTCTTCATCATGAGATTCTTTTCTTGTCATTTCTTTGCTTTCATGTGATGGTTTTATGATTTGATGAGAATGAGAAATGAGTGTGATATTGATGTGAACCTTTTTCCTTTATCATTTTTCTTTTTCCTCCACTTGATAACACTTGGTTTTTTATTCCATTCTACCCACCCATTTTAGAGGGGCCGGCCACTTTTGGAGGAGAGGGGAGAGAGAGTTCATTGGTGTGGCAATTTTCTTGATCTCATTTTCTTTGCAAAAATAAGAGAACCATTATTCCTCCAAAGTTCATTCTTCAATTTCCTCCACCATGGCAACTAACAATACCCTAAAAGAGACAACGATTCTACACTATTCTACAGCACATCTTGGATGCGTCGGCTAGCCAACTTCGCGCCCGAGTTGCCTCGGTCAAGAGGTGGGAGCCCGTAAAAGATTCCGGCTACGTGGTGCCCTTTCCGATGAGGAGTTGACGGACGGAGATTCCGCGGCAGATCGGAGTGGAGACGAAGATCGAAGGACACGGATCGCTTGGTATATCTCTTCACTCATCTTTTAGTTTGCTAGTAGCTAGGTTAATGGCCCGATCCAGGTGAAAAGTGCGCGGTGGTGCCGGTTTGCTAGTTTGAAAAGTTATTGTTTCCGCGTTTCCGACGTCGGATCGACGGCCGGGGCGCCGCCGCGGACTTACACCTTACCCCTCGAGGTAACGGTGATACCGTAGTATAAAGGACCGGTTGCGCGAGTTTTCTATGGAGGTTAGGGTAAGGATCGATAAAGGAAGGACAAGAACCTAGAGGAAGAAACATCTTCCCAAATGATTCTAATCCACTTTATTGATAATTACCATAACTCCTAATAGATCTATAATAGGGCATTGAAAGCGGTGAGGAAACCTTTAATCTCTCAACTTCCCCTAAACCTAACCCTAACAAGACTTAGATCTAGATAATCTTAGTATAAAATAATTTAGCTTTTAGAGATAATCAATCCGACACCCATCGGAATTTACTCGTTAGAGCGACTAGGGAAACACAAAATCCCTGTGGACCGACCCGTACTCAGGCTCAAACGAAACACGGATCCCTAGTATATCCAATGTGTTCATCTGTGATCTGGAATTCCTATCATTGCGTCTGACGAATGTATATATCTATATATGATATCTAGTAGATGTTGCTTATATTTTACATTCGTGCTAGTCCAGCCCCCGCTCTGTCGTTAGTTAAGTATCCTAACGGGTGATGACGGGGCCCGTGGCGAATGCGGATGGCATAAGCGTATGTTGTATTTTCGTTGTTTTCTATAATGGTAGGATTAATTGAAGGGACTGCATTAAATTAATGATAAGCAAACAAACCAAAGTTGAATCGTTGAAACAATTTCAAAACCACTAGGTTTTTTCAAAACAGCAAAACTTTTAAAATATAGAGCTTAAACCACTCCTTTTAAAAGCTATCAGGTTCCTTCGATTATATCAAGTTAACTACGTTCACGGTTTCGCCAAAACCATTCGTAGCCCTCCGTCATTTCAGTTGGATATTCAGTAGTATTCAAGCTATGTATTTTGATCTTCGCCAAGGTATAGTGATTGGTGGCTGCTGAATAATCATCTGTAGCATAGATAGATGCATTGGTTTGGGAGAGTCGTACTGCTATTTTGGCCTTCATCAAGGGTATGTACGGGTGGGTTTAAATTAACCTGGATAATGACGGGTAGAACTTGACATGCAACTTATGATATGTTGGCCTTCGTCAAGGTCATAAGAGCATGGGGCAAAAATTCACATCGGGAGTTTCTAAAGAAACTGAAACTTGCTAGTGTTTCATAACATTTGGAGTGTGATAATTTTGGTAGGATTTCTTCGACTTTATCACATGATGATATTTGGATCCCGATCCTACTGTGAGTATATGCTACTCCTCGGGAGATTTTTTCACTTAACGATCAATGCTATAAACCAAGTAGGTGTCTAGAAAGGAGTTAACGGGGCTACGCCCCTAGGGAAAAGAGGTTATTTAATTAAGGAATTTCGCGAAAGCGTCGTAAAACCTCCCTCGAAGTACCGACACTGGCCTGGCTAAACGGTTAAGAAAGTATTGTACGATGAGATTAATCCTAACTAATTCTTCTTTTACGGTTTGAGAAAGGATTCGAGAAACAGTGAGAGCCATCCAGTTTAGATAAACTAAAAACCAATCTAAATTTGCAAGAGCATCATGCTAAAGTGTTTCTTCTCTCTCTCCTAATTGCAGCGACCAAACATAACGGGCCTTAAGTTACTATCAGATAAAAATATATTGACAAGGCCAAACTACAAAGATTAGTTCAGGAATGTCAAGATGGCAATCACTTATGACAAATTGGGGTATGTCCTTACTACTAAGGCCTCTCCCGTCCCAGGTCCAGAATCCAGTGTCGTGGATAAGGAAATCCGTAAGACCTAGGAAATTGACTGTGCGAAAGCCAAGTGCCTCGTGCTTGCCTCTATGGACAATGAACATCAGGGGAGGCATGAGAATATGGATCTAGAATCCATATTCCTCCATACCAGAGAATTATATGGAGAGCAATCTCGTATCGCAAGATACGAGACCTCGAAGAAGCTATTTCAAGCGAGGTTGGCCGTTAGATCATCTGTAGGGGAACACGTCCTTATGATGATTGGCTATATTGAAGAGCTCGCGGATCTCGGGACCATGTTAGAGAACGAACTGTATACAGACTTGATTCTCCAATCCTTTCCTTCTACCTACACCCAGTTTATCTTGAACTTTAATATTCAAGGTAAAGAAGTTGAACTACCGGAACTCCTCAACATGTTGAGGAGTGCTAAGGGCACCCTGAAGAAATCCAGGGAAATACCCGCTCTGCTTATTGGTGGAGCTTCCTCTTTTAGGTCCAAGACGAAAGCCAAAGGAAAGAAGAAGAAGGCCCGACCAAGCCGAGAGGCGATGTTAGTAAGGTGGAGGCAAAGGGAAAGGAAAAAATAGCAGAGCCGACAGTAGGAAAGGAAGAATGCTTCTACTGTCATAAGAAAGGTCATTGGAAGAAAGATTGCAGGGCTTGGATGGCCAAGAACCAGGACCCGAAGCAAGTTGTGGCTTCGGCTTCAGGTGTGTTTGTAATTGAAAACTATATGTCAATCAACTTTATTTCCTGGGTATTGGATACCGGATCAGGATCTCATATATGTAATTCTTTGCAGGCACTGAGAAGCCGTAGAGTTCTGAAGACCGGTGATATGACCCTCAAGGTTGCTAACGGAGCGAGCGTGGATGCTGTGTCCGTAGGGGAATATGACCTTGGATTGACGAGTGGACATATTTTGGTTTTGCGCAACTGTTTTTGTGTACCTAGTTTGACTTGTAATATCATTTCTGTATCTTTGTTATCCAAAGAAGCTTATGATTTTGCTTTTGTAAGCGATGCTGTAAACATCCACCTTAATCATGGTCTGATTGGGTCAGGTACTCTAAATAAAGGTATATGCGTATTAAACCAACTACAAGTTTTAAATGTCCAGAACACACATAAAAGAAAGATTCCAGAATTAAATCAAGTTTTCTTATGATATTGTAGACTAGGTCACATCAATGAGACAAGGTTAACCAAGTTGCATAAAGAAGGATATTTGGATCCGTTCGAATATCAATCTTATGCAACTTGTCAATCATGTCTTAAAGGAAAGATGACAAAGACTCCGTTCACTGGACACGGAGTAAGAGCAAGTGAGCTCTTGGGACTCATACACAGCGACGTGTGTGGTCCAATGTCTACACATGCAAGAAGTGGTTATTCCTACTTCATTACTTTTACGGATGATTTCTATAGGTATGGACATATTTTCTTAATGAAACATAAATCTGAGGCCTTTAAGAAATTCTGAGAATATAAGAATGAAGTGGAAAAACAAACCGGCAAAAGTATCAAGACACTGAGATCTGATCGAGGTGGTGAATACTTGAGTGCCGAGTTCCTGGATTACCTAAAAGAGAATGGAATTCTCTCTCAGCTTACTCCTCCATACACAACACAACACAACGGTATATCGGAGAGACGGAATTGAACCCTATTAGATATGGTACGTTCCATGATGAATAACGCTGAGTTACCCGTGATCATTCTGGGGCTATGCACTAGAATCAGCTGCATATCTTTTGAACAAGGTTCCTAACAAGACTGTGCCTACCACACCATATCAGATGCGGAGTGAGAAGAAACCCTATCTTTAGTATATGAAGATATGGGGATGTCCAGCTTTTGTTAAAAAGCAGCCTGCAGACAAACTCGAGGCACGCTCAGTACTGTGTAAGTTTGTGGGATACCCAAAGAACTCCAGGGGGTATCTTTTCTATTACGCAGAGGAACAAAAGGTTTTTGTTTCTTGTCATGCCCACTTTCTGGAACATCAGTTTTTAGAAAAAGAAACTAGTTGGAGCGCAATAGAACTGGAAGAAATTCCAGAACCACAAGCTATTACTGTGGAACCAGAAGTTTCAAAAGAACAGGACATTCCAGCATCACTTCGCAGGAGTAGTAGGCTTTCTCATCCGCCTGAGAGATACTACGGTTTTCTCGTAGACGGGGATAGAGAGGATTGCATCATTCATAATGATGAGCCGATTAACTTCCAGCAGGTCATTCAGAGCACTGACTCGGTAAAATGGCTGGATACAATGTGGACCGAAATGGAGTCCATGTACACCAATAAAGTATGGACTTTAGACATTGTTCCAGAAGGGGTAAAACCCGTAGGCTGCAAATGGATCTTCAGAAAGAAAATTGGTGTAGATGGACATGTTGAAACCTATAAGGCAAGACTTGTTGCAAAAGGATTTCGTCAAAGACCTGGTTTGGACTATGATGAAACCTTTTCTCCAATGGCTATGCTCAAACCTATTCGGGTCCTTCTTGCCATTGCTGCCTTCCATGATTATGAGATTTGGCAGATGGATATAAAGACCGCTTTTCTAAATAGACATTTGGAAGAGTGGGTCTATATGGACCAGCCAGAGGATTTCATTCAGAGTGGAAGAAGAGGAAAAGTGTGCAAGTCGCTTAAGTCCATTTATGGACTAAAGCAGGCATCACGGAGTTGGAACATCTGTTTTGATGAGACAGTCAAAGAATTTGACTTTATCAAAAATCCAGATGAGCCATGCATTTATAGTAATATTGTAGCACGAACTATTGTATTCCTTGTCTTGTACGTGGATGACATTCTCTTGATAGGAAATGACATTCCTATGCTACAATCTGTTAAAGGGTTCTTGTCACACGGGTTCTCCATGAAAGACCTGGGTGATGCCTCTTACATTCTGGGAATCCAGATATATCATGATAGATCTAAGAGGATGCTGGGACTTTCACAGTCCAGGTACATCGACACCATACTGAAAAGATTCAGTATAGAAGATTCAAAGCGCGGTAATTTACAGTCTTGTCACGGAATCACTCTCTCAAAAGAGATGTCTCCCAAGACTGATTTGGAAAAGGATCGCATGTCTATTATACCCTACGCTTCTGCGGTAGGCTCTATAATGTATGCGATGTTATGTACAAGACCAGATGTAGCTTATGCACTGAGCGTGGTAAGCCGGTATCAGTCAAACCCTGGGGAGAAGCACTGGATAGCAGTAAAGAACTCAAGTACGTGAGAAGGACTAAGGAAATGTTCTTGGTTTACGGCGGAAAAGACCTACAGATCGAGGCCTTTGCTGACTCCAACTTTCAGAGTGATAAGGATGACTCCAAGTCCATGCCAGGTTATGTCTTTACCCTCAATGGAGGGGCGGTCTGTTGGAAGAGTTCCAAGAAGGACACTATTGCTGACTCGACGATGGAAGCGGAGTATATCGCAGCTTCTGATGCTACAAAAGATGCAGTCTGGATGAGGAAGTTCTTAACAGAACTTCAGGTGGTTACATCCATTGTTAATCCAATACCTCTGTACTGTGACAACAACGGGGCTATAGTTTTAGCAAAGGAACCCAGGTCCCATCAGAAGTCCAGACACACCTTGAGGCGGTATCACCTGATCAGGGAGATCGTGGATCGCCGGGAGAGCGAGATTTGGAAAGTTGCTACGGAAGACAACACTGCAGATCCATTCACAAAGGCCATCCCTCAGACACAGTTCGAGAGGCTATTCGAGATGATAGGTCTGCGATATGCCAGCACATGGCCTTAGTGCAAGTGGGAGATTGTTAGTGTGATATGCCCCAGAGGCCATTATTGTATAGTACTAGTTTGTATGTTACATTTTGGAAGCTTAGGATATATACACGGATTTATAAAAGTCTTGCTCAATATGGTGGTATGCTACTTTGTTTGTATCTATCTTAATATGTGTATATGTTTCTTTTGACATGTCGCTAATACATATTGATAGAGCCCTTAGGATCCTTGCTTGACTACCAGCGTTGTGATAGAAGTCACACTAGTGGGGGCCGGGTAGTCTACAAGCACATCCTTATACAGGTCCCTAGTCATAGAATTATCAAGACAGGGCATCGATACTCCGGAGTAGACTAGTGTATACGCTTCTCATCCCAGCAGGGGAGATGGTCTGTCTTACAGCCATTAGTCCATTGTACTGGAGATAGTATGTAGGTGCTCGTTAGGTTATGAGTACACTGGACAGGACTCGTTGGGAACTATTGATTAGTATTATACCTATCGTTAGTTAGCAGTTCCCAGGTGACATAAGTACAGCTTAGTCCGTTGACTTGACAATGCTACTTCGCCTCAAGTGTGTTCCCACTGTTCTTAGATTGCTATCCTACCACGACTCTATTGAGTTGTGCAAACAGGTAGTAGTTGGGTGCAGTCCCAAAGCACTTGGAGGCAGTGGCGGTTAGATAGGATTCGTCTCTCCCGGTATTGGGGGTTGATATCACGCTGTATTTGGAAAGCCGTTACACGAAGTCCCTGGCCAGGGCAAGTGAGATTTACTGGTAGGGGTTCCAGTAATTTCTCAGGGTGTTCTGGGTTACACTCCGACACGACTTATACCGCTATTAGGGGTCTGACGTTTACCGCCACCTAGACCCGATATGTGATACTCTTAGACGAACAGACCGGACTGTAAGGAGATTGTCACAGACAGGCTCAGTAGGAGTTTGGATGAGCTTGCTCGTCGTCCTTCTTATCAACATCTACCTGGGGACCGTTACGTACAGCTAGTACCGCTTGCGGCCTGTAGTTAAACCCACTGCCAGCATAATGTTGAGTCTTTAGAGTCTCACATAGAGGGTTTCCCAGCTTCGGGTGAAACGAGTAGAGGTCGTATGGTTTTACGACAGGGTTCGATAACATACGTGTACTTATGCGCGTGTGATGTTCGAGCGGACAATACTAGTGGGATTTGGTTTAAACCAGATCCTAATATTTGATTATTGGATTAGCTTCGTCTCATAGTATTAGTATTCGTGTTTCTCGGAACACGGATGCAGGTATGTATATACGGATAAGAAGGGGAAAAGAAGGAGAAATCTCATTAGGGTTTTGACCATTGACTTGGTCAAAACAAAAATGAGAAAAGGAAAAGTATTTGTTATTTTTGAAAAATGATTTTTTTGGCATGGCTACTTATGTTGACCGCTTGACTTGGATTGACTTGTTGATCATAGATATTTTGTGATATATTTTTGACCTTAGATTTTTTGTGAGATATTTTGGTGAGCCATGTGGTCATATATATATATATATATATTAGCCATTCTTTTATTTATATTCATTATCAAAATATATATTCTCTCTCCTAAAGTTTGCTCTCTCCTTCTTCCTCTCAAAACCCTAGTGTCTCATGAGTTGAGAATCAAGGGTTAGTAAGACTAAGCCACTCTAAATCACTCTCTACTCACTCTAGATTACTTTGTTTAGCACACCAAGTGATCTAGTTTTCTCAACTTGGAGGTTTAGCTCAAGGTTGGAACTCTCGAGGGTATCTTCTTTGACTTCGAGAAGCCGACGAGGAGGCGCATCCATCACCACTCCAAGGAGCTCACATCAAGGAGGAGAAGAAGGACTTGTAGCTTGAGGTATAATCTTCTAGCATAGTAGATAGAACCTCTAGTTAGTTTGTTAGATATGGTTTAGCTAAGATCTTGTTAAAGTCGATGTTACCTTGTTGTAAAAAATCATTTTTTACCCGTTCCGCCTCCCCGCAAACCCGTGGGGTGTGTAACGTCGAATTACACAATCACCCGACCGTGCTGCAGCAGAACACAGCCTAAACCTTTCCCTGAAGCATCGCTGTGTATCACTAAACTACCTGAATTATCCGGCACTGTAAGAATAGGGGCCGTGGTCAACTTCTGCTTTAGTACCTCAAAATCCTGAGTACATTCCTCTTTCCATAAGTAAGGCACTTCCTTCCGTGTCAGCTTTGTCAAAGGTTCAGCGACTCGCCGATAATATCCTGCCAATCCCAGGAAGCTTCTGACTTCCGCCACTGACTTCGGCGTCGGCCAATCCCTGACAGATTCTATCTTCGCTGGGTCCACTGAGATGCCTTTACCTGAAACAATGTGTCCCAGGAACTGCACTTTGTCAAGTCAGAACTCACACTTGCTCAATTTTGCGTATAGCTTCTCTTCCCGAATAATTTGTGGTACAGTTCGCAAGTGTTCGGCATGCTCCTTTTGAGTCTTAGAGTAGACTAGTATGTCGTCAATGAATACAACGACAAACATGTCCAAGTATTTTTCAAATACTCTATTCATCAGATCTATAAATATAGCTGGAGCATTGGTAACTCCGAACAGCATCACAAGAAACTCATAATGCCCGTATCGGGTCCTGAAATCCGTCTTGCATATATCTTCGGCCGTTACTCTGATTTGGTGATTGCCCAAATGAAGATCCAGCTTCGAAAATACCTTGGCACCACCCAACTAATCAAATAAGTCATCGATATGCGGAATGGGGTATTTGTTCTTTACTGTCACCTTTTTCAATTCACTGTAGTCTATGCACATCAGAAGCGATCCATCCTTTTTCTTCACCAATAAGACTGGTGCACTCCACGGCGAAACGCTTGGGCTAATAAATCCCTTCTCCAGAAGTTCTCCAATCTGCTTCTTCAACTCTGCCAACTCAACTGGCGCCATTCTGTACGGTGCCTTAGAAACTGGTGATATACCTGGAATCAAATCTATCGAGAATCCCAAGACGCGTGGAGGTGGTAGACCTGGTAAATTTTCAGGGAACACGACAAGAAAATCCCGAACGATTTCTGGTGCGGTGTTTTCATCAACCTCTATAGTCATCAATACTTTCGGTTTGGATCTAAACTTGGCTGGCTCCAAAGACTCGCTTCCGCCTTCAAAAACATACTCTGGGTGATTGGGAATGTGGAAAGTCACATTCCTAGCTCGGCAATCAATAATTGCATGGAATGTACTCATCCAATCCATCCCGAGAATTGCGTCATAGCTGCCTGTTCCGATTAAAAGGAAATTCGCATAGAATCCCTGCCACATACTACAACTGGATAAGATCTATATTCTCGACTAGTTATTATAACACCATTACCCGTATGTATTTCCCATCCCTTGGTAAATGGTTCATGTGTTATGGAGTGTGTATCGACAAAATGTGCAGATATGAAACAGTGTGATCCTCCAGAATCAAACAATACTCTAGCTGGCATAGAATGAATGAGTAGAATACCTGTAACAACTTCACCTGAGGCCTCTGCCTGCTCGGCGGTCAGGGTGAAAGCCCGCCCTTGACCATGGCCTGTGTTGGTTTGCTTCTGCTCTAGTGACCTCTGTTGCTGCGGTCCAGACCCTCCCAATAACTTTGTTTGCTGAAGGCAACCACTAACCCGGTGCTGGTTGGATCCGCAAATCAAATACTGTCCCTTGGCATGGCGACAATCTTTCTGGGTGTGTCTGTCCTTGTGACAGTAGCCGCAGACTAAAGCTTTTCTCTGTGGTTGCTGCTGGGGCAGGAAGGGACGCTTCATCTGCGTCGTCCCTGGTCTGTGAATTGGTATGTCCCCTCTGGACGATGTGAGCATGTGACAGAACCACTGGGGGCCTCCTATCACTCGAGCTGGAGCTCCTGAATTTATTGATTACCTTCTCCTGAATTCATGCAGTATTGAGAACCTACGCGAAAGTCTTCAACTCGAGTGACACAATCAACTGTTGCAGCTCAAAGTCAAGTCCCTTTAAGAAACGTCTGGCCCTTGTGGCCTCTGAAGTGACCATATATGAAGTGAATCGACTCAGACGGTTGAATTCTGCCGCATATATGTCAACGGGACGGCCGTTCTTCTTCAGCAAGATAAACCTTTCTTCCATCTCTGCCTTAACGGTGGGGGGAAAATAGTGGTCTAATAAGCATTTCTTGAACTTGCTCCACTCGATCGGCCCATCAAGTCTGCTCTCTTCGACAGACTACCAAGTACGGGCTTCATCCTCTAGCTGGATCTTTATCACATTCACTTTCTCTTCATCGGGGACCCGTGCGGCCGTCAGTAGATTCTCCACATTGACCAGCCATTGTTCGGCCTCGAGTGGTTCGGCTAGTCCCGTAAACACAGCTGGGTGTAACCTCCGGAAATTTGACATAGTGCCAGTCCTAGCAGGTGTAGTTGGTGTAGCGGTGCCCTCGGGGGCGGTAATGATAGCGGAGTTTCCCCCTAATGCGGTAATAACCCTGAGTCCCTCAGTAAATAGGTATGTCTTTCTCTCTTGGGCTTTTGCGAGGGTTGCCGGTGCATTCAAGATCCTCTTTGTGCGATCCTAAGAACTAGATCCCAAGGAGTGGTCGTTCGGGAAAGTCATGTCCCTGGAAAAATAGATGAACGAATATGATTAGATATAAGGATGAAAGTGAAAGATAGTGAAGTGAAAGTAATATAATAAAGCGTAGTTAATATTATCCCTTAATACTAAAGCCTGGCGCTCTGATACCAACAAAACCATGTTACGCCCCACTTCCAAAATACGGAATACGGGAGGCGACTAGGCCAGCCATGCTCCTATGGTCAGGGAACAATCCCGCCATAGTCACACTTCGGCTTCTAGCATTACATTGTAATCAGTAAACACAGAACAGGAGTAAAGGAAACACATCAATATTTTATTACACCAATTTTCATTGTTTACAGGTTACAATAATTCTAAAGAAAAAGAAACTACTAACCAAGTGCGAATACAAGGTTGATTTATGGAAAGCGGTAAAATCACTGAAGGCACGACCGTCTAGATCTCTGCGAGCTCGAATGGTTGGTCTGACTCCTGAGCTGGGCCCTCTCCAATCTCTGAGCATGCATACTCAGGTCGTCAGGGCTACACAATAACAATATTATAATAATAACAAAAAGGCAAGGAAATAATGTAATAAAGGTGAAGACAATATATATGCAAGAAATCAATATGCCATTAAACAATGCAATATATGATCTGTGTCCCTATCGGTCTCAATGTTACTTTTGAAATTGAGTTGTGGAAAGGAATGATCATGTTTAACGAGAGTCCCGTACGTATCCGAGACTACGGCCCACTGTTGCCCGGGACAAAACCCTGACAGCCGGACCGCTAAGTCCAAACCTAATATATATAAGAGTCGCTGTTCGAATTATCATCCTCTAAAATCGCTAACCTCGCTAAATACAAATTCCTTTCTACTTCGATTCCCCTATTTTCTCCAGGTTTCACTATCTATAAGTATGGGCTAGTTGTGTACAAGTACGCACCAATAACACTGCTTTATTCACTATTCACTGTGTTGTTCACTATCACGAATCATTCACTTTTTACTGGCGTACTCGACACAACTAAACCGATACCATTTACATTCGACAATGCATTATACACTGAAAAATTAATAAGGACGCTCACTATTGCTAAAGGTATTGCAGTCGGGTAAAAATGTGAATTATGCCGCTAAACAAATCATATGCAATACAAGTCATTGCGCGTCTTATGAACTTAGAAAAATCACATTGAATCGTACGTTCAAAATTAAATAAAATGATACAAAAGCGGTAAAAATTAAATTTAACCAGCAGTTTAATGAAATTGGTTTCAAGTCAATCGGGTCTCGTGTTTACGAATTATGGACATTTCTTTTTAAGTGTTCTCTGCTGGAAATTCAGTTCCTGAACTGAAGGTCCATTTTGTAACACAGTTTTCACCCTATTGGGATCATAATTAGGCGAATATACAGTTGTATAATATTTAGGTTTATCAGTTAGATTTCCAACACACTAGACGGATCAATAATATCCGCTGTGTGCTGGGAGTTATGCATTATTTAATATCGGGATATACGTTCTGTCCCTGCTTAGGACTGCAGTATGTACTGATGGTTTAAAATGTGATTAAAATAGCAAACGATAGTAAAACGAATGAAACCACTTCCAATTGTTATCTAACAGATTTATCTTTGCTACGGTATAGGGTTCCGCACAATACCATTTTTACACGAAAGTGTAAAAGCATTTCTAATCAAGTATCGACAAGCAGTACTGCAGTCCAGAGCCGCACTCCCGAACAGTTTCGGTCACCGTTATAAAATATAAACAAATATAAATTATATGGGGTTCTAAGTTGTCGATTTGTATTCGATACGAGCCCTCGAACACAATATTTCGGTGTGTAACTAATTTACTATGATTTTCACAAATTTCAGGTACGGAAGGTTTTAAATTCGACGGATCTAAATGGGGATGACATTTCACGGTGTTAGGGTCCGTATTTTCGAGCCAACTCTTAACACAATATTCATTATCACTAGGGTAATCCATTATACCTAAGTTCTGTCATTTTAAGAGGGTTTTTAGCTTAGGGTTTGCATCGAGCACCTATATGAACATTTGATTCGCAACCGAAATGAATATACTCTAGCATGTAGCAAGTATTTAAACTTGCCTGACGACGTATCGATGACGATACGGCAGCGACGTGGCAACAATAGTGATCTATGGCAACGGCACGGCACGGTCATGATGCAAGCGCGGCTAGGCACGACACAGCAAACTTGACCTCGGCTCGAACTTGGGTTTGACGGCTCGGCAGCGACTAGGGGTCGGGTGATGGGACGGTGGCAGGGACGATGAGCACGGTGTGCCATTGGCAAGGTCGTTGGCCGTCTAGAGACGGCTCCGACGAGGTGGGGAGCTCGGGCGAAACTGGGGCTATCGGGTGTTGAAGAGAGAGGGAGGTGAGGAGACGGGGACGGTGATGTGAGGAGACCGATGAGGTGGCCGGCGGCGTGGGGCGACGGTGGCAGAGGAGATGGGTGCGCGGGTGTTCGTTGATGGGTTCGTCAGGGCTGGGTGCATGGGTCGAGCTCGGTGGTGAGATGAGCGCTAGAGGTGAAGGTGAGGGAAGCTCAGGGGAGAGTGGAAGGGGTCGCCGACGGTGGTGATGAAGGTCGGAGCAGTGGGCATCGGTCGAGGTAGAGGAGACTTGGTGATCGCGGTGCAGAGGAGAGAGGGAGGCAGTGGGGTGTTGGCGAGAGTGGCAAGGTCGTGACGGCACCGGCGGTGAGTTTCGTAGATAGAGCTTGGAGGTGGAGTCGAGCGCGGGACGTTTGGGCGTGGGTTCTCGTAGGGAAGAGGAGGGGGACGAGCGGGGGAAGAGAGAGATGGGAGAGAGAGTGTGTGATTCGAGAGGAGTGAGAGAGAGAAAGAAAACGTGATCGAGAGGAGAGAGAGAGAACGTGGGGGTTTTTAAAAATATAATAATAAAGGAAAATTAATGAGAGACGGAGAGAAGGAGAATTTATTATAGAATAATTTGTTTTTAATTTGGGAGTTAAAGAAATGGATTGGGTAGGATTTAGATTTTAAATTAGAATAATTTTTGAATTTTGAAAGGAAGAAAGTTAAAAGGAAGTGAAGGGTTATTGGGCTTGTTGGGATTGGGCTCAAGAAAAATTTAGAAGGAAAAAGAGTGGGATTAAAGATGGACTTAGGCTTTGGGTTTTAAGCATTAAGTCTGGTAGCAAATGAGTTGGGGGAAAATTTGTTCGGGAAAAATATTTATTTAAATTCGGATTTAAATACAAAGTGAGACCGGTTATTACTGATAGGCTGCGATGCGGCCCGTGCAAAGCACGTGTACATACTCCTAGCGATGCGCAAGCGCACCCTATTGAGCTGAAGCTATTATTAGAAGAAAATCTCCAGTTAACAAATTAAACAAATTTGATATGGGATCAAATGATCCAACGGTGCGCACGCATCCTAAATTGATGTGTATCAATTTAAATCGATTTGTTAGGGACCTTCTCCTATAAATAGAGCCTTAGGGAAAAAAAAAGAAGGACGTACACAACACCGAGATAAAAAAAAATCCCGGCTGCGTTCCTCTTTCAACCAAGCAAAACTCAAAGCCTCCACCATCTTCTTCGTCGACAAAACCCTGGACATCAACTAAGTAAAGAAAAGTAAAGGAGAGCAAAATTCTCTTTTTTGACACATTAAAAAACTTCGGATTCCTCGAGTTTCGATACTTACATATAAGATCAAAGGATCTTAGGGTTTATCCTTTTTACGAAGATTCCGATCTTCATAAAGGGATCGATCGTAAAATCTAGGGACATAAAAACTGAAGGTTTTGCTTCTTTATGAGTTAATACTCCATTAGAAAGTGTTTCGACATATAAAGAACCGAAACTGTTGCTTCCTTTTAAGTTTCAACTCCATTAAAACCAAGAGTTTTCTTGAAAGTTATTAACTTTCATTGAAATTAGGAAGCATCCCAAACTGGTGCGCATCCCTGAAATATGCGACACGTGATACGCACGTGCGTACAAGCCAATTGCATCTTAACCCGGTGCACATCCCCTGACTTATGCGACATGTGATACGCACATACACACAAGCCAATTGCACCTTAACCTGGTGCGCATTCCCTGTAATATGCTACACGTGATAATCACGTGCGCACAAGCCAATCGCACCCTAACCTGGTGCGCATCCCTTAAGATATGCGACATGTGATACGCACGTGCGCACAAGTCAACCATACCCTACCATGCGATGCGACACATGCAAAGCATGTGCGCACAAGTCAACAGCAGATGTGCGATACGTACACATGCAGAACTTGTGCGCACACTGACTTTAAATAACGTTAGGTCGTATGAAGATACGCACAGAGGTATGCGTACCACGTGTTCTGCATGTACGCTAATACCATACGCATCCATAATGCGCATGCGCACCTGAAACCAAGACAAACCTTGAATACTTAGTAAATAAACTAAGTATAGAAGCCTACATTTCATATATGATCAAATGATCAACTGAGAACATATTCTTTAAATATGACCTTGTCTTCTATGTTTATCTTAGTCTAAAACGAGACTAACGATTCTTAGATAAGCACATATACTCTTTTGAGCTGATGGACCTCATAAATGTGAGAAATTCTACCTAAGTTAAATTCCGCTCGCAAACCAACATACCAATGCGGATCCCAAAAACTCCCCAAATCTAATATGTACGAGTTTAGACTAATCCGCACCCTACGGACGACGACATAAATTAGCCTTCGTATAAAATCCAAGGGCAACCCAAAATAAACAAAACTTAAAATACGACACACGAAATAAAGTTTGGAGAAGTAGAAAGTTATTATCGTTTGATAACGTAATTAACTGCAGGGGCTTGCAACTGTAGGAAAATTACGTCCCCACAATCAATAAAGCTCTCATTCTGAGAGGGAATCTGAAGTCACCAACAACGGAAACATCCATTCAAACTTCCGATATACGGTGCTATAAATCAACTAGGTATTTTTGGAGAGGTGGATGGATATGTTCCAAATAGTATCTGCCCCCAGATTCAGACTGGACGCACTCTCCGCGTCTCGGTCCGATTTTCGGCGGTAAACAATGATAACGCCGAATAGATCGACAAACTCCTAAAGTCACCCAGGCGAGATCATTGAGACTGACAGTTACGAGAACCAAACATGAGTGCATCCTCCGCACGAATGTGCGCATTTAAGGGGATAATTAGAAGCGGAATTTATTACCACACTTAATTGGCCGCCCAACCCTATAAATAAAAAAGCTCAAAATGTAGGAAAGACCTCCAACTTTAATCACAAATTAATTACTAGTTTTATCTTATAGCTCTTACATCTTAGACTATCCAGTCTATGATAACTTTGGGAACTCATGTTATCACTGTCAACATTGTCGAGGCCCTAAAAATATTGAGACGTCCATCCCTCATCATCCAGGTAATACCTCTGTCATCTTCTCCAGCCATCAACTTTAACAACTAAAGAAAGAGGACAATCCTTGGCCTAACCTTCGACACGTAATCCTTCAATGGCTTATCGTACCGATCTAGATATAGCTGAGGCCGCCACCGATCAGACTCGTCTTAATGCTACTTATGTGAACGATCCAGATGTCCAGCCTTGCGTTCGTACTATGGGTTTAGACCTTGTCTCGGCCGAGGTGTGGAAAATAACGGTCTAGAAAAGTTAGATTGAGTGATGCAATGTCCAGTCCCTCGCTTTTATGGCGAAGCTAGACTGAGTCAAGAAGGTAGAAGGTCGGATGAACTTTAAGGTCGCTTGTGTGGACAATCCGGATGTTTAGACATGTGTTCATACATGAGGCTTATAGCGGGACTCGGACATTCGAGGTACGACAGATAGGTAAGAAGTGCAACAGTTATAACTGCCCTGAAGTCATCAAGACCAGATGCAGTTTAAATGGGACCTATAACACAATACTTCTAAGATAGAATTCTACACCGGCAGAATATTGAGATGTGTGGAATTAATAGTCCCATATTGATAAAATTATATCAGAAAGGTATATAAGTATAAGATATAGATGGGGGCTGACGGAGGGCTGAAATCTCCTTCAGATGTTTCTTCCCGTTGATCTGCTGATGGCGGCTATGGATGGCTAAGATTGGATCTGGAAGCTGCCGCTCCCGAAGCGTGTGGATCTCAATGGGTTTGAGGTTGTGGTCGCCGAGTTACCTGCAAGGAAGTCCCGAGGTGGTTGTACCACCGAGGACCCTCCGACGATCAAGTTAGACTAGAGATCCGAACAGAATAATGGCTTAGTTGAGTAAAAATGGCTTACTTGAACCGTCTGAAGAAAGGGTTTATATAGCGGTAGCAGCAGGCGAGGCAGGAGCGAGAATCACGCCGGCCGTTACGCTCCCGACTTCACACCCGCGTGATGAGCGGGACCTCCCATTAATGGTGAGACAGGCTCGTTAATGGGGAATCGTGGTGGCGTAGAACGTGGGATGTGGCCGGTGGAGATCTCACGCATGGCGAGATTCGCGGGATGGCGGTTACACTTGCAAGCGATGTTGTTGGTCGGTCAATGAGACCAAGGAAGATGAGCTCGGCGGGAGAGCTCGCAGACGAGTGGGAGAGCCAAGGTATCTTGGTTCTACGGTAGCTCGGAGACGAGCTGTGAGGCCAAGGAGGCCAGTTGTGCTGGGGGCTCGGAAGCGAGCCAGCGGGCGCTCGGTAGGACAAGTATAGGTGTGGTCCGGTGGCCATTGTAAGTCCTTTCTTGCATGCTCTGGGAAACTTCATCTTCCACGTGTCCTGATCTGGGATACCACCGATATCGAGCATCATCATTAGCCCCCTACTCTCGTCCCGACTAGCTGATGGGTCGGGTCGAGAATGGTTTGCCGGATCACCCGAGGTGAGCTCCTTTCCGAAGATATTGTCGGGCGTGTCTCTGGGCAGTTGGTTGTCTTTTCTGGATGAGGCCGATGAATCAAGGCGAGATCCTTTTCATTAAAGAGGGTGCGCCGGATCGTGTGCTCTTTGGTGAAGCGATGAGCCACATGTCGGGTGCCGGTTGGCTGATGTGACGTGCCGCAGGCTTCTGGCATCCGATGGGACGCTGCCAATGTGCTTGTGACAGGTAGAGCGATCGTGGCCATTGAGTGCAGCGAACCGTTTTGGCGAGAGTCGACCGTCGCCGTTGGATGAGGACGCTAGCTGTATAAATCGAGGGGAGGAATGTTTAAGGATCTCTCTCTCTTCCCTTTTCCTGATTCTGAGTCTTGTTAGCTCGGCGCTCTCCCCTTTAGGTCGAATCTCAGAGTTTTTCTCTTTCTGAGTCGAGCCCCTTCTCCCCTTTTGCAGTACTGATGGTTCGATCCCATACTCTTGGTGCCTTCGGCGCTCAGTCCTAGAGGAAGGATGGTGGTCCGACCATGCCTCCGTCCGACTCGATCCCTGCACCGGATGTGCCCCCGACGGCGGGGCCGCCTCCCCCTTCACGAGCTCCTGATGATTGTTCTGGCAGCGGTCAAAGGCATACACGGGTTCCCGAATCCCAGATGAGGGACGCAGGAGAGGGCGAAGACGGGGTTCCTCTTAAGCAGAAGAGGACAGTCTCTCGTGAGCCGCCGACAAAGATTCCGGAGGGGAACCCTATGCAGGAGGAGGACGTCTAGTTCATGGTCCCGTCGGGGCTTTCCGTTGCCTCCAGCCTTCTTGCTAGTATAGAGGAGTCGGTCGGAGGCCGGATGCCGTGGGGGAATTTGAGGGCCCAACTGGCGGCTATTGCACAGGAGGCGGTTCAGGTATGTACTCCCTCATGTATTATTTCGAGCGACCTTTCCTTAGTTTGGGTGTCCTTAAGTTTCTCTACCATTTTTGCCAGGTCCTTCAGCACTACGTCCTTGTTACTCGTATGGAAGCCGAGGGGGTTATTCGGGCTGCGAGGTCCGCAGAAGAGTCTTCTTCGGAGGTCGAGGGTCTGCGACTCGAGCTGCGTCTGGAGAGGGAGAGATCGTCCTCAAAGCCCGGTTAGAAACCGTGGATCTCACCATTTCAAAGTGTCGGGAGTCCTATCGCCGCCTGAGCGAGTCCTACCAGGTCGTCAAGGCGAAGTTAGAGGATCTGGTCAATCGCCTTGCGGCCATGGAGAGGGAGAGGGATGCAAGCAGGCGGGATGCCGAGGCGGCGCTTCAGGCGAAGGAGCTTGCCGAGGTCCGAGCCAGAAAGGCGGTGGCTGGTTACAAGGGGTCGGACCAGTTTTACGTCGACCTCAGCGAGGCCTCCGTCGTTACATGGAACAAAGCCTTCGATGCTGTCAAGGAGCAGCTCCTAGAGTTTGCCGACGGTGAGCTTCGAGCTCGAGTACCACATTCAGTGGTCGTGCCCCCGGTCGACAGTGATGAGGGAAGCTAGGTCTAGACCGTGCTTGCTGCCAGAACATCCCTTTTGTAAACCTTCGGGTAATTTGGTAAGGCTGGGGAGCCCATAATACCCTTGTAAAGACTCTTGTCTTTGTGAATAGAAATTTTTTGTTTTCATAGTAGTGTTTGTGCTTGTACTTCCTTTTGTTGGTAGACACTTGTATTTGCACAGTACTGCTTTTATATTAGGCGTGTTCCTCATCTGGCGATTACTCATCGACTTGAATCTGATCACTTGCTGAGTGTGCGAGGACTGGCGGGAAGACGGTATCTCTATGGCCCCAAAGTCAATGTGGGGATCGCTAAGACGTTGGTAGACCGGATGCCTCTTGTTGAGTTCATGCTCCTTAGTTGTTGGAGGGGCCGTGAGTGGCCTATTAAGGATGGTGCCGAGCAGGGTAGCTGCTCGGTGCCTCTTGGCGAGGCCTTTGATCCCTGGTTTGTTGGGGTAGGGAGCTACCAGCCAGGGATAACCGAGCAAGGGCGGGCCTGATTGCCTCTTGCGTGGGCTTTGATCCTTAACGCGGGAGGGGCTATGGTTGGCCTGCTAAGGATGGCCGAGCAGGGTAGCTGCTCGGTGCCTCTTGGCGAGGGGTTTGATCCTTAGCGCGGGAGGGGCCGTGAGTGGCCTCCTAAGGATGGCCGAGCAGGGTAGCTGCCTGGTGCCCCTTGGCGAGGGATTTGATCCCTGGTTTGTTGGGGTAGGGAGCTACCAGCCAGGGATATCCAAGCAAGGGTAGGCCCGGTTGCCTCTTGCAAGGGCTTTGATCCTTAACACGGGAGGGGTCGTGGCTGGCCTGCTAAGGATGGCCGATCAGGGTAGCTGCTCGGTGCCTCTTGGTGAGGGATTTGATCCTTAGTGCGGGAGGGGCCGTGAGTGGTCTGCTAAGGATAGCCAAGCAGGGTAGCTGCCCGGTGCCTCTTGGCGAGGGCTTTGATCCCTGGTTTGTTGGGGTAGGGAGCTACCATACAGGGATAACCGAATAAGGGCGGGCCCGGTTGCCTCTTGCGAGGGCTTTGATCCTTAAGGACGGGCCGAGCAGGGTTACTGCCCAGTGCCTCTTGGCGAGGGCTTTGACCCCTGGCTTGGTAGGGAGCTACCGGCCAGGGATAACCGAACAAAGGCGGGTCCGGTTGCCTCTTGGAGGACTTTGATCCCTGGTTTGTTGGGGTAGGGTGCTACCAGGAAGGGATAACCGAACAAGGGCGGTTTTGGTTGCCTCTTGCGAGGGCTTTTCATCCTTAGAACGGAAGGGGCCGTAAGTAGCCTACTAAGGATGGCCGAGCAGGGTTACTGCCCGGTGCTTCTTGGCGAGGGCTTTTTGTCCTTAAGGATGTCCGAACAAGGTTGCTACCCGGTGCCTCTTGGCGAGGGCTTTGATCCCTGGCGTTGTGGGGTAGGGGAGCTACCGGCCAGGGATAGCCGAGCAGGGTAGCTGCAGGGCAGCCTCTTGCGAGGGCTTTGATCCCTGGCGTTGTGTTTTAGGGAAGCTACAGGCCAGAGATAGCCGAGCAGGGTAGCTGCAGGGCTGCCTCTTAGTGAGGGCTTTGATCCCTAGCGTTGTGTGGTAGGGAAGCTACAGGCCAGGGATAGCCGAGCAGGGTAGCTGCAGGGCTGCCTCTTGGTGAGGGTTTTAATCCCTGGCGTTGTGTGGTAGGGAAGCTACCGGCCAGGGATAGCCGAGCAGGGTAGCTGCAGGGCTGCCTTTTGCGAGGGATTTGATCCCTGGCATTGTGGGGGTAGGGAAGCTACCAGCCAGGGATAGCCGAGCAGGGTAGCTGCTGGGCTGCCTCTTATGAGGGGTTTGATCGCTGGCGTTGTAGGGTAGGGAAGCTACCGGCCAGGGATAGCCGAGCAGGGTAGTTGCAGAGCTGCCTCTTGGTGAGAGCTTTGATCCGTGACGTTATGGAGTAGGGAAGCTACCAGCCAGGGATAGCCGAGCAGGGTAGCTGCTGGGCTGCCTCTTGCGAGGGCTTTGATCCCTGGCATTGTGGGGTAGGGAAGCTACCGGCCAGGGATAGCCGAGCAGGGTAGCTGCAGGGCTGCCTCATGGTGAAGGCTTTGATCCCTGGTGTTATGGGGTAGGGAAGCTACCAACCAGGGATGGCCGAGCAGGGTAGCTGCTGGGTTGCCTCTGTGTGAGGGCTTCGGGAAGATGGACAGTCGTGATTGACACGTGCCACGAACGCTTGGAGGAGGCGAAGTGCCAGAGCCGTGTCGTTTTGATTTCGCATTGAGCGGCGCGGTGTCTGCCACGTGGCGGCACAGTTGCGGGAGACCGTTGAACTCCGGGGGCGTTGTGGGCTATAAAATGGAGCAATTGTTGATGACTCCTTCCCCCACACCCAAAACGCAAGAATGCAGAACTTCCCTTTCACCATCGAAGATATCCTAAACTTCGAGGATGTCTAGCTCTACGACCCGTACTGCACTAAGGACACGGTGCAGTTGGTAATAGGCAGGATTGAGGACCATTAAGGCCGATTGCTCCCCCGGCGGTCCTCCCTCCTTCGGCTGCTGATGAACTCCATGTGGAGAGCATCGCCGGGGATTTACAACCCCTTATCCGAAATGCTGTTCGACGAGGCCATAGGCAAGTGTTCAGTTGATAAAACTGCACTTTTAATATGACATTTTTCCTACTATTTCTATATAAAAAAGGTGTTTATTATAATATATGACACATATGAGGGTTTATCTGTAAAAATACTATTTTCATGTGTTTATATAATATATTTAACATTATGAAGGAAAAAGTAAGCATATAATATTCATGTAACATTTGGCCCATTTAATATGCTTACCTTATTAAATACCTTTGACCAATTGTCTTAAAACTAAAATATCATGACAAATGGTTAAAGATAATATCTTAATAAAAACAAATTCTACTAACATTACTTATTGAGATAATTGTACAGAAATTATTTCAGGACTGGAATCAAGGAAATTCGAGTTATCGAGATCAAATCTGCCGAAATAGTAAAGTAAATTGAAGAAATCAATTCTGGCAGAGACGTAGAGAAGATTTTCAGATTCCAGATACCAAAATATGTGTCACCAGAAGAAGCCTCAAGAGAAACGAACCCACGATCCTCCTAATCCACCGCGGATCCGCGGCCAAACCCACCATTACGCCGCGGTTCCGCCGCACTTCTAAAGAGTTAGGGCCCTGGATTTTCTGGTTGGGATCCTAACAACTAGTTACCATATATGGAAAGTCACAATATTAGGAAAGTTACCATATATGGAAAGTTACCATATATGGAAAGTCACCATATTAGAAAGTCACCATATATGGTAACTTGGTTTTCTTCTTTGAGGGCTATATAAAGGACCAAGGGCTAAAGTTAGAAGGCATCACACCGACGCGATCATGAAGTCCACGACGGCTCAAGAATCATGGTTGATCAACAGTTCATCTACCTCCTTAGAAGAGATCGAGAAGCAAACTAGCATTTTGTAATAATTTTCTAAGAGAACAAAGTGAAATTGATCTTGTTGATTAATAAAGGTAGTTGTTTTCTTATTTTATTTTTTTGTAGTTTTTTTAATATGATTTCCCTCTCTATCTTTTCTTTTCCCAACATGCGCGAGTAATTCTTCTCTTTTTAGGGTTCATAGGATTAGGGTAGATTAATGGATGATGAAGATCCTTAAACTCATTTTACATCCTATAAACTTTTTAAACTTTATCAAAAGAATAGTTAACATCCTAGTTGGGCGCGCTATCAATTCATTAATAATCACGACCACAATTAGAAATTAGATTAACAATTGCTTTGGTAAAGGCTAGATATTAACGGAGATCCATGTCAAGATAGGGGTTAAGAGTGGGAACCCTTTTCCCTCCAGAAACCCTAATCTACATCCATCACTGTCGATCTAGTTTTAAATCTATTAAAGGATAAAAAGAGTAATCTTTAATTAATCATCCATGACTACTAAATCTTAATGGGTGTAGTGACAAATAAGCAAGGGTCGTCGTCTAGAGACGGCGCGCTACATCGAACCCCGGGTGTAGTGACAAATAAGCAAGGGTCGTCGTCTACAGACGGCACGCTACATCGGACCTCGGGTGTAGTGACAAATAAGCAAGGGTCGTCGTCCAGAGACGGCGCGCTACATCGGACCCCGGGTGTAGTGACAAATAAGCAAGGGTTTCATAGGATCCGTCTAGCTTCCTGGAACATAGGTTCCCTTACGGGTAGACTAATAGAATTAGTGGAGGTGATGATTAGGAGGAGAGTTGGTATTATGTGTTTGCAAGAAACTAAGTGGGTAGGTGAAAAGAGTAGAGTCATAGAGCCTTGGGGTTATAAGCTTTGGTATACGGGTAGAGATAAAAATCGTAATGGGGTAGGTATAATCATAGATAGACGGTTGCTTGAGGATGTAGTTGAGATTAGGAGAAAAGGTGATAGAATTTTACTGGTTAAGCTTATTCTAGGTGGAGAGATCTTTAATGTTATTAGTGCTTATGCACCACAGATAGGTCTTGATGACGCTAGTAAGCGTCTATTCTAGGAGGATTTAGACGAGGTGGTGCAAAGTATACCTAGTGGAGAGAAGTTATTTATTAGTGGTGATCTTAATGGACATGTAGGTACTAGTCGTAGTGGGTTTGATACTATCCATGGAGGTTTTTGGTTTCGGACAAAGGAATGAAGTAGGTGACTCGATTCTAGATTTTGCTTTATCTTATGACTTGATCTTAGCAAACACCTGGTTTAGGAAAAGAGAGTCCCACCTTATCACTTTTAGGAGCGGATCAAATGCTAGTCAAATAGACTTTTTTCTGACGAGAAGAATAGATAGAGATTGTTGTATCGACTGTAAGGTAGTGCCAGGTGAGAGTGTAACTACTCAACATAGACTTTTAGTTCTAGATTTCCGATTTAGAAGAGAACCTAGGAAGATTAGACGTAAGGTAGAGCCTAAAATTAAATGGTGGCGATTGAAAGAAGGTAATCAAACGGCTTTTACAGATTGTGTAGTACAAGAAGCGGATTGGCAGTCGGAAGATGATCCAGACAAAACATGGAATAAAATGGCTAGTTGTATCAAGAAAGTAGCTAGAGATCTACTTGGTGAGTCGAGAGGTGGTGCTCCACCATCTAAGGACATATCATGGTGGAATGAAGATGTAAAGGCTGCTATTAAAATTAAAAGAGATTCTTATAAAGATTTGAAGAAAAGTAGAGATGTGGAGAGATTTGAGAAGTACAAAATGGCTAAAAAGAAAGTTAAGAAAGCTGTTCGGGAAGCTAAATCTAAGGTCTACAAGGAGGTGTACGAGAAATTAGACACTAAAGAGGTTGCAAATGATATATACCGGATTGCTCGAATGCGGGAAAGGAAGACTAGAGACTTATGTGCGGTGAAGTGTGTCAAAAATGAAAATCAGAAGGTTTTAGTTCGAGATGAGGATATCAAGAAAAGATGGAGAGATTATTTTGACAAATTGTTCAATGAGAGCTTTACTAAGAATTTGGATGGACTTGTCATTCAATCTCAAGATATAAATCGTGATTTCATGCGTAAAATAAGACTTACTGAGGTTAAAGAAGCTTTGAACAGAATGGGTTTAAGAAAAGCGGTTGGTCCTGACGGGATTCCTATCGAGATTTGGAGATGCTTAGGAGAAATAGGCGTTAAATGGCTGACAGATCTGTTTAATAAGATTTGGCAGACAAAAAAGATGCCAAATGAATGGAGGAAAAGTATCCTTGTACCTATCTACAAGAATAAGGGTGACATTCAAAGTTGCTCAAACTACCGTGGAATAAAACTAATGTGTCACACCATGAAACTTTGGGAGAGAGTGATTGAACACAGGCTAAGGAAGGATATTAAGATAACAGAGAACCAATTTGGGTTCATGCCTGGACGCTCGACGACAGAGGCGATTCATTTGCTTCGTCAACTTGTCGAGCGCTTTCGAGAGAGGAGAAGAGATTTGCATATGATATTTATTGATTTAGAAAAAGCGTACGACAAGGTACCTAGAGAGGTATTATGGGGGACAATGATGAAAAAGGGGGTCCCCGTCAAGTATATTGACATAATCAAGGATATGTACGACGGAGTAGTGGCAAATGTCAGAACTTGCGGTGGCTTAACAAGTGAGTTTCCGATTACTATTGGTTTACATCAAGGATCTGCATTAAGTCCTTTCCTGTTTACCATCGTGATGGATGAGCTTACTAGAACTATCCAAGATGAGGTCCCTTGGTGTATGCTATTCGCTGATGATATTGTTCTAGTAAATGAGACGAAAGCAGGGGTTAATGCCAAATTGGAATTATGGAGACAAACATTGGAATATCGGGGATTCAGATTGAGCAGGTCCAAGACAGCATATATGCACTGCAAATTTAGTAGCCAGAGAAGTCAAAACCATATTGGTATAACATTGGAAGGGCAAGAGATATCACCGAGCGACCAGTTTAGATATCTAGGTTCCATCATCCAAAGGAATGGGGAGATCGATAGTGATGTTAATCAAAGGATCCAAGCTGGTTGGTTGAAATGGAGGAGTGCAACAGGGATTTTGTGTGATGGTAACTTTCCGTTAAAATTGAAAGGGAAGTTTTATCGGAGCGCTATTCGGCCTGCCTTATTATATGGTACAGAATGCTGGGCTCCTAAGAAGCATCATACACAGAAGATGCACGTAGCGGAGATGCGCATGCTTCGTTGGATGTGCGGTAACACTAGAAAAGACAAGGTGCGAAATGAGGATATTCGTTCAAAAGTTGGTGTAGCACCCGTGGAGGAGAAGATGCGGGAAAACCGGCTTAAGATGGTTTGGTCATGTGCGACGCAGACCTATGGAAGCACCGGTTCGACGAATAGATACTCTCGATATGGGTAATGGCAAAAGGGCAAAAGGGAGACCGAAGAAAACATGGATGGAGGTGATACGAAACAATATGGTTGCCAAAGGACTCAACGAAAGTATATTGTTCGATAGAAGTGAGTGGAGACAGAGGATTCATGTGCTGGACCCGGCGTGATTCTCATGTTGGTTCATGTAGCCTACCCCATATGCTTGGGATAAAAGGCTCAGTTGTTGTTGTTGTTGTTGACTACTAAATCTTAATGAACCCAACAAGCCCCCTTTTAATCTAAACCTACATCCGTAGCTAATCTAGATCTATATTTTGCATCCGTGTTTAACATAGATCTAGAACCTACAACCATTCTTCACCATTCTTTATTCTTCCTCCTTTCCTAATCAACACGCCTAAAGTAAGACTAAAAGGTTCAACCTTTCCCTGAGAACGACCCGTACTCATCTCGATCTAGCTACACGCGACACCGTTATTGATTGCGGTTAACTATAACTCTAAAATCAGATCAATCAAATGGCGCCGTTGCCGGGGATACTTGCGTAATTTATTTTTCTTACTATTCGTGTTGAATTCTTTTTCGATCTATATCATAAACATAAAACAAAACCACATCTTGCATATTTAACGATTAATGTGTGATTCTTGTGAGGAATTCTGGAGTCACTTTAGCGAGGAGATAAAAATTCAGAGACATTCATCAAGACCCAGAGGAGAAGCGGAGGCTACTGTACAAAAATTGTCAAAAGATCCCCTCATCTCGCGGCGGAACCGCGGCCAAATCACCAGTATTGCGGCGGAACCGAGGCCTAATTAGTGGATCTTGGCTTCAAAATTCTCTGGTATCTTTTATAACTTTTTATCTCTCCTCTGAAAAATCCAATAATATAGTTTCTGCAGGATTCTTTGCAAAATATCGCTGCTCAAAAATCTTTTTGCGTGCTTTGTTTTGCGGGTTGTTTTGCATATTTTAATACGGACTTTAAGGGGCAAGACCATAATTCAGATTAGGTGGGGATTTCATCACCCTTCTTAGGCCCCACAAATCACAAAACGAGCATCCGCATAACCCTATATTAATTAAAAAATATCTAGATCAAGACCCTAAGGACCGTCGCGCTCAAGTAGGACATAGGAAGGTCGTGGGTAATTTATCGCTTATCTGCATTTCGTATGTGGTGTCTAGGCAAGTGTGTCTAAGGCAAGTGGTTACTTAATTAGGCCCGCTATTTTCGGTGATTCGTATAACGGATACCTCCCACTTACCTGGCACTTACCTGGCCACAGGAAAAATAAAGAGACGGTAGAGAATTTATCCTGCGATTTTTCCTTTGGAAGTCTAGGAGCGGTCTAGTGCTTGACCTAGGTGACCTTAGTTCTAGGGTTTGCTTCTATATTTTGTGATTTTTGTGAGTAAACCCCGAATTCCACTTTCAAAGCAAAACAATCCAAATAGAGCTTAAATCTTTTCACCCTCTTCTTTTTTCACCTTCTTACAATGGGTAACCCAAACAGACGAACTCTTGCCGAGTTTTGCTATCCACAACCAGAAATTTCTTGTCTTCTTAATCGCTTCGGTATACCATCCGACTCTCCCATTTCTTTAAGAGATCGAATAGAACAGGCGGATAGAAACAGTTGGCCACCTCAGTCCAGGTCTTATCAACTGTATCCTAATTCTACATCTATTTCAGTTGATACTCCGGGTGAAGGAACTCCTAAACGCATGTCCATCGCTGAGCATATAGTAAAGGCTAACGGCCAAAGTTTCAATCCGGACCAATATCAACCATCACCACCACTTTCTAAAGAAGAATTTCATAATCGGTTTGTGGCATATATGATGTCTATTGAAAATAGCCAACCAACTAACCCATATCAATATTCTTCTTATCATAATGTTGATCATACTCCTGCCCAATTTTCGCAACCATTCTATTCGTATCCGACTTTTACACATTCTCTAGACAGTCTTTCTAATCAGTCATTTGGGAGTTTTAATTATCCACAAGAATTTCAATTTTATATTGAAACCCCTTATCAACCCAAGTCTAGTCTTGAGCGGACATTAGAAAAATATGTGGAAATGTCGCACCAAATTAGAAAGGAAACAACAGAGTGGATGCAAGCTAATAATTTCAAATCAGCCCAAAATTTTTCAGTATACAATACGACCATAGGACAAAGTGAGAATTTGGGTAGTGAGACAGAACTGTACACCCTTCCTAATCAAACCTCCTCATTCCAAACTGAAATCCACAATTCCAGTTTCACAGATTCATCGAGTATACCAAATGATTCACCAATTGAAGATAAAATGTCTGATGAGTTGTGTGACTTTGTATTGTTTAATTTACCCGATTGTGAAGGGTCCATTTCAAGTGAAACAACACCCAACCCTTGTGATCTCTACACCTCCACTCTTGAACCAAAATTGATTGAAAACCATAATTTTAATGAGGTGTTTGAGAATTCTAACCTTCACTTGAATGAGGAGATTGACGTTGGGGATATATTGAATGATGAACCCAAAAATTTGGATGAGTTTGTCCTATCAATTCATCAGGTCCTTTCACTTCCTTGTGGTCATCATCTCGAGCCATTAATTATTCTTCCCGAACCCCAAATGTGTCTTGAAGTTGATGATATTTGTATAACCGAACAGCAGACCGAAATTCAGCCTTCATCTCCCACATCTGGTTCAGCGATACTCGACACACCAATTTGTTTATCCATTTCACCTTCTACTTTCTCAGGTTCTTCTTCTTCTATTCTTCCTCTAATTTCAGTGAGTGTTGATGAATCACAATCCGATAATTCAAGGTTGATAATTCCAGAAAGCCAACTTGATTTGGATACTTTTGAAAATAAGGTAGATAAGTTTTTCGAGTCTCCTACCTCCATAATTTTTGACAAATCAAGTATGATAAATTCTGGCACAAAACTTACTGACAGCAAAATGTTCAATTACACCATCGATGAAAGTTTTGAAGAACTTTTTGCTGACGAACTTGCATTCCTAAACAATACGGATTTTGTGAATAATCAACATCCACTTATAGAAGTTGAACCACCACCCTTTCTTCTTATAAAATACGAAAATGCCAATATTCCACTCATTTCTTATCATTCACATTCTTGTTTTTATTTATCATCACCTCTTATCTCCTCACATTCACGTTCATGCAAACCCTTTCCATACCACCACTTATCTTTTCCCCACTTCTTCTTGACTCTATATAACATGTTCTTCCACCGACCTATACGTTACATTGATAAAAAATTTGAATGGTTGGTGTTGACTTTAGGTCTTTGTAAGGCTTTACTTTGACCAATAACTTTAACCCCCCCAATGATTCTAATTGGTTAAAACTATTTTACTCAAGTTTGGGGGGGTTGGGGATATTTTGGCTCTTGAAAGAAAATGATTTTTACAAAATTGTGAGCCAAAAATAAGTTTAGGGGAGAATTTTACTTTCACTATTTCATGTCCCCGTTACTAACTTTTCCTCCCAAGTCTATAGTTTTTGAGATTTAAAAAAATGACAACAGTGAGGACACTGCTGTAAACAGGTTTGGGGGAGGTTTGTGCTTATTTACGAATTATTTTGCATTATACTATATATAAGCACACAAAAAATTTGATAATGAAAGTTTGAAAGTGAAAAATTATATATGAAAGATAGGAATAGTTTGAGAAATGCAAGAAAGTTAGATGTTTTCTTAAACAAAACTAGTAATAAGTAGTTATGAGCCATTGTCCCAAGGGTTAGTAAGATGAAGGAAATTACTAATCTGAGGATAAAAATAAGTCTGAAAAATAGTCCCTATTCTTGAAGCCAAACATCTGAACGTTGATACCCTACTATACACACTTACACACATCTTGAAACTTGGGATAGTAGAGGATACCTTGAAATACTCTTGTCTAAGAGCCTTAGTATGAAAAATAAAATAAATATACGTGGTGAAGAAAAAAAATGAACACTGGTTTTGCAATTACCAAGGCAGCATAAAAAAAATATAGCGAGGGTGCTTTATCACCTAGTGCCTTAGACCTGGTTTGGGAGCCACTGCTAAGCCTTAGGTGTGCAAGACGACGAATTACACATTAATACGCAAGCACATTTTGTAATCGGTCGGTTAGTACCTTAAGAAGTATTAACGGTTTCATGAAGAATGTGTGAGAAATTTCATAAAAAGAAAAAGAAAATATTCACCGACTAAAAAGTACTTTGGAAGATAGACAAGAGTATGATAGCTTGAATTGAATTCTTTAAGTATAGGGATGTCTTTTACACACACGTAGGGATATATGATCAATGTTTGGAAGAAAGATAGGGAGGAAGACTAAAAGCTATGTTTTATTGAGGGATGATATGATTTCTAACATTTTTTCATGATCACTAAGATAGGGCTCATAGCAACTGAAAAGCTGGTATAGTTGAAAACTCTTATTTTCAAGTTCTTTCTTTTATAGTTCTTATTTTTATATGTAACTTTCACCATTTTTCTTTTATTATAGGATTTTGTAGGTGTAATCCGCTGAAAACCCTCAGGAGACAACACTCCTCCTACTAAGGACATCTAGAGGTTTAACGGCTTGTTGCACCTACGAAAGTGTGCTACTTAGTTCTTCTTCTTTTTCTCCTTCTCTTGAATAACTAGTTTGTTCGGGACGATCAAAGTTAAGTTTGGGGGTATTTGTTCAGTTGATAAAACTGCACTTTTAATATGACATTTTTCCTACTATTTCTATATAAAAAAAGGTGTTTATTATAATATATGACACATATGAGGGTTTATCTGTAAAAATACTATTTTCATGTGCTTATATAATATAATTAACATTATGAAGGAAAAAGTAAGCATATAATATCCATGTAACATTTGGCCCATTTAATATGCTTACTTTGTTAAATATCTTTGACCAATTCTCTTAAAACTAAAATATCATGACAAATGGTTAAAGATAATATCTCAATAAAAACAAATTCCACTAACATTATTTATTGAGATAATTGTGCAGAAATTATTTCAGGACTGGAATCAAAGAAATCCGAGTTATCGAGATCAAATCTGCCGAAATAGTAAAGTAAATTGAAGAAATCAATTCTGGCAGAGACATAGAGAAGATTTTCAAATTCCAGATACCAAAATAGTCTACATGTGTTAGTAGAAGAAGCCTCAAGAGAAACGAACCTACGATCCTCCTAATCCACCGCGGATCCGTGGCCAAACCCACCATTACACTGCGGTTCCGCCGCACTTCTAAGGAGTTAGGGCCCTGGATTTTCTGGTTGGGATCCTAACACCTAGTTACCATATATGGAAAGTCACCATATTAGAAAGTCACCATATATGGTAACTAGGTTTTCTTCTTTGAGGGCTATATAAAGGACCAAGGGCTAAACTTAGAAGGTATCACACCGACGCGATCATGAGGTCCACGACGGCTCAAGAATCCTGGTTGATCATCAATGGTTCATCTACCTCCTTAGAAGAGTTCGAGAAGCAAACTAGCATTTTGTAATCATTTTCTAAGGGAACAAAGTGTAATTGATCTTGTTGATTAATAAAGGTAGTTATTTTCTTATTTTATTTCTTTGTAGTTTTTTAATATGATTTCCCTCTCTATCTTTTCTTTTCCCAATATGCATGAGTAATTCTTCTCTTGTTAGGGTTCATAGGATTAGGGTAGATTAATGGATGATGAAGATCCTTACACTCTTTTTACATCCTATAAAGTTTATAAACTTTATCAAAAGAATAGTTAACATCCTAATTGGGTGTGCTATAAATTCATTGATAATCACGACCACAATTAGAGATTAGATTAACAATTGCTTTGGTAAAGGCCAGACATGAACGGAGATCCATGTCGAGATAGGGGTTAAGAGTGGGAACCCTTTTCCCTCCAGAAATCCTAATCTACATGCATCACTATCGATCTAGTTTTAAATCTATTAAAGGATAAAAAGAGTAATCTTTAATTAATCATCCATGACTACTAAATCTTAATGAACCCTACAAGCCCCCTTTTAATCTAAACCTACATCCGTAGCTAATCTAGATCTATATTTTGCATCCGTGTTTAACGTAGATCTAGAACCTACAACCATTCTTCACCATTTTTTATTCTTCCTCCTTTCCTAATCAACACGCCTAAATTAAGACTAAAAGGTTCAACATTTCCCTGAGGACGACCCGTACTCATCTCGGTCTAGCTACACGCGACACCGTTATTGATTGCGGTTAACTACAACTCTAAAATCAGATCAATCAGTAAGCTAAGGTTTCTGAGGCGGTTCGGCCTAATCTCTGCGAGTCGGCTAGACCGCTTGGAAGCGCTTGTTCGCGAGTGCTACCAATTGAGGCACGATGCCGACGCTCGCGAAGGGATCGAAGGCAGAGGCTGGATGCTGCGAGGGCTCGGCTGGCAGAAATATCGTCAGAGTACCACGAGCAGTGTTCACTGCACCCTGTTCCCCCGCTATTGTAATCTTCTTCTTCTTTTATGTACGGCTGAGAAGCCTATAGTACCTCTTGAACGAATAAAACTTTTTTTCTTTTCTGCAATGCTCTATTGATCTCTTTATTATATAAGCAAAAGATCTCAACAAATATGTACATTGCTCTGAAAAGAAAATACATGCTAGTAGATGTTCTTATTCGTGCACCTCGAGCCCCCCGGATGTCTGTTGGCATCTATGCCCGGCATAAGGTACCGAGCTTCATGGGTACCGGACATATCCTCTGCTGACACTACTATGATCTGGCAGATGGTCAGCTCGCCTGGAGGGGGAGACTACTCCTGCTCACGGTCAGCTTGTCGCTAGTCCCTCAGGTACTCTGTGAGGTGCCCTGAATGGATGGGCTCTTCAATATAGTCTCGGAGTTGTTTGAAGCTCTCCGTTGAGTGGCCCAGCGACCTATGAACTCCGCAGTAGGGGCCCCGGGTTCGCTTTGAGGCCATTCGCGGGACTGAGGGAAGCTTGAAGAACCCCTCACCCGTGGCCTCCTCTAGTAGCACCGCCTGGGAGACGTTGAGCGGGGTGTACTCCTGGAATTTTGGGAGGTAGGGGTTTTGCCGCTCAGGTCCCCTTCTCTCTTCTCTTTCCCTCTTCTTTTGGTCGAATTGCTCGGCCCGGTGGAGGTTTGCGTTCACCTCGGATTCGAGCTGGACCTCGCGTTCGGTCCAGGCCTTTACCTCGGCCATGGTCTTAGGTTGCGCTAATGCAAATGAGTGCAACCACTCCTTGTGCCTAAGACCAGACCTCAGAGCCGTGATGACCGTCTCGTCCCGGTGCTCTGGGACCTCGAGAAGGGCGTTGTTGAAGCGGGTGACATATGCTTTGAACGTCTCCTTGTCCCTGCTCTTAATCGTGAAGAGATGGTCGACTGTGAGCTTTTGCCGCCTGTTCCCGATGAAGTGGCCGGGGAATTGTGTGGCCAGCTCGTCGAAGGTTAAGATCGAGCGTGACTCGAGTCTTCGGAACCAGTCTCGCCCAGAGCGGATGAGAGTGGTCGGGAAAGCTCGGCACTGGGCGGCGTCGGAGTGGTCTTGGAAGTTCATTCCCGTGGTGAATGCATCCAAGTGGTCCTTCGGGTCAGATTTGTCGTCGAAGAGGGAGACCTTTGGGGGCTTCTTGCGGGAGGAGACG
The DNA here is from genome assembly GCA_030015575.1 of Agapanthus africanus. NCBI lineage: Eukaryota > Viridiplantae > Streptophyta > Magnoliopsida > Asparagales > Amaryllidaceae > Agapanthus > Agapanthus africanus. Next base: position 558,835,279 of record JASDDO010000022.1, on the reverse strand, counting down.
TGGACGGCAAGCAGCTCCTCGGTGAATAGTTTGGTGAGCGAGTCGGCAGCGTACTTATCCCCGTCGCTTGAATGGTGATCCTCCTGATACAGACCCTCGATCTTCTTCTCGAGGGCGTCGAGTCGGTCGTGGTATCCCGACGACTCGGCGCATTCTGATCCCCGGCCTCTGCTGTTGGAGGCCTGCGTCTGGCCGCGGCTCCGTTTCCTCTCAAGGAGGTTCCTTAGATCCCCCGGCGACGTGGCCCTAGAGTTGTCGTGGCGAGTTCCATCCGCGCGACCCCGTCGAGGGAGAGGGTGTCGGTCATGCCTGGTAGCAGGCGAGCTGACAGACATCTCCTCGGGAGGGACAGACGCGCGGAGGATCTCGGGGCGAGGTGCTCTGGCGACGGACCTGGGTGTCGAACTGTGGGGTGCCCAGCGGGTCTCAGAACGTATCGGTCCGGGAGATCCTCGGCCGTGGGAGGTAACGAGGCAGTGTTCGGCAGTGCCGATGCGGATGGAGCCTTCTCTCCCCCTGTAGGGGTCCTGGCCCCGAGGCGGGGGAGCGGCGACTTGGTGATCTTGCCCCGCCATTTGGACGCGGATCAGCGCCTCCACAACGGACGCGAGTCGGTCTATCTGGCCGGCGAGGGTGCTGAAGGCATTCGACGGAGAAGGTTCGTCCGCGCCTCCGTTGAAGGGGAGGCGGCGGCTGGGGCTTGGTGTTAGTGTATATGCCCTAGAGGCCATTACTGTATCATACTAGCTTGTATATTACTTGATGGAAGCTTAGGATATTCACAGTTGTATAGACAATCTTGCTCAAAATGGTAGTATGCTACTTGGTTTGTCTCTACTTCAATATGTTCATGTGTTTCGTTTAGCATATCGCTTATATACATATTAGTAGAGCCCTTGGGATCTTTGCTTGATTACCAGCGTTGTGATGGCGCTCACACTCGTGGGGGCTGGGTAATCCATAAGCACATCCTTATACAGGTCCCTAGTCGTAGGACTATCGAGACAGGGCATCGATACTCCGGAGTAGACTAGCGTATGCGCTTCTCATCCCAGTGGGGGAGACGGTCTGTCCCACAGCCGTCAGTACGTCGTACTTGAGATAGTATGCGGGTGCTCGTTAGGTTACGAGTACACTGGACAGGACTCGTCGGGAACTGTTGGTTGGTATTATACCTATCGTCAGTTATTAGTTCCCACGTGACATGAGTACAGCTTAGTCCGCCGACTTGACACTGTCACTTCGCCTCGAGTGTGTTCACACTGTACTTAGATTACTACCCTAGCATGGCTCAAAGAAGTCGTGCAAACAGGTAGTAGTTGGGTACAGTCCCGAAGCACTTGGAGGCAGTGACGGTTAGGCAGGATTCGTCTCTCCCGGTATTGGGGGTTGACATCGCGCTGTGTCTAGGAGAGCCATTACACAAGTAGTCCCTGGCCAGGGCAAGCGAGATATACTGGTAGGTTTCCAGTGTTATCTCAGGGTGTTCTGGGCTACACTCCGACACGACTTGTACCGCTATTAGGGGACTGACGTTCACCGCCCCCCTAGGCCCGCCATGCGATGTATCAGACGAATAGACAGGACTGTACGGAGATTGTCACATACAGGCTCAGTAGGAGTTCGGATGGGTTTATCTCATCGGCCTTCTTGTCGACATCTACCTGGGGACCGTTACGCACAGCTAGTGCCGGTTGCGGTCTGTGGTTAAACCCACTGCCAGCGTAGTGTCAAGTCTTTAGAGTCCCACATAGAGAGTTTCCCTGCACTGGGCGAAACGTGTAGAGGCCGTATAGTTTTATTGCAGGGCTACGATCACTTACGTGCACTTGTGTGTGTATGCTGTTCGGGCAGGCAATACTAGTGGGCTTTGGTTTGAGCCAGATCTTAGTATTGCACAGATGGATTTGTTTTGTCTTCTGTGCATTCGCATTTTACGGAATGCGGATGCGGGTGTGTATGCACAGTTTTGAGGAGCGATGAAGGAGGAGGTGCCCCATTAGGGTTTTGGCAGATGGTTCGGCCAAAACCGTAATGTGGCACACTCATTAGGGTTTTTGACAATTCGTTTGGTCAAAACCGTTATGAGCCGGAGACATTATTTACTAATCCTTTTATTGATAATTATGTTATGGCTAATTACATTGACCATCTGACCATCTTGACTTTGTTGACCGTTTGACCAAAGTTAACTAGGATCTTCTTGAAAGGTCTAAAGTATTCTTTGGTTTTCTTTTTCATTTTGTTATGATAATGGTCATGTCATTTGTAGCCATCAACTTTATCTTGATGAGATTAGTAATGATAATGTTTTGCATTATTGCAACCATGGTTGTGTTTTCTCTTGGTTAAGTATTTCATTTGTTGATTCTCATTCTCTCTCATAGAAAAGAAATGAGAAACATTTCCATGGTTGCTCCTCCTTCTTCCTCCTCTTGATTCTTCCTTTAATCTCATGTGTTGAGAGAAAAAGGATTCCACTTGACAAACACATCCATATATCTCCTCTACACATCCTAGGGCTTCTAGACTAGCAATCTCTTTGCCCTAGTTGCCTCGGCTCGAGGTGGAGCTCGGTGTACATCTCTCGGGTGGATCGTCTTCGACTCAAGAAGGCCGCAGAGGTGCTCAAGGTCCGGATCGACACTTGGAGCTTGGATGGACGAGCAGGACAGCGGAATGAAGACCCGAAGGACCGGTTTCGTCAGGTATACTTTCTACAACATAGTAGTTATAGCCTCTTGTTGTTTACTAGTTTCTAGTTTAGCAAAGATCCGTGCTTTAAGTCCATATTGCCTTGCGCCAAATCATTATTTTTCGTCGTTTCCGCCTCCCCGTAAGAACCGGGATGAGCAACGTGGACTTACAGTGGTATCAGAGCCTGGCTAAACATAAACTAGTAAGTTAGCAAAGTGTTTAGAACATCGATCGGAAAAAAGTCGCAAAACACGTCCGAAAAACCTCTAGTTTCTGTCGATTTTCATACTGCTCAAAAAGTGATTTAAAATATATGAAAAATCGTCTCAGGGTTTTGTGAAAACACTGCAGAAAAATGAGCCAGTGAATCGATCAAACAGCCGCAGTTCCACGGCAATGACATGCTCATTGCAGCGGTTCCGCCGCGGTTTTGACTCGTCACTGGATCGGGTTTTGTGCAGTGTTTTAGTTTGGCTGTTTTGGGATTTTTAATGCATGTTTTTTCCACCCAGATTTTCCAAAGAGCAAATTGACTTTTGGGGTGGTTAATAATCCGTATTTTTATCGGTATTCCGTACACTTTGGCTAATGGATATTATCTGTGATGTGATATATGTATTGAACGTCTACTAATCGCTATAAGTCGATTAGTGGGGGTTATACATGTCTGTGATCTGTAATGTTGATGGTTTGTGTATATGAATTTGGTGGATTGTCGCGGATGAATAGCTGGGAATGGATTTGAGATGAGAGTTTCTTTTTCTTTCATTCATTGTAAAATTTTTAAATTGATGTAATATTATTTGTATGGCCGCACAACCGGGTCGGGGTTGTAGCCGTCATTGTATAATTTCTTTTTACTGTTTTTTCTCCTAGGATAGACCCAAGGAGGGGTGCACAAACTACCGGATATCTCGAAGTGCCGAGTGGCCTACTCATGGTGTTGAGGGAGGTTGCTTCGCTTCGGATACTTGGCGGGTAGTTTGCCGCACCCGTAGGGGTCTAGGGTGGGGTTTGGCTATTCATCGCGACCGTGTAATCCGCTTTTCGTTGCAGGCTCGAACGAATCGCGGATTCCTAGTATATCCAAAGTGTTCATCTGTGATCTGTAATGGCTATCATTGCTATATATCTATATATGATATCTATTTAGGCGTTGCTTATGTTTTTCAGCCGCGCTAGCCCAGCCCCCGCTCTGTCGTTCGTTAAGTAACCTAACGGGTGATGACGGGGCCCCGTGGCGAATGCGAATGTCATAAGCGTACGTCATATTTTGGTTGTTTTCTACAATGGTAGGATTAAATGATGGGACGCATTAAAAGAACTAATGCAAGAAAATAAACCAAGTAAAAGTCGTTGGAACACTTTCAAAACCACTCGGTTCTTTTCAAAAACCAGCTTTTTAAACGCGGAGCTTGAACCACTCCTTTTAAAAGCTATCTCGTTCCATCGATTATATCAAGTTCACTACGTTCACGGTTTCGCCAAAACCATTCGTAGCCCTCCGTCATTTCGTATGGATATTCAATAGTATTCAAGCTATGTTTGTTGACCTTCGTCAAGGCATAGTGATTGGTAGCTGTTGGGTGTTCATATGTAGCATAGATACATGCGTTGGTTTGGGACAGTCGCATTACCTTGTTGACCTTCGTCTAGGGTATGTGCGGGTGGGTTCAAATTAACCTGGATAATGACGGGTAGAACTTGACATGTGACTTATGATTTGTTGACCTTCGTCAAGGTCATAAGAGCATGGGGCAAAAATCCACATCGGGAGTTTCAAAAGTACTGAAACTTGCTAGCGCTGCAAACCATTTGGAGTGTGATGATTCTGGTAGGATTCCTTCAGTTTTATCACGCGATGATATTTGGATCCCGATCCTACTGTGAGTATATGCTACTCCTCGGGAACTTTCTCACTTAACGATCAATGCTATAAACCAAGTAGGTGTCTAGAAAGGTGTTAGCGGGGCTACGCTCCCAGGGAAAAGAGGTTCTTAAATTAAGGAACTTCGCGAAAGCGTTGGAAAACCTCCCTCAAAGTACCGACACTGGCCTGACTGAACGGTTAAGCAAGTATTGTACGGTGAGAAAGATCCCGACTAATTCTTCCTTTTTGGTTTGAGGAGGGATTCGAGAGACAGTGGGAGCCATCCTGTTTAGATAAATTAAAAACCAATCTAAACTTGCAAGAGCATCATGCTGAGTGTTTTCTTCTCTCTCTCTTAATTGCAGCGACCCAGTGACCGCACCTAGGTTACATCTAGATAATAAAATGACTGAATCTGACTGTTATGACTGGCAAAGGTCTGTCCAGATGTCCATTGCCCATGACAAGCTGGGACACCTCTTGACTGATCCAACCCCTGCTGTCTCAGGTCCAGTTTCCCCTGTCACGGATATTCATATCCGTGAGACATCGGAAAGGAACTCTGCGAAAGCCAAGTGCCTCGTGTTAGCCTCATATGATGGTGCAAACCAGAGGAAGCACGAGAAGATGGACTCAGTTTCTATCTTCCTCCATAACAAAGTTTTATATGGAGAGCAATCTCGTATCGCAAGATATGAGACCTCGAACGAATTGCTTCCAGCGAGGTTGGCTATCGGGTCATCTGTAGGGGGCAATGTCCTTACAGAGACCAGCTCTTTTGAGCTCTCGGACGTGAAGACGACGTTGAAGAACGGGTCAGATGCTGACTTAGTTCAACAGTCTTTACCTACTACCCTGAAGGAAACCAGGGAAGTAGAAAGAAAGAGAAGTGCAGATGTTTCGGGAATGGATGCAGTAAAAGAGGGATGTTCCTATTGTTACGGGAATGAACATGGGCAGAAGGATTGCAGGGCTTGCAGAGCCAATAGCCAGAATTCGAAGCATGTTATGGCTTCGGCTTCGGGTGTGTTTGTAATAGAGAACTGTATGTCAGTTAACCCTACTTCCGGGGTATTGGATACCAGATCAGGATCTCATATCTGTAATTCGTTACAGGCTCTGAGAAACCGTAGGGTTATCAGGAATGGTGATATGACTCTCAGGGTTGCTAACGGAATGGGCATGTATGCTGAATCCATAGGGGAATATCATCTAGGAATGACAACTGGGCAGATATTGATTCTACGTAACTGTTTTTATGTACCAGGTGCAACTTGTAATATCATATCTGTATCCTTAATTTCTAAGGAAGGATATGATTTTACTTTTGTAAGTGATGTAGTAAACATCCACCTAAATCAAGTTCTGATTGGGTCAGGTACATTACAAAACGGAATATACGTATTGAATCAAGCTCAGATCTTCAGTGTCCAGAACACACTTAAAAGAAAGTCTCCGGAAACAAATCAGGCTTTCTTATGGCATTGTAGACTGGGTCACATTAATGAGACACGGTTAACAAAGTTACATAAAGAGGGATACTTGAATCCGTTTGAGTATCAGTCTTAAGCCACTTGTGAATCTTGCCTCATGGGAAAGATGACAAAGACTCCGTTCACTGGACACGGAGAAAGAGGGAGCAAGCTCTTGGGACTCATACACAGTGATGTGTGTGGTCCAATGTCTACACATGCGCGAAGTGGTTATTCATACTTCATTACTTTCATAAATAATTTCTCTAGGTATGGACATGTCTTCTTGATGAAGCACAAATCCGAGACCTATGAGAAATTTCAGGAATACAAGAATGAAGTTGAAAAACAAACAGGCAAAAGTATCAAGACACTAAGATCTGATCGAGGTGGTGAATACTTGAGAGCCGAGTTTCTGGGCTACTTAAAAGAGAATGGAATTCTCTCTCAGCTTACTACTCCATACACACCACAACACAACGGTGTATCGGAAAGGCGGAATCGAACCCTATTGGATATGGTTCGTTCCATGATTAGTAAGGCTGAGTTACCGCGATCCTTCTAGGGTTATACGCTAGAAACAACAGCATATCTCTTGAACAAGGCTCCAACCAAGACTGTACCTACCACCCCATATCAGATGTGGAGTGGGAAGAAACCCTGTCTTAAGTACCTTAAGACATGGGGATGTCCAGCTTTTGTAAAAAAGCAGCATGCGGACATGCTCGAGGCACGCTCAGTACTGTGTAAGTTTGTGGGATACCCAAAGAACTCCAGGGGGTATCTTTTCTATTCCATAGAGGAACAAAAGGTTTTTGTTTCTCAGCATGCCCACTTCTTGGAAACTGAATTTTTAGAAAATCAGATAAGTGGGAGCGCAATAGAACTGGAAGAAATTTCAGAACCACAAGCTGTTACTGAAACCTTGGTAGAACCAGAAGGTTCAGGAGAACCGGACATTCCAGCGCCACTCCGCAGAAGTAGTAGGCAGTCTCATCCGTCCGAGAGATACTACGGTTTTCTCATAGACGGGGATAGAGAGGATTGCACCATGGATTATGGTGAGCCTACTAGCTTCCAGCAAGCCATTCAGAGCGGCGACTCGGTAAAATGGCTGGATGCAATGCGGGCCAAGATGGAGTCCATGTACACCAACAAAGTTTGGACTTTGGACTTTGCTCCAGAAGGGGTAAAACCCGTAGGCTGCAAATGGATCTTCAGAAAGAAGATTGGTGTAGATGGGCAGGTTGAGACCTATAAAGCTAGACTTGTAGCAAAGGGTTTTCGTCAAAGACCTGGTTTGGACTATGACGAGACCTTTTCTCCAGTGGCTATGCTGAAATTCGGATCCTTCTTGCTATTGCTGCCTTCCATGATTATGAAATCTGGCAGATGGACGTAAAGACGGCTTTCCTAAATGGTAATTTGGAAGAGTGCGTCTATATGGATCAGCCGGAGGGATTCATTCAAAGTGGGAGCAGCGGTAGAGTGTGCAAGTTGCTCAAGTCCATTTATGGACTTAAGCAGGCATCACGGAGTTGGAACATCTACTTTGATGATACTGTCAAAGAATTCGACTTTATCAAAAACCCAGATGAAGCATGCATTTACAGTAAGATTGTAGGGAGAACTGTGGTATTCCTCGTCTTGTACGTGGATGACATTCTCCTAATAGGAAATGATATTCCTATGCTACAGTCAGTCAAAGGATTCTTGTCGCAGAGGTTCTCCATGAAGGACCTGGGCGATGCCAACTACATTCTGGGGATCCAGATCTATCGTGATAGATCTAAGAGGATGTTGGGACTTTCACAGTCAAGGTACATCGACACCATACTGAGAAAATTCAGTTTGGAAGATTCCAAGCGCGGTAATTTACCAGCTTGTCACGGGATCACTCTCTCCAAAGAGATGTCTCCCAAGACTGATTTGGAGAGGGATCGCATGTCTATTATACCCTACGCTTCTGCGGTAGGCTCTATAATGTATGCGATGTTATGTACCAGACCAGATGTAGCATACGCATTGAGCGTTGTAAGCCGGTATCAGTCAAACCCAGGGGAGAAACACTGGATAGCGGTAAAGAACATTCTCAAGTACCTGAGAAGGACTAAGGAGATGTTCTTGGTGTATGGCGGAAAAGACCTCCAGCTCAAGGCCTTTGCTGACTCCAGCTTCCAGAGTGATAAGGATGACTCCAAGTCCATGTCGGGTTATGTCTTTACCCTCAATGGAGGGGCGGTTTGCAGGAAGAGTTCCAAGCAGGAGACCGTTGCAGACTAAACTATGGAAGCGGAGTACATAGTTGCTTGCGATGCCGCAAAGGAAGCTGTCTGGATGAAGAAGTTCCTCACGGAGCTTCAGGTGGTTCCTACCATTGTTGATCAAATACCGTTGTATTGCGACAACAACGGAGCTATAGCTTTAGCGAAGGAACCCAGGTCCCATCAGAAGTCCAGGCACATTTTGAGGCGGTACCACCTGATCAGGGAGATCGTAGATCGCCGAGAGATCGAGGTGAAGAGAGTAAATACGGAGAACAACACTGCAGATCCACTCATGAAGGCCCTACCCCAGACTCAGTTCGAGCGGCTGATCGAGATGATAGGTCTTCGATACGCCGGTACATGGCCGTAGTGCAAGTAGGAGATTGTTAGTGTATATGCCCTAGAGGCCATTACTGTATCATACAAGCTTGTATATTACATGATGGAAGCTTGGGATATTCACAGTTGTATAGACAATCTTGCTCAAAATGGTAGTATGCTACTTGGTTTGTCTCTACTTCAATATGTGCATGTGTTTCGTTTAGCATATCGCTTATATACATATTAGTAGAGCCCTTGGGATCTTTGCTTGATTACCAGCGTTGTGATGGCGCTCACACTCGTAGGGGCTGGGTAATCCATAAGCACATCCTTATACAGGTCCCTAGTCGTAGGACTATCGAGATAGGGCATCGATACTCCAGAGTAGACTAGCGTATGCGCTTCTCATCCCAGTGGGGGAGACGGTCTGTCCCACAGCCGTCAGTACGTCGTACTTGAGATAGTATGCGGGTGCTCGTTAGGTTACGAGTACACTGGACAGGACTCGTCGGGAACTGTTGGTTGGTATTATACCTATCATCAGTTATCAGTTCCCAGGTGACATGAGTACAGCTTAGTCCGCCGACTTGACACTGTCACTTCGCCTAGAGTGTGTTCCCACTGTACTTATATTACTACCCTACCACGGCTCAAAGGAGTCGTGCAAACAGGTAGTAGTTGGGTACAGTCCCGAAGCACTTAGAGGCAGTGACGGTTAGACAGGATTCGTCTCTCCCGGTATTGGGGGTTGACATCGCGCTATGTCTAGGAAAGCCATTACACAAGTAGTCCCTGGCCAGGGCAAGCAAGATATACTGGTAGGTTTCCAGTGTTATCTCAGGGTGTTCTGGGCTACACTCCGACACGACTTGTACCGCTATTAGGGGACTGACGTTCACCGCCCCCTAGGCCCGCCATACGATGTATCAGACGAACAGACCGGACTGTACGGAGATTGTCACATACAGGCTCAGTAGGAGTTCGGATGGGTTTATCTCATCGGCCTTCTTGTCGACATCTACCTGGGGACCGTTACGCACAGCTAGTGCCTCTTACGGTCCGTGGTTAAACCCACTGCCAGCGTAGTGTCAAGTCTTTAGAGTCCCACACAGAGAGTTTCCCTGCACTGGGTGAAACGTGTAGAGGCCGTATGGTTTTACGGCAGGGCTACGATCACTTACGTGCACTTGTGTGCGTATGCTGTTCGGGCAGGCAATACTAATGGGCTTTCGTTTGAGCCAGATCCTAGTATTGCACAGATGGATTTGTTTTGTCTTCTGTGCATTCGCATTCTACGGAATGCGGATGCGGGTGTGTATGCACAGTTTTGAGGAGCGATGAAGGAGGAGGTGCCCCATTAGGGTTTTGGCAGATGGTTCGGCCAAAACCGTAATGTGGCACACTCATTAGGGTTTTTGACAATTCGTTTGGTCAAAACCGTTATGAGCCGGAGACATTATTTACTAATCCTTTTATTGATAATTATGTTATGGCTAATTACATTGACCATCTGACCATCTTGACTTTGTTGACCGTTTGACCAAAGTTAACTAGGATCTTCTTGAAAGGTCTAAAGTATTCTTTGGTTTTCTTTTTCATTTTGTTATGATAATGGTCATGTCATTTGTAGCCATCAACTTTATCTTGATGGGATTAGTAATGATAATGTTTTGCATTATTGCAACCATGGTTGTGTTTTCTCTTGGTTAAGTTTTTCATTTGTTGATTCTCATTCTCTCTCATAGAAAAGAAATGAGAAACATTTCCATGGTTGCTCCTCCTTCTTCCTCCTCTTGATTCTTCCTTTGATCTCATGTGTTGAGAGAAAAAGGATTCCACTTGACAAACACATCCATACATCTCCTATACACATCCTAGGGCTTCTAGACTAGCAATCACTTTGCCCTAGTTGCCTCGGCTCGAGGTGGAGCTCGGTGTACATCTCTCGGGTGGATCGTCTTCGACTCAAGAAGGCCGCGGAGGTGCCCAAGGTCCGGATCGACACTTGGAGCTTGGATGGATGTAACATTTCAAAATAATAAAATATTATTTTTGGGAATTTTTATAATTTAATATTATTTTATTGATTATTTTAATATTAAATTTATAATTAAATATCGATAAATAGGTAAAATTTTGAAAAAAATTATGGAAAATTCAAAAATAATGTATTCTATGGAATTTTGTCATTTTTAAGTTTTTATGAGCATTTATATACTAACTTAGTGCTAATCGCGATTAAAAATCGCTAATCGGATTTTTGGCTTTTTTGTGCAAAACTTGCACATATCATTTTTGTTTTTTGACTTGTGTCACATTTTTCCTACCATGGGTGTTATGGGTTTACTATTTGAGTGAGAAAGAAAAGAAAAGAAAAGGAAAAAGGAAATGGAATGATGATGAGAGAGAGGGGATAGGTATAAGTTAACTTTTTCTTTTTTGTAGCCATGCTCCCATCATTTCCCCACCCCCATTTCTCTCTCCCCTCTTTGAGCTCAGCTGCTGCTCCTGCTCTTCCTCCTTCTTCATCCTCTTAAAACTCCCCACAACACCATGAAAACAAGCTCAAAACCCCATATCGGTTTCACAAAAAAAATGCACACAAGCTCAAGATCTACGCAATGGACCAAGAAAGTTGGTGTTTTGGTGCCGTGGGATGATTCATGAGTCTCTATAGAGGTAATTCCTTCACATTTATTATAGCATTTCATGTGATTTAGCCTCTTTTAAAGTTTAGTGTCGTTTTGTCAAAATTTTGTACACTTTGGACAAAACTAGAGAGGGTTAGGGTAAAGTTGAGATGTGGCTGTGCAATTGGACCCTAATGGTGACCTTAGGCCCTATATTGACTAAGACCCTGACCTAGCACAACTTGAAACCCAAAAATATGGAATTACGGAACTTTTCATGTCGGTTTGTGTGATCTGTGAAGGTGTTCTGGAATCTGGAGCAACCCGGGGGCACCAAAAATAAAATTGAGCTGACAGTGAGTCGTGCAGGCACCTAGGAAGCTACCACCAAGACCCAAGCCCCTAACTCAAACCTACGGCCGCAAATTTAATCATTCTGGCTGCAATTTGCGGCCAGAGTAGAAGAGAATGGGTCCATTTTTGTTCCAGGGCTCATTTTGCACTAAATTAGACCCCTCCTATATGCGGTTTTGGCCAATTGTCATCTGGGGAAAATCTGGGAGCATTTTGGTGTGTTTTAGGCGATATTTTCAGTATTTTTAAATGCACTTTCTTGATATTTGGATTTGTATTTGGTTGTCGGGTGTTCGTACATCGACAACAGGGCTTGTTTGTTGGATTTGCATGTTTGGGCCATAGGTTCCAACCTATGAGCACACTGTTCGCTGTATCGGTTTTCTGCCTTGATTTTCATACGCATTGCTATGGGTGATCATTGCAGGTACCTTCACGTGGATTCCGAGGCGATGGAGCATGGCGTTATCGACACCGACACGCGGGATACAGGTGAGTAGATTTATATCTACGGGGAGAAGTCGGGTGGATGGCGTATAGCACCCCCGCAGTCCGTGGTGATGTATACGGATGCGTATACACACCAATAATTTATGATATGTTGTTAGGATTTATTATTGATGATTTAAGATATATATTGGTGTTGGATTGGTGCATGGTTACGAAACCTTAGGTAGTGGGTGCACTACACTTACACATACACACATATACATACTTGCATACATTCTTTATTTCATATGTGCGTGTATGGGAATATATATTTATGTGTTCACATGGGTATGGGACTATGTGTTCATATACTGGATTTGAGGATAGTATTTGGAATTTGAGATGAGTCGATGAGATTGGGCTTGAGGCCAGGAGATCGGTGATGTTATTTTGGTTCGTATTGAGATACGACATGATATTTTAGCGGGTCTTTTGACGTAGTGATTCTTACACCTGCATGCATTCATAAATGGTATCAATATTGTACTAGACGTAGGTCATTATCCCGGACCATGATATTTGATAAAGAAGATACCAGATAAATAGTGTGATTGATGTGACTTTGACCCGTTCCCAGATTTGGGATGCCGTACGACGGATTTACTTACGAGCTATATATTGATGATTGATCCGCACTCTTGACTTGGGATGTCTGATTATAGATATGGTATCGGATATGATATTATTGAGGCGGGATCACCGACTAATATATATACAGGCATGTATATGTATCGACTCAGATGTTAGGCGGTTTTCTTACCTATAGTCTAGCTTGTAGCTTAGCCTTTAGTTTAGTTAGTTGTTAGATTAGATTCGGTTCCTACCTATTTTAAAGCTTACGAATCGTGCGTATTTTAAAAGACAGATCAAGGGATTCTACGGATATTTCAAAAAAACGTATCTTTTCTTAAAAACACCGTAGCCCCTATTTTCAAAACCCCACGATTCGTGTTATTTCAAAAGGCACCATTGTAGTGTTAGTTATGTATATGCCCTAGAGGCCATTGTTGTACATTTGATGTATATTATAATGGATGCTTGGTTATATATAGAGAAGACTTTCTTGCTCGTCATGATAGTATGCTATTTGGTTTCACTTTATCTTAACATGTTGACTTGTACTGGTTTACTGTTTTACTCTCACATGTTGATAAAGCCCTTAGGACTTGTACTCGACTACTGGGACTATGATGAGTTCATACTAGTGGGGCCGCGGTAGTCAATGAGTACATCCTATAACTGTTCCTAGTCGAGGGTATATCGAGACAGGGCATCGATACACCAGAGTAGACTAGCGTATACGCATCTTGACCCATATGATGGGCGATGGATGATCCCATATCCATCGGTGTTGGACATCAAGGATGGTGTACGGGTGCTCAGTGGAGACTGGGTACACTGGACGGACTCGCCGAGAACTCCCAGATGGTGATATACCACACGTCAGATGGCAGTTCTCCGGTGACACAGGTACAGGGTAGTCTGAAGACCCGAGATCGTCATAGAGTCTTGTGTGATTCCCACTGTGCTTTGATTTCCACCTTACCACGTCCAAGAGGGCGTGCAAAACGGTGGCTTTTGGGTACAGTCCCGAATCACATGGAGGCAATGAGCGATAGGAGGGGATTCGTCTCTCCCGGTATAGGGAGTTGATGTTGTGCAGTGTTCGATTGGCTATAACTGGAAGTCCCTGGCCAGGGCTGATATAGAGATTTACTGGTAAGTGTTACTAGTAGTTTCTCGACCCGTTATGAGCCATACATCGACACGACTTATCGGTTACTGGGGTCTGACGTATACCACCCCTAGACTTGATATGCGACATATCAGACGAACAGACCGGACTGTACGGGAGTGTTACTGATCGGATTCACAGGAGAACGGACAGGCTAGCTTGTTGATCTTCTGATCGCTCAATACCTGGGTGGCTGTTACGTTTAGCTGACCGCTTGCAGCTTGTGGGTGTTTGATATGATCATCACCTGCTACCGGCGTATTGACGATTCTTTAGAGTCCTACACAGAGGTTTCTTGGCTCAGGCGAAACAGAGTAGTGGCACATATGTGATATGCGCAGGAGTGAGAATAATGCGATATGCGATACCGTATTAGATTCTCGCGATATATGGATATGAACCGGGTCATCGGATCAAGTGTTGATTCGATGAATCGGTACATGATATGTTAGCCGGTTATATTCGATATAGCCGGATCGTCGGATCAAGTGTTGATTCGATGATTTAATATATAATAATATATATGATATATTATTATATTAACTAATATTGGCTTGCTTTATTATTTCATTTTCTCAATGGATGATACATTGATATATATGCGATATATGTTAATTGTATTATTTTCTTTTGTTGCAAATATATAATATATATGTGATATATATTATTGTGACATGATATGATTAATTGTTAAACATGTTTAAGGATGATTAATTGAGGTTAGGGTTTGATTAGGTTTAGTTGCTTCAAGTTCTTTCTAGAAGCAATTTTCTTTTGTCATTTGTAAAGATATTTTGTGATGACACCTTTTTAACTCAACCAAACCCTAACCCTAGTTGTTTCTCTACTTGTTCTCATCCAATCATCCTTGACCATGGTTAATAATTAAATCATATGATTTATATTTCTATTCATCACAAAAGAAAGAAGTTAATGATATTTTTCTTTTTCCATTATCATCTTCTTTTTCTTCTCTCTTGAAGAAGCTCTCTTGATTTTCTTAAAGTGATGATAAAATATGAGAAAATGATATAGAAAGAAAGCAAAATCACTACTCTCTCATCCTCATCTCATCTAGCCCTTGGGATTAGGGTGTTCTTCTCTTTAGAGTGAGATAGCTTGAGTTCTTCGAAACCTCGACGTAGATCATCGGAGATTTGGATTACGACGAGCTAGAATGGATCGTTCGAGTCGTGGAGCCTCTCATGAGTCCGGGAGATCGTGGATCGCGGCAAAGGGACTTCTACTCGGAGCTTGTGAAGTGAAGGAGCGGACTACGAAGGTTGTAATCCCTCACACTTAGATAAATGTTATCTATTTGCATATTAAACCCTAATTATCTAGCAAAGATCCCGGCTTTGGGTTGTTCGGCACGTCTAAATTTTAATCCGGGCATGTTTGATGCCTTATGAACCTTCACAAGAGTGCCAAGGAACCCTACAGTGGTATCAGAGCCTAGCTAGAGCATTAGGCGATGTGTTTACGAAGTTAAAACTCCGATCGAACCCGAAGCGACGAAACAAAACCCTTCTCTGGAAATTTTTTAAAATTTGGGATTTTTCTGAATTAAAAATATGTAAAAAAATCAGCAGGGAATTGTAAGAATTACCATAAAACCCGAGCCCCTAATTCCACCAAACGGCGGCGGAAGCGCGGCACAAGCATGGCTCGTGCGGCGCTTCCGCGGCTGAACAGTAACATCAGGACACGTGGCTTCATGGTAATGTCCGTAGGTACTTGCTGAGGCTTCTGGATATTTTTATTCTGTTCCAGGTGTTTAAAATTCTGGGGTTTGTTTTGTAATAGTAGACTCGATCGGAAATTTTAAATTCGTATTTCTTTCCGGATATTTAGAAACTGTTAAACTGGTTGAACGGATATCATTAACCCACTTTATTCCGGCACGGCAAACTTTCAAGCGTTGAATTTTTATTGGGTTTAAATCTTTCGGAAAATTGTACAAGTTAAGCGGTGGACCCTCTAGAAGACAACAAACCTTAACTCGATTATGTGACCGTCTTGAACTGCCTTTTGAACCTTCGGGTTTGAGGCAGTACGGCGTGCCACATGTGAGGCGTTGGCTTGACCCTTCTACGGCTGGATCACCGGTACTGTGACATATTCTGGGATTATTTGAACTCCGCTCAAGAGTTGAGCACTTCGGGAAATTTTGGGTGTTTGATTATCTGTTCAAATAGTTTAATACCGTATATTTATCTGGAATGTGATACAATATGTGGAATTCATAGAGTTAGGCATGCAATACGAAGTATGTGATATTTCAGATTTACGATGTCTAAAGTGATTGTGGATTCCAAATATTGTAGTTTTACACTTTCTTTTCTGTGACCGTAAGCGTAGTATGTGGTGTATCGCCGGCTTCGTTGCTATACATCAACGACAATCGGGATACGCATACTTGCTTACGTTGATGATATGAGATATTATGTGTTGCTGTGATATGTTATATTGGATCGTCGCGATCAGAATAGCCGGGGGGTTTTATGTGAGATGAGGGTTTTATTTTCATTCATGTAAAATTCATTTGTAATATAATATTCTTTTATTTGGGGCACTTCCAGGTTGCGGTTGCTGTCACCAGTGTATATTATTTACTTTTCCGCATTAGGTAGACCCAAGGAGGGGAGCACAAGTAACCGGGTTCTAGGGTCCAGTGGGAGGCCATCTCGAGGAGTCGAGACCGGGTCTCCTAACCCTAGAATGGGCAGAGTTACTTGCCGCTCTCGTAGGGGTCTTGGGATGTGGGTTTGGCTATTCGTCGCGACCGTGGAATCCGTGTTTTATACAGGCTCGTATTGAAAACACGGACGTCCTAGTATATCCAATATTTCATATATGTTCTTCTGCTGCAATGTTCTGTGATGAGATCATATTACTGCCTGAGACGAATGCTTATACTATATATATATGCTGATATATAAATATTACTGCTTTCGTTTCTTCTGTGATGCTTAGGAAGCATAAGCTGATGGGATTTTTATTAATGAGATTAATAAAAGAAAAGAAACCTAAAGATGTTGTAGAATCAAAACTTAATAAAAAAGGGTAGCTACAGTTTTGCTTTGCACAGTGATATATACGATATATCCTGCACCTTATTCGATGAGGAAAGGACCGAGATCCCTTCACCGGGAGTGACTCCTTTAGCAAAACTGGCAGATGCTACAAAACGCGGTTTGTCTTTTGATTGCTTTTAGTGTTTTGCTTTGCACAGCGGTATATATGATATATCCTGCACCTTATTCGATGAGGAAAGGGCCGACGATCCCTTCACCGGGAGTGACCCCTTTAGCGAAACTAAGAAAAGCCTCAAAAACACTCCTTTTCAAAAACACATGATTCTACGACGATATTAAGTTCATTACGCTCAAGGTTTTCAGAAAAACCTGCGTAGCCCTCCGTCATTTCAGATAAAGACTAGTTAGTATTCGTGCTACGTTTGTTGACCTCCGTCAAAGCGTAGTGTGCGGTAGCTGATTAGTATTTACCTGCTTATGCATATGATGCAGATTGGATTAGGATAGTCGTACGGCCTTGTTGACCTCCGTCAAGGGTCGTGCGGGTGGGTTTAATTCAATCAAGAAATGACAGGTTGAACTTGACTAGTAGCCTATGGTTTGTTGACCTCCGTCAAGGTCATAGGACACTAGGGGCAAAAGCATTATCGGGAGTTTCAAGTGTTGAAATTTGCAATGAGATTGCATACCTCCTATGAGATAGTTGGATCCCGATACCCACTGCGAGTAAGAGTTACTCCTGGGAGAGTTTTACACAGGACAATTAGTCATTCAAGTAGGTGTCTAGAAAAGTGTTAACGAGGTTACGCCTCTGGGAAAACGAGGTTTACTAATTAGGTCCGTGCGAAAGCACGGGGAACCTCCCTCAAAGTACCGACACTGATCTGGCTGAAAGATTGACGAAATTGTAGGGTGTAATTAATCCCGGCTAATCTTACCTTTTATGGTTTGAAGGTAGATTTGATAAAAACAGTGGGAGACATCCTGATTAGATAAGATAATAACCAATCTAATCTTGCAAGAGCATACGCTAAAGTGTTTTCTTCTCTCTCTCTCCAGGTAGCGACCATTTCAGGCCATAATCAAGATAATAATATGGATGTATTGACTAAACCTGATTATTGTACTGAGCAAGGGAACGTCAGACCCGTTCTTTCTTATAAGAGTTATAAGACTGAACAGGAAACAGGAGAATATCTGGATTCTCACGCCGCCCAAAAGAACATGCATGTTGATGCATCTTCTTCAGGTGTGTTTGTTATTGAGAACTGTTTCTCAGTTCACCCTACGTCCTGGGTATTAGATACCGGATCAGGATCCCACATATGTAAACAGTTACATGGGCTACGTAAAGGTAGAGAACTGGGAAAAGGTGATCATTCCGTTCAAGTAGGGAACGGTGCAAGTATTGTAGCCAAAGCAGTTGGCGAATATCACCTTGTATTGCCAAGTCGTAATACACTGATTCTAAATGAATGCTATTATATACCGAACATGATGTGCAACATTATATCAGTTTCTTTATTGAGTAAAGAGGGATATAATTTTGTAGTACAGGATAATGTTATGAACATATTCCTAGATCAAAAGTTGATTGCATCAGGCTCGTTACATAATGGCATATTCATTCTAAATCAGAATACAGTCCTGAATATACAAAACACACACAAGAGGAAAAGTTCAGATGTGAACGAATCCTACTTGTGGCATTGTAGACTTGGTCATATCAATGCGACACGACTGGCTAAGTTACATAGAGATGGTTATTTGAATCCGTTCGAATTATCATCTTATGATACTTGCCATTCATGTCTCAAAGGAAAAATGACCAAAGCTCCGTTTAGTGGACACGGAGAAAGAGTTACCGAACTCTTAGGACTGGTACATAGTGATGTATGCGGTCCCATGTCTACGCATGCCAGGAACGGTTCTTCCTACTTTATTACATTCACTGACGATCTCTCAAGATTCGGATATGTGTTCCTGATGAAACACAAGTCTGAAGCTTTTGAGAAATTCAGAGAATATAAGCACGAAGTAGAGAATCAAACGGGCAAAAGTATTAAGATTCTTCGATCTGATCGAGGAGGTGAATACTTAAGCGGTGAGTTCCTAGATTATCTAAAAGAGAATGGGATTCTCTCTCAGCTTACTCCTCCTTATACACCACAGCACAACGGTGTATCGGAGCGGAGGAATCGCACCCTATTAGATATGGTGCGCTCGATGATGAGCACTGCTGAGTTACCTATTTCCTTCTGGGGGTATGCGCTTGAGACAGCATCATACATACTGAATAAAGTTCCTACCAAATCTGTGCCTACCACCCCATATGAGATATGGGAAGGGAAGAGACCATATCTTAATTTTGTTAAGATATGGGGTTGCCCGGCTTATGTCAAAAGACGGAACCCGGACAAACTCGAGGCAAGATCTGTTTTATGTAAGTTTATTGGATATCCCAAGCATTCGCGAGGGTATATTTTCTACCACAGTGAGGAACAAAGAGTGTTTGTTGCTCAACACGCCACCTTTTTAGAAAAGGAATTTCTTGCAAAAGAGATTAGTGGCTCTGAGGTAGAACTGGAAGAAGTTCCAGCAGAACAAACTACAACAGATGATTTAGTGGAACCAGAGGATTCAGTAGTACCCGACGAACCCCAGCCTCTCCGCAGATCTAGTAGGGTTTCTCATCCACCTGAGAGATACTACGGTTTTCTCATTGATGGTGGAAGCGAGGATTGCATCATGGATGATGATGAACCGACTAGTTTCGAGCAGGCCATCACGAGTAGTGACTCTGTGAAATGGCTGGATGCAATGCGATCTGAGATGGAATCCATGTACACCAATAAAGTATGGAATTTAGAAAATGCTCCTGAAGGGGTAAAACCCATTGGGAGCAAGTGGATTTTTAAAAAGAAATTTGGTGTAGATGGAAAAGTTGAGACTTTCAAAGCTAGACTTGTAGCAAAGGGTTTTCGTCAACGTCCAGGTGTGGATTATGACGAAACCTTTTCTCCAGTGGCTATGCTTAAGTCCATCCGGATCTTACTTGCCATTGCTGCATACCATGACTACGAAATCTGGCAAATGGATGTTAAGACCGCCTTTCTAAACGGTGATTTAGAAGAGTGCGTGTACATGACTCAGCCAGAGGGCTTCGTAGATAGTGGGAGCAGCGGAAAGGTGTGCAAGCTGCTTAAATCCATTTATGGGTTAAAGCAAGCATCGCGGAGTTGGAACATCTGTTTTGATGTTGTAGTCAAAGAGTTTGACTTCATCAAAAATATAGATGAACCTTGTATCTATAAGAAGGTGGCAGAGGGTAAGGTAGTCTTCCTCGTATTGTACGTGGATGACATACTCTTGATAGGAAATGATATTCCTATGCTGCAATCAGTCAAGCTCTTCTTATCACAGAGATTCTCAATGAAAGATCTAGGTGATGCCTCCTGCATATTGGGAATCATGATCTATAGAGATAGATCTAAACGGATACTGGGATTGTCCCAATCCAGGTACATTGACACTATACTAAAGAGGTTTAGTATGGAAGAATCCAAGCGTGGGAATCAGCCCACGATATCTGGACTCACTCTCTCCAAAGAGATGTCTCCCAAGACTGATTTGGAGAGAGCTCGCATGCAAGGGATACCCTATGCTTCGGCAGTAGGCTCTATCATGTATGCGATGCTATGTACCAGACCCGATGTAGCATACTCACTAAGTGTAGTGAGTCGGTATCAAGCAGATCCTGGAGAGAGTCATTGGACAGCAGTGAAGAACATTCTCAAGTACTTGCGAAGGACTAAGGAGATGTTCTTGGTGTATGGTAACGGAGAACTCCAGGTGGAGTCCTTTACCGATTCCAGCTTCCAAAGTGATAAGGACGACTCTAAGTCGCATTCGGGTTTTGTCTTTACCCTCAATGGAGGGGCGGTATGTTGGAAGAGTTCCAAACAGGATACCGTTGCAGACTCAACGATGGAGGCTGAATACATCGCTGCCAACGATGCTGCCAAAGAGGCTGTCTGGATCAAGAAGTTCATTAGTGAACTTGGTGTGGTTCCATCCATTGAGCATCCAATACCTCTATATTGTGATAACAATGGAGCTGTGGCTTTAGCCAAGGAACCCAGGTCCCATCAGAAGTCCAGACATATTCTGAGGCGGTATCACCTGATCAGGGAGATAGTTGATCGCCGGGAGATCGAGGTCAGGAGAGTAGATACGAAGGACAACACTGCGGATCCATTCACGAAGGCTATTCCCCAGATACAGTTTGAGAGATTATTCGGGATGCTAGGTATGAGATACTACAGCAGCTGGCCTTAGTGCAAGTGGGAGATTGTTAGTTATGTATATGCCCTAGAGGCCATTGTTGTACATTTGATGTATATTATAATGGATGCTTGGTTATATATAGAGAAGACTTTCTTGCTCGTCATGATAGTATGCTATTTGGTTTCACTTTATCTTAACATGTTGACTTGTACTGGTTTACTGTTTTACTCTCACATGTTGATAAAGCCCTTAGGACTTGTACTCGACTACTGGGACTATGATGAGTTCATACTAGTGGGGCCGCGGTAGTCAATGAGTACATCCTATAACTGTTCCTAGTCGAGGGTATATCGAGACAGGGCATCGATACACCAGAGTAGACTAGCGTATACGCATCTTGACCCATATGATGGGCGATGGATGATCCCATATCCATCGGTGTTGGACATCAAGGATGGTGTACGGGTGCTCAGTGGAGACTGGGTACACTGGACGGACTCGCCGAGAACTCCCAGATGGTGATATACCACACGTCAGATGGCAGTTCTCCGGTGACACAGGTACAGGGTAGTCTGAAGACCCGAGATCGTCATAGAGTCTTGTGTGATTCCCACTGTGCTTTGATTTCCACCTTACCACGTCCAAGAGGGCGTGCAAAACGGTGGCTTTTGGGTACAGTCCCGAATCACATGGAGGCAATGAGCGATAGGAGGGGATTCGTCTCTCCCGGTATAGGGAGTTGATGTTGTGCAGTGTTCGATTGGCTATAACTGGAAGTCCCTGGCCAGGGCTGATATAGAGATTTACTGGTAAGTGTTACTAGTAGTTTCTCGACCCGTTATGAGCCATACATCGACACGACTTATCGGTTACTGGGGTCTGACGTATACCACCCCTAGACTTGATATGCGACATATCAGACGAACAGACCGGACTGTACGGGAGTGTTACTGATCGGATTCACAGGAGAACGGACAGGCTAGCTTGTTGATCTTCTGATCGCTCAATACCTGGGTGGCTGTTACGTTTAGCTGACCGCTTGCAGCTTGTGGGTGTTTGATATGATCATCACCTGCTACCGGCGTATTGACGATTCTTTAGAGTCCTACACAGAGGTTTCTTGGCTCAGGCGAAACAGAGTAGTGGCACATATGTGATATGCGCAGGAGTGAGAATAATGCGATATGCGATACCGTATTAGATTCTCGCGATATATGGATATGAACCGGGTCATCGGATCAAGTGTTGATTCGATGAATCGGTACATGATATGTTAGCCGGTTATATTCGATATAGCCGGATCGTCGGATCAAGTGTTGATTCGATGATTTAATATATAATAATATATATGATATATTATTATATTAACTAATATTGGCTTGCTTTATTATTTCATTTTCTCAATGGATGATACATTGATATATATGCGATATATGTTAATTGTATTATTTTCTTTTGTTGCAAATATATAATATATATGTGATATATATTATTGTGACATGATATGATTAATTGTTAAACATGTTTAAGGATGATTAATTGAGGTTAGGGTTTGATTAGGTTTAGTTGCTTCAAGTTCTTTCTAGAAGCAATTTTCTTTTGTCATTTGTAAAGATATTTTGTGATGACACCTTTTTAACTCAACCAAACCCTAACCCTAGTTGTTTCTCTACTTGTTCTCATCCAATCATCCTTGACCATGGTTAATAATTAAATCATATGATTTATATTTCTATTCATCACAAAAGAAAGAGGTTAATGATATTTTTCTTTTTCCATTATCATCTTCTTTTTCTTCTCTCTTGAAGAAGCTCTCTTGATTTTCTTAAAGTGATGATAAAATATGAGAAAATGATATAGAAAGAAAGCAAAATCACTACTCTCTCATCCTCATCTCATCTAGCCCTTGGGATTAGGGTGTTCTTCTCTTTAGAGTGAGATAGCTTGAGTTCTTCGAAACCTCGACGTAGATCATCGGAGATTTGGATTACGACGAGCTAGAATGGATCGTTCGAGTCGTGGAGCCTCTCATGAGTCCGGGAGATCGTGGATCGCGGCAAAGGGACTTCTACTCGGAGCTTGTGAAGTGAAGGAGCGGACTACGAAGGTTGTAATCCCTCACACTTAGATAAATGTTATCTATTTGCATATTAAACCCTAATTATCTAGCAAAGATCCCGGCTTTGGGTTGTTCGGCACGTCTAAATTTTAATCCGGGCATGTTTGATGCCTTATGAACCTTCACAAGAGTGCCAAGGAACCCTACATGTAGGACTTATATTAGGTTAATACAGATTAGTTATCGTTGCGTCTAGTATTTGGCTCCCGCTCTTTATTGTTGTTTGCTCCGCATCACATGCTTATATTATGCTTCATATTCTACTGTTGATATCTTGTGGTTAGGACACCAGCACCATTACCGATGATGCGTATGTACCACGTACACTTACTTGCCGGCTCACACACATCTTCATCGGTAATTGCCATGTCACGAACACTTTAGAAATACTATTTCATTGACATAGGTTGTTATCTAATAGTTTAGACATGATAATAGTGTACTTGTCTTATATGCTAGTTTAGACATTGTAGTTATTGCCTGCTAACTTCATGCATGCTATTATTCACTGTTGTACCGCATTCATGGATTTTCATGCCTATATTCACTGTTTACATGCTATTGATGATTTAGATTCAGATTTCATGAGATTTCTTGGATTTGGAGGAAAACCGCAAAAACATAAATAAACCTTTTGTCTCCCTTTTTAAATAAAAAGTGCGGTTTTTTCCCATGATGTATGAGTCGTCCACCATGAGTTTGCTGATGGATTTCGAGACCCGATTCGAGGAGACGGATGAACCGTTTCGGGTACATGGTGGACCCGGTAAGGTACCCCGGGGCAAGAAGCGTGTGATGATGACGATGTGAGCCTGGCAGGGGAGCACTACCTACCGGTGATTTTACCCGACGCGTCGGATATCCAGAGGATACCGTCGTGGTCTTGAGATGGATGGTAGGGGCCGGTCTGGACTGACAGTGCCCTAGATATTGTGTTTGAGACATTGAGATTTCGAGATATTGAGGTACAGAGACTGTGATACAGAGATATCGAGATATTGGGATTACGTTTTGTGCCGATGCTAGGCACTGTTTTATGCTGATTTCATTATGATACCTCATTTTAAAAATACAAAGGAAATCTCACTAAATTATGAAAACAGTTCTTTATTTACATGTATTCTGTTTTCATGCATTCATACCTCATTCATATGATATATTGCTACCTGAGGCATTGACACGGGCACATGAGATTATACTCGGGTTAGATATTTACCCTAGCCTTGTTATAGGTGTTGGAGATAGTGCCCTCAGAGTCGATTATTGGATCACAGGCACGTGATTGCAATGATTGAGGGAGGACCTATCCCGATAGGACAGTCTTACTCGAGATGATAGTATGCTATCTGGTTTACCTTTATCATCGTGTACTGCTTTAGGTGACATGACAGGTCGCTATTGCACGTTGATAGAGCCCCTAGGATTCTTGCTTGACTACCGGCAGTATGAGGGCGATCATATACGTGGGAGCTGGTAGTCCATAAGCACATCCTTAAAAGGTCCCTAGTCGTGGGAGTTTCGAGATAGGGCATCGATACTCCAGAGTAGACTAGTGTATACAGTCGAGACCCCGACGAGGGGCGGTGGCCGGTCTCACAAGCCACTGGTGTCAGTTGGTTCACCTAAGATGTATACAGGTGCTCATTGGGTTATGAGTACACCGGACAGGACTCGCCGGGAACATGCTAGTTGGTCTTATACCTGACGTCAGATAGCAGTTCCCTGGTGACATGTGTACAGGTTAGTTCATCGACCTGGGGATCGTCATTTGTCTCGTGTGAGTTCCCACTGTACTTTGATTACTACCCTACCACGGCTCAAAGGAGTCGTGCAAACAGGTTTTAGTTGGGTACAGTCCCGAGCCACATGGAGGCAGTGAGCGGATCTTCAGGGGTTCGTCTCTCCCGGTATTGGGGGTGAGGTCGCGCTGTGTCTAGGAGAGCCATTACACGAAGAACTTGGCCAAGGCAGGAGATTTACTGGTAGGTATTCCAGTAGTATCTCAGGGTGTTCTGGGCTACACTCTGACACGACTTGTACCGCTTTTGGGGGTCTGACTTTTACCAACCCCCTAGGCCCGACATGCGATGCTCATAGACGAACGGACCGGACTGTACGGATATTGTTACTGACAGGCTCAGTAGGGTGTCAGGATGAGTTCGCTCATCAACGTCCCTTTTTGTCAATAGCTGGTGGCCCGTTACATATTGGCTTATACCTCTGATGTGCTAGTGGTTAAATCCACAGCCATAGTATTGACGAGTCTTTAGAGTCCACCACACTTTCAGTTACTCAAGCTTTCGGGCGAAACGCTGTAGAGGCCGTATGGAGATATGGCAGGGTTCGATCAGATACGTGCGGTATTGCAAGGATCGTGATCGGACGGTTTTTACTAGCCGGCTTTGGCTTAAGCCAGATCTTAGTATTTGATAGTGTAGTTTTGTCTCTTTGCATTTGTATTTCGGTCGGAATACAAATGCGGGTGTGTATGCACAGTATCGGGGTTTTCCTGTAATTTATTATGGGACCAGTTTTCTGGGGTTGCCAGTTTGCATTCCGTTCCGGCCGATTTTTTTTCATTGTTCCTTGACGGCCGGACTTTTCGTTGGAGGGTGTTATTTGGAGTTTGCGAATAACATTTTGTGGAGGGTTTATTTGTGAGATGAGAGATTATCTTGGCATCTTATCTTTTCCACCATCACTTGCATTAATTGTGATTTGAGAGGGTATGGGTTTGATGTGAATTTGTGATGGTTATTTTGGTATGGGCCGGCCACTGTTGGGATATGGAGTGAGGTTTAATTGTATGGATATTTCCTTTCTTGATTAATTAGGGGACCCCCCCCCCCATTTGGTTGTGCAGTGAAGGAATTTTTCTTTTCTTCTTTGGTATTAATTCATACACTCATTGATTCATCTGTGTGCTTGCTTCATGATTTTCCAGAGAGCAAAAATGCCTTTGGTCGAGCTCATTTTTTTCCATGGCAAGCTCCATTTTTCATCAAGTGTTCATGAAAAATCCTTGTGCAAAATTCCTCCATCATGGCAACCATACTAAACCCCAAAGAGACAACTATTCTACATTATTCTATAGCAAGTCTTGGACGCGTCGGCTAGCCAACTTCGCGCCCGAGTTGCCTCGGTCAAGAGGTGGGAGCCCGTAAAAGATACAGGCGATGTGGTGCCCGTTTCGGCGAGGAGGTGACGAACGAAGTTTCCGCGGGAGATCGGAGTGGAGACGAAGACCGGAGGACTCGGATCACTCGGTATATCTCTAACCCTTCTTGTAGTTAGCTTAGACTTGTTAATGGCCCGATCCGGATTTTAGTGCGCGGTGGTGCCGGTTTGCTAAGTTCGTAAATTTAAAGTTTATCACCGTTTCCGCATTTGGCCGTCGGACTGACGGCCGGGGCGCCGCCGTGCACTTACAATGGTATCAGAGCCTCGCCATTAACTTAGTCTAGCTTGGTTTAATGTGTTTTGCATTTCCGATCGACCAAAATTCCAAAAACTACATTTTTGCTAGCGACAGTTTTCTGTTGAAATTTTTTGGTCTCCAAAAATTTTTCAGGTTGTATAAAACTAATGTACTGGAAATTCTAAGACTACTGGGAAAATTCGACACATTCAGTCGACCACGAGAGCGCGGAACCGCGGCCAAACCCCCCCTTGGGCCGCGGTTTCGCCGCACATTGGAGTCGTCAATGCATCATTTTTTTCCAGTGGGCTTCTGGGCTATTTTTAGGGGTTTTGGAATATTAAAATTGGGCCCAGGTTTTCTGTGAGTGCTACAGTATTGTTTGGGGGCCCACTTGTTAATTTTTGACCGATCGGATATTTTAAACACATTTTTCACAGTATTTACATTATATCTGCGACCGTGAATGTCACTCGATCGGTAAATCCAGTCTAACTGCTATAGCCCGGTTAGACGGATTTGCGAACGTGACTTTCACGTTGATGTTCTGTTTTTGCTGTGATGTTGCGGATCGGTCGGTGGGGATAGCCTGGATGCAATGCTAGTACAGTTGTGGTTGTATTATGTACATTTTTTTTTGCGGGGCGAGCGTCCGACATGTGGACTGCCGTCACTGCCAGTTTGTATTATTCTTTTGGGGCACGACCTGGTTGCGGTCGATGTACCTGTTGTATGTATATTTTACTTTCTGTACTAGGATTACCCCGCGGAGGGGTGCACGGATAGCCGGGTTCTAGAGGGCAACAAGCCCGCATCTCATGGCATTGAGACGGAGGGGGCTTCACTCTAGGATTGGCGGGCTATTCGCCGCACTCATAGGGGGTACAGGTTGACCCAGGAGGGGTGCCCGAGTTACCGGATTCCGTGAAGTGCTGGGTGGTCCATTCACGGTGCTGAAGGGGGCTGCCTCGCTTCAGGTTTTGGCGGGTGAATTGCCGCGCCCGTAGGGGTCTAGGATTTCATTGCACAGGCTATCCACACGACCAGGGGAACGTCGGGTTTCAGTAGTGGCTCTGTGAAACCCGGGGATCCCAGATATCTGTATTGTTCTGTGATGCTGTACATTTCTGTGATGTTGCATTTCTTATCACGCCTTGAGCGAATATAATATATTGGTATATATATTAGTAGATGTTGTATATGTTTTACATCCGCGCTAGTCCAGTCCTCGCTCTGTCGTTAGTTAGCTAACCTAACGGGTAATGACGGGACCCAGTGGCGAATGCGGATGGCATATACGTACATCAGTATATTTTCGTTCTTTGTGGTGTGATCAATTGATGGGACTGCGTTGATTCGGATCAATGCAAGTTAAACAAACCTATTCTGATGTTGTTGGAACACTTTCAAAAAAAGCTGTTATTGTAAGGACGTTCACTTTTGTTTTTCATCGTGGTATTCATTTGGAATATCCTGCTCCTCAGCCGACGAGGCAAGGGCCGAGATCCCTTCACCGGGAGTGACCCCTTGGACAGAAGTTTGCGTCAGGGCATTAACTTCACTATAGCCGATTACTGTTGCTTTGCATCGTGGTATTCAGTCGGAATATCCTGCACCCCATTCTACGGGGAAAGAGCCGAGATCCCTTCACCGGGAGTGACCTCTTTAGTAAAGGTTTTCGTCACTATATTTTCTAAAAAGCTATACGTTCCTTCAACGAGATCAAGTTCATTACGTTAAAGGTTTTCGCCAGAAACCATTCGTAGCCCTCCGTCGTTTCATATGGGTAGTCAATAGTATTCAAGCTGTGTTTGTTGGCCTTAGTCAAGGCACAGTGTTTGGTAGCTATTGGATATTCATATGCTGCATAGATAGATGTGTTGGTTTGGGACAGTCGTATAGCCTTGTTGGCCCTAGTCAAGGGCTTGTACGGGTGGGTTCAAATCAACCTGGACAATGACGGGTAGAACTTGACATGTGACTTATGATTTGTTGGCCTTAGTCAAGGTCATAAGACCATGGGGTAAAAATCACATCGGGAGTTTCAAAAGTACTGAAACTTGCCAGATATGCGCATACCTTCTGGAGTGTGATAGCGTGAGCGGATTCCGTCACGTTATCATGCAATGATAGTTGGATCCCGATTCCCACTGATGAGTTGGTTTACTCCTCGGGTGACCCCGACTAATTCTTCTTTCAGGTTTGGAGGAGAATTTGAGGTACAGTGGGAGGTTTCCAGATTAGATAAATTGGTAACCATTCTGATCTAGGTTAGAGTGCACGCTGAGTGTTTCTTTTCTCTCTCTCTCTCTGGCAGCGACTATTGCCCCGACCCTAGACTATGACTCAGTGACCAAGTTGACCGAACCTTCTTAACACTGGCTTTTGGATTGTCAGAGTTGCAGACCTCATTGCCACTCCTACTTTTACCCTTTTCTCCAGGACACCCCGTATTACTGCGAACGTCCACTTCCATTGGATAAAACCATCGTATGGTTAGATACGAACTCGAAGGAATTCGAGGATGGTTTCCGGTTCTGGAGAAAACGGATAGGATTATTCAGTTGTCTTTTCCCTTTTACCTTCTCTCAAGTTGTGAGTACTCCTTGGTTTAGGAGATAGTACACCTATTACGCAAATTGGATAGTCTTCTTCCAAACCTTAGGCTGGTGCCGACCGGTAGGGAATGAAGAAAACCAATTAGCCTAAATGGTGTGCAGAAGGTATTAAGATTAAGACAAAGCAAGGGATTAGTAAGAGGGCAAAGTAAATTGCGACTGATATTCACGACCAAACCAAGTATTTCTTCGCCAATCCTAAATCACCTTTGTATTTCTCCAGGACACTCCGTATCACTACGAAGATCCACAGTTTATTTGGATACTCCATCGTATGGTTATATACGAACTCGAAAGGAACTTGTTCCAGTTCGGGGATGGATTCTGGTCCAGGAGAAATAGGAATAAGGTTTATTCGGTTGTCTTTTATCTTCACCTTCTCTCGCATTGCGAGTGCTCCTAGGATTAGGACAGTACACCCATTATGCTTATTGGATAGTATTCTTCCAAACCATAGGCTGGTGCCGAACGGTAGGGAAGGAAGAAAACCATTTGGCCTAAGGGGTGTGCAGAAGGTAATGACTAAAGACATATAAAGGGATTTGGAGAGGTGGGAAAGAATTATACGGTTATAGTTGTGAATCTGGATAATGGAAGAGGCATTGCTAGGAATACCAGGATACCCCATCGAAACATTTCAATGTTTTAATTCAACTGTGTACTGTTAAAAGAAAACTGATTTCCCGATTAGACACTTGCTCCAGGGTATGTATTTACCAGGTTTGATTCTCACATCTGTATGGTTTTACAGATGATGAATGGGAGTAAGTTATTGGGAATTGGGTGATCATCCTCATTGTATCGGGATTCGTTGTAATCGGTGATATTTGAGGGGATCATCTGGCATGTTTGCCGGTCGGCAAATATTTGGTTTTGAATATCCGCTGTTGTGCACCAATTTCAAATTGATATATCTGTACGTCTATTTTCATAGAGTGAGATATACCTTTTGATATTATGTCGATGACATTTACCTATATCAGTGGATGGTTAGGTAAGGAGCATTAAACAGCGGTGTAATTCTTCTTAACCATAAGTACAGTTTTCAACCTACGACACACAGTGAAAGAGTTGTTAGACTCAGCGGACTTATACAGAGTGTTGTATGTTGTCCAGTGTCCATTAGGACAGAGGGGTTGGTCCTCATACTATATTCTGTTTACTTTTAACTTCTCTAGTTCTTAGACATGTGTTTCGTAGAAACACAGGGTCTAAGTTTTGAGGAGTTATAGGTATTTGAATAGAGTAAAGAACCAGGTATAGCAAGTATCGGGATTCTTCAAAGTGATCGAAGATGTAGATACTTGTGTATGGTATTCAGTTGATAGTATTGATAAAGAGAAATTACTTCTCTTTCAGGTTACTCATAATTGGAAGCATTCCTAAGTTGAGTAACGCTGATCGGCCTCTCTCTCCATTTAGTTGACATGCACTGGAGACAGCTGCATGATTTGAATCTGGTTCAATTAAATCAGTGCCTCTGGTTCTATATTGTATATAGAACAGTTCATATCTTAACGTTGTTAAGGTACGGGGAGTTGTCCGGCTTATGATTAAAACCAGACACTGGACAACTCAAGGCACGTTTCTGTAATGACAGTTTGTGGGTTGACCCAGGCTATGACGAGGGTTGATTTTCTACCATCTGGAAGATCAATAGTGATATTGTTCTTGGCTCGCCACAGTTTTATTAAAAATGGATTTTTTCAAAAACAGTAGTGGGAGTATGGTAGAACTGGAAGTGATTCCAGAACCGCAAACGATTACTGAAGATTTGATAAGGAACCTAAAGATTCAATCTGATTTGACATTCCATTGGCCACTCCGCAGGTACGGTGGGTAACTTCAGGCACCCGAGAGGTACTCCGGTAGTCTCAAGGACAGTGACAGGGAAGTTCTTGTTTACCCATACTTGCCATTGTTGTTGTTCCAGGCTGCGAGACCCGGCAGGAGGATGAATATAGCGTCGTTCTAAACTAGCTTTAGAAGTCCACGTCTATATGACTCTGCCAGAGGGTTGTCGTAGTCAGTGGGAGCAGCGGAAGCATTGGTGGACATCAGGCTTATGTCTATTTATAGACTAAAGCAGATGTAGCGGAGATAGATCATCTATTTCTGATATGACAGTCATAGGTTTGACGTCATCAGAATAGGGGATGGATCTATTGAGAAGGTAGTAGGAAGTGATATTCCTATACTACGATCGGTTATACTTTGGTCGTCACACAGTGTTTTCTCCACAAAGGACTTGGACATTATATCAGACATACTGGTTACTAGATCTATGGTTTTAGATCTGGATTTGGGTGGTTTCCCAATCTGGGTACTTGGACAGCATTCTAAGAGTATTTAGAATGGACGACTCCTGGCATGGTAGAGTACCTACAGGTAATGGAGTCACCCTCTCTAAAGGTGTCTTATAGACTAAAGTAGAGAGGGATATGCATGATTGGCAGATCACTTGCTTAGGCAATAGAGTCAATCATGAGATGTCAAGTAACACACCAGATGTTGTTCTTGCACTAGATGCAATAAGTTGACATTGATCCAATCCTGGAGAAACAGTCGGAAGCAGTTTTAGAACATAAGTGAATGTTCTAGGGATATGATAACGGCTGCCTCCTTTAGGAGACGGTTATCATTCCAGGCTTCCAAGGTGACCTGGACGACAAGGAGGTTGTCAGAGTTGTAATTTTCCTTCTGACGAGGGGCAGTATTTTGGACAGGTGGTCCAAGGCAATACTGAGGGTGGCATGGCGCAGGATACTGATTAAGTTCAGTTGACGATACAGTCTAAAGAGTTTGGATTTGGAGTTCATTTATGAGCTAGGTCCCATCAGACATCCAGACATTCTAAGACAGGTATTGCTCATTTCGGGAGATGGTTTTCTCCGCGAACATGAGATATAGAGAGACATAGAAAGAAACACCACAGGCGGATCCACTCACTGAGGCTATTCCTCGAACGCAATAGTTTCACAAACGAGTTTTGTGAGACTGACAAGTAGAGGAGTTGGGTGTTCGGTATCACACGGGCTGTGAGTATGCGACATTGCAATAATTAGCCTTGAGTGCAAGTGGGAGATTGTTGGAGATAGTGCCCTCAGAGTCGATTATTGGATCACAGGCACGTGATTGCAATGATTGAGGGAGGACCTATCCCGATAGGACAGTCTTACTCGAGATGATAGTATGCTATCTGGTTTACCTTTATCATCGTGTACTGCTTTAGGTGACATGACAGGTCGCTATTGCACGTTGATAGAGCCCCTAGGATTCTTGCTTGACTACCGGCAGTATGAGGGCGATCATATACGTGGGAGCTGGTAGTCCATAAGCACATCCTTAAAAGGTCCCTAGTCGTGGGAGTTTCGAGATAGGGCATCGATACTCCAGAGTAGACTAGTGTATACAGTCGAGACCCCGACGAGGGGCGGTGGCCGGTCTCACAAGCCACTGGTGTCAGTTGGTTCACCTAAGATGTATACAGGTGCTCATTGGGTTATGAGTACACCGGACAGGACTCGCCGGGAACATGCTAGTTGGTCTTATACCTGACGTCAGATAGCAGTTCCCTGGTGACATGTGTAAAGGTTAGTTCATCGACCTGGGGATCGTCATTTGTCTCGTGTGAGTTCCCACTGTACTTTGATTACTACCCTACCACGGCTCAAAGGAGTCGTGCAAACAGGTTTTAGTTGGGTACAGTCCCGAGCCACATGGAGGCAGTGAGCGGATCTTCAGGGGTTCGTCTCTCCCGGTATTGGGGGTGAGGTCGCGCTGTGTCTAGACCTTGGCCAAGGCAGGAGATTTACTGGTAGGTATTCCAGTAGTATCTCAGGGTGTTCTGGGCTACACTCCGACACGACTTGTACCGCTTTTGGGGGTCTGACTTTTACCAACCCCCTAGGCCCGACATGCGATGCTCATAGACGAACGGACCGGACTGTACGGATATTGTCACTGACAGGCTCAGTATGGTGTCAGGATGAGTTCGCTCATCAACGTCCCTTTTTGTCAGTAGCTGGTGGCCCGTTACATATTGGCTTATACCTCTGACGTGCTAGTGGTTAAATCCACAGCCATAGTATTGACGAGTCTTTAGAGTCCACCACACTTTCAGTTACTCAAGCTTTCGGGCGAAACGCTGTAGAGGCCGTATGGAGATATGGCAGGGTTCGATCAAATACGTGCGGTATTGCAAGGATCGTGATCAGACGGTTTTTACTAGCCGGCTTTGGCTTAAGCCGGATCTTAGTATTTGATAGTGTAGTTTTGTCTCTTTGCATTTGTATTTCGGTCGGAATACAAATGCGGGTGTGTATGCACAGTATCGGGGTTTTCCTGTAATTTATTATGGGACCAGTTTTCTGGGGTTGCCAGTTTGCATTCCGTTCCGGCCGATTTTTTTTCATTGTTCCTTGACGGCCGGACTTTTCGTTGGAGGGTGTTATTTGCAGTTTGCGAATAACATTTTGTGGAGGGTTTATTTGTGAGATGAGAGATTATCTTGGCATCTTATCTTTTCCACCATCACTTGCATTAATTGTGATTTGAGAAGGTATGGGTTTGATGTGAATTTGTGATGGTTATTTTGGTATGGGCCGGCCACTGTTGGGGTATGGAGTGAGGTTTAATTGTGTGGATATTTCCTTTCTTGATTAATTAGTGGAAACCCCCCCCCCCATTTGGTTGTGCAGTGAAGGAGTTTTTCTTTTCTTCTTTGGTATTAATTCATACACTCATTGATTCATCTGTGTGCTTGCTTCATGATTTTCCAGAGAGCAAAAATGCCTTTGGCCGAGCTCATTTTTTTCCATGGCAAGCTCCATTTTTCATCAAGTGTTCATGAAAAATCCTTGTGCAAAATTCCTCCATCATGGCAACCATACTAAACCCCAAAGAGACAACTATTCTACATTATTCTATAGCAAGTCTTGGACGCGTCGGCTAGCCAACTTCGCGCCCGAGTTGCATTGGTCAAGAGGTGGGAGCCCGTAAAAGATACAGGCGATGTGGTGCCCGTTTCGGCGAGGAGGTGACGAACGAAGTTTCCGCGGGAGATCGGAGTGGAGACGAAGACCGGAGGACTCGGATCACTCGGTATATCTCTAACCCTTCTTGTAGTTAGTTTAGACTTGTTAATGGCCCGATCCGGATTTTAGTGCGCGGTGGTGCCGGTTTGCTAAGTTCGCAAATTTAAAGTTTATCACCGTTTCCGCATTTGGCCGTCGGACTGACGGCCGGGGCGCCGCCGTGCACTTACAATAGGTTGCATGTTATATATATAATTGAGGATATATTATGATCGTATGACCTAGGATTGCGTCATACATGTGATTTTTATTCGTAGATGTATTCTATTCACGAGTTGGCAACTCACCCCCGTTGTGCCCCAGTTTCTTGCAGGTTTGCCGTACAGGTTTCATTATGGCTTTGCGGGCACAGTTTCGTTCGGGTGACTTGCTAGTAGGTGGGTTTATTGGTATCGTACCCATCATATTACCTTGTATTATATTATTCAGTTGTATCTAGTAAATTCCATCAACCAAACATGTATTTATTTTTGAGCTAGAGACAGTGATGTTATTCTTTCGACCTTAGAGTCGCGCGTTATATTTCTGTGGATTCTTGTTGTTTTGAGTTTCCTTTTGAGTTTTGATCCTCGCCGTTGGTGTTGTATATTATATTACTTGTGTGGTTGTGACCGTCGATTGACGAAGAGCTAGCTCCCGTTTGGGGATGCCTTTTTATTGATTTCGTATACTATTCATGTTGTATCCCGTTTGGGAGCCAGTATTTACAAAGGAGACTCTGCCGAAATTTTCAGGAAATATTTGATGTTTTTTTTTAAAACCGCATAATTCGGCTTATGCTATTAAAACTACTTGTTTTAAATTGGTGTTCCTTTACTCTCTACTACTCTTCTTGGTTTGGATTTCTGGGTTTTCGGCTTACTTATAATACGTACGCCTTGAGACGTTCGTAGTTTAAGTGCCGGTCATGTTCCGTACTTTCGGGTCGTGACAATGGACGAGCGGGACAACGGAATGAAGACCCGAAGGACCGGTTTCGTGAGGTATACTTTCTACAGCATAGTAGTTATAGCCTCTTGTTGTTTACTAGTTTCTATTTTAGCAAAGATCCGTGCTTTAAGTCCATGTTGCCTTGCGCCAAATCATTGTTTTTCGTCGTTTCCGCCTCCCCGTAAGAACCGGGATGAGCAACGTGGACTTACACTTGGATCGTCGTGATGATCGCTCGCCATTAGGTTATGATCGCGAGGCGAACTTTTGTTTTTGTGGAATTAAGGATTTCCTACAGACGGCGCCAGCTGACAGACGGCTGAAATCACCTTCAGATGTTACTTCCCGTTGATCTACTGATGGCGGCGATAGGTGGCTGAGACTGGATCTGGAAGCTGTCGCTCCTGAAGCGTGTGGATCTCAATGGGTTTGAAGTTGTGGTCGCCGAGTTACCTGCAAGGAAGTCCCGGGGTGGTTGTACCACCGAGGACCCTCCGACGATCAAGTTAGACTAGAGATCCGAGCAGAGTAACGGCTTAGTTGAGTAAAAATGGCTTACTTGAACCGTCTGAAGAAGGGGTTTATATAGCGGTGGCAGCAGGCGAGGCAGGCGCGAGAATCACGCCGGCCGTTACGCTCCCAATGTCACGCCCGCGTGATGAGCGGGACTTTCCATTAATGACGAGACAGGCTCGTTAATGGGGGATCGTGGTGGCGTGGAACGTGGGATGTGGCCGTCGGAGATCTTGCGCATGGCTAGATTCGCAGGATGGCGGTTACGCCTACAAGCGGTGCTGTTGGTCGGTCAATGAGACCGAGGAAGATGACCTCGCTGGGAGAGCTCGCGGATGAGCGGGAGAGCCGAGGTATCTTGGTTCTACGGTAGCTCGGAGACGCGCTGTGAGGCCGAGGAGGCCGGTTGTGCATGGCTCGGAGGCGAGCCAGCGGGCGCTCGGTAGGACGAGCGTAGGTGTGGTCTGGTCGGCCACTGTAGGTCCTTTCTTGCATGCTCTGGGAAACTTCTTCTGCCACGTGTCCTGATCTGGAAGACCACCGATATCGAGCATCATCAGGGGCACCCGACAAATAGGGTCAAGTCAATTTGGATGGAGCTCATCCATGTTAAAAGTCCATATACACTCAAGGAGGGAGGGAAGGGGGCGTAAGGTGGGAGTGGCCCGGGCAAAGGTTTTTGGAAACCTATTAGTAGTGTAATTAATCTGACATTAAATCCTATAATTACCTAGCTATTAATAGCATGGACTCTATAAAAGGCCAGCCAATTGAATCATACCATATAACCATTCCCACAAAATTAGGATCTGCAGCATACTTTTGTACCATATCAGTTTAATTTTGAATCTAAATTCTGTATCTAATAAATAGATTATTCTACTTAATCAATTAAAACAACTCTTGATATTTCCAATCGTTAATATCTCCCTCTCTCTCACACACGCACAGAAGTAAAGATTTAATAAAGCTCTTGATTTCTCTCTATAACTCTATGCTCTTATTATTATTTTCTGGCCTTTACAATTTTTGATCTTTTTCTATAATTTTTTTTAAATAATATAAGCGAAAATTGTTTTCCGGTCCAGTTTAGAAATATGACTTACTTTTAAGGGTTTTTTTTAACGTAAAGTCTCTCCAAAATTGAGCTGATTACTAAAAAAACCCGAAACTTGATAATTACTTAGTGCTCCAAAATGTCTAAGTCGTATCATTTTGCCCTCTACTTGCGCTTGCGCTTCACTCCATTGGTCAATTAATGAAAGAAATCGTGTTAGGGTTATCAACCCCCCAACTAGCTCGTATTCACTCTTCTTCGTCTAAAATTCCAAATAAGAGCCACTGTTCGGAATTAGACCATGGAATATGGGTCCTCTTTCTCAATCAGAGGTTCTAATTTGGAAATTTAGATGGAAAAGAGTGAATATGAGTGGGTTTGGAAGGAGGGTTGATAACCCTAACCCGACTTCTTCAATTAATTGACTAACGGATGAAAGCGAAAGAGCTAGTGTGCAGCAAAAAACGTTGATTCTCATACGTTTTTTGTCTCAAAGATGGGCATCATGCCTCAGACAACCGTCGTTATGCTCAGAGGACCTTTGCTTCACTCAACCGGTTGGCCCATCCCAGCTCCGCCAAGAAGGGCAATTCCGGACGTTTTATGACCACTCACCAACTTTTATCGAACCGATAATGAGTTTTTAAGTGGGGAATAGAATTGAAGGAAGTCCATAGCAAGCAAGAGATGAGAGCAGGGTTCAAGGTGCTATTCAGTTCTAGTGACAAGCTAGTTGGATACTTTCGGTACTCTAGCGGCGTTTATAATCGAAGAGAAAACACCCGATACATTTTGCATCATATCTAACGGATTCATTGGTTTGGACCGAAGAAGTAATGTCATTATTATCAAGCTGACTACAATCTTTTTTTTGTCCGTAAGGATCCCGCCAGAGCGCCTTCTACTGAGGGTAAATGATGCAACTTAAACGTTTTAGGGTAATGAGTAATTATCCAGTTTTAGGTTTTTTTAGTAATTAGCTCGATTTTGGAGGGCTTCAAGTAAAAAAACCAATTTTTAAACCCACGAGTTTCCAAAATTATGAAAAAACCCCCCAAAATATCAATTTGTGTAAAACCCCAAAAATATACTTTGACATTATTTTAAACCCAAATTCTCATTTGTATACGTATTTATGTATGTATTGCCTATACTACCCTTTTAGTATTTCTTAAGATATTAAAAATGGGATTTTTTGGATTTCCCAAGATATTAAAATATGTGATTTTTTTATTTTGTATCTATAGTTTTCCATGGCTTCTTTATTATCGTCTTTTTAACATTGCTTGCCCTAATTTCTTTTCTAAATTCATTTTCTTTATTGTTGCTTGTCCTCTTTACTATTGCTTGCCCTAGTTCCCAACTTCTTTATTATTCTCTCTTTACAAGCGATTTCCCTAGTTTCAACCTTCATGGGAATGGAGATGTCATAAATGGGAGAGAATATCGGGAGAATCGGGAATGGAAATAGAGAAATCGAAAATATTGGATTGGAGATTAGGGATTTTAAAACGGAGATGCAAAAATTAAAAACGGAGATGGAGAGTCGGAGGAATTGAATTGAAGGTGATGGATTTGAAAACGTGGATGCAGATTTGGGAGAAAAGATTATGGAGGGAAAAAATTTGGAGAGAAGCACCGAATAAGAAGGAGTGAACTATAGTTGCCGCGAGAGAAAATAATACGAACAATTATTTTTCAGAGAATAATCATATTTGTGTTTGATTTAAAATAATATGGATAAATCTTGAATTTTTGCAAAAATGTCTTAAATATAATGCACATAACATATTGGTTTTTTTTATATATGCCTCCTAAAATATCGGTATTTTGAAAAATATCCCATATAACTTTATATTTTTAAATATATCCTATAAAACTTTATATTTTTAAATACAACCCCTAAAACCTTATATTTTTAAATACAACCCCTAAAACCTCTCTGTTAATTAAAAACATCTTTTTACTTAAATTAATTAGGATTAATAATTGGATTAGAGATAATATGATGAATTGTAAGATAAAAATTCTTATGTAACATCAAAATGCTCATCTCTTTTCATTTTTATGCAAAACTCATTAATCTTACACTTCCAAGCTCTCATCTTCAGGTTATCATTTTAGTTTTTTAACGAAGATTTCTAACTGTGTTACGGATGATAATTAAGCATATGGGTCAATTTAGTTTAATTAAGAGTTTTAGAGCGCATTTAAAAATATTAAGTTTTAGGAGGTGTTTTTCCATAATACCAATGTTTTAGGAGGACCTCTATCAAAAAAATCCAAATATTTTGGATTTGAAACATCCGTATTTTATATGTATTGGATATTTTTCACAATTTCAGAAAATCGTGGGTTTAAAAATAAACCATCTCTCTGAACTGTGACCGGAAACAATTTTCCCATAATTTAAAACATGTATATTTGGATGTTGATATGACTTGAATTTTTTGCTTTCTCAAAATAATATCAGCAAGAAAACACAAATATTAGCAAAGAATTTCAGTAATGACTCAATTATCAAGGAATTTTATGGTGTGAAGGATCCTAAAGTTATGATAAATAATTTTCTTTTTATTTATATTTTTTTGCCAAGCTTATTTTTGCTCTATTCTTTGTAAGTCCGGCGTATGTTAAAACCTGGCTCCGTCCCTATGTACACTCGTATATATAAAGCCCAACATTCCTCAAATATTAAATACTAATATTAAAAATATAAATAGTATCAGAGCTCGGATCATTTGCATCCCTGAAGAGCAGTCTACAAGCATTGACCGTACTGAGGGCTTTTGAGATAGTAGTGTTCACCGTCAAAAGACCGGACTTAAATGTTGGGATGTCTGACCTGAATTTGGGGGCAGATGCTATTTGGACTTATCCATTTATCTCTCCGAAAATACCAAGTTGATTTATGGCAATATATATCGGAGATTTGGACATACGCGACCGTTGTAGCATGATTTTATCAGATTCCCCCTCATTTGTGAGTGATATTTTATTGTGGGGACGCTCTTCCATGCAGGCTCAAGCCCCTGCAGTTAATTACGTTACCGCATTGTGATAGCCACTTTCTCCTTCTTCGGCAGTTCACTTCGTATCATGTATATTTTTGTTTATTTTGGTTGCCCGTGGATTATATACGGAGACTAGTTTATGTCGTCGCCCATAGGGCGCGGATTAGTCTAAATCCGTATATTTTAGATTTAAGTTTGTTTTATTTAAAGACCGTTAATCTAATTTGAGATTAAGATCAACTTAAATATATGAGCATTTTGGCTCAATTTATTTTAACGAAAGATACGTTAGTTTAATTTGAGACTAAGATCAACTTAGCAAAATTTCAAGAATCATTTTTATTTCTGATCCAAAAACGGAGCATTTGGACTCAGCTGTAAGAAACTTTTCCGAGAAACTTAGCCAATTTGGGTTTAGTCTGCTCAGTTTTTTTTGTTCAAAAAGTGCTAACCACTTATTCGGGATCTGCTTGGTCAGCCCCCCTTTTTTATGCAAAAGTGCTAAGCACTTATTTGAAGTTTTGGCATTCACATGGCTATCATGTGAAGTCTTCAATTATGAATGCTGCCCAACCAACGCTAAGCACTCGGTTATTTTGATTGAATATATATATATATATATATATATATATATATAGTGCTAAGCATTTTTTTATGGCGTCCGCGTAAGAAGCACATGCGGCGCTGGGCGCTGCCCAATCAGTGCTGAGCACTCGGCCGTTTTGGCTGTATATGAAGTGCTAAGCACTTTTGTATGGCGTCCACATGATGAGCACGTGAAGCGCTGGGCGCTGCCCAATTAGTACTAAGCACTCAGCCAGTTTGGTTGTATATAAAGTGCTAACCACTTTTATTCAGCGCTCACATGTATTACACGTGAGGCGCTACTTTTCTGCTTTGGGTGCCCGCGTGTCTTTCACGTGAGGCGCTGGACACTATTGGGTGGGTGTCCACGTGGAAAGAACGTGAGGCGCTAAGTTTTTTTCTTTTTTAGTGATTAAATCTTTGTTAATGGTATTTTGACCATTAATGATCACCAAGATCTTTGTTTTGAAGATATGGGATCGGGTTTTTTTTTAAGAACTAACTTTCTTTCAAGGTTAAACCATATTTTCTGAGGAATTAAATTCACATAGGATAGGTTCCTTTCTTTGTTTCTTTCTTTTTAACCTAGTTCTTTTTTGAATTTTTGATTCTCAGGAACAAGATCTTCCCGATGAGATCTCAAATCCAGGAAAAGAACTATGTTCTTGAGAAGGGTTAAACCCTTAGGTATGCTGTGATAGGTAAAGGAGATATTTTGATCTCCGTGGTTTCTTTACCTAGGGTTTGAGAGGAAAAAGAGTTTCTTCTCTATTGAGAATTAAATTCTCTGTTGCTTTTGAGAGTCTTCTATATATTTTTTTTTTGCAGAAACTTATAAGGGGTTCGCTCTATATGTCTGTGTCTCTTTCTTTTTTTTCCTTGAGATTTGAAGTCTCGGATCCTTTATATAGTGGAGGCAAGTGATTAATTAGTTTTGAAAAAATCTCTCATTGAGAGATTCCAATTGATTTAATTGGTCTTAAAATTTATTTGGGGAACTTTACCCACCGTTGAATCTTTTGATCTAAGAATTTCTGTTTTACAGAATCTGTCTTCTTATTTTTAAAAAAATTAGGAAAATATTTTTCCCATATACAGAATTTTATTCTGTCAAACGGTGATTTTTAAACCAAGGGCTCTCTGTTATATAGAGCATATCTTTCATTGTTTAGAAACATATAGGGAAATATTTTCCCATCTCATTGGATCTTTCATCCGACAATTTTCTGTTCATTTAGAAAGATTAGGGGAATATTTTCCATTAATAAGATTTTATTCTATTATTTGATGATTTATCATCACTATTTTATTTTGATCCAACGGCTCTGTTTAACAGAGAGTATCCCAGTTTTTAGAGAAATATCTCCCTGTAGAATTTCATTCTGCTTGATTTTACTTGGGCGTCGACACTCACGTGTTGTGCACATGGGCACCACTTAAGAATTTAATTCTTATTTATGATAGGCGCTCTTGTACTTTGCATATTGGCACCTACGTAAGCTTCATGTGCGGCGCCACCATAGGATTTAATTCTAAGGGGTTGGCGCTGGCGTTGGTGCCCTAGTGGGGAGCACGTGAGATGCTGCCTCATTAAATTTAACAGAGCTTGGGTCTTTTATTATGTTTAAATATTAGGGGAACAAATGTCTCTACCGTTGTTCTCGCATAGCTCACATATGAGTGCAACGGTGTCACTTTTTCCCCCATTTGATCTTCTAGGGAGTTGAACCGTCCCTTCACATCCTATAAATAGAATCTTTGGCCCTTGAAATAACTATCATTTCTTCATCTTCTTTCTTGAACCTTCCTATATTTGGTTATAACCAAGGCGTTTCCCTCGAAGACTTTCTCGTTAATCCAGTTGCCACAGAGGAGAGCGTCCGCAATGCGGCATACCATTTTATGCGGCTGAATACGGGCTCTCATTTTCTAATTGCTGAGCCAAGTCATGTCCCGAAGGCCTCAAATGCCTATATTGCTTGGTATCAACATGCAACGGGTGCCATCATCAAGGAGGAAAGGCGGATGCTTCTTGACCATAAGGATTCTGTTCCGGCCAGTAATCCTACGGTTCCACTGAAGCGACGGTCAGTTGTTCGTCCTTCTTTGAGAAAGAGCAACACGGTTGTAGTTCTGTGAGCCTTTCCGGCTAAGCAACGACCAGACGTAAGTTCTCCTGTGAATGTGGTGGCTGCGGCATCTCCTGAGTCGGGTATTGGCTCGAAAATCGGGACTCGTCGTCCCAAGAAGCCTGCAAAGAGAAAGCTTCTATCATAGGGTGTTGTTGTCGGCTCGCAAAAGAAGAAGAAATCTTTATTTTCGGCTTATATCATATTCGATCAGGAGCCTCATGCTCCCTATAGTGAAAGCTTGTCCGAATATGGCAGCAACGATATTCTCTTCGGGGCTTCTACTAATGAGAATGTCGCTACTGATCTTCAAGCCGCTATTGAGGCTTCTGAGAGATTAGCCCACGAGGAAGCAGTGCTTGCTTCTCTTGCGGCATTAGGTATATCTCATTCTTTTGTATGTATGTATGTATGTGTGTGTGTGTGTGTCTGTGTGTATTAGAATTTATTATGTTTTATTAACGCTCTTTTCTCAATAGGTATATCCACTGAAAAGGCTCGACGCCCCTCAAAACATTTGAGGAAGAAGAGAGGCTTCGCGCTTATATGAGCCTTGGTATGATTCGTTTTGTGATGCCTTTGAATATACATATTTATCTCATTTCGTTCACACCTTGACTCCCCCCTTTTTTTATTACAGGAACCACCGCAACTTGTGTTATTCCGAGTGCGATGTCATCTTTGGGTGGCGATGCGGAGGATATTCTTCCCTCGATAGCGCCTACGGAGCCTGCAGAGCTACCGGATACAGTTGAGGTCTCCCCAGGGCCGCTATGGGAAGCGTCGCTAAAGCAACCGATGACAGACATTGTAGCAGATTCGGAGGTTGAGCCTAATTTGGATAACGACATTCCTCTGTCTAAGGTTATGAGGAGATCTCTCCATACGGCTAACGCCGAGAAGAAGCGTCGGAAGCACGTGGCGAGGGAGCGTCAGGCTAGCTTGGCCACATATGCGGGTTCGAGTGATATACAACCCCCTGATGTTCCCATGGAGGACATTCTTTCTGCCTTGCCAACCGCTAATAGACAGGTAGCGCGCGCAGCTCATGAAGAGTCTGAGCGGTTACTTCAGGGTAAGAAAGCGCACGATACCCTAGTAGGACTTATTTACTTTTCCAGGTTTCTTTCCATAGCAGTTTTTTTTTGAATTATAACAATTTTTCCATAAATGGTATAGCAGGGCCGAGTTCAGGTGTCAGCGCTGCGGGTAAGGTGCCAGTGTCTAGGGATTCTGGGATGCCCAGCCTTTAATTCGAATCTGAGGTTGTTCCAGCTGCCACTTCTTTTCCATTGTGGATACCCTATATCGATAGGTGATGATTGAATGACGACGGCCCTTATTGATTCGGGAGACGAAGGTGCAGACGTTGAGTCCGTCTTCCCGGTAATGGTGGAAATCGAGGAATCTGTCACAGCTAGTGGCGCTCCAGATACCGCTATGGTTTCTGCACCGTCAGGTATTCCTCGTGTTATTACTTTTGGGTACACATTCGCTAATAACTACTTTATTTCGAATATAGGTGCGGTAAACCTTGGCTCTATGCTGATTGAAGAATCCCCG
Organism: Agapanthus africanus; assembly: GCA_030015575.1. Lineage (NCBI taxonomy): Eukaryota > Viridiplantae > Streptophyta > Magnoliopsida > Asparagales > Amaryllidaceae > Agapanthus > Agapanthus africanus. The sequence continues at coordinate 558,791,077 of JASDDO010000022.1, read as the reverse complement.
TCAGCCGTTGCCATGACTGTCACTGCTTCACCTATCTCTCTCGCACCTCCCCGAGTTCTTTCGGGTTCAGCGACGGAAGGTAAAGATTTTTTTATTTCCTTGTTTCATTATTGATGTTATTTCTTAAATTAATTTCTTTACTGTATATTGTTGTAATCTTGTAGGAGTGATTTTCAACTGCTTATGCCAAATGTTAAACTCGCACTTCGCCTTCCAATCGGAATTCGTCCCTCCTTCGGGCGTTGGTTAGTATATTGTTCATTTCTTATTTCATCATTTTATGAGTAATCTTTTCTTCTGATAAGCTTTTCTCGTATTGACCACAGTCTTACGGCTCGAAGGAGAGGACGAAGGAATAGCTGAGCCTTCTATGCTCCCTGATTTACCACTTGCGACTATTGGTATGTTAGATCTCATTCATCGCCATTCTTTTTTATTTTTAGGTTGAAACCCGATCCTTTTTTATGCGTGTTTTACTCTGTAGCAACTACACCATCTTTGGCTCCTCTCAAGTCTCGCATTTCTATTCCTGTGGGGCCCTTTGCTAAGCGTCAGTCTTCCAGAGGTGTGGAAAATAGCAGGCGGATGCTAAGTGATTTTATCGAAGACCTTAACGTCGAAGCTCTCACTTCTGCTGCGGACTTTGCGGATGATGTCAACCCTATACTGGTGACTCTTGTGACTTTCCACAATGAAGATTTCGTCAGCATCTGGGTTGACTACTGTAAGCGAATTGAGGCTTGCCTCCATGAGATCGAGCATAAATATCTCGTGCCTAAGGCATTATCCTCGAAGGCTCAATTGGTCGCATGAATTGAACAAAATGCCGCTTCCATTCAATACTTTGAGCAGAAGCTGGTCCTGAAGCAGAAGGACCATATGACGGTTTTCAAAGAATCAAACAAATTGCGTGCCCAGGGTGAAGCGAATGCTTCGCAACTCTAAGTTATCTTTGAAAATCTTCAACAATGCATTTTTGAAGGAGTGGTGCTGCGAAAGAACCTTGACTCTACCGAGCAAGGAATGCGGGACTGCGAAGTTGCTAAGCAGAAAATCTCTAAGAAGCTTTCTTCGTGCTTGCAACAACGGGCTCAAGTCAAAGCAATGGTGGCCGCAATAGTGGAGCGTGAGGAGGAGCTGCGGTAAGAGAGTGAACGGGTCGTTTTTTTATTGAAAGCCCCGCCTTCTTAAAGGCTAGAATTGTATCCCCCATTTTTTTATATAAATTGTATCTTTCAAACACTTCGATTCATAAATAAAGAATATATATATTCTTTTCTTTTGCATGCACTCCTCTATGTTTGATGTCTTGCTCTGGCGCGAAGTATTTTATGTACTCATTTCGGAGTTTGTAGTATATTCACTCGTTTCGGAGTCTTTAGTTTATGTACTCATTTCAGAGTTTGTAGTTTATTCACTCATTTCGGAGTCTCTAGTTTATGTACTCATTTCGGAGTTTGTAATTTATTCACTCATTTCGGAGTCTCTAGTTTATGTACTCGTTTTGGAGTTTTTTGGTTTACCCAACTTGGGTTTACAGGAAAATTTGTCCTAACATTGTATGTAGATAACCCTCATTCTTTATGACAGGCGTCTGTTAGGTTTATGGTACTAGGGTTTTAGTCCGTGGTACCGTCGCGTTGGGTGATATATTCCTCGATATGCAGTCTTTCAGCTGTTGTTCGAGTAGCCCCGCGACTGTCGTGTCTCTGATCCCTTCGGGGGCTGGACAAGACGTCTTCAAGTAATCTCTATAGGTTATATTACAGCCAGAAGAGCAAGCGTTAGGAATTTGCCATGACGCTTTTTACTTGAGTTTAGGCTCAATTTGGAGCCCCGATGTGTCATGACCGCACCCTTCGGGGGTGGGATGATCTCTAATGGCCTTTTGGGCTTTATATGAGTTGCCGTCAAGACCCGAAGCTAGGAATATGCCGTCACTTTTTTTTTTGCTTTGACGATGTCACGCCGATTCTTTTGCTTAAATAGGGTAGACATCTATATGACCTCTATGCTGTATGTATTGCAATTGAAGTCCAGAGCTAGGATTATGCCATTGCTCCAATTTCATTTGATAGTCGCGTCCACATCCTTCTGAAATAAGGGGGAACATTAAGATAGTCTCTAAGTTATATATGAACCGTCAAGACTTGGAGCTAGGATTTTGCCGTTAATCCATTTCTATTTGACCCTTGGGTCTTTGTTGACATTGCGTCTGCATCTTGTTGACATGAGAAGCACGTCGAGCTGGAGCTAGGATTTTGCCATTACTCCACTTTTATTTGATTGTTGTGTCTGCACCCTACTGTAATGAGAAGAGCGTCGGGGTGATCTCTAGACTTTATATGCTTCTACTAAGACCTAAAGCTAAGATTTTGTCGTCACTTCATTTTTATTTGACGGTTGTTCCTGTGCCTGCCCCTGCTAGAATGAGGAGGGTACACAGGAATAGTCTCTAGGTTGTATATGAACTGTCAAGACTTTGAGTTAGGATTTTGCCATTACTCCATTTTTGTTTCGACCCTTGGGTCTTTCATGTTTGATGGTGACGTTGCGTCTGCATTCTTCCGGAATGAGAATGAATGCCTAGATAGTCACTAGGTTGTATATGAACTGTCAGGACTTGGTTCTCCTTTTGACGAAGCGTGGTGGGAGATATGGTCCATTTCTTTCATTTGTGCCCATGGATCGTATACAAGAGTCGATATGGACCTACTTGCAGGGAAGAGGAATTTTTATTTTGTTTTATTTTTTATTTCCGCGATGCTGTATCTTTTCAGCTTTTCATATCACGAAAGCCGCGATTGCGAAATCATTTCTGCTATTTTTTCACGGTACCCATTCATTTCGGCTATTTTTTATTTACTCGCTGCTTTTTATTGCAAGTTGCCCAAACATTTCGGCCTTTTTTTATATGCATATTTTTTGCTCGCTGATTTTTGTCGCGAGTCGGGGACTTGGTCCTGATACCCATTGTGGCATCAGCATCGCTACAACTAGAATATTGCTAGAAACGAATCATCATTTTCCATGAGAGGACTTGAAATTTGATACCTATTTAGGCATCAGCAACGCTTCAACGGGGATATTGCCAGGAGCCAATCATCTTTTGCCTTTGTTAATTTGGACAAAGGTGGCTTAGTAAACAGGGTTAGGATCCTGTCGACCAAGGCTTTTTGATTTTATGAGCCGTAAGGGTCTCATAAAGGTGTTTCTCCCTACGAGTCGTGAGGATCTTGTAGGTGTATTTTCTCCTTAGGAATTGTGGGGATTCCTGAGTGATATTTTCTCTTATAAGTCGTAAAGATCTTCCAAGAGTGTTTTCTCCTTATAAGTCGAGAGGACTTACGAGTGTCGTTCACCATATGGGGATATTTCTTGTCATTGGTGGAACTTGGTAGGGGATATATTTATTTATTCTCATAGATTGTATACAAGGGTCAATATAAGACCGCCTGTAGGGAAAAAAGGTTTTTGATGCTTAAGAACATGTTTAAATCTCTGTAACTTAAGCCTTTTGAATCTCATGAGCCGTGAGGGTCTCATAGGGGGAAATTCTCCTTACGAGTCGTGAGGATCTTGTAAGTGTAATTTCTCCTTAGGAATCGTGGGGACTCCTAAGTGTGTTGCTCTTTTGTGAGTCGTAAGGATCTCACGCAGGTTTTTTTTCTAACGAGATCGCGCCCTTTCGGATTTTCGCAAAGCTCGCCGGCAGTCCTGCTGTTTTTACTCATGGCGCCTTTTCGGGTTTTCATCCGTGTCCCTTTTTGCATATGTACATACCCCCTTTTTTGACGAAGGAACTGCCGAAAGTAGCTTCACCACAGGTGCCCATCTGTTTGTCGGTGGGAATTGGGGGTGGCTCCATTGCTGGAGTAGCTGTGCAGCCAATAGGACTTGAGTTACAACCTTTGCTTCTAGGACTTCGATTGCAATATAGATCTTAAGGGAGCATATCGCCGTATTTAGGGTGATGAGCTAGTTTAAGGATGTTCCGGTCTATTATCGCCATGTTTGAGGCGAATTTTTAGTTTAAGGACTTTTCGGTCCAACATGTCTATTTTGGGGACGAATATTAGTTTAAGAACATCTCGGTCCAACATTAGTTTAAGGAAGTTTCAGTCCATTGTTAATTTAGGGACATCTCGGTTCGTTGTTAGTTTAGGGATATCTCGGTCCATTGTCGCTATGTTTGAGGCGAAGTTTTTTTTTGGATGCTACTTTCAGAGTTCTGACTCATGAAGATAGCGAGCGGTCATAAGCGTCGTCATCTATCATTGACCTAAGTCGTGACTCATCAAGTGTAGTATTTTTTGAGGAATCGGCCATTTATTGGCCGGAAGGGTCTTTCACCATGCATATCCATGAGCAGGTAAGCTCTACCTTGATAGACTTTGTCTATAATGTACGGGCCTTCATAGTTCGGCTCAAATTTCCCCCGTTTTGTATGATTGGGGATCATTGGTCTTTTGACGACTAGTACGAGTTCGCCTTGACGGAATGTTCTCGGCCTGGTCAATTTTTCGTATGACCATGTCATCCTTGCCTTATAAGCCTCCAGGTTTTGCTTTTCTATAAGGCGAGTCTCGTCGAGGGCGTCGAGCTCCTCGAGCCTAAGATGAGCATTTTCTTCATCTGTCAGCTCGTATCGAACCGCTACTCGTAGAGAGGAGAGTTCTATTTCCAGCGGGAGCACTGCTTCCGTGCCGAACACCAACGTGTATGGTGTTGTATTCGTGGCCGTCTTGAACATTGTTCGGTACGTCCAGAGAGCTTCATGCAGCCTTTCGTGCTAGTCCTTTTTGTTTCTAGACATTGTTTTCTTTATAATCTTTATCAAGGTATTATTGAAAGCTTATGCTAGACCGTTGGTCCGAGAATTATAGACTGAAGAGTATCTCCAGTCTATTTTATGTTATTGTGCGAAGTGGCTTATTTTATGGCTTCTATAAGCTAGCCCATTATCTGAGATAATTTGTCGTAGGGCGCTGAACCGCTAGATGAAATGGGTTCTGAAGAAAATGAGGATATTCTCCGTCTTTAGCTCCTTTAGTGGTACTACTTTTGCCCACTTAGAGAAGTAGTCGGTCGCTGCCAGTATGAACCGATGCCTTTTGGATGACGCTGGTTCAATGGGGCCAATTATATTGGTTCCCCATGCTTCGAACGACTAGCTAGCCACTATTGGGTGTAGCGGATTTGGATGTTGATGGATGAAGTCCCCGTGAATTTGGCACGAGTGAAACTGCTTCGCATATTCGAGACAGTCCTGAATCATTGTGGGCCAATAGTAACCCATTCGTTTTATCTTCAACTTCATCTTTGGCCCGGCTTGATGAGAACCGCAGAGTCCATCGTGAGTTTCTTGGACGAATTTCTTTGTTTCCTCCGGTCCTAGGCATTTTAGCTATAGACAGTCGAACGATCTCTTATATAGAGTATCATTGACGAAGGCGAAAGACAAAACTCGTTTCATGAGCTGATGTCTAGACGACGCTTATTTGGACGTTCGTTGGGATTTGAAGTAGTCAATGAAGACTTCCCTCCAGTCCTTGACCTTTCTTTCGTCCTCTATTTGAAGGGCTACTTGTTCGGTCGTTTCCTTTTTTCGAATGGCTCCATTAGGTCTTCCGAAGATATATCTATTGGCGTGAGAACCCTGGCTTTACACAATGATCCTTATGCCATCAAGGTCTTCATCGGACAATTACTTAGCCAATTTGGCCAATGCATCCGCCTTGCTGTTTTCTTCTCGCGGTATATTTTCCTGGGTGTAGGAAGGGATTTGTGTCAGCAGTTGCTGCACTCTTTCTCTATACTTTATCATCTCTGGCTTGCATGTCTGATAGTCGCCAATGATATCCTGGAATCTCCTTTGGCTATTGACCGTCTTTCCGGCTAACGATCAGCTGTGAGTCTCCGTATATGAGGAGGTCTTTGATTCCCATCTCGATAGTGATCTCTAGACCTTCTATCAAAGCTTCGTATTCAGCCTCGTTATTAGTCCTTGGCTCTATTAAAGAGAGGGCGTAACGCAATATCTCTTCTTGCGGAGTCACAAAGATAAGGCCCACCCCGGCTTTGATTATGGGGATGTTTCGCTTTCGTTGCTTCATGGAAGATGCTCCATCGAAGTAAAGTCTCATTGGGAATCATTTTCTTCTTTCTCTTCTTCGATTGCGTTGAAGGCATGTTCGTCTGGCAATTCGCAATTTAACGGGGAGTCGGCTGATATCGGATGCTCTGCAAGAAAGTCAGCTATGGCCTGACCTTTTACTACTTTAAGAGGTCGATACGTCATTGAGAACACCATCAGGAAGAGGGCCCATTTGCCAAGCCTTCCTGTTAGTATGGCCTTTAAAATTAGATATTTGAGAGGATTCACCTTGTTTCCCCCAATCAGAGCAAAGCTCTGTTGAAAATTCAAATTTTGAAATGAAGCAACGCTTCAGAAGCAGCGCCAGGTGCGCTGCGCCCTAAGTAGCGCACTACGTACAAAGCACGTGTACGCTAGCGCTAGTTGCGCTGCGCTCTAAGCAGCGCACAACGTGTAAAACATGGACGAGCTAGCGCTGCGCCCTAAGTAACGCATCATATGCAAAGCACGTGTGCGCTAGCGCTAGGTGCGCTGCGCTCTAAGCAGCGCACCACGTGCAAAGCACGGGTGTGCTAGCGCTGGAACTAAAAGCTCCCCACCATCGGATCTAAGATCCAATAACAATGATAAATCATTAATTAATCAGAACTAAATTCTGTTAAGGAAAGATTCCTCAAAATCTTTCGAAACAACAAGATTGCGCTCTGTAAATCAGAGCACCGTTGGATCAATGATCTAGTGGTGATTAAAAATTATCAAAATATTGAATAATTTCTGTATGGAAAAGATTTCCCAATCTTGTTAATAAGAAGAAGATTACCTTCTGTAAATCAAAAGCCCTTGGATCAAAGATCCAACGATGAGAAATTCCCCAAATCAATTAGAGAAAAGATCTCCCTAACTGATTGAACTGATCAGCTTGCCCTATAAAAAGGCCCCTAGACTTCAAGTCTCAAAAAAAAGAAGAAGATATACAGAAGCATAGAGAGGAACTCCCCCATAAGTTTTGAGAAAATCTCAGAAGGAAGAGCCAAGCTCTCAATAGTAGAAATTCTTTTCTTCAAGGTAAAAGAACAGAGAGATGAAATCATCTCATAAAATAAAAGAAGAATTCACTTCTTTCTTCAAGATCATAGATCTGCAAGACCAAGGTCTTTTACAAAGAGATCAAAAGATCCCATCATAAAATAAAAGAATAACATAATTCTTCTCACAGATCATAGATCTACAAGACAAAGGTCTTTTATAAAAAGAGATCATGAACATCTCATTATAAAAAGGGGGAGAATAAGTTAACTCTCTTAGGATCACAGATCCATAAAGACAAAACCTTTCATCAAAACAAGAGATTAAAACATCTCCTACAAAATAAAGAACTTCTGTTCGTAAAACCTTGAGACAAAGTCTCTTATAAAAAAAAGAGAATTTAATTCTCGGGGTGCAAACTGATCTAAGTTGCATAAAAAAAGAGTTTTAGCGCTCCTAATTTAAAAGAGCCTCAGTGCTTCACATCTAGCGCAAAGCGCTTCAGAGCTTTGGCGCTCTTAATTTTAAAGAGCCTTAGCGCTCCAAATATAGCGCACTGCGCTCTTGGACTGGCGCTCGGCGCCAAGCGCACCACGTATCACTCACGTATGTGCCACTCAACAGTTAGCGCTTTGCGCTCTTGAACTAGCGCTTTGCGCTCATGGACGGGCACTCAGCGCCAAGCGCACCACGTGCTCCCTACGTGTGCACCACTGAACAAATAGCGCTTTGCACTCATAAATCAGCGCTCTGCGCTCATTAACTGGCGCTAGCGCCAAGCGCAACACGTGTCCCTCATGTGTGCGCTATTTGGCAGAAGCGCACTGCGTTTTTGATTGGCGCAAAGCGCCAAGCGCACCATGTGCTGTGCTGATAGAACATAAATTGTTCTTTAATAAGCCCAGAGCTATAATGAATGTTAAATATTTTAACTTGATTAGACTTAGCCCAAGATTAGCCATAAGTCCTCAATTCAGATTAACTGAGTCCATATGCTCATAAATCTTTTAACAGATCTTAGTTCCAATTGGACTACAGATCTACCAACCAAAATTGGTTCAAGGGTACATCTCTGAACTTCTCTGATATTTGTCGTTGTAATCCTTCAACGTCTTCAGAGAGGTGACAGGTCCCGACAACCATACATTTCATAGACTATGATGTCTTTAAACTAGACTGTGGGGTCCTTAAAACCATGGACTATGATGTCCTTAACATCGGACTGTGGGGTCCTTAAACCCATGGACTATGATTTCCTTAACTTTAGACTGTAGGGTCCTTAAACCCATGGACTATGATGTCCTTAACCTCTAAGGACTGTGGGGTTCCTTTAAACCCACGGACTATGATGTCCTTAACCTCGGACTGTGGGATCCCTTTAAACCCATGGACTATGATGTCCTTAACCTTGGACCGTAACGTCCTTAAACTAATCGACCGTAATGTCCCTAAACTAAACAATAGAGCCTAAATGCTCTTTTGTTGGATCTAAATGATCATGTTGAGTAGATCTTAGTCTAAAATTAGACTAATGTATCCTCAAAAAACGTTTAAGTTGATCTTAGTCTCAAATGAGACTAACGCATCCTTAAATCCAACCCTAAACCCAAATCTAAGAAGATACGGATTTGGACTAATCTACGCCCTACGGGCGACAACATAAATTAGTCTCCGTATACAATCCACGGGCAACCACAAATAAAACAAACACACACGACACGAAGTGACCATCTGGAAAAGGAGAAAGTGGTTACCGCGATGCGGTAGCGTAATTAACTGCAGGGGCTTGCGCCTGCAGGGAAGAGCGTCCCCACAATCAAAAACCCCTCAACGAGGGGGAATCTGACGAAGTCTGCTACATCGGCCACATCCGTTTAAAACTTCGATACATGGTGTCATAAATCAACTTGGAATCTTCAGAGAGGTGGATGGATAGCACCAATTAGCATCTGCCCCGAATTCAGGAAAGACGGACCCACGCGGTCGCGCCCCCGTGTTCGGAGAGGAACAGATTCTTGCACGCCTGGTGGGACATCTTTCTCTTTCCACTCCACACTTCGTGTGTCCTGTTCATGAACGAATCGCGGTTTAATATGGTTGCCCTTGGGTTCGAGGTACTAAGATTTGGTTTTGCTCTCGTGCAGAAAAAAGAAATGGCCTCTAACTGCTCAGCTGCAACTGCAACTCCCGTTCCACCTCATCGGGAGGTGTAACCTACGGGCCCCAAGCGGCCTCCCTGTTCAAGATGCCAGTGGAGCAAGTAACTCAGGCCACCACTAGGCTGTTCTTTGGGACCATGCTCCCACCCAAGAACTTCAATGCCCCAATGCCGTTGTAGGAGGCTTCTAAGAAGTCGGTCTTCGATCGTCTTACAACTACTGCGGCCTTTCTCAACGGGTCGCCCAACTCCACCGCCTCAGTCTTCAACAGACTGGGCCAGAACGCCAACAAGCCTGCGATACCTGGAGCAGCCATCCCAAAGCGGATAGCCATCCCGGCTCAAGCGGACGAAATCATCAGAGAGGCTTCTTCTGCCAAGAAGTCAGTCTTCACAAGGCTGACTATTCCGGCTCCCGCTCCAGGCGAAGTCCTCAAAGCTGCTTCCCCTGCCCAGATGTCACGACCCGAAAGTACGGAACGTGACCGGCACTTAGATTACGAAACGTTTAGAGGCGCAACGTAACCTAAGTAAGCCGAAGCCCAGAAATCTAAACCATATAAAAGAAGAAGAAGAAAAGAAAACATGAAGAAAAACAAGTTTAAAAGTATCAGCAAATTTCCCAAAAATTTCGGCAGAGTCTCCTCTGTAAAAACTGGCCCCAAACGGGTACAACAAGTATAATATACATAAAAAATAAAAAGCATCCTCAAACGGGAGCTAGCTCAACGCCAACAGGCGGAAACAACCACAACAATACACAATAGTATACAACGCCAAAGGGCGAGGCTCAAAACTCAAAAGAAAATAAAACCACCAGATCAGAATAATACATGCGCGACTCTAAGGTCGAAATAAATAACTGGTCCAATAAACTTATCAAGTAATACAAGTATGGTTGATGGAGCTTACTGATACAAATGAAAGAATAAAAGTACAATGGTGGTTCAGATACAAGTGAACCAACCTACCGTGCAAATCACCCTGAATGAAATGATGTGCCAGCAAGCTGCCAGGGAAACCTGTACATCGAACCTGTAATAAAATTTGGCACAACGGGGGTGAGTTGCCAACTCGTCAGTAGAAGACATCTACGAAAAGAAATCGAATGCACGACGCTATCCTAGGTCATAATAATACACTACTATGTCCCAATCATCTAGTAATAGCAGGGTAATACTACGTGTAAATGCAGATACTCCGTGCTCGTGTCAGTGCCTCATATAATACTATGTCATATGAATGGATATGCATGCACCATGAATATAAAATAATCAATCCTGAAATCCAGATATATCTGTATAAGAAATCTTTAACTGTTATCATAGTAAAATGTGTATAGGAATCTGAAATCTCAACAATAAAATCCATGGAAATCCGTGTCAAGCATCGACACAAACATGTAAATCTCAAGTCTCATAGTCTCAATACCTCGGGCTACGTCAGTCCGGATCGGCCCATATCATCAAATCTCACGACAACGGTCGATATCCTCCGGATATCCGCCGCGCCAGACATCACCGGTAGGTAGCCTTCCCCTGTCAGGCTCATCGTCTACAACTCGATCTTCTTGCCCCGGGGTACCATACCGGGCCCACCATGTACCCGAGACGGTTCATCCACTCCTCGAATCGGGTCTCGAAATCCATCAGAAAACATGAAATCTCATGGTGGACGACACATACATCACGAGAAAACCGCATCTTATATTTTAAAAAGAGAGGAGGAGAGAGAGAAGTTTTTTATATATTCTTGCGGTTTTCCCCAAAATCCAGAAATCTCATAGAAATCCAAATCTCAAAATCATGAGTAAGTAAATGACAAGTGTCGGCATATGCCCCATAATACTGCATGATAACATGAGAATATGAATGCATGAATGTCTAAGTAATAAATGCCATGTCTATACTAGCATCAGAGAGTAATCATAATATTATATCGATTTAGTTGTTTGCTAATTTTATCAATAATGGATAATATGATCTAAAGTGTACGTGACATAGCAATTACCGATGATGATGTGTGTGAGCCGGCAAATGAGTGTGCGTGGAATATGCGCATCATCGGTATTGGTGCTAGTGTCCTAACAGGTAAGGTTTATACTGATTATAGCAGCATATGTAAGAACATGCATCATTATGATTCCAGTGTGAAAGTAAGACGGATGTATGTTATCCACTCATTTAATTTACCATTACCACTACCACTATATGACTCGAACCTAATCTAGTGTCCATCTAACCTCCTAAGGAACAAAACCTAAGAAACTAGTCAATAAGAAACAAGAGTCTACCTAAGGTCTGAATCAATATCTAATAGTCGGCGATCCGGCCTCAATAGCGTCACGTACGTAGTACGGCTTCCTCGAATCAAGAGTGCGGATCAATCATCATATTTATGCCTCGTACGGTAAAATCCATCGTACGGCATCCCAATATCAGGGTACGGGTCAAGTATCGCCTAGGTGTCTCATCATTAATATAATGTCATCATCAACACTTCTCATGATCAAGGTGCTAAACTGTGATCGCATACATCAATCATATATCATTGCCATCATAATAAGCATCATTAGTTTATCCTCAGAAATATCATGTCATATGTATCATATTGTGATTAAGTCACACCTCTATGATATCGACATCATGTCACACCTATATGATGTCGTAATCACGTCATACATATCCCATATCGTGATCAATCACAAGTTACAGTCCGAGTACTATTTTAGAGTCCCATGTACCTCAATATCATCACCACCCATTATAATTTAAGTATACATGTTCATTATCTCATTCTCTAATGATCCGCTAACACTTAATACGACTGTATAGCCAAGAATCACGGCATCAAGCCCAGTTACACTGTTTCTTTATACCTCGGATATCATATCACATCAACGTATCCCATATACATGTTGTGTATATATATATATATATATACCTATACCTCGTCCTATATATATATACACATGCACGTATACACCATGTCGTGTTTCAGTGTGTGCGTGTGTGTGTTTCTACCTGAAACCTACGAACCTCTTCCAAGGTATTCATCTTCTGATATGTCTTCCTAAATCAGTCTAGTCCAGCCTAGGGTCATTACTATGGCCCTACTCATTAAGAATCTAGGGTCACATCTGGTTTCCTAATGTCAATAAGTACTATTCCTATTCTATGTTGCGGGGGTGCTAAACGCCATCCACCCGACTCCCCCCCGTAGATATTCATCTACTCACCTGGTCCATGTCTGCCGAAGACGGTATCGCCATCCTCCTCTTCATTACTCGCAGTCCACGTGAGGGTACCTAAACGCAAATATATAAATAGTATCATAAACTGAATCACATACAATAGTCAAAACGACGCAAGAAACCAGCATAGGTTAAAACCTATGTCCCGTTCACGCAAAAGAACCAAATATCGCTCGATATCGGCGTACAAACTCCGATGGATCGAGATAAACATCAACAAATAACTCGTAGTTTTAAAACTCATTACTTATATTATAAAACATGATTAAATCCATCGAAACCCTAAAATCCATCAAATCGCCCGATTTCGTAAAACCCGAAAATGCCAATTTATCGTTTTTCTTCAAAACATGACATTTAAATGAAACCAATGGTCATAAAACTCATAAAATAGCATAACTAGACTATACAACCCCTTACTATATTTTTATTACACAAATTTGCATTAATTTGAAATTTCTAGTTTGCAAGCTTTAACAATTTTCAACATTTTTCAAGCAAAATACCACAATTCCACCACAAAACATGATTTTGCATGAATTAATGTATTAAACCACAATTCATGATGATAATAATTTAATGAAACCATAAGTTATATTTTTAATCACATTTATTTAGGAATTTCTAAAATCTAGTTTACAAAATAGCAATTTTTATCACAATTTATCAATTATCAATAGAAACTAGCAATCAATTTAAGTTTCCACTCCACCAACAAGTTAATACCCTTATTAAGACCACAATCTAGTGTTACAAATATTAATTGAAATTTTATTTCACCAAAAATTATGTTTTATAGAAACCTAGTTAGCAAAATTCCTAATTTAAACAATTTTAAATGAAAAATTTACAATTCAACAACCATGCAATATTTTTCCAATTCTAAAAGTGTTAAACTAACTATTATAACCCTAATTAATTAATAAAAATCATAACTTGAATTTACAACCCTAACTTGAATTTTAAAAATTGAACATAGAATTAATTCATTAAATCTAAACATGCTTAAAAGAAACATCTAATAACAAATAAACAAAAGAAGGAAATTTATACCTCCAAAATATGAAATCCAAACAAGAAAATGAGCCTCCAAAATGCATGCTTTCCATCTCCAAAATCCATATAAAAATGAGCAAGGAATAAAGGGTATGAAATAAATAGGATTTTGTGGATTTTTATTGAATTTGTAAAGGATTTTTGATGAATTTTGGAGCAAAATAAAATGAGGAAAATGGGGGCTACCATGGGGGGTGAGGCCGGCCATTTTTGGAGGTGAGGGAGAGAAGGAAGAGAGTGACAAAAGTTGTGTAGAAGTCTCCACCAAAATATCACTTCATTATGTCTTTTCATGCATTTATTTATTTTTCTTTTATTTCTTTACTATAGCAACTCAAGAAAACTCTAGAAAATAGGAAAAATTTGCAAATAAATTTTGCATGATACACACTAAATTCTAACATGCCATGGTTCATTTTTACAAATTAAAACCATTCAAATTTGTAATTTACACTAATTTAGTGTAAAAATAAAGCTTATATTAATATTTAAAATAATTAATTTAGGAAAAATATTTAATTAAACTAAAAATTTATAAGTGGCTAAATAAACACCATTTACTAGTAATTACATAATTAAAATAGGTATTTTTGAAATTATAATGAATAACAATCACGTTTTGGTTTTACGAAAAATACATTTTACTTTACCGAAAATTATAAAATTCACTTAAACAATTTTATTCATTTAATTATTTATTTAATTATCTTTTAAAACGTTACAATCTTCCCCCCTTTAAGAAATTCGGTCCCCGAATTTAAATTAAAACTCCCCTTCCAAATACTAAAACACTTAGCAAACACTCAAGTCGTCGGGGCTCCGAAATTATCAATACATAACTAAAATCAACTCCGTCAAGCATAACGCAATCATCGGAGCTATGGCGAGAATAAAATATCAAAACCCAATATGAAGACCATCATAATATAAATCAATCTATAACTTATATATAGTTTGCATCCTAGTAAAATCGCCTAAATATCCTAATAAAGAAGCATACAAAAACCCCTCTTGAAAATCGCCGTGCAATGCACGTGTCACGGCATAAGTAGCGGACGTTTAATTTTTAGAAAAATAGCTATATATATATATAAATATATATATATATCTTTTATTTAACATACACGTCCCGCCTGGTTACTAAATCAAATAATAATGATTATGAAAACATACTGCTCAAACTGAAATCAATCCCAATCACATCAATAAAATATCATGTGCGTCCGGTGCGCACTGAAATCGAAACCAAATACAGATACCACGAATACACACAACAACAAAACTAAGTGCAACAGGTGTGCACCAAAAACATCTGTCAAGTGCAACGGGCGTGCACGACTCAATATCAGGTGCATCTAATCTGCACAAAACCCCGATTTAGTGCATCTGGTGTGCACAAAATCGCATCAAGTGCGCCAAGTATGTGCAAGAATCCTAATCAGGTGTACATGGTGCACGAAAACATACATCGAATACCAAAATCGAAATCACAGCACAAAAATGCATGAAAACTAGGTCGAAACATATGTCAAAATCATGTGTAACCCCTATGCACGAAATCAAATCAAAAATCTCAAAATATATAAAACCAAATCAAGTGTACTGGGTGTGTACTAAACAACATCAATACAACTGATATATGAAACACAAATAGAATGAAATGAAGGTACACACATGAAATACCAATCGTAGAACAAAGTCCTCAAAATACCAAAATCCAATCAACAAAAATATGAAATTCAAATCACTAAATCACAATCGTAAACACTATCGTCAATGTCCGCCTCTTTCCTCTGATGTCGATTGCTTCGAACTCGTCTCTTCGTAGCTGTGCTGACTGTGCTACCCACGGCAATACTCATATCTAGAGTCTCCCACGTAGTCGATCCCTTCACTTGATATCCGGAATATATTAAACTTTTTGATCGATCCATCAAAATCTCATAATTCCCCGAGAGCTCAACACTCAAGTACAGTTTAAAAATATCCGGTACATACCCTAGCATCGATGATCCAGCCGTAGAAGGGCAAACCCAAGCCTTACTAATGGCACCGTGGAACTGCCGTAAACCCTAAGGTTCAAGGGCATTCTCGTGGTCATTATGTCGAGTTAGGGTTTAATTCTTCTAGAGGGTCCATCGAAATACCTGCATGTTCTTCCGAATACTTTAAACTTGGGAAAATGGTTTTCTGATAATCGTTCGAACCCTTTAACTTCATCCGGACGGCATGTGAATACCCTTCATCCGCACGCTAAACAATGCTTCAATCCTCAAGAATAACCAATACTCTAATGGTTATCGCATTCGAGCCGCAGCTCCCTCTGCCAGTGTGCCCGTGGTAACAGAAACCACCCTCCGATATCGACGAAGATAGATCAAAGGAACGAATGAAATAGGGTGCAAACAATGTACATCCTAAGGCTCCTTAAGCAGAGTAGCGTATCGTAAGTATACCGCGGACCATACCCACGGTACGTTACTCTACCTAAATCGCCTACTCCATCAACCAAGGGTCACCTAGACTTATACAAGGTTAAACCTAGCGCTCTGATACCAACTTTGTCATGACCCGAAAGTACGGAACGTGACCGGCACTTAGATTACGAAACGTCTAGAGGCGCAACGTAACCTAAGTAAGCCGAAGCCCAGAAATCTAAACCATATAAAAGAAGAAGAAGAAAAGAAAACATGAAGAAAAACAAGTTTAAAAGTATCAGCAAATTTCTCAAAAATTTCGGCAGAGTCTCCTCTGTAAAAACTGGCCCCAAACGGGTACAACAAGTATAATATACATAAACAATAAAAAGCATCCCCAAACGGGAGCTAGCTCAACGCCAACAGGCGGAAACAACCACAACAATACACAATAGTATACAACGCCAAAGGGCGAGGCTCAAAACTCAAAAGAAAACAAAACCACCAGATCAGAATAATACATGCGTGACTCTAAGGTCGAAATAAATAACTGGTCCAATAAACTTATCAAGTAATATAAGTATGGTTGATGGAGCTTACTAGATACAAATGAAAGAATAAAAGTACAATGGTGGTTCAGATACAAATGAACCAACCTACCGTGCAAATCACCCTGAATGAAATGATGTGCCAGCAAGCTGCCAGGGAAACCTGTACATCGAACCTGTAATAAAATTTGGCATAACGGGGGTGAGTTGCCAACTCGTCAGTAAAAGACATCTACGAAAAGAAATCGAATGCACGACGCTATCCTAGGTCATAATAATACACTACTATGTCCCAATCATCTAGTAATAGCAGGGTAATACTACGTGTAAATGCAGATACTCCGTGCTCGTGTCAGTGCCTCATATAATACTATGTCATATGAATGGATATGCATGCACCATGAATATAAAATAATCAATCCTGAAATCCAGATATATCTGTATAAGAAATCTTTAACTGTTATCATAGTAAAATGTGTATAGGAATCTGAAATCTCAACAATAAAATCCATGGAAATCTGTGTCAAGCATCGACACAAACATGTAAATCTCAAGTCTCATAGTCTCAATACCAGTCCGGATCGGCCCATATCATCAAATCTCACGACAACGGTCGGTATCCTCCGGATATCCGCCGCGCCAGACATCACCGGTAGGTAGCCTTCCCCTGTCAGGCTCATCGTCTACAACTCGATCTTCTTGCCCCGGGGTACCATACCGGGCCCACCATGTACCCGAGACGGTTCATCCACTCCTCGAATCGGGTCTCGAAATCCATCAGAAAACATGAAATCTCATGGTGGACGACACATACATCACGAGAAAACCGCATCTTATATTTTAAAAAGAGAGGAGGAGAGAGAGAAGTTTTTTATATATTCTTGCGGTTTTCCCCAAAATCCAGAAATCTCATAGAAATCCAAATCTCAAAATCATGAGTAAGTAAATGACAAGTGTCAGCATATGCCCCATAATATTGCATGATAACATGAGAATATGAATGCATGAATGTCTAAGTAATAAATGCCATGTCTATACTAGCATCAGAGAGTAATCATAATATTATATCGATTTAGCTATTTGCTGATTTTATCAATAAAGGATAATATGATCTAAAATGTACGTGACATAGCAATTACCGATGATGATGTGTGTGAGCCGGCAAATGAGTGTGCGTGGAATATGCGCATCATCGGTAATGGTGTTGGTGTCCTAACAGGTAAGGTTTATACTTATTATAGCAGCATATGTAAGAACATGCATCATTATGATTCCAGTGTGAAAGTAAGACGGATGTATGTTATCCACTCATTTGATATACCATTACCACTACCACTATATGACTCGAACCTAATCTAGTGTCCATCTAACCTCCTAAGGAACAAAACCTAAGAAACTAGTCAATAAGAAACAAGAGTCTACCTAAGGTCTGAATCAATATCTAATAGTCGGCGATCCGGCCTCAATAGCGTCACGTACGTAGTACGACTTCCTCGAATCAAGAGTGCGGATCAATCATCATAAATATGCCTCGTACGGTAAAATCCATCGTACGGCATCCCAATATCAGGGTACGAGTCAAGTATCTCCTAGGTGTCTCATCATTAGTATAATGTCATCATCAACACATCTCATGATCAAGGTGCTAAACTGTGATCGCATACATCAATCATATATCATTGCCATCATAATAAGCATCATTAGTTTATCCTCAGAAATATCATGTCATATGTATCATATTGTGATTAAGTCACACCTCTATGATATCGACATCAGGTCACACCTATATGATGTCGTAATCAAGTCATACATATCCCATATCGTGATCAATCACAAGTTACAGTTCGGGTACTATTTTAGAGTCCCATGTACCTCAATATCATCACCACCCATTATAATTTAAGTATACATGTTCATTATCTCATTCTCTAATGATCCGCTAACACTTAATACGACTGTATAGCCAAGAATCATGGCATCAAGCCCAGTTACACCGTTTCATCATACCTCGGATATCATATCACATCAATGTATCCCATATACGTGTTGTATATATATATATATATATATATATATATATATATATATATATACTTATACCTTGTCCTATATATATATACACATGCACGTATACACCATGTCGTGTTTCAGTGTGTGCGTGTGTGTGTTTCTACCTGAAACCTACGAACCTCTTCCAAGGTATTCATCTTCTGATATGTCTTCCTAAATCAGTCTAGTCCAGCCTAGGGTCATTACTAGGGCCCTACTCATTAAGAATCTAGGGTCACATCTGGTTTCCTAATGTCAATAAGTACTATTCCTATTCTACGTTGCGGGGGTGCTAAACGCCATCCACCCGACTTCCCCCCGTAGATATGCATCTACTCACCTGGTCCATGTCTGCCAAAGACGGTGTTGCCATCCTCCTCTTCATCGCCCGCAGTCCACGTGAGGGTACCTAAACGCAAACATATAAATAGTATCGTAAAATGAATCATATACAATAGTCAAAACGACGCAAGGAACCAGCATAGGTTAAAACCTATGTCCCGTTCACGCAAAAGTACCAAATATCGCTCGATATCGGCGTACAAACTCCGATGGATCGAGATAAACATCAACAAATAACTCGTAGTTTTAAAACTCATTACTTATATTATAAAACATGATTAAATCCATCGAAACCCTAAAATCCATCAAATCGCCCGATTTCGTAAAACCCGAAAATGCCAATTTATCGTTTTTCTTCAAAACATGACATTTAAATGAAACCAATGGTCATAAAACTCATAAAATAGCATAACTAGACTATACAACCCCTTACTATATTTTTATTACACAAATTTGCATTAATTTGAAATTTCTAGTTTGCAAGCTTTAACAATTTTCAACATTTTTCAAGCAAAATACCACAATTCCACCACAAAACATGATTTTGCATGAATTAATGTATTAAACCATAATTCATGATGATAATAATTTAATGAAACCATAAGTTATATTTTTAATCTCATTTATTTAGGAATTTCTAAAATCTAGTTTACAAAATAGCAATTTTTATCACAATTTATCAATTATCAATAGAAACTAGCAATCAATTTAAGTTTCCACTCCACCAACAAGTTAATACCCTTATTAAGACCACAATCTAGTGTTACAAATATTAATTGAAATTTTATTTCACCAAAAATTATGTTTTATAGAAACCTAGTTAGCAAAATTCCTAATTTAAACAATTTTAAATGAAAAATTTACAATTCAACAACCATGCAAGATTTTTCCAATTCTAAAAGTGTTAAACTAACTATTATAACCCTAATTAATTAATAAAAATCATAACTTGAATTTACAACCCTAACTTGAATTTTAAAAATTGAACATAGAATTAATTCATTAAATCTAAACATGCTTAAAAGAAACATCTAATAACAAATAAACAAAAGAAGGAAATTTATACCTCCAAAATATGAAATTCAAACAAGAAAATGAGCCTCCAAAATGCATGCTTTCCATCTCCAAAATCCATATAAAAATGAGCACGGAATAAAGGGTATGAAATAAATAGGATTTTGTGGATTTTTATTGAATTTGTAAAGGATTTTTGATGAATTTTGGAGCAAAATAAAATGAGGAAAATGGGGGCTGCCATAGGGGGTGAGGCCGGCCATTTTTGGAGGTGAGGGAGAGAAGGAATAGAGTGACAAAAGTTGTGTAGAAGTCTCCACCAAAATATCACTTCATTATGTCTTTTCATGCATTTATTTATTTTTCTTTTATTTCTTTACTATAGCAACTCAAGAAAACTCTAGAAAATAGGAAAAATTTGCATATAAATTTTGTATGATACACACTAAATTCTAACATGCCATGGTTCATTTTTACAAATTAAAACCATTCAAATTTGTAATTTACACTAATTTAGTGTAAAAATAAAGCTTATATTAATATTTAAAATAATTAATTTAGGAAAAATATTTAATTAAACTAAAAATTTATAAGTGGCTAAATAAATACCATTTACTAGTAATTACATAATTAAAATAGGTATTTTTAAAATTATAATGAAAAACAATCACGGTTTGGTTTTACGAAAAATACATTTTACTTTACCGAAAATCATAAAATTCACTTAAACAATTTTATTCATTTAATTATTTATTTAATTATTTTTTAAAACGTTACACCAGAGGTCTGTCTTAGACAGATTGGAAATTGCTTCTCAACGGACATCGGTCTTTAAAAGGCTGACGTCAGCGACAACCCTTTGCTAAAATAGGGGGCACGATGAAGTCACCCCTACAGCTGAGACAATCCCATCTGCACGACATACTCGCCGTCGTCACTGGTGTTGGATATATGTATGCCCTAGAGGCCATTATGTGATAGTGGATGTATTTATACATGTATATATATATTCAGAGTACATTCTTGCTCGACATGATAGTATGCTATCTGGTTCTTCTTTATCTGACATGATTGATTTGATCATGCTTTT
This sequence comes from Agapanthus africanus, assembly GCA_030015575.1. Lineage (NCBI taxonomy): Eukaryota > Viridiplantae > Streptophyta > Magnoliopsida > Asparagales > Amaryllidaceae > Agapanthus > Agapanthus africanus. Next base: position 558,770,027 of record JASDDO010000022.1, on the reverse strand, counting down.
ATTCATTCATACATGTTGATAAACCCTGAGGATATATGCTTGACTACTATGATTATGATGGAGATCATACTAGTGGAACATCTGTAGTTTATAAGAATATCCTGGAATATCCCTAGTCGTAGGTGTATCGAGACGGGGCGTCGACATACCAGAGTAGACTAGCGTATATGATACTAGACCCATATGATGGGCAATGGATTTCCCACATTCATCGATGTTTGACATCGAGATCGTATACGGGTGCTCAGTGGTGACTGGGTACACTGGACGGACTCGCCGAGAACTCCTATATGGAATTATATCTATCATCGGATAGCAGTTCTCAGGTGACACTGGTGCAGGTTAGTCTGTAGACCCGAGATCGTCATAGAGTCTTGTGTGTTCTCCCACTGTACTTTGATTACCACCCTACCACGACTCTACTGAGTCGTGCAAACAGATGGCCGTTGGGTACAGTCCCGAGACACACGAAGGTGATGAGCGATAGGAGGGGTTTCGTCTCTCCCGGTATTGGGAGTTGATGCTGTGCTGTGCTCGACTGGCTATATCAGTAACTCCCTGGCCAGGGCTGTTGGGATTTGCTGATAAGTGTTATCAGTAGTTTCTCGATCTGTTATAGACCATTCATCGGCACGACTTATTGAGTTATTGGGGTCGACGTTACCAACCCTAGACTTGATATGCAACATATCTGACGAAGAGACCGGACTGTACGGTAGTGTTGCCGGTTGGCTCGACGGAAGTTGTAGCAGGTTTTCTTGTTTTCTTCTGATCGCTCAATACCCGGGTGGCCGTTACGTTTAGCTGACCGCTTGCGGCTTGGGGGTGCTTGATATGATCATCACCCACTACCGGCGTATTGACGAGTCTTAGAATCCCACAAAGGAGTTACCTAGTCCAGGAGAAACGTTGTGGTGCGCATATGCGATATGCGCATGGACCCGGTTAAAATGCGCGTATGAGATACCGTATATTAATCAGGCGGCTTGCTTTTGGTCGGGTCGTATGTGATATGACCGGGTTGCTAAATCAAGTGTTGATTTATCATTTAACCATTAGTTTCTCACTAGAAATCCTTTTCTTGTCCTTTTTGGATGTATGCATGCATGTATGCATTCATTCTTGTTCATGCACATATGGATGTGCATGCGCACATACTTGCATACATCATTCTATCATGGTTGTATATATAGAAGATGGTGGCAATATAAGACTCACACCATATGTTTATATATATTTGTGTTTGTTTTAAAACAAAAGAAAAGAAAAAGATTAATACATGGTTATCTTCTACACTCTTCTTTAAAGTAACCTTGTTCACCTACTTTTAAACCATGAGTTAATCTTCCTTTTGTGTTTTAACTCAAGTGCAATAATATCCATATAATGTATGTCACGCCCCGCTTCCCAGTGTACGGTGAAGGAGACGCGACGAGGTCCGCTACGTATATACTCAAAAGTACATACGCTAACCGTATCTAAGCAATATAAAATAAATACACAAGAGACAAGAAATAAAAAGAACAGCAACTTTTATTTATTAACATTCTTTGTACAATGCATGAAAGGAAATACAACTAAAATAAAAAGATGCCTAAACAGTGGCATAACAGGAAATGAAAAGTACAGAAAGGAAAAGTGTACAATGAAACTACAGTGCAGGGTCTTCAGTAAACTGCTCCATGTCTTCTTTCGATGGCTCAACCTCTGCCGGGTCCAAATCACCTGACGACATTCAAAGAAGAGAGAAACAGAATGTCGTCAGCGAACAGGTCGCTCGGTAAGTCCCAAAGGTAAGAGAAAAGTAGAAAAGACAGAATAAGAAGATACATTTTAAAGTGTGAACTATTGTTGTAATGTTATGTCAACGCTGTTGTTTGTACCTTGGTACAGAAGGATGCCAGTGTATACGAGGGGAGTCTCTATATGCCAGAGACTAAGGGCATGTATAGTACAAGGTACCGTTTATGACACGGTACAACAGCAACTGGATTCATGTTAGGTGTGTTAAATCTGACCACCTCGTGCCACCTTTAACACCTTCCGTACCAATCTACCCCATAAACCCCGCGATGTCTTTTTTGTATTGTTATCTTGTAATTTGTGTTGGTTGTATGATTGATTGACTGACTGACCGAAACCATGATATCAGGAAACGGTTATAACCGTAGAGTCATGTAAATGGAATACTAGGAATCATGTAAAAGGAATATATCCATGGTTCGGTTCAGTCAAGTTGTGTAAATTGATGATTGTATTCATGGATTCATGTGTTCATATTGAATTGGAATCTTGTAGATTATGGATTGACTTGAATCATATTCAAGTCAGATTAATTAGACTCAAACCCGAGTCAGACAATCAGAAATGTGAAACGAAGTCTTATAACTGCTAGGGTCCTTAGGGTAATTTATAAACTTGAGGGTTTTTTTTGTAAAAATACTTTTATATACTTTTCAAAATGCACCTCAAGTATTTATTTTTCATCTTTAGAGTTGGGGATTTTATGTTGTGATATTTCTAATGAAAATATCCTAGTTTCATAAATAATGGTATTTATCTGTAATATTGATTATTTGAAGTTCATGGTATTTTAGTGTAACCTTTATTCTTTTGTGATTTTTAGAAAAAGGTGAAAAATTTATATTATTATAAAATAGGTATTTAAAAGATAAATATACATATGTTTATACAAAAATAATTTTAATAAATATTTTATATTTCAAAAATCTCATTTTCTTAAGATGTCGTATTTTAAACCTTTCGAGACCGAATGCTCCTTGCGGAGGTCTTAATCTCGCACTACTAGCTCGAGTGTGCGCGATAAACCGCACGATCCCGAACGGGTTCCCCAAAGACGGGTTGTAGCGGCGCTTTGCAAAGATTGTAAAATACTAATCCTTTAGAAAACGGTTTTATAAAGTAAAAGGTATTTATTTGAAAAGTGTAATTTTCCGTATTTTAGATTCTAGGGTTTCCTAAGACAACTAGTATATTTCTAAATGGTCTAAACGATAAGTCGTTAGAAGCCTCAAATCGCCTCTTCACCGCCAATTGCGGCCAGGTAAGTGCCAAGTAAGTGGGAGGCTCTCCACTACAAGTAGTGGCCCTAATTAAGTAACCACTTACCTTAGAAACACTTGCCTAAACACCGCAAAGTCAGGTTTAGATAAACGATCGATGTCTACAACTTATCGTATTTTCCTAGTAAAAAATATTTACTTAAAAGTGTAACAAATCTAAAACCTTTAAGAATGGTGTTATGAAGATTATGGTATTTTAATGAAAATTTCGTTTTATCGTATTCTAAGTTTTGATGATATCATTTTAGGGTTTTATTTACGTGTGTGTGGAGGTAGGTCGTTACCTCATGCTCTACTTTAAATGTATATCAAGTTAAGGGTTAAATGTGAAGTTGAAACATGATGGTATTAAAGTGTAAAAAATACGGTAAATTGAAAAGGTTATCATTTCATGTGTGAAAACTTATTCAAATTGACTTTTACAAATTTAATAGTCAAGATAAAGATGTTTAGGAGTGATTGAATTGATTAGAAGAAGAAAAATAAATATTATGGTATTAAAGTGAAAAAGAATACGATATACAAAAGCTATCATTTCATGTGAGAAACTTTGTCCAAATTAGTTGTTATGTGATTAATAGTCATCATGAATAAGTTTAAGTATTATGGAATTGGTGACAAATGAGATTTTATAGAAAACCGAATCGGAAATTGGTTTGTTCCGATTTCCGTCGGGTTTCGAAATTTCGTATTTTTGAGAAGTAGAAAGAAGGAAAGAATGGGACTTACGGGTTTCGATCTATACTAAAGAGTATAGGGGAACTAGGTGAGTGGCCGAGGCGTTTCGTCGCCGGTTGTTTCAAAAAACGTCGCCGGAATTTCGTCAGCGCTTCGTCGTGAACTCGAATTCAAAGTACACCCTTCTTGTAGAAATTTTGAGAGAGTAAACCTAGTGTTTTGGGATAAGAGGGTAGAGGTAGGGGGTCTATTTATTGGGTAGGCTAGGGTAGGGTAGGTGAAAGGTTTTTATTTTTAAAAAAATTGTAAAAATAATAGAAAAATCATTATAATTTGTAGTAAATAGGGTGTATTTAAAATTCGGGAACCGGTCCATTAATTTGGAGTAAACAGAGGAGTTGAGAAGATAAAAAGACGCAACTTTCATTTTGGGGACTCGGCCGGCAGGCCGAGTCCGGTGGTCTTCGGGCATGGGTTCTCCTGAAGTAGCTCATGGTATACTCACTTTTTAGGGTTCAGTTCAACTTTTAGGAGTTATGGCCTGTGGACTGTTGGGCTTCCAAGAATTTTAAAAGAAAATAATCTAAAAATAATGTGGGGCATGAGATTTGAACTCTGGTGGCTTGGTTCAGCAGTGCAAGGTGTTACCAATGAGCTACAAGCTCCTTCTTGTAATTATTATAGGAAATTAATACTTAAAATGATAACAACAACATTAAATACTCCAAGTATACTTCAAATTTAAATCAAATTTATGTATACAAAAATTGGAGTTGTTACAATCTACCCTCCTTACAAAAAATTTCGTCCTCGAAATTTACAACTTTTATTTGAGGACTAGTTTACAAAAAGGTGAGGATATCTTGCACGCATTTCATCTTCCCTTTCCCACATGGATTCTCCTGGAGTGTCTTTCGTCCACATTACCCGGACCAAGTTAACTTCCTTGTTCCGAAGTGTCTTCATTTTCCTGTCCAGGATCTCCACAGGTTGTTGCTCACAAGACAAGTCGGGCTGTGTAGTGAGCTCGGAATGATCAAGTACATGGCTGGGGTCACTCACATACTTTCTGAGTTGGGATATGTAGAACACGTTATGCACTCCTTCCAATGAGGGTGGAAGCGCTAAGCGGTATGCCACTTCACCGACTCGTTCGAGTATATCGAACGGTCCAATGTATCTCGGACTCAATTTACCCCGTCTTCCAAATCGGATCACTCCGCTGTTCGGAGATATCTTCAAGAATACATGGTCTCCTGGCTGGAACTCCAAGTGTCGCCTCTTTGCATCAACCCAGTGTTTCTGTCGATCTTGGGCTATGCGCATTCTTTTCCTGATAGTACGAACCACATCAACGGTTGCTACTATCATCTCTGGTCCAAGAAGTTCCTATCTCCGATGTCGTCCCAACTTAATGGTGATCGACACTTCCTTCCATATAATGCTGCAAAAGGTGCCATTCCTATGCTTTCTTGGTAGCTGTTATTGTACGCGAACTCCACAAGATGCAGGTGATCTTCCCACGATCCTTTGAAGTCTAGCATACACGCTCTGAGCATATCCTCTAAGATCTGAATAGTTCGTTCTGACTGACCATCTGTTTGTGGATGATAAGCTGTGCTGAAGTTCAGACTTGTTCCCAAGCTAGCTTGCAGACTCTGCCAAAATTGCGATCGGAACCTGGTGTCACGATCGGAGACAATGCAGACCGGTACTCCATGAAGTCTCACAATTTCCTGTATGAGTTCATGGGTATCAGAGATAGTACATTATGAAGTGTTTAAATCTTAACTAGATTATTACCTCCATGAACTTCTTTGCTAGTGTCTCAGTTGATTGGCCAACTCGAAATGGGATGAAGTGAGCCGACTTTGTGAGTCGATCCACGATTACCCATATAGCGTCGTTACCCTTTGTGCTGCGAGGAAGAGTAGTCAAAAAATCCATCGTGATGTGCTGCCACTTCCATTCTGGGATTGGTAACGGTTGAAGTAGTCCAGCTGTCCTGTGATGTTCTGCCTTTACTTGCTGATGTTCTGCCTTTACTTGCTGACACACCAAACATTTTGCGACGCTTCTGGCTACTTCACGCTTCATTCCATGCCACCAATAATTATGACATAGATCTTTGTACATTTTGGTACCTCCAGGATGTACTGAGTAGGGAGAGTTGTGAGCTTCTTTAATTAACTCTTCCCGAACAGGACCTTTTGGTACACACAATCTGCTGCCGTATCTCAAAGATCCGTCTTCATGGATGATGAAGCCTGTTCTGAGTCCATTCTCCACTTGTTCTCTGATCTTTTGCAACTTAGCATCACTTGCTTGAGCTTCTTTGATCTGATTGACAATGGTTGATTGAACTTGTAGATTCATCAAACTTGAAGCATTACCTGGTATGACTACTTCAATCTCCATCTGATGCAAGTCTTGCTGAAGCTTCCACCGAGCGGTGAGATTCATTGATACTGGTTGGCGGCTAAGAGCATCAGGTACTACGTTCACCTTTCCTGGGTGATATTGCAAGTTGATGTTAAAGTCCGCCATGAGTTCTAACCATCTTCTCTGCCGCATATTTAACTCCTTCTGAGTAAACACGTACTTCATACTTTTATGATCTGTGTAGATGTTCACCCATTCACCAAGTAAGTTGTGGCGCCAAATCTTGAGAGCAAAGATGACGGCTGCCAACTCCAGATCATGCGTCAGATAATTGCGCTCATGAGTCTTCAGTTGTCTTGAAGCATAAGCCACAACCTTACCGTGCTGATGTAGAACACATCATAATCCCTTACCGGATGCATCACAATGCACTTCGAATCCTCTAGATTGATCCGGTATTACGAGAATAGGTGCAGATGTCAATCATGACATGAGTTCTACGAAAGCTTGTTCGCATGCTTCTGACCACACAAATTCTTCATCTTTTCGTGTGAGCTTGGTCAGGGGTGTTGCTATCTTTGAGAATCCTTCAATGAACCTTCTGTAATATCCAGCTAAACCCAAGAAACTCCGAATGTCCTTCACTGACTTTAGTGTAGGTGACTGCTGAAACTTTTGCTGGATCCATAGAAATTCCTTCTCCTGATACGATATGTCCAAGAAAACCAACTTGATTTAGCCAAAACTCGCACTTGCTGTACTTGGCATAAAGCTTATGTTGTCGAAGAGTTTCCAAGACAATTCGTAGATGCCCCGCATGCTTTTTCCGATTCTTAGAATATACCAGGATGTCGTCGATGAAGATGACAACAAACCTGTCTAAATACTCCCGGAAAACTTGGTTCATTAGGTTCATGAATATTGCTGGTGCATTGGTCAATCTAAATGGCACTAGAAATTCGTAATGTCCATATCGAGTTCTGAAAGTTGTTTTGTGAATATCAGCTTCCTTGACCTTCACTTGATGATAACCTGAACGAAGATCCAATTTAGAGAAAACATATGATCCACTTAGCTGATCGAATAAATCATCGATGCGCGGGAGTGGATACTTGTTCTTTATAGTGACTTCGTTCAAGGCCCTATAATCGATGCTCATTCTGTATGAACCTTCCTTCTTCTTCATCAGTAGTACAGGTGCTCCCCAACTTGAAGTGCTGGGACGAATTCATCCTTTCACCAATAATTCGTCCAACTGTGTTCGGACTTCCTTCAAACCTTCCGGAATTAGTCTATAAGGTGCTTTGATCGCCGGTTGTGCTCCTGGTACTAAATCAATACTGAATTCAAGAGCTCGATCGGGAAGCAAACCTGATATATCGTCAGGAAATACATCGTCGAACTCTCGAACTACCTCTGGTCTTATTTCTTCTTCCGCTTGAGCTGCCGCAACTACTGCTTCCCTTGGCTTCGCTTTGTAGGTACCTGGCTCCAGGGTACGATCTCCGCTCTTGAATTAGAAGACCGGATGGTCTGGAATCTCGAATACTACCCTCCTTTGACGACAGTCGATGGTAGCATAAAAGGTTCCAAGCCAATCCATTCCTAGAACCACATCGAAGTTCGGTATGTCCAGTACTTTGAAGTCAGCATAAAACTCTCGACTACAGACGACGACTGGACACAAGCTGTATCCCATAGTTGCCTTTAGAACGCCATTTCCGAAACTGACATTCCAGCTAGATACAAGCGGTGAGACTGGAATCGCATGGGTTCGGAGAAACCGTTGCGACATAAAGCAGTGGGATGATTTAGTATCAAACAGTGCAAGTGCAGGTAGTGAAGCTACTAGGATTGTACCTAAGGTATATGGGATATGTTTTAGGTATAGTGAAGGTGTGTAGATAAGCAAGACTAAAAGATAATTTTGAGAAGGGAAGTTTACCAGTAATGACTTGGCCAGTGGCCTCAGCTTCTTCCATAGACATCATGAAAGCCTGGCGCTTTGGCACATTCCTCCTGGCCTGAGGAGCATTCCTTGGAACGTTCTTTTGAACTTGATGGAACTGTCGAGGAGGTGGTGCAGCTTGTGGTCCTCTGGGTGGTGCAGGCAGTGCAAGTTTTGGAGCAGGGGCTTGGATGGCTGGACGCTGTGGATAATTGTTTGCTAGCCTGGGTTCAGCAACTGGGTTTTGTTTATGAGGACAAGCCCCAATACCATGAGCAGCCGAGCCGCTGATCAAGCAAAGGTTGTTCACACATCGGCAATCTCTCGCCAGATGCCCATTTCTCTTGCAGTAGTTACAAAAGGCTGGGCTAGGCCTGCTGATTGGTGCTCCAGGACGTCTTTGCACAAAAGGTGGTCTGGAGGAGGCTCCACCTGCCATCTGGTTAGCAGGACGCTTGACTCCTGCAGATTGAGGTATGCTCCTTGCTTTTATCACTGCCTCATAACTATGGGCATCTTCTGGAGCATCCTCATGAGTCAAAAATTTTCCTGTGGCTAAAGCAGCCTGAATCTCCGTGTCCATTCCCTGTTGGAAACGACGGGCTCTGATATCGTCCGTCGGTATCAAATGTGCTGCGAATCTGTTCAAGGATAGTGTTAGCTGTGTGGTATGTGATATTTAAAACTGAACTATTGCGACATATCTTACTGGCTTAACATGGTGAATTCAGCGTCGTATTCATCTATCGATTTGTCCCACATTGATCCTTGCTGTAGATGAATGAACTGCTGCTCCATGGCAAATCTGGCAGTCACAGGGAAGTATTTCGCGTCGAACTTCTCGCGAAACGTTTTCCATTCAATGGGCTGTGCAAGACGGCTTTCTTCCGCCTTCCACAAGTTGCAAGCGTTGTCCGTGAGCTGTAGTTTCGCTACACGAACCCAAGAGATATCTGGCACTTGTGCTGCGGCCAGATCATCCTCGATACTTTGAGCCCATTCCTCAGCTTCCAGTGGGCTCCCCTTTCCTGAGAATTGCTTCGGATGTAAAGCCCTGAATTGCTTTACTCCAGGAGCATCAGTCTCGGGACGGTTCAAGAGTTGCTGCTGTCTCTCGAGAAGGCTGCGGATTGCCTTAAGTAGCACCGTTTGCTCGGTAGGTGGTGCAGGAACATCTGGTGTGAGAGGTAGTGTTGGATGTGTATTGTTGACGTTGGTGCTGGTGTTGTTCGGAGAATCCATAACCCTGAAGAAAAATTTGGGTTAGGACAGATTCAAGTACATGAAATGATAAGATTCAAGGAATATGAAATTGTAAGATTCAAGGAACATGAATTGTAAAGAATGTTTTAGTTGCTGGTTCTTGTGTTATATTGCTTAGGTTGTTCACGCAGACCAGAACTGCATGATAGGGATTCATACAGCTCTGACCTGCACGGGCCACCAACAAAACCTGTCACGCCCCGCTTCCCAGTGTACGGTAAAGGAGACGCGACGAGGTCCGCTACGTATATACTCAAAAGTACAAACGCTAAGCGTATCTAAGCAATATAAAATAAATACACAAGAGACAAGAAATAAAAAGAACAGCAACTTTTATTTATTAACATTCTTTGTACAATGCATGAAAGGAAATACAACTGAAATAAAAAGATGCCTAAACAGTGGCATAACAGGAAATGAAAAGTACAGAAAGGAAAAGTGTACAATGAAACTACAGTGCAGGGTCTTCAGTAAACTGCTCCAAGTCTTCTTGCGATGGCTCAACCTCTGCCGGGTCCAAATCACCTGACGACATTCAAAGAAGAGAGAAACAGAATGTCGTCAGCGAACAGGTCGCTCGGTAAGTCCCAAAGGTAAGAGGAAAGTAGAAAAGACAGAATAAGAAGATACATTTTAAAGTGTGTACTATTGTTGTAATGTTATGTCAACGCTGTTGTTTGTACCTTGGTACAGAAGGATGCCAGTGTATACGAGGGGAGTCTCTATATGCCAGAGACTAAGGGCACGTATAATACAAGGTACCGTTTATGCCACGGTACAATAGCAACTGGATTCATGTTAGGTGTGTTAAATCTGACCACCTCATGCCACCTTTAACACCTTCCATACCAATCTATCCTTAAACCCCGCGATATCTTGTTTGTATTGTTATCTTGTAATTTGTGTTGGTTGTATGATTGATTGACTGACTGACCGAAACCATGATATCAGGAAACGGTTATAACCGTAGAGTCATGTAAATGGAATACCGGGAATCATGTAAAAGGAATATATCCATGGTTCGGTCCAGTCAAGTTGTGTAAATTGATGATTGTATTCATGAATTCATGTGTTCATATTGAATTGGAATCTTGTAGATTATGGATTGACTTGAATCATATTCAAGTCAGATTAATCAGACTCAAACCCGAGTCAGACAATCAGAAATGTGAAACGAAGTCTTATAACTGCTAGGGTTCTTAGTGTAATTTATAAACTTGAGGGGGGGTTTTGTAAAAATACTTTTATATACTTTTCAAAATGCATCTCAAGTATTTATTTTTCGTTTTTAGAGTTGTGGATTTTATGTTGTGACATTTCTAATGAAAATATCCTAGTCTAATCAATAATGGTATTTATCTGTAATATTGATTATTTGAAGTTCAAGGTATTTTAGTGTAACCTTTATTCTTTTGTGATTTTTAGAAAAAGGTGGAAAATTTATATTATAATAAAATAGGTATTTAAAAGATAAATATACATATGTTTATACAAAAATAATTTTAATAAATATTTTATATTTCAAAAATCTCACTTTCTTAAGATGTCGTATTTTAAACCTTTCGAGACCGAATGCTCTTTGCGGAGGTCTGAATCTCGCACTACTAGCTCGAGGGTGCGCGATAAACTGCACGATCCCGAACGGGTTCCCCAAAGATGGGTTGTAGCGGCGCTTTGCAAAGATTGTAAAATACTAATCCTTTAGAAAACGGTTTTATATAGTAAAAGGTATTTATTTGAAAAGTGTAATTTTCCGTATTTTAGATTCTAGGGTTTCCTAAACCAACTAGCCTATTTCTAAATGGTCTAAACGACAAGTCGTTAGAAGCCTCAAATCGCCTCTTCACCGCCAATTGTGGCCAGGTAAGTGCCAGGTAAGTGGGAGGCTCTCCACTACAAGTAGTGGCCCTAATTAAGTAACCACTTGCCTTAGACACACTTGCCTAGACACCGGAAAGTCAGGTTTAGATAAACGATCGATATCCACAACTTATCGTATTTTCCTAGTAAGAAATATTTACTTAAAAGTGTAACAAATCTAAAACCTTTAAGAATGGTGTTATGAAGATTATGGTATTTTAATGAAAATTTCGTTTTATCGTATTCTAAGTTTTGATGATATCATTTTAGGGTTGTATTTACGTGTGTGTGGAGGTAGGTCGTTACCTCGCGCTCTACTTTAAATGTATATCAAGTTAAGGGTTAAATGTGAAGTTGAAATATGATGGTATTAAAGTGTAAAAAATACAGTAAATTGAAAAGGTTATCATTTCATGTGTGAAAACTTATTCAAATTGACTTTTACAAGTTTAATGGTCAAGATAAAAATGTTTAGGAGTGATTGAATTTATTAGAAGAAGAAAAATAAACATTATGGTATTAAAGTGAAAAAGAATACGATATTGCAAAAGCTATCATTTCATGTGAGAAACTTTGTCCAAATTAGTTGTTCTGTAATTAATAGTCATCATGAATAAGTTTAAGTATTATGGAATTGGTGACAAGTGAGATTTTATTGAAAACCGAATCGGAAATCGGTTTGTTCCGATTTCCGTCGGGTTTCGAAATTTCGTATTTTTGAAAAGTAGAAAGAAGGAAAGAATGGGACTTACGGGTTTCGATCTATACTGAAGAGTATAGGGGAACTAGGTGAGTGGCCGAGACGTTGTTTCGTCACCGGTTGTTTCAAAAAACGTCGCCGGAATTCCGTCAGCGCTTCGCCGTGAACTCGATTTCAATGTACACCCTTCTTGTAGAAATTTTGAGAGAGTAAACCTAGTGTTTTGGGATGAGAGGGAAGAGGGTAGGGGGTCTATTTATAGGGTAAACTAGGGTAGGGTAGGTGAAAGGTTTTTATTTTAAAAAAAATTGTAAAAATAATAGAAAAATCATTAAAATTTGTAGTAAATAGGGTGTATTTAAAATTCGGGAACCAATCCATTAATTTGGAGTAAACAGGGGAGTTGAGAAGATAAAAAGACGCAACTTTCGTTTTGGGGACTCGGCCGTCTGGCCGAGTCCGGCCGGCGGCGCCGGCCCGAGTCGGCCGGTCCGCCGGCCGACTCAGCCGATCCCGGCCGAGTCCAGTAGTCTTCGGGCGTGGGTTCTCCTGACGTAGCTCATGGTATACTCACTTTTTAGGGTTCAGTTCAACTTTTGGGAGTTATGGCCGATGGACTGTTGGGCTTCCAAGAATTTTAAAAGAAAAATATTCTAAAAATAATATGGGACATGGGATTTGAACTCTGGTGGCTTGGTTCAGCAGTGCAAGGTGTTACCAATGAGCTACAAGCTCCTTCTTGTAATTATTGTGGGAAATTAATACTTAAAGTGATAACAGCAACATTAAATACTCCAAGTATACTTCAAATTTAAATCAAATTTATGTATACAAAAATTGGAGTTGTTACAATGTAACTATGGTTTGAGATGAAGAGTAGAAAATATATATACTTATATTTTCTATTTTTCATAACACATTATCATTCTCTTGATTTTTCTAAAGCCATCATCTTCTTCCTCCTTGCTCTTTTGCTCTCTAGATTTCTCAAGTGAGCAAAACACTCACCAAGTTAGGATTTTGAAGTGAAAAAAACAACCACAACACCATTCTACACTAGTCGTGCCCATTAGTGGAGAGTGTTAGCTTCTATTTTCTTCTCTTGATCTTGTGAGGTTACAAGCTTGGACAAAGCGGACTCCGGGTGGATTATCGTGGACCTAGAGGAGTTCAAGCGGACCTTTTACAACCCTCAAGTAGCCAAGGAGTCTAGCGTAGGGAGCTACAAAGGTTGTACTCTCAAAACCCTAACTTTTTCTACTTGTGATGTTGTGTTTGTTTAGAAACCCTAATTTTTCTAGCATGATTCTTTGTATGTTCACTTAGCACCTTAAAAAATTTGATTTTGACACATGTGATGTTTCCAAACTTTTCATGAGGTGCTAGGTAAACCTAACATTCGTATCAGAGCTACTAGGCATTGGATGTCGACCTATGGGGGGTTTTCACTGTGTGACAGTGTGGCGAAGCATAGGCTCTTACCCCCAGGGTGTCCCGAGACCAGAAGGTGTTCCGGCGGGTTGTAGTCCTCGCGAGGGGGCATGAGTAAAAAGTAGCGGCTGAGGGACCCGTTGGTGCCATGGCGACCCCATTGGATGGGGTGGCTGCCTGCCTAACATTGGTATCAGAGCCGACCTAGAACTTTAGGCGACACTTTAGCGAAGTTAAAACTCCAATCGAACAAGAAAATACGGATTTTCAACCCTCTCTGGACATTTTTTGAAACTGTGTTATTTTCATAATTAAAAATACTTAAAAAATACAGCAGGCAAATCTAAGCAACACTGTGAAATACGAAGCCATGAGCCGTATAAGCCGCCGCGGAACCGCGGCCATACCTTGCTTGGGCCGCGGCTCCGCGGCCGTACAGAGGCTTCATAGCTTCGTATTTACACAGTAATGCCTATACCTTCTTGTATATTGTTTTAGGTATGTTTAATCTGATTCATGTGTTGAATATTCTGGGGATGGTTTTGGATTCGGTGATTCGATCGGAATTTTAATTTCGTGCCTTTTTCGGATAATTTAGAAAGTATTAAAAAGTTCGAACGGATATCATTAACTCACTTTTTCCCGGCACGAAAAAAAAATTTCAAGTGTTGAATCTTTTCTCGAGTTTAAATCTTTCGGAAATGCGTGCAAGTTTTGTGGTGGACCCTCTAGAAGACAACAAACCTTAACTCAATTATGTGACCGTCTTGAACTGCCTTTTGAACCTTAGGGTTTGAGGTAGTACGGTGTGCCACATGTAAGGCGTTGGCTTGACCCTTCTACGGCTGGACCGCTATTACTGTGACACATTCCGGGTTTTTTGAACTCCGCTCAAGTGTTGAGATTTAGAAAATTTTGGGTATTTGATTATTCGATCGGAATGTTTAATACTGTCTATTTATCTGGAATGTGATACAATATGTGGAATTCATATAGTTAGGCATGAAATGCGAAGTATGTGATATCTCGAATTTACGATGTCTAAAGAGAATGCGGATTCCAAATATTGTAGTTTTACACTTTCTTTTCTGTGACCGTAAAGTGTAGTATGTCGTTTATCGCCGGTTTCGTTGCTATACATCAACGACAATCGGGGTACGCATACTTACTTACGTTGATGATATATGATATTATGTGTTGCTGAGATATAATGTGCAGGATTGTCACGATTGAATAGCCGGGGGGTTTTATGTGGGATGAGAGTTTTATTTTTCATTCATGTAAAATTCATATGTAATGTAATATTCTTTTATTTGGGGCACTTCCGGGTTGAGGTTGATGTCACCAGTGTTGTATATTATTTACTTTTCCGCATTAGGATAGACCCAAGGAGGGGAGCACAAATGACCGGGTTCTGGGGTTCAGTGGGAGGCCATCTCGAGGAGTCGAGACCGGGTCTCCTAAACTCCAGGATTGGTAGGGTCGCTTGCCGCTCTCGTAGGGGTCTATGGGTGTGGGCTTTGCTATTCATCGCGACTGTGGAATCCGTATTTTCTATTGTTGGCTAAATACTAAATACGGACGTCCTAGTATATCCCACATTATATCTATGTTTCTGCTGCCTGTGTTCTGTGATATCTGAGACGATTGATATATTATATATGAGATATATAGTAGACGTTGCTTATGTTTTACACCCGCGCTAGTCCCGTCCCGGTATGCCGTTAGTTAAGTAACCTAACGGTGCATAACGAAACATTTCGTCAAATGCGGATGGCATAAGCGTACGTTGTATTTTCGTTTCTTTTCTGTGATTGGCTTAAGGACTTAAATGATGGGCTACATTAATATGATTAATGTAAAGAAAATAAACCTAAAAAGATGTTGTAGAATCGGATTTGAAAACCGCTCGGCTCTTTATGAAAAAGCTACTTTTCAAAACTGCGAAGCATGGCCACTCCTTTTGAAAACCGTTTGATTCTACGACGATATCAAGTTCAAAGCGTTAAAGATTTTCTTAAAAATCATCCGCAACCCTCCGTCATTTTAGGAAGTAGAGTACTTAGTATTCGTTCTACGTTTGTTGACTTTAGTTAAGGTGTAGTGTACGGTAGCTAAGTGATGTCTTCCTACACTGCATATGATGCAGATTAATTAGGACATTCATGCGACTTTGTTGACCATAGTTAAGGGTCATATGAGTGGGTATAATTAATCAAGAAATGATGGGTAGAACTTGACTGGTACTTATGATTTGTTGACCATAGTTAAGGTCATAAGTACTAGGGGTAAAAACCACATCAGAAATTTCAAGCGTTGAGATTTGCAATGAGATTGCATACCTTCCATATGATGGTTGGATCCCGATCCCACTGTGGGCAATAGTTGCTATCAGGAGAGTTTTGCAGTTTACAATTAGCTAACTCATTAGGTGTCTAGAAAGGTGTTAACGGGGCTACGCCTCTTGGAAAACCAGGTTTACTTTAATTAGGTCCGTGCGAAAGCACGGGGAACCTCCCTCAAGTACCGACACTGGCCTGGCTGAACGGTTAGCGAAGTTGTAGACTGTAATTAATCCTGGCTAGTTTTCTTTTTAAGGTTTGAAAGAAAAACTTGATTAAAGCAGTGGGAGGCATCGATTAGACAAGATAATAACCAATCTGATCTTTGCAAGAGCTTTTGCTGAGTGTATTCTTTTCTCTCTCTTAATGGTAGATACCAATGACTGGACTCAAGCTTCTACTAGATAAAAATAAACTGAATGGGTCCAATTATAAAGACTGGCTGAGGAATCTGAAAATTGCCTTGACTTATGATAAAGTATCATATGTCCTCACGGCTTCAGCCCCGCCCGTCCTAGGTCCAAAATCCTCAGTTGCGGACAAAGAAGTCCGCAAGACATGGGACGCTGACTGTGCCACGGCCAAATGCCTCGCGCTTTCATCGATGGACAACACACATCAAAAGCAGCACAAGAATATGGACATTCATGACATATTCCTCCATACAAAGGAGTTGTATGGAGAGCAATCCCGCGTATTACGATACGAAGCATCAAAGAAATTGTTTCAGATGCGAATGGCCCCTGGCATATCAGTAGGAGACCATGTTCTGAAGATGATAGCTCTTATAGAAGAGCTTGAGGACCTTGGATGGACGATGGACAATGAACAATATATGTATATTATTCTGCAGTCCCTCCTCTCCACCTTTGCTCAATTCATAGTTAACTTCAACATGCACAACAAGGAGAAGGAACTGCCTGAACTCCTTAATATGTTAAGGAGTGCAGAGAGCACACTTAAATCAGTGAAAACTCCCGTTATGACTGTTGGACAATCTTCCTCTTCTCGCCCAAAGGCTAAGGCCAAGGGAAAGAAAAAGAAGATGCCCACCAATCCTAAGGGTGGAGTTAAAAAGGTTAAGGGGAAGGACAAGTCCAAAGCTGGAGAATCGGGGAAAGGTGAATGTTTTCATTGCCACAAGACAGGACATTGGAAGCGCAACTGCACCGAGTACTTAAATCTCAAGAAGAAGCATGGGGATGCTTCCGTTTCAGGTGTGTTTGTGACAGAAAACGGTTTTTCAATAAACTCTGCTCCCTGGGTATTAGATACCGGTTCATGTTCTCACATTTGCAATTCTATGCAGGGGCTGAGAAATAGCAAGGTTTTGAAGACAGGTGACCATACTCTCCGCGTTGGAAATGGTTCCAATGTACATACAGTCGCAGTGGGAGAGTATCACTTGAGGTTGCCATCTGGGTGTATATTGGTTTTGAACCCATGTTATTTTGTACCAAGTATGCTATGTAATATAATATCTGTTTCTTTGTTAGATAATGAAGGAAATAACTTTATATTGCAGAACAATGTTATGAACATTCACCTGAATCAAATGTTGGTTAGGTATGGTACACTTAATAACGGGATATACGTCCTAAATCAACACACAGTTTTCAGCATACAACACACTAATAAAAGAAAACTTTCAGAAATAAATGAAACTTTTCTTTGCCACTGTAGACTTGGTCATATTAACGAAACAAGACTAAACAAGTTACACAAAGATGGATATTTAAACTCCTTTGAATATAAATCTTATGCGACTTGCCAGTCTTGTATCAAGGGTAAAATGACCAAAACTCCGTTTACCGGACACGGAGAAAGAGTTACCAAGCTCCTAGGACTCCTACATAGTGATGTATGTGGGCCAATGTCTACATAGGCTAGAGGAGGTTTTTCTTACTTCATTACTTTCACTGACGATTTCTCAAGATTCGGTCATGTATTTTTATTAAAGCATAAATCTGAAGCTTTCGAGAAATTCACTGAATATAAACAAGAAGTAGAAAAACAAACCGGTTTGAGTATCAAGATGCTTCGATCAGATCGAGGTGGGGAGTACCTCAGTACAGAATTTGCAAACTTCCTAAAGGAGAATGGGATTCGCTCTCAGCTCACTCCTCCTTACACACCACAGCACAATGGTGTGTCTAAACGACGGAATCAGACCCTATTAGATATGGTCTTTTCCATGATGAGTGATGCTGAGTTACCTGTCTCATTTTGGGGGTATGCATTGGAGACTGCAGCGTTTCTTTTGAACAGGGTTCCAACCAAAACCGTGTCTACCACGCCATATGAGATATGGCATGGGAAGAGACCATCTCTTAAGAGAATTAAGATTTGGGGTTGCCCGGCCTATGTCAAAAAGCAGAATCCGGACAAACTCGAGACACGGTCAGTCATGTGTAACTTTATGGGATATCCAATGAACTCTTATGGATATCTATTCTACCACAAGGAGGAACAAAAGGTGTTTGTTTCTCAGTATGCGACATTCTTAGAAAAAGAGTTTTTCACAGATAAAGATGATGGCAATGTGGTGGATCTAGAAGAGGTTCTTGAGACACAAACTACAAATGACGACTTGGTTGAACCGGCTGTTGCAATAGAAACTGAGGAACCTCGGCCACTCCGTAGGTCTGGTAGGACTTCTCGCCCACCGGAGAGGTACTACGGTTTCCTCATTGATGGTGACAGAGAAGACTGCATCATGGAGGATGATGATCCTACCAGTTTTCAGCAAGCTATCACGAGTGGAGACTCTGTGAAGTGGCTGGATGCCATGAGATCCGAAATGGAGTCTATGTACACCAACAAAGTTTGGACTTTGGACGTTGTACCCCCTGGGGTAAAACCTGTGGGATGCAAATGGATCTTTAAAAGAAAGATTGGTGTAGATGGGAAAGTAGAGACCTACAAGGCAAGACTTGTGGCGAAGGGTTTTCGTCAAAGATCGGGTTTGGACTATGACGAGACTTTTTCGCCCGTAGCCAGTCTTAAATCCATTCGGATCCTACTTGCTATTGCTGCTCACTATGACTATGAAATCTGGCAGATGGACGTTAAAACGGCATTTCTAAATGGGGATTTAGAAGAATGCGTTTATATAGATCAGCCGGAGGGCTTCATTGACAGTGGGAGCAGCGGGAAAGCATGTAGATTGCTTAAATCCATATATGGGTTAAAGCAGGCATCACGGAGTTGGAACATCTGTTTCAATGATGTTATCAAAGAGTTTGATTTCATCAAAAATCCAGATGAACCTTGTGTTTATAAGAAGGTTGTAGGAAGAGCTGTCACATTCCTCGTATTGTACGTGGATGACATTCTTCTGATAGGAAATGATATTCCTATGCTACAGTCGGTCAAATCTTTCTTATCACTAAGGTTCTCCATGAAGGACCTGGGTGATGCCACATATATTCTGGATATTAGGATCTATAGGGATAGGTCCAAGAGGTTATTGGGATTGTCCCAAACCAGGTACATCAACACCATCCTAAAAAGGTTTAGTATGGAAGACTCCAAGCGGGGTGCCTTACCCACTTGCCATGGGGTCACTCTCTCTAAGGACTCTTGCCCAAAGACCGATGAAGAGAGAGCTCGCATGAGCATTAAACCCTATGCTTCGGCAGTAGGATCTATAATGTATGCGATGTTATGTACACGTCCAGATGTAGCTTATGCACTTAGTGTTGTAAGCAGGTATCAATCCAACCCAGGGGAAAATCACTGGATAGCTGTGAAGAAGATTCTTAAGTACTTGCGAAGGACTAAAGAATTGTTCTTGGTGTATGGTAATGGAGATCTCCAAATGGAGGCCTTTACCGATTCGAGCTTCCAGAGCGATAATAACGACAGCAAATCTATCTCTGAGTTTGCATTTACCCTCAATGGAGGGGCGGTAAGTTGGAAGAGTACCAAACAGGATACCGTTGCAGACTCTACGATGGAGGCTGAGTACATTGCTGCGAATGATGCTGCCAAGGAAGCCGTCTGGATGAGAATGTTCGTCTCGGAGCTAGGAGTAGTTCTAACCATTATTGATCCAATACCATTGTATTGTGATAATAATGGGGCTATGGCGTTAGCCAAGGAGCCAAGGTCCCATCAGCGATCCAGACACATCCTGAGGCGCTTTCATTTGATCCGGGAGATTGTAGATCGCCGCGAGATCGAGATTAAGAGAGTAGACACAAAGAATAACGCCGCGGATCCACTCACCAAGGCCCTCCCTCAGCCGCAGCATGAGCGACTTTTTGAGATGTTGGGTATGAGATACGCCAATAACTGGCCTTAGTGCAAGTGGGAGATTGTTGGATATATGTATGCCCTAGAGGCCATTATGTGATAGTGGATGTATTTATACATGTATATATATATATATATATTCAGTGTACATTCTTGCTCGACATGATAGTGCTATCTGGTTCTTCTTTATCTGACATGATTGATTTGATCATGCTTTTATTCATTCATACATGTTGATAAAACCCTGAGGATATAGGATTGACTACTGTGATTATGATGGAGATCATACTAGTAGGACATCTATAGTTTATAAGCATATCCTGGAATGTCCCTAGTCGTAGGTGTATCGAGACGGGGCATCGATATACCAGAGTAGACTAGCGTATATAATACTAGACCCATATGATGGGCGATGGATGTTCCCACATTCATCGATGTTTGACATCGAGATCGTATACGGGTGCTCAGTGGTGACTGGGTACACTGGACGGATTCGCCGAGAACTCCTATATGGAATTATATCTATCGTCGGATAGCAGTTCTCAGGTGACACTGGTGTAGGTTAGTCTGTAGACCCGAGATCGTCATAGAGTCTTGTGTGTTCTCCCACTGTACTTTGATTACCACCCTACCACGACTCTACTGAGTCGTGCAAACAGGTGGCCTTTGGGTACAGTCCCGAGACACACGAAGGCGATGAGCGATAGGAGGGGTTTCATCTCTCCTGGTATTGGGAGTTGATGCTGTGCTCGACTGGCTATATCAGTAAGTCCCTGGCCAGGGCTGTTGGGATTTGCTGATAAGTGTTATCAGTAGTTTCTCGATCTGTTATAGACCATTCATCGCCACGACTTATTGAGTTATTGGGGTCGACGTTACCATCCCTAGACTTGATATGCAGCATATCTGACGAAGAGACCGGACTGTACGGTAGTGTTGCCGGTTGGCTCGACGGGAGTTGTAGCAGGTTCGCTTGTTTTCTTCTGATCGCTCAATACCCGGGTGGCCGTTACGTTTAGCTGACCGCTTGCGGCTTGGGGGTGCTTGATATGATCATCACCCACTGCCGGCGTATTGACGAGTCTTAGAGTCCCACAAAGGAGTTACCTAGTCCAGGCGAAACGTTGTGGTACGCATATGCGATATGCGCATGGACCCGGTTAAAATGCGTGTATGAGATACCGTATATTAATCAGGCAGCTTGCTTTTGGTCGGGTCGTATATGATATGATTGGGTTGCTAAATCAAGTGTTGATTTATCATTTAACCATTAGTTTCTCACTAGAAATCCTTTTCTTGTCCTTTTTGGATGTATGCATGCATGTATGCATTCATTCTTGTTCATGCACATTTGGATGTGCATGCACACATACATGCATACATCATTCTATCTTGGTTGTATATATAGAAGATGGTGGCAATATAAGACTCACACCTTATGTTTATATATATGGATATATATATTTGTGTTTGTTTTAAAACAAAACAAAAGAAAAAGATTAATACATGGTTATCTTCTACACTCTTCTTTGAACTAACCTTGTTCACCTACTTTTTAACCATGAGTTAATCTTCCTTTTGTGTTTTAACTCAAGTGCAATAATATCCATATAATGTAACTGTGGTTTGAGATGAAGAGTAGAAAATATATATACTTATATTTTCTATTTTTCATAACACATTATCATTCTCTTGATTTTTCTAAAGCCATCATCTTCTTCTTCTTTTCTCTTTTGCTCTCTAGATTTCTCAAGTGAGCAAAACACTCACCAAGTTAGGATTTTGAAGTGAGAAAACCAACTACAACACCATTCTACACTAGTCTTGCCCATTAGTGGAGAGTCTTAGCTTCCATTTTCTTCTCTTGATCTTGTGAAGTTACAAGCTTGGACAAAGCGGACTCCGGGTGGACCATCGTGGACCTAGAGGAGTTCAAGCGGACCTTTTACAACCCTCAAGTACCAAGGAGTCTAGCGTAGGGAGCTACAAAGGTTGTACTCTCAAAACCCTAGCTTTTTCTAATTGTGATGTTGTGTTTGTTTAGAAACCTTAATTTTTCTAGCATGATTCTTTGTATGTTCACTTAGCACCTTAAAAAATTTGATTTTGACACATGTGATGCTTCCAAACTCTTCATGAGGTGCTAGGTAAACCTAACAACTGGCACCGAGTAAGGAAGGCTGGGGGCAACTCCCCTTCTGGACTGACTCCGCCAGCTCCCATGGTGGAAGTCGATGCTGCTATTCCGACTGGGAACAGCTTCGAACCGCTTAGGAGGGTCCGCAAGAACTCTCCAACTACCATGTTGAAAAGATCTCCCCCACCCGTGGAGAATGCTACAGAAAAGAAGCTGGAGCAGCCCCCTCAGCGGTTGTCCTCCAAAATTTACAAAATCTGGCGACAGGTCCAGGAATCGGTGATTGACCAGGATTACTCTCGTCGACCAAAGAAGATTAAAGCTCAGAAAGAAAAGAGCCATCCCGTGGTACCACAGAAGATGTCATCCGTCTGGATGCCCGCTGCAACGGCTCCCTCAACGTCAACCGCTCATAAGAGAAGGAGGCCGAAGAAAGCCCATGTGACCACGGTGAACCGCAAGGACGTTGAATCTAAACGCCCTAAGTCTGGGGCATGGTAACGCATACCGTTTATATGGCTTCCGGAAAAGAGGAAAGCCGTGCTTCCATGGGTCATCGACCGCTTACCCGATCGATTACAAAGGTTCAGGAGCAACAGCAACAAAAACTTTAGGAGATGCTAACTGCAACGGCCACACTCACTGGGCCGAAAGAAAATCCAGAGACCTCAGAGCAGTGTCGGGAACAAGAAACCGATACTGAATTCCTCAGAAGAATGCTCGAGAGGAAAGTAAAAGAGGCCGCGGAACAAGCGGCCAACATAAAACGAATGGCTCTTTTGTTCCAAGACATGGCCGGGATAATGTTATAGCCGGAACCTCCAGCTGAAGACCCCCCGATTATTGTTGAAGATGACAGAGGGGAGACATCAAACCCTCCTCCGGCTCTTTCAGCAGCCAAGGAGGAGACCATCTCCAAGGCCGCTCTGGATGGTTACATCGCTCAGCAAATACGAGCTCATCAGGCAAATGAAACGGCTGGGAAGATCGTTAAGACTGGACGACCCTATCCGGACTGGTATGACCAAATAAGGTACCCGCCATGATATACGACCCCTAAATTTCATGTATATAAAGGGACGGGCAATCCGCATCAGCACGTCGTTCAGTTCAAGGCCTTATGCTGCAACACTGGAGGCGACGACAAACTGTTGCTTCGCCAATTCGTTGGTAGCTTGTCAGAGACAGCATTTGAGTGGTATTCGGAGCTTCCCAACGACTCCGTCAAAACTTTTGCAGAGATGGAGCTACTATTCACCCAGCGTTTCGCAAGTTCTAGTGAACGCACCCCAATAATGGCATTGATCAATGCCAGGGTGAAGCCTGGAGAAACATGGGTTCAATACGTAATACGATGGCGAAATCTGTGGTCGAAATGTGAGCAACGCATCGAAGAAGCGCCGACAGTAGGCATGTTTGTGGGTACTCTCGACCCTCAAGCGACCATCTCACAATTTATGATGTTTTTCAAGCCCACTACCTTCCAAGCCCTGATTGACAAACTGGCTCAAATGGACCAGATGGGCCACAGGCCTTCCTCTTCGAAGCCGGAGCCGCGGAATGAAAAAGGGAAAGGGAAAGCGACCTTCGTCGCCAGTGCTCAACAACAGCCCAATGGTCCAAAATTAACTGATCTCTTAGACGAGAGACGGCGCTTTTATAATGAGAAAATGAAACGCTCTTATTCATTTCCCCAGGACAAAACGAGGAGATTGTTCGAGCTGGCGGTGCGCAACAAACTCATTAATTTGCCGAGTCCAAAACTCCCATTGCAACCTGACGAGGCTAATAATCCCAATTATTGCCCATATCACCAAGTGATAAGCCATCCAATTGAAGATTGCTTCGTCTTTAAAGGTTGGATCGAAGACCAATACCAAAAGGGCAAGTTCGCACTGTCCGAGAATTGGAAAGTGAACCCGCCTTAGCCATACGCTCCTAAAAGGACGGACACACCGAGGGTATCATGCTCTTTTGTCGAAGAAGCTCCATGGGAGGTCTCTCTTTCCGCCAAAACAAAAAGAATGCTGAAGGATCTCCAAACATGCCCGGCAATCAGATGGAAGAATCCACTGGAACCCGAGATCATCGAGGGAATGCTGAAGCCGCGCCCAACTCCAATAATTTGCGGTGATAGTCAAAGCGCTCACACCCAGCCGTCAAAGTCTTCGAAGAAAAAGAAAAAGACCAAAAAGCCCGTGAAGCTTAATGATGAGCGCACGGACCTGCAAAAATATATCGACGCACTGGAAGAATATAACCAGAAGGCGTGAACCCCAGTCACACTCCAAGAGTTTCTCAGCCACGTTCTTGAGGACAGAAATGATGATAATGGAGAAGACTCGTTGGATGAGCCTGAAGATTATGTGGCAAGCTGCCATGTGATCTCTCATTCGTCGATAGACGATGAAGAAGATCCTTACACAGAGAAACTGGGGGCAGATCCCGAAGCGGAACTTCTAAGACCATCAGACAAAATGATTGATGCATTCCTGAATGAAGCCCTTCTTAAAAGCAAAGTTGATCGAGAGCGCGAGACGGCCATATTTGAAAAGGCCAAACGTCGGCAACTGGACGAAAGGGTCGAAACACTCCCGCTAGATCAAAGTACATCCGCCGCAAATAAAAACAGGTTCAAGATGAGGAAAAGGTTTGCTAAAGCCATATCGATGGGAATGAAGCTGCCACCTTTGAAGGAAACACTCCTGATGAAGTGGATATATATCCTAGCTACTGCTCATATCATCGAAAGATTGCGTACCCCGCTGAAGAATGCAACGTTTTTAAAAGCTGGTGGTAGGGATATGTTGCTCACCGACAACATTTCAAGCGGATGAAACGCAAAACTCGTCGGGAGCAAAGAAATACGACCGAGGAGCGCAAAAGAACTACCAGCAACTGTCACATGGTCGACGCTAGGGGATCGCAAATTCTCACCTTTGGGAGCGATTCTGATGAAGAAATAGCTCTTGGCCCTCTCTTCAAAGAATCCACCTTAGGAAAAGAGGAGGAACCGAAGAGCTGCGAGAACATTCAGCTGCGCAATCGCACATTACCTGAAAAGAATCTCGGGCCTGCGAACAAGGGATCGAACAGAAAGGATAAGGGGAAAGAAAAGGTCCCTGAGGATATCGCCCTCGATGATCGAGTCATCGAAGAGCTGACAGCCAAGGACCCACCAAAGAAAAATAAGGTGGACTATAATGTTCTGGCACACTTGAGGAAGCTACCTTCGCAACTAAGCATTCTCGATGCACTTATGCTATCCAAAGAAGCGAGAGATTCACTGATCAAGGTGCTACAAGAGCCCGAACAATTCCAAGCCTTCCTCGCCGAAGAAAAGATGAAAGACGAGCTGGAAGAGGTGCGCACAGCCGATATCACCTTTGAAGATGAAGATCTTCTCCTCGGGACGTGTGAGCATAACCGTCCACTTTATGTCTCCGGGTACTGTCATGATATCAGGATAGACAAAATCCTGGTTAACAATGAGTCCTCCGTCAACCTTCTCAATGTAAGAGTGTTGAAGGAAATCTGCATGAGCGTTCAGCACCTCGCTCGTGATAAAATCACCATCTCCAGGTTTGACTCCCAGTCATCACGGACGCTCGGGTCTGTGATACTGATGCTGCGCTTTGGGCTGCTCGTCACGGACATCAAGTTTCACGTCATTGACGCTAAGACCTGCTATAACGCTTTGCTCGGCCGGCCTTGGTTACACGAGTACAAACTTGTCCCTTCTACACAACATCAGTGTATGAAGTACTTCAAGGATGGTCTAGAGTTCACCGTAACAGGGGAACTAAACCCATTCTCCGTGAACGAAGTCCGCAAATATGAGGATGCCAAGTACTTCCTGCCAGATTTCGAATACATGGAAAGATGTCACAAACCGAAGAACAAATCTATCACCACTATTCCGGTCTTCGGGAGTGATATCGAGGAGGAAGAAGAAATAGTTTATTCAGGGCCGTCCCAATGCAACAAGCCGGGACCGTCCACCCCTATCCTGGTCTTCGGCAGTGACTCGGAAGATGAGGTCAATGCCATATTCTCTGCTCGGCCATCGATACAAGCCTTCGCTGATGAAGATCAAAGTATGCAAGTTGCCATGGTTCCGCAAGATCATTACAAAGAGCTCGATGCACTTGAAATTTATAGTGTGCAAGAACTGCAGACATTCTATGTCCCCCCAGACAAAAAGGGGAAAAGGCGATCCTCTTTTATCAATCCACGGAAACCGAAGTGGAAAAAGAAGTCTGGCATGGTGCTGACTCGACACTTGATAGACTTCAGCCCATCCGATTGCCCAGCTACTACACAGCAGTATTGAAAAGGCTGTTGAGGCGCCAAGGCGTACCCCTTAAGCTGACTACTCGGCAAGCTCAGTTCTACGACAGGATCTGGAATATCCCAGGAACTCAACGAAAGTTGCCCAACGGGAAAAATGGAAACGATCGGTCTTGGATATGTTCAATCCAATAAATAGGAGCGATTTCGCGGTTGCTACGTCATACATGACTTCGATGAAGATAGAGATGCTCTGTGGGAAGATGCTAATCCTGAATGAAAACGAGCTCCCATCGTAAAAATGCCAAGCCCGTCGTTCGAAGAACAATGGACAAGCTTATAAGGGAAGCTGGTCAAAAAGTTCTAGACGACCATAATCGTGAAATGGCAATCTAAGAGAAAGCCAAGACGCAGCGCCTCCTTCAGCAAGCTGAGGAAAGTGACGATGCCCTTCGTCGTTAACCCGTCATTCAAAAAACCCGACGCAGAAGCAGAAATAAACCCAAGAACGGAAAAGGCGTTCGACAACGACAAAGCGGGACCAAGAAACCATGCGATCAAGAATCGAGCAGCTGGAATCCATCTCTTATAAAGAAGATGGGTCGAGCATATTCTTTTCCCCAAGATAAGACAAAGAAGATATTCAATCTTGTCGTAAAGTATCAGATGATGAGACTCCCGGAGTCCAAGCACCCCGAGCAAGCAGACAAGGTCTCTCACCCGGACTATTGCTCCTATCACCGAGCGATAGGACATCCTCTCGAAGACTGCTTCACATTCAAAGACTGGGTAGAAGACCAGTATCAGTAAGGCAAGTTCAATTTATCCAGCAGTTGGAGGGTAACCCTGCCGCAGAAGCATGAACCAAAAGCCACGAAAGTAGAGCCGGATCAACGTCGGGCTTGGAAGCGATCTCGTACCTGTCACGTGATAACGGTGTCAGAAGAAGAACCCGAGAATATGGATAACCTCCCCTGGTGCTTCGAAAACAATGATGACGAGGTGATCTCAGAATTTCTACCGGCGCCAAAAGAGCTGGAAGATGGGATACATACTACTGCAAACAACCTCAGAAAGATCGACTTGGGGACGGCAAACGACCCGCGTCCGACATTCTTCAGTGAGCTGTTGTCTGAAGAAAAGGTGGCTATGCTAAAAGACATGCTCATACAGTATAAAGACTGCTTCGCATGGAGCTATTCCGAGATGCCGAGACTAGATCCAGAGATTGCGGTGCATAAATTGGCGATATCTCCAGACGTCAAGCCGATCAAACAAGCACCGAGAAGAATGTGGCTCGAGCTTGAGATGAGCATCAATGCCGAGGTAAAGAAGCTGATCGACTCCGGCTTCATCCAAGAGGTTCAGTATCCTGACCGGATTGCCAACATCGTCCCGGTGATGAAGAAAAATGGGGCGGTGCGCATATGTGTGGACTTTTAGGATCTCAACAAAGCTTGCCCGAAGGACGACTTTCCAGTACCGGTCACTGAGCTGATGATAGATAATATGTCCACTCATGAAATTTTCTCCTTCATGGACGGCTCATCAGGATATAATCAGATAAAGATGCATCACGAGGACCAGAAGCTACCGCTTTCCGGACCCCTTTGGGCATATTCTGTTATAGGGTGATGCCTTTCGGTCTAAAGAACGCCGGTGCCACCTATTAGAGGGCCATGACAAAGATCTTCGATGACCTCATACATAAAATTGTTGAATGCTATATCGACGACCTCGTAGTTAAAAGCAAATCGCACGAGGAACATTAGGAGTATATAAAAAAAGTGTTCCAACGCCTTCGAAAATACAACTTGAAGATGAACCCTCTCAAATGCGCGTTCGGAGTTTCCTTGGACAAGTTCTTAGGATTTGTCGTCCGACACCGAGGTATCGAGATAGACCCGTCAAAGATCAAGGCGATTATGGAAATGCTCCCGCCAAGATCTCTTAAACAACTGCGGTCTCTCCAGGGAAAGCTCGCGTATACCCGGCGATTTGTAGCCAATCTTTCTGGCAAGTGCCGCCCCTACAGTCACCTGATGAAGAAGGGAACCCCTTCCGTCTGGGATAGCATATGCCAAAGTGCACTGGACGAAATCAAGCAATACCTGCAGAATCCTCCGGTGCTAACCGCACCGGTCAAGGGAAAGCCTCTCATTCTGTATACAACCGCCCTTGAGGATTCTTTAGGCGCGCTGTGGGCACAAGAGAACGACCAAAGGAAGGAAAGAGCCCTCTACTATTTGAGTCGAGTCCTCCTAGGGGCAGAAAACAATTACTCCCCCATTGAAAAACACTGCCTGGCGTTAATCTTTGCGATAACGAAGATCCGGCACTATGCGTTGGTACATGAGTTCCATCTCACATCAAAGGTGGATCCTCTCAAATATTTGATGTCAAAAGCCATACTAACAGGACGGCTCGCTAAATGGGCGCTGCTCTTGATGGAATTCTCGATAACTTATCGTCCTCTCAAGGCGGGGAAAGGCCAAGCCATCGCCGACTTCCTCGCTGAGCATCCGATACCTGCCGATTCTCCCTTGAACTGCGACTTGCCAGACGAACACGCGTTTGACACGATCGATGGGGAGAGAAAAGAGAATGATACCCGGTGGGAACTCTATTTCGATGGAGCATCTTCCATGAAGAAGCGCAAACAAAGCACCCCCGTAATCAAATCAGGGGTAGGCCTCATCTTCGTGACTCCACAAGAAGTGATAATGCGCTTTGCCTTCTACTTAACAGAGCAGAGGACGAACAATGAAGCCGAATATGAAGCTTTGATAGCAGGTCTTGAGATCGCTGTCGACATGGGAATCGAGAACCACCTCATATACGGAGACTCCGAGCTGGTCGTTAGTCAAGTAAATAGCGACTATCAAACGTGCAAACCAGAGTTGATGAAGTACGGCGAGAGAGTGCAGCAACTGCTTAATCAAATTCCTTCCTATGCCCTGGATAGCATACCGCGAGCGGAAAATTGCAAGGAGGATGCGTTGGCCAAGCTCGCTAAAGAATTGGCCGACAAGAACCTCGATGACGTGAGGATCGTTGTGCAAAGCCATCGGGTTCTTGCACCGGCAGAAATATCTCCAAAGTCGTCCGAAGAAAAGGAAACTACCAAGCAAACAGCCCTACAAATAAAAGACCAGGAAAAGGCTATGGATTGGAGGGATGTCTTTATTGACTACTTCAAATCCCGTCGAACACCTGAAGATGCGTCCTCAAGACATCAGCTCATGAAACAAGCTCTGTCTTTCGCCTTCATCAATGATACTCTGTATAAGAGATCGTTCGACTCCCTGTAGCTAAGATGCCTGGGACCTGAAGAGGCAAAGAGATTCATCCAAGAAACTCACGAAGGACTCTGCGGTTCTCACCAAGCCGGCCCGAAGATGAAGCTGAAGATCAAAAGGATAGGCTATTATTGGCCCACAATGATCCAAGACTGCCTCGAATAAGTGAGTGCCACTCGTGTCAGATTCATGGGGACTTTATCCACCAGCATCCAAATCCGTTACATCCAATGGTGGCTAGCTGTCCATTCGAAATGTGGGGAACTGACATAATCGGGCCCATCGAACCAGCATCGTCTAGAGGACATCAGTTCATACCGGCAACAACCGATTACTTCTCTAAGTGGGCAGAAGCAGTACCACTAAGAGAAGTGAAGACGGAGAATATCCTCCATTTCTTCAAGACACACGTCATTTATTGGTTCGGCATTCCGCGGCGGATTATCTCCGATAACGGGCCAGCCTACAGAAGCCACAAGATCAGCCGCTTCGCACAACAGCATAACATAGACTGGAAATACTCCTCAGTCTATAATCCCCGAGCTAACGGTCTAGCTGAGGCTTTCAACAAGACCTTGACGAAGATTGTGAAAAAGACGGTGTCTCGAAATAAGAGGGACTGGCACGAGAGACTGCATGAAGCTCTCTGGGCGTATCGAACTACGTTCAAAACGGCCACAAACACAACGCCGTATGCATTGGTATTCGGCACAGAAGCGGTGCTCCCCCTCGAGATAGAGTTACCCTCTCTACGAGTGGCAGTTCATTACGAGCTAACGGACGAAGAGAATGCTCACCTTCGGCTTGAGGAGCTCGACGTCCTTGACGAAACCCGACTCCTTGCGCAACAAAATATGGAGGCTTATAAAGCAAAGATGACGCGCTCATATGAGAGATTGACTAGGCTGGGAACATTCTGCCGAGGCGAACTCGTGCTAGTGGTCAAAAGACCTATAATCCCCAATCATGTCAAGCGGGGGAAATTCGAGCCGAACTATGAAGGCCCGTATATCATAGACAAATTTTACCAGGGTGGAGCCTATCTACTCATGGACATGCATGGTGAAAGACCTTTCAGGCCAATAAACGGTCGATTCCTGAAAAATACTACGCCTGATGAGTCATGGCCTAGGTTAACGATAGATGGCGACGCCTATATCCGCTCGCTATCTTCCTAAGTCCAAACTCTATAAGTAGTAACCGGCCACGGACCGAAATGTCCTAAAACTAACTACGGACCGAAATGTCATAAAACTAACACCGGACCGAAACGTCCTTAAACTAACGATGGACCGCTATGTCCTAAAACTGGCTACGGACCGAAACGTCCCTAAACTAATGATGGACCGCAATGTCCTAAAACTTGCAACTGACCGAGACGTCTATAAACCACTACAGACCGCAGCATCCCAAGGCTGACGCAAAAAAAACGATATGTCCATAAGCAAAATGGCCACGGGTGAAAACCCGAAAGGGCTCCGTGAGTAAAAACTGCAGGACTGCCGGCGAGTTTGTGAAAACCCGAAAGGGCGCAATCTCGTTAAAAGACACTTGCAAGGTCCTCTCGACTTTGTGAGGAGAAAATACCTGCGTGAGATCCTTACGACTCACAAGGGACCAACACACTTAGGGATCCCCACGACTCCTAAGGAGAAATTACACTTACGAGATCCTCACGACTCGTAAGGAGAATCCCCCTTTAAGACCCTCACGGCTCATAGGGTTCAAAAGCCTTAAGCTACAGGGATCTGAACCTGTTCTTAAGCCATCATAACCTCCAATGTTTCCCTACAAGCGGTTCAATGCTGACCCTTGTATACAATCCACGGGCACGAATAAACATTTTCCTAACAAAGTCCTACCAGCGACTGGGGATATGCACATGGTGAACAACCCTTGTAAGTCCTCGCGGCTTATAAGGAGAAAACACTCTTGTAAGATCCTTACGACTTACGAGAAGCCATACACTTGGGAATCCTCACGATTCCTAAGGAGGAAACGCACCTACGAGATCCTCATGACTCATGGGGAGAAATACCTTTATGAGACCCTTATGACTCATGAAGTCAAAATCCTTAGTCGACAGGATCCTAACCCTGTTTACTAAGCCACTTTTGTTCGACATTGACAAAAACAAATGATGATTCGCTCCTGGCAATATCCCAGTTGTAGCGATGTTGATTCTTAAATTAGTATCAAATCCCAAAACTCGTAGTGAAAAGCCAGCGAGCCACAAATGCATATGAAATAGCCGAAATTATTGGGCAACTTGCAAATCAGCAAGTAAAAGTGTATGCATGCAAAATAGCCGAAATGATTGGGCAACTCGCAATAAAAGCAGCGAGTAAACAAAAAAAAATAGCCGAAATGATTGGGCACCGCGAGAAATAGCCGAAATGATTGGGCAATCGCGACTTTCGCGATATAATAGCTGAAATGATAGAGCATCGCGGAAAGAAAAATATAAAATGAAACTTTTTCCCTACAGATGAGATCGCATCGATCCCTGTATACAATCCAGGGGCACAAATTAAGAGGGAACCATACCTTCCCACCAGGCTCCACCAGAAAAAGAAGCCACATCTCGATGGTTCACAGACAGCCTGGAGAACATCTCAATATTCGTCTCATTACAACAGACGCAACATTAGCAAAGCGGAACCGCGGCGATTGCCGGCTCCATGACTCGAAGATGCACAGACAACCGTGAGTCAACCCCTCTTGGTCCTCGCGGAACATGGCTATGTCAATCTTAACCATGTGGGAAGCATCCAGAGCAAATCTTGGTTTAGTGGAACATGGCTAATGCTAATCCTGACCCCGTGGGAAACGTCCAGAGCGGAACCCGGTCCTCACGGAACACGGCTATGTCAATCTTGACCCTGTGGGAAGCATCCAGAGCAAATCCTGGTCTAGTGGAACACGGCCTATGCCAATCCTGACCCCGTGGGAAGCATCCAGAGCAAATTCTGGTTTCGTGGAATACGACTTATGTCAATCCTGACCCCGTGGGAAACGTCCATAGCGGATCCTGGTCCTTGCAGAACATAGCTAATATCAATCTTAACCCCGTGGCAAGCGTCCAGAGCAAATACCGGTCCTTGTGGAACACGGCTAATGTCAATCCTGACCTCGTGGGAAATGTCCAGAGCAGAACCTGGTCCTCACGGAACACGGCTATGTCAATCTTGACCCCGTGGGAAGCATCCAGAGCAAATCCTGGTTTAGTGGAACACGGCTTATGTCAATCCTGACCCCGTGGGAAGCGTCCAGAGCGGATATTGGTCCTTGCGGAACACGGCTAATGTTAATCCTGACCCTGTGGGAAGCATCCAGAGCGGAACCTAGTCCTTGTGGAACACGGCTAATGTCAATCCTGACCCGTGGGAAGCATCCAGAGCAAATCCTGGTTTCGTGGAACACGGCTAATATCAATCCTGACCCCGTGGGAAGCGTCTAGAGCGGATCCTGGTCCTTGCGGAGCACGGCTAATGTCAATCCTGACCCCGTAGGAAGCATCTAGAGCAAATCCTGGTTTCGTGAAACACGGCTTATGTCAATCCTGATCCCGTGGGAAACGTTCAGAGTGGATCCTGACCCTTGCGGAACACAGCTAATGTCAATCCTGACCCCGTGGGAAGCGTCCAGAGCAAATCCTGGTCTAGTGGAACACCGCTAACGTCAATCTTGACCCCGTGGGAAACGCCCAGAACAACCCCGACTCCGTGAAATGCGGATTATGTCAACCCCATCAATCACTTACGGGTCCTCTCGACTCGTAAGGAAGAAAACTCTCTTGTAAGATCCTTACGACTTATAAGAGAACACAAACTTAAGAATCCTCATGATTCCTAAGGAGAAAATACACCTACGAGATCCTCTCGACTCGTAGGGAGAAAAGTCTTTATGAGACCCTCATGGCTCATAAAGTTGAAAAGCCTTAGGCAGCAGATCTGAACCTGCGACCTAAGCCATCGCTACCTTTCGAAGAATTCAAGACGGGATGTTCTCTATCATCTACAGGCTACGCTTACTAAAGTAACATGCCGGCAACAAAGAAAAGAGAAGAAAGCAACAGATAACACGAGATAGTATAAAAAAATGTATCATTTATTTATAAATTCAATTGAGTACAAGTTACATCATATGAAAGGATAAAAAATGGAGACATTTTATTCAAAAATTACAAATGTTGGTTGATACAAAAACGACTATTGGGAGGGAGGCGTTTTCAATAAACCATCCTGTAAGTGCACGGCAGCGCCCCGGCCGTCATTCCGAGGCCAAAATGCGGAAACAAAACTTTTTCTTTAAACTTGTAAACCGGCGCTACCGCGTACTTTAAACCCGGATTGGGCCATTAACCAAATGCTAGAAAACTAGAGAAAGGTAGAAAGCTATACCGAGCGATCCGTGTCCTTCGGTCTTCAGCCTCCATCCCGATCTCCCCGCGGAATCTCCGGTCTTCATCTCCTCGTCAGAAGGGCACCACATCGCCGAGTCTTTTTACGGGCTCCCACCTCTGGACCGAGGCAACTCGGACACGAAGTTGGCGAGCCGACGTGCCCAGGGATACTGTAGGATAAGTGTATAATGTTTTGTCTCTTGGGGTATGAAGTTGCCATTGAAGATGTGTAGGAGAAAATGAACTTTGGAGTGAACTAGTATTTGTGTAGCAAGAAAAATGAGAGATGAATGATTTTTCCTACACCAAAATAAAACCCTGTATCCTCACCAAGTGAGTGGCCGGCCTCTCTTGAATGGATGAGGGATCAAGAAAATGGAATCAAAAGCAAGAGGATAAAATGTGTGATCATGAATAAAATGTCACACCAACATTAACCCACATCCTTTCAAAACCCTTCAATCTTCTCACCATTAATGCTAGCCATCATGAAAGAAGAAAAGCAAAGATGCTATATCCATCATATAATCCAAATGCCACATATCACCCTCCACATATGCTAATTTGCAAATATGCAAATTAGCCCCTCCCATCACAAATATTCGGCCATGAAGGAACAAAGGAAAATTGGCCGAAACGGAATGTAAACTGGCAACTTCCAAAAACTGATCCCGTAATAAATTACAGAAAAACCCCGCGACTGTATATACATACCCACATTTGTATTCCGATCGAATACAAATGCAAAGAGACAAAATCTACACAGTACAATACTAGGATCCGGCTTAAACCAAAGCCCGCTAGTATTATCCGTCCGATCATGATCCGTGCAATACCGCACGTATATGATCGAACCCTGCCATATCACCATACGGCCTCTACAGCGTTTCACCCGAAACTTGAGAAACTGTCTGTGGGGGACTCTAAAGACTCGTCAATACTTTGGCTGTGGATTTAACCACTAGCACGTCAGAGGTATTAGCCATACGTAACGGGCTACCAGGTATTGACCAAAAGGGACGTCGATGAGCTAACTCATCCTGACACCCAACTGAGCCTGTCAGTGACAATATCCGTACAGTCGGTCCATTCGTCTATGAGCATCGCATGGAAGACCTAGGGGGTTGGTAAAAGTCAGACCTCCAAAAGCGGTACAAGTCGTGTCAAAGTGTAGCCCAGAACACCCTGAGATATTACTGGAATACCTACCAGTAAATCTCCTGCCTTGGCCAAGGACTTCGTGTAATGGCTCTCCTAGACACAGCGCGACCTCACCCCCAATACCGGGAGAGACGAACCACTGACGATCCGCTCACTGCCTCCATATGGATCGAGACTGTACCCAACTAAAACCTGTTTGCACGACTCCTTTGAGCCGTGGTAGGGTAGTAATAAAAGTACAGTGGGAACTCACACGAGACAAATGACGATCTCAGGTCGATGAACTAACCTGTACATATGTCACCAGGGAACTGCTATCTGACATCAGGTATAAGACCAACTAGCATGTTCCCGGCGAGTCCTGTCCGTTGTACTCATAACCTAATGAGCACCTGTATACATCTTAGGTGAACCAACTGACACCAGTGGCTTGTGAGAACGGCCACCGCCCCTCGTCGGGGTCTCGACTGTATACACTAGTCTACTCTGGAGTATCGATGCCCTGTCTCGAAAACTCCCACGACTATGGACCTTTTAAGGATGCGCTTATAGACCCCAGCTCCCACGTATATGATCGCCATCCTACTGCTAGCCATCAAGTAAGAATCCTAGGGGCTCTATCAACGCGCAATAATGACCTGTAAGGTCACCTAAAACAGTACACGATGATAAAGATAAACCAGATAGCATACTATCATCTTGAGTAAGACTGTCCTACCGGTATAGGTCCTCCCTGAATCATTGCAATCCGGCGCCTGTGATCCAATAATTTACTCTGAGGGTACTATCTCCAACAATCTCCCACTTGCACTCAAGGCTAATTATTGTGATGTCGCATACTCACAGCCCGTGTGATACCGAACATCCAACTCCTCTACTAATCAGTCTCATAAAGCTCGTTTGCGAAACTATTGCGTTCGAAGAATAGCCTCAGTGAGTGGATCCGCCCTGATATTTCTTTCTATGTCTCTCTTTATCTCAAGTTCGTGGAGAAAGCCATCTCCCGAAATGAGCAATACATGTCTTGGAATGTGTCTGGATGTCTGATGGGACCTAGCTCATAAATGAACTCCAAATCCAAACTTCTTAAACTGTATCGTCAACAGAACTTAATCAGTATCCTGCGCCATGACTCCCTCAGTATCCACCTGGACCACCTGCCCAAAATACTGCCCCTCGTCAGAGGGAAAACTATAACTCTGACAGTCACTCTGTCGTCCAGGTCACCTTGGAAGCCTGGAATGATAACTGTCTCCCGAATGAGGCTGTCGTTATCATATCCCTAGAACATTCACTTATGTTCTAAAACTGCTTCCGAATGTTTCTCCAGGATTGGATCAATATCAACTTATTGCATCTACTGCAAAAACAACATCTGGTGTGGTACTTGACATCTCATGATTGACTCAATTGCCTAAGAAAGTGATCTGCCAATCATGCACATCCCTCTCCCTTTAGTCTATAAGACACCTTTAGAGAGGGCGACTCCATCACCTGTAGGTATACTACCGTGCCAGGAGTCGTCCATTCTAAAACGCCTTTAGAATGCTGTCTAAGTATCCAGATTGGGAAACTACCCAAATCTGGATCTAAAGCCACAGATCCAGTAACCAGAATGTCTGATATAATATCCAATTCCTATGTGGAGAAACCACTGTGTGACAACCAAAGTATAACCGATCGTAGTATAGGAATTTCACTTCCTACTCTGTGTATGTCATCCAAATACCAGGACATCATACCCTACTACCTTCTTAACAGATCCATCCCCTATTCTGATAAAGTCAAACCTATGACTGTCATATCAGAAATAGATGATCTATCTCCGCTATATCTGCTTTAGTCTATAAATAGACATAAGCCACTTGTCCACTATGCTTCCGCTGCTCCCACTGACTACGACAACCCTCTGGCAGAGTCATATACACGTACACTTCTAAAGCTAGTTTAGAACGACGCTATACTCATCCTCATGCCGGGTCTCACAGTCTGGAACAACAGCAATGGCAAGTCTGGGTAAACAAGAACCTCCCTGTCACCGTCTTTGAGCATACCGAAGTACCTCTCGGGTGCCTGAGGTTACCCACCATATCTGCGGAGTGGCTAATAGAATGTCAAACCAGATTGAATCTTTAGGTTCTTATCAAATTTTCAGTAATCGTTTGCGGTTCTGGAATGACTTCCAGTTCTACCATACTCCCACTACTGTTTTCTGAAAAAATCAATTTTTATTAAAACTGTGGCGAGTCAAGAACAATATCACTATTGATCTTCCAGATGGTAGAAAAGTCAACCCTCGTCATAGCTCGGGTCAACCCACAAACAGCCATTACAGAAACGTGCCTTGAGTTATCCCGAGTCTGGTTTTAAGCATAAGCCGGAAAACTCCCCGTACCTTAACAATGTCAAGATATGAACTGTTCTATATCCAATACAAAAACAGAGGCACTGATTTAATTGAACCAGATTCAAATCATGCAGCTGTCTCCAGTGCATGTCATCTAAATGGAGAGAGGCCGATCAGCATTACTCAATCTTAGGAGTGCTTCCAATTATGAGTAACCTGAAAGAGAAGCAAGTTCTCTTAATCATTACTATCAACTGAATACCATACACAAGTATCTACATCTTCGATCACCTTGAAGAATCCCGATACTTGCAACACCTGGTTCTCTACTTTATTCTTATACCTATAACTTCTCAAAACTTGGACCTTGTGTTTCTACGAAACACATGTCTAAAAACCAGAGAAGTCACAAGTAAACAGAATATAGTATGAGTACCATCCCCTATGTCCCAATGGACACTTGACAATATACAATCCTCTGAGTCTAATAACTCATTCCCTGTGTGTCATAGGTTGAAAACTGTACTATGGTTATGAAGAATTACACCTTTGTTTAATGCTCCTTACCTAACCATCCACTGATATAAGTAAATGTCATAGACATAATTTCAAAAGGTTATATATCACTTTATTAAAATAAATATACAGATATATCAATTTGAAATTGGTGCATAACAACGGATATTCAAAACCAAATATTTGTCTTCCGGCAAACAACCCAGGTGATTTCCTCAAATATCACCAATTATAATGAATTCCGATATAATGAGGATGATCATCTAATTCCCAATAATTTACTCCAACTCATCATCAGTAAAACCATACAGATATGAGAATCATACCTGATAAATACATACCCTGGAGTAAGCACTAATTGGAAAATCAGTTTCCTTTTAACAATACACAGTGAAACATGTAAATGTTTTGAAGGGGTATCGGGGTATTCCTAGTAATGCCTCTTCCATTATCCAGATTCACAACTGTAACCGTATATTTCTTTTCCATCTCTCCAAATCCCTTCATATGTCTTTAGTCATTACCTTCTGTACACCCTCTTAGGCTAAATGGTTTTCTTCCTTCCCTACCGTTCGGCACCAGCCTATGGTTTGGAAGAAGACTATCCAATAAGCATAATGGGTGTGCTGTCCTAA
The DNA here is from genome assembly GCA_030015575.1 of Agapanthus africanus. NCBI lineage: Eukaryota > Viridiplantae > Streptophyta > Magnoliopsida > Asparagales > Amaryllidaceae > Agapanthus > Agapanthus africanus. The sequence goes on along the minus strand of JASDDO010000022.1, from coordinate 558,731,293 downwards.
TCCTAGGAGCACTCACAACCTGAGAGAAGGTAAAGATAAAAGACACCTGAATAAACCTTATTCCTATTTCTCCTGAACCAGAATCCATCCCCGAACTGGAACAAGTTCCTTTCGAGTTCGTATATAACCATACGATAGAATTTCCAAATAACTGTGGATCTTCGTAGTGATACGGAGTGTCCTGGAGAAATAAAAAGGTGATGTAGGATTGGCGAAGAAATACTTGGTTTGGTCGTGAATAGCAGTCGCAATTTACTTTGCCCTCTTACTAATCCCTTTATTTGTCTTAACTTAATATCTTCTGTACACCATCGTTAAGATAATTGGTTTTCTTCATTCCCTACCGTTCGGCACCAGCCTAAGGTTTGGAAGAAGACTATCCAATAAGCGTAATAGGTGTACTGTCCTAATCCAAGGAACAATCGCAACCTGAGAGAAGGTAAAAGGAAAAGACAACTGAATAGTCCTATTCGTTTTCTCCAGAACCGGAAACCATCCTCGAATAAATTCCTTCGAGTTCGTATATAACCATACGATGGTTTTATCCAATGGAAGTGGACGTTCGTAGTAATACGGGGTGTCCTGGAGAAAAAGGTAAGAGTAGGAGTAGCAATGAGGTATGCAACTCAGACAATCCAAAAGCCAGTATTTTAATAAGGTTCGATCAACTTGGTCACTGAGCCATAGTCAAGGGTCGGGCCATGGTCGCTGCCAAAGAGAGAGAGAAAAGAAACACACAGCGTGCACTCTAACCTAGATCAGAATGGTTATCACTTTATCTAATCAGGAAACCTCCCACTGTAACCTCAAATTCTTCTCCAAATCTGAAAGAAGAATTAGTCGGGATTACCCGAGGAGTAAACCAACTCATCAGTGGGAATCGGGATCCAACTATCATCACATGATAACGTAATGGAATCCACTCACGTTATCACACTCCAGAAGGTATGTGCATATCTGGCAAGTTTTAGTTTCTTTAGAAACTCCCGATGTGGTTTTTTGCCCCATGCTCTTATGACCTTGACGTAGGCCAACATATCATAAGTCACATGTCAAGTTCTCCCCGACATTCTCCAGGTTAATTTGAACCCACCCGTACCTACCCTTGACTTTGGCCAACAAGGCAGTACGACTGTCCCAAACCAACGCATCTATCTATACTGCATATGAATATCCAATAGCTACCAATCACTGTGCCTTGACTTTGGCCAACAAACACAGCTTGAATACTATTGACTATCCATATGAAATGACGGAGGACTACGAATGGTTTTTGGCGAAAAACCTTTAACGTAATGAACTTGATATTGTTGAAGGAACCGGATAGCTTTTTATAAAAAATATAGTGGCGAAAAGCTTTGCTAAAGAGGTCGCTCCCGGTGAAGGGATCTTGGCCCTTTCCCCATAGAATGAGGTGCAGGATATTCCAACTGAATACCACGATGCAAAGAAAAAGTAAAAGACCATAGTGAAGTTATTGCTCTAACGCAAACTTCTGTCCAAGGGGTCACTCCCGGTGAAGGGATCTCGGCCCTTGCCTCGACGACTGAGGTGCTGGATATTCATAACCGAACACCACTGTGCAAAACAAAAGTGAACGTCCTTGCAATAACAGCTTTTTGAAAAATGTTCCAACAACATCAGAATAGGTTTGTTTAGCTTGCATTGATCCGAATCAATGCAGTCCCATCAATTGATCACACCAATAAAGAACGAAAATAATGATGTACGTATATGCCATCCTCATTCACCACTGGGTCCCGTCATCACCCGTTAGGTTACTTAACTAACGACAGAGCGGGGACTGGACTAGGGCGGATGCAAAACATATACAACATCTACTAGTATATATATCAATATATAATATTCGCTCAAGGCGTGATAAAATGCAACATCACAGAAATGTAATAAGCATCACAGAACAATACAGATATCTGGGATCCCCGGGTTTCACAGAGCCGCTACTAAAACCCGACGTTCCCCTGGTCGTGTGGATAGCCTGTGCAATGAAATCCTAGACCCCTATGGGCGCGGAAAGTTACCCGCCAAAACCTGAAGCGAGGCAGCCCCCTTCAGCTACGTGAATGGACCACCCAGCACTTCACGGAATCCGGTAACTTGGGCACCCCTCCTTGAGTCAACCTGTACCCCCTACGAGTGCGGCGAATAGCCCGCCAGTTCTAGAGTAAAGCCCCCTCCGTCTCAACGCCATGAGATGCGGGCTCGTTGCCCTCTAGAACCCGGCTGCCCGTGCACCCCTCCGCGGGGTAATCCTAGTACAGAAAGTAAAATATACATACAACGGGTACATCGACCTCAGCCCGGTCGTTCCCCAAAAGAATAATATACAAACAGGCAGTGACGGCAGTCCACATGTCGGACGCTCGCCCCGCAATATCAAATGTACATAATAACCAAACTGTACTACCATTGCATCAACGCTATCCACCACGACAAATCCGCAACAACACAGAACATCAACATGAATGTCACGTTCATAAATCCGTCTAAAAGAGCTATAGCAATTAGATAGGATTTACCGATCAAATGACATTCACGGTCGCAGATATAATGTAAATACTGTGAACTAACAAGTTTAAAATTTTCGATCGACTAAATTTTCAGAAGTGGGCCCCAAGCACAATTGTAGCACTCAAAGAAAATCTGGGCCCAAACAGAATATACCAAAAAACCCATTTCCATGTCAGAAGCCCACTGAAAAAATTTGGTGCTGTGATTACATTTTCCCGCCGTGGAACCGCGGCCAGAACAGCGGTTTAGCCGCGGTTCAGCGGTCCTACTGAGGAATCACTGCATCAAATTTTTCCAGAATGCTTAAAAACGCCTGCATGAATTTCTGCAAAACTCAAAAAAAAATTTCGAGCACAATTAAAATCGACAGAAACTGATGCTCTTGAAATCGCGGTTTTGGAATATTTGTTCGATCAAAATTTTAAACACACTAGAGAAAGCTAAACTAGGTTAATGGTGTAGCTCTGATACCAGTGTAAGTGCACGGCAGCGTCCCGGCCGTCATTCCGAGGCCAAAATGCGGAAACGAAACCTTTTCTTTAAACTTGTAAACCGGCGCTACCGCGTACTTTAAACCCGGATCGGGCCATTAACCTAATTCTAGCAAACTAGAGAAAGGTAGAAAGCTATACCGAGCGATCCGTGTCCTTCGGTCTTCGGCCTTCATCCCGATCTCCCCGCGGAATCTCCGGTCTTCATCTCCTCGTCGGAAGGGCGCCACATCGCCGAGTCTTTTTACGGGCTCCCACCTCTGGACCGAGGCAACTCGGACACGAAGTTGGAGAGCCGACGTGCCAAAGGATACTGTAGGATAAGTGTAGAATGTTTTGTCTCTTGGGGTATGAAGTTTCCATTGAAGATGTGTAGGAGAAAATGAACTTTGGAGTGAACTAGTATTTGTGTAGCAAGAAAAATGAGAGATGAATGATTTTTCCTACGCCAAAATAAAACCCCTCTATCCTCACTAAGTGAGTGGCCGGCCTCTCTTGAATGGATGAGGGATCAAGAAAATGGAATCAAAAGCAAGAGGATAAAATGTGTGATCATGAAAAAAATGCCACACCAACATCAACCCACATCCTTTCAAAACCCTTCAATCTTCTCACCATTAATGCTAGCCATCATGAAAGAAGAAAAGCAAAGATGCTATATCCATCATATAATCCAAATGCCACATATCACCCTCCACATATGCTAATTTGCAAATATGCAAATTAGCCCCTCCCATCACAAATATTCGGCCATGAAGGAACAAAGGAAAACTGGCCGAAACGGAATGTAAACTGGCAACTTCCAAAAACTGATCCCGTAATAAATTACAGGAAAACCCCGCGACTGTATATGCATACCCGCATTTGTATTCCGACCGAATACAAATGCAAAGAGACAAAATCTACACAGTACAATACTAGGATCCGGCTTAAACCAAAGCCCGCTAGTATTATCCGTCCGATCATGATCCGTGCAATACCGCACGTATATGATCGAACCCTGCCATATCACCATACGGCCTATACAGAGTTTCGCCCAAAACTTGAGAAACTGTCTGTGGGGGACTCTAAAGACTCGTTAATACTTTGGCTGTGGATTTAACCGCTAGCACGTCAGAGGTATTAGCCATACGTAACGGGCTACCAGGTATTGACCAAAAGGGACATCGATGAGCCAACTCATCCTGACACCCTACTGAGCCTGTCAGTGACAATATCCGTACAGTTCGGTCCATTCGTCTATGAGCATCGCATGGCGGGCCTAGGGGGTTGGTAAAAATCAGACCCCCAAAAGTGGTACAAGTTGTGTCAGATTGTAACCCAGAACATCCTGAGATATTACTGGAATACCTACCAGTAAATCTCCTGTCTTGGCCAAGGACTTCGTGTAATGGCTCTCCTAGACACAGCGCGACCTCACCCCCAATATCGGGAGAGACGAACCTCTGACGATCCGCTCACTGCCTCCATATGGCTCGGGACTGTACCCAACTAAAATCTGTTTGCATGACTCCTTTGAGCCATGGTAGGGTAGTAATCAAAGTACAGTGGGAACTCACACAAGACAAATGACGATCTCAGGTCGATGAACTAACCTGTACACATGTCACCAGGGAACTGCTATCTGACGTCAGGTATAAGACCAACTAGCTTGTTCCCGACGAGTCCTTTCCGGTGTAATTATAACCTAATGATCACCTGTATACATCTTAGGTGAATCAACTGACACCAGTGGCTTGTGAGACCGGCCACCGCCCCTCGTCGGGGTCTCGACTGTATACACTAGTCTACTCTGGAGTATCGATGCCATGTCTCGAAAACTCCCACGACTAGGGACCTTTTAAGGATGTGCTTATAGACCCCAGCTCCTACGTATATGATCGCCATCATACTGCTGGCCGTCAAGCAAGAATCCTAGGGGCTCTATCAACGTGCAATAGTGACCTGTAAGGTCACCTAAAGCAGTACACGATGATAAAGATAAACCAGATATCATACTATCATCTTGAGTAAGACTGTCCTACCGGTATAGGTCCTCCCTGAATCATTGCAATCATGTGCCTGTGATCCAATAATTGACTCTGAGGGCACTATCTCCAACACATCCAGTTGCTCGCGCACTCCCTTTAGTCCCTTTTCATGGTCAGCTGCAGCGGCCAACTTTGCTTCAACCTGAGCCCGTTGCTGCAAATAAGATGAAAGTTGATCATCAATGACCCGCTGAGCTTCTCCACGACTCTGCACATTTCGCTCGATAAGGTTGAGCTTCAGCCTCAGCGTTAGCCTGTCAGAGATGCATCGTAGAAGGCCCACAAAGATAGCTTTCAGCTGTACAGCGTTCGCGTCAACTTGAGCGTGTAGCCGGGCAGATTCGCTTGAAATCTCTTCGCACTCCTTACGCTTCAAGGTCGCTTCTTGTTCAAGATGATGGAAGTAGGGAGTGCTCTACTTGACCCACACAGCCCGCTGGGAGTTCACAGCCAGGACCTCGGGAGCAGGACGTCCGACCTCGAGCTCATGCAGACAAGCCTCAATTTTCCTGCAGTAATTAACCCAAGACTCAACGACGCCCTCACTATGAAAGTTCATGAGCGTCGCCAGCATGGGATTAACCTCAGCAGAAAAATCTGCAGCGAACGTAGGAGCCTCCGCGTCAAGCTCCTCGATGTAATCGCTCAACATGCGCAGACTATTCACAGCGTCTTTTGAAGATGGATGTCGAGAAAAGGGGCCTGCTGGCATTATGACTCGAGATTCGAACGGAGCTGAAGTCGGTATCACTGCTGCAAAACAAATCACAGTCAAATAACGGTTCGAGAAATAAAGAAGGTTCATGAACAATGGAGTTTACTATACCGGCTGCAGCAGGTGGCAAGGCCGGTAGTACCGGTGGTGCAACTGTTCTTTTGTCTCCTCCTTCAATTTGTAGTGTTACAATCAAAACAAAGAAGAATTAGAAACAATTTGGCTGCCCGTAAAAGAAAATAGAAGATATTAGCTAGAGGCTGTACTCACCAACGCCACTAGATGAAACAGTCTCCGACTGGAAGGAGAAATATGGGTGCAGCACCTGATATAGATGATCAAGTAGAACTCCTGCAAGGGTGTAATAATGCAGCGTCAGTACATAAACTATATCGCTTATAATAAAACCGATAAATCTCAAACCCGTACCGTCCAGCATTTGAAAGGATACGGGAGAAGGCAAAGGGGCAGCCACCGTCAAAGTAGTAACCGGCGATGCTTCCTTGGGCGGCATAACCTCAACGCTCGCCACACCTGCATTAGAAACGAGGGAAATACTGTCAGGAGAGATTGAAAGGGATTGCAGAATGAAAAGGAAAGCAAAACCCAAAATCTACATGGTAAGTCGCCGGTTGGAACCGCAATAAGGGCGTCACTGGATGCAGCGATTGCTTCACCCTCCTCCATCGGAATGGTTTTGCCACCCGTAGCTTCATCTCCCGACTCCACGAGAATTATCGTGATACTCGCAGTGCCCGGCAGCGGCAAGGAACCTCAAGGTGAAAGAGTGGCAATTAGGGCAGTTCCAGACTCTTGAGAAAGAGTGGCTACCTCAGGCTTGGTGGTTGCCGCCATCTCACCCACCACTTCCTCATCAAGACTCTCCCCTGCAGGATAGGATATATGAGAATCTGAAGATTAAAACTTTGATAAAAGAACTCGGTGTTACGTTACCTTGGGTCGGCCTTTCGATTGCTTCCCGAGCCGCACGTGCTGCCTGTCTATGAGCGGTAGACAGCGCAGCTGAAGCACCCTCTGAAGGAGCAAGGGCAGGGGTAGAAGCGCTCGAGCCTGCACCCACGGCCAAGGCAGCATTACGCTCCCTTGCTGCATGCATTTTGCGCTTCCTTTCAGCCCAGGCCATGAGAGCTGACCTTCTTAAGACCTCCATCAACGGGACGTCACCATCCACGCCAGGCGCTACCTCTGGAGCCGTTATGGCGTTCGTCATCGGTTGCTTAAGTAAAGCCTCTTTTGTCAATACTGAGAAGGCCGGGACTTCGATTGCTGGTCCTGGAAGCATCTCCGCATCACCCTACGGGATTGGCACTGTACTGGGCATGACCTGAGTCGAGGCAGTCCCTACGATAAGATGAAAAAGGAGTCAGATTATCCATAAGAAAGGAGAATGAAGGCGCAATGAGCCGAAAACCAGCGCCCAGTGAAGCGCGAATCCTCTCCTCTTCCTCAAAAGTATTGAAGGAAGCCGCGAGAGCCTCTTTAGTAGAAATTCCTGTTAGAGAAGGAGTGTCGGTCAAAACATGATAACAAAAGCATAGCAGCAAAAAGGTACGATTGAAGCTTACTTGATTGTGTGAGAATGACCAGTCCCGCTTTGTGGCTTGCTGATCGCACAGAAGCTGCAATAGCAGCCACCAGATCAGTATCATCCGGCGCTATGAATAGACCCTCGTTGGTCCCATATTCGCCCAAGCCCTCACTATAAGGAGCATGAGGCTCCTGACCAAATACAACATCGACAGCAAGAATCGACTTCTTCTTCTTCTACGAGTGAGTACCGGTCACTGCCATCACAAGCTTACGCTTGGTGGGCATCTTGGGACGATGAGTCCCGATATCTGAACCAACGCCAGACTCGGGGGGACGCCACAGTCACCGCTTCCACGGGAGCACGAGGTATCGGAAGTTCGGGCCTATCTTGCGGGACCTCGACAGCAGCAACTTCTCTTAAAGGAGGACGTTTGGATTACCACTCCGGCTGGACAATAGTCCGTCACTTCAGAGGGACATTTGGATTACCAGCCGGAGTGTTGCCCTTGCGATCAAGCAGCAATCGTTTCTCCTCCCTGATGACGGCGCCAATCGAATGTTGATATCAGGCCACATACACATTCAGGGCCTTCGGAACACATCTCGGTTCGCTGATAAAGAAGTTGGACCCCGTGTTCAGGCGTATAAAATGATGCAGCGCGCTTTGTATCCCCTCTTCGGTAGCAGCAGGTTCTGCCAAGAAAGCCTCAAGCGGGACACCCTGATTACAACTCAGCTGCTGGGCAAAACAATGCGGGTTGTATCTCATGAATAACGCCGCACCATTTTGCCTAAATACGAGAAAGCCAGGCCTGATGGAGTACAGATGAAGAATCTCCCGAGCTTTCAGCACAGAGGCCCCGTCTTGAAAAATGTCTTGCAATGGCAGCACCGCTTTTGCAGATTCCTAGCCGACGGTCAAAACCTTATTAGTGAAAGATATGCCATCTCTAACCGTGCGTAGACGAAGGAGCAAACCCCTAGCTTCCCGCGGTGTCGGACTTATGATGGATGCGTTGACTAGCCGCATTATCCGGGGGAATTTACATCTGTCGTAAAAATAAGGTCTTTTGTGGATACCAAAGACCCCAAGCACGTGCAACTCTAGCCATGAGGTGAAATAATGCATTGAGAAGTTGGCGGACTGCAACCCTGGCTCAGTGATATCTACTGCCAAGATGAGGTCATGATATAGGTGGGCTAACCCAGCAATCCTGATGGCCACTTGTATTCCGGCAACCATTCGATGCACGGGGTAGAAAACAGACGGCCTCATGTAGCGAGGGTGCATGGGAAGCGCGAACCAGCTTAACCATAAACCAAGAAGCCCTAAAAAGAACACTTCCTCATCGACGCCCGGAGCGGCAATTTCCGAAAAGGGGACGATCACGACATTGGGAAGAAAGAAATCCTTTTGATCGGCTTCTAATATTGGTCGGCGATCCAAACCAAAGCCGAAAGGATCGTCAAGTTTAGCAAACTTTTCACCTTGTCGCGACAAGACTTCCGCATGGAGAAAATGAGCGATAAAATCCGTAAAGGTAACCCCGCGGCCTCCGGATTCGAGAAAGAGGCTCTCATACATATTCAACACCTTTATCAGACTTGGGAACTGATGTTGAATGTCGTTCTCTGGGGTAAGACCCATTACCACTGATTTGGTGGCAAAAATATACTCATCTGGGGGAAGCAGCTCCTCATAATGCTCTCCCCTAATGGGTAAACCAGAAACCTCGGCAAATTCCTCTAGAGAAATGGAGACTTCTCTATCCAATAAGAGGAAGGTGTGGGTCGGGATGTTCCATTGTTCGAGAAACGCCTTGATCCACTATGTCGGAGGTGCAGAATACTGGAACAAGGAAGCGTAGATCGCAGGGTACAATCCAAGCTTCAGCAGCTGTGATTTCTTCGCCGATAAGATATATTGGGCCCACTGCAGGTATCCGACCGGATGACGGGGAGTTAGTCCTATGTTGTAGGGTTGTCCCCAAGGGCGCAACTCGCCCTGACATATGCGCCGCCCTAGGGTGTCCAAACCCACCGGCGGCTGCACGGGTACTGCGGCAATAGAAGGCCGAAGGAGACCTTCTGAAATCCAATTTACCTCCTCCATAGTATAATTGATCAGGGGTGTATCTTCATAAGGGATCACAGAGATAGGCTTCGAGGGTGTCGCATAAGAAAAGCTCCGGCGGCCTCTGATAATTTGATCATACCATCTACCCCATAGATGAAGATTCTTGTGCTCTGGGTCATGGTCTTTGATCAGCGCAAGCACCTCTCGGTCTACGGGCGCTTCGGGAAATCCGCCTTCTGAACGGACGAATGGGAAGGAAGCGTCGTAAGACATAGTACCTACGCAGAAAAGAACAAATTTTCAGCCGCGAATGCTACAATTTAAGTCCTGTCACTATGTACTTTAAATCGATACCACACTGCAATGCAGTGAAAAGGGACCAAAAGGGCCCACATAATCCAGATCACATTGCATCATTAATAAAACAGTCTTATCATTTGATGAGAATGTTATTAAATGAGGAAATCCTCAATTGATTCTCATTTAATGAGGATTCCTCGGGCCAGGGAGTAAATCTCCCCTTGAGAGCAGTGCTCTGTGAAAGAATGACACCTGTCAAATTCTAATGATGAAGGAATAAAAATCCTCAAGAGCCTTGCTCTGTAAAAACGATGGAATAACCATCAGAAAATTTAAAATAAGAGTTTTAATAAAAAAATTCTGAAATTTATGAACAAACTCTAAGAGTTCTTCATGAGCAAAGCTCTGTCCATTCGTGGGCTAAGAAAGCCCAAGAAAGATCTCTTTAGATCTCTGGGTTCAAGAGAGCAAAGCTCTGTTAATGAAACCCTAAAAGGATTTTCTTTAGATCAAAGATCTATGAAGAACAAAGCTCTGTTGATGAAACCCTAAAAGGGTTATCAAAGATCTATGAAGAGCAAAGCTCTGTGAATGAGTAAAACCCTAGATTATTAAAAGGTCTTTTAAAAAGATTTAATCTTTACCTAAGCTTGGCAGAGTTCTGTCCTTAAGAAAGTTCTTAAAATGAAGAGCTATGCTCTGTGGGAGAATAAAAATTCTCAGAAAACAAGAAGGAAGATGAACAGGAATTATCCTAAGGGCCAAGGGTCCTATTTATAGGCACTGAGATGCCGTTTCAACTTCTAAGTTGATCCAAGGGCGTAGACGCTGCCACCGCTGCACTCACGTGTAGGCCATGTGAGCACAACGGTGGGGGGTCATTTGTTTCCCCCAATCAGAGCAAAGCACTGTTCAAAATTCAAATTTTGAAATGAAGCAGCGCCAAGTGTGCTGCGCCCTAAGTAGCGCACTACGTGCAAAGCACGTGTTCGGTAGCGCTAGGTGCGCTGCGCTCTAAACAGCGCACCACGTGTAAAACACGGACGCGCTAGCGCTGAGTGCGCTGCGCCCTAAGGAGCGCACCACGTGCAAAGCACGTGTGCGCTAGCGCTAGATGTGCTGCGCTCTAAGCAGCGCACCACGTGCAAAACACGGATGCACTAGCGCTGGAACTAAAAGCTCCCCACCGTCGGATCTAAGATCCAATAATAATGATCAATTATTAATTAATCAGAATTAAATTCTGTTAAGGAAAGATTCCTCAAAATCTTTCCAAACAACAAGATTGAGCTCTGTAAATCAGAGCACCGTTGGATCAATAATCCAGTGGTGATTAAAAATCATCAAAATACAGAATAAATTCTGTATGGAAAAGATTTCACAAACTTGTTAATAACAAGAAGATTACCTTCTGTAAATCAAAAGCCCTTGGATCAAAGATCCAACGATGGGAAATTCCCCAAATCAATTGGAGAAAAGATCTCCCTAACTGGTTGAACTGATCAGCTTGCCCTATAAAAAGACCCTTAGATTTCAAGTCTCAAGAAGAAGAAGAAGATATATAGAAGCATAGAGTGGAACTCCCCCATAAGCTTTGAGAAAATCTCAGAAGGAAGAGCCAAGCTCTCAATAGAAGAACTTCTTTTCTTCAAGGTAAAAGAACAAAGAGATGAAATCATCTCATAAAAATAAAATAAAAGAAGAATTCACTTCTTTCTTCAAGATCATAGATCTGCAAGACCAAGGTCTTTTACAAAGAGATCAAAAGATCTCATCATAAAATAAAAGAAGAACATAATTCTTCTCACGGATCATAGATCTACAAGACGAAGGTCTTTTATAAAAAGGGATCATGAACATCTCATTATAAAAAGGAGGAGAATAAGTTAATTCTCTTAGGATCACAGATCCATAAAGGCAAAACCTTTCATCAAAACTAGAGATTAAAACATCTCCTACAAAATAAAGAACTTCTGTTCTTAAAACCTTGAGACAAAGTCTCTTATAAAAAAATAGAATTTAATTCTCGGGGCGCAAACTGATCTAAGTTGCATAAAAGAAGAGTTTTAGCGCTCCTAATTTAAAAGAGCCTCAGTGCTTCACATCTAGCGCAAAGCGCTGCAGAGCCTTGGCGCTCTTAATTTTAAAGAGCCTTAGCGCTCCAAATATAGCGCACTGCGCTCTTGGACTGGTGCTCAGCGCCAAGCGCACCACGTGTCACTCACGTGTGCGCCACTCAACAGTTAACGCTTTGCGCTCTTGAACTAGCTCTTTGCACTTATGGACTGGCGCTCCGCGCTAAGCGCACCACATGCTCCCCACGTGTGCACCACTGATCAAATAGCACTTTGCACTCACAAATCAGCGCTCTGCACTCATTAACTGGTGCTAGCGCCAAGCGCAACACGTGTCCCTCATGTGTGCGCTATTTGGCAGAAGCGCACTGAGTTTTTGATTAGCGCAAAACGCCAAGCGCACCATGTGCTGCGCTGATAGAACATAAATTGTTCTTTAATAAGCCCAGAGCTATAATGAATGTGAAACATTTTAACTTGATTGGACTTAGCCCAAGATTGTCCATAATTCCTCAATTCAGATTAACTGAGTCCATATGCTATCTTAGTTCCAATTGGACTATAGATCTACCAACCAAAATTGGTTCAAGGGTACATCTCTAAACCCCTCTGATATTTGTCGTTGTAATCCTCAACGTCTTCAGAGAGGTGACAGGTCCCGACAACCATACATTTCATAGACTATGACGTCTTTAAACTGAACTGTAGGGTCCTTAAACCCATGGACTATGATATCCTTAACCTCGGACTGTGGGGTCCTTAAACCCATAGACTATGATGTCCTTAACCTCTATGGACTGTGGGGTCCCTTTAAACCCACGGACTATGATGTCCTTAACCTCGGACTGTGGGGTCCCTTTAAACCCATGGACTATGATGTCCTTAACCTTGGACCGTAACATCTTTAAACTAATCGACCGTAATGTCCCTAAACTAAACAATAGAGCCTAAATGCTCTTTTGTTGGATCTAAATGATCATGTTGAGTAGATCTTAGTCTAAAACTAGACTAACTTATTCTCAACAAACGTTTAAGTTGATCTTAGTCTCAAATGAGACTAACGCATCCTTAAACCCAACCCCAAACCCAAATCTAAGAATATACGGATTTGGACTAATCCACGTCCTACGGTCGACAACATAAATTAGTTTCCGTATACAATCCATGGGCAACCACAAACAAAACAAACACACACGACACGAAGTGACCATCTGGAGAAGGAGAAAGTGGTTACCGCAATGCGGTAGCGTAATTAACTACAGGTGCTTATGCCCGCAAGGAAGAGCGTCCTCACAATCAAAAACCCCTCAACGAGGGGGAATCTGACGAAGTCTGCTACACCGGCCGCATCTGTTTAAACCTTCGATACATGGTGTCATAAATCAACTTGGCATCTTCGAAGAGGTGGACGGATAGCACCAATTAGCATCTGCCCCGAATTCAGGCAAGACGGACCAACGCGATCGCGTCCCCATGTTCGAAGGGGAACACACCTTTGATATAAGATGGATCTCGTATGCCAAGACGTAGTATCTGAGCTTTGTTATTGCGAAGATCAGCGCCATGCAATATTTTTCGATAGGGGAATAGTTGTTTTCCGCCCCCAAGGGGAACTCGACTTAAATAATATGGAGCTCTCTACTTTCTTTGATCGTTCTCTTATGCCCACAATGCACTTACAGAACCCTCAATGGCTGTTGTATATAAGATAAAGTGTTTTTCCTTAACCAGAGCAGTCGGTACCAGCTGATTTTGCAGATATTATTTGATTTCATCCAATGCACTTTGGCACTTTTGATCCCAGACGAACGGGGTCCCCTTCTTCATCAAATGACTGTAGGGACGGCATTTCTCGAAAAGGTTAGCTATGAACCGCCAGATATATGCGAGCTTTCCTTGGAGAGACCACAGTTATTTGAGGGTTCTTGGTGTGGGTCATTTCCATAATCGCTTTGATCTTTGAAGGGTCGATTTCGATACCCTGGTGACGTATGATGAATCCTAGGAATTTGCCTGAGTTAACTCCAAACGCACATTTTAGAGGATTCATCTTCAGATTATACTTCCGAAGGTGTTGGAACAATATTTTTAGATGTTCCCAATATTCCTCGTAAGATTTACTCTTTACCACAAGGTCATTGATGTAGCATTCAAGGATCTCGTGTATGATGTCATCAAAGATCTTTGTCATGGCCCTCTGGTAGGTAGCGCCAGTGTTCTTCAAACCGAAGGGTATCACCTTATTACAGAATATGCCCAGTGGTGTCCAGAAGGCTGTATGTTTTTGGTCTTCTGGATACATTTTTATTTGGTTGTATCCTGAAGATCCATCCATGAAGGAGAAGACCTTATGGTTAGACGTGTTATCGATCATTAGCTCGGTAACAGGTACTGGGAAATCATCCTTCGGGAAAGCTTTGTTGAGCTCTCGAAATTCCACGCAGATGCGCACCATCCCATTTTTCTTCATCGCCGGAACAATATTGGTGATCCAGTCAGGATATTGGACTTCTTGGATGAAGCTGGAGTCGATTAGTTTCTTGACTTCAGTGTTGACACTCATCTCAAGTTCGAGTCGCATCTTTCTTGGCACCTGTTTGATTGGCTTTATACCTGGAGATATAGCCAGTTTATGTACTGCCATGTTTGGATCTAGACCCGGCATTTCAGAGTAGTTCTAGGCAAAGCAATCTTTATACTGCATGAGAACGTCTTTTAACGCGGCCACCTGCTATTTAAATAGCAGTTCACTAACGAACGTTGGTCTCGGATCATTTTCCGTCCCTAAGTCAATTTTTCTTAGGTTGTCCGCCGTGGTATGTATCCCATCTTCCAGCTCTTTTGGTGCTGGTGGAAACTCTAAGATCACCCCTTCCTCGTCTTCAATTGTGAAGCACATGTGGAGGTCATCCATAGTCTCGTGCCCTCCCTCTTTTGAGAGTGTTATCATATGGCAGGTACAAGTTTGGTTTCATTCTCGATGTTGAGCTGGTTCTATCCTCACGGTATAGGTCCTTTTTGGCTCATGTTTTTGCGGCGGGGTTACCCTCCAGCTGTCGGATAAAGTGAACCTGTCTTGTTGATACTGATTTTCAACCCAGTCTTTGAAGGTGAAGCAATTTTCAAGGGGATGACCTATTGCTCGGTGATAGGAGCAATAATCCGGATGATGGACCCCATTTATTTGTTCAGGATAGTCTCGTGTCATAATTTGGTGCTTCATGATAAGGTTAAATATTTTCCTTATCTTGGCATGAGGGAAAGACTATTCCCGACCTATATTCTTTATAAAGTATGGGCTCCAATCGAGTTTTTCTCGATTGCATGGCATCTTGGATCTACTTTGCTGTTTTCGAACGTTGTTTGCATTCTTTGCCCTGTTTCTGCCCCTATTTCGAGATTTTCCCCTTTTACGAGAACATACAGTGGGCCGAGGATGAAGAGCATTATAGTTTTCCTTCTCCACGGATTGCTGACTGAGACGCTGCGTCCTGGCCTTTTCATAAATAGCCATTTTGTAGATGTAATTGTCCTGGCTCTTTCGACAAGCTTCTTTTATTAACCTGTCAATTTGCTCTTCCAGCGACGAACTTAACATTTTTAGAGCAGGATCTCGCTCCGATTTGATGTCACGGCTATTTGGAAAAGTGTCTTCCGCTTCACTTGAGCTATTTACGATGTGGCAACTATGGAACTGCTCCCATTTCTTGGACCAAACGTATCCGAGCCCGGTTGTCTCCATCTTCCCATTGGGCATCTTTTGCCGAGTCCATGGAATATCCCAAATCTTTTTGTAGAATTAGGCTTGTCGAACGGTTTGTTCGAAGGGTACACATTGGCATCTTAACTGCCTTTTCAATCCCTCCGCATAATATCTAGGCAGACGGATTGGTTGAAGACTATCGAGTGCAAAATCGGCACCATGCTAGACTTCTTTTTCTACTTTATTCTCCGTAAATTGGTAGAAGAGGATCGCCTTTTCACCCTTTCGCCTAGGAGGCACATAGAAAGTTTGCAGTTCTTGTACGCTGTATATAAGGAGCGCATGAAGTTCCTTGTAGTGTTTAGGCGGAACCATTGTGATTTGCATACTCTGATCTGCTTCGGCAAAAGTTTGCATTGATGGGCGGACGGAGAACACTGTGTTGGTCTTGTCCTCTGAGTCGCTGCCAAAGAACAAAATAGGAGTAGATGGTCCAGGCTTATTGTTTTATTTTTGGGGTTGCCCTGAGTAGACAATTTCTTCATCTTCCTCAGTATCGCTCCCAAATATCGGGATAGTAGCGATGGATTTTTGTTTATTCTCTGGCTTATGACACATTTTCGTATCTTCAAAGTCTAGCAGGAAGTATTTTGCGTCTTCTTATTTCCAGACTTCGTTTACGGAGAACGGATTTAACTCTCCCGTGACGGTGTACTACGTGCCATCCTTGAAATACTTCATACACTGATGTTGTGTAGAAAGGATGACGTTGTACTCGTATAACCAGGGCCTGCCGAGCAAGCGTTATAGCAAGTCTTGGCGTCAATGACATGAAATTTGATGTAAGTGACGAGCAGCCCGAAGCACAGCATCAGTATTACAGACCCAAACGTCCGTGACAACTGTGAGTCAAACCCGGAGATGGTAATTTTATCTCGGGCGAGGTGTTGAACATTCATGCAAATCTCTTTCAGCACTTTTACATTGAGAAGGTTAACGGAGGATCCGTTATTGACAAGGATTTTCCCTATCTTGATGTCATGGCAGTACCCGATGACGTATAACGGACGATTATGCTCGCACATACCGAGGAGGTGGTCTTCATCACTTAATGTAATGCCAGCCACGTGGACCTCTTCTAGCTCATCCTTTATCTTCTCTTCTGCGAAGAAAACTTAGAACTGATCGGGCTCTTATAATGCCTTGATCAGGGAATCCCGTGCCTCTTTGGACAGGAGGAGAGCATCCAATATGCACAGTTGCGAGGGTATTTTCCTCAGATATGCCAGGACGTTGTAATCCACCTTGTTTTTCTTAGGCAGATCTTTTGTCACGGTCTCTTTAACTGCTTCTTCATCGAGGGCAAACTCCTCGGGGATTTTTCCTTTCGCTTAGTCCTTTTTGTTCGAACATTTGTTTGTAGTTCCGAGTTTTCTCAAGCAACGTGTGGTTACGCAGCTGAATATTCTCGTGGTTCTTCTCTTCCTCTTCTTTTTCGGAGGTGGAGTCTTTGAAGAGAGGGCTGAGGGGTATTTCGTCCTCAGAATCGCTCCCGAAGGTAAGAACTTAGGGTTTTTCTCCTTCCGAACTGGTACCAACCATATGACAGTTGCCAGTTGTTTCTTCATGCGTGTTTGTCGTACTATTTTGACATCGACGAGCAAGAGTTTTGCACTTCATCCTATTGAAGTTTTTTTGATGGGCAACGTTTCCTTTTCACCACTTCTTGAAGGCACAGCATTCCTCCATGGGGTGGGTGACCCTCCGATGATATAAGCAGTAGTTTAAGCATGCATCTTCTCCATCAAGGCATATGACCCCAGGAGTGTTCCTTACGAGAGATGGCAGGTTCATCCCCAATGACAGGGCTTTGGCGAACCGCTTCTCTGTTTTGATCCTACTCTTATTTGCAGCATGTGTGCTTTGATTTGGTTGGAGTACTTTATGACTCATCCTTGACGCAGCTTCTTTGTCCTGACACTGACGCTTAGCCTTTTCGTATATGGTTGTCTCGCGTTCTCGGTCAACTTTTCTTTTTTGAAAGGCTTCATTTAACAACCTCTCGATCGGGTCTTCTAGCAGTTCTGGGGATTTTAGCGCCGATTCTGCCCCCAGTTCCTCTGCGTTGTTTTCTGACACTGAGGGGGCCTTTTCTTCATATAATGACGAATGGGAAACCATGTGGCAACTTGCTACACGGTCTTCGGTGTCTTTTGATGAGTCATTTTCTTCATTGTAGTCGCTATCTTCGTCATCAAGAATATGCTTGAGGAACTCTTCAAGAGTGACCGGTGTCCGCGCCTTCTGGTTGTACTCCTCTAGCGCGTCAATGTATTTTTGTAGATCTGTGCACTTGTCATCATACTCGGCAGGCTGCACATGCTTCTTAGTCTTCTTCTTTTTTTCGAAGACTTTGAAGGCTTGATTTGGGGGTTTTTCCCCTTGTCAACAATTTTCGGTGTGGGACGTGGTTTCAGCATCCCTTCAATGATTTTAGGTTCAAGTGGGATTTTCCACCTGACTTCGAAACATGCTTGTAGATCTTTCAGCATTCTTTTGGTTTTTGCTAAAAGAACGAATGCACATGGAGTTTCTTCCACGAGTGAGTATGATACCCCCTGCACATCCACCTTTTTTGGAGTGTGCTTCTGGGGTGGGTTTACCCTCCAGTTATCAAACATCGTGAATTTCCCTTGTTGATTGTAACATTTTAGAAAAATTAAAATATTATTTTTGAAATTTAAATAATAAAATAATATGTTTCACAAAACTATTCGATTTGCGAATAGGGGTTTTTCGTAAAATGGTATAATCATATACCAATATTTGGAAAATAATTGGAGATTAATATGGTTTATTTATTTAAAGGGTATTTATTTGTAATTGGGCATTTTACAAATTATTATACAATTAATTGTATACAATTTTAATACTAAACTTGATTAAGATTTCACTAATTATGCATTAATCTCGTTTATGACATGCAACATGTAATGTTTGAAAGCACTTGTTTCATTTTTATTTTACCCATGGCTTCATTTGTGCATATATGGTTTGTTTTGTTTTAAAATGAGAAATAAAAGAAAATGAACATGAGAAGATATTTTGTGTGAGAGGGGACACTTAGGTGTGGGCTTGAGTGAGGAAGAGAGAGAGGGGAGGTCTTCTCTTGACCATGGTTCATCCTCACCCTTCACTTCATTTCCTCTTCTTCTTCTCTTCCATCTCCCACCTTCCTCCACCTCCTGTTCCATCACAAATCACCCCAAAAACTAAGTCAAAACCTTATACTCTCTTCACTAAAAATGATTACAACCTCTCTACAAACCTCATGGATGCATCAAATAGAGATTTTGAACACTTTGGGCAACCCAAGAATTTTCTTGAGTTGCCAAATGAGGTAATCCCTACACTTTTAGTTAGGTTATTTGTGTTTAGTGTATCATATAGTGGTTTAGAGCTAAACTTGTGCATGTTTGTGATCTTGGAAAGTTCTAGGTTGATGTTTACTAGATGTATGGGCTTGTAAGTGGTAAATTGAGGTTTAGTGAGGGTTTACAAGACCTTAGTGATGTTTACTAGCCTGGACCAGAGAGTTGAAACCATACATGAACTTAGAATTTCCCGATGTCGGTTTTCTTGAATTGTGATGTCAGATGGAATCTGGAGCAACTTGGGATGTTTATAAGAAAATCAAATAGCTACATTTACCTAGTTAGACCATTAGAAGATCACCACAGAAGGATGAGACACCAATTCCACAGGAAAACCGGAAACACCGGACATTTCATCATTCTTGCCGGCCATTTGTTGGGTTCTGGTGTTGGATTTTGATCGGTAGCTCATACACCTTATAATCTAGCCCCTGTATTATTAGTTTAGTCCCTATATACCTGAGCAAAAATCTAGGAGTGATTTCCTCAGTTGCCGTATTATGTTTTCCGATATTTGAAACTTGGATTTATGAATTTCTTGATGTGATTCGGTTGTTGGACGTTTGTACGTCAACGATGAGGGTTATTTGGTTGGTTTTGCATGCGTAAGATATAGGTTCTAACCTATATGCAATTCGTGTGACGTATCAGTTTTCGAACTTAGTTTTAATAACGTTACAATTTGTGTTGAATTGTAGGTACCTTCGCATGGACTTCCGAGCCAACGAAGCACATCGACTTCGGCTAAGCGAGGAGTTTAGCAGGTAGGTAGATGTATATCTATGGAGGAAGCCGGGTGGATAGCGTATAGCACCCCCGCAACCGTAGAATAGGATGTTTATATATAATATGTGTTTATATATATATACACACGCGCGCGCGCGCGTGTGAAATGAGTATATTATGTGTTAATGGATATGAGTCGATATGATCGGACTTGATTTCGTGAGGTTATGATTTATGATCGAGTTGAGATCTCGTATATGGTACGATATATTAAAGGATTGTTGGACGATATACACAGAACATGTGATAACATGTGACTTGATAAGATAATAGTATTTACCTTATCTTGGATCCATACCCTTGATTATGATGTAGTACAACAGATGCCGTACGAGATTATATATGTAATGATTGATCTGCACTCTTGACTCGAGGATGCCGTACGATAGACTATACCGTACGTGATGCAATGAGGCTGGATCGCCGACTGATAGACACATCGACTCGGATATATTATAGATTTTTAATCCCTTTCTACACTGTTTTAGATTAGTCCTTTAAGTAGATGTTAGATTAGATTTAGAGTCATACCTATCTTCAAAACTACTGAATCGTAAGTATTTTTTTCAAAGAGAAACCCGAAGGGGCTACGGATTTTCAAAATGATATTTCTTTTCTCAAAAACATCGTAGCCCCTACCCTTCTGAAAACAGCGATTCGTATTAATTTCAATTACGGTAACGGTATAGCTCGGATATAGATACGTATATTTTATAATGGTGCGCTTACTGTTTACTATTCTGCTATATTATGTTATTCTCATTGCATTGCATATATATGTGCTTTCATTAGCTATTACGATCTCGTCTGCTAGGACATATGGACTATTACAGATGATGCGTATGTTGCACGTACACTTTCTTACCGGCTCACACACATCATCATCGGTAATGGCCATGCCACATACACATTAGTAACCATCATCTCACTTGTATAACCTGATAGCTGGTAGTTTAATTATATTGTTGTATTCTTTCTCTCGCATGCTAGTTTAGATACTACATTTCTTACTTAGATACCGCATGCATTTGTATACATACATTGTTGTATGTATGTATGTATGTATGTATGTATATACACTCTTATATGATGTTTTATTTCGATTTCGTGGATTTGGGAAACCGCAAGATACCTTTTGAAACTTGAAATATTTAAAAAGGCGGTTTTTCCCTTGATATGATATTTCTTGTCCACCATGAGTTTTCTCGGTTCTGAGCGTGTTTTCGAGACCCGATTCGAGGAGTGGATGAACCGTCTGCGGGTACATGGTGAGCCCGGTACGGTGCCCCATGGCAATAAACTCGAGATGTAGATGATGAGCCTGGCAGGTGAGCACTGCCTACGGGTGATAGTTTGGCGTGGCGGATATCCGGAGGATACCGACTGTGGTCGTGAGATCAGATGTACATGGGCTGATCCAGACTGACGAATCCCATGGGCTGATCCGGACTTACGGAGCCCAAGATATGAGGATTTTCGTGTCGATGCTGGACACGGGTTTCATGATATTTCGAGTGTCGGTGTTGGACACTCAAGTTCCATGATTTGATGTGTCCTTGATGGACACACGTTAGTTGATTCTCATATGCATACAGCCATATGATGCAGATGATTTGATTTTACATGTTGTCATTGGTATTGATTATATTGTTGACATATATGCATACATGGCATCCTAGATACCATAGTATTACCTTCATGATACAGTTTGACCTAGGAATCGCAGTTTATTCGATTTCTACCTGCTGATGTTTTCTACTCATGAGTTGGCAACTCACCGCCGTTGTGCCACAGTTTTCTTGCAAGTTCGATCGCTTGGATCAGTAGCGGTATTGCTGGCATACAGTTCCTTCAGGGTATTTGCTTCGGTAGGTAGGACACATCTTGGATCGTGTCCACTCTTGTATTTTATATTCTATTGTATCTAGATAAACTCTATCAATCAGAAACTAGACTTTGTATATTAGTAGACCTAGACAGACTGTATGTTTGCGAGACTTAGAGCGATAGGTGTATGTTCGCTTCTTTTGAGGTTTTTGATGCCCTGCTTTACTTATTTCTTCTGTGTTGATTTTCGCCGTTGGGCGTCGAATATTTATTGCTTACTTGCGTGGTTGTGATTCCGCTGATTAGAGTAGAGTTAGCTCCCACTTGGGGATGCCTATATATATTGCTTGTATGTGGTTTTGGATCAAAATATACAAGGGAGGTGCTACCCAAATTTTTAAAGACGAAAAATATTTTCAACTATAGTATAGTCCACTTGCATTTTCATATATCATTACCTATGCATTTTAAAGGAAAACTCGATTTCATTATACCTTTATTTTAAAAACTTCACCTCTATTATTTCCCTAAAAAGTTTAGATTTCTAGGTTTTGGCTTACTTGAATTAAGTGGGGTCCTATAGACTTCACATGATTCAAGTGTCAGTCACGTGTCTTTTTTCGGGTCATGACAAAGTTGGTATTAGAGCTTTAGGTTTAACCTTGGATCGAGTCTAGGTTTGACTATGCGGAGTCTAGGGCGTATATATATTTCAGAACCTAGGTTTGACCTTACGGAACTTAGACTTGGCCGAGGGGGTTTTAGACCCGAACTTTCGTCACATAGGTTGACCTTGGTTGATGGAGTAGGTGACTTGAGTAGAGTGACGTACCGTGTGTATGTTCTGCGGCATACATACGACACGTTGCTCCGCTTAAGTGACCTTAGGATGCACATTTCTTAAGATTCTTGATTTTATTCATTCCTATGATCATACTCCCATTGATTTCATTCCTTCTTATGATCATATATTCATGTTAGACCTGTCAATTCCTTTCGTTTCTTTGATTAATATTCTTCGATACCTGCTTGAGGTTCCCGTCACCAGGGTATTAAGCGCAGAGAGAGCTACTGCTAGAATTGCGGTTAGAGCGAGCTCGTTGTTAGTGTATATACCCTACAGGCCATTACTGTATCATACTAGCTTGTATATTACTTAATGGATGCTTGGGATATTCACAGTTGTATTGACAGTCTTGCTCAAAATGGTAGTATGCTACTTGGTTTGTTTCTACTTTAATATGTGCATATGTTTCTTTTAGCATATCGCTTATACATATTAGTGGAGCCCTTATGATCTTTGCTTGATTACCAGCGTTGTGATGGCAGTCACACTAGTGGGGGCTAGGTAATCTACAAGCACATCCTTATACAGGTCCCTAGTCGTAGGATTATCGAGACGGGCATCGATATTCCGGAGTAGACTAGTGTATACGCTTCTCATCACAGCAGGGGAGATGGTCTGCCCCACAGCCATTAGTACGTCGTACTGGAGATAGTATGCAGGTGCTCGTTAGGTTACGAGTACACCGGACAGGACTCGTCGGGAACTGCTGGTTGGTACTATACCTATCGTCAGATAGCAGTTCCCAGGTGACATGAGTACAGCTTAGTCCGTTGACTTGACACTTCTACTTCGCCTCGAGTGTGTTCCTACTGTACTTTGATTACTACCCTACCACGGCTCAAAGGAGTAGTGCAAACAGGTAGTAGTTGGGTGCAGTCCCGAAGCACTTGGAGGTAGTAGCGGTTAGACATGATTCGTCTCTTCCGATATTGGGGGTTGATATCGCGCTGTGTCTAGGAGAGTCATTACACAAAGTCCCTGGATAGGGCAAGCGAGATTTACTGGTAGTGTTTCCAGTAGTTTCTCAGGGTGTTCTGGGCTACACTTCGACACGACTTGTACCGCTATTAGGGGTCTGACGTTTACCGCCCCCTAGGCCCGACATGCGATACTCTTAGACGAACAGACCGGGCTGTACGGAGATTGTCACATCCAGGCTCGGTAGGAGTTTGGATGGGTTTTCCTCATTAGCCTTCTTATCGGCATCTATCTGGGGACCGTTACGTGCAGCTAGTACCGCTTGTGGCCTGTCGTTAAACCCACTGCCAGCGTAGTGTCGAGTCTTTAGAGTCCCACACAGAGAGTTTCCCTGCACTGGGCAAAAGGTGTAGAGGCCGTATGGTTTTACGGCAGGGCTACGATCACTTACATGCACTTGTGCGCGTATGATGTTCGGGCGGACAATACTAGTGTGCTTTGGTTTAAGTCGGATCCTAGTATTGTATAGATGGATCACTTTTATCTTCTAGTATTCGTGTTTTACGGAATACGGATGCGGGTATGTATACACGGACATGAGGAGCAAAGAAAGAGATGCCTCATTAGGGTTTTGACCATTGACTTGATCAAAACCATTATGAGGTAGAGGAAAATGTTTACTAATCTTTTTCATGATAATTGTGTCATGGCTAATTGGTTTGACCATGTTGACCATTTGACCTAACTGACCATTGTTGGCTTAGATATTTTAGTGTGCACTAGATATTTTCTTGGCTTGGATTTAACATGACATGATAATGGTCAAATCAATGGTTGCCATCACAATTTTGATAATAAAAGATTGGTAATTATTTTTCTCTTGGATCATTATCTCTTTCTCATTCTCTCTCATCAAAAGAGAACTCCCATGGTTGCTTCTTCTTCCTCCTCACTAGAAAATTCTATAGCTCTCATGTGTTGAGAAAAATAGAATCTAGATAGACAAACGAAACCATCTTCTTACTCTACATCACCTAGGACATCAAGCATAGCAAACTTGTTGCCCTAGTTACCTCGGCTTGAGGTGGAGCTTGGACTATAGACTCTCGGATGGATCGTCTTCGACTCAAGGAGGCCGTGGAGGTGACCAAGATCCGGATCGATCCTCGGAGCTCACATGGACGAGGAGGACAGCGGAGAAAAGAACCGAAGGAATGGAAACATGAGGTATAATCTTTATATCACAGTAGATTAAACCTCTTGTAGTTCGTTAGATATATTTTGGCAAAGATCCTTAGCTTAGTCTATGTTGCTTTTGTAAGAAAGTTTTGATTTTTACTTGTTCCGCCTCCTCGCTATCTTGCGGGGTGAGCGACATAGACTTACAGTGGTATCAGAGCCTCGCTAAAACCATAACTAACGGTTTAAACGATGAGTTAAATTATGAAACTGAAACAACCCGAAAACAACGAACCCAAAACTTAAGTTTCTGTCAAATTTTTAATGGACTCTGAAAATTATTTTAACAAGTACAGAGTGCTATTTGAACAGTAAAAAGACCACAGAACAAAATTGGGACACTTCCTCGTAAAACGGGCCGGCCACATTCCCCATTATTTCGGCGAGCTCGGCCTCAGTAAGGAGGAAGTTCTTCATTTTTTGCATGTGGCTTTTTAACTTAAATCTTGGGTTTCTGGAGTTGTTTATTTTTGCCAATTTTGACTTTGCTGTAAAATATTCACTGTGGCACTGCGGGTGTTTCGAAGTCGTAACTTTAAAGTCGTTTAATGTTTATGTGTTTGTGAAATGATATATGTACTGAACGTCTACTAATCGCTATACGTCAATTAGTGGGGGTTGTACATATCTGTGATCTATTGTATTGGTTTGTGGATATGAACTTGTTGGATCGTCGTGATGAATAGCCGGAGATGTGAGATGAGAGTTTTCATTTTTCATTCGATGTAAATTTGTAATTTGATGTAATATTATTTTATGGTCGCACATCCGGGTTGAGGTTGTAGCCACCATTGTATATTATTTCTTTTACTGTTTTTGCTCCTAGGATAGACCCAAGGTGGGGTGCACAAACTACCGGGTACTTTGAAGTGCTTAGTGGCCTACTCACGTTGTTGAGGGAGGTTGCTTCACTTCGGGTATTTGGCGGGTAGTTTGCCGCACCCATAGGGGCTAGGGTGGGGTTTGGCTATTCATCGCGACCGTGTAATCCGTCTTTTGTTGGAGGCTCAAACGAAACGCGGATTTCTAGTATATCCAATGTGTTCATCTATGATCTAGAATGGTTATCATTGCATCTGATGAATATATATATATATATATATGATATCTAGTAGGCATTGCTTATGTTTTGCATCCGCGCTAGTCCAACCCCCACTCTGTCGTTGGTTAAGTAACCTAACGGGTGATGACGGGGCCCAGTGGCGAACGCGGATGGCATAAGCGTACGTCATATTTTCGTTGTTTTCTGCAATGGTAGGATTAATTGATGGGACGCATTAAAGTAATGCAAAGAAAACAAACTAAAGCTGAATCGTTGGAACAATTTTAAAACCACTCGATATTTTCACAACAGCAAAACTTTTAAAATGCGGAGCTTAAACCACTCCTTTTTTAAAAGCTATCAGGTTCCTTCGATTATATCAAGTTTACTACGTTCACGGTTTCGCCAAAACCATTCGTAGCCCTCCGTCATTTCATATGAATATTCAATAGTATTCAAGCTATGTTTGTTGGCCTTAGTCGAGGCATAGTAATTGGTAGCTGCTGGGTGTTCATATGTTGCATAGATAGATGCGTTGGTTTGGGACAGTCGTATTATCTTGTTGGCCTTAGTCAAGGGTATATATGGGTGGGTTCAAATTAACCGGGACAATGACGGGTAGAACTTGACATGTGACTTATGATTTATTAGCCTTAGTCAAAGTCATAACAGCATGGGGAAAAAATCCACATCGGGAGTTTCTAAGGAAATTGAAACTTGCTAGTGTTGCATACCATTTGGAATTTGATAATGTTGGTAGGATTCCTTCAGCATTATCATACAATGATATTTGGATCCTGATCCTACTGTGAGTATCCGCTACTTCTCGGGTGATTTTTTCACTTAACGATCAATGCTATAACCCAAGTAGGTCTCTAGAACAGTGTTAGCGGGGATGCGCCTACAGGGAAAAGAGGTTATTTAATTAAGGAACTTCGCGAAAGTATCGTAAAACCTCCCTCGAAGTACCGACACTAGCTTGGCTGAACGGTTAAGCAAGTATTGTACGGTGAGATTAATCCTGACTAATTCTTCTTTTATGGTTTGAGGAAGGATTCGAGAAACAGTAGGAGTCATCCTGTTTGGATAAATTAAAAACTAATCTAAACTTGCAAGAGCATCATGCTAAGTGTTTTCTTCTCTCTCTCTTAATTGCAGCGACCCAGTGACCACACATAGGTTACATCTAGATAATAAAATGACTGAATCTGACTATAATGACTGGCAAAGGTCTGTCTAGATGTCCATTACCCATGACAAGCTGGGACACCTCTTCACTACTCAAAACCCTACCCTCTCAGGTCCAGTTTCCACCGCCATGGATATTGATATCCATAAGACATCGGAAAGGGATTGTGCGAATGCCAAGTGCCTCGTGTTGGCCTCAGTCGATGGTGCATACTAGAGGCAGCACAAGAAGATGGACTTAGCTTCCATCTTCCTCCGTAACAAAGATTTATATGGAGAGCAATCTCGTATCGCAAGATATGAGACCTCAAAGGAATTGCTTCAAGCGAGCTTGGCTATCGAGTCATCTGTAAGGGACAACGTCCTTACAATGACTAGCTGTATTGATCAGCTCGCGGATCTGAAGACCACGTTAGGAAACAGGTCATATGCTGACTTGTTTCTACAGTCCCTACCCTCTACATGCATCGTGAAGGAAACATGGGAGGTAGAAGGAAAAAGGAAGGGCAAAAGTTTCGGGACTAGATATAGCGAAGGAGGGATGTCCCTATTGTTACGGGAAGGGACATTAGCAGAGGGATTGCATGGCTTTAAAAGCCAGTAGCTAGGATTGGAAGCATGTTGTGGCTTCGGCTTCGGGTGTGTTTGTAATAGAAAATTGTATGTCAATTAACTCTACTTCCTAGGTACTAGGTACCGGATCAGGATCTCATATCTTTAATTCATTACAGGCTTTGAGAAACCGTAGAGTTATCAGGTTAGGTGATATGACTCTCAGGGTTGCTAACGGAATGAGCGTGGACGCTGAATCCGTAGGGGAATATCACCTTGGATTGACAAGTGGACAGATATTGATTCTACATAACTGTTTGTATGTGCCTAGTCTAGCTTGTAATATCATATATATATCCTTACTTTCTAAGGAGGGATATGATTTTACATTTGTAAGCGATGTGGTCCACATCCACCTAAATCAAGTTCTGATTGGGTCAGGTACATTAGAAAACGGTATATACGGACTAAATCAAGCTCAGGTTTTCAGTGTTCAGAACACACTTAAAAGAAAGTCTCTGGAAACAAATCAAGCTTTCTTATGGCATTGTAGACTGGGTCATATCAATGAAACACGATTGATGAAGTTACATAGAGAAGGATATTTGAATCCGTTCGAATATCAATCTTATGCTACTTGTCAATCTTGTCTCATGGGAAAGATGACAAAGACTCCGTTCACTGGACACGGAGTAAGAGCGAGCGAGCTCTTGGGACTCATACACAGCGATATGTGTGGTCCAATGTCTATACAGCACGAGGTGGTTTTTCTTATTTCATTACTTTTACGGATGATTTCTCTAGGTATGGACATGTCTTCTTGATGAAGAATAAATCCGAGGCCTTTGAGAAATTCCAGGAATACAAGAATGAAGTGGAAAAACAAATAGGTAAAAGTATCAAGACACTGAGATCTGATCGAGGTGGTAATACTTAAGTGCCGAGTTCCTACGCTACTTAAAAGAGAATGGAATTCTCTCTCAGCTTACTCCTCCATACACACCACAACACAATGGTGTATCGGAAAGGCGGAATCGAACCCTATTGGATATGGTTCGTTCCATGATGAGTAAGGCTGAGTTACCGCGATCCTTCTGGGGTTAAGCACTAGAATCGGCTGCATATCTTTTGAACCAGGTTCCTACTAAGTCAGTGCCTACCACACCATATCACATGTAGAGTGGGAAGAAACCCTGTCTTAAACACTTTAAGACATGGGGATGTCCAGCTTTTGTTAAAAAGCAGCATGCGGACAAGCTCGAGGCACGCTCAGTACAGTGTAAGTTTGTGAGATACCCAAAGAACTCAAAGGGGTATGTTTTCTATTACGCAGAGGAGCAAAAGGTCTTTGTTTCTTGTCATGCCCGCTTCTTGGAAACTGAATTTTTAGAAAATCAGATAAGTAGGAGCGCAATAGAACTGGAAGAAATTCCAGAACCACAAACTATTACTGAAAGCTTGGTAGAACCAGAAGTTTCAGAAGAATCGGACATTCCAGCGCCACCGGACATTCCAGCGCCACACCGCGGGAGTAGTAGGCAGTCTCATCCGCCCGAGAGATACTACGGTTTTCTCATAGACGGGGATCGAGAGGATTGCATCATTGAAAATGATGAGCCTACTAACTTCCAGCAAGCCATTCAGAGTGGTGACTCAGTAAAATAGCTGGATGCAATGCGGGCCGAAATGGAGTCCATGTGTACTAACAAAGTTTGGACATTGGACATTGCTCCAGAAGGGGTAAAACCCGTAGGCTGCAAATGGATCTTCAGAAAGAAGATTGCTGTAGATGGGCAGGTTGAAACCTATAAAGCTAGACTTGTTGCAAAAGGTTTTTGTCAAAGACCTGGTTTGGACTATGACGAAACCTTTTCTCCATTGGCTCTGCTCAAATCCATTCGGATCCTTCTTGCCATTGCTTCCTTCCACGATTATGAGATCTGGAAGATGGACGTAAAGACGGCTTTTCTAAATGGAAATTTGGAAGAGTGCGTCTATATAGATCAGCCGGAGGGTTTCATTCAGAGTGGGAGAAACGGTAAAGTGTGCAAGTTGCTTAAGTCCATTTATGGACAAAAGCAGGCATCACGGAGTTGGAACATCTGCTTTGATGATACTGTCAAAGAATTCGACTTTATCAAAAATCTAGATGAATCATGCATTTACAGTAAGATTGTAGGGAGAACTGTGGTATTCATCGTCTTGTACGTGGATGACATTCTCTTAATAGGAAATGACATTCTTATTCTACAGTCAGTCAAAGGATTCTTGTCACAGAGGTTCTCCATGAAGGACATGGGTGATGCCTCCTATATTCTGGGGATCCAGATCTATCGTGATAGATCTAAAAGGATGTTGGGACTTTCACAGTCCAGATACATCGACACCATACTAAAAAGATTTAGTATGGAAGATTCAAAGCGCGGTAATCTACCGGCTTGTCACGGAATTACCCTCTCCAAAGAGATGTCTCCCAATACTGATTTGGAAAGGGCTCGCATGTCATCTATACCCTACGCATCTGCAGTAGGCTCTATAATGTATGCGATGTTGTGTACCAGACCAGATGTAGCATACGCATTGAGCGTTGTAAGCCGGTATCAGTCGAATCCAGGGGAGAAACACTGGATAGCAGTAAAGAACATTATCAAGTACGTGAGAAGGACTAAGAAAATGTTCTTGGTGTATGGTGGAAAAGACCTCCAAATCGAGGCCTTTGCTGACTCTAGCTTCCAGAGTGACAAGGATGACTCCAAGTCCATGTCGGGTTATGTCTTTACACTCAATGGAGGGGCGGTCTGTTGGAAGAGCTCCAAGAAGGAAACCGGTGCTGACTCGACGATGGAAGCGGAGTACATAGCTGCTTGCGATGCCGCAAAGGAAGCTGTCTGGATGAAGAAGTTCCTCATAGAACTTCAGGTGGTTCTAACCATTGTTGATCCAATACCGCTGTATTGCGACAACAACGGCGCTATAGCCTTAGCAAAGGAACCCAGGTCCCATCAGAAGTCCAGGCACATCTTGAGGCGGTACCAGCTGATCAGGGAGATCGTAGATCGCCGGGAGATCGTAGATCACCGGGAGATCGAGGTGAGGAGAGTAGATTCAGAGAATAACACTGCAGATCAACTCACGAAGGCCATACCCCAGACTCAGTTCGAGCGGCTGATCGAGATGATAGGTCTTCGATACGCTAGTACATGGCCCTAGTG
Organism: Agapanthus africanus; assembly: GCA_030015575.1. Classification (NCBI taxonomy): domain Eukaryota; kingdom Viridiplantae; phylum Streptophyta; class Magnoliopsida; order Asparagales; family Amaryllidaceae; genus Agapanthus; species Agapanthus africanus. The sequence goes on along the minus strand of JASDDO010000022.1, from coordinate 558,700,774 downwards.
CAAGTGGGAGATTGTTAGTGTATATGCCCTAGAGGTCATTACTGTATCATACTAGCTTGTATATTACTTAATAGATGCTTGGGATATTCACAATTGTATTGACAGTCTTGCTCAAAATGGAAGTATGCTACTTGGTTTGTTTCTACTTTAATATGTGCATATGTTTCTTTTAGCATATCGCTTATAAATATTAGTGGAGCCCTTAGGATCTTTGCTTGATTACCAGCGTTGTGATGGCAGTCACACTAGTGGGGGCTGGGTAATCTACAAGCACATCCTTATACAGGTCCCTAGTCATAGGATTATCGAGACGGGGCATCGATATTCCAGAGTAGACTAGTGTATACGCTTCTCATCCCAGCAGGGGAGATGGTCTGTCCCACAGCCATTAGTACGTCGTACTGGAGATAGTATGCCGGTGCTCGTTAGGTTACGAGTACACCGGACAAGACTCGTCGGGAACTGCTGGTTGGTACTATACCTATCGTCAAATAACAGTTCCCAGGTGACATGAGTATAGCTTAGTCCGTTGACTTGACACTTCTACTTCACCTCGAGTGTGTTCCCACTGTACTTTGATTACTACCCAACCACGGCTCAAAGGAGTCGTGCAAACAGGTAGTAGTTGGGTGCAGTCCCGAAGCACTTGGAGGCAGTAGCGGTTAGACAGGATTCGTCTCTCCCGGTATTGGGGGTTGATATCGCGCTGTGTCTAAGAGAGCCATTACACAAAGTTCCTGGCCAGGGCAAGCGAGATTTACTCATAGTGTTTCCAGTAGTTTCTCAGGGTGTTCTGGGCTACACTCCGACACGACTTGTACCGCTATGAGGGGTCTGATGTTTACCGCCCCCCTAGGCCCGACATGCGATACTCTTAGACGAACAGACCGGACTATACGGAGATTGTTACGTGCATCGGCCTTCATATCGACATCTACCTGGGGACCGTTACGTGCAGCTATTACCGCTTGCAGCCTGTGGTTAAGCCCACTGCCAGCGTAGTGTCGAGTCTTTAGAGTCCCACACAGGGAGTTTCCCTGCACTGGGCAAAAGGTGTAGAGGCCGTATGGTTTTACGGCAGGGCTACGATCACCTACATTCACTTGTGCGCGTATGATGTTCGGGCGGACAATACTGGTGGGCTTTGGTTTAAACCGGATCCTAGTATTGTATAGATGGATCACTTTTGTCTTCTAGTATTCGTATTCTACGGAATGCGGATGCGGGTGTGTATACACGGACGTGAGGAGAAAAGAAGGAGATGCCTCATTAAGGTTTTGACCATTGACTTGATCAAAACCATTATGAGGTGGAGAAAAATGTTTACTAATCTTTTTCATGATAATTGTGTCATGGCTAATTGGTTTGACCATGTTGACCATTTGACCTAGTTGACCATTGTTGACTTAGATATTTTAGTGTGCACTAGATATTTTCTTGGCTTGGATTTAACATGACATGGTAATGGTCAAATCAATGGTTGCCATCACAATTTTGATAATAAAAAATTGGTAATTATTTTTCTCTTGGATCATTATCTCTTTCTCAATCTCTCTCATCAAAAGAGAGCTCCAATGGTTGCTTCTTCTTCCTCCTCACTAGAAAATTCTATAGCTCTCATGTGTTGAGAAAAATAGAATCTAGATAGATAAACGAAACCATCTTCTTACTCTACATCACCTAGGACATCAAGCATAGCAAACTTGTTGCCCTAGTTACCTCAGCTTGAGGTGGAGCTCGGACTATAGACTCTCGGGTGGATCGTCTTCGACTCAAGGAGGCCGTGGAGGTGACCAAGATCCGGATCGATCCTCAGAGCTTACGTGGACGAGGAGGACAGCGGAGAAAAGAACCGAAGGACTGGAATCATGAGTTATAATCTTCATATCACAGTAGATTAAACATCTTGTAGTTCTTTAGATATGTTTTGGCAAAGATCCTTAGCTTAGTCTATGTTGCTTTTGTAAGAAAGTTTTGATTTTTACTTGTTCCGCCTCCTCGCTATCTTGCGGGGTAAGCGACATAGACTTACACTCGTCATGGACGAGGGCTGATCATGATATTTTCTGGTGACATAGGGATGTATTGGTATAGTGTTTGTGTTAAGATCTCTCGTTTGAGGCGAGTGTTCGGATTTGCACCGGATGATCGGGCCATTGATAGAGGCTGCCAGATTAAGAAGATTGTTGATGTTCAACCTATCCAGAGGTTGTGATGTTATCTAGCGTGCAGACAGATGACCCAGCTTTTGCTGAGATTGACAGGATGTCGCCTCCAGAGTTAATGAGCTGAAACCACTAGTGTTTACAGGTAGAGATGCGACAGAAGATAGCTAGTCTATCTTGAGTTGAGCGACTGAGATGATTCGTCTAATTAGATGCCCGATGCAGGCTCAGTTAAGTTGAAGAATTCCTGTTTGAAGGATTTTACTTAGATCTAGAGTAAATCGATCAAGAGAGAACGTTTTTCGTTGGATGCGCCGATATAAGATCAGTAAGTTGACCAGATTCGGATAGAAGGACCTCACCCAGATACATTATGGGTTGATCGAGAACGGACGAATGAAGCGTATTCCTCCGATAATTTGGATGAGTTTCTGAAGATGCAATCGGCTAGATATCTTCCACAGAGTGGTGAAGATACCTAAGTTCGTAATTTTGAGTCCTTTTGAGAGACTCTGGATTGACTATAGCCGAGAATGAATTGTTGTACTTAGCTAGCAAGTTATAACATTGAAGTGGATGATAATGAAGAAAATTGGACAATAGGTTCATGCGAGATGTTAACGAGCTGTTTTTACTCCCTGTTGATGCCAGAGGATTGATATGTATGCAGAGGCATTGGATACGGCCAAATTTCCAGAAGAAAAACCGTGCTGAGGACGCAGCTATCCGGATATGAGAAAAAGGATTAAGTAAAGAGTGCCAACATCCGTATAATTCAGCATAAGCAAGATCGGAAGAGACCTAAGCAGGTTCTTCCAGAATGCCACAGCGATAAAGATTTGCATGCAGGATCAGTTGTATCGCGCGTATTTAGAAGGCTAGATGCCGCTATCAGTAACGTGCTGCTTTACGAGTAGTCATGTTAAATGGCCAAGAGATGATCAGAGGAGTGCCAGAGGAGAATTGTTCCACCATTATACCCAACCGGGACAACGAAAGGAAGGATTGTGAGATTGGTAATCCAGAAAGAAAACAAGGACCCTGAGGCGGAGGACGCCAGACCGTGAGCAAGAGGCAAGCGGATGTTCTTGCTCTGCCAGTTTTGGGCGCACCGGCATTTTTTCGACATTAAAGGAGGTGTAACTCAATATCATTTATTGCGATTTGTGTTTTGTGATCCGAGAATCACACTTTTATCGCTTGGATTTTGAGTTCGATGATTGGGTTTCATGATATTATTTTTTCATACACCATGGCTGCACATACTAGATATTTTCATCTATGCACAGTCATTGCATTTGATTTATGCTTTATACACCGTTACATTGGATATTTTGATTTTTGCACAGTTGTTGCATTTGATATCGATTTTGTGTATTTGATTGCACGTATTTATGATTCTATGTATTTCATGACAGTCGATTTGTTTTCGTGCATGTTGTATGCACTTCATTTGATTTATGCACTCGGTATAGCTCGCATGCGCTTGTAGTGCATTGATACGGATTTTTTCCACGTAGTTTCACACGTTTATGATTTTATACACCTTGGCACGCTCGGTGTTATTTTTGTGCGCATTTGAGACATTGATGGGTTTTCGGGCATCTAGTGCACCAGATATTTGTTTTCGTGCATTTGTTGCACTAGATTTATATTTTCGTGCATTTACTGCACTAGATATTTTGTGCGGACCTGGCGCACTTGATTTAGATTTTCGCGCACATTGGGTGCATGTGATGAGATTTTATGCACACCGGATGCACTTGATTAAGGTTTTTATTCGTGCATATTAGTTGCACTTGATTGAGATTTTCGTACACTCTAGATACACTTGATGTTGTTGTCGTGTACAACCGTTGCACTTGACAGATGCTTTTTTGCACACCTATTGCACTTAGTTTTGCTTTTGTGCACATTTGTGGCACTTGTTTTGGACTTGGTTTTCAGTGCGCACCAGACGCACGTGATATTGGATACGCCTTTTGAGGCTGATTTTTGCACTTGAACATTATATGTTGATGTTGGGTACTATATTATATAGTAGCCGAGCAGGAACAAATCTGAGGACAGTACCTGAGTACTTTGTATGCATCAAAAGTTTACCAAGAGGTTTTCAAAGAAGAGCTATAGTCTCGCTATTTCCTATATGTCCGTGAGTGACACGAACTTTTCTAAAGGAAAACCTTTTGGAATATTTCAAAAAAGCGGAACGTATATTTGAGCAAATCATATATGAATGTATATTTACTACTTTACAAATGAGTATCCACCACACACCATGAGTTACGCATCATACGGTAATTTGGAAAGGATTTTGCATAAGTTTTATTCGGCCTTTAAAATGGTTTTAGAGGATGCATTCTATATATACGTATTATGATTTTGACTATAGTATATGTGGATTTCGAGATTTTTATTTCTATTATAACTCCAGTGATTGCGTGATGCTTGATGGAGATTGATTTAGAGTTTCGTACTCATTTTTATGCACACACGATATGCTGTGGTAATTCTGTGTATTCCGTGATTTCGGAGCCCCGTTGTTTTTGACTGATTATAGAAATGTTTTAGTATTGGGGGGTTTAAATTTAAATTCGCGGACCGAATTTATTTAAGGGGGAGATTGTAACATTTCATAAAAATAAAATATTATTTTTGGAATTTAAATAATAAAATAATATATTTCACAAAAACTATTCGATTTGCGAATAGGGGTTTTTCGGAAAATGGTATAATTATATACCAATATTTGGAAAATAATTGGAGATTAATATGGGTTATTTATTTAAAAGGTATTTATTTGGAATTGGGCATTTTACAAATTATTATACAATTAATCGTATACAATTTTAATAGTAAACTTGATTAAGATTTCACTAATTATGTATTAACCTCGTTTATGACATGCAACATGCAATATTTGCAAACACTTGTTTCATTTTTATTTTACCCATGGCTTCATTTGTGCATATATGGTTTGTTTGTTTTTTTAAATGAGAAATAAAAGAAAATGAACATGAGAAAATATTTTGTATGAGAGGGGACACTTAGGTATAGGCTGGAGTGAGGATGAGAGAGAGGGGGGGTCTTCTCTTGACCATGGTTCATCTTCACTCTTCATTTCATTTCCTCTTCTTCCTTCTTCCATCACCCTACTTCCTCCACCTCCTCTTCCACCACAAACCACCCCAAAAACTAAGCCAAAACTTTATATTCTCTTCACTAAAAATGATCACAACCTCTCTACAAAGAGATTTTGAACACTTTGGGAAATCCAAGAATTTTCTTGAGTTGCCAAATGAGATAATCCCTACACTTTTAGTTAGGTTATTTGTGTTTAGTGTATCCTATAGTAGTTAAGAGCTAAACTTGTGCAAGCTTGTGATCTTAGAAAGTTCTAGGTTGATGTTTAATAGATGTATGGGCTTGTAATTGGCAAATTGAGGTTTAGTGAGGGTTTACAAGACCTTAGTGATGTTTATTGGCCTGGACTAGAGAGTTGAAACCATACACGAACTTAGAATTTCCCGATGTCGGTTTTCTTGAATTGTGATTCTCAGATGGAATCTGGAGCAACTTGGGATGTTTATAAGAAATTCAAACTGCTACATTAACCTAGTTAGACCATTAGAAGACCATCACAGAGGGACGAGACACCAATTCCATTGGAAAACCGGCGACACCGGACATTTAATCATTCTCGCCGGCTATTTGTTGGGTTCTGGTGTTGGATTTTGGTCTATAGCTCATACACCTTATAACCTAGCCCCTATATTGTTAGTTTAGCCCCTATATACCTGAGCAAAAATCTGGGAGTGATTTCCTCAGTTTCCGTATTATGTTCTCCGATATTTGAAACTTGGATTTATGAATTTCTTGATGTGATTCGGTCGTTGGACATTTGTACGTCAACGACGAGGGTTATTTGGTTGTTTTTGCATGCGTAAGCTATAGGTTCTAACCTATAAGCAATTCGTGTGTCGTATCAGTTTTCGAACTTGGTTTTAATAACGTTACAACATGTGTTGAATTGTAGGTACCTTTACGTGGACTTCCGAGACGACAAACCACATCGACTTCGGCTAAGCGAAGAGATTAGCAGGTGAGTAGATGTATATCTATGGAGGAAGTCGGGTAGATGTCGTATAACACCCCTGCAACCATAGAATAGGATGTTTATATATAGTATATATGTGTGTGTGTGTGTGTGTGTGTGTGCGCATGTGTATATGTGTGTGTGTGTACACACACACACATGAAATGAGGATATTATGTGTTAATGGATAAGAGTCGATATGATTGGGCATAATGTCGTGAGGTTATGATGTATGATCGAGTTGAGACCTTGTATATGATATGGTATATTAAAGGATTGTTGGACAATATACACAGAACATGTGATAACATGTGACTTGATAAGATAATAGTATGTACGTGATCTTGGATCCGTACCCTTGATTATGATGTAGTGCGACGGATGATACCGTACGAGATTATATATGTAATGATTGATCCGCACTCTTGACTCGAGGATGTCGTATGATGGACTATACCGTACGTGATGCTATGAGGCTGGATCGCCGACTGATAGATACATCGACTCGAATATATTATAGATTTTTAATCCCTTTCTACACTGTTTTAGTTTAGTCCCTTAAGTAGATATTAGATTAAATTTAGAGTCATACCTATCTTCAAAACTAACGAATCGTAGGTATTTTTTTTAAAGAGCAAACCGAAGAGGCTACGGATTTTCAAAATGATATTTCTTTTCTCAAAAACACCGTAGCCCCTACCCTTCTAAAAACAGCAATTCGTATTAATTTCAATTACGGTAACGGTATGGCTCAGATATAGATACGTATATTTTATAATGCTGCGCTTACTGTTTACTATTCTGCTATGTTATGTTATTCTTATTGCATTGCATATACATGTGCTATCATTAGCTATTAAGATCTTGTCTACTAGGACATATGCACTATTACCGATGATGCGTATGTTGCATGTACACTTTCTTGCCGGCTCACACACATCATCATTGGTAATGGCCATGCCACGTACACATTAGAAACCGTCATCTCACTTGTATAACCTGATAGCTAGTAGTTTAATTATATTGTCGTATTCGTTCTCTCACATGCTCGTTTAGATATTGCATTTCTTAGTTAGATGCCACATGCATTTGTATACATATATTGCTATTGTAATACACACACACACACACACACACACACACACACATACACACTCATATGATGTTTATTTCGATTTTGTGGATTTGGGAGACCACAAGATACCTTTTGAAACTTGAAATAATTAAAAAGGAGGTTTTTCCCTTAATATGATATTTTTTGTCCACCATGAGTTTTCTCAGTTCTGAGCGTGTTTTCAAGACCCGATTCGAAAAGTGGATGAACCGTCTGCGGGTACATGGTGGACCCGGAAAAGTACCCCGGGGCAATAAGCTCGAGATGTAGACGATGAGCCTGGCAGAGGAGCACTACCTACCGGTGATAGTTTGGCACGGCGGTTATCCAGAGGATACCGACCGTGGTCGTGAGATCAGATGGATATAGGCCGATCCGGACTGACAGAGCCCATGGGCCGATCCGGACTGATGGAGCTCGAGATATAAGGATTTTTGTGTCGTTGCTGGACATGGGTTTCATGATGCTTCGAGTGTCGGTGTTGGACACTCAGGTTTCATGATTTGATGTGTCGTTGATGGACGCACGTTAGTTGATTCTCATATGCATACAGGCATATGGTGCAGATGATTTGATTTTACATGTTGTCATTGGCTTTGATTATATTGTTGTCATATATGCATACATGGTCACCCTAGATACCATAATATTAGCTTCATAATACAGTTTGACCTAGGAATCGCAGTTTATTCCATTTATGCATGTTGATGTTTTCTACTAACGAGTTGGCAACCCACCCCCGTTGTGCCACAGTTTTCTTGCAGGTTCGATCGCTTGGATTAGTAGCGGTATTGCTGGCACACAGTTCCTTCAGGGTGTTTGCTTGGGTAGGTGGGACACATCTTGGATCGTGCCCACTTTTGTATTGTATATTCTATTGTATCTAGATAAACTCTATCAATCAGAAACTAGACTTTCTATATTAGTTGACCTAGACAGACCGTATGTTTGCGAGACTTAGAGCGATGGGTATATATTCGCTTCTTTTGAGGTTTTTGATGCCTTGCTTTACTTATTTCTTATGTGTTGATTTTCGCCGTTGGGCGTCGTATATTTTTCGCTTACATGCGTGGTTGTGATTTTGCCGATTGGCGAAGAGCTAGCTCCCGCTTGGGGATGCCTATATATATTGCGTGTATGTGGTTTTAGATCAAAATATACAAGGGAGGTGCTGTCCAAATTTTTAAAGACGAAAAATGTTTTCAACTATAGTATAATCCATTTGCATTTTCATATACCATTACCTATGCATTTTAAAGGAAAACTCGATTTCATTATACCTTTATTTTAAAAACTTCACCTCTATTATTTTCCTAAAAAGGTTTAGATTTCTAAGTTTTGGCTTACTTAAATTAGTTGGGGTCCTATAGACTTCACATGATTCAAGTGCCAGTCACGTGCCTTTTTCCGGGTCATGACATTGATATTGGTCTTCAACCCAATTCTTGAATACGTGGAAATCTTCAATTTGATGGCTCACCATTCTATAATAGGAGCAGTAGTTAGGGTTATTGACGTCGCCGGGTTGCAGTGGACGCCACGGTTCTAGCAATGTGGTGAATTTATTATATATTGCCAATTCGAACAGTCTCCTCCTCTTGTCGAGAGGAAATGAACAAGCACATCCTAGCATTTCTTCCAAGGACGGGCACAGGCACGCGTTGTTTTAGCGAACAGCCGGTTTTGAGCCACTCGGTTGTTGTTACGTGTTGGCAATGAAGGCCGCTTTACCTTTACCCTTGTTATTTCGAGGGTCCTTATTTGAGGAGGAAGGCTCATGGCCCATCTGGTCTATTTGGGCTAATTTATCTATCAGAGACTGGAAAGTGGTTGGTTTGAAGAATGTCTTAAACTGGGACATAGTCGTTTGAAGATCAAGGGTCCCGATGAACATACCCACGGCGGGAAATTCTTCAATACACTATTCCCACTTAGACCATAGGTTCTGCCACCAGATCGCGTATTAGACCCAGGTTTCTCTCGGCTTTACCCTGACATTGATTAATGTCGTAATTGGAGTGCGCTCGCTCGCGCTGGCGAAACATTGTGTGAACTGCAGTTCCATCTCTATGAATATTTTTACGGAGTCATTTGGAAGCTCCGAGTACCATTCAAAGGCCGTTTTTGACAGGCTGCCAACAACTGGCGAATCAACAGTTTGTCGTCGCCTCCAGTGTTGCCGCACAGAGCTTTTAACCGTGCGACATGCTGGTGAGGGTTGCATGTCCCTTTGTACACGTGGAACTTGGGGATCGTATATCCCGGCGGGTATTTGATTTGATCATACCGGTCTGGATACGGTCGCCCAGTTCTAATGATTTGGCCAGCAGCTTTATTAACTTGATGAGATCTTATTTGTTGAGCAATATAATTATCAAGGGCGGCCTTGGAGATTGTTTCCTCCTTGGATGCTGATAAGGCCGGAGGAGGGTTTGATGTTTCCCCTGTCATCATCGACGATTATCGGCGGATTTTCGGTCAGGGGTTCTAGCTGGATTATCATTCCAACCATGTCTTGGAACAAGAGAGCCATCTATTTTATGTTAGCTGCTTGCTCAGTGGCTTCCCTGTCCTTTCTCTCGAGCACCCTTCGCAGAAACTCTGTATCAGTCTCCTGTTCTTGGCACAGTTCGGCTTCTTTGTCCTGACTTTCTTTCTGTCCAGTAAGTGATGCAATTTTGTTCAGCATTTCCTGAAGCTTTTGTTGTTGCTCCTGAGCCTTGGTTAGCGACCGAGTTTGCGGTCGGTGACTCACCGAAGCACGGCTTTCTTCTTTTCCCAAAGCCATGTAGACCATATGTATTGGTATGCCCCTGGCTTTTGGGCGTTTAGATTTATCGCCTTTGGAATTTGCCGCGGGCGGTAAAGTTTTTTCTAACCTTGTTCTTTTATGGAAGATTGGAGCTGAAGGAGCCGTTATGACAGGCACCTGCTTAGGAGAAGTCCTCCGTTGTATAGCAGAGGAGTGATATTTTTCTTGTTGGCCTTTAGATTTATCAGGTCAACGAGAGTAATCTTTGTCGATCACAGAGTCTTGGACTTTCCGCCAGGCCCTATGAATTTGCAAGGAGAGCCGCTGATGAGGCCGCTCCGACTTTTCCTGCACAGGGACCTCTACTGGCAGAGGTGATCTCTTCAGCACCACCGTCGGGGAGTTCTTACGTACCCGCTTGAGCTGATCAAAGTTGTTTCCGGTTGGAACAGCAGCGTGGACTTCTACCATTGGAGCTGGTGGGGTGAGTCCAGAGGGGATTTGCCCCCAGCTTCTCTCACCCGGTGCCAGTGGCGACGTCGAGCATGCCTCGCAGAAGGAACCGCCTTAGTTTTGGAAGCGGTTTCCTCATGCCCTTGGTTTTGCTGAGGAGCTTTGATCGGTGTCAGCCTGTTGAAGACCGACGTCCTTGTTAAAGTTTAAGGAGAAGCGGCCAGCCTTTTGAAAATCGACCGTCTAGTGTAGGAATCGCCTTTGATGGATTCTCCAATAAGAGGAGTTGGGAGGGCTATCCATTTTGGGGTAGCCCCTTCAGGTATCACGAGCCTCTTTGGGGGCCTATTTGGGTTCTCGCTCAGCCTGTTGAAGACTGAGACGCTAGATTTGGACGGCCCGTTGATAGGGACCATTTTGGTTACCAGTCGATTGAAGACCGACCTTCTAGGAGCATTTTCTTGCGGCGTTGAGGCACCAAAACTCACAGGTGGGAGCATGGTCACAAAGAACAATCCAGTAGTGCCTTGTGTGACTTGTCCTACTGGCATTGAAAAAATAAAGGTCGCGTTAGGCCCATAAATCACTCCTCCAGTTAGGGTAGAGCGAGAGTTGCTATTGCATGCAGTGTATTGAGAAGACATCAATTTTAGTACCTCAAATCTAAGGGCAACCATAGCGAACCGCAATTTTGTTCGCGAAACACGACATTGGAGTGTGGAGTGGAAAGAGAAAAAGCTCCTACCGGGCATGCAAGAATTTGTTCACCGTCGAAAGACCAGACCGAGAAGTTGGGATGTCTGGCCTGAATATGGGGGCAGATGCTATTTGGACTTATCCATCCACCTCTCCGAAAATACCAAGTTGATTTATGACACTATATATCGGAGGTTTGGATAAATGCGATCGTTGTAGCATGACTTCATTATATTCCCCCTCATTTGTGAGGGGTTTTTTTTATTGTGGGGACACTCTTCCCTGCAGACACAAGCCCCTGCAGTTAATTATGTTACCGCATTGCGATAAGCACTTTCTCCTTCTCTACCAGTTCACTTCGTGTTGTGTGTATTTTTGTTTATTTTGGTTGCCCGTGGAATGTATACAGAGACTAGTTTATGTCATCGCATGTAGGACGCGGATTAGTCCAAATTCGTATATTTTAGATTTAGGTTTGTTTCATTTAAACACCGTTAATCTAGTTTGAAATTAAGATCAATTTAAATATATGAGAATTTGGGCTCAATTTATTTTAACTAAGAATACGTTAGTCTAATTTGAGACTAAGATCAACTTAGCAAAGTTTCAAGAATTATTTTTATTTCAGATAAAAAAAAACAGAGCATTTGGGCTCAGCTGTAAGAAACTTTTCTGATAGACTTAGCCAATTTGGGATTAGTCTGTTCAGTCTTTTTTTGTTCAAAAAGTTCTAAGCATTTATTTGGGCTCTACTTGTTTAGCCCTTTTTTTACGCAAAAGTGCTAAGCACTTGTTTGAAACTCTGGCATTCACATGGGTATCATGTGAAGCCTTCAGTTATGGGTGCTTCCCGATCAGTGCTAAGTACTCGGTTATCTTGACTAAATATATATATAGTGCTACGCACTTTTTTATATGGCGTCCATGTGAGGAGCAAGTTCGGCGCTGGGCGCTGCCCAATCAATGCTGAGCACTCAGCCGTTTTAGCTGTATATGAAGTACTAAGCACTTTTGTATGGCGTCCACGTGAGAAGCACGTGAGGCGCGACGCTGCCTAATTAGTGCTAAGCACTCAGCCATTTTGGCTGTATATGAAGTGTTAAGCACTTTTATTCAATGCTCACGTATATTTCACGTGAGGCGCTGGCCTTCTGCTTTGAGCACCCGTGTGTCTTTCACGTGAGGCGCTAGGTGCTATTGGGAGGGCGCACACATGCGAAGCACATAAGGCACTAAGTTCTTTTCTTTTTTAGAGATTAAATCTCTGTTAATGGCATTTTGATCAGTAATGATCACCAAGATCTTTGTTTTGAAAATATGGGATCAGGTTTTCTTTAAGAACTAAGTTTCTTTTAGGGTTAAACCCTATTTTCTAAGAAATTAAATTCCCATAGTATAGGTTCTTTTCTTTTTATTCTTTCTTTTTAACCTAGTTCTTTTCTGAATCTTTGATTCTCAAGAACAAGATCTTCCCGATGAGAATTAAATTCTCAACTTGTGGAAGACTTGTCTTGTGGATCTCAAATCCAGGGAAAGAACTAAGTTCTTGAGAAGGGTTAAACCTTTAGGTATGGTGTGATACGTAAAAGAGATGTTTTGACCTCTGTGGTTTTTTTTCCTAGGGTTTGAGAGGAAAAAGACCTTCTTCTCTGTTGAGAATTAAATTCTTTGTTGCTTTTGAGAGTCTTCTGTATTTTTTTTTGCAGAAGCTTATAGGGGGTTCCCTCTATATGTCTGTGTCTCTTTCTTTTTTTTCTTGAGATTTGAAGTCTTGGATCCTTTATATAGTGGAGGCAAGTGGTTAATTAGTTTTGAGAAAATCTCTCATTGAGAAATTCCAATTGATTTAATTGGTCTCAAAATTTGTTTGGGAAATTTTACCCACCGTTGGATCTTTTGATCAAAAGATTTCTGTTTTACAGAATATGTCTTCTTGTTTTTTAAAAGTCTACCCTAGCACCACCATGAGGTTTTAGTAGTATCAAGCATGCTAAATTTTAATTTTTATTAGGTGCTAAGTTAGACTATACAAGATTTTTGCTAGAATATTACGGTTTGCTATAAAACCATCAAGAAGGGAAGGAGGTTATACCAACGTAGATCGAGTTCTTCACTTCACATGCTCTGTGTAGTAGTCCCGCAACTCCACTAGGCTCCACTTAAGGTTTTGGACGAACTTCCTCCGATGACCTTCGTGCCGAAAATGATCCACGCAAAGTCCTTCCAACTTAAGCTACCTCTACACTAAACTCTTTAGCATAGTAAACACGCTACACTCTATTGGTAGTCAAGTGTAGGATGGTGAAGTAGAAGATGTTAAAATCTCACAAGTTTGTGTTCAAGCTTCATGGTTCACATTACATGTGAGGGTTAAAACTTGAACTATAACAATTGAGGAAGAAGAAGAAGCTAGAGAGAAACCATGGGAGCAACTCATGAAAACGACTAAGTGTTGAGAATGAAGTTCAAGAATGAATGGCAACCCTTGACCCCCACTCATTCAAGCATGGAATTTTACAATATAAAATTCCAACCATGCTTGAATAGTGAGTCAAGATGAATAAACAAATATAAATCCCATACTTGCAACCATACTCTCATTTTCCACCACATTTCTATTTTTCTGAAAAATAGAAATTCAAGCCATGCTTCATTATATATATATATATATATATATATATATATATATATATATATATATATATATATATATATATATATTATTAATAAACTAATGATATTGGTTAAGATATAATTATATCACATTATTAAATCAACACTTGATTTAATAATCCGGTTATATAACAGATGACCGACTAATATCATTTATCTGTATATCACATTATCAAATCAACACTTGATTCGACAATCTGGTTATATCACATATAACCGAACCGATAATAGATAACTGCCAGATTACAATACGGTATCACATACACGTATTTAATCGAGCCCACACACATATCACAAATGTGGCCTACTTCGTTTCCCTTGAACCAGGGAACTTCTATGTGGGACTCTAAAGACACGTCAATACGCCTGCAATAGGTGATGATCACATCAGTTACCTACAAGCCGTCAGCGGTACTAGCTGGACGTAATGGCTATCCGGGTATTGAGCGATATGAAGATTAACAAGCAAGCTTTTCCATAGTCTCCATGAAGCATGTCAGTAACACTACCTTATAGTCCGGTCTCTTCGTCTGATATGTCGCATATCATGTCTAGGGGTGGTAAACGTCAATCCCCAGTAACGTGATAAGTCATGCCGATGTCTGGCCTATAACGGTTCGAGAAACTACTGATAACACTTATATCCAATCGAGTATAGTGCAACATCAACCCCCAATACCGTGAGAGACTAAACCCCTCTTATCGCTCATTGCCTTCATGCGACTCGGGACTGTACCCAAAATCCACCTGTTTGCAAGTCTCCTTTGAGCCTGGTAGGAAAGAAATCAAAGCACAGTGGGAGCCGCACAAGACTCTGTTCTCCGCCGAAAGACCGGGAAGACTGACGTCTTGCCTGAATTTAGGGGCAGATGCTATTTGGTTTTATCCTTCCACCTCTCCGAAGATGCCAAGTTGATTTATGGCACCGTGTATCAGAGGTTTAGACGGATGCGGCCGTTGTAGCAGACTTCATCAGATTCCCCCTCATTTGAGGGGTTTTTGATTGTGGGGACGCTCTTCCCTGCAAGCGCAAGCCCCTGCAGTTAATTACGCTACCGCATCGCGGTAACCACTTTCTCCTTCTCCAGATGGTCACTTCGTGTTATATGTGTTTGTTTTATTTTTGGTTGCCCATGGATTGTATACGGAGACTAATTTATGTTGTCACCCGTAGGGCGTGGATTAGTCCAAATTCGTATTTTCTTAGATTTGGGTTTTGGTTTGGGTTTAAGGATACGTTAGTCTCATTTGAGACTAAGATCAACTTAAACGTTTGTTAAGGATACGTTAGTCTAATTTTAGACTAAGATCAACTTAACGAGATCATTTAGATCCAACAAAAGAGCATTTGGGCTCTATTGTTTTAGTTTAGGGACTTTACGGTCGAGTTTAAAGACGTCATAGTCTGTAAACTTTAAGGACATCATAGTCCATCAGTTTAAGGACCCCACAGTCCGTAGTAGTTTAGAGACATCATAGTCTGTAAAGTTTAAGGACATCATAGTCCATGAGTTTATGGACCCCACAGTCCGTGAAATTTCTGGTTGTCGGGACCCGTCACCTCTCTGAAGACGTTGAAGGATTACAAAGACAAATATCAAAGGAGTGAAAAGACGTACCCTTGAACCAATATTGGTTGGGAGATCTGTAGTCCAATTTGGGACTAAGATCAAAGATTTATGAGCATATGGTCTCAATTAACCCGAATTAGGGATCTGTGGCCACCTTAGGCTTGGCCCATTCAGTTAAAATGTTGGACATTTAACAATACTGAGCATTTGTTTGAGTTCTGACGATTATTTTTGTCTCTTATCGAGTGCTGAGCACTCATCATGCTTCTGAGGCTTTATTGTTTAAAGAACAATTTATGTTCTCTTAGCGCCCACGTGAGGAGTACGTGGCGCGCTTGGCACTGAGCGCCAGCCAATGAGCACAGAGCGCTTCTGTTAAATAGCGCACACGTGAGGAGCACGTGGTGCGCTTGGCGCTGAGCGCCAGATCATGAGCGCAGAGCGCTTTTGGTGAAGTAGCGCACACATGAGGAGTACGTGGTGCGCTTGGCGCTGAGCGCCAGATCATGAGCGCAGAGCGCTTTTGGTGAAGTAGCGCACACGTAAGGAGCACGTGGTGCGCTTGGCGCTGAGCGCCAGATCATGAGCGCAGAGCGCTTCTGGTGAAGTAGCGCACACGTGAGGAGCACATGGTGCGCTTGGCGCTGAGCGCCAGATCATGAGCGCAGAGCGCTTCTTTTAAATTTAGAGCGCTAAAGCTCTGCAGCGCTGTGCGCTAGATTTGGAGCGTTGATGAACTTTTTTAAACTTGGAGCGCTAAGGCTCTTTTTAAGCAGTTCTGCACTCTGAGAATTAAATTCTCTCTTATAAGAGACTTTGTCTCATAGATCTAAGAACAGAGTTCTTATTTTATAGGAGATATTTCAATCTCTTATGTTTTTGGTGAAAGGCTTTGCATTTATGGATCTGTGATTCTAAAAGAATTGAATCATTCTCCCCCCCCCTTTTTATAATGAGTTGTTATGATCTCTTTTGTGAAAGATAATTTGTCTTAAAGATCTATGATCTAGCATAAGAACTAAGTTCTTTTTCTGATGAGATTTTTTATCTCTCTGTTTTTACTATGAAGAAAAGTTCTTCTCAGAGCTTACTCTTTTCTTTGAAATTTCTCAAAGCATGTGGGGGGGTTCCTCTATCTGAGACTTGAAATCTTAGGGCCTTTATATAGTGAAGGCTGATTTGTTGAATCAGTTGAAGAGATCTTTTCTCTAATTGATTTGTGGATTTCCCCACCGTTGGATCTTTGATCCTAGGGCTTCTGTTTTACAGAAGTTAATCTTCTTGTTTTTAACAAGATTGGGAAATCTTTTCTCATGCGGAATTTATTCTGCACCATTGTGATTTTTAATCACCATTGGATCATTGATCCGACGGTGCTCTGATTTACAAAGCAAAATCTTTTTGTTTGGAAAGATTCTGAAGAATATTTTCTTAACAGAATTTTATTCTGGTAACTTGATGATTTATCATCTTCGTTGGATCTTTGATCTAACGGAGGGGAACATTTAGTTCTAGCGCTAGCGCACTCATGCTTTGCACGAGAGCGCTGCTTCAGAGCGCTGGCGCTCTTAGCGCGAGCGCACTCGTGCTCTGCACGTGAGCGCTGGTTTAGAGCGCTGGTGCTCTTAGCGCCAGCGCACCCGTGCTTTGCATATGAGCGCTGCTTGCTGGCGCTTTTATGAAGCGCTGCTTCATTTCAAGCTTTTATGAAGCGCTGCTTCATTTTAAATTTTGAAAATTTGAACAGAGCTTTGCTCTGATTGGGGGAAACAGACTCTATGACGATCTCGGGTCTACAGACTAACCTGTAGCAGTGTCACCAGAGGACTGCTATCTTACGATAGGTATACTACCACGTAGGAGTCCTCGGCGAGTCCTGTTCGGTGTACCCATTCTTCAATGAGCACATGTGTACAATCTTTGATGTTACACACCAATGGTTATGGGATCAACCATCACCCTCTAAGAAACAAGAAACGTACACACTAGTCTACTCTGGAATATCGATGCCCTAGTCTCGATATTCCCTCGACTAGGAACTAATTAAAGGATGTACTTTTGGACCACCCTGGCCCTACTAGTATGATCTCATCATAATCCTGGTAGTCAAGTATATATCCTAAGGGCTTTATCAACATATAAAAGACGGACAGTATAAATACCAGTCTGCATGTTAAGATAAAGGTAACCTAATAACATACTATCATGTCGAGCAAGAAAGTCCACTATATATATTTCCAAGCATCCACTATATCATCAACAATAGCCTCTAGGGCATACATATTCCTAACAATCTCCCACTTGCACTAAGGTCAGTTGTTGTAGTATCTCATACCCAACGTCCCATAAGTCTCTCGAATAGCATCTGGGGGATGGCCTCGGTGAGTGGATCCGCTGTGTTATCCTCCGTGTCAACTCTCCTGACCTCGATCTCCCGGAGATCAACTATCTCCCTGATCAGGTAATACTATCTAAGAATATGTCTGGATCACTGACGGGACCGAGGTTCCTAGGCCAAATCCACAGCTTCATTGTCATCACAATACACAGGTATTGGATACCCAATGGTAGGAACCTAGTTCATCTCTTGAACTCTATTCATCCAGACAACCTCTTTGGCAGCATCGTTTGTAACGATATAATTAGTCTCTATCAACAAGTCTGCTGCGGTATATAGCTTGGAACCCTTCTAATATACCGTCCCTCCACTGAAGGTGAAGACAAAACCCGAGACCGACTTTCAGTCGTCCTTTGCATTCTAGAAGCTCGAATCAGTAAAGGACTCCATCTGGAGTTCACCGTTACCATACACCAAGAACATCTCTTTAGTCCTTCTCAAGCACTTAAGAATGTTCTTCAGCTGTCCGGTGGTTTTCCCAAAGATCTTTTCGATACTTATTCACTACACCTAGTGAGTAAGCTACATCTGGTCTGGTACATAACATCGCATACATGATTAACCCGTCTGCCAAAGCATAGGGTATCCATTGTATGCGAGCCCTCTCCAAATCAGTCTCAAGAGACATCTCTTTGAAGAGAGTAATTCCTGAACAAGCGGGTACATTATCATGCTTAGAATCATCCATACTAAACCCCTTTAGCATGGTGTCTATGTACCTGGATCGGGACAATCCCAAATCCATTTAGATCTATCTCTATAGATCTATATCCCCAAGATTTAGGAGATATCAGTTAGATCTTTCATGGAGAACCTGTGTGATAAGAAGTGCTTGACCAAGTGTAGCATAAGAACATCCTTTCCTATTAAAAGTATGTCATCAGCGTACAATACGAGAAAGACAACCATACTCTCTACAACCTTCTTATTTATACATGGTTCATCTACCTTTTTTATGAAGTCAAACTTATTGACAGCTTCATTAAAACAGATGTTCCATATCCGCGATGCCTGCTTTAACCCGTAGATGGATTTAAGCAGCTTGCACATGCTTCCGCTGCTCCCACTGTCTACAAAGACCTCTGGCAGTGTCATATACACGCTCTCTTCTAAATCACCATTTAGAAAAGCGGTTTTGACGTGCAGTCTGCCAGATATCGTAGTCATGTTATGCAGCAATGGCAAGTAGGATCCTGATGGACTTAAGCTTAGCGACAAGTCTAGCTTTGAAAGTCTCAACTTTTCCATCTACACCAAATTATCTTTCTCAAAGATCCTCTTTCTCCCGATAGGTTTACCCTTTCAGGAGCAACATCCAAAGTCAATACTTTGTTGGTGTACATGGATTCCATCTCAGATCGCATAGTAACCAGCCATTCCATATAGTCTCCACTTATGATGGCCTGCTCGAAACTAGTTGGGTCATCATCTCCATGATGCAATCCTCGCTCCCACCATCTATGAGAAAACCACATTATCTCTTAGGTGGATGAGGAACCCTACTAGATCTGTGAAGTGGCTGCAGTTCGTCGGGGGACTATTGAATCCTCCGGTTCTACCAAATCATCAGTTATAGTTTGCGTTGCTGGAACTTCTTCCAGTTCTACCTCTTTGCCACTAATTTCTTTCATAAGAAATTCCTTTCCTAAAAAGGTGTTATGTCGAGAAACAAAATATCTTTTGTTCCTCGGTGTGGTAGAAGATATACCCTCGCGAATGGTTGGGATATCCTACAAACTTGCACAGAACTGACCTTACCTCGATCTTGTCCGGATTTTGCTTTTCAACATAGGCCGGACAACCCCATATCTTAACTCGTTTAAGAGATGTTCTCTTCTCATTTCATATCTCATATAGAGTGGTAGGCAACCGATTTGATCGGAACTCTATTCAATAGGTATGCATCTTCTCAAGTGCATGTCCCTGAAAAGAAATAGGCAACTCAGCAGTACTCATCATAGAGCGCACCATATCTCATAGGGTACAATTCCTCTACCCGATATACCATTGTGCTGTGGTGTATACAGAGGAGTAAGCTGAGAGAGAATCTCATTCTCTTTTAAATAGTCTCAGAATTTCGTGCTCCGGTATTCTTCTCCCTGATCATATCAAAGGACTTGAATACCTGTACCCATCTGGTTCTCAACTTCGTACTTATATTTCTTGAAATTCTCAAAAGATTCGGTTTTGTGTTTCAATAAGAATACATGTCTGTATGAGAGAACATCGGTGAATGTAATAAAGTACGCGGAACCATCCCTGGCATGTGTAGATATAGGACCGCATACATCACTATGTATCTGTCCAAGAGTTCAGTATCTCTTTCTCCATTTCTAGTAAACGGAGATTTGGTCACCTGGTCTTTGAGACATGACTGGCAAGTTTCATAAGATGTAAATTCGAAAGGATTCAAATACGCATCCTTATAGAACTTCAGCTAGTCTTGTTTCATCGATATGACCCAGTCTACAATACTACAAGAAAACTTCGTTCATTTCTAAATTGTTCCTCTTGTGTGTGTTCTGTACGTTTAGAACTGTAGTTTTATTCAGAACGTGTACACTGTTATACAACATACCTTACCCAATCAACACTTGATTTAGGAAAATATTCACAATATTATTGGTACGAAATAACAGTCGCTCAGAATCATTGTATTACCAATTGGTAACACTAGGTTATATTTGCCAACTTCTTTGGCGGTAACAATTGCACCATTCTTTACTACTTAGAGACATATCATCCTATCCCAGTTCTCTACCTGTCTTTAGCCTATGTAACAAATTACATATATAGGATCCTGATCCGGTATCCAATACCCAGGAAGTAGAGGTAACTGAGAACCTGTTCTTGGTTACGAAGGCACCCGAAGAAAATGCATCAAAATGGTTATTCTTCATTTGGGTGGCGTGGGAATCTGGATATTCCCATGTTCCTTGCTCAGACTTATGACAATCATGAGACAGAGTGGAACCTAGCCCAGTATAATAAGTAGGTACGGTTAATACATCCATATTATTATCTAGATTAAGGCATGCCATTGGTCGCTACCAAGAGAGAGAAGGATAATCACTTTGCGTGTGCTCTTTGCAAAATTAGATTGGTTATTTTATCTAACCAGGATGGCTTCCACTGTTTTTTATCAAATCTTTCTTCAAACCCTAAAAGGTAAGATTAACCGGGATTAATTACACTCTATAGGTTCGCCAATCGTTCGGCCAGGCAGGTATCGGTACTCCGATGGAGGTTTTCCATGCTTTCTCATGGAATTAATTAAAATAAACCTCGTTTCTCTAGAGGCATAACCCCGTTGATAACTTTCTAGACACCTACTAGATTAGCTATTGTAATGTGCAAAACTCTTTCAGGAGTAACTCTTACTCGCAGTGGGTATCGGGATCCAACTATCATATAGAAGGTATGCAATCTCATTACAAATTTCAACACTTGAAATTCCCGATAATGTTGTTACCCCTAACGTCCTATGATCATGACGCAGGCCAACAAACCATAGGGCGTTAGTCAAGTTCAACCCGTTCATTTCTTGATTGAATTAAACCCACCCGCACGACCCTTGACGCACGCCAACAAAGTCGCACGACTACCCTAATCCAATCGCATCATATGCTGCAGATAAGCACTAACTCAGTTATCGCACACAACGTCTTGACGCAGGCCAACAAACGTAGCACGAATACTAAAATAGTACTTATCTGAAATGACAGAGGGCTACGCAATTTTATAAGAAAACCATGAGCGTAATGAACTTGATATCGTTGTAGAATCTAGTGATTTAGAAAAGGAGTTTTTTTTAGGCTTTTGCTAGATTCGCTAAAGAGGTCACTCCTGGTAAAGGGATCTCGGCTCTTTCCTCGTCGAATGAGGTACTGGATATTTATGAATACCACTATTCAAAGCAAGAACTAGAGAAGCAGTCAAAAGATAAAACCGAGTGGGTTGTAGCATTTGCTAGTTTCGCTAAAGAGGTCACTCCCGGTGAAGAGATCTCGACTCTTTCCTCATCGAATGAGGTGCTGAATATTCATCAAGGAATCAAGGAATACCACTGTGCAAAGCAAAAACTAGAGCTACCCTTTTTGAAAATTTGATTCTGTAACATCTTTAGGTTTCTTTCTTTTCATTAATCTCATTAATGAAGTCACATCAATTAATTTTTCCTAAACATTACAGAAAAATGAAACAAAAATAGAACGTACGCTTATACCATCCGCATTCGCCGCGGGGCCCCGTCATGCACCGTTAGGTTACTTAACTACCGGCAGAGCGGAGGCTGGACTAGCGCGGGTGCAAAACATAAGCAACGTTTATTATATATAATATATATAATATTACATTTGTCTCATGCAGTTATATGATCAACATCACAGAATCAAGCAGCAGAAGAAATATATGATATATTGGATATACTAGGACGTCCGTGTTTTAAATTTAGCCAGTAATGTAAAACACGGATTCCACAGTCGTGATAAATAGCCAAACCCACATCCCTAGATCCCTATAAGAGTGGCAAGTAACCCTACCAATTCTAGAGTTAAAAGACCCGGTCTCAACTCCTTGAGATGGTCTCCCACTGGACTCTAGAACTCGGTTACTTATGCTCCTCGCCTTGGGCCTATCCTAATGCGGAAAAGTAAATAATATAAAATAGTGGTGACAACATTCTCAACCCGAAACTGCCACAATAAAAGAATATTACATACAGATTTTACATGAATGAAAATAAAAACTCTCATCTCACATAAAACACCCGGCTATTCTTTCACGACGATCTAATAAATCATATCAACAGCAACACATGATATCACATATCATCAACGTAAGAAAATATGTGTATCCCTAAAACTTGTTGACATATAGCAACGAGATTGGGATACCCCACATATTACACTTACAGTCGCAGAAAAGAAAACAGAAAACTACAATAATTAGAATCCGCAATATCCTTAAACATCATAAACCCGGAATATCTCATATTCCGGATTTCGTGCCTAACTTATAAAACTTGCATTTTAGTCTCAAATTGAAAACTCTTTTCAATTGGTTGTCGGATAATTCAACAAAATTCCCGACTTAGTGATCGCGTACAATACTCAATTGCGACGGAGTTTTGATCCGAATCAAAACTTCGTGGCAATCGATCAATTGAGACTAAACGGCTAGCTTCCAATATACTAACTAGTTTCCATAAAACTAATTAATCCGGATTCTAATAATTGTATTGTAAGTCTACGGTAGCGCCCTGGCCATCTTTCAGACGCCAAATGCGGAACAAAAACTTTTATAACTGGCGCTATCGCATACTATAACCCGGATCTGCCATTAACGCTAAACTAACAAACTATAAAGTAGGTAGAAAGGTTATACCAAACGATCCGAGTCCTTCGTTCTTTAACCATCATCCCACGCTCCGTTGCGGCTGCTCCGATCTCCTGGCTCCTCGTCGAGGTGGCACCACATCTACGGATCTTTAAACGGGCTCCCGCCTCTGAACCGAGGCAACTCGGTCATCAAGTCTGCTAAAAGAGATGACCAAGATTGATGTAGAGAATGAGTAGAACACTTTGTCTTGCTTCATCCAAAGCCATGGATGAACGGTTAATGAAGTTGCCTTTTTAATCGGGTGATGAGAAAATGAGCTATATGAAATTTCCATGAACAAATCTATCATAATCTTTTTCCCAAAACAACTTTTTTTCCAAAAGAAAATGGCCGACCACTTTTATGAGGGGAGGGTGAGTGTAGGAGAAGGGAGTGGTGACCATAAGCAATAATGAAATGAATGAGTCATATAACACCTTGCATAAAACATTTAATGCAAACAATGAATCACTAATCCTAGTCATCAACCATTTAATGCAAAATGGTGACACACTAAACCTAGTCACCATTCTAGAAGCTTCCACACTTATGACTCACACTCATGAAGAAAAGATAAATCCCCATTAAACCGAAAGTTTAAGACGGGTGATAGAAAACTAGCAACTAAGAAAAGCGATCCCGAAACGAATTTCAGGATAACCCCGTAACTGTAAAAATATCCCCGCATTTGTATTACGACCGAATACAAATGCAACTGAGACAAAGATATTATATCTACACAGTATAATACTCGAATCCGGCTTAAACCAAAACCCACCAGTATTATCTGCCCGAAATATGACACGTGCGTAAACACACGTGCATTTTCCGAACCCTGCCATAAAACCATACGGCCTCTACAACGTTTCGCCCGAACTTGGGAAACTATCTGTGGGGGACTCTAATGACTCATCAGTACTCGGCAGTGGGTTTAACCACACGCACGTCAGAGGCACTAGCAGTGCGTAACGGCTGCCTATGTACTGACCTCAAGGGAAGCCGATGAGCGAATACATCCTGGAACCCTAATGAGCCTAATAGTGACAATATACATACAGTCCGGTCCGTTCGACTATGAGTATCGCATATCGGGCCTAAGGGGCTGGTAACGTCAGACCCCCAATAGCAGTATAAGTCGTGTCGGAGACAGGCCATGAACACCCTGAGAAACTACTGGAATACTTACCAGTAATTCTCACATGCCTTGGCCAAGGACTTGGTGTAATGGCTTTCCTAGACACAGCACGATCTCACCCCCAATACCGGGAGAGACGAATCCCCTGCCGATCCGCTCACTTGCCTTCATGTGGCTCGGGACTGTACCCAAAAAGGACCTGTTTGCACGACTCCTTTGAGCCGTGGTAGGGTAGAAATCAAAGCACAGTGGGAACTCACACGAGACAAATGACGACCTCAGGTCGATGAACTAACCTGTACACATGTCACCAGGGAACTGCTATCTGACGCTAGGTATAATACCAACTAGCAAGTTCCCGGCGAGTCCTGTCCGGTGTACTCATAACCCAATGAGCACATGTATACATCTTAGGTGATCCAACTGACACCAATTGCTTGTGAGACCGGCTACTGCCCCTCGTCGGGGTCTCGACTGTATACACTAGTCTACTCTGGAGTATCGATGCCCTGTCTCGAAACTCCCACGACTAGGGACGACAATTAAGGATGTGCTTATAGACTACCCAACTCTCACGTATATGATCGCCATCATACTGTTGGTAGTCAAGCAAGATCCTAAGGGGTCTATCAACGTGTAATAGTGATCAGTCACCTGAACCTGT
Organism: Agapanthus africanus; assembly: GCA_030015575.1. NCBI lineage: Eukaryota > Viridiplantae > Streptophyta > Magnoliopsida > Asparagales > Amaryllidaceae > Agapanthus > Agapanthus africanus. The sequence continues at coordinate 558,675,678 of JASDDO010000022.1, read as the reverse complement.
ACACGACTGATAAAGGCAAACCAGATAGCATACTATCATCTCGAGTAAGACTGTGCTACCGGTATAGGTCCTCCTCAATCATTGCAATCACGTACCTGCGATCCAATAATCGACTTTAAGGGCATTATATCCAACATGTATCACACATCATAAAACTTGTAAAGTAACCGCGACATTAGAATTCCTCACGCAATTAGCAAACTGAACCAATTTTCCAAGACATGAAAAATCCAGTGAGCTAAAGTTCCAAAACCGTTCGTTTTAAGCCAATCCGGGAGTCGAAACGAACTCGAAACCTACCCGAATCTTCGCGGAGTCGAAGATCCCAAAATTAACTATCGAATGGGGGGCCTCGAGGGGGTACCCACCCCCGGGGGCCACCTCAAAGTGGCCCCTAGCGGAAGGCAGACCCGAAAGCACCTAGTTGGGGTGCTCTCGGGTCACCCACCCCCAAGGCCACCTTGTGGTGGTCTTGGGGTATAAGTCCGGCCTCTGGTCCCCTCGAGGTGTCCCCAGGGTGCGCACGCTCCACCCCACGGCTTCTCGGTTCAAACCATAAGCCCGCGGGATGTGCAAACAACTCAAAATATCATTTTAGAAACTGTTTTTATCGGCGGTTTTTGCACGATAAAAACGGCGGATTTCTAATGTCGCTACAAACTACCTTAATGTTCTAGCTTGGCTCTGATACCATGAAAGTCTACCCTAGCACCACCATGAGCTTTTAGTAGCATCAAACATGCCAAATTTTAATTTTTATTAGGTACTAAGTTAGACTATATAAGATCTTTGCTAAAATATTAGGGTTAGATATAAAACCATCAAGAAAGGAAGGAGGTTATACCAACGTAGATCGATTCCTTCACTTCACATGCTCCGTGTAGTAGTCCCGCGACTCCACTAGGCTCCACTTGAGGATTTGGACGAACTTCCTCCGATGACCTTCGTGCCGAAGATGATACACGTGAAGTCCCTCCAACTCAAGCTACCTCTATATTAAACTATTTAGCATAGTAAACACACTACTCTCGATCTCTAGTCAAGCGTAGGATGGTGAAGTAGGGGATGTTAAAAGCTCACAAGTTTATGTTCAAACTTCATAGTTCACATCACATGTGAGGGTTGAAGCTTGAACTATAGCAATTGAGGAAGAAGAAGAAGCTAGAGAGCAACCATGGGAGCAACTCATGAAAATGGCTAAGTGTTGAGAATGAAGTTCAAGAATGAATGGCAACCCTTGACCCCCACTCATTCAAGTATGGAATTTTGCAATAGAAAATTGCAACCATGCTTGAATAGTGAGTCAAGATGAATAAACATATATAAATCCCATGCTTACAACCATGCTCTCATTTTCCACATCATTTCTATTTTTCTCAAAAATAGAAATTCAAGCCATGCTTCATTATATATATATACATTAATATATATATTTTGAAGAATAATTAATAAGCTAATGATATTGGTTAAGATATAATTATATCACATATAATATATCACATTATTAAATCAACACTTGATTTAAAAATCCGGTTATATCGCATAGGACCGACTAATATCATTTATCTGTATATCACATTATCAAATCAACACTTGATTTGATAATCTGATTATATCACATATAACCGAATCGATAACAGATAACTGCCATATTACAATACGGTATCACATACACGTATTTAATCGGGCCAATACACATATAGCATATGTAACCTACTTCGTTTTGCTTGAACCAGGAAACTTCTGTGTGAGACTGTAAAGACTCGTCAATACGCCAGCAGTAGGTGATGATCACATCAATCACCTACAAGCCGTCAGCGGTACTAGCTGGACGTAACGGCTACCCGGGTATTGAGCGATATGAAGATCAACAAGCAAGCTTGTCCATAGTCTCCATGAAGCCTATCAGTAACACTACCGTACAATCCGATCTCTTCGTCTGATATGTCGCATATCATGTCTAGGGGTGGTAAACGTCAATCCCCAGTAACGTGATAAGTCATGCCGATGTCTGGCCTATAACGGTTTGAAAAACTACTGATAACATTTATCAGTAAATCTCTGCAACAGCCCTGGCCAGGGACTTCCAGTTATAGCCAATCGAGCATAGCGCAATATCAACCTCCAATACCGGGAGAGACGAAACCCCTCCTATCGCCCATTGCCTCCATGCGACTCGGGACTGTACCCAAAATCCACCTGTTTGCACGTCTCTTTTGAGCATGGTAGGGAGGAAATCAAAGCACAGTGGGAGCCGCACAAGACTCTATGACGATCTCGGGTCTGCAGACTAACCTGTACCAGTGTCACCAGAGGTCTGCTATCTGACGATAGGTATACTACCACATAGGAGTTCTCGGTGAGTCATGTTCGGTGTACCCATTCTCCAATGAGGACATGTGTACAATCTTTGATGTCACACACCAATGGTTGTGGTATCAACCATCGCCCTCTAAGGGACAAGAAACGTACACACTAGTCTACTCTGGAATATCGATGCCCTAGTCTCGATATTCGCTCGACTAGGAACTGATTAAAGGATATACTTTTAGACCACCCTGGCCCCACTAGTATGATCTCATCATAATCCTGGTAGTCAAGTACATATCCTAAGGGCTTTATCAACATGTATGAGACGGACGGTATAAATACCAGTCTACATGTTAAGATAAAAGTAACCTCATAGCATACTATCATGTCGAGCAAGAAAGTCCTCTATATATATATGTCCAAGCATCCACTATATCATCAATAATGGCCTCTAGGGCATACATATTCCTAATATTTTTAACAAGATTAGGGAAATATTTTCCCCATATACAGAATTTTATTTTGTTAAATAGTGATTTTTAATCCAAGGGCTCTCTGTTATATAGAGCACATCTATCTTTGTTTAGAAAGATATAGGGAAATATTTTCACATCTCATTGGATTTTTTATCCAACAATTTTCTGTTTATTTAGAAAGAGTAGGGGAATATTTTCCCTCAATGGGATTTTATTCTATTATTTGATGATTTATCATCACCATTGGGTTTTTGATCCAACGGCTCTGTTTAACAGAGAGTATCCCAGTTTTTAGGGAAATATCCCCCTGTAAAATTTCATTCTACTTGATTTTACTTGGGCGTCGGCGCTCACGTGTTGTGCACGTGTGCGCCACTTAAGAATTTAATTCTTATTTATGATAGGCTCTTCTGAGCTTTGCACATTAGCGCCAACTTGTGCTTCACGTGCGGCGCCACCATAGGATTTAATCTTAAGGGGTTGGCGTTGACGTCGGCACCCTCATGGAGAGCACGTGAGGCGATGCCTCATTAAATTTAACAGAGCTTAGCTCTTCTATTATGTTTAAATATTGGGGGAACAAGTAGCTCTACAAGTTCTATATGATCAAATAAAACCTATAATAAAGATCCACTGAAAGAGCAGTCTACAAGCACCGATCGTATTGAGTGCCTCTGAATGATTAGCTCTACAAGTGTTGCATAATTAAAAAAACTTAAACTTTTTTGATGGGGTGTCCATTTATATCTTATACATATTTAACTCTCTTAGATTTTTATTGTGGGGCTATTAATTTTGATTGAACAATACATTACTTCTAAAGTTAATCTTTCATAAGCACTCACCACGGTTAGTGCTTGTAGACTGCTCTCTCAGAGGATTTGTATTATAGGTCCTATTTGATCACGCAAAACTTGTAAAGTCCCATTTTGATCGCACAATACTTGTAGAACTAATATCTCAAATGCAATCGGTAAAGTTGATACCTGTAGACTACTCTTTCAGAGGTGCTGCTGATCCGAGCTCTGATACCATGTTATTTTTAATCTTTAATATTTGAGAAGTGTTGGGCTTTATACATATGCATGTATATGCCTATTTGGTGACATGCCCCATCTATAATATACCCATATACCTCTTATTTCTTTCCAACGTGAGACTATTAAATTCCACACGTCTCAACAATGAACATTAAAACTTTTGAAAATCGATCCTATGTTGATTTGGTCCTTGCCAATGAACATTACAAGAATATGGGCCTATTTCGTCGGTGGGTTTATTTCATCGGCTAATATCTGATGAAATAAACTCCCAATAAAACAAATCTGCAATCGAAATCATTAAAAAATTGTGTTGGGTTATTCCGTCAACTAGTACCCGACGGAATAACCCAATTAAATATAAGGGCTCGGGGTCCACCTTTCCTAAAAATACCCTATCTCTTCTATCCCTCCTCCTCCTTTTCCAGATCTCCGACCTCCTCCTATTGTCGCCGACGGCGCTCCTTCGACCAAAATCCCTCCTTTGAACTTCTCCTCCAAGAATCCCTCCTCTTCCTCCTCCTCCTCTCAATCTCGACCCCCGTCCTCTGAGATCGAGATCGAGCCCCTTTCCTCTTCTGAGATCGAGCTTGAACCCCTCCTCTGAGAATGAGCCCGAGCCACTCTCCTTCGAGGGGTCGCCGTCGGCCCCCTCCTCTTCCTCCTCCTCCTCCTCCAAGCGGTCACCACCGTCGCAACCTCCTCTTCCTCCAAGCATAGGCCTTCCCGATGACCAGTAAGCTCTCTCGTTTTCTCTCTCTGTCTCTCACTATCACTTTCTCTCACTCTCTCTCTCGCAGCTGCTACTGCCTCCTCTCTTGCAGCCGCTGGCCGCCACTGCCTCCTCCCCGACGACCCTGCAACCGCCTCTTCTGAAACTTTAGTACGTCATGGAAAATTAGAATTTCTTTAATTAAATTTTCTTGGTTAATGTTGTGGTGAGAGCATTGTGGTGGTTATTTTCTTGGTTAATGTTAATAGTGGATGTGGTTATTTGGTTGATTAATGTTGTGGTAAGATGGTTGTGGTGAGGATTGTTAATGAAGTATCAAATCCTAATTCTCTATTATGTATATATAACGACCGAGATAATTAGCACCGGACCCATTAATGGAGTCGTCTTATGGTGTTCAAGACTTGTGTTACCATAAATCGCAGAAAAACCTTTAGAGATTTGTGATTTGAAACTGTTGTTTCCAATCGGGGAATAGTAGCGATCCGGAATGGAAGACTCGTCATATTCCAATCTAACCAATTAAAATCTTAAGTTAAATGGGCATAAAGTCGGCTTTGTTAACACTTAAGTTACACTAATAAAACATTTAATTCTTTATAAGAACCTAAACAAAGAAATTAAATTATACAATACTACATATATACACACATAAATATACAAACAATCCAATAAATACTCTAAGTTCTAGAGCTATGTTTTCCAATTCATTTAAGCATACCGAAGAAAACAACCCCTATCGTACTATGACAAGTAGCATGTCGCCTTCCCGTTTGATAGGTTTATAATAAAAAGGTGAATTTAAATCCTAAGCTTGATGTGAAACTAAAACAATAATTTGAAACCCAAACCCTATGTTGTAATGAAAATTTTTTTAAAACATATGAATTGCACTTTGAACTTCAAAATAATACAAAAATCTTATACTAAGTGTACGAAACTCGATAATATGAAATTTACATGTTATTATTGAGGATCTCACATTCAATAAATGAAACGCACCTTAGACCCCATCTATCAATTATATGCGCAATGGTTTCTATCATTATATAAAATTACGTGATAATTGTCAAAATTAAGCGTTTAATCGTTTGTTTCTAGCAATCATCATATAGTTTATGTGACGAGAAAATTGGTCGTATTATAACCGATAGATTTATGCAGTGTGGACAAATTAAGAATTTATAACGCAAACACACCCTGCATTTGTGCTTTCATTCGTTTCGAGATTAGTTTCGTCGGCACCTTTTTGCTGGTTCTCCGTTTACAAATATAGAGGGAATGATCATTTCAGTGTTGATATTGAGCATCGAAATGATTATTATCCCTTCTATTGCAGTGTACTTGAAGAACAGCGATGAGATGCTGCAAAATTTTCTAATTATGCAATACAAGATATCAGAAATCGGAGAGTCTTACTGGTTATGTCGTTAATAGATATATATTTCATACACAAGATAGAGATGCACGTAGAAAGCCATTGCGCGGTAGACCAAGCAATGGAGTGAGCGCCTAGCGCGAAAGCCGTTGCGCAAAGTCCTCACCGCTTCCTGCTCCGGCTATTCTTCCAAAACTGCGGTGTTTTTTTGGTATCAACCACAAGACTTTACGCATTGTCTAGAGATCTCAATCCAATTACAGGACAGCTTGACTACAATGGTATGCTGCAAGATATAGTGCATGTACATTATCATGCATACAGAGTTGTCCTATTCAAATGCCTATAGTATGATCTTAAGACAGAACGACGAGGATACAAAGTAGAAAACAGTACACTCTTACTAAATTCATCAAAACTCGCATTCACGAATGAGCCTTAAATATTAGCGAGTCAAGCACATCAGTATTTTTATGTCGAGTACCCTATGGATGTTGTCTAGCATGTTTCTATCCGCACAAATCCATGAGACTATTTTAACATAGGAAATCTTGATGAAAATCTTGAAATTAGCTGCCAAAGCACACCAGTCACACCATTACAAGACCTGATTATGGATATCGATGACGTTAGCCTTTTAAAGGCTGACATTGATCCGGAGATTATTGTAGAAGATGGATCATCAAGATCGGCTGCCCGTAGATGAAAACGAACAACGCGTGAACCTGACCAATTCATCTATGACTCCGAGAAAAATTCAGCGAGTGAGAGTGGTGCTACGGAGGATGATTACTAAATTTTACATGTTTGTACTATTCCTAATCTTGTTGACAATTAAACTCTTCAGTTTATCGCATTTTTCTTGTCCGTCTCCTATATATACATGCGGCTTTTAGATATGCAGAATTTAAATTATGTATTGAATATCTTGACTATGATAAATTTAATTTCATATATAGGTATATAATTTTGCTTAAATGTTTCTTGTAATTGTTATTGTATATGTATATTGTATTAGTTATTTTTCAGGATATGAGTTCGCGATTGAGACATGGACGAACTGAGGAGGACATAGCATCCAGTTCGTCCAGTTGGGATCTAAGGAAAAGAGGCCCCACACAGGTAAATGATATATGGGCTCGCGATTGAGACGACCTGAAGATCAAGGTGCATATGTCGGCGACTAGGGATTTCGTTGATCCCAGGGAAAAATAGCTAAAGAAATTTTGTGTCTCAATCTGCAATAACGAAAAACGCATGCCATATTGCGTGAAAGACAGTTCTAGTTATGTCCCGGTGGACTGGACGTCGAAAGCTTTGGAGGCCAAGAAATAAACGATCTTAGATGAGATTTTGTTAAGCTTATTTAATTAAGCATTCAATTATTACTTTCGCATATATATGTTTGACGCTAATACCTTTTCGGTGTTTCTTTGTAGGCGTGCTTTTCCATAGTCTGGTGGATTGGCAGCTCTTCCGTACCTCTGCACGTCGTCCGAGGCCGACTTTTATATACATGCCGGGAGTTGGCGTGATTATAAACACGTGGTCCACAAGAAATGGAGGGTCGTTGCCACCGCTGAAGCGAAATGGGCGGCGAAGCCCGTGAATTGGACAAACGAGTATTGAGCAACCATGATCCATCACTTCAGTTCGGATGAAGTTAGGGTACGTATATCGCCGAGAACTGTAAGAGCATTAGAAAATAATCCTTTATTGGTATGAGATATTATATCATATCTAAATGGCAGATGAGGAGCGAGCAGGGATCAGTGGCGTAGAGTCGTAACACTAATCATTGGTTGGACGGAGGGATGAACTCCTCCTAATATGGAGTTTCTCATGTAAGAACAAATCAAATATTATGAATTTTTCATCTTCCTAAACTTGATCTAAATCAAATTTTGGTTTAAATGGCAGGAGAGACAGACTGGAGAAATGCCCAGTCGTGTGGACATTTATCGTATGGGGTTTGCGTATGACTCCAGGTGCCCCAGCTCACAGGAGACGACTGAGCATTATGTAAGTATGCCCATATATGGGTTTCTTATAGTTATTTAAATTACTTAATTTCTTTTTCAATAATTAACTTAACTTGGTTCATACTGTAATTTCGTACAGCAAATGATGCGCAGAGAGATTGGGCAGCAAGCGATTGCGTTTGTCAAGGAGCACGGCCAAGATCCTACTCCCGAGGAGCTTCATGGGATCAACGAGGATGTCATTCAGCGACACAACCCGGACAGCACGGGAGAGTTCATCTGGGTGGCCAAGGCATTTCTCCTATGTTATATCACGTCCATCACGGTCTGGAGTTGCATCCTCCTCAGATACGCACTGGGATATTCGTTCAGGAGCTCGTGTCCCCTGCAGCCCCATCTGCATCTTCGTCTACTCTGATATACTATCCATAAGGATCATCTCCTCATACTCCTGCGGTTTTTCGAGCATGCGTCTTCTCATCTCCTTCTACATCTGAACCCACATCGGGTTCGGGTTCACAAAGGACATTGTCTGCAGCAGAAGTCCACACCGATATTGGGGCGAGGAGAGTGATGATCTGGAGCTTAATCTCTCAAAGAAGGAAAGTACCGGATGTAAGTTTGATAACCCTTTGTTTCAATACAATTTTCATATAGTTATCAAGAATATTGTGTGCTAATACTTGTCTATTGATAACACTACAGCATCTGCTCGATTTCCCTGACTATTCAACCAACAACGACAGCGCCGAGTGAGCTCGAGATGGAGTGAGCTCGAGGAAGTATGAGTCTTGATGAGAGAAAGAAAGCGATAAATACATTTATTGAAGATGGAGATTGCATAATCTTTCTTATGAGCCTTAAAGCTAGAAGTGTGGCTTGAGATAGAGTGGAAAAGCACAAAACACGCGCACATCGACGAATCACTCCATTTCATACATTTTCTCGTCTTAAGAAGCTGTAAATTACGATTTTATGAATGAATTTGTAATTGAATTAAATTGAATTGCATTTGTGGCTGTTTGTATATCAGTATTGAATTGAATTGAATTGCGTTTGTGGTTATTTTATATCAGTATTGAATTGAATTGAATTGTGTTGTAGTTGTTTGTATATCAGTAATTAAATTTAATTTGTATCGTGTAACGACTCTGAAATCCCTGTACAAATGTAACTTGTTCAAAGGTATAGAAAGGGTATTTCAGCCTGATTAGGAGTTATAAATTAATTACGTTCAATAAAAACAAGAAACAAATTGTAGCCTGTTGGTTAAGCATCTACATTGCTGTGTCATAACCTGCATGTTCGAATCCCATCAGTCCCAATTATTTTTTAATATTTTTACTTTTTAACTTTTTGAAAGTCCAAGAGTTGCACGTACAATACACCGAGAATCGAAAAGTTTCAGAAAAATCAAACGGGATAAGTAAGGAGTTAACACGGAATATAACATATGGCACAAACCTCGAGGCACATGGCAATAATCCAACTGGCCAAATCCCCCTTTTAGCCGCTACCGGCGATCAAGATGCCCCCATCTACCTCTATTCTTTACCCGTGCACCCTTTCAGTTCCCCTCTACTCCACTCTATTGTTTGATTTCTCTGAATTTAACCAGAGACTTTTCAATTCCTCATTAACCCAATTTTAAATACTTTTTAATTCAATTCTTTAATTCACACAGCTTCATTTCTACACTATAAATACTACATCATCCCCTATCTCTCCCCTATTCTGAAAATTTCTCAAAAATTCTCTAAATTCCTAAGCTCAAGAAAAAGGTTAGGCTAGTCAAGTGGAGTTAGCGATCCAAATTCATTCTGTTGAATACCGAAACCATTTCCAACGCTACTGCGATGCCACGAAAACTTCCCCTCTCTTTCTTACTCTTTTCTCAACACTACACAATTTGTAAGTCCCTTCCCTTCTCTTTCTTTTCACCACAAAAAAATTCTTAAAACATATCGATAAAAGTAGAGTTAATTTATAATTTTTTCATTTAAACAACTTTTGTCACCTTTGCTATGTTAACATTTCACCTTTACATATTATCTATATCAATTACCTTTTCATGTAATTAAAATTTCATGTTAAATAACCACATAAACCGAACAATTTCATATAAATACCATGAACTTTAAAAGTACCCTTTTACCGATAGCTAGAATATATACTTATAAAAATTCATGGGGTAACGACCTACCCCACCACATACACTATGGTTTCATAGCACAAAGTTTTAGATGTAAGTTTAATTTAAAGAATCAATTTACAATAAAATACCATTGCTTTTACAAAAAAATATTTTTATCGATATTTTTACACCTTTTGTAATTACGCCTCTACAACCCTCGTTAGGAGACCCATTTGTGGATGGTGCGGATTATCGCATGTCCTTAAGAAAGTAGAGCAAGATGCAGAACTCCTCATGGAGAATTCGGTTTCAAAAGGAATAAAAATACGATTTTTTTTTAAAGAATACGATTTTCCTTAACCAAATTAAACTTTGGAAAATTATATAAAATTATGAATCTTTATTTTTAATGAAAACAAATTTGTAAAAATTATATTTTAAAATGAAAGATTAAAATATTAATAAAATACCACCAAGTTCCAAAAGTATAGTTTTCATAAAAATACCATAAACTTTTAAAAATTAGGTTTCATCACTAAAATTTCACCAATATTAAAAATACATTGTTATTAAAAAAACTTTTAATATTGTAAATCACCCTCGAGATTTATTTTTAAAACAATATTATAACATTTTTCATAAAACACCATGGAGAAACGCAAACAATGTAAACAACAATAACAAATCTTTAAGAACACTAGATTAATATAGATTTAAGCGGTATCATTTTTCTTGAGCCCTAGGGAGCCGGAAAAAGTGAGTGCTTGCCTACTCAGGTTAAACGACACTATAAATTAATGGAGCCATCAATGGCAATTGTCTTGGAAAAAGACACAAATCCTGCCGTCCATGTGCAGCAGTTGTCCGATTACTCCCGAACTTAAGAATTTCAACAGTTAAAGCCATTCACAAGAAATGGCTATAGCCTGAATACAAGTTCGAACCAGAGTCCAAACTCAAATCCAAATTTGAACATTTGATCTCAAACTTGAACACTTGAACTTGAATATCCAAACTTGAACCTGAATACTTGACTTGACTTGACCGAACCATGAATATAACTTGACATGAATACCTGAATACGTGATTACAACTTGAACATGAACTTGCACATTATTTTTATATTCATGGATTCGGTCAAGACCTATTAACTTGAACTATATACTACAATACACGGCGAGAAAGGGGTAGACTGGTATGAAATGTATATCATAGCACGAGAGGTCACTTTAAAAGACACCTACATGAATTCACATGCCGTTGTCCCGTGGGTTATGACGGGGCCTTGTACTACATGTTACCATAGTCCACGGGGTAAGATAGACTCTTCTTGTATACATGAATACTTTCTTTATCAAATTAGAAACAACCACGTTAGAATAGCAAATCTTATACCTGTAAATGATCATGTTTAGATACTCGCTTATACAATCTTACACGTTCACATTACTTGGTTTCTATTCACGTTATATATCATTCGGTCATCTTCTTTTATTTCTTTTGGGGACTTACCGAGCGCTAGTTCGCTGACGGCATTCCTCTCTATTTCTTTTCTTTGGAATGTTCGTCGGGAGGACCGGACTCTGAGGAGATAGAGCCAAGTCAGGAGGACTTTGACCAGTTCGCTACTCAGCTAGACTACTAGCTTCTTCTTGCTTATACTTCTGTATGCTACTGTTTAGGCATTTGTTTTTTTATCATTGTATCTTTTATTCCAGACAGTTGTATTTAAAGTTGAATGTAAATAAAGTTGTTGTTTTATTTTATTACTCTTGTTATTCTTGCACCTTATTATTTTGCTTACTTACGCTTAACGTATTTTCATAGTTAATACGTTATGGGCTTGCCATGTCACCGTTTCCGTCTACTTGGAAGCGGGGCATGACAAGTTTTGTTGGCGGCACATGCATGTCAGTTCTGCATGAAGTCTTAAGCAATATCTCATAAGAATTATAAGAATCAACAACTATGCATTCCTTGCATTTCAAATTTCTTGAATCTATCCTAACCTGTCTTTTCTATCAAGGTGATGGATTTTCTAAACAACACCAGCACCAATGTCAATGGCAACAAACCAACCGCCTACCTTACCACCTTCCCCTACCATTACTGCACCAATCAACGAACAAACGGTGCTTCTGAAATCCATCAAAAGCCTTCTGGAGGACCAGCAGCAGCAGACTGCTATACTTATGAAACCGCCCCAAAGCCGAAGCACATGGAGTAAAGCAATTTCGGGCGTTGCGTCCAAAAAACTTCTCAGGGAAAGAGAGTCCTCTTGAGGCTGAAGAGTGGGCTCAAACTATTGAGGACGACCTTGAAGCAAGGAAGGTACCAGACATTGCTTAGGTTTTTGTGGCAAAACTCCAGCTCACGGACAACGCAAGAGTTTAGTGAAAGGCCGAGAAAAGTCGTCATGCACAACCAATAGAGTGGAAAACGTTCTGCGACCTATTCAATGCGAAGTTTTTCCTCGAGACTGCCCGTTTCGATATGGAACAATAGTTCATCCACCTGCAACAAGGCCCTATATGGGTAAAATCAGTGGATGAATATGATGCCGAATTCATCATGCTTAGCAGGTTTGCGGTACACCTGATCCCTACCGATGAGATTCGGCCTAGACGATTCCAACAAGGCTTAGACCCGAATATTCAAGCGGCTTTAGCAATAGGCGACTATCCGACTTATGAACTAACTCTGAAAGTAGTGCACCATTTTGAAGCTGTGGTCAAGAAGAAGGGTAAGACGCAATCATCCGAAACCAAACGCCCTGCTATCCAAATGACAGGAGGAGCCTCTTCTAGGTCGACTTTTGCACCCAAGAGACCAGGAGGATCGTTTAACCAATCCAGTCCAGATTTATGTTTCTACTGCAAGAGAACTAGACACTTGGCGAAGGACTGCAGGCGTGCAAATGGCCTGTGTTTGATTTGTGGTGCATCTACTCATGTTATACGAGCATGCCCATATCGAAGTAACACAGCACCCGCACCCAGACCCACAATGCCAGATCTGCAGAGGCTAGCTTCTCAGGCACTTGCACCCCACCTAGCTCTTCCTGCACCAGCTCCACATGGGCCACCTGTACAGCCTCAATGTCAATTCCATCAGGCACAGAGAAACATGTCTCAAAGGCAGAGGAATGTGCCTCCAGAGAGGAGCAATGTATCGAGACGTCAGGCTTTCACAATAACGGTCGAAGAGGCCGAAGCCACAGAACAAGTCATCACCAGTAAATTCTTCCCATCCTTTCAACCATTAAATACTTGTACATCGTTATCTTTTCCTATACCTAAATGCAACCTCACACAATTTAGGTACTATACTAATAACCACCCTTCTTGCACTAGCACTTTTGGACAATGGTCCTTCACATTACTTCATGTCGCAACGGTTCGTGAGAATGCACACAATTCTCATCAAGCCACTCATTTCGAACTGGAACGTCAGTTTCAGGAGTGGAGTTTTGAAGGAAATTTTGGGGTATGATTAATGCCCAGTTGTAGTTTGCGGCCGAGAATTCTACGCAAATTTCAAAGTGCTGGACATACAAACTTTCGACGTTATGTTGGGAATGGATTGGCTGGGAGTATTTTATGCTACCATTGACTGTCGTCAAAAGAGGGTAGTATTTGAGATACCAGATCATCCAGTCTTCTATTCAAAAGTGGAGACAGAACCTTGGAGCCAGGAAGCTACCATACCAAGCCAAAGACTGCAGAAGTGTCTTCCCTACCAGCTGTAGAAGAAAAGCCTGAAATAGTTCGAGAGTTCAAGGATGTTTTCCCTGAAGACATATCAGGTCTGCCTCCTGATCGAGTTCTTGAATTCAGTATTGATTTACAACCCGGTGCACAACCTGTAATCAAAGCTCCGTATCGACTAAGTTCGGAAGGATTGAAAGAAATTCGTATCCAGTTAGACGAGCCCCTAAAGTGTCACACCCAACTTCCCGGTGTACGGGGAAGGAGACGAGACGAGGCACGCGACATATTTACTCAGAAGTAAACACGTTAAGCGTAAATAAGCAATATAAATGTAAAGCACAAGAATGATAAGAGATGTAATAAAACAACAACTTTTTATAGATATTCATTCTTTACATACAGCTAAAAAGTAAAGTACAATAATAGAAAGCGATGCCTAAACAATGCTATATGAACTGAAAGAAAAGTAAGTAAAAGAAGGAACTAGAACTCTGGCTCCTCTGTAAACTGCTCCAAATCATCCTGGCGGGGATCGATCTCCTGAGAATCGGGTCCTCCTGAAAACATTACCAAGAAAGAAGAAATAGAAATGTCATCTGCAAACTAGCATTCTATAAGTCCCAAAAGATAGAATAGGTAAAGAGCATAGAATAGATAAATTAAGTGTTTGTTATGTTAACATAATTGTTTGCAGCTTGGTATAGAATATGCCAGTTTATACGAGAGGAGTCCAACTTGCTCCGTGGACTAAGGTAACATGTAAGTATAAGGCCCCGTAAAAACCCACGGGACAACGGCACGGGATATTCATGTAGGTGTTTTAGTGACCACCATCGTGCCACTTTTAACACGTTTCATACCAGTCTACCCCTTTAAAACCCCATAATGTATATTGTATTGTTTTGTAGTATTAAACTTGCTGAAACCATGGTATAAGTTGTTCATGTAAGCGGTTAAGGATGTAAACGGATAGTCATATAGTCAATTCAAGATATAGTCAGGGTTCGGTCAGATCAAGTCATGTTGCATGTTTGATATGGTCCTGGTATTCATGTTTAAGTATTCATGTTGACTTGGATATATAATTTGATTCATGCTTGGATTGTATTCAGATTAGACTGAAACTCAGATTGAGTCGGACACTTAAACAGATTTGGATCCTGATGAGGTTAAGAAGTTATTAGTAACTGATGCACATAGACAACAGGATTTGTGTCTTTTCCCAAGACAATTACCATTGATAACCCCGTTTTAGTTTTCTACCTTAAATAAGCAAGCACCCGCTTTCTCCGGCTCCCTAAAACTCAAGAGAATTGGTCCCGCTTAAATCTATATTTACTAGGGTCCTTAATGTAATTTTATATAACTTGAGGGGGTTTTATAAAAAACAATTTTTAGTATACTTTCAAAATAAATCTCAAGTAAGTATTTATTGTATTTAGGGTTTTCATGGATGTAACTTTTAAAGAGTGAGATATTCTAGTGAATATATACCTAGCTTAAATAGTTTAAGGAATTTTAGTGTAAAATTAGACTTGTATTGATTCTTGATGGTATTTTCATGAAATTGTAATTCTATTATTTTGTTTAGAAAACGTGGAATCTAATAATATCTCAAAATATGTGATTTGATAATATTTGTATAATTATAAAAATTAATTTTATTTATTAAGTGAAAATCTCGTTTTTCTTGAAAATTGCATTAAAAATTTCATCGAGATCGTATGCTCCGTGAGGAGGTCTGCATCTCGCTCTACTAGTCCTGAGGATGTGCGATAATCCGCACCATCCCGATCAGGTTCCTCAAAATGGGTTAAAGAGGCATAATCACAAGGAATGAATTAACACGCGTTAAAGAAATCCGGGTTTTTAAATTGTTTAGGGTATTTTGCCACAAAAATATTGTTCAAGCGAATCGTGCTATGTCAAGATATGTGTATGTGAGAGTTAGGTCATTACCTCGTGAGATATTTTAAAGGTATGCTAAGCTAAATACTTAAAAGATGTCATATGTAAAGTTTGTGGTATTTAAATGAAAACTCAAATTAAAGTTACATAACATGATATTTTAAGATGAAACTTGTTCTTAATGTTTGTTTCATGATTACTAAGCAAGATATAGTGATATGGATGAGTGATTCTTAAGAAAAATTATGATTTTAAAGATTTTAGAATCGAATGTCGGAATAACTCCACTTCCGACATGTTTTGAAAAGAGAAATTTTTAAAGTGAAGAATTAGAATAAGAAGTGGGACATACTTGTTAAAAAGATAGGGGAGAGATAGAGTAAGGGAATAGTAGTCTTCGTGTGGTCGCGGAATCGCCGGAAACGTCTCGAATCCTTGCCGGGAAGTGACCTTGGGCTAACTCCACCTGTACACTTATTGATTTAGAAAATTTTGAGAATTTTTTATAAGAGATTTCAGAATGAAGAGGGCAAGGGTATGATGTTGTAGTTATAATATGGAATTAGGGTTTAGGGATTGAAGAGAGAATTAAAATTGAATTAAAATTGGATTTAAAGCTCCATTTTTAATTCTGTTGATTTTCAGGAAAATCAAACAGAATAGGTGTAGTGGGGGTAGGCCAAGGGATTAGTGGGCAAAGCACGGGGACAATCCCCTACGGGGGGCCCGGCGGTGCTGGTCTGGGGAGCAATCTCACCGGTCCAAGGTGAGGGGTTAGGCTCTGGATTGGTGCTACGGTTCTCCTATGTTCATACAAAATTTAGCACATGTTTATTTCTTCTGTCTTTTTATTTTTATGTGTATTGCACGTGTAAACTTTTGAGCTTCTAAAAAGTTTAAAATAAAAATTCAGAAAAATAACATGTGGCTGATGGGATTCGAACACAGGAGCTACGTCACAGTAGTGCAAGGGTTTTACCAGTGAGCTACAAGTGGTTTCTTGTTGTTCTTAAACAAATTAAGTTTATAACTTGTGCTCAGGTTTACAACTCTATTCTGTACATTAACTTTTTTGTTAAAAAAATTTGTACAGTGAAATTAGAGTCGTTGCATTCTACCTTCCTTACAAAAATTTCGTCCTTGAAATTTACAATTATATAAGGACTAATTTACAAATAAGAAAGGGTATCTTGCACGCATGTCGTCCTCACGTTCCCATGTTGATTCTCCTGGTGAATCTTTTCTCCACATCACTCGGACCAAGTTTACTTCCTTGTTCCGAAATGACTTTACCTTTCTGTCCAGGATTTCAATGGATAGCTGCTCGCAAGATAGATCTGTCTGTACCGTGAGCTCGGAGTGATCAAGGATGTGGCTGGGGTCGCTTATATATTTTCGAAGCTGGGATATATGGAACACGTTGTGCACTCCTTCCAATGAGGGTGTAAGTGCCAAACGATATGCTACTTCTCCGACTCGTTCGAGTATGTCGATCGGTTCAATATATCTTGGACTAAGTTTACCCCTCTTGCCAAAGCGAATTACTCCACGGTTTAGAGAGATATTTAAGAACACATGATCTCCCGGCTGGAACTCCAGGTGTCAGCGCTTTGCATCAGCTCAGTGCTTCTGTCGGTCTTGGGCTATGCGCATTCTTTCCATGATCATGCGGACTACTTTCACAGTTGCTACGATCATCTATAGTTTAAGGAGTTCCCTATCTCCGATATCATCCCAACTTAATGGTGATCGACACTTCCTTCCATAGAGAGCTACAAAGGGTGTCATTCCAATACTCACTTGGTAGCTGTTGTTGTATGAAAACTCCACAAGATGTAGGTGATCTTCCCAGGATCCTCCGAAGTCTAACATACAAGCTCTTAGCATATCTTCTAGAATCTGAATTGTTCGCTCAAACTGTCCATCTGTTTGTGGACGATAAGCTGTGCTGAAGTTCAGACTCGTTCCCAAGCTAGCTTGCAGACTCTGCCAAAACTGCAATCGGAATCTGGTGTCACGATCGGAGACAATGCAAACCGGTACTCCGTGTAATCTCACGATCTCCTGCATGAGTTCATGGCTATCATAAATAGTACACTATGAAGATTTAAATCATACTTAGATTAAGACTTACTTCCATGTACTTCTTTACTAGTGTCTCGGTAAATTGGCCAACTCGAAATGGAATGAAGTGAGCCGACTTGGTGAATCGATCCACAATAACCCATACCGCATCATTACATCTCGTGCTGCAAGGGAGTGCAGTCACGAAGTCCATGGTGATGTGTTGCCATTTCCATTCTGGAATAGGTAATGGTTGAAGTAAACCAGCAGTTCTGTGATATTCGGCCTTCACTTGCTGACACACCAAACATTTGGCTACGCTTCTGGCTACTTCACGCTTCATGCCATGCCACCAGTAATGTTGTCGTAGATCTTTATACATATTTGTACCACCAGGATGTACTGAGTAAGGAGAGCTGTGAACTTTTTTCATCAACTCTTCCCGAATAGAACCTTGTGGTACACACAATCTGCTTCCATATCTCAAAGATCCATGTTCATGGATGATGAAGTCTGTTCGAAGTCCACTTTCTACTTGTTCTCGGATCTTTTGCAACTTGGCATCACTTGTTTGAGCTACCTTGATTTGATTGACAATAGTAGATTGAATTTGTAAGTTCATCAACTCTGAAGTTTTACCTGGCATAACCACTTCTATCTCTATCTTGTGTAATTCTTGTTGAAGCTTCCATTGTGCGGTGAGATTCATTGATAGAGGCTAGCGACTAAGTGCTTCAGGAACTACATTCACCTTCCCTGGATGATATTGTAGGTTGATGTCGAATTCCACCATAAGTTCTAGCCATCTTCTCTGTCGCATGTTCAATTCCTTCTGAGTAAACACATACTTCAGACTCTTGTGGTCAGTGTATATGTCCACTCGCTCTCCAAGTAGATAATGGCGCCAAATCTTAAGCGCAAAGAAAACGGCCGCCAACTCCAAATTATGTGTTGGATAGTTGCGCTCATGAACTTTCAGTTGTCTTGATGCATAAGCTACAAATTTTCCATGCTTGTGTAGAACACATCCTAATCTCTTACCTGATGCATCGCAATGCACAACAAATCCTCCAGATTGGTCCAGTATTATGAGAATAGGTGATAATGTCAATCTTGACTTGAGTTCTACAAAAGCCTGTTCACATGCTTCTGACCACACAAATGCTTCATCTTTACGTGTGAGCTTGGTCAGGGGTGTTGCAATCTTCGAATAGCCTTCTATGGATCTTCGGTAGTATCTTTCTAATCCCAAGAAACTTCGAATGTCCTTCACTGTCTTTGGTGTCAGCCATTCACTTACTGCTGATACTTTAGCTGGATCCACAGAGATTCCTTCGCCTGAAACAATGTGCCTGAGAAATCCGACTTGATCTAGCCAAAATTCGCACTTGCTGTACTTAGCATTGAGTTGATGCTATCGCTAAGTCTCCAGGACAATCCGTAAATGTTTAGCATGCTCTTTCCGAGTCTTTGAATACACCAGGATGTCGTCGATGAAAATAATAACAAACCTGTCTAGGTACCCTTGGAAAATCCGGTTCATCAGATTCATAAATATAGCTGGTGCATTGGTCACTCCAAATGGCATCATGAGAATCATAATGACCATAGCGAGTCCTGAATGCCGTCTTTGGAATTTCAGACTCTTTGACCTTTATCTGATGATAACCCGAACGAAGGTCTAACTTTGAGAAAACGCAAGACCCACATAGCTAATCAAACAGGTCATCGATGCGCGGTAGTGGATACTTGTTCTTTATTGTGACTTCGTTCAGAACTCGGCAGTCTATGCACATTCTGTATGAACCTTCCTTCTTCTTCATAAGAAAAACCGGAGATCCCCAACTTGAATTACTGACGAATCCAACCTTTCTTCAAAAGTTTGTCCAGCTGAGTATGGATCTCCTTCAATCCTTCAAGACTTAAGCGATATGGTGTTTTGATCACCTGTTGTGCACCAGGTACAAAGTCAATACTGAATTCAAGAGATCGATCGGGAGGCAAACCTGAGATGTCTTTAGGAAATACATCTTCGAACTCTCGAACTACCTCTGGCTTATCTTCTTCTGCTTGTTTTATTGCAATCACTGCCTTCCTTGGTTTAGTCTTGTAGGTTCTAAGTTCCAGGGTACGGTCTCCACTCTTAAACTAAAAGACCGGATGATCTGGTATCCTGAACACTACCCTCCTTTGACGACAGTCGATGGCAGCGAAGAAAGTTCCTAACCATTCCATACCCAAGACTACATCAAAGTTCGGTATGTCCAGCACCTTGAAGTCCGCATAAAATTCTCTGCTACAGACAACCACTGGACACAGATCGTATCCCAAAGTTGCCTTTAGAACGTCGTTTCCTAAACTGACATTCCAGCTGGAAACGAGCGGTTTAACTGGAATCGCATGAGTTTGGACGAACCGTTGCGACATAAAGCAATGTGAAGCTCCAGTATCGAAGAGTGCCAGTGCCGGTAGGGAGGCTACTAAGATTGTACCTAAGGTGGGATATGTTTAGGTATAGAAAAAGAAATATTGGTGTATAAAGATTGAAAAGTTTTGAAAGATTGGAAGTTACCAGTAATGACTTGGCCAGTGGCTTCAGCTTCTTCCACAGTCATTGTGAAAGCCTGGCGCCTCGGTACATTCCTCCTTGCTGGAGGCATGTTCCTCTGTCCGTTCCTTTTTCCTTGAGGCATATTCCTTTGTGCTTGATAGAACTTACGAG
Organism: Agapanthus africanus; assembly: GCA_030015575.1. Lineage (NCBI taxonomy): Eukaryota > Viridiplantae > Streptophyta > Magnoliopsida > Asparagales > Amaryllidaceae > Agapanthus > Agapanthus africanus. The sequence continues at coordinate 558,655,221 of JASDDO010000022.1, read as the reverse complement.
AAGGTTGTGCAGGAGGTCCACGAGGAGGTGGAGGTGGGAGAGCAAGACGATGTGCAGGAGCCTGGATAGCTGGCCATTGTGGATAGATGATCGCTGGTCGAGGTGCAGGAGCTAGGGTGAGATGATGTGGGCAATCTCCAATGGCATGAGTGGATGTGCCACAAACTAAGCAAAGGCGGTTAGCACGCCTACAGTTCTTCGCCAAGTGTCCATTCCACTTGCAATAGAAGCAAAAGTCGGGACTAGGCCGGTTAAATGGTACGCCCGGTCTCCTGGCTACAAACAGTAGCCAGAAAGAGGCTCCTCCTGCTATCTGAGTAGCAGGGCACTTTACACCTGTAGACTGAGGTCTGCCCTTCTTCTTTACAACTGCGTCATATCTTCAGGCAGCCTTCAGAACCAAATCGTGGGTTGGGAAATCCCTTGTAGCTAATGCAGCTTGGATCTCCGGGTCCAACCCTTGCTGAAATCGTCGGGCTCTGATCTCAGCAGTCGGTATAATTTGTGCAGTGAACCTGTTACGACCTCGTATTAGCAGTGTAGTATGTGATATTAGGAAATTGAATATTAAGACATATCTTACCTGCTAAGCATGGTGAACCCGGCATCGTATTCATCCACTGATTTGGTCCACATCGAACCTTGTTGCAGGTGAATGAATTGCAGCTCCATGTCAAACGAGCAGTCTTGGGAAAGTATTTCGCGTCAAACAGCTCGCAAAAAGTTCTCCATTCAATCGGCTGGGAAAGGCGGCTTTCTTCAGCCTTCCACCAGACTCTGGCGTTGTCTGTGAGTTGCAGCTTCGCAACTCTCACCTAAGCAATCTCTAGCACTTTTGCTGATGCCAGGTCATCTTCAATTGACTGAGCCCATTCTTCTGCTTCCAAGGGGCTCTCTTTCCTAGAAAAGTTTTTAGGGTGCAATACCCGGAATTGCTTCACTCTGGGTGACTCAGATTCTGGGCGGTGCAATAAGACAGCAGTCTGCTGCTTCTGTCCCTCCAAGAGGCTCTTGACTGCCTCAAGCAATACCGTCTGCTCGTTGATAGGAGCTGCTACGGTAGGTGGTGGTGGTGGTAGAGTAGGAGGTGGAGTGTTTCCATTCACGTTGGTGCTGGTGTTGTTTGGGGAATTCATAACCTTGAAAGAAAAATAGGGTTAGGATAGATTCAAGAAATTAAAATGTAAAGAATGTATAATTGCTGATTCTTATAATTCTTGTGATATATTGCTCAGGATTCCATGCAGAACAGACCCTGCATGGTTATGTAGGTTTCCATGCAGAATTGACCTGCATGGGCCGCCAACAAAACCTGTCACGCCCCGCTTCCCGGTGTACGGGAAAGGAGATGCGACGAAGCATGCGACGTATTTACTCAGAAGTAAACATGTTAAGCGTAAATAAGCAATATAAATGTATAGCACAAGAATGACAACTTTTTATTGATATTCATTTTTTACATACAGCTGAAAAGTAAAGTACGATAATAGAAAGTGATGCCTAAACAGTAGCATATGAACTGAAAGAAAAGTAAGTACAAGCAGGAACTAGAACTCTGGCTCCTCTGTAAACTGCTCCAAATCGTCCTGGTGGGGCTCGATCTCCTGAGAATCGGCTCCTCCTGACAACATTCCAAAGAAAGAAGAGATAGGAATGTCATCAGCGAACTAGCACTCGGTAAATCCCAAAAGATAGAATAAAAAATAGACAGGTAAAGAGCATAGAATAGATAAATTAAGTGTTTGCTATATTAACGTAGTTATTTGTAACTTGGTACAGAATGTGCCAGTGTATACGAGAGAAGTCCAACTTGCTCCGTAGACTAAGATAACATGTAAGTACAAGGCCCCATCAAAACCCACGGGACAACGACACAGGATATTCATGTAGGTGTCTTTTAATGACCACCATCGTGCCACTTTTAACACGTTTCGTATCAGTCTACCCCTTTAAAACCCCGTAATGTATATTGTATTGTTTTGTAGTATAAGACTTGCCGAAACCATGGTATAAGTTGTTTATGTAAACGATTCAAGATGTAAAAGGATAGTCATGTAGTCAATTCAAGATATAGTCAAGGTTCAGTCAAGTCAAGTCATGTTGCATGTTTGATATGGTTCTGGTATTCATGTTCAAGTATTCATGTTGACTTGGATATATAATTAGGTTCATGCTTGGATTGTATTCAGATTAAATTGAAACTCAGATTGAGTCAGACACTTAAACAGATTTGGATCCTGATTAGGTTAAGAAGTTATCGGTAACTGCCATACATGGACAACAGGATTTGTGTCTTTTACCAAGACAATTACCATTGATAACCCCATTTTAGTTTTCTACTTTAAATAGGCAAGCACCCACTTTCTCTGGCTCTCTGAAACTCAAGAGAATTGGTCCCGCTTAAATCTATATTTACTAGGGTCCTTAATGTAATTTTATATAACTTGAGAGGGTTTTATGAAAAAAAAATTTTAGTATACTTTCATAATAAACCTCAAGTAAGTATTTATTGTATTTAGGGTTTTCATGGATGTAACTTTTAAAGAGTGGGGTATTCTAGTGAATATATACCTAGCTTAAATAGTTCAAGGTATTTTAGTGTAAAGTTAGACTTGTATTGATTGTTAATGGTATTTTCATGAAATTGTAATTCTATTATTTTGTTTAGAAAACGTGGAATCTAATAATATCTCAAAATATGTGATTTGATAATATTTGTATAATTATAAAAATTAATTTTATTTATTAAGTGAAAATCTCGTTTTTCTTGAAAATTGTATTAAAAATTCCATCGAGATCGTATGCTCCGTGAGGAGGTCTGCATCTCGCTCTACTAGTCCTGAGGTTGTGCGATAATCCGCACCATCCCGATCAGGTTCCTCAAAATGGGTTAAAGAGGCATAATCACAAAGAATGAATTAACACACGTTAAAGAAATCCGGGTTTTTTAATTGTTTAGGGTATTTTCCCGAAAAAATATTGTTCAAGCGAATCGTGCTGTGTCAAGATATGTGTATGTGAGAGTTAGGTCATTACCTCGTGAGATATTCTAAAGGTATGCTAAGCTAAATACTTAAACGATGTCATATGTAAAGTTTGTGGTATTTAAACGAAAAACTCAAAGTAAAGTTACATAACATGATATTTTAAGTTGAAACATGTTCTCAATGTTTGTTTCATGATTACTAAGCAATATATAGTGATATGGATGAGTGATTCTTAAGAAAAGTTATGATTATAAAGATTTTAGAATCGAATGTCGGAATAACTCCACTTCCGACATGTTTTGAAAAGAGAACTTTTTAAGGTGAAGAAATAAAATAAGAAGTGGGACTTACTTATTCAAAAGATAGGGGAGAGGTAGAGTAAGGGAATAGTAGTCTTCATGTGGTCGCGGAATCGCCGAAAATGTCTCGAATCCTTGTCGGGAAGTGACCTTGGGCTAACTCCACTTGTACTCTTATTGACTTAGAAAATTTTAAGAATTTTTGACAAGAAATTTCAGAATGAAGAGGGCAAGGGTATGATGTTGTATTCATAGGATGGAATTAGGATTTCGGGGTTGAAGAGAGAATTAAAATTTCATTAAAATTGGATTTAAAGCTCCAGTTTTAATTCTCTGTTAATTTTCAGGAAAATCAAACAGAATAGGAGTAGTAGGGGTAGAAAAAGGGGTTAGTGGGTAAAGCACGTGGACAATCCCCTATGGGGGGCCCGGTAATGCCGGTCTGGGGAGCAATCTTGCCAGTCCAAGGTAAGGGGTTAGGCTCAGGATTGGTGCCACGTGTTCTCCTCTGTTCATACAACATTTAGCACATGTTTATTTCTTCTTTCTTTTCGTTTTTAAGTGTATTGCACGTGTAAAATTTTGGGCTTCCAAAAATTTTAAAATAAAAATTCAGAAAAATAATATGTGGCTGATGAGATTCGAACACAGGACCTACATCACAGCAGTGCAAGGGTTTTACCAGTGAGCTACAAGTGGCTTATTGCTATTCTTAAACAAATTAAATTTATAACTTGTGCTCAGCTTTACAACTCCATCAGTCCTAATTATTTTTTAATATTTTTTCTTTTTAACTTTTCGGAAGCCCAAGAGTTGCACGTGCAATACACGAAGAATCGAAAAGTTTCAGAAAAATCAAACAGGATAAATGAGGAGTTAACACGGAATATAACACATGGCATAAATTTCGAGGCACGTGGGGACAATCCAATCGGCCAAATCCCCTTTTAGCCGCTACCGGCGGTCAAGATGCCCCCATATGCCTCCATTCTTTTCCCGTGCACCTTTTCAGGTCCCCTCTACTCCATTTTATTATTTGATTTCTCTGAATTTAACCAGAGACTCTTCAATTCCCCATTAACCCTATTTTAAATACTTTTTAATTCAATTATTTAATTCACACACCTTCATTTCGACACTATAAATACCACCCCACCCCCTATCTCTCCCCTATTATGAAAATTTCTCAAAAATTCTCTAAATTCCTAAGCTCAAGAAAAAGGTTAAGGCTGATCAAGTGAAGTTAGCAATCCAAGTTCATTCCGTTGAAAACCGGAGCCATTTCCGATGCTACCACGACGCCACGAAAACTTCCCTTCTCTTTCTTACCCTTTTCTCAATGATACACAACTTGTAAGTCCCTTCCCTTCTCTTTCTTTTCACTTCAAAACAATTCTTAAAACATATCGACAAAAATGGAGTTTACTTGTAATCTTTTCTTTGAAAAAAATTTTGCCGCCTTTGCTATGTTAGAATTTCGCTCTAAACCTCTAATATCACCTTAACATATTATCTACATCAATTATCTTTTCATGTAATTAAAATTTCATGTGAAATAATCATATAAATCGAACAATTTTATATAAATACCATGAACTTTAAAAGTACCCTTTTACCGATAGCTAGAATATATACCTATAAAAATTCACGGGGCAATAACCTACCTCACCACATACACTATGGTTTCATAGCACGATAGTTTAGATGTATGTTTAATTTAAAAAATACGATTTACAATAAAATATCATTGTTTTTACAAAAAAAATGATTTTATCTATATTCTTACACTTTTTACAATTACGCCTCTACAACTCTCGTTAGAGGGCCCGTTTGTGGATGGTGTGGATTATCACACTTCTTTGGGATAGTAGAGTATGATGCAGAACTTCTCACGGAGAATTCGGTCTCGAAAGGAATAAAAATACGATTTTTTTAAAGAATATGATTTTCCTTAAACAAATTAAATTTTGAAAAATTATATAAAATTATAAATCCGTATTTTCAATGAAAAAAAATTGTGAAAATTATATTTTAAAATGAAAGATTAAAATTTTAATAAAATACCACCAAGTTCCAAAAATATAGTTTTCATAAAAATACCATAAACTTTTAAAAACTAGGTTTCATCACTAAAATATCTCCAATATTAAAAAAACATTGTTATAAAAAAACTATTAATATTATAAATCACCCTCGAGCTTTATTTTTAAAACAATATGATAACATTTTTTATAAAACTCCCTTAAAAAATGCAAACAATGTAAACAATAAGAATAAATTTTTAAGGACACTAGATTAATATAGGTTTAAGCGGTATCATTTCTCTTGAGCCCCAGAGAGCCGGAGAAAGTGAGTGCTTGCCTACTCAGGTTAGACAACACTGCAAATTAACGGAGTCATCAATGGCAATCATCTTCGAAAAAGACACAAATTCTGTCATCCATGTGCAGCAGTTGTCCGATTTCTCCCGAACTTAAGAATTTCAACAGTTAAATCCATTCAAAAAAATGACTATAGCCTGAATACAAGTTCGAACCAGAGTCCAAACTCAAATCCAAACTTGAATATTTGATCTCAAACTTGAACGCTTGAACTTGAATATCCAAATTTGAACTTGAATACTTGACTTGACTTGACCAGCCCATGAATATAACTTGACATGAACTTGAAATGAATACCTGAATACATGATTACAACTTGAACATAAACTTGCACATTATTTTTATATTCATGAATTCGGCCAAAACATATTAACTTGAACTATATACTGTAATATACGAGGATAAAGGGGTACATTGGTACGGAACGTATATTGTGACACGAGAGGTCATTTTAAAAGACACCTACATGAATTCACGTGCCGTTGTCCTGTGGGTTATGACGGGATCTTGTACTATATGTTATCATAGTTCACGAGGTAAGATGGACTTCTCTCGTATATATGAATACTTTCTTTATCAAACTACAAACAACCACGTTAGAATAGCAAATCTTATACCTGTAAATGATCATGCTTAGATACTTAGTTATACAATCTTAAATGTTTTTATTACTTGGTTTCTATTCACTTTATATACCATTTAATCATCTTCTTTTATTTCTTTTGGGGACTTACCGAGCGCTAGTTCACTGACGGTATTTCTCTCTTTTTCTTTTCTTTGGAATATTCGTCAGAAGGACTGGACTCTGAGAAGATAGAGCCAAATCAGGAGGACTTGGACCAGTTCGCTACTCAGCCGGACTACTAAGTTCTTCCTGCTTTTATTTCTGTATGCTACTGTTTAGGCATTTGTTTTTTTATCATTATATCTTTTTATTCCAGATTGTTGCATTTAAAGTTCAATATAAATAAAATTGTTGTTTCATTTTATTACTCTTGTTATTTTTACACCTTGTTATATTTCTTACTTACGCTTAACGTATTTTCATAGTTAATACATTGCGGGCTTTGCAAGTCACCGTTTCTGTCTATTTGGAAGCGGGACGTAACATATCGAATGCTCGAAAATGACCAAGAATTTGCTCTATTTTTTTCTCTGTTCTGTAGCTTATTTCGTTGGGTAATAGCCGACGAAATAACTTATTCTCTCGGCCATTACCCGACGAAATAAGTTTAAAACAGGAAAATATGCCCCAAGTTTTTCGACCTTATTCCGTCGGTCTATATCCGACATAAAATAGTGCCCGATGAAATAAATCAAGTACCCGACGAAAAAACATTTTTTTTCGCCGCAATTTATTACGTCGGGCATCAGCCGACAGAGAAAGTTTATTTCGTCGGCCTACCATGTATTCCGTCGGGTGACGCCTGACGAAATAAATATGTATTTCTTGTAGTGGAAGCATCACATATTTGCACCGACTATTAATCGAAACAAGCAAACGACTCTATATCCTAGTGATAAAGCCTCTTTATAATTGAGCAAGAGACATGAGGGTTCAAACATGCTTGCAACAGGTTACGGTCTCCTTTAAATCGAAACTTAGTAACTATACCATACGGATTTGGGGGTGTGAACTTGATGGAGGTCCTTTTCAGATCTCCTTCAGATGTTGTCTTCCGACGATCTCCCGGTGGATTCTGGAGGGGATCCCCTGTTGTGTGTGGGTCTCAATGGGCTTTAAGGAGATTTGGTGATTGGGGGAGTTTGATACCAAGTACCTGCAAAGAAGTCCCAGGATGGTTTGATGCCATCGAGGACCCTCCGACAATCAAATTAGTACTAGATCTGAGCAGTGTAACGGCTAAGTGGAGTAAAAAATGGCTCACTTGACCCTTCAGTGGTAGGGGGTTTATATAGCGGTGGAGGCACGCAGTAGCAGGCGCGAGAATCTCGCTGGCAATTACGCTCCCGACGTCACGCCCGCGTAGAGGGCGGATCGCCCATTAATGGGGATCGTGGAGGTATGGAACGTGGGATGTTGCTGGTGGAGAATCCGCTCATGGCGAGATTCACGGAGCGGCGGTTGCGCCCGTGAAAGGTGGAGCTGGTCGGATGACCGAGGAAGACGGCCTCGGCCGGGGGGCTCGGAGACGAGTGAGAGCGCTGAGGAGACTCGGTTTTATGGCAGCTCATGGCTAGCCGATGGGCCAGAGAGGCCCATCTGTAGGGAGCCCCCAATGAGGGCTAGCTTGTGATGCAGGTCGAGCACGGGGGGGCCTGGTCGGCCTCTGCGGGCCCTTTCTTCTGGGTTACGGGGCCGGCCATCCGCCACGTGTCCTGATCTTAGGGGTCACCAATATTGAGCATCATCATTAACCCCCCACTCCTGTCCCGACCGGTTAGAGGGTCGGGTCAGGAGTGGACTGCCGGGCCGCCCGGGGTGAGCTCCCTCCTAAGGTTTCATCGGGACGCGTCCCCGGGCCGTCAGCTGTCTTTTCTGCTAGCGAATCAGGGGGGATCTCCGCATTTAAGGAGGGTGTACCAGTTCGTGTCGCTTTGAAGTGATGGCCCACGTGTCGAGCGTCGGTTGGCTGACGCGACGTGTGCAGACCTGCGGCGCCTGAAAGGGCGCGGCCCAGTGCGGGGACGACAAGTGGAGCAATCGGAGCCGTTGGACGCGAGGAGGTGTCTTGGCGGGAGATGAAGGGCACCGTTGGATGAGGTCGCTTGCGACAATAAATAGGGGTGGGGCCCGTTCCAGGGCCCCTACTCCTTCATATTCTTCGTTTTAGGTCTCGGTTGCTCGGCGCTCATCTCCTTCCTTCCACCTTCGTTTCCCGAGGATCATCCTTCCCAAGGTTAGATGTCTTCTCTTGTCGAGTCAGTAGATGTCGTTGAGTTAGGTTCTAGGAACCCTTTAGGTGAGTCTGAGTCCCTCCGGAGGGCAGGGGTAGCCCCTCTTCCCGGGATCGTGCGGCGGGGGAAGCCCCCAGGAAGGAGGCGGTAGATGCTGCCTCTAGCGCCTCGTGTTGGATAAGGTATGAGGACGAGCTTGCCAACGCTCGGGCTCTCTTCCACATCCCCCCATGCTATACGCTCCATCTAGCCAAGGAGGGAGGGAGGGCAGACCAAGCACGGGGCAGAGAGATCGCCCTGTATTTGGAAGTATTTTGGGGTGGAACGCGCCTGCCCTTCTCTCCTGAGGTCGTGGGAGCGTTGAACTTCTTCGGGTTTGCTCCCGGTCAGTTGGTGCCGAACTCGTGGAGGATTCTCCTCGGGTTCCTGATCCTCCTGAAGTTACAGGCGATCCCCTTCAGCCTTTCCCTCCTTGATTCCTCCCTCGGCTTCAAAAATCACCGCAGTGGTCGAGTGGGCGACCCGAGGTGGGTTTATCTCTCTTTCAGAAAGCGACCAGAGGGTGCCGCCGGGACTGGGGTTGTGGCCCTGCCTTCTTCTATTCAAGACTGGAAGAAGAAGTTCTTCTTCGTTTCCCCTCCCGAGGGCGAGGACTGACCCGTGCCTACAGAGTGGTCGAGGGAGAAGCACTTGCCGGGGAATCACTCCAGTGACCCCGCCGCGGTGAGAGTGGCGTCGTGGGAGCCCATCCCCCGTTACGACGTGCTGTTGTCTGAGAGGGTTCTGAGTTGGGCCGGACTCAGCCCCATTAAGTTCGTCGGTAAGTTTAGGTTTGTTTTTTTGGCTTGTATATTGCCTGTGTCACTGACTCCTTTGCACTCGGTTTTGTGCAGAACCCATAGATATGGACTCTCTCAGAGCTTCCATGCGCCAGCCGAGGCCGGTCGTGAAGGTTGGGGGCGCCGGCTCTTCCCGTTCATAGCCCGCCCCGGCTCCTTCTCCCCCAGCGGTAGTGCCTCATGAGCGCTCGGAGGCGGATCTTGCCCCGGGGCCCAGCAGAAGTTGGGTCGGAGGCGGACTCGGATTCTGGAGGACCCGGCCTCCGAGGAGGAGGCCGGCTCTCCCTTAAGGCCGCTCAAGAGGAGATTTGCCCGGGGACCGTCTTCGCCGATCACGGTGGAGGAAGGCGGTCTCCACTTCGCCGTGCCTTCGGGCTATCCGTCGCAGATAGCCTGCTGCATGAGATAGAGGTGATTGAATGATTTTTTTGGATGTGTTTATCGAATCAAATAGTAAAGAAATCACAACCAAAAATATTTGACCGCAATCAAACAACGGTGTCAGTTGAAGTTAATGAATGAGTGCGGATCGTCCTCAGGGATCTCGAGATTCGTTTGTATTTTTATTTGTTTGAAATGAAATGTTAAGCAACAATAAGAGAAAACACGATTCAATTTATTGATTTGTATTCGTGTGTCACTAATCTTTTCTAAAGAATCAAGAAACTATAAACAACAAGAATCGGGTTTCAATGGTATTTTCCAAACAACAATCAAGAATGATAGAGAGGCTCGTAGGAATCGATAGGATCTTTAGATGTGTTGTAGTCTACAATATTTCATATTCTTGTCCTTCGAAGAATTGATACTAGATCAATGGTTATCGACGAGAGTTAGGGTTTTCTTGATGAAATTAAGGTTTCATCTCTTAACCCTTGCTCTTTCGAGGATACAATTTATATTCTAGCCTCTAGCAATTTCAAGAATCGATCGGATCACCCCAATCTCGAGCGAGTTGATCAAGAAAGCATCGCTTCGAATTTGGTTGTCGATTCTTGAACTTGCTAGGGTTTACAAACTCATGGGATTCAAGAATTGATTACAAATTTGCTACATCATCATACTAAAGATCGTTTCGACTCCTTAACGAGCGGAGTTTTACTCACGCATCACCACATAGACAATATTCAAGAATAGTAAAGATAACATGATGCGGAATTTTAAAGAAAACAAGAATGGAGAAAATATCACCTTTTATTTAATCAACAATTGTCAATACATTCTTTCAAGATCTACAAGAAGAAAGAAAATCGATCGTTGACTCGGCTTCGCTCGACTCCGTGGATCGTGGATCTACTTTTGATCTCTTGCCCGATGGAAGATCGGCCCGGCTCATAAAAGGGTTGAAGGAATCTTGCTTGGCTTGCACTCAAGATCTTGAATTGTGGGTGGATTTAGGGTTAGGGTTTCCTACAAGATTTCTCACTAATCTTGAGGAAGAAGAAGATGGAGAAAGAGAGAATGACTAAAATCTAAGATGTTGAATCTTTTCCTCTCTAAGGTAACATGATATGATGAATGAGTCTAGGGTCCTATTTATAGAACTAGGTTTAGGTTTGAATTGGACTTTCCCTCCCAAAGTTTGTTGACAAGTTTGTTGGGCTTTAGCTTAGGGTTTAAGCAAGGGTTTAGGAAAGTTCTAGAAGTTTTAGGCTAGTTTAGGAGCTTGATGATCTGGTGGAAGTGTCTGGACTCTTCTGGACTTTTGTATGCATTTTTGAGCTGCATGTACTAACACAGGAGTTGTGGTGCAATTCGTGGAGCTAAGTCCCTGGGCCTGCCGCTCTTCCGCCGCATGAGATGCCTTTAGGCCGCCCTTCCGCGGCTCAATAGTGGCCTTGGGATCTGCGCTTTCTGCAGTTGTCTTGTAATGCTGTATGGGTTATTCTTTGATGTTTAGAATTGCAGTTGCCCTTCTATGTTGATACCAGATTTGCTTTCAATGAGTTTACGAGCAATTGTAATGGTCGAGCAATGTATTGATCGAGCAAGCATCTCTTTTCCTGCATAGACTTCAAAATAGGGGTTGCAAGATATAGAAAATATGCTATGTAATGCAATGTAGTTAATTTCCCTAGAATTTCCGGTTTTAAGGTCGAATACATGTAATTTGATATTTTGCGACCAATTAGCTAATATGTGAATTATGAATACCGTACTCTCCTATATGTATGCAGATGACAAGGTAATTGCCGGTTAAAATATGCAATATTTTCGACTGATCAAATACCCCCAAACTTAATTTCGATCGTCTCGAGAGAATGTTTTATTAAAAAGAGAAGGAGAAAACAAAGAAAGAGAAAAAACTAACTAGAACACTTTCGTAGGCAACACGATTGCACTGAGCACGTGCAACAAGCCTTTAAACCTCTAGGTGTCCCTAGTAGGAGGAGTGTTGTCTCCTGAGGGTTTTCAGCGGATTGCACCCACAAAATCCAAAAATAAAAGCAAGATCATGAACATTACATTTAAAGATAAGAATTGTAAAAGAAAAGTCTTGAAAATTAGGGTTTCCAACTAAGCTAGCTTTTCGGTTGTCATGAGCCCTATCTTAATGGTCATGAAAAGATGTCAGAAATCACGTCCTCCCTCAATAAAACATCGTCTTATTCTTCATTCCTATCTTTCTTCCAAACATCGATCATATAACCCTGCGTGTGTGTAAAGACATCCCTACACCCGGAGAATTCAATTCAAGCTATCATACTCTTGCCCATCAGCCTCAGTACTTCTTGGCAAACGAGATTGCTTACACACTTTCATGCGACCGTTAATACTTCTTGAGGTACTAACCGACCGATTACTAATGTGCATGCTAACTTGGTGTATTTTCCTAGTCTTGCACCACATCAGGCATAGCAGTGACTCCCAGACCAGTTGACCTTGGGGCACTAGGTGAAGAAGCACCCTTTTGCTATATATTTTTCTTGCCCTTGGTGATAACAAAACCAGTATCCATTTTTCTCACCACTTTAAAACACACTTTTCTCTTTTTTTTTCATACTTTTGGCTTTAAGACAAGAGCATTTCAAGGTATCCTCTACTATCCCAGGCTTCAAGACATGTGTAAGTGCGAATAGCAGGGTAGCAACGTTCAAAATGTTTGGCTTCCAGAATAGAAACTATTTTTCAGACTTATTTTTATCCTCAGATTAGTGACGTCTTTCATCTTACTAACCCTTGGGACAACGGCTCATAACTACTTATTACTAGTTCGTATAAGAAAACTTCTAATTTTCTTAGTTTTCTAAAATTTTTCCAATCTCATGGATGTAATTGTTCACTGTCTAAACTTTCATTATCTTATTTATATACAAAAAAGTGTAAATATTAAAATTATTTTTATATTTGAAAATTTTTAAATTTTTATGGGTTTTGAAAAAAATTTCAATTTTTTATAGATTTTTAAAAAGAAATGTTTTGTGCTTATGCAGATGATATGCAAATGATGCGAAAATAAGCACAAACCTCCCCCAAACTTGTTTTCAACAGTGTCCTCACTGTTGCCGACCGTTATATCTACAAAAACCTGTAAATCTGGGAGGAATTATTAGTGGGGGCAAATATATAAGTGAAGAACTTCCCCCAAACTTGTTTTATTTACTCACCTTCATTCAAAATATGATACAATGATATACTGGACATGAAAGTGAGACGGAGGAATTTTAATCAAAATAAACTGGCTCTTGTAAGAACAAGAGCTCCTCCGTGGGGTCAGTGGAAAAATACGGCTTTAATCTATGTCCATTTACTTTGAAAACAGTGCCGTTTTTAACATTTTCAACATCTACTGCCCCGTGCGGGTATACAGACCGCACAACAAAAGGTCCCTTCCAACGAGATCGGAGCTTACCCGCATGAAGGTGTAATCGTGAATCATAAAGAAGGACTTGTTGACCAGGTAAAAATGTTTTCCTTACAATGTTTTTATCGTGAAAAACCTTAGTCCTATTCTTTGTGATTACAGCATTATCATAAGCTTCATCGCGGAGTTCGCTTAGCTCGTTTAGTTGCAGCTTCCGAAAGTTGCAAGCAAGGTTTAGATCAAAATTAATTTCCTTTATAGCCCACAATGCTTTATGTTCTATCTCAACAGGTAGATGACATGCTTTTCCAAACACTATCCTGTATGGAGACATTCCTAGGTCGGTCTTATATGCAGTCCTGAATGCCCAAAGAGCATCCGTCAATTTGGTCGACCAGTCTTTTCTATTTTTAGCAACAGTTTTCTCCAGGATAAGTTTGATTTGTCTGTTTGAGATCTCAGCCTGCCCGCTTGTTTGGGGGTGATAGGGTGTAGAAAGACGGTGGTTGATTGAATATTTCCGCATCAGAGTCTCGAAAGATCTGTTGCAGAAGTGTGTCCCATTATCGCTAATAATAGCGCGTGGGTGTCCAAATCGCGAGAAGATATTCTCTTTCAAGAACTTAATGACAACTTTCTTGTCATTAGTGCGACTTGGAATGGCTTCTACCCACTTGGAGACATAATCAACCGCCAGCAATATGTACAGATTCCCAAAGGAGTTGGGAAAAGGACCCATGAAATCTATGCCCCAAACATCAAACATTTCAACAACCAGAATGGGCTGCTGAGGCATTTCATTCCTCTGGGATATTCTACCCGTATACTGACATTGTGTACAGGTTTTGCAATGTTCAAATGCGTCCTTGAATAAGGTCGGCCAATAAAATCCACATTGCAAAACCTTTTCCGCTGTTTTTCTTGGACCAAAGTGACCCCCACAGGCCTGATCATGACAAAATGAAAGAATACTCTTGAACTCTTCATTCGGGACGCACCGGCGAATGATCTGATCAGGACAATATTTAAACAAATAAGGCTCGTCCCAGTAATAGTGTTTTACTTGGGAAAGAAAGCGGTATTTGTCCTGTTTAGACCAATCGCTCGGTATCAATCCCGTGGCATGATAGTTCACAATATCCCTGAACCATGGTTCAGAGGATACGCTCAAGAGTTGTTCGTCAGGGAATGAGTCATTGATCGGCAGGGTCACAGGGGAAGAAACGATGCGTGAAAGGTGGTCAGCTACTACGTTTTCACATCCTTTTTTATCTTTGATAACAAGATCGAATTCTTGTAAAAGAAGGATCCAACGTATTAGTCGACCTTTGGCATCTTTCTTCGCCAACAGATGTTTTAAAGCGGAATGATCAGTATATACAACAATAGGTGAGCCGATTAAGTAAGGCCTGAATTTTTCTAATGCGAATACAACCGCTAATAGTTCTTTCTCTGTGGTTGTATAATTGATTTGCGCATCATTCAGGGTCTTACTAGCATAGTAAATCACATGTGGCATCCTTTCGATGTGCTGTCCAAGGACAGCACCTACTGCAAAATCAGATGCGTCACACATCAGCTCAAAAGGGTAGTCCCAGTTTGGTGATGATAAAATGGGGGCTGAAGTGAGTGAGTGTTTAAGTGAGTCGAAAGCTGTCTCGCAATCCGAGTCAAAGTGGAAGGTCATATCCTTGGCCAGGAGTAGTGTTAAAGGTCTAGCAATTTTGCTAAAATCCTTTATAAATCTCCTATAAAAGCCAGCATGGCCAAGGAAAGAGCGAATATCTTTGACGCTTTTGGGATGAGGGAGGTTTTGAATGACATCTACTTTAGCTCTGTCAACCTCAATGCCCTTCTGTGAAATGACTTGTCCAAGGACTATTCCTTCTTGGACCATAAAGTGGCATTTTTCCCAGTTTAAAGTCAAGTTCTTCTCTTTGCATCGAGTAAGAACAGCGTCCAGATTTGCTAGGCATTCAGAAAAAGAATCTCCAAAAATCGAAAAGTCGTCCATAAAGATCTCCAGGAAATTCTCTACCATATCAGAGAATATCCCCATCATACACCGCTGAAAGGTAGCGGGAGCATTGCATAGCCCGAAGGGCATGCGACTGTAAGCAAAGGTACCAAAAGGACAAGTAAAAGTGGTTTTATCTTGATCCTTTTTGGCGATGGGGACCTGATTATAGCCTGAGTAACCGTCCATGAAACAATAGTATTGTCGTCCCGCTAAGCGTTCCAGCATTTGATCAATAAATGGTAGAGGAAAATGATCTTTCCTCGTAGCAGCGTTGAGTTTTCTATAATCGATGCATACACGCCACCCAGTTTGGGTGCGTGTCTGAATCAACTCATTCGCTTCATTTGTGATAACTGTGATGCCGGATTTCTTAGGAACGACGTGTATAGGACTTACCCACTGGCTATCGGAGATCGGGTATATAATACCACTATCTAAGCATTTGACGATCTCTTTCATGACAGCTTCCTTCATGACGGGATTTAACCGTCTCTGTGGTTCTCGGGTCGGTCTGGCATCATCCATCACATGTATATGATGTTCAACAATCAAGGGACTGATCCCTTTGATGTCCGCCATACTCCAACCAAACGCCTCTTTATTAGATCTTAATACCGATAAAAGTGCATTTTCTTGCTCTGATGCAAGAGAAGTGGATATTATAACCGGTAAAGTCTCGTTCTCACCAAGATATGCATATTTTAGGTGAGAAGGTAAGACCTTGAGATCTAATTCAGGCGGAGAAATGATTGAAGGAAGGATCATAGAATGATTTTTGGATTTACAAAGAAGCTCAGAGCCTGTGAAAGATACAGACTCGGGTGGAGAAAAGTCAGAAGTGCAGGACTCAAGTGTAAGTGTAGTGTCCTCACTAAGATCAAGTGTAAGATCAAGCAGAGATGTGCTAATGTCATCGAGATCAGTAAAGCAAAGTTCCTCGGCTCCACAACTATCGGGAGCGATCTCATGGACAGAACACACATCTAAAATATGAGCACTAGGTTCTGATGGCTGACTCCCAACTCTGTAGATATTTAGTTCAATGGTCATATTTCCAAATGATAAATTCATTGAACCATTTCTACAGTTTATAACAGCGTTGGAAGTGGCAAGGAAAGGACGACCTAAAATCACCGGAATTTGGCCCCGGGGGTTTGCTACAGGATGTGTGTCGAGCACAATGAAGTCTACAGGGAAAACAAATTCCCCGACCTTTATCAGCACATCCTCTAATTCACCCCTTGGTTTGGTGATAGATCGGTCCGCCATCTGGAGAGTACAATGAGCAGGTTTCAGCTCTCCAATTCCCAGTTGCTCATAGACAGAATAAGGTAACAGGTTAACACTCGCGCCAAGGTCTAAAAGAGCACGATTTATGTTTTTACCCCCAATCGAAATCGATATTGTAGGACATCCTGGGTCCTTTTGTTTCTTTGGTAGCTGGGGAATAAAAGCAGTGCTGATATTATTAGCCATAAAGACCTTCTTTGGCACCTGAGTCTTCCTCTTCCTAGTGCACAAGTCCTTTAGAATCTTCGCATACGCGGGGACTTGTTGAATCGCATTTAGGAGAGGGATATTGATGTTAACCTGTTTGAACATTTCTAAAATTTTCTCCATATGAGGACTCGTTCTGTTAGCCCTTAGCCGGTTCGGGTAAGGTGCTTTCGCAATAAGCGCAGGGTCCATCATAGGAGAAGGAAAGGGGGGTAGACGAGATCCCAAAAGAGGTGTGGGGACCGTCTGTGGAGAACTATAAGGGTTGGGTGAAGGTGTTGAGCCTAAAGGGAACTGGAGAATAGGCTCGTGCGAAGGTGGTTTGGTAGAAGAAGAAGGATCAGAAGGAGAAGTGTGTGTATGTGGAAAGGTCTCAGCCGGGGTTTTGACATGATTTTCAGTATTATCAATATCTTCCCCGACATTATTATTCAGCACTCTTCCCGATCTCAACGTGGTAATGGCATTTACATTGTAATGCCCAGGATTCTGTAGGGGTTGAGAGGGAAGTTTCCCTTTTTCTCTCGCACTCATTTCAGCTTTGAGGCGTGCGATTTCAGCTTCCATCGTTCTAATACTCTCAGCTTGTGACGCTGAGTTTTTCTTTATTTCACTGACGGAAGATCTAACCTCAGTTGAAACCTCCATGAAATTGGATAAAAGTGATTTCATGGTTTGAGTAAATTGAGAGAAATCGTCAGAACAGGACTGCATAGGATTAGACTGTGCATGAGTGTTGCCCTGGTTTTGGAAATTTTGTGACTGGTAGGGGTGCTGAGTGAGTTGGAGGGGTTGCTGTTGTGGTGGAGGAAGAGCCCTTTGAAAGTTATTTGTGTTTGGAACCGTGTTTTGAGATTGATTTTGGTTCCAAGCAAAATTCGGGTGGTTCCTCCAACCCTGATTGTACGTGGAAGAATATGGATCGTTTCGAGGTCGTTGAAATGCGGCATTAGAATGCTCGTGACCTTGAAACGCCGAGTTTAAAGGACATTCTTCCGTTAAATGTGACGGATCGGAACAGCACCCACAAATAGTTTTGGGGAGTGATACCGGGTTTAGGGAGGCTGCTGCAAATTTGTGTTCCATAGCGTCGAGCTTCTTTTGCATTGCTGCCATTTCAGCTCGAACACCTATGGACACATCTACTTGGTGTACGCCACCCCTATTCAATGGTTGGGTTCCACTCTCCCAAATTAGTGATTTTTCAGCGAATTCTTCTAAGTATCGCCAGGCTTCCCCATCGTCTTTAGTCATAAATGTACCCTGACACATATTTTCAAGGCTTTGTTTCGTGCTAGGGTTACTGCCCTCATAGATGATTCGGCAAAGCTCCCATCTCGGGATGCCGTGATGAGGACATTGAACCATTAGATCCTT
This sequence comes from Agapanthus africanus, assembly GCA_030015575.1. NCBI lineage: Eukaryota > Viridiplantae > Streptophyta > Magnoliopsida > Asparagales > Amaryllidaceae > Agapanthus > Agapanthus africanus. The sequence continues at coordinate 558,637,157 of JASDDO010000022.1, read as the reverse complement.
GAAACGTTCAAAATACTTTGAAAATGGTTCGGTAGGGAGCTGGGCAAATTGGTTCAATTCGCTACGGATTCGAGCCGTTCTTTGGACTGGGTAAAATTTCTTTAGGAATGCTACGACGAATTCTTCCCAATTCGTGATGGAGTGTGCGGTGGTGTTATATAGCCACTTCTCGGCTATATCGCACAAGGTAAATGGAAGAAGTCGTAGACGCATCGCATCCACAGAAAGTTGAGACGTACCCATCATAGCGCATACGTTTTCAAATTTGGTAATGAAAACGTAAGCGTCCTCGGTCTCGAGTCCGTGATATTTAGGTAAAAGGTTGATATACTGGGGCTTTATTTCAAAGTTATCCCCGTTGGCTGGTGGTGTGGATAAGCAGGTCGAAAGAGGACCTCTAAGTGGATAACATCTTTCCTGAAGAGAAATGTGTGGAGGATTCTGCGCACCAACGGATGGTGGCAAATTGGGGTTAAAGAAGTTTGATGGATTCGGATCCATCGGTGTGGGTGTGGTAGTAGGTAAAGAAAAGGTAAATGGAGAATTATCGACTTCAGAGTCGATAAAAGGTACGCGGACTAAACGGGCACTAGAATCCCGTGTCCAGCCTATCTTGTACTAAAAAGGGTTAGTACAAGTGGCAGCGTTGGCTTATAATTAGGGGTAAAATGAATGCGGTGTTTGCTTTTGAAAAGGGACGGATTTTGAAAAAATGATGCGACAACCAAATGCAGCAACACAAACCCTAGAATCTAATGGTCACCTAGGTCCGGCTCTAGACCGCTCCTAACTGCCAAAAGACAAGTCGCAGGATCAATCCTCCACTGCCTCTTTGTCCCCCTGTGGCCGGATAAGTGCCAGGTAAGTGGGAAGGAACCACCACTACAGTGGACCTAATTAATAACCACTAGCCTTAGACACACTCGCCTTAGGCACCACAAGAAAACGCGGATAAGCAATGAATTACCCATGGCCCTCTCTTGTCCTAAATGAGCGCGACAGTCCTTAGAGTCATCTCTAGATTTCTTTTAGTTAATGGGGGTAAATGCGGATGCAAGTTTGGTGGTTTTCGGGGCCTAGGAAGGGTAATGAAATCCCCACCTAATTTGGATTTGGCCGTGCCCCTTAAATTCCGTATTTAATATGCAAAACAACCAAGAAAAGCAAAATCACGCACAATTTTAATTTGCTTTTGCGGCGCAGCTATTATTTGCAAAGAATCCTGCAGAAAGGATTAGTTGGAGCTAAAAAGGGAGAGGGGAGAGAGAGAGAAATCACCTGCTGGAAAATTTTCCAGAGAACCTCCTATACTGCGGCGCTTCCGCCGCACAAAGCATGTATCTGCCGCCCTTCCGCGGCTTGTTGATGGGTTCACTGTACCAATTTTCTTCAGCTGCTTACTGTTACTATCTCCAGCTCTCTGGTATATCCCAAATAATTTTTCCACAGCACAGAATGCTCCAGATCACCTTGCAATCAATTCACAACACACGTATAAGAGTTTGTACGAATTTTGATTTCAAGAAATGAAACGTAATAATTCTTTCACTTCAAACTATAAAATGTAAACGAATTAACGCGCGATCCCCGGCAACGGCGCCATTTTGATTGAATGATTTTTTTGGATGTGTTTATCGAATCAAATAGTAAAGAAATCACAACCAAAAATATTTGACCGCAATCAAACAACGGTGTCAGTTGAAGTTAATGAATGAGTGCGGATCGTCCTCAGGGATCTTGAGATTCGTTTGTATTTTTATTTGTTTGAAATGAAATGTTAAGCAACAATAAGAGAAAACACGATTCAATTTATTGATTTGTATTCGTGTGTCACTAATCTTTTCTAAAGAATCAAGAAACTATAAACAACAAGAATCGGGTTTCAATGGTATTTTCCAAACAACAATCAAGAATGATAGAGAGGCTCGTAGGAATCGATAGGATCTTTAGATGTGTTGTAGTCTACAATATTTCATATTCTTGTCCTTCGAAGAATTGATACTAGATCAATGGTTATCGACGAGAGTTAGGGTTTTCTTGATGAAATTAAGGTTTCATCTCTTAACCCTTGCTCTTTCGAGGATACCATTTATATTCTAGCCTCTAGCAATTTCAAGAATCGATCGGATCACCCCAATCTCGAGCGATGTTGATCAAGAAAGCATCGCTTCGAATTTGGTTGTCGATTCTTGAACTTGCTAGGGTTTACAAACTCATGGGATTCAAGAATTGATTACAAATTTGCTACATCATCATACTAAAGATCGTTTCGACTCCTTAACGAGCGGAGTTTTACTCACGCATCACCACATAGACAATATTCAAGAATAGTAAAGATAACATGATGCGGAATTTTAAAGAAAACAAGAATGGAGAAAATATCACCTTTTATTTAATCAACAATTGTTAATACATTCTTTCAAGATCTACAAGAAGAAAGAAAATCGATCGTTGACTCGGCTTCGCTCGACTCCGTGGATCGTGGATCTACTTTTAATCTCTTGCCCGATGGAAGATCGGCCCGGCTCATAAAAGGGTTGAAGGAATCTTGCTTGGCTTGCACTCAAGATCTTGAATTGTGGGTGGATTTAGGGTTAGGGTTTCCTACAAGATTTCTCACTAATCTTGAGGAAGAAGAAGATGGAGAAAGAGAGAATGACTAAAATCTAAGATGTTGAATCTTTTCCTCTCTAAGGTAACATGATATGATGAATGAGTCTAGGGTCCTATTTATAGAACTAGGTTTAGGTTTGAATTGGACTTTCCCTCCCAAAGTTTGTTGACAAGTTTGTTGGGCTTTAGCTTAGGGTTTAAGCAAGGGTTTAGGAAAGTTCTAGAAGTTTTAGGCTAGTTTAGGAGCTTGATGATCTGGTGGAAGTGTCTGGACTCTTCTGGACTTTTGTATGCATTTTTGAGCTGCATGTACTAACACAGGAGTTGTGGTGCAATTCGTGGAGCTAAGTCCCTGGGCCTGCCGCTCTTCCGCCGCATGAGATGCCTTTAGGCCGCCCTTCCGCGGCTCAATAGTGGCCTTGGGATCTGCGCTTTCTGCAGTTGTCTTGTAATGCTGTATGGGTTATTCTTTGATGTTTAGAATTGCAGTTGCCCTTCTATGTTGATACCAGATTTGCTTTCAATGAGTTTACGAGCAATTGTAATGGTCGAGCAATGTATTGATCGAGCAAGCATCTCTTTTCCTGCATAGACTTCAAAATAGGGGTTGCAAGATATAGAAAATATGCTATGTAATGCAATGTAGTTAATTTCCCTAGAATTTCCGGTTTTAAGGTCGAATACATGTAATTTGATATTTTGCGACCAATTAGCTAATATGTGAATTATGAATACCGTACTCTCCTATATGTATGCAGATGACAAGGTAATTGCCGGTTAAAATATGCAATATTTTCGACTGATCAAGAGGCATCGGCCGGGGGTAGAGTCCCCGGGGGGACCTTCAGGGCTCAGCTGGCGTCCATCGCCCAAGAGTCCGTATAGGTAAGCGCTTATCTTTCATTATTATTATTTCCGAGGTTCGATGCCTCTCTCATCTTCCTGATCTCTCTCCTACTTTTCAGGTCCTTCAGCACGTCACCCTCGCCTTGCGCATGGAGGCCGAGGTGGTAGCCCCGGCGATGAAAGCTGTGGGCCATCTCGCCTCGGTGGAAGAGAGCTCCAAGCGGGAGCTGGAGGCGATGAAGGCTAGGGTCGTCGCCTTGGAGGGTGAGGTGGAGGCCGAGAAGCGGGAGGTTGCCCGGTACCGCGAGGCCGCCGCGGTTGCTGAGGCCAAGCTTGAGGACGCTCAGGTGCTGGCCGGCAACCTGAAGAAGACAGTGAAAACCCTCCAGAAGGAGCTGGGGGCGGCGGCTGAGTGGGCGATGTCGTCCGACCTGAGGGCAGCCAAGTTGGCCGACCTCTCGGCGGCGAAGGCAGTGGAAGGCTACAAGAAGTCGAAAGACTACTATGATGACCTGGCCGTCGCCACGACCCTTATCTGGCACGAGGCCCTCGACGCTGTTAAGGCCCGGGTGCCGAGGTTCGCCGATGAAGAGCTCCGGGCCCAGTACCCCCTCACGGACACCAGCGGGCAGGGGAAGAAGATTAATGATGAGGAAATCGCCGAGGACCTAGCTCGCCTCGTGGTGGATGTCGAGGGCCCCGAGGTCGCTCCTGGACCCGAGGCCTAAAGGCTCCGTCTTCCTCCTCCGTTTTATTTTGCTATGTCCGGAACTTTGTAAGCCTCCGGGCATTTTATTAGGCTGGGGAGCCAAAAATACCCTCTGTAAAGACCGCCTTTTAGTAATAAAACCTTTTTTTCCTTTGGTTTCATTGATTTGCGCTTTTGTCTTTTGTTCATGAAGAATGCTTGTAAAATTTTTCTTCTTGCGCCGTTGGGCCTCCATGTCAGGTCGGTTATCTGCTTGGCGATCGTCCGTCGAGTTGATTCAAGCGATGCTGAGGAGAAGGCGTCTTCATGGCTCTGAAGTTGAGGGGAAATCGCTCGAGACTTGGATAGACCTGATGCCCCTAGTTGGCAGCTCGGGTCATCTGCGTATGGTGGGCGGAGGGCTGTCCGCCTTATTAAGGCCGAGGATGGATGGAGGCTGCTCCGTTGCTCGAGAGCTTCGATCTCTAGCGTCGTGGGTAGACAACCACCTGCCTGAGATGACAGAGCGGGGTAGCCGATGAAGGGTCCCGGCAGCGCCCCGGCCGTCGTAACGCGGCCAAAATACGGAATAAAAATTTTCTAAACTGGCGCTACCGCTACCCGAATCTCGGATCGACCTTAAACCCTAAACTAGAAAACTAAACTAAGAGTTAGAATTGTTATACTGAGATGATCCGAGTCCTTCGGTCTTCATTCCAAGCTTCTAGCGGCTCCTTAATGATGTTTGGTTACCGGTCTTCCTCCATCTTCGATGATCCACCCGAGGGAAAAGGCGCAAGCTCCAACCTCGTTGAACGAGGTAACCGACGCTCCAAAGTTGCTAGCGATGGAGAGTGGGAGTGTAGTAGTGTGTCACTATATTTTCTCTCTACCCATTTGCTCAATAGGAAAACATAGAAGATGAAGAGATGAGGAAGCATTGGCATGAACTTTGAATGGCTAACTCTTTTGTGTGAGCATGAGAGAGTGAGAGTGGAGGGTGTAATAATGTGATGTTATTCCCCAATGAAATGAAGCCCCCACCCCTTGATTGAGTGGCCGGCCCACCCCCCCACCCCCTCTCTCATTCACCAAAAGAAAATATTATATCCATTTAATTAAATAAAATAATCACAACCATACTTTGCACCATGCTACTCCATGCCTCATGCCACCTCACACCCTCCACCTCATTATCAAACAAATGATTTTTCTAAAAAGAAAAATCAATAATGAGGTGGCACACCTTCTAGAAGTCATTCCGTATAAAATACAGAATACTTCCCGGTGCATGTATCGAAATACATATACGCGTATTCGTACCAAAATACGAATAGCCGAGAGAGAAAATAAATAGCGAACAATAATACTAGAATACATATGTAAATTATTAAATCGAAACCTGATTTAATAAACTGGTTTAATCCTAAGCCGCTAGTATTATCAACCGTTCGATTAAAGTCTGCGCAGCAAGTGCACATATTTAATCGGACACCTATATGTATCAACATACGCCATGTACACCATATCGCCTGACCCAAGAAAACCCTCTGTATGGGACTCTAAAGACTCGTCAATACGCTGGCAGTGGGTTTAACCACAAGCACGTCAGCGGCACTAGTTGTACGTAACGGCTACCCAGGTATTGAGCGAAAGGGAGGCCGACGAGCAAACTCATCCTGACCCCTACTGAGCTTGTCAGTGACAATATCCGTACAGTCCGGTCTGTTCGTCTAAGAGTATCGCATATCGAGTCTAGGGGGGTGGATAAAGTCAGACCCCTAACAACGCGATATTTAGTGTCGGCATGTAACCCATCACCTCCTGAGAAACTATCGATCCTGGATCGGTAATCCTTGTCTACCATGGCTATGGATTTGTGGTGATGGCCACCCGTACACAATGTGACATCAACCCCCAATACCGGGAGAGACGAATCCCCGACGATCCGATCACTGCCTCCATGTGGCTCGAGACTGTACGTAATTAAAACCTGTTTGCACGACTCCTTTGAGCCGTGGTAGGGTAATAATCAAAGCACAGTGGGAACTCACACGAGACAATTGACGATCTCAGGTCGGCAGACTAACCTGCACACATGTCACCTGGGAACTGCTATCTGACAATAGGTATAATACCAACTAGCAGGTTCCCGACGAGTCCGTCCAGTGTACTCATAACCCAATGAGCACCTGTATACTATCTTAGGTGAACAAACTAATACCAATGGCTTGTGAGACCTGGCCACCGCCCCTCGTCGGGGTCTCAATCAGTATACACTAGTCTATACTGGAGTATCGATGCCCGGTCTCGATACTCCCACGACTAGGGACATTTAAGGATGTGCTTATAGACCCCAGCTCCCACATATATGATCGCCATCATACTGCTGGCAGTCAAGCAAGAATCCTATGGGCTTTATCAACATGATGATAAAGACAAATCAGATAGCATACTATCATCTTGAGTAAGACTGTTTTATCGGTATAGGTCCTCACTCACTCATCATAATCACAAGTCCGCGACTATGATAATTGCCTTGAGGGCACTATAGCCAACAATCTCCCACTTGCACTTAAGGCCAATTATTGTGATGTCGCATACTCACAGCCCGTGTGATACCGAATACCCAACTTCTCTACTAATCAGTTTCGCAAAGCCTGTTTGCGAAAATGATTGTGTTCGAGAAATAGCCTCAGTGAGTGGATCCGCTCCAATGTTTCTTTCTGTATCTCTCTTAATCTCAACTTCACGGAGAAAACTATCTCCCGAAATGAGCAATACTTGTCTTAGAATTTGTCTGGATATCTGATGGGACCCAGTTCAAAAATGAACTCCAAATTCAGCAAACAACTTAGACTGTATCATCCACTGAATTTAATCAGTATCCTGCGCCTTGCCTTTCCTCAGTATCCGCTTGGACCACCTGTCCAACATAATGTTCCTCAGAAGAGGAAAAACTATAACTCTGACAGTCACTCTGTCATCCAGGTCATCTTTGAAGCCTGAAATGATAACCGTCTCCTGAAAGAGGCTGCCGTTACCATTTCCCTAGAACATTCACTTATGTTCAATAACTACTTCCCAATGTTTCTCTAGGATTGGATTACATCTAGTGCAAAAGCAATATCTGGTGTGGTACTTGACATTTCATGATTAACTCAATTGCCTAAGCAAGTGATATGCTAATCATGTAGATCCCTCTCCCCTTTAGTCTGTAAGACACCTTTAGAGAGGGTGACTCCATCACCTGCAGGTACACCACCATACCAGGAGTCGTCCATTTAATGTCAAAGTACCCAGATTAGGATACTTCCCAAATCTAGATCTAAAACCATAGATCTGGTAACCAGAAACCTGATATTATATCCATATCCTATGTGGAGAAACATCTCTGTGACAACCAAAGTACAACCGATCGTAGTATAGGAATATCTCTTCCTATCAAGTGCATGTCATCCCAATACCTGGACATCACCTCCTACTACCTTCTTACCAGATCCATCTCTTATTCTGATGAAGTCAAAACCTATGACTGTCACATCAAAAATAGATGATCTATTTCCGCTATACCTGCTTTAGTCTATAAATAGACACAAGCTACTTGCCTACTATGCTTCCCTGCTCCCACTGACTACAACAACCCTCTGGCAGAGTCATATATACGTGCTCTTCTAAAACTAGTTTAGAACGACGCTATACTCATCCTCCTGCCGGGTCTTATAGTCTAGAACAACAGCAATGGCAAGTCTGGGTAAACAAGAACCTCCCTGTCACCGTCTCTGAGAAGACCGAAGTACCTCTCGGGTGGCTGAGGTTACCCACCAAATCTGCGGAGTGGCTAATGGAACATCAAATCCAATTGAATCCTTAGGTTCTATTAAATTTCCAGTAATCGTTTGTGGTTCTGGAATAACTTCCAGTTCTACCATACTCCCACTTCTGTTTTCTGAAAAAAATCCATTTTACTAAAACTGTGGCGAGTCTAGAACAATATAAATATTGATCTTCTTGATGGTAGAAAGTTAACCCTCGTCAAAGCCCGGGATAACCCACAAACAACCATTACTGAAACGTGCCTCGAGTTTATCCGGATTCTGGTTTTAAGCATCAGCCGGACAACTCCCTATACCTTAACATCGTTAAGATATAAATTGATTCTATATATCTAATATAGAAACAAAAGCACTAATTTAATTGGAACCAGATTCAAAATCATGCAGCTGTCTCTAGTGCGTGTCAACTAAATGGAGAGAGGCCGATCAGCATTACTCAACTTAGGAGTGCATTCATATATGAGTAACCCGAAAAAGAAGCAAGTTCTCAAAACCATTACTATTAACTGAATACCAAACACAAGTATCTACATCTTCTAATACTTCGAAGAATCCCGATACTTCTAATAAATGGTTCTCTACTTTATTCTTATACCTATAACTTCTCAAAATCTTGACCATGCATTTCAACGAAATACTTGTCCAGAACTGAAGAAGTCATAAGTAAACAGAATATAGTACGAGTACCAACCCCATTGTCCTAACGGACACTGGACAACATACAATACTTTGTATAAATCTCCTGAGTTCAACAACTCAAACCATGTGCGTCGTAGGTTGAAAAACTGTAGTATGGTTAAGAAGAATTACACCGCTGTTGAATGCATCTTACCTAGTCACCAACCGATATAGGTAAATGTCACAGACATAATATCAAAAAGATATATCTCACTTTATAAAAATAAATGTACAGATATATCAGTTTGAAATTGGTGCATAACAACGGATATTCAAAACCAAATATTTGCCATCCGGCAAAATCCAGATGATTTCCTCAAATATCACCAATTACAACGAATTCCGATTAATGAGGATCTAATCACCCAATTCCCAATATCTTACTCCCACTCACCATCCATAATAACATGCAGATGTGAGAAACTGATCTGGTAAATACATACCCTGGAGTTAGATTCCAATTGGGAAAACAGTTTTCAATTAACATCGCACAGTCAGACTGAAACATGAAAATGTTTCGAAGGGGTTTAACTGGTATTCCTAGTAACGCCTCTTCCATTATCCTGAATCATGACAGTAACCATATACTTACCTGCCCTCACTGCAATCCCTTTATCATGTCTTTACTTATTACCTTCTGTACACCTCCTTTACGCTAATTGGTATTCTTCATTCCCTACCCTTTGGCACCAGCCTAAGGTTTGGAAAAAGACTATCCAATAAGCGTAATAGGTGTACTCTCCTAATCCTAGGAGCTCTCGCAACCTGAGAGAAGGTAAAGAGAAAAGACATCTGAATAATCCTATTCTTTTTCTCCTTAACCAGAATCCATCCTCGAAAAAGTTCCTTCGAGTTCGTATATAACCATACGATAGATTTATCCAATGGAAGTGGATATCCGTAGTGATACAGAGTGTTCTAGAGAAAATCAAAGTGGATGTAGGAGTGGCAGGGGTATACCCGGTCTTTGTCGTGAATGTTGGTAATCGCAATTTCTTTTGCCATTGTTCTAATCCCTTTATATGTCTTTACTTATTACCTTCTGTACACCATAGTTAAGCTTGTTGGTTTTCTTCCTTCCCTACCTTTCGGCACTTGCCTATGGTTTGGAAGAAGACTATCCAATAAGCTCAATAGGTGTACCCTCTCCTAATCCTAGGAGCCTTCACAACCTGAAAGAAGGTAAAGAGAGAAGACAACCGAATAATCATATTCAATCTCTCCAGAACTGGAATCCATCCTCAAAAAAGTTCCTTCGAGTTCGTATATAACCATACGATGGATTTATCCAATGGAAGTGGATGTTCGTAATAATACGGGGTGTTCTGGAGAAATGCAAAAAGTAATATAGAAATGGCAATGATGTATGCGACACCGTGACATTCCAAAAGCCAAAGTGTTTTAAGAAGGTTCGGTCAACTTGGTTTATGAGTTTTAGTCAAGAGTCGGGTCATAGTCGTAGCCAGAGAGAGAGAGAGAGAAGAAACATTCAGCATGCACTCTAACCTAGATCAGAATGGTTAATCATTTATCTAGTCTGGATGGCTCCCACTGTTTCCTCAAATTCTCCTCCAAACCTAAAAGGAGAATTAGTCGGAATCACCCGAGGAGTAGTCCTACTCATCAGTGGGAATCGGAATCCAACTATCATCGCATGATAACTTGATGGAAGCCACTCAAGTCACCACACTCCAGAAGGTATGCGCAAGCCTGGCAAGTTTCCTGTATGTTTGAAACTCCCGATATGATTTTTACCCCTAGGACCTTGACGAATAATCAACAAATCAAAAGGTCCTAGTCAAGTATAACCCGTCATTTTCTTGATTGCATTAAACCCACCCGCACGACCCTTGATGAATAATCAACAAAGTCATACGACTGTCCTAACCAATCCACATATCCATGCGACAGAAAAGCATAACAGAGCTACCGCACACTACGTCTCGGCGAATAGCAACGACAAACGTAGCACGAATACTAAGCAATACTAGTCTGAAATGACGGAGGGCTACGGTTGGTTTTTGGCGAAAAACCTTTAACGTAATGAACTTGATCTCGTTGAAGGAATCCAAGTGGTTTTATAAATATATAGTGGCGAAAACTTTTGCTAAAGAGGTCACTCCCGGTGAAGGGATCTCGGCTCTTTCCCCGTAGAATGAGGTGCAGGATATTCCAAATGAATACCACGATGCAAGGCAAAAGGAAACGACTATAGTAAAGTTATTACGTTGACGCAAACTTTTATCCAAGGGGTCACTCCCGATGAAGGGATCTCAGCCCTTACCTCGTCGAATAAGGTGCAGGATATTCCAAAATGAATACCACGATGCAAAGCAAAAGAGAACGTCTGTAATATCAGTTTTTAAAAACTTGGTTCCAACAACATCAAATATGGGTTTGTTTTATCCTTGCATTGATAAGAATCTATGCAGTCCCATCAATTAATCACACCAGAAAAGAACGAAAATAAAATGTACGTATATGCCATCCGCATTCGCCACTGGGTCCCATCATCACCCGTTAGGTTACTTAACTAACGACAGAGCGGGGACTGGACTAGCGCGGGTGCAAAACATATACAACATCTACTAGTATATATAAATATATAAATAACATTCGTCCCAGGCATGATATAAAGCAACATCACAGAAACATCACAGAAGCAATACAGAATGGTGGATAATCTGAAGCCCCGAGTTTCACTTAAGCCGCAAGTGAGACCCGACGTTCCCTGTCGTGTAGATAGCATGTGCAATGAAACATAGACCCCTACGAGCGCGGCAAGTTACCCGCCAAACCAGAAGCAAGGCAGCCCCCTTCAGCAACGTGAATGGACCACCCAGCACTTCACAGAATCCGGTAACTTGAGCACCCCTCCTGGGTCACCTATACCCCTTACGAGTGCGGCGAACAGCCCGCCAATTCTAGAGTAAGGTCCCCTCCGTCCCAACGCTATGAGATGCGGACCCGTTGCCCTCTAGAATCCGGATATTCGTGCACTCCACCGCGGGGTAATCCTAGTACAGAAAAGAAAATAATATACAAGGGTGACATCGACCTCAGCCCGGTCGTGCCCCAAAAGAATAAAATACAAACTGGCAGTGACGGCAGTCCATATGTCGGACGCTCGCCCCGCAATATCAAATGTACAAATAAAATAAAACTGTACTACCACTGCACCCAGGCTATCCACAACGACGATCCAACCAACATCACAGCACATCACAGAACATCAACGTGAATGTCACGTTCGTAAACCCGTCTAAAAGACATATAGCAGTTAACGGGTTTACCGATCAAATGACATTCACGGTCGCATAATATAATGTATGTACTGTTAAACGCCCACTTAAAATATCGATCGACTAAGTTCCAAATTGGCCCCAATAGCAAAACAATACTGCACAAAAACCTGGGCTAAAACAGGACATCACAAAAATCACAATTTCACATCAGGGGGATACAGTGAAAATTTGAAGGCCCGTCGCCACTAAATGGCCGCGGAACCGCCGCCACTAAATGGCCGCGGAACCGCCGCTAATGGGGGGTTAGCGCGGCGGATCCGCGGCACTTTAGTGGTATCACGAGCTCAAATTTTTTCGGTATCCTTAAAATTACCTGCATGGATTTTTAAGATGCCTCAAATAATTTTTTGACCACTTTTGAAAATCGACAGCAAACAGAAGAATGAAAACGTGATTTTGGTAAATTCCGTCGATCGATCTTTTAAGCACGTTTAAACAAACTAGTAAGGGATTTAAAGGGTGGCTCTGATACCATGAAGGGTCCCGGCAGCACCCCGGCCGTTGAAACGCGGCCAAAATGCGGAATAAAAATTTTCTAAACTGGCGCTACCGCTACCCGAATCTCGGATCGATCTTAAACCCTAAACTAGCAAACTAAACTAAGAGTTAGAATTGTTATACCGAGATGATCCGAGTCCTTCGGTCTTCATTCCAAGCTCTTAGCGGCACCTTGATGATGTTTGGTTACCGGTCTTCCTCCATCTTCGATGATCCACCCGAGGGAAACGGCGTAAGCTCCAACCTCGTTGAACGAGGTAACCGACGCTCCAAAGTTGCTAGCGATGGAGAGTGGGGGGTGTAGTAGTGTGTCACTATATTTTCTCTCTACCCATTTGCTCAATAGGAAAACATAGAAGATGAAGAGATGAGGAAGCATTGGCATGAACTTTGAATGGCTAACTCTTTTGTGTGAGCATGAGAGAGTGAAAGTGGAGGGTGTAATAATGTGATGTTATTCCCTAATGAAATGAAGCCCCCACCCCTTGATTAAGTGGCCGGCCCGCCCATCCCTCCCCCCCTCTCTCATTCACCAAAAGAAAATATTATATCCATTTAATCAAATAAAATAATCACAACCATATTTTGCACCATGCTATTCCATGCCTCATGCCACCTCACACCCTCCACCTCATTATCAAACAAATGATTTTTCTAAAAAGAAAAATCAATAATGAGGTGGCACACCTTCTCGAAGTCATTCCGTATAAAATACAGAATACTTCCCGGTACATGTATCGAAATACATATACGCGTATTCGTACCAAAATACGAATAGCCGAGAGAGAAAATAAATAGCGAACAATAATACTAGAATACATATGTAAATTATTAAATCGAAACCTGATTTAATAAACTGGCTTAATCCTAAGCCGCTAGTATTATCAACCGTCCGATTCAAGTCCGCGCTGCAAGTGCACATATTTAATCGGACACCTGTATGTATCAACATACGCCATGTACACCATATCGCCTGAACCGAGAAAACCCTCTGTGTGGAACTCTAAAGACTCTTCAATACGCTGGCAGTGGGTTTAACCACAAGCACGTCAGCGGCACTAGCTGTACGTAACGGCTACCCAGGTATTGAGCGAAAGGGAGGCCGACGAGCAAACTCATCCTGAACCCCTACTGAGTCTGTCAGTGACAATATCCGTACAGTCCGGTCTGTTCGTCTAAGAGTATCGCATATCGAGTCTAGGGGAGTGGATAAAGTCAGACCCCTAACAACACGATATTTAGTGTCGGCATGTAACCCATCACCTCCTGAGAAACTATCGATCCTGGATCGGTAATCCTCGTCTACCTTGGCCATGGATTTGTGGTGATGGCCACCCGTACACAATGCGACATCAACCCCCAATACTGGGAGAGACGAATCCCCGACGATCCGATCACTGCCTCCATGTGGCTCGGGACTGTACCCAACTAAAACCTGTTTGCACGACTCCTTTGAGCCGTGGTAGGGTAGTAATCAAAGCACAGTGGGAACTCACACGAGACAAATGACGATCTCAGGTCGGCAGACTAACCTGCACACATGTCACCTGGGAACTGCTATCTGACAATAGGTATAATACCAACTAGCAGGTTCCCGACGAGTCCGTCCAGTGTACTCATAACCCAATGAGCACCTGTATACTATCTTAGGTGAACAAACTAATACCAATGGCTTGTGAGACCTGGCCACCGCCCCTCGTCGGTGTCTCGATCAGTATACACTAGTCTACACTGGAGTATCGATGCCCGGTCTCGATACTCCCACGACTAGGGACATTTAAGGATGTGCTTATAGACCCCAGCTCCCACATATATGATCGCCATCATACTGCTGGCAGTCAAGCAAGAATCCTATGGGCTTTATCAACATGATGATAAAGACAAATCAGATAGCATACTATCATCTTGGGTAAGACTGTTTTATCGGTATAGGTCCTCACTCAGTCATCATAATCACAAGTCCGCGACTATGATAATTGCCTTGAGGGCACTATAGCCAAAATCCGCTCGGATGCCTCTTGCGAGGGCTCCGATCCCTGGCGTCATGGATAGGGAGCTACCAGCCGAAGATGACCGACCAGGGTAGCTGCCCGGTTGCCTCTTGCGAGAGCTTTTGATCTCCGGCGTCGTGGGTAGGCAACTACTATCCTAGGATGACCGAGAGGGGTAGCCGCTCGGATACCTCTTGTGAGGGCTCTGATCCCTGGCGTCATGGGTAGGGAGCTACCAGCCGAAGATGACCGCGCAGGGTAGCTGCCCGGTTGCCTCTTGCGAGGGCTTTTGATCCTTCAGGATGGGGACAGAGAAGGGTTACTGCCCAGTGCCTCTTGGCGAGGAATTTGATCATTTTCGGTTGTGGTAGGAATCTACCAGCCGGGGATAGCCGAGCAAGGACTCGACTGCCTCTGGGAGGACTTTGGTCCTTGGCGCGGGAGGGGCTGTAGAAGCCTACCAAGGACCCTTGGCCGGGCAGGGTTACTGCCTGGTGCCTCTTGGCGAGGGCTTTTGTCCTGAAGGATAGCCGAGCAGGGGATCCTCGGGCTCGACTGCCTCTGGGTGGGCTTTTTGATCCTTGGCGTTGAGGCAGGGAAGCTACCCGGTAGGGATAGCCGAGCGATGGTTGGGCTCGACTGCTTCTGGGAGGACTTTCTGATCCCTGGCGTTGCGGTAGGGGAGCTACCCGTCAGGAATAACTGAGTAGGGCAGCTGCTAGGTTGCCTCTTGGTGAGGGCTTTGATCCCTGGCGTTGCGGCAGGGAGGCTACCCGCTAGGGACAATTGAGAAGGGCAGCTGCTGGGTTGCCTCTTGGTGAGGGCTTTGGTCCCCGGCATTGCGGCAGGGAGGCTACCCGCCAAGGATAATTGAGCAGCGCAGCTGCTAGGTTGCCTCTTGGTGAGGGCTTTGATCCCTAGCATTGCGGTAGGGAAGCTACCCGCCGGGATGATCAAGCAGGGCAGCTGCTAGGTTGCCTCTGGGAGGACTTTCCGATCCCTGGCGTTGCGGTAGGGAAGCTACCCGCCAAGGATAACTGAGCAGGGTGGCTGCTCGGCTGAATCTTCAAGAGGTTTTGCCCGACCATACATTTGGGGAACATGAACGGTTAGCATGTGCATTGAATGCGGGGGGAAGTGAAGCGCCAGGGCCGCGTCGCTTCGATTCCGTCGGAGGAGGCTTAATGATCGCCACGTGGTGGCGACTCCTTGGACGAGAGTGGGTGACCGTTGAGTTCCTCTGGGGGCGCAGCGGGCAATATAAGGCTGAAGGAGTACGAGACCTTCCTTCCCTTGCAAACAGAGTGTTGAGAATGCAGGACTTCCCCTTTACCATCCCCGACATCATCAATTTCGAAGATGTGTACCTGTATGACCAGAACTGCACCGAGGACACAGTGCAGTTGGTGTACGGGAGCATCAAGGACTACTTCGGCCGGTTGCTCCCCCGACGTTCTTTCCTGCTGCAGCTGCTGATGTACTCCATCTGGAAGGTGTCGCCGGGGCTTTACAACCCCCTATCCGAGCAGCTCTATGACGAGGCCGTGGGCAAGCTGCGGTCTTTGAGGCGCTTCGGCCTCATCTCTGTGAACCGGCTGGCTCGGTCGGAGGCGCTCGTCCGCGAGTGCTATGAGTTGAGGCTCGGGATCAACGAGCGCGGGGGGAACCGAGGGGAGAGGTTGGATCTCGCGAGGCCTCGGCTGACGGAGATCTTCACCGAGTATCACAAGCAGTGCTCTCTGCACCCCCTTCCTCCGCTATTGTAATAATAATTTTTTCTTTTTGTATGTACGGCTGAGGAGCTCATAATACTCCGCTTTTTTTTGAATAAATAAGAACTTTTCTACTTTCTTCACAATGTTCTGCTGATCTTTATTAAATTGACAATAGGCCTTAGGGAGAGTTTACATTGCCTCAAAAGAAAGTACATGCTAATAGATGACCCTATCAGCGCGGCTCGAGCTTCCTGGCGGCTTGCTGGTCTCCGTGCTTGGTACCGGGTACGGGGCTTTCCAGGTGCCGGACTGGTCGTCTGAGGAGACAAGCATGATCTAGCCGATGGTCAGCTCGGCAGGAGGAGGACGCTACTCCTGTTCGCGGTCGGCCTACCGTTTGTCCCTTAAGTAGGCGGCGAGGTGCCCCGATCGGATGAGCTCCTTGATGTAGTCCCGGAGTTGCTTGCAATCCTCGGTGGCATAGTCCAGTGTCTGGTGGAAAGCGCAGTAAGGGCCCCGAGTCCGCTTTGAGGCCTGACGCGGGATTGGAGGGAACTTGAAGAACCCTTCGCCTTGGGCCTCCTCTAGTAACACTGCGAGGGAGACGTTGAGCGGGGTGTACTCCTGGAACTTCGGGTGATAGGGCTGCTGACGCTCCGGCCTCTCCTCCAGAGCCCTTTTCTTCTGGTCGGATCGTTCTGCCCGGGGGAGGTTCGCGTTCACCTCGGACTCTAGCTGAACCTCGCGCTCGGTCCACGCCTTGACCTCGGCCATGGTCTTAAGCTGTGCCAACGTAAAGGAGCGCAGCCACTCCTTGTGCCTCAGACTAGATCTGAGCGCCGTGATGACGGTCTCGTCCCGGTGCTTGGGAACCTCGAGGAAGGCGTTGTAAAAGTGAGTGATGTAAGCCTTGAACGTCTCCTTGTCTCCACTTTTAATTGTGAAGAGGTAGTCGACCGTGCGCTTCTGCCGACGGTTCCCAATGAAGTGGCCGAGGAACTGAGTAGCCAGCTCGTCGAAGATCGAGATTGAGCGAGGCTCAAGTCCTCGGAACCAGTCCCGACCAGATCGGATGAGGGTGGCAGGGAAGGCCCTGCATTGGGCAGTATCGGCATGGTCCTGGAAGCTCATTCCCACGGTGAAAGCATCCAAATGGTCTTTGGGATCGGTTTTCCCGTCGAACAGAGAGACCTTCGGGGGTTTGTTGCGCGAGGAGACGTGGACAGCGAGCAGTTCCTCGGTGAACGGTTTGGTGAGCAAGTCGGCGGCGTACTCAGCCCTGTCGGCCGAGAGGTGACCTTCCCGACGCATGCCCTCGATCTTCTTCTCGAGGGCGTCGAGTCGGCCGTGGTACCCCGAGAACTCGGCGCCTCGTGATCCCTGGCCTCTGCTGTGGGATACCTACGTCTGGGCACGGCTCCGGTTCCTCTCGATGAGGTTCCTCAGATCCCCGGGCATGGAGGCTCTCGAGCCGTCGTGGCGAGCCCCTTCTGTGCGACCCCGTCGGGGAAGAGGGTACCGGTCATGCCTGTGGGCAGGCGAGGTGACCGACATCTCCTCAGGGGACACGGCTCGTGAGGAGGTTCGAGGCGTGGTACTCCGGTGGCGGACCTCGGGGTGGAGCCACGAGGCACCCAACGGACCTCAGGGAGTATCGGTCCATGAGATTCGTGGTCAGGAGTCGTGGACCGCCGGTGGTCGACCGTGCCGACAGGGGCAGGGCCTTCGGGAGGCAGAGGAGTGGAGATCTGGGGCCCAGGCCCGACCGTTTGGGCGCGGACGAGCGCCTCCGAGAGGGACTGTAGCCGATCTATTCGGCTGGCGAGGGCGTGGATGGTGGTCGCCGGAGGGGGTTCATCCGCGCCTCCGGTGAGAGGGAGGCGGCGGCTAGTATCCGAATCTTCAGGATGGTCGCTTGCAGTGTGGACGGAGACCGGAAGGCCAACTTTGTTTTTGTGGGGCTTGCGATTCCTACAGACGGCGCCAACTGATGGAGGTCCTTTTCAGATCTCCTTCAGATGTTGTCTTTCGTCGATCTCCCGGTGGATTCTGGAGGGGATTCCCTGTTGTGTGTGGGTCTCCATGGGCTTTAAGGAGATTTGGTGATTGGGGGAGTTTGACACCAAGTACCTGCAAAGAAGTCCCGGGGTGGTTTGATGCCACCGAGAACCCTCCGACGATCAAGTTAGTACTAGATCTGAGCGGCATAACGGCTACGTGGAGTAAAAAATGGCTCACTTGACCCTTCAGTGGCAGGGGTTTATATAGCGGTGGAGGCACGCAGTAGCAGGCGCGAGAATCTCGCCGGCGGTTACGCTCCCGACGTCACGCCCGCGTAGAGGGCGGATCGCCCATTAATGGGGATCGTGGAGGCGTGGAACGTGGGATGTTGCTGGCGGAGAATCTGCGCATGGCGAGATTCGCAGAGCGGCGGTTGCGCCCGTGAGCGGTGGAGCTGGTCGGATGACCAAGGAAGACGGCCTCGGCCGGGGGGCTCGGAGACGAGTGAGAACGCCGAGGAGACTCGGTTTTGTGGCAGCTCAGGGCTAGCCGATGGGCCGGGGAGGCCCATCTGTAGGGAGCCCCCAATGCGGGCTATCTTGTGATTGCAGGTCGGGCACGGGGGGGCCTGGTCGGCCTCTGCGGGCCCTTTCTTCTGGGTTACGGGGCCGGCCATCCGCCACGTGTCCTGATCTTAGGGGTCGCCAATATTGAGCATCATCAGAACTTTTTCCCTCTTGTTATGATTCCAAAGCTCAACCATCCGTATAGATAATCCATCTAAAACTTTTGCTTTACATCGTGCATGCATAAAACCAATAAATAGTCAAATATTGACGAATATGAAGTGCATGGTATTGGAACAAGAGGAATTGATTAAGATAAAAACCCTACTGCAAAAAATAACCACATGGCAAATTTGAGAACAATCAGATAATAATTTACCAACGAACCAGCCTAAATTCTCCTGTCTCTGTCTATGATTGCTCATGATCATGTCAACCAAACAAAGTTATCCCGAGCATTACTTTTTCCATCCATATATATGAAGTCTAATCCGATTTGATTTTATATATCTCTGTGGTTTTTTGGTTGAATTGATCCATAAGTGTAACCTATGCATATAACACACTTACTCACACAGTACACACAAGCACACAATACATATGCACCCAAGGACCCACTAACTTGCCCCCAAAAACGTTAAGGAATTAAAATATTATATATCTCTTGTTAAAAAGGATGGGTACACACATACCATTTTAATATTTGTAGCATATAGACAACTTCAGTTTGTCTGCATAAAAATAAGATTTTGTATAGATAGGGTTTTCGGTTCTTTTCTAATGATGGCCTCCCACTCCTCCATGTGTCTTTGTCTTCCTTTTTTGAGCGTGAGCACAGAAAATTGTATTCTTGCATTGTTTCCTTAGTCCATCTCTTAAAAAGACAAATAAATATAATTTCATATTTAATTTATGTTTTTTTATTTATTTTTTTCCGAAACGCCAGCGGTCGTCCTCTCTCTTTTCAAATAAAACCTTGTAAATGTTTTAAAACCCGATTGGATATTTACACAGTAGCTCTACTATAAGCATACTCTCTCTTTTCAAATAAAACCTTGTAAGTGTTTTAAAACCCGATTGAATATTTACACAGTCGCTCTACTATAAGCGTACCGCAAACTTTTACCGTACCGTAGAAGAAACACATTATTAAATCTATAATGCTACTACATATGGCACAGAGGTGACATCAATTTAATGTTCTTTATTTAATAGAATTGATATTACAATAATTATGGTGTAAAATTGGAATCATTTTGTGTCACATCAACGTATAATAATGAGCCATAACCTCATTGGAGAGTGTATGTTAGGCTTACTTCCACTAACGTAGTTCAGACGGACGACTTACTCAGGAAGCCTTCACAAAAAGTTCCAAAACCATAGTTAAAATATTTGGGTTTTTAACATAAAACCCCCAAAATTTACCTAAGTACTAAAACTCGGTAATTACTTATAACCCTAAAAACTTTAAAATTGCTCTTAAAAACCCCCCACTAGCCCTTTTTCCTTACTCCGTTAGCCAGTTAACAGAGAAACTCAGAATAGTATTATTAAAACCACATAAACCACTCGTCTTCATCGAAATTTCCTAATTATAGCTTCAAGTCAAATTAGGGTATAGAAATTGCTCTTCAAATTCTTTAATTGGTAATAGAATACGGTTCTTTTTTCTCAACCTTCTTTAGCCATTAAGTAGTGGAATACGAATGCAAGCTTAATTGCAAGTTTTGTATAAGTGGAAAACTAAAAACGGAGGGGGGAAAGGAATTTTTCGGTTGCCCAGCGTACAAGGGTCCAAATCAAGAAAAAGAGGAAGGTAAAGAACAAGAGAGAAATGACAGTTTTATCAAATATAGTCATGGGGCTATAAGTAGGGTGGATGGGGATATTATAAATTAGCTAACGGCCAGGCTTTCTTTGAACGTAAATTTTGGAGCAACTTAAAGATTTTTTTGGGTAATAAGTAGTTATCGAGTTTTTGGTTTTTTAGTAATTACCCGAGTTTGGGGTTGGGGGTTTAAGTTAAAAAAACCCTAAAATTTTGCTCTTGATGCCTCTTTAAAGCAACAAAACCCAAACCAAAATCCAAATTTAAACCCTACCAAACACCATTCATTTATGCCCAAGATGGCAAACGGGTCGGATCGGGCCGGTCCAGCCCTAAGCTCGTCAGGTGTGGCCGGACTTTGGGCCAGGCCAAGCTCGAATTGACTGGGCCTAGGGCCGGCCCGAGTGCCCTAAACCTGAGGCCCGACTTGGGTCCGGCCGGCCAAACCGGGCCGGTCCAACTGCAATTTCAGTATTTTTTTTATTAAAATTTGTTTTTTTAAAAAAAAAATTGCTTGGACTTTGTTTAGGTCCCGAATCAGACCTAGATATTTTATTGATTTAAAACATTTTTTAGAGAGGGACCTCAATTGTCAAACATTACCTCTCATACAATTGCCAAAAAAAAAATACAATTCATAAAAAAAATAATTAGTGAACTCCTAACGGTCTTTGCTCTTCATTAGTGTCAGAATTTTCAATACTTCTAACATGTTGTTATCTAACTTCTATATCGAACCAATCTTTTTGGTACACTGCAACCTCCACTATTTCATCCGACAGTCTCACTCTCTTGTTGCTCAGAACTCTGTTATCTGCATTAAAAGCAGACTCCGAAACTACTGTGGACACCGGAGTTGTTAGCAAATCACGAGTAATGGTAGAAATCACATGATACATGTGTTCATGTGTTTTCTACCAATCCAAAATATCGAAATTATCTATTTTTTCAGCAGTGAGAAAACTATTAAAATCAGTTTGTAAATACATTGTAAGTTCATTAAAAGAAGAAGAAATAGAAACAATGGTTCTTTGTTTCTTTACTTATAAATGCAAAAATTCTCTTTTTAGAAATTTGAAGTGAAGAGCTAGATGATGAAGATGTTCTGTTTTAATCATTATGTGCGTCATAAATGGTATACATATCTTGCAAGTAAGAATTTAAAATATTTTTTAATAATTTTCTATATCGGTACCCAAGTTATCATGGTATCTCTCTAATAAAAAAAACTATCTAGTTTAATTCTAAGATCAAAACTGTAGCTAAAAAATAATGCAGGAATTTCCCCCCAATATTTATTCACTTTGGAAACCATAGTATTTAACATTCCAGCAAATGCACTTTCAGGATCAAATAAAATGTTCATTAATAACTTTACTAACATAAAATAATTGTTCTACTAATAAACATGCAGTTGGGTAATAAACACCAGATAAAGTTTTAGCTGTAAAACATTTCTCTACTTATTTTGAATATTGAATTTGAAAGATCTAAATTTTAAATTCAACCGGTACAAAATTGCTTAAAAGTTTATTTTTTGGCTCCAAAGGTTTCAATAAATATCATTGCATCTTTAGATTTTGATAAATGAGGATCAATAATTCTAAGACCGTCTTGTACAATTAAATTTAAAATATTGCAGGCGTATCTTTGATGAAAATAATGCTCCATTTAAAATAAGATTTAAATTATTTTTTAAAATTGTTACAGCAAAAGTATTATTAGTAACATTATCAAAACTAATTAAAAATATTTTATTTTGAATATCATATTCACGTAAAGTGATCAAAATACAACTACTTATATTGTTTCCAGAATGTGGATGCTCCATTTTCGAAAAACCAATAATTCTTTTTTGTAAAAACCAATCATTATCAAAAAAATGTGCGGTAACATAAATATAACTAATGCCCCATTTTATTGTCCAAATATCAGAAGTTAATACAATTTTACCTTTAAGATTTGATAAAATACCAATTAAATTAGTTTTGGCTTCATAAAAATATTTAAAAGTATCACTCCTAACTGTATTTCTTGGTACCTTTTGAAATGCGGGATTATATGCAGTTTTTACCAATCTATCAAAATTTTCATTTTTAGCAAAACTAAATGGTTGTTCAGCAGATTTAATATATAGCTGGTTCTCTTCTATTAGTATCTTGAGAATAAGAAAAAACTAGTTAAAAAGTTAGATGTCATACTTAGAGAGTCGCTAGACGAGAATCTGCTTTTTGATGTTTGTTTATATGTCTTTTTAGATGGGTAGTTCCATCTTTTGCGACACAAGTAAAATTTTGATCTGCAAGTCTTACGAACAGCCTGCATGCCTTTAATTTCAACTACTTCTTTTGCAAAATATTTTCAAACTTCAAAAGTTTTAGTTCTTTCGGATTTGAAAGCAGAAACACTAGTCTCAGGAATAGTGGGAGCATGAACTTCTCCAAGGACGTGACTTTGTGGCGTAAGCATTTCAAAATTAGCACGCATCTTAAAATTAGCAAAATTAAAGTTAGGAGAATAAGAATCAGTTATTGGTATCATATTACTTAATCTAATTGCAATTTGTATATTCGAATCAATTTGAATAGAACGCCTATGTGATGATGTACTGACGGCTATATTTCTTAATCTAATTGCCTCTTTTAAGTTCGAATCAAGTTGAAAAGAACGTTTATGTGACATTAAAGGATCCCAGTTATCTTGTGATGATGATGAACCGGCCAACTCAATTACAAAAATTAGTAAAAGAGAAAGAGATATGATAAAAAATTAGATGAGAAAAATATATAACTAATACCAAGAAACCCGATTCCAAATAGCAGGACCAAATTACTGAAGACTGAAGTGAAGATTGAGATTACATGAATGAAGATTACTTAATTCCAAATTTTAACAGTAAACTTTTCGGAAATTAAAGAGAGAGATGTGAAGATTGAAAATTATATTGTTGTGAATTGTGATGAAAATGAGAAGTGCAGGGAGGTATTTACAAACTTTTGGATGAGGGGGAATGGAGATATAGAGTTTTGGATGAGGGTTTTTTAGTGCAACAGCCAAAAATTTAAAAAATTTCAAACCCTCCCCCTCATTTTCCACAGGCTCTCCCCTTTAATTCAATTTTTTGTTTTTGTTTTTCTCCCCTTAGAATCCCCATCCCCTTCCCATCATTTCCCACGAGCTCCTCTCTTTAATTCAATTTTTTTTTGTTTTTCCTCCTAGATTCCCACTCGTTTGGAATTCCCAACCCCATTTAATTCACATCAATTTGGAATCTCCCTTCCTCAGTGCTAGCATGGGCAGCCGGGCCCCCTGAAAAATAATTATAATCGGGCCCGGGCCCTTCAATAAATTGGCTTGGGGTCGGCCCAAACAAGGCTTGGACTGCTCTGGTCGTGTATGGCCGGTCAGTAGTCGGGCCGGCCCGGACCTGCCACTTGACAGCCAGATCAGGCCGCGGACGTCGGCCCATTTGCCACCTTGAAATTCTATGCATGCATGGATGCATGCATTGCATGGCATGCTCCCTTCCCCGCTCTACCTCCCTTTTTACACACAACTCAACCAACAAAACACATAATTTGACCGACTCTTTTGTGTATATTTTGGAAGCGAACTCAACTCGTTATAACTGCAGAAAAATGATAGGAAAAAGATTTTTATATAAAAGAGTTGAGAGAGAGAGAGAGAGAGAGAGAGAGAGATGGCTTGATCACAAACTTTCCCAAAATGCCCACCTCATAAAATGTCATAAAGTTTCAATTTTTACATCAACCGCAACACCTTTGCTCTGTCTCTGCCTTTCATCTTCTCATCGGTGAGTTTTATGTTCATAATTTGTTCATTCCCTTTTGGCAGTTTCTTGATTTGATCATTTTGCTCCCTTGTTTTCTCCTTGGGATTTTGCCCCATATATTTGTTCTTTTTGCTGGGATTTTTTTTTTTTGGGTGGGGTTTTATTTTGGATGATTAGGGGTATGTGATTTGGGTGCATTTGATTGGTGTTTTGGGAATTTGATGCCTCTCTGTTGGAACCCTTTTATGGCTTTCATTTGATTTTCATATTATCATGTGATGATTCTAATAGATTGACGGGGCAATGTTTTTTTTTTTTGTATTTTTGATTTTTTAAAAAAATAGTTTTTCTTTAAATTGATTTATATACAAAAGCAATAGACAAACATCATTGTATTCTAATGGCTTTTTCTTTAGGAAACTAGTTAAGGGCATGTTTGGTTATCAACAAAAAAGGATTGCAACATTTGTTGCATGCAACAAATGGCATTTGTTGCAAAAAAAAGAAGGCCCAAATCCATTGTTTGGTTATCTTTTAAGTTTTATAATTGGATTTCCAAATCCAAACCATTTTTTGTGTTTGGTTGAACCATAAACTAAGGGATTTGCAACATTTGTTGCAAATTTGCGTAGGTGACATATATAAAGCCGATGTGGCATCCATAATTATTGCAATTCTCATCATTCCCAAAGTTGCAACTCTTGCTACAACCAAAATGACTGTGATAGTGCTCGATATTGGCGACTTCCAAGATCAGAACACGTGGCAGATAACGTGTCCCAAGACTCGGAAGAAAGGGCCCACAGCGGCCGACCAGGCCACCCTGCGCCCGACCTGCAAGCATAAACTGACACACCTCGGGGCCCCCTGCGAATTAGCCTCCTTGGCCCCTCAGCTCGCCCCGAGCTACCACAAGACCAAGACTTCTCGGCCTCCTCGCTCGTCCTCGAGCCCCCGGCCGAGACCGCCTTCCTCGGCCCTTCGACCAACTCCACCACTCACAGGCATAACCGCCACTCCGCGAATCTCGCCACGCGCAGATTCTACACCAACAACATCCCACGTTCCACGCTATCACGATCCCCATTAATGGGCGATTCGCTCTTTGCGCGAGCATAACATCGGAAACGTAACTGCCGGCGAGATTCTCACGCCTGCTGCTGCGTGGCACCACCGCTATATAAACCTCCATCACAGAGGGGTCAAGTAAGCCATTTTTTACACTTACGCCGTTACTCTGCTCGGATCTCATCACTAACTTGAGCGTCGGAGGGTTCTCGGTGGTACCAAACCATCCCGGGACTTCTTTGCAGGTACTCGGTGACAACCTCCTCACCCCACCTTCTCCTTTCAAAACCCATTGAGACCCACACGCACCGAAGGATAATCGGTCAAGTTCACCTCGAGATCAACGGAAGACAATATCTGACGGAGGCCCGAGAAGGAGCTCCATCAGTTGGCGCCGTCTGTGGGAACTTTAACTCCACAAAATACAAAGTTGACCTTCCGATCTCCGCCCGCATGGCAACCAACTCCCCTAAGGATCCAAACGCCCGCTACCGCCTCCCTCGCAATGGGGGCGCGGGCGGACCCTCGCCCAAGGTCGACGGTCTCCCCGCAGGCTGCCGCCTCACAGGCTCCGGCGACCGCCTGGCCAAAAGGGCTAGGGGCCGGGAGCCCATCACCTTTGGCGGCGAGGATCTTCACGGCATATCTGTGCCCCATAGCGACCCGCTGGTGATCGTAGCGCGGATTCACCAATACAAGGTCCACCGAATACTCATCGATTCAGGCAGCTCGGCGGACATCCTCTTCCACGACTGCTTTCTGCGAATGGAGCTGGCCCCAGCAGACTTGAGGCCGACCTCCCACGTCCTCTCGGGATTCGCCAACCACTCCGTCCCGGCGCAAGGGGTGGTCACCCAGCAGTTCACGATCGGGAAGCCTGGCCGCGCGCGCACGCTGCCAGTGGACTTCATTGTGGCAAGGGCCCCCTCGGCCTACAACGTCCTCTTCGGCCGGCCGACGCTGAACTCTCTTCAGGCCCAGATCTCGACATACCATCTGGCGATAAAATTCCCCCTCGACCAGGATGGGGTGGGCAGGACCTACGGAAGCCAACGAGTCACGGAGGTAGGTCTGACAGAGGCATCTTCACCCGAGCAGCACGCTGATAGCGCCGATGCGTGCGGCGGCATGGAGGGGTCCCTGGACATCCGGGACGAGCGGAAAGAGGTCCGTGGGGCACCGGTCGAGCCGCTGACCAAGGTGCCCTTAGCGGAAGGAGACCCAGGGAAGACCGTCCAGGTCGGGTCACTCCTGACGGGAACCCAGCGGGATGACCTGACCGAGTTCCTCCGGAGCAATTCCGACGTCTTCGCCTGGGCCCCAGCCGACATGCCTGGGATCGACCCCAAAATCATCTCCCACAAACTCGGGGTTGATCATACGGCCCGACCCGTCAGGCAGAAGAAAAGAAGCTTTGCCCCGGTCAAGCAAAAGGCCATTGAAGAAGAAGTTGACCGACTCCTCACCGCCAACTTCATCAGGAACGTGCCCTACTCGGAGTGGCTGGTCAACGTAGTCCTGGTCAAGAAGTCTAATGGGAAGTGGCGTATGTGCATCGACTTCACCGACCTCAACAAGGCCTGCCCTAAGGACAACTTCCCGCTCCCCCGCATAGACCAGCTCGTCGACAGCTCGGCCGGGCACAAGCTCCTGAGCTTCATGGACGCTTTCTCCGGCTACAACCAAATCCGCATGAACCCTGACGACGAAGACATGATCACATTCATGACGGACCGGGGGGTGTACTGCTACAGAGTGATGCTCTTCGGCCTTAAGAATGCCGGGGCCACATACCAGAGGCTGGTCAACCGCATGTTCAAGCCGCGGATCGGAAGAAGCATGGAGGTCTACGTCGACGACATGCTCGTCAAGTCCGTCTCGTCGGCCGACCATGTCAAGGACCTGGGCGAGGCGTTTAAGGTGCTCCGCAAGTTCAACATGAAGTTGAACCCCGCCAAGTGTGCGTTCAGAGTTACCGGAGGGAAATTCCTCGGGTTCATGGTCACTCACCGCGGGATTGAAGCTAACCCGGAGAAGATCGACGCCATCCTGAACATGACCTCACCCAGGACCAACGTCGAAATCATGCGGCTCACAGATCAGATCGCCGCTCTGAGCCGTTTCATGTCCAGGTCGGGGGAGAAGTGCCTCCCGTTATTCAAGGCGCTGAGGAAAATTCCAAGGTTCGAGTGGTCGGAAGATTGCCAAGCCACCTTCGACCAACTGAAGAGGCACCTCGCAACACCGCCCCTGCTCACCCGACCCGTGAAAGGGGACGAGCTGTCGCTGTACCTGACAGTATCCGACCAGGCAGCGGGGTCAGTGCTCGTCCGAGAAGCCGAGGGGGTGCAGAGGCCAGTGTACTATGTGAGCCACGTATTCAAAGACGTGGAGACGAGATACCCCGCCATAGAGAAGATCGTCCTGGCCCTCGTAGTAACCTCGCGGAAGCTGCGACACTACTTCCAAGCACACACCATCATCGTCCTCACCGAGCGCCCCTTGAGGGCTATCCTGGCATCGCCAGAATCCTCTGGCCGTCTAGAGAAATGGAGATGGGAGCTGTCTCAATTCGACATAAGGTATCGCCCGAAGCAAGCCATCAAGCCGCAGGCCCTGGTCGATTTCGTCGTTGAATGCACCATTCCTAGCAGGAAGTAGGATCCCGCTCCACCCCTCGCAGCCCGGCATCCCAACCAGGAAGGCCTTAGCTCGGCCCCGGAGTGGGTCATCTAGGTCGACAGGTCTTCCACCGAGGAAGGCTGCGGTGCCGGCCTCATTATCCGGGTCCCGAAAGAAGCCGGGATAGAGTATTCCTTGAGGCTTGGTTTCAAAGCATCGAACAACGCGGCGGAGTACGAAGCCCTCCTAGCCGGACTGCGCATGGCCGTCGGGCTGGGACTGAAGGACATCCGGGTCTGCAGCGACTCGGCCCTAGTCGTCGGCCAAGTAACCGGCCGCTTCGAGGCTCGGGAGCCCCTAATGATGAAATACCTAGACGAGGTGAGGAAGCTCCAGAAAAACTTCGACGAAGTCCAGGTGGAACAAATACCCAGACAAATGAATGCTCAAGCAGACGCCCTGAGCAAGTTGGCTTCATCATACTCGGCCAGCAACAGGCGGTCGATACTCTTCGAAACCTTGGCCTGACCCGGCGTTGGAGACGAGGCAGCGACACTCCAAGTGTACACGACACAGGAGAATGACCCAGATTGGAGGAAGCCCCTCGTGGAATTACTGAAAGACGGCACGCTCCCGGAAGACAGAGTAGCCGCTCGCCGCCTCCGGGCCAGAGCCACCCACTTCGTCTGGAGCAACGGGAACATCTATAAGAAGGCCTTCACTCAGCCCCTACTCCAGTGCGTTGACCCCCACGAGGCCGGCTGCGTCCTGCGGGAAATCCATGAAGGGATGGGCGGCACGCACCGGGGGCTCGAACTTTGATCCAAAAGGCACTACTTCAGGGGTACTATTGGCCCACCATGCACGAAGACGTCCTGAAGCTGGTTAGGAGGTGTAAGAGCTGCCAACTCCACGGCAGTATCCCCCTCCTCCCGGTGACCGAGCTAACGGCCCTGACGTCCCCGTGCCTATTCGCCCAATGGGGATTGGATATGATCGGCCAGCTCCCTACAGGAACTGGCGGACACAAATACGTCCTCGTCGCGGTGGACTATTTCACCAAATGGATCGAGGCCGTTCCCATCAGGAAACCGGACGCCGCCACAACCATCAAGTTCCTCAAAAACAACCTGATTCACCGGTTCGGGATCCCAAGGTGCATCATCACCGACCATGGGACGAACTTCGAGAACGAGAAAGTAAAGGACTTCTGCAAAGAATACCACATCCTCATGAAATTTGCCGTGGTCGTGCACCCCCAATGTAACGGGCAGGCCGAGGTCGCTAACCGGGACGTCCTCAGGGGCCTCCGAACCCGTCTGGAAGGGAGGCAAGGCGATTGGGTCGAGGAACTACCCCGGGTCTTATGGGCCCTGCGCACGTCAAAAAAGACCCCGACTGGGGAGACCCCTTTCAGCCTCTGATGCGGGACCGAAGCAATGGTCCCAGCGGAGATTGGGCTACCCAGCCACCGAGTCGAGCACTTCGACGATGAAGCAAACACCATGGCACTACGAACTAATCTCGACGTATTGTTGGAGAAAAAGGATCGGGCCCAGATCAGAGCCGCCGCCTACCAACAGCAGACGGCCCGGTACTACAACACTCGGGTAAAACACCGATCCTTCAAGGCCGGGGATCTGGTCCTGGGGAGGAACGAGTTCGTCGACCAAGACAGGCTTCACAAGTTCTTCCCAAAGTGGGAAGGTCCCTTCCTCGTCTTCGAAGCGCTCCCCGACGGAGCCTACCGCCTGCAAGACGCGGACGGACGGAAGCTTCCTCGGCCTTACAACGCGGAGAAGCTCAAGCCATACCTATGAAGTCAAGACTAGCAAAGCACCGCACCCCGGCTACCGCTCGGGATCTCCCTTTGAAATGATGGTGTATAGCGTTGTCTAGGATTCCTATCCATACGAATAAAGAAACTTTCGAACCTTCTTTCCCGGTAGGGTTCCCCCTGTACAACGAGAAGAGTCTCCCAGAGACGGTCGTGCCAGAGGTTCCCTCGCTCGGCTGTCCCCAGCTTGCAGCTTCCCTGCCATAGCGCCAGGAATTAAAAGCCCTCTCAGAGGCAGTCGAGCCCGAGGTTTCCTCTCTCGGCTATCCCCGGCGGGCAGCTTCCCTGCCACAACGCCGGGGATCAAAAAGTCATCTCAGAGGCAGTCAAGCCCGAGGTTCCCTCGCTCGGCTATCCCCAGCGGGCAGCTTCCCTGCCACAACGACAGGGACCAAAGCCCTCTCAGAGGCAGTCGAGCCCGAGGTTCCCTCGCTCGGCTATCCCCGGCGGGCAGCTTCCCTGACACAACGCCAGGGATCAAAAGCCCTCTTAGAGGCAGTCTAGCCCGAGGTTCCCTCGCTCGGCTATCTTTCAGGACAAAAGACCTCGCCAAGAGGCACTGGCCAAGGGACCTTGGTGGGCTTCTTACAGCCTTATAGCTCTTCCCCCGCCAAGGACCAAAGTCCTCCCAGAGGCAGTCGGGTTCTCGCTCGGCTATCCCCGGCTGGTAGATTCCTACAACAACCGACAGGGATCAAAGTCCTCGCCAAGAGGCACTGGGCAGTAACCCTGCTCGGTCCCCATCCTGAAGGATCAAAACCCATGCAAGAGGCAACCGAGCAGCTACCCTGCTCGTCAAAATCTCCGGCTGGTAGTTGCCTACCCACGACGCCAAAGATCAGATCCCTCACCTAGAGGCAACCACACATCCTCATGACCCGGTCATTCTTAGTGGCCCTCAACAGCCCAAAGCCCTCGCAGCGGCAACCAAACGGCCACCCTGCCCGGCCAAGCCCGGCCGGTTGCCCTGTGGCCGTGCTTAAGGATCCGAGACACCCGGAAGGACGGCCGGTTCATCCAAATCTGGACGATCTCCCATCGACTTAGGGGGTACGTGAGGATACCTCCGAGGTATACATGAGGATACCTCCACGGAAACGCTTGGCACCCTCGTTGGCTGGCAAACTCGACGGGAGATCACCGGACATATGGCCAACCTTACACGGAAACACAACAATACAAGCGAGGACATCCTATGAACATCCTTCACACAAAAAAAATACAAACCGACGAATCAAGGGTTCTTTTTTCTTTTATTGCCAAAATCAAGATCTTTACAAAGGGTACTCTGGGCCCCCATCCCTACAAACTGCCCGGATGCTTACTTCGACCACTTCATCGTCGGCGTCACGGCCCAAGGCCCTACCACCGAAGACTTTGCCACCAAGGGCGCGCCCGGCTTCCCTCGTCATCCCTCGCCGGAGACCTCGTCGCCGGAAGCGGAACCCGAGCGCGGAGTTCACCATCGTCGTACTCGGGAAGCTATTCCTTCACGGCGTCCAAAGCCTTATTCCACGCAATGGCATAGTACTCCCCGAGCTCGGCGTAAAACTGCTCTGATGCCTTATACTCGGCCATAGCTTTCTTAGCCCGAGCTTCTGCAACCTGGGCCTTCAGCTGCGCCGTCTCAGCATCCCCCTGCTTGCGTCTCTCTCCTTTTCCAGTGCCGCAAAGCGTTCGGCCATGTACGCCAGCTTCCTATCGGCAACCCGGAGAGACGCGTTCATACGGCGAAGGGCATCCCGAGCCACCGAGTTGGCGAGCTCCGCAGCCTCCGCCCGGCCCACCACGACGTTGGCCTTATCCCTCTTCCGGCGCAGGTCACGTTGCAAGATCTCAACCTCCGAAGGAAACGCCTCCACTGGCCTTAGGGCGTGGAACGCCCCCTCGGCCTCCATGCGAATGGCAAGGGCGCAGTGTTGAAGAACCTGACAGAAAGCCGATGAGAAACCATGAAGCATCCGAACCAAGGAAAGGCATACCAAGGCAAATGCGCGTAGGGGGATTCGTACCTGGACCGCCCCTTGGGCCATGGCCTCCAATTGATCCCTCAAGGAGCCACACGGGAGCTTTCCCCCAGCCAATTCCTCCATCCCGGCGAGCAGACCAGTGGCAACGGAAAGCCCAGACGGAACAGTGAAGACAGAGCCCCCTTCCCGCACGGGAATCCCTTCGGGGGCCTTCGACGGCGGCACACAAGAGACCGTCCTTTTCCTCTTAGGAAGGGGCCGGCCCTCACCCTTCCTCCCGTCACCAGTCTGAGACTCGGGTAACGGCTGACGACTCCGGCCGCCGCCAGAGAAACTCCCAGATGCCGCCGACGAAATGGACGGCCCCGCCATCGGCGGAGAATCCTGCGGAGGGCGCAAGTTGGCCGGGGGCTCGGCTACGCCACTAGCTTCCCCCCCCGGCACGAGCCGCCCGAAAAGTGGGAGCGAACCATGTATCACGAAGAAGGAAGAACGCCAAGCGACAACGACTCGAGGTAGAAGGGAGATGAAAGGTTGGGGGCCCTGGGGCGGGTCCCGCCCCCGTTTTATCACCGCATCCAATAGCACCCGTCAACTCCCGCCGAAACGACTCCTCACGCCCAGCGGCTCCGATCGCTCCACGTGTCGGTCCTGTACTGGACTGCATCCAATCGGGCGCTGTAGGCCCGCGTACGTCGCACCGGCCAGTCGTCCTTTGACACGCAGACCATTGCTTCAGTCACATAGTGCACGAACCGGCACACCCTCTTTAAGGTGCGGAGACCTTGCCTTGGTTCGCTAGCAGAAAAGACAACCAATGGATCGAGGGCTCGCCCCGACGAGACCATAGAAGAGATCTCACCTCAGGAGGCCCAGCAGTCCACTCCTGACCCGACCACTAGCTGGTCGGGGCAAGAGCGGGGGGCTAATGATAGTGCTCGATATTGACGACCTCCAAGATCAGGACACGTGGCAGATGATGTGTCCCAAGACTCGGATGAAAGGGCCCACAGCGGCTGACCAGGCCACCCTGCGTCCGACCTGCAAGCATAAACTGGCACACCTCGGAGCCCCCTGCGAATTAGCCTCCTCGGCCCCTCAGCTCGCCCCGAGCTGCCACAAGACCAAGACTCCACGGCCTCCTCGCTCGTCCCCGAGCCCCCGGCCGAGGCCGCCTTCCTCGGCCCTCCGACCAACTCCACCACTCACAGGCGTAACCGCTGCTCCGCGAATCTCGCCACGCGCAGATTCTACGCCAACAACATCCCACGTTCCACGCTATCACGATCCCCATTAATGGGCGATCCGCTCTCTGCGCGAGCGTAACGTCGGGAGCGTAACTGCCGGCGAGATTCTCACGCCTACTGCTGCGTGCCACCACCGCTATATAAACCTCCATCATAGAGGGGTCAAGTAAGCCATTTTTTACACTTACGCCGTTACTCTGCTCGGATCTCATCACTAACTTGAGCGTCGGAGGGTCCTCGGTGGTACCAAATCACCCCGGGACTTCTTTGCAGGTACTCGGTGACAGCCTCCTTACCGCATCTTCTTCTTTCAAAACCCATTGAGACCCACACGCACCGAAGGATAATCGGTCAAGTTCACCTCGAGATCAACGAAAGACAACATCCGACGGAGGCCCAAGAAGGAGCTCCATCAGAGTGCAACAAATGTTGCAAGAATTTGATATTTTTTGCATTTCCATTTCCAACTCAAGTTTGTTGCTAACTAAACATAAGAAATGGAGAATTTTTGCAACAAATGGTGCATGCATCTCCATTTACAAGCTATCAAACACCCCCTAAATAATTCATAGATCTTTTATTATGTTTTTTGAATTTGGGAAATAGTGTCCTTAAAACTTGATCCTTCAATGTATTTGTTTCTAACATAGCAGCATTATGAGTTGTTATCTGCTAAGTAGAACTCTTCAACTGGAACCCCAACTAAATTCTCTCCTTATTTCTTTGATAATTGTTGTCACTACTACAATAGGGGGTTGCCCTACGGATAGTGAAATCCGTAGGGGCAGATTTATTTTGGCCCTACGGATTAATCCGTAGGGCTATACGGTTGCCCCTACGGTCCTTACATATTTATATAAAAATTATTAAATCATAAATTGTTGTTTGCCCCTACGGAGCCCCAAACCAAGAACCTACGGACTTATCCGTAGGGGCATCTAAATAGGGATTTAAGTTAAAAGCTCAGATCGATCCCTACGCTAATTATTCCCAATTCTCGCGTGAACAAAAAATTCCTAAACCCTCGTTCCCGCCGATCGATCGTCATTCTAGTCGTTCTCGTCATCGCCAGCGTCGCCGATTCATCGTAGCCACCGCCTTCTTTCGTCGTAGCCACCACTTGCTTTCGTCGTCGCCAGCGCCGGCTCATCGGAGTTCTCGTCGTCGCCTCTGCACAGGTAAGGAATTCTTCAATTACTCAAATTTTTGATTGGGGGTGGGGCTGGGGCTGCGGGCTGGGGCTGAGGCTAGGGCTCGGGTTGGGGCTGGGGCACGGGCTGCGGCTAGGGCTGTGGTTAGGGTTGGGGCTCGAGCACGGGCTGCGGCTAGGGCTGTGGTTGGGGTTGGGGCTCGGGCTCGGGCTGCGGCTAGGGCTGTGGTTGGGGTTGGGGTTGGGGCTCGGGTTGGGGTTAGGGTTAGGGTTAGGGTTAGGGTTGGGGAAGGAGGTTGCGGCAGGGGGTGAGAATTTTTCTAGGTTTCTTTTAAAGCTTGTGAAGAAAATTTTGAGCCCCCAAAAAATGAACATTTCTAATGATTTTGATAAGAGACAAGGGAGCAATAAAGTTTTGTTTTCTATTTGTCTAGATTCAAATGTCTACTTATATATATATATATATATATATATATATATATACAATCTCAATATTCGTGGCAATATAAATATATATATATATATATATATATATATATATATATATATATGCAATCTCAATATTCGTGGCATGTTGGTTATAAATTTATCTCTATGTTGAGATATATAAGCTACTTCAGCACATAGCTAGGTATGCGATAAAATTATTTTTGATAAAACAATGCATGATATAATATGGAAATATATTTGTTTCTTAGCTTCAATCATACAAATGTGTTCCAAATTAACATAATTCAAATAGCAATTCCTTGGAATTTTTTAGTCCAGAGAATCTTGATCGAGTCTCAGGATTATATTGATTCAAGAATTTTGTGTGACACCAAAGACTGGACGTTAGACAAATAGCCGGTGGTAAAACTTCTTAAAGTATATTAATTTTGAATCTTCTTCTAAACTCAATGATTCTACATTGATAAAGAAAAGCTTAGATATCGATGATAAATGGCCACATATTACAAGTTACAAAGATGATGTTCAACTCCTTCCCAACTTTTTTCATTGCTTGTGATATTTTCTCTCCTCTCTCTCCTTTTCTCCTGGTCTCTGTCTATCATGAAATTTTGGGCATGCAAATTAAGACTCTCTCCTCTTTTTGGTTATTATTTTTCCCTTTGTCGGCTTAATTATTGAGATGGAGATTTGATTAGAGTTTTGGTGTTCATAATTTCATAATATGAGCAAGGCAATTGACAAATCATCATGATGTTGTTATGATCATAGCAAGATGCAGGTGCTTGTGTGTTGGTACTAAAGTATGATACAATCTCTTTTATTGCTAGTGGATGCGTTTTGTTCAAAGAGTCTTTTCCTTTTAGTAATTTTCCTCTTTAGGGAGTTTTCGACATTGAAATCTCACTAGTTGATAATGTTAAATGAGTTCTAGTCCTAATTTGCTACATTTTTTTATATATAGTAGATGGTGATACTTCTTTAAGTAAAAACAACCCTACACTTAAGCGAAATCATAAATCGAAACACACATATATAGAATACAACTCATACATGGGTATCCTCAAATCTAACTTTAATTATCGATAATTTATTCTTTTCAACGATAAACGCACACACAAAGCATATACACGGATTTTCTCCTTTGTCAGTAACCATCCTGTTCTTAGATTTCTCAATATAGTCATCATAACCTACAATTTATATGATACAGTCTAACATGGCCCATGAGTACGTCAGGGTTAAGGACTGGATATATGTGAATTGGCAACAACATATGCAACCTAAGTTTGTCACTGGAGTTTTTGCTTTCATTGAATTTCCACGCGCACATAATAAGGAGAAGACAGTAATGTAGCAGAAGAAGAAGGAGGAGAAGACAGTAATGTGGCAGAAGAAGAAGAAAATGACATTCCTTGTTCTCTGTTTTAGCATCAATCTTCTGATATGAACTAATGATGGCTTTCACATTGGCTTTTCGTTTTAGAGACTTCTTAGTGCCCAATGGAAAGTATACATCAGATTTGTGCAGGTCAGGTTCTTCTATGACTTTCAAGAGTTTCAACTGATTCTGTAAATTACACCCTAGTTAGGTGATACTTTTACCACTTCTCACTGCAGGTGCGCTCTCTAATATCCATTTAAAATGTAATATTATAGATATTCATGCCTGTTTATATCAAAATTACTTATATTGTCAATGTTTGATTGTCTAATTGTTGGTGATGCGTCCATATCAGGGACAGAGGCCACTCCCGCTCCTCCAGGTATGTTTATATATCATATAGTGCATGTATATTGATTTAGAATGCTATATCATAAATATACACACATTCCTTTTGCTCTTATTTAGATAGTAATTTTTATTTTTGTCTACCTGTAGGTGGTGACAGTAGTTGACAATAAAATTTGTCATCCTAGAAACTATGATTTTTATATGTGCTCGCATGCGGGAATGATTGTAAGTCGTGGACCTGTACAATAAATTCTTATTTGGTGTTTATTTGAAATCAAATTGAATACTATATAATTTTTATATTTGTATTTAGTTTGGAATTAACACAATATTTATTCACGCAGCATGCATTTATGATCAACCAACTGCTCATGATATTTGTAGCCCAGCATAGAGATCACCACATCAACTTTTTTTATTGCCTCCACCAAGATTTTGTGATCATGCATATCACCCTACATATATTCAACATATATATATCTTCAGGTCTTTCTAAAATCAATGACCTTTAATTCCAAAAAAAAAAAAACACACACACAATGAGTGAATTAATGAAGAAAATAGGGTCCACTTTTTGTTAGGTGTCGTCAAAAGTTTATATCCTCCATCAATTATCAAGCTACCGAGGACGAAGAGCCACCTTTGTTAGTCGAGAGTCATGGTAATAGTCATGGAGATTGATTATAAAAGAAATAGAGAGAAGAAAATAGAAATTGTAGATAGTAGAATAGCACACTCATTTCAAAAATTGCACTTTGATATTTATGTCTACCTTTTTTTTAATTGTAGATAGTAGAATAGCACACCCAAATTTTTTTAAAACAAAAGAAAAATAGTGACCTATATACAAAATGGGTCAATGTCGTGATCAATAAATTACTTACCATTTGCCGAGACATGTACTTTTGCAGCATCCATACATCCTTTTCCTCTTCTTCGATGTCGTATTCTCATTATCTTCGTCTAATCCATCTGAAACTGCAATTAAGTTTAATTAAACCAAATAAAATCAAAAATTAAAATCAAACAGCAACAACAAAATCAATGAAATTTATAGCCTACCAGAATCTTCAAGAATATCCACATATGAATCCTGGGCCTTCTTCTTTTTCTTCAAAGATCTTTTAGAAGCAGAGAATTTTGTTTTCTGGCAAGTGCTTTGAAGCTAAACACCATATTGCCTTTGTATTTGAAAACCAAAAAATGCCCAGTTTGCAGATTATTGGCTACTGTAAATTCATGCCACCCATCTCCACTCATGGAAGCAATTTTGTTCTCGATGTGAAGATCAACATGCCATATTTTGCCATTGTGGCTCACTAGGTTAGCCTTTTCTCTTCTCTTGACCATCTTGCTAATCTGCTTGGTAAATTTATTCGGAACCGGCTGCGAATCATTAAAAGACATGCATAAGAAAGGAAGCTAAAATACAGAAATATAGCATACCGATACATCGAAACTTCAAAGTTGCGATGACAACCCAGAGATATTTATTTCTACACACGTGGTGCGCGTTCGAATGCGTCAGGCATCATGGACAAATATTTGAGAACATGGAAAGTATTATTAGTATAAAGTAATTAAAGCTTTTAAACACCTTGGGTAGATATTTTCTTAGTTGATGCAATCATATCATGAGGACTAAATTTAAGCTATCATACATATGCATATGTATTTTTCTAATCTAATATATCACACACACACACACACACACAGAGAGAGAGAACACCAGTTTGGTAGAGAAATCAGGTAGCAGGACCCTGAAGAAATGGAGTCCATAGCATTGCTCATCATCATCATCCATGATCCCTTTTGTCAAAAGGGATCATGGATGATGATGATGAGCAATGCTATGGACTCCATTTCTTCAGGGTCCTGTTACCTGATTTCTCTACCAAACTGGTGTTCTCTCTCTGTGTGTGTGTGTGTGTGATATATTAGATTAGAAAAATACATATGCATATGTATGATAGCTTAAATTTAGTCCTCATGATATGATTGCATCAACTAAGAAAATATCTACCCAAGGTGTTTAAAAGCTTTAATTACTTTATACTAATAATACTTTCCATGTTCTCAAATATTTGTCCATGATGCCTGACGCATTCGCACGCGCACCACGTGTGTAGAAATAAATATCTCTGGGTTGTTATCGCAACTTTGAAGTTTCGATGTACCGGTATGCTATATTTCTGTATTTTAGCTTCCTTTCTTATGCATGTCTTTTAATGATTCGCAGCCGGTTCCGAATAAATTTACCAAGCAGATTAGCAAAATGGTCAATAGAAGAGAAAATGCTAACCTAGTGAGCCACAATGGATAATTTGTCATTGTTCATCCATCTTCCTGAAAACGGTTTATACGGAGGAAGTATATTTCATGGTACTTGAGAAAAATATATGTTGAAGTCAAAAGTTATCAAGATTTAAATGCTCGCTTATAGTCTTCCAAGATATTTTATATTCCAAGGCAAGGTGACAATAATTGCATGCTTGTGCATGATTTGGTATGTAAATTCAAGGTTATGCATGGCTACGACCCTTTCTTATGGTTTCTTATCATAATTTTCTGCACACTTATAGTTTATAAAGACAGTTAGATCATATCACTATAAGGGAAAACTTAAAATAACATCCTTTATACTAAAAAAATTATGTATGCTATTACTTAGTTGTTTATGGTTTTTAGACGCAAAAGCCATTTGAGAAATACTTTTCCTACCCACTATTAATCCATATTCTCAATATAGTCATTGAATTTGCACGCATACATAATAAGAAGGAGAAGACAGTAATGTGGCAGAAGAAGAAGGAGAAGATAGTAATGTGGCAGAAGAAGAAGAAAATGGCATTCATTGTTCTCTGTTTCAGCATCAATCTTCTGATATGAACTAATGATGGCTTTCACATTGGCTTTTCCCTTTATAAACTTCTTAGTGTCCAATGGAAAGCATACATCAGATTTGTGCAGGTCAGGTTCTTC
Organism: Agapanthus africanus; assembly: GCA_030015575.1. Classification (NCBI taxonomy): domain Eukaryota; kingdom Viridiplantae; phylum Streptophyta; class Magnoliopsida; order Asparagales; family Amaryllidaceae; genus Agapanthus; species Agapanthus africanus. Next base: position 558,597,735 of record JASDDO010000022.1, on the reverse strand, counting down.
TATGACTTTCAAGAGTCTCAACTGATTCTGTAAATTACACCCTTGTTGGGTGATACTTTTATCACTTCTCATTGCAGGTGCGCTCTCTAATATCCATTTTGAATGTAATATTATAGATATCCATGCCTGTTTATGTCAAAATTATTTATATTATCAATGTTTGATTGTCTAGTTGTTGGTGATGCGTCCATATCAGGGACAGAGGCCACTCCCGTTCCTCCAGGTATGTTTATATATCATATAGGGCATGTATATTGATTTAGAATGCTATATCATAAATATACACACATTCCTTTTGCTCTTACTTAGTAATTTTTATTATTGTCTAGCTGTAGGTGGTGACAGTAGTTGACAATAAAATTTGTCATCCTAGAAACTATGATTTTTATATGTGATCGCATGCGGGAATGATTGTAAGTCGTGGACCTTGTTTAGTCGTCCAACTCATTATCATGGGCTGCTTGATGAGATTAGATTTGCACCTGATGATCTACAAGAGCTTGTTCACTCCCTGTCTTATATGTAAGCAGCGCTATATGCGAGTTTACCTTGTTAATATGTATGTACTGAAATTAATTAATATTATTCAAATTTTGATACATGCAGATACTAGAGGAGCACATCTTCTATCTCTGTAGGGAAGGCTTTGAATTTGTTGATTTTGGTATTTCTTGTCAATTTTATAGACCAGTATGTGCTAAATATAGTGTTCTGACAGTTGCTAGGGGGAAGGCAGCATTCGAGGCTGCTGACCCCAGTCCCGGACGCCGCACACGGACGGCACCACGGAGGTTGGGAGAGAGGCCGAGGACTGGGCTCTAGCAGGGCCCATATGAGGTTGGACTCCACCCGGCGGTTACTTCCTCCGTCTCCAGTGAGCGACGTATCCAGCAGAAATTGGAGAGCTTGAAGGCCACCGTTCAGGAGTTGAAGGAGATGCTGGTATGTATACTACTTAATAGTAAAATATCATGTCATATTATAGATATCAACATATCCAATATCAGTACGTAGCCTGAGCTTATTTGGTTGTAGACTTAGGTTTTATTAATCATACATGTACATATCTAATTAAAATAAACTACAGTTTTCCAAACTAGATATCCAAATGGGGTTTCGAAATAACTCGATAATGATAAGAATTCGAATAAAACACAGTTCTTACATGCTTATTGCACACGTTAGGTCCAGACGCGACGGGGTAGGCGCAAGTTTCTAGCGTTTATCAGAGGTGGAGCTGGACCGAGCTAGGCTAGCATTTTGATTCTTATTTTTTGAAACATGTATTTATTTATATGATACATATTGTACTACATTTTGAAACATTTTTGGCGATATTGATTTTGGTTTATATTTATATCACATTCAGTTTTTTGGTTTCTTTTGTATATTATATGTGTGAGATGTGAATATGAATACTGCGATATATGTTGTTTGATGATTAATTTTATATTTGATTGATGTATATATTATTGTGCACGGGGCGGGAAAAAATCAAGCAGCCCATTTTTTTAAAAAAAAATACAGATAATGTGTACCTACGGATTAATCCGTAGGTACACATGTTGCCCCTACGGCTATATCCGTAGGGGCAAAATATCAGCAGTAACTGATATTTCCCCCCTGATCGCAGTACCAGGGGTTGGGAGTGCCCCTACGGACACATCCGTAGGGGCCACAGCATAGCCCCTACGGCGTTATCCGTGGGGGCAAAATACCAGGATTCTTGATATTTGGCCCCTACGGATCGGTACCTACGCAGATATCCGTAGGGGTTATATCATGGTCCTACGGTTATGTCCGTAGGTACATTCAATATATTAAAAAAACCCATAAATAATATAACTTTTTTTATCCTATGGATTACTCCGTAGGGGCAACAGGACCTACACAGATATCCGTAGGGGCAAGAATTTGCCCGTAGGGGCAAGTTCAAGGTTTCAACTTGCATCTGCGGCCTTTGCATCTACGGGGTATTTTTTCGCCCTTACGCATATATCCGTAGGGGCAGTGGGTTGCCCCTACGGATAAATCAATCCTTATTTGTAGTAGTGTGTATGCATACCTGCATGAGTTTTCAGTCCTTGACATATAATTTACATTATACAAGTTTAACAATTTCTCATGAAAATCGTATTTGTTTTTGTGCTTGAAGGACTAGTTGCTGCATTTATATTATTCAAGAGATCTGGCTCAGCTTTCTTCATATTTATAATATGGAAGAAGGAAGAACAACTGAACTCGATGTTGGTGGATTCGATTACCCTTTTTAAAGAAATACCAAGAGCAACTTGAGGAAATTCACACCCCGGGTATCCTATTACAATAGAGGAGAATAGCATGATGCTATCTCTTCCGAGGAATTTCACAAACTCGTAGGATTCTCCTCAATTTGGTGGCCATGGAACACATTTATCGAATGGAGAACAAGATAAATCCTTGTCATCGGCATTTGAGGAATTGAGCTTCAAGGACAATGTAGTACCGAACCAACCGACTCTTCATTGTTTATATACAATCAAACCTCCCCAAATCATAGCTCCTTAAATGATTTGCAAAATATCTTTGTAATGGATAATTTAGAGATGCCTTTTCCACCATTGCATCAATCTATGAATGGGTTCAATATTGACGGTAATGCGAGTTTTTCTGGATGTAGTGGTTTTGAACTGAAGACGCAAACTCCGGAAATTTTATCAAGTGAGGTAATTCCAATGTACAAGAGGTCACTTCCCTTGGATTCTAGAGTGCATGCAAATCAATTGCATCCAAATATTCAAGCTCCAACATCTATGACCCATCTTCATTTTGGTCAATCTAACATGGCATTGCATAACTTGGAGGAAGAAACATATTATAGATTACAGCAGCAAGAATATTTATAGCAACAACATCTCAACAACCAAAGATCTGAAGCTATTCAATATAGGATGGATGTGAATTCTGCTATTAAGCCTTTGAGTGAAAGTCAAGTACAACCATATTATGATATTTACAGTGGAACAGGTGAAGATATTGAGTTTCATCATAGATACCAGCTTTGCAGCGTCAAAATATTCCAAGAACAGCAAAATCTGGACAAATTTAGGAGGCGGTTCTTTCGTGAAAAGATTTTGATTTGGATGCTGAGGACCAAAGAATGCAGATAATTCATGCCATTACTAAAGAGCAAGGCATGCTCGTTGGAACCTCGTGTAACATGCATGGGTACATTTTTCTAGCATCAATATTGTTAGAGTATATAAGTGATTCCCCCAAACCCCTCACCACAACTTCAGAGTTTTGGTGAGTGGGAGACTTTAATTTGGTATCTGTATCGAGTTCAAATCTCATAGGGCACGCAGTTAAAAGTGGATTTAATTTATCAAAAAATATCATCACTCAAAAGCATAGCTCCTGCAAAAAGAGCGCTCGCCTGTAGGATAGTGTCTAGAGTTTAAGAGTATTTTCCTCGGTCGTTTCCACAACTTCATCATTTAGGTGTGCGGCAAAGAGCTTTAATTTGGTATCTGTATGACCAAGTTCATATCCCACCATGCACACATTTCCCCCCCCCCCCCCCCCCCCCCCCCCCGTTTTTTAAAGAAAACTTCTGCCACAGAATTTCCTAGCTTTCATCACATCGAAAGTTCGCTCTCCTGGAGTTTCCATACATTTATCTAAACTTAAGTCCAAAATCATAACTATACCATGTTTGACTTTCCGGTTATCTAAACTCCAAAGTTGAGTTAACCGGATTTTACTAAACTCCAATCCAACCAAACCTTTCTAAACTCCAAAAAATGAGAAGAAAACACTCATTTTGGAGTTTAAGAAACTCTAGAGCAAAACTATGGAGTCTAGATAACAACAATGCCAAACATCCCAACAAAGTTAATTTTAAAATGGAGGTAAAGGCCTTGCAAACTAGAGTTTGCATACCCTCTACCTTAGCTTAAAATAAACTCAAAGTATCCTAACTCTATACCCAATCAGGCCTAAGTATTCTTCTCTTCCCGTACCACAACTTTGGAGTGTTGGTGCAGTGGTAGGGAATTCAAGAATTCCAATATGAATGTGGGATATTTCCTATTTTCCCTTCATTTTTGTTTCTTTTCTCCCCCCCCCCCCACCCCACCCCACCCCGGCGCCTTTTATTTCTTTTTTTATGAAATGCAGAACCCATGCTATACAAGAAGTGATTGAAACCCTCCACATCACCGAGCAAATCTACGTGGTTGTTTCCTCTTTAAGACCCTGGATAGTTTCATTGATGAAAGACATCAATGGTAATCATGTCGCACAACACTGCTTGCAGTACTTTTCACCACAACAGAGCGAGGTATGTTTTACTCGTGCACGCACTAGGATATTTGTTTATTTGAATCCTATTTTATTTCTTTCCATTATTCATCCGCCTATGTATTTCCCCCCTCACTTTCTCGCCCTAATCTACTTCACTAGTTAGTGTTACTAACATAGTGCCTGAAAGAATCAATTGCCAAGTGTTGCCCTGCACTTTAACTAGCAATCTACTGACACTTCAATTTGCAATGGGGAAAAATTGACACAGAGAATTTCAAATACAACAGAAACTGCACCACCTCAAATTTTAATTTGAAATATCTTGTTTCCTAGAAATTGAATGCAGTGTTTCTGATGTGGAGCCGGAACAATAAGAGATGTTTGTTTGAAGCATAACTTATAAACACTTCAAATTTCCTTGTAGAGAAAAGTGTAAAGGATATGAATAGTGTAGTTTGGTAGGCACACATTGGAAGTTACACCCAGATGGGTTTGTAGTCCTTAAAGAAAATACGATAGTATGCATGTTTTGTTGGTTGTTCCTGTTAAAATCACCAATTTAGTATTTGAAGTGTGAAGTCTACTGATAGGTCCTTGGTGCCAAATTTGGCATTTGCTGCCACCTTCAATATGATCAAGGAAAAAATTACTAAACTTCAGTCATTTTCAGTTTTATGATTGTGGATATAATCAAGATCTTAGTTTAATGATTCCATTAGCAAGGATAGAGAATAAGGTAGAAGGAAATAACCTTTTGTACTATTCTGATTCTCTAACATGATTCACATTTCTTCAATTAATGCCTGTGAGAGTTGGGGCATTTTTAGTGCCGAATGGAAAAAAGTTAGTTCTAGGTACTGCGACATTTTTCTGAGTATTGTACCACACAACACACATTGGCCTTTTGAAACAAAAACAGTGAAGTTCATTGAAAAGGTTGTAAAAAATCAGAATAGATAGATGACCGAATGACATGTAGCTTTCTATCCTTCTTAAATATGATGATCTGTGCTGAGATGTGTATCTTAAGATTCTTAAGCATTGGGAGCAAAGTATCCCTGGTTACCTGCGTGCCCTTTCAATCCGTAAGTCTTCATCTCTGTATCGTCTTCCCTTTATGTTATAGGCTTTATAAAGGAACCCAAACCTTGTCGCTCAAGATGATGGAGTTAATATTTTTCCATAACCTATGAAGCATGAACACTTGCAACAGGGTGTCGTACACTGGTACATGCTCAACACTTGTCTCACAAGTGTCGAATGTGCGTGCGTGCGGAGGGCACCCGGGTCATGTGCATGCCATGTGGTCTGTTCTTTATGAATTAAAACTTGAATTTTACATTTTTCTTATTAGTTGTGTTGTTAAGTTTTAGGTCATTACTGTTAAAATTTGATTTAAATTCGGGATTAGTTAGGGACTAAATCTAATCTCTTTAGTTTTGATTTAAATCTAATTTCTAAATTAAATTCATATTTATCTCTAGTTTGAATATGGATTTATCTCCTAGCGTTTATTTACCCTATAAATATGATACTTTCTCTAGGGTTTTTGAATCCATAATTTTTTAATAATTTAGGATATGATTAGAGTGGGAGAGGGTGGCTAAGCGCGGTCGCGGATAGAGAGATTTTGTGAAAGGGTATTTCTTTTTAAATGAGGATGAGAAGTCGATATAATCTCTTGTAACTCTTTCTTATAGTGGAAGTTCTCGTTGTGGATGCAAGATCAGGTGTGAGTTTGCGCTGAACCTTCGTAAACCTCGTGTGTTGTGCTGGTGTGCTTTTCATGTAATTTGGTATCTGTCGGATGGTCTTTTTCATCATACCAAAAAACAAGGTCTTGGATTTAAGCTGCGCGCCGATACGTAATCTTTCCAACAAATGGTATTTCGAGCGTTAAGATCGCGTTTGGAGTTGATTGGGAAGACGTCTACAAATTACGAGATCGATAAGTTTGATGGGCGTAATAATTTCAGTATATGGAGATTGAAAATGACGACACTATTGAAGCAACGATGTGTGCATAAGATTGTCTTTATGAAAGACGGGATTCTGGCGACGACTACGACAGCGGAGAGTGAAGAGATGGAGGACAAAGTTTACAGTTTGATCCAATGTTAAATGACCGCTAAGGTTCTTCACGAAGTGGTGCAAGAGATGTCCGCGACAGGATTGTGGAATAAGTTGGAGTATGTTTACATAAAGAAATCTCTTACTAACCGGTTCTATCTAAAGCAGTCTTGGAAGCGTGTAAATGTTCTTTGGTCTGATTCATCTAATTCGGGCGGAGAATACACTTCGCTGGAGTTAGCAATAGTCTGTAAGACGGAGAGGATCATGCATTAGTACACCAGTTTGGGAGATTCTCGGTCAGATGGTATTGTAGAGTGGATGGTTCAAACGGTTAGGAAGAACGGAGCTTTTTGGTTTTTGGCTAAGTTTCTTGTTTTGGGCTAAAAGCCTTATCTACTGCCGACTATCTCATCGATCGGTCATCTTCGACTGTGGTAGATATGAGAATTCCCGAGGAGTTATGAATCGAAAGGGCTAAAGATTACTCAGGTTTTCGTGTTGTTGGGTGCACCGAAGAGCCGAGGGTTGAGAGATGTTCTCTTGTCGGCTTCGGAGAAAGAGCTAAAGGGTACAAGCCGTGGTATTCTGAGACTCAGAGTGGAGTAATCAGCTGAGTGATATTTGTTAAGTCTGTGATACTTCGAAGAAGACAGACTCGGTTAGATGATGAACGGAGAACGTGTATACCGCTAAAAGAAATGGAGTTTGAAGTTCCAGTTTAGGTTATGAGGGATGGGGTGGTCGTTACTTCGATTAAGGTGGAGAGTCTAATAAAGCTAGTGGTGTAGAGGCCGACGAGAGTTCGGCGCACGAGAGAGGGTAGGGGCAAGTCTCCAAGGCAAGAGGATCAGAGTTCGACAGAGAGTTGATTCGTGGCATGGAGAATGTCATGGATGGGGAGTTGCATCGGTTATAGCATTGTATCGAATATGTTCTTGTTCGGTATGGGATAAAGAAAACTCGGCCCGTGTTTTCTCACTTAGAGGTGCACTTCAGGCTTTCGGCGATGTTATCACCAGGTCAGATATAGATAGAGATCACGTGTGTATAGTTCCATTTGTGAGTGCAGAGCTTGGTGTTGTATTCATGCGACCGAGTATTGCACAGGTAGTTTGAGCAGTCAGTAAATGCTTGACTATTCCGAACGGGAAAGCATTGATAGGTTGTGGAGTGGATTATGAGATACTTGAATGATAGTGAAGGGTTCGGCTCGTCATTTAGCGGAGACAATATGGATGGATGTGTTGTGACAGGATGTGCTGGTGTTAGAAGCTGATGTAGGTTGACGACGGGGTACATGTCAGGCACGGATGCAGTGCCAAAGGGTCCGACGCTTCGGTCCAGTATCGCGTAGTCAACATCAGGAGCGTGTCTGTTAACCGTCTTGAAGGCGGTTGGGGGACCATATATATGTGGAAGTTGTTCGGTTTGGGTGTTTCACAGGAGGTGAGAGTGTTCTTCTTGGAGGTCAAGAAGACCGTAATGTCTATTACGAAGATTGGTACTTTAGAGAATCCAGCGGACGTGGTTTTAAGATGATTCATATGAAAGTTCAAGCTTTACCTAGTAGATTGTTGAGGTGCTTTTGGGCACAAGGCGACGAGAACGGAGTTTTAAGGTTTGGAGAAAGTGCAGAGGTTGTGAATTTGAATCAAGGTGGAGATTGTTGAAAGCATGGGAGCGCTAGCCCTGGAACTAAATGTTCCCAACCGTTGGATCAAAGATCTAACGAACATGATTAAAAATCATCAATTGATCAGAATAAAATTCTGTTAAGGAAATATTCCTCAAAATCTTTCTAAACAAAAAGATTTGCTCTGTAAATCAGAGCAACGTCGGATCAATGATCCAATGGTGATTAAAAAATTACTAAAATACAGAATAAATTCTGCGTGGGGAAAAATTTCCCAATCTTGTTAAAAACAAGAAGATTGCCTTCTGTAAACCAGAAGCTTTTGGATCAAAAATCCAACGATGGGAAAATCCCCAAATCAATTGGAGAAAAGATCTTCTTAACCGATTGAACAAATCAGCTCGCCCTATATAAAGGCCCCAAGACTTCTGTCACGCCCCACTTCCCAGAGTGCGCTAAGATCGACATGTGACCGAGCCAACCATGCTACCTGTGGTTAGGAAACATCTTTCCACAGTCACATTACGGCTGTCTGGAAAATATCAAGAACAGGAAAATAAAATAACTATCTAGTACATGTCCATATGCCATAATAAACTAGTAAAGAAATAATATGCGGAAGAAATAGAAACAAAACACCTGGAAAGTAAAACTGGATACTAACTGGATCCTCACTGCTCGGCTTGACGGCGGAAAATACTCCTGATCAGCCTGCAACAAAGGTAGAGGATCTGGGCCATGCAAAACCCAGACGTCAGTGCGTCATAATATCAAGCAATAATAAAATCAAGGAGTAGCCATAGTCACAAATTCGCCGTTCGGGAATAATTCGGCGAGGTCGAAAATTCGGATTCGGAGAACTATTCGGAAAAAATCGGCAGGTATTCGAGAAAGATTCGGTAAGTGTTCGGGAAATGTTCGGGAAGGATTTCGAGCAATAAATTAATATATGAGACGCTAGGTTTTGATTTTGTGAATTATTTGCAGTTTTTTGAATTATTCGCTATTTTTTCACATAATTCGGGAATAATTCGCGAATTATTCGCGAATAATTCGCGAATTATTCGGCCAGTTCGGCAATGGCGAATAATTCGGCGAATAATTCGTTTGATAAAAAATTCGCGAATTATTCGCGAATTCGGCGAATAATTCGCGAATTATGTGACTATGGGAGTAGCAAGACATGCAGGTATGAGTATGAGCGGTAAACAAGGTATAACAGTAACATAAATAATGACAGTGAAGGGTAAGGCACAGGTGATGTGCAGTGAGTAATCTAAACTGGTCTACTGGGTTAACTATTCTCAAGTCTTTGAAATCAATTTGATGAATTATCGATGTAACTCAATAGTATCCTGTGCGTGCCCGGGACCACGGTCTAAGACTCTCGGGCTAAATCCGAGATGTGCCGCAAGGCAGTAAAAGATAGCATGTAATGACGAATGATGTCAGCAGCATCATCCCGGGGCTGGTCTAGCCCGTAAGACTGATCAGTAAAGGTATCGAACTGTCGAGTTACAAGTCAGGTTTCATCATTGATTTTCCCATACCCCCAAGTTGTGTGTTCAAGTCAGGTATTGATAAATCTGGAGCTAATGCCAACACAGGGTCAAGCAAGTACAGGTTTGTCTGAATAGACAACAGGAAATGTCCGTAGGAACAACAGACCAAGATTGTTGGCATTAGTAACAAGATCAGGTAACAGGTCAAGCTATGGTACATCAGGTCATGTCAGGTAGTGAACAAGTATCAATCATGTCAAGGAGTGCACATGTATCAAGTCGTGTCAATTAGTAGTGTATCAAGTCATGTCAGGGGTGCACAAGTATCATGTGGGTGCTCATAATCAAACTATAATAAGTATGGGTACACAAAATAAGTATGGGGTACTAATGTAACAATAAAATGGAATAATGTGATATGGTATGCAAATAGATATAATTTCAAGGATATGGATGCACAGTTATCGATTAAGGTTATATTTATAGTTCCAATATTAATTAGAATGAAATTTATTAAACATGGAGTGTTAATATCACAATATTATGTAGTAATGTGATCTATGGATGCAATTATATGTATCTTAAATGCGATGGATGCAAACGGGTATCCGAAAAGTTATAAAACTATAAAATGGTAATGTGGAATGTACAACTAAGCAATATGTGATATAAATATTGATATAATAATATTAATATGGATAGCATATTCAAAGCGATTAATAACTATAAAAGTGGTATTGATTAACCATGTACAAGAAAGTTCCGTTCAGAAATTCAGCATCATCCTGATTTGTAAAATAGCTTAAAAATAACAAACGTTCTCCAAAAGGGACGTGTCTTATACCAAAACAAAGATAATTCAATAAGCTTTTCATTTTTATAAGTATAAGCATCTCAAGTTGTCCCTATAAAAAGCTATGAACATTCGAAATTAAAAGTTTGCTGCTGGAATTTCCCTGGATAGCAGTTTAGAGACATTTTCATTTGCATTTTACGTTATTTAAACAATTTATTTGCAAGTAAATATTTCATAGAGTTATAGTATTCTGAGTTAGATTCGTAACGAACTAAAGAACGTATACTAATGATTTTTCTATAATTTATAATGAATTTTATAAAGTAAGGTGTACAGTAAATTTCAGATTTGTCGTATCCGCTTTTTCAACGACGTTTCATGTGTAAACTATAATATTTTCAAATGTATAACATTATAAAATGCAGATTATAAACTAATTAAAGATAATAATAAGAAATATTATGACGATATATATTTTAAATGATATGGATGCAGTATAATATAATCTACTATGTCACAAGATAAGTTTTTATGATCTAGATTTAAAATAATATAAACGGATGCAAACGGAATATCGAAACATTATAAAATTAAACATGGGGTACTAGATTTAAACTATAGGTATGGTATTTATTTAAATAGGTATAAAATGAAATATATAGCATGTAGCAAGATTAACTTGCTTAGACGGAATAAGAACAGATATGTACGGAACGTTCTTCATCGGCGAAATGTCGCGACGCGCGCATGGTATACGGAACGGTTCCAAACAACGCACGAGTGTGATCACGCAAGTCAGGTATGTTCACTGGATCACTCGGATCGTCAGCGACGAGCACGGCTCCGGCGGTGATCACCGGAATCAAAAAAACAAGATCAAGAAAAAGAAAGAAAAAAGAAGAAGTAAGAAGAAGAGGCTGTGAATTAAATAAGGAAAGAAAAATTTAAATAAATAGTATATATATAAATATATATATGCAGAGGGGAGAGAGAGAGAAAGGGGTTGTTAGTTTGTTAGGAAATTAGATTTAAAATTTTATAATATTTTTAGATTTAAAATTTTAGATAAGAGGTTTCAGTTTGTTAAAGAAATCGTATGAAAATATTTAAACTAAATTTTAAAATTAAATAAATTGAATTTTGGCGGGATACAAAAATATTTCAAAACACGTCCGGGTCGGGTCTAAAAATTCAGATTTAAAATACGAAAAATATGTGCTACTTTTAAAATTCAAAATGAATGCTCAGATAACGAAAATACATAACCCCAAGAACGGAAGCACGTACGTGCGCGTAGCCATCCAAACACGTCCGTTTCACTGAACAGGACGAGAACAAGATGCGCGGATGCTACCACCAGGTTAGGGTTATCATGCAGGCTATGCAATATATTTTTAAAATATTTTATGTGATTTAAAATGTTATATTGTAAAAATGCAAATGCCAGATAAAATGCCAGTATGCACTAAACATGAAAATGCATCATTCTACGTAACAAGTCAGGATAATTCATAAGTATGAATTAAATAAGTTCAAGCAAGCGGGTCGGGTCGAATGCAATGTAAAATGTAAAATACTATTCGCACCCAAAACACGATAAATCAGGAAAATACCACAATTAAGGAAATATGAGAACTGGAATTGGTATAAATGAACTAGGTGGTTATATTATAACCAACTACAAAAGAATTTCGTCCTCGAAATTCCACGAACAAGAAATGATAGACAATCAAGAAACTATAAGAATAGATGTGGAAACTTCTGCCGGATTTCATCTTCTCGTTCTCAAGTTGATTCTCCATGCGAGCGATTTTCCCAAGAAACAAGTACGAGAGGGATAATCTTGTTCTTAAGAAAATTTTCCTTTCGATCCACAATCGACATCGGTCATTCCTCAAAGGTTAAATCTTCTCGTACAGTCAGTTCCGAATGATCCAGCATGTGTGTTTCATCTCGAACATATTTACGGAGTTGAGATACATGAAACACGTCATGAATATTCGCCAAAAATTGTGGTAACACCAATGAATAAGCCACTTCTCCAACACGCTCCAAAATCTCGAAAGGCCCAACGAATAAAGGACTAAGCTTTTCTCGACTCCAAAAACGAATCACTCCTCTAGTCGGTGATATCTTCAAGAATACTAGATCACCAACAGCGAACTCTAGAGGTCTTCTCGATGTATCGACCCAACTCTTCTGCCGATCTTGTGCTGCCTTCATATGATTCCGGATAGTGTTAACTTTCTCCACTGTTTGCATGATCAAATCCGGTCCCAACAATCGTCGTTCTCCAACATCGTCCCAACAAATAGGTGAACGACACGTGCGACCATATAATGCTTTGAATGGAGCCATCTGAATAGTCGCCTGAAAGCTGCTGTTGTACGAAAACTCCACCAAGTGTAGATGATCCTCTCATGAACCCTTGAAATCTAACATGCAAGCTCTCAACATGTTTTCAAGAGTTTGGATCGTTCTCTCCGACTGGCCATCTGCTTGAGGATGGTAAGCTGTGCTAAACTTCCATCGAGTCCCCAAACTTTCCTGTAAGCTCCTCCAGAAGTGTGATAAGAATCGGGTGTCATGGTCGGACACGATGCTCACAGGTACTCCATGCAATCTCACAATCTTCTGCATGTACCGTTCTGCTAACGCTTCCGTTGACTGACTAACTCGAAACGGTATAAAGTGAGCTGCCTTGGCCAATCGATCAACAATCACCCAAACTGCATTGTTGCCCTTTGGACTCCGCGGTAAAGCTGTCACGAAACCTATGGTTATATGTTCCCACTTCCATTGAGGAATCGGAAGTGGTTGCAATAAACCAGCAACCCTTTGATGTTCAGCCTTAACTTTCTGACACACCAAACACTTTGCTACAAAGCGAGCAATCTCCCTTTTCATACCTCCTCACCAGAAATGCTGTCGTAGATCACGGTAAATCTTCGTGCCTCCTAGATGTACGGAATACGCGGAACTGTGTGCCTCCTTCATAGTTTCTTCGCGAATATCTCCTTTTGGCATACAAAAATGGCTACCATACTGTAACGAACCATCTTCATGAATCAATAAGTCCGTTTGAAGTCTAGTTTCAACCTGTTCTCGAAACTTTTGCAATCTTGGGTCCTTCGACTGCGCTGCTTTAATACTCTCGATCAATGACGACTGTACTTGCAGCTGCATCAACTGTCCTGAAGAATGCGGTAGCAGATCTCCAACTCGAATCGCTGAAAGTCTTCCATAATCTCCTTCTGTGCAGTTAACATCTGAATTGATGGCAACCGACTAAGCGCATCCGGCACAACATTAACTTTCCCCGGATGGTACTTAAGATCAAGATCGTAGTCAGCCATCAGCTCCAACCATCTACACTGCCTCATATTAAGCTCCTTCTGTGTGAACACATACTTCAGGTTTTTGTGATCGGTGAATACTTAGACCCTTTCGCCCAATAAGTAGTGTCTCCAAATCTTTAAAGCGAAAATCACAGCTGCTAGCTCTAAATCATGAGTTGGGTAATTCTTCTCATGGGTCTTTAACTGTCTCGATGCGTAGGCTATAACCTTCCCATGCTGCATCAAAACACATCCCAATCATTTTCCAGATGCGTCGCTGTGAATCACCAATCCTCCGGAACTATCTGGTATGGTCAAAATAAGAGCGGTTATCAATCTCTGCTTCAATACCTCAAAAGCTGACGCACACTTATCCATCCACACAAACGGTATTTCCTTGCGCGTAAGCTTGGTCAAAGGCTTAGCCAAACGAGCAAAGTTCTCCACGAACTTTCTGTAATACCCGGCAAGTCCAAGAAAGCTTCTGATCTCAGCAACATTCTTTGGAATCGGCCAATCTCGAACTGCTGCAATCTTTTCGGGGTCAACGGCGATTCCATCTCCAGATACGACGTGCCCCAAAAACTTCACTTCTTCAAGTCAAAACTTGCACTTGCTCATCTTTGCATATATTCTTTCTTGCCTCAATATCTGCAGTGCGATCTTCAAGTGTTCTGCATGCTCTTCAATGCTCCTCGAGTAGACCAGAATATCATCGATGAACACCACTATAAACTGGTCTAAGATCGGTGAAAAGATTCGGTTCATCAAGTCCATAAATATCGCCGGGGCATTCATGACTCCGAATGGCATCACTAAATACTTGTAATGTCCATACCAAGTTCGGAACGCAGTCTTATAAATATCTTCTGATTTAACTCGAACCTAATGATATCCGGACCGCAAATCCAGCTTCGAGAATACCCCCGCGCCACTAAGCTGCTCGAACAATTCGCCAATGCGAGGGATCGGGTACTTGTTCTTAATAGTCACCCGATTTAATTCTCGATAATCGATGCACATCCTCCTTGTGCCATCTTTCCTCTTTACTAGAAGAACTGGAGCTCCCCAAGGTGAATTGCGTGAATTCAACCCTTCTTTAGCAATTCGGTAACCTGCTTCTTTGCTTCTTCCAACTCCAATGGTGCCATCGAATAGTATGCCTTTGAGATTGGCGCTGCACCAGGAACAAGATCGATCGCGAACTCCACATCTCGTTTTGGCGGTAAACTCGAGATGTCCTCGAACACGTCCATGAACTCTCAAACTACAGCTGGTGCTTCCTCCTTATCAACTTCCATTGAGGAAAGAACATTGCTTGTCGGTCTAGCCCTACACTCGATTAGCCCGACAGAACTGCTACCTCCAGCAAAACAAACTCCGGATGTCCGAGAATCTGGAAAATCATTTTCTTTGCCCTACAATCAATGTGAGCGTGGAAAGTGTCGAGAAAATCCATTCCCAAGACAACAATAAACAAAGGGATGCACCAGAATTGAATAATTCTAATGCGGGGAAGACATGATCAAGTAGGATACCTGAAACGATTTCACCTGAAGCCAAACACTGAAGAAGATAAGCATGGTAAACAGAATTCAAGCTTGCGATAAAACATGAACTGGAAAGCAAGAGAAGCAAGGTAATATAACGACCATGAAATAAGGAAGTGAATCAAAACTAGGACTCCAAGTTACTTAAATAGAGTACCGCATTGTAACCATGCTGCAGTTCATAGTTACAATCACATAACTCCACTCAAGTCGCCTAAATCCTAATATCAGAATCCAAGGGACAAGGAGAAACAATAGGGAACCAAAAGGTTTCAAGTTGAGATGCAAAGCGGTTTGCATATCATCAAGACGACAATCAAGAGAAAGATAAGATTCAAGAATCACGAGAACAAGGTGGCAGGACATGTTCCTAATTACGAGTTTTCCGATTCGTGTATTGGGTCCAATACCCAACTACAAAAGAATCAAACCCGATTAACTTAAATCCTATGGCTCTGATACCAAACAAACCCTGTCACGCCCCGCTTTCCAGAGTGCGCTAAGATCGGCATGTGACAGAGCCAACCATGCTACCTATGGCTGGGAAACATCCTTCCACAGTCACATTACGGCTGTCTGGGAGATATCAAGAACAGGAAAATAAAATAACTATCTAGTACATGTCCATATGCCATAATAAACCAGTCAAGAAATAATATGCGGAAGCAATAGAAACAAAACACCTGAAAAGTAAAACTGGATACTAACTGGATCCTCACTGCTCGGCTCGACGGCGGAAAATACTCCTGATCAGCCTGCAACAAAGGTAGAGGATCTGGGCCATGCAAAACCCAGACGTCAGTGCGTCATAATATCAAGCAATAATAAAATCAAGGAGTAGCAAGACATACAGGTATGAGTATGAGCGGTAAAACAGGTATAACAGTAACATAAATAATGACAGTGAAGGGTAAGGCACATGTGATGTGCAGTGAGTAATCTAAACCGGTCTACTGGGTTAACTACTCTCAAGTCTTTGAAATCAATTTGATGAATCATCGATAAATCAATTTGATGAATCATCGATGTAACGCAATAGTATCCCATGCGTGCCCGAGACCACGGTCTAAGACTCTCGGGCTGAATCCGAGACGTGCCGCAAGGCAGGAAAAGGTAGTATGTAATGACGAATGATGTCAGCAGCATCATCCCGGGGCTGGTCTAGCCCGTAAGACTGATTAGTAAAGGTATCAAACTGTCGAGTTACAAGTCAGGTTTCATCATTGATTTCCCCATACCCCCAAGTTGTGTGTTCAAGTCAGGTATTGATAAATCTGGAGCTAATGCCAACACATGGTCAAGCAAGTACATGTTTGTCTGAATGAACAACAGGAAATGTCCGTAGGGACAACAAGTCAAGATTGTTGGCATTAGTAACAAGATCAGGTAACAGGTCAAGCTATGGTACATCAGGTCATGTCAGGTAGTGAACAAGTATCAATCATGTTAAGGAGTGCACAGGTATCAAGTCGTGTCAAGTAGTAGTGTATCAAGTCATGTCAGGGGTGCACACGTATCACGTGGGTGCTCATAATCAAACTATAATAAGTATGGGTACACAAAACAAGTATGGGGTACTAATATAACAATAAAATGGAATAATGTGATATGGTATGCAAATAGATATAATTTCAAGGATATGGATGTACAGTTATCGATTAGGGTTACATTTATAGTTCCAATATTAATTAGGATGCAATTTATTAAATATGGAGTATTAATATCACAGTATTATATAGTATTGTGATCTATGGATGCAATTATATGTATCTTAAATGCGATGGATGCAAATGGGTATCCGAAAAGTTATAAAACTATAAAATGGTAATGTGGGATATACAACTAAGCAATATGTGATTTAAATATTGATATAATAATATTAATATGGATAGCATATTCAAAGAGATTAATAACTATAAAAGTGGTATTGATTAACCATGCACAAGAAAGTTCCGTTCAGAAATTCAGCGTCACCCTGATTTGTAAAATAGCTTAAAAATAACAAACGTTCTCCAAAAGAGACGTGTTTTATACCAAAACAAAGATAACTAAATAAGGTTTTCATTTTTATACGTATAAGTATCTCAGGTTGTCCCTACAAAAAGCTATGAACATTCGAAATTGAAAGTTTGCTACTGGAATTTCCCTGGACATCAGTTTAGAGACATTTTCATTTGCATTTTACGTTATTTAAACAATTTATTTGCAAGTAAATATTTCATAGAGTTATAGTATTCTGAGTTAGCTTCGTAACGAACTAAAGAATGTATACTAATGATTTTCTATGATTTATAATGAATTTTATAAGTTAAGGTGTACAGTAAATTTCAGATTTGTCATATCCGCTTTTTCAACGACGTTTCATTTGTAAACTATAATATTTTCAAATGTATAACATTATAAAATGCAGATTATAAACTAATTAAAGATAATAATAAGAAATATTACGACGATATATATTTTAAATGATATGGATGCAGTATAATATAATCTAGTATGTCACAAGATAAGTTTTCATGATCTAGATTTAAAATGATATAAACGGATGCAAACGGAATATTAAAACGTTATAAAATTAAACATGGGGTACTAGATTTAAACTATAGGTATGGTATTTATTTAAATAGGTATAAAATGAATTATATAGCATGTAGCAAGATTAACTTGCCTAGACGGAACAGGAACGAATGTGTACGGAACGTCCTTCGTCGGCGAAACGTCGCGACGCGCGCATGGTACACGGAACGGTTCTAAACAATGCACGAGGGTGATCACGCAAGTCAGGTACGTTCACTGGATCACTCGGATCGTCAGCGACGAGCACGGCTCCGGCGGTGATCACCGGAATCGAAAAAACAAGATCAAGAAAAAGAAAGAAAAAAGAAGAAGAAGTAAGAAGAAGAGGCTGTGAATTAAATAAGGAAAGAAAATTTTAAATAAATCAAATATATATATGCAGAGGAGAGAGAGAGAGAAAGGGGTTGTTAGTTTGTTAGGAAATTAGATTTAAAATTTTAAAATATTTTTAGATTTAAAATTTTAGATAAGAGGTTTCAGTTTGTTAAAGAAATCGTATGAAAATATTTAAACTAAATTTTAAAATTAAATAAATTGAATTTTGACGGGATACAAAAATATTTCAAAATGCGCCCGGGCCGGGTCTAAAAATTCAGATTTAAAATATGAAAAATATATGCGACTTTCAAAATTCAAAATGAATGCTCAGGTAACGAAAATGCATACCCCTAAGAACGGATGCACGTACGTGCACGTAGCCATCCAAACACGTCCGTTTCACTAAACGGGACGAGAACAAGATGCGCGGATGCTACCACCGGGTTAGGGTTATCATGCAGGCCATGCAATGTATTTTTAAAATATTTTATATGACTTAAAATGTTATATTATAAAAATGCAAATGTCAGATAAAATGCCAGTATGCACTAAACATGAAAATGCACCAGTCTACGTAACTAGTCAGGATAATTCATAAGTATGAATCAAATAAGTTCAAGCAAGCGGGTCGGGTCAAATGCAATATAAAATGTAAAATACTATCCGCACTCAAAACACGATAAATCAGGAAAATAACACAATTAAGGAAATACGAGAACTGGAATTGGTATAAATGAACTAGGTTGTTACAACTTCAAGTCTCAGATATAGAGAAACAAATAGAGGAACCCCTTATAAACTTTGAGAAATCTCAGAAATAAAAGCAAGCTCTCGGAAGAAGAAGATTTTCTTCAAGGTAAAAAGAACAGAAAGACGAAATCGTCTCATATAAAAGAAGAATTTACTTCTTTTTCTAAGATCATAGATCTATAAGACCAAGTCTTTCACAAAGAGATCAAAAGATCTCATTATAAAAAAAATAAGAAGAAGAAGAACATAATTCTTCTCACAGATCATAGATCTATAAGACTAAGGTCTTTTATAAAAGGAGATCATGAACATCTCATTATAAAAAGAAGGGGCTGAGAATAATTCAATTCTCTTAGGATCACAGATCCATAAAGGCAAAGCCTTTCACCAAAATAAGAGATTGAAATATCTCCTATAAAAATAAGAACCTTATTCTTAGAATCTTGAGACAAAGTCTCTTATAAGAGAGAATTTATTTTCTCAGACCATAAAGCTGATCAAATAGCGCTTTGCGCTCATAAACTAGCGCTTTGCGCTCTTGGACTGGCGCTCAGTGCCAAGCGCACCACGTGCTCCTCACGTGTGCGCCACTGAACAAATAGCGCTTTGCGCTCATAAAATAGTTCTTTGCACTCATAAACTGACGCAATGCGTCCTTTATCTGGTGCTTAGTGCCAAGTGCGCCACGTGCTTTTCACATATGTGCTACCCAGCAGAAGCGCTCTGCGCTCTTTGAATGGCGCAAAGCGCCAAGCGCACCATGTGCTCCTCACGTGTGCTCTAAAAGAACATAAATTGTTCTATAAATAAAACCCAGAGCTATGATGAATGCTCGGCATTCAATAAAAGACAAAAATATTGTCAGAACTCAAATCAATACCCAGCATTGTCAAATATCCAACATTTTAATTGAGTAGGCCGAGCCCAAGTTGGCCATAAACCCCTCATTCAGATTAATTGAGCCCATATGCTCATAAATCCCAGATCTTAGTCCCAATTGGACTACAGATCTCTCAATCAAAATTGGTTCAAGGGTACATCTCTTTACTCCTCTGATATTTATCGTTGTAATCCTTCAACGTTTTCAGAGAGGTGACGGGTCCCGACAACTAAACATTTCATGGACTGTGGGGTCCTTAAACCCATGAACTATGATGTCCTTAACCTCGGACTGTGGGGTCCTTAACCCATGGACTATGATGTCCTTAATCTCGGATTGTGTGGTCCTTAATCCCATGGACTATGATGTCCTTAACCTCGGACTGTGGGGTCCTTACACCTATGGACTATGATGTTCTTAACCTCGGATTGTGGGGTCCTTAAGCCCATGGACTATGATGTCCTTAACTTTGGACCGTAATGTCCTTAAACTAATTATGGACCGCAATATCCCTAAACTAAACAATAGAGCCCAAATGCTCTTTTGTTGGATCTAAACGATCCCGTTAAGTAGATCTTAGTCTAAAATTAGATTAACGTATCCTTAACAAACGTTTAAGTTGATCTTAGTCTCAAATGAGACTAACGTATCCTTCAACCCAACCCCAAACCCAAATCTAAGAAAATATGGATTTGGACTAATCCACGCCCTATGGACGACAACATGAATTAGTCTCCGTATACAATCCACGGGCAACCAAAAACAAAACAAACACCCACGACACGAAGTGAACATCTGGAGAAGGAGAAAGTGGTTACCGTAATGCGGTAGCGTAATTAACTACAGGGGTTTGCGCCTACAGGGAAGAGCGTCCCCACAATCAAAAACCCCTCAACGAGGGGGAATCTGACGAAGTCTGCTATATCGGCTGTATCTGTCTAAACCTTCGATACACGGTGTCATAAATTAGCTTGGCATCTTCGGAGAGGTGGACGGATAACACCAAATAGCATCTGCCCTCGAAATTCAGGCAAGACGAACCTACGCGGTCTCGTCTCGGTCTTTCGACGGAGAACAGGGGGCATTTTGTTGGGGTCAAAAATTACACCCCGGTTGACCAAGTCAAAGTCAAAATCAACCCCAAGCCATGTGGGCCCAAGCCCAGATCATGTGGGCCCATGCCCGAGTCGATCCCGAACATGAAGCGGCCGGCCTCCTCAATGCCAAAATAAAAATCATGTAATAAATAATTTTGATGTAATTTTTTATGCATGAATGTAAGAAAAATAGGTATAAAGCAAATTTTTGTAAAGCCCATGGCTCATGTGCAAAAGAAATGAGCACATGAGATATGGGATGGGCAAGATGCTATTTTGTAAAGCTCAAAGGGCTATATGTAAGTTTGTAAGCCTATAAAAGGCAACATGATAACGAAATAAAATAAAACCAATAATTCATTCTCCCCAAAAATTAGGGTCTGTACCTCCTTCTCCTTGCTTAAGATTCTAAAATCTTCTTCTCCTTTTGAATTAAATCAAGAGTTTAACTCTTTCTTTTCCAAAAATAAATAGTTTATCACCATAAAACCCTTGAAGGGGAGCTCGGATCTGCCATCAAATCCCTAAAAGGGAAGATTTTAAGTCTCACCTCCCCTTTTTCCCCCAAGATCCAACCAACAGAGATGAAAAAGAAGGATACCCATCTCTAAAAAATCCATTCCGGGAGGATTCGGGGCTCAAAAGAAAATCCAAAGATTTCTAGGAGTTTAACTCCATTCAAGATCTGTTGAAATTTAACTCCATAAATTAATCCCTGTTAGGATTTTAACTCCAAAGCCTCTTGGGAGTTCAACTCCCAGTCCAGGGGCTAGGACCCTTTTCCGCTGGTGTTTCCGGCGGACACGTGCAGGGCTCGTGATCCGCGGGCGCTCAGCGTCTAGCGGTCGCGTGCCGTGCATGTGATCCGTTGGCACCCAGTGATCGTGTGCCGCGCACGTGACCCGCTGGCGTCCAGCGGTCGCGTGCGCCACGTGACCCGCGCGCGCCCAGCGCCCACGCGCCTGGCCCGTGACCTATAGGCGTCCACTGCCTACGTGTCATGCAGGTGTCTTTAAGACGCTCCTCACCCCTCATTTTCCATGCACTCTACAACCAGAAACACGTCCCCCGTTAGGAAAAATTTTCTAACAGAGCGCTGCCCCGCCCCCCACAAGGGGGCTGCTAACCCCCTTGATCCCCAGCCCGCTATCCGGGTAGTGGGACCCCCGTAAAACTCTACGAGGCCCCCGATATATCCAAAACCCCTCAAGACACACATACGCATACTGCACATTGAGTTCGCATGACCTGTTTGACCTGTCAATCGGAGGTTCCCTCGCTCCAAAGACGAGAGGTAATTAACGACAGCTTAGTTCACGGCTGCCGGAGATTCGGATCCCCACAATCAATAAACCCCAGCCTACCCTAGCAGGGGGAATCTGTAGTATGCCTGACAAGCGCGCACGTATTCCCATCTCAATGGGATGACAAAAAACACCATACATATATAAATAATCTTAAGGGGGAAAATCAAAGCTTGTAGGATGTCATTTGAAGATTTGATGAGCCTTCACTTGAAAAAGTTAAGCTTGGCATCAAGGAGAGAAAGTTTGGAGTTGTGATTGAGTTTGTGGTGAGTGGAAAAGTGTGTGAGGGGGGAGAGGTAGCCATGAGAGTGAAAGAAAAGAGTTGTAGAGAATGAGAGATGATAATGAGAGAATGAGGAGGAAAAAGAGGAGAGGTGGAGTGATGAGAGGAGGCATGACATAGGTGAGCCCATGCCTCTCTCTTACTATTATATAACAAATAACAATATAGCCATGCTCAAAAATAAAAAATCCAAATTATAAATCCTAATTCTACTTAGAAAATGTAATGCTATTATTAACATAAAAGAAATGGTTACCATGCCCAAACGAAGTATTAACTGGAAAATAAAAATATTGGTTTTATCATGAAAAAATTATGATAATCCAATTCAATAATTGGTATTATTCTAATAAAACATATTATTTTATTATTTAAATTCTAAAATAATATTTACCATTTTCCGAAATGTTACAATTTTCCCCCTTAAATAAATCCGGTCTTTGAATTTAAATTTAAATCCTAAATCTTAAAACATTTCAGTATAATGGGGTTCCGAAGTCTCACACCAGCTAGAAATACTACATAATGTGTGATAACGGGTATACATATAGTATAATAAATACAAGTGCATCCTAATGGACAACGCACAATATGAAATCGTCATCGATAAAATATCATCAAATTCTGTGCCAATTATCGACACTCGAAATTCCAAAATATCATGATGCAATATGTATGCATGAGGAATAATAGTGTGAAACCCAGATAACTGGAATTCCAACACCTGGCACTCTAACCACACTAGCTATGATACTACGTGCGATACATGAAAACGAAATCAAATGCAACGAATGTGCATGAAAATAAAACCAAGTGCAACGGGTGTGTACGAAACAACATCATGGGTCTCGAGTGTACACGGAACGGAAATCAAGTGCAACTACTGTGCATGAAAGCATCAATCAAGTCATCAAGACACAAAAATCAAAACCACCGACATCAAAATATTCCTTCTTTCAACGTTGAAAGTGTGATATTCGAATCACCAAAATATCGAGGCCAGGACAAAAGGTGATATATCAAAAGGTGATATTTATATCACCAAAAACACGAATTAAAAAACCGACATTGAAGTGTACCTCCTTCAACGTCGACGGGTTCCTGAGCACCCGAAGCAGTAAGAGCAAGAACTCTCGCTCACCTACCGCTCATGGCCTGACATCCTCTAACGCTGGATCCCTGTCCTCTCTGCACAGAACCATCACATCCACTACATGTCCGATTCTTGAATGGAACCTAAGTAATCACCGGTGGAGGGGAAAAAGTAAACGAAGCAGCCCGTCGGGACGCTATCTTGCTCTGACGCTTGGCAGGACAATTTCTGGCTTTATAACCAGGCTTCCTATAATTAAAACACAACCGGGCTGGTCTCATCATCCTATCAGTATCGAATGGCTGCTCTCAGGGTCATCCATGTTAGTTATATGTATGCCCAGAGGCCATTACTATACATAGGATGTATATTGTGGTGGATGCTTGGACATATATAGGGAGGACTTTCTTGCTCGACATGATAGTATGCTATCTGGTTAATCTTTACCTTAACGTGTACACTGATTGTCTCTCTGTTACATGTTTGTAAAGCCCTTAGGATGTGTACTTGACTACCTGGACTATGATGCGGATCATACTAGTGGGGACATGGTAATCCATAAGTACATCCTTCAAGGTCCCTAGTCGTGGGTGTATCGAGACGGGGCATCGATATACCAGAGTAGACTAGCGTATACCTTCTCGACCCATACAGATGGGCGATGGATGATCCCATATCCATTGGTGTTTGACATCAGAGATGATATACGGGTGCTCAGTAGAGACTGGGTACACTGGACGGACTCGCCGAGAACTCTCAGATGGTATTATACCTTACGTCAGATGGCAGTTCTCTGGTGACACTGGTACAGAGTAGTCTGTTGACCCGAGATCGTCATAGAGTATTGTGTGATTCCCACTGTGCTTTGATTTCCACCTTACCACGTCCAAGAGGGCATGCAAAACTGTGGTTTTTGGGTACAGTCCCGAATCACATGGAGGTAATGAGCGATAGGAGGGGATTCGTCTCTCCCGGTATAGGGAGTTGATGTTGCGCTGTGTTCGATTGGCTATAACCGGAAATCCCTGGCCAGGGTTGCTGAGATTTATTGGTAAGTGTTACCACTAGTTTCTCGAACTGTTATAGACCTCATATCGACACGACTTATCGAGCTATTGGGGTCTGACGTTTACCACCCCTAGGTAAGATATGCGACATATCAGACGACGAGACCGGACTGTACGGTAAGTGTTACTGGTTGGATTCACAGGAGTGTGAGCGGGCTTGCTCATCGATCTTCTGATCGCTCAATACCCGGGCGGCCGTTACGTTTAGCAGACCGCTTGCGGCTTGTGGGTGTTTGATATGATCATCACCTGCTGCCGGCGTATTGACGAGTCTTTAGAGTCCTACACAGAGGTTTCCTGGCTCAAGCGAAATGAAATAGGAGCGCATATGAGATATATGCGGGACCGAGAATAATACCAGTATGTGATACTGTATTCAATTCTCACGATTTGTGACATTGATCGGTTATATGCGATATAGCCGGATTATCGGATCAAGTGTTGATTCGATAAGTTGTTACTATTGATATTAGTCGGTTATATGCGATATGACCGGATCATTAAATCAAGTATTGATTTAATGATTTAATGTATAATTATATATTAGACATATTACTTTACATTAACTAATATTTGTTCACTTAAAAATGATTTTCTCACTTGATGTGCACATTGTATATGTGATATACTTTTGTGCACTTGATTGTATCATGTTTGATGATACATGAAAGTTTGTGTGTATGATTAAACCATGGTTATGTTAATGGTTAGGGTTTTGTTTATTTACTTATTCATTTATTTATTTATTCATTTTGGAAAGATAAATAGAATGGTGGCTTATTTTGTTCTTTTATTGAAACTTCATGAAGTGTTGAAAGCTTTACCATTTTGTTTCTTTCCTAAACCTAACCATTCACCTAACCCTAGTTTATTCTCTACACTTAACCATGGTTGCTATATGATAGGATCACTTGATTTAATATAATTAATAAAGTGATTTTATAATTATCATCATATTCTATTTTCTTCTTCTTCTTCTTCTTCAAGAAGAAAGAAGCTTGCTAGCTTCAATGGTGACTTGAGAAAAAGAGTGAGAAATCCAATTCTAAAGTGAACCCACTTTCTATTTCTTCATCCTCTACCACTTGCCAAGTAGTATAGGGTGTTTTCTTCACAAGTTTCATGGCTTGGTGAAGTTGGAGCTTGATTTTGTGTTGCCTCGACGTAGATCATCTTCGGCATCATAGTCGACGACCTAGCCCGATCATTTCTTCGACGAAACCATTACTAGAGTCCGGGATCCGATGATCGCAGCGGAGGGACGTCAACGCGGAGCTATAGAGGTGGAGGACCGGATCTACAAAGGTTGTATTTCCGTTCACTTAGCACTAAAGGAGTTTAGTAGCTTGTAGTTTCGCCTAAACTCTAGTCAACGATCGCATTACGGTTTCTCGGCACCGGAAAAATTATAATTTGCCATGGTTGATGCCTTATGAGACCTCTTGAGCGTGCCTAGGAACCCTACAGTGGTATCAGAGCCTAGCTAGAGTTTTAGGCGAAGTGTAGACGAAGTTAGAAGTCCGATCGAACCCGTAAACCCCGACAAAACCCTTCTCTGTACATTTTTCAAAACAGTGGGTTTTGTGAATTAAAAATTCTCAGAAAAACAAGAAGGAAAAACTAAGAATTACTGTGAAGTACGGTCCACTAAGTCAATAATTTGACCGCGGAACCGCAGTGAAACCATGTGTTTGGTGGCGGTTCCGCGGCCAAAATTTGGACTTAGTCCCTGGAATTTCATATATTTATTCTTAGGTCCTTTCTTGGTAAATTTTTATGGGAATTTTTTAATTCCACTCAAGTGTTGAGTTTTCTAGGGTTTTATTGGGGACTCGTTAATTTGATCGGATAATTTAACTTCGTTTATTTTTTTCTGGATATTTTAGAAACTGTTAAAAAGTTCGACCGGATATAAATACCCACTTTTTCCCCTACCGGGAAATTTCCAAGTGTTGGATTTTTCCGTAGTTTAAGAATGTTCTAAGTAGTGCAAGTAACGCGATGGACCCTCTAGAAGACAACAAACCGTAACTCGATTATGTGACCGTCTTGAACTGCCCTTTGAACCTTCGGGTTTGGGGAAGTACGGCGTGCCACATGTGAGGCGTTGGCTTGACCCTTCTACGGCTGGACCGTTGGTACTGATGCATGAACTGGATGTTTTTAAACTTGTTTCATGTGTTGAGCTGTTTTGGGAAAACTTGGGTGTTTGAATGTTCGATCGGAAAGTTTAACATTTTCTATTTATCTGGAATGTGATACAATATTTGGAATCCACAAGGAGTTATGAGATAACTGATTTGAATGTTATAAACATAGCACTTTAGTCTCACTTGATCGGTTGCCACGGAATTTTGATGCGATCAAAAGTCCGTCGCAATCACGTAGCGTACGCGGATACTCGCCGGGTAAACTTAATGGACAGCCTCACTCCATAGCCCCGACCAAGTGACTGTAGGAGAACCCCATCGCCGAAAGCATCCGTTCGGGTGCTCGCGGCAGCGGTGTTCCACCTTGGTGCACTTCGTCGACGGCGTCGGGGGTGCGGCCGTCTACTAAAGTTTGCGACGAGCATTCGATCAATATGCCGGGAATCTTATTGAATTGCCCGACTTGATATTGAAAAGTGTTTTCGATATGGAGACTAAAATACGGGGTTTATAATTGTTAGGCATGCGATGTCTAAGTAATTCATTTGATTAGGCATGCGATGTCTAAGAAGGTTGCGGATTCCAACTGTTGTAGTTTTACACTTTCTTTTTCTGTGACCGTAAGTGTAATATGTGATATCGCCGGTTTCGTTGCTATATATCAACGACAATTGGGATGCACATATTTACTTACGTTGATGACATGTGATGTTATGTGTTGCTGGATATGTTATATTGGATCGTCGTGTTTGAATGGCCGGGGGTTTTTATGTGAGATGAGTGTTTTTTCATTTTCATTCATGTAAAAACTTGTATGTAATATTCTTTTATTGGGGCACTTCCAGGTTGCGGAAGATGTCACCCTTTGTATATTATTTACTTTTCCGCACTAGGATAGACCCAAGAAGGAGAGCACAAGTAACCGGGTTCTGGAGTCCAGTGGGAGACCAACTCGAGGAGTCGAGTCCGGGTCTCCTAACTCTAGAATTGGTAGGGTTGCTTGCCGCTCTCGTAGGGGTCTAGGGGTGTGGGTTTGGCTATTCATCGCGACCGTGGAATCTGTGTTTTATACTGGCTCGTATTGAAAACACGGACGTCCTAGTATATCCAATGTTTCATATGATTCTTCTGCTGCGATATCTGTGATGTGATCATTTGATGTTCTGTGATAAATACTGTATATAGTATATATGATATATTATATAGGCGTTACTTATGTTTTACACCCGCGCTAGCCCTGCCCCGCTCTGCCGTTAGTTACCTAACCTAACGGTGCACGAGGGGACATCGAGGCGAATGCGGATGGCATAAGTATACGTCGTATTTATCTGTGATGTTTAGGTACTTAAATGATGGGACTTCATTAATGAGATTAATGAAATAAAAGAAACCTAAAGATGTTGTGGAATCGAATTTCAAAAATAAAACAGGTAGCTACAGTTCTTGCTTTGCACAGCGGTATATATGATATATCCTGCACCTTATTCGATGAGGAAAGGATCGACGATCCCTTCACCGGGAGTGACCCCTTTAGCAAAACTAGAAAAGCTTCAAAAACACTACATTTCAAAATCATTTGATTCTACAACGATATCAAGTTCATTACGCAATAGGTTTTCAGAAAAACCTGTCGTAGCCCTCCGCCATTTCAGATAAGTACTAGTTAGTATTCGTGCTACGTTTGTTGACTATGTTAAGGCGTAGTGTGCGGTAGCTGATTAGTGCTGATCTGTTTAAGCATATGATGCGATTGGATTAGGGTAGTCGTGCAACTTTGTTGACTATGTTAAGGGTCGTACGGGTGGGTTTAATTCAATCGGGAAATGACGGGTTGAACTTGACTAGCACTTATGATTTGTTGACTATGTTAAGGTCATATAGCTGCTAGGAGCAAAATATTATCGGGAATTTCAAGTGTTGAAATTTGCAATGAGATTGCATACCTTCTATGAGATAGTTGGATCCCGATACCCGCTGCGAGTAATTGTTACTTCTGGGAGAGTTTTACACATTACAATTAGCCGATCAAGTAGGTGTCTAGAAAGGTGTCAACGGGGTTACGTCTCTGGGAAAACGAGGTTTACATTAATTAGGTTCGTACGAAAGCACGGGGGACCTCCCTCAAAGTACCGACACTGGCCTGGCTGAAAGATTGGCGAACTTGTAGCGTGTAATTAATCCCGGCTAGTCTTTCCTTTTAGGGTTTGAAGGAAGATTTGATAAAAACAGTGGGAGCCATCCTGATTAGATAAAATAATAACCAATCTATTCTTGCAAGAGCGCACGCTGAGTGTTTTCTTCTCTCTCTCTCCAGGTAGTGACCATATCACGCCTTAATCAAGATAATAATACGGATGTATTGACCGAACCCGCTTGTTATACTGAGCTGGGGAACGTTGGTCCCGCTCCAACTTATAATTGTTATAAGACAGAGCAGGAAATTGGGGATTACCAGAATTCCCGTGCCGCCCAAACGAAGAAAGTGCATATTGATGCATCATCTTCGGGTGTGTTCATTACAAAGAACTGTTTCTCCGTATCCTCTACGTCCTGGGTATTTGATACCGGATCAGGATCCCAGATATGTAATCTGTTACATAGGGCTACAGAAAGGTAGAGAACAAAGAACGGGTGATAAGTTTCATGAGACAGAAAACGGTGCAAGTGTTGCAGCCAAGTCTGTTGGTCACTGTCACCCTGTATTCCAAATGCATTGATTCTGAACGAATGTTATTAGATACCGAACCTGATATACAAAATCATATCAGTCTCTTTATTAGTAAAGAAATGATAAAATTTTGTATTGTTGGATAATGTTTTGAACATTTCCTATATCAAAAGTTGATCGGTTCAGGCACGTTATCTAAAAGCATTGATGTTCTAAATCAAACTACAGTTTTTAGTATACGGAACACACACAAGAGGAAGAGTTCAGAAATGAACGAATCCTTCTTGAGGCATTGTAGACTAGGTCATATCAATGCGACCCGACTGGCTGAAGTTACATTTAGATGCATATTTAAATTAGTTTGAATTTACATCTTGTGAAACTTGCCGGTCATGTCACAAAGATACGATGATACCAGCTCTGTTTATTGGAAACAGAGAAAGAGTTAGTGAACTCTTGGGATGATTCATGTTGATGTATAAAGGTCCCCTGTCTACACATGCCAAGACCGGTTCTTTGTACTTCATTACATTCTCTGATGATCTCTCAAGATTCAGACATATGTTCCTGTTGAAACACAAGTCCGAACCTTTTGAGATATTCACGGAATATAAGTTAGAAGTAGAGAACCAAAATGAGGGTATAAGTATTATGTCCTTTGATGCGATCAGGGAGGAGAATACTTGAGCATGAAATTCCTGGACTATTCTAAAGGAGAATGAGATTCTCTCTCAGCATTACTCCTCCGTATGCATCATAGCTCGATGGTATATCGGGGCGGAGCAATTGCACCCTATTTGATATGGTGCGCTCTATGATGAGTACTACTGAGTTACCTGTTTCCTTTTGGGAGTTATGCACTTGAGAAGCTGCATACCTATTGAATAGGGTTTGAATCAGATCACAGCCTACCACTCCATATGAGATATGGCATGGGAAGAGCCCATGTCTTAAGCAAGTTAAGATTTGGGGTTGTCCGGCCTATGTCTAAAAGCAAAATCCGGACAAGCTCGAGGCAAGGTCAGTCATGTAAAACTGGAAAGGTTCCAGCTATACAAACTACAGCAGATGATTTGGTAGAACCAAAGGATTCAGTAGATACCAACGAACCTCAGCCTCTCCGCCGATCTAGTAGGATTTCTCACCCACCTGAGAGATACTTCTGTTTCTCTATGACAGTGGGAGCGAGGATTGCATCATGAGATGATGACCTAACTAGCTTCGAGCTTGCCATCAGGAGTAAGACTCTATAAGAATGGCTGGATGCTTAGTGATCTGAGATGGAATCCATGTACACCAACAAAGTATGGACTTTAGTTGCTATATCTGAAGGGTTAAATTCCCATCAGGAGCAAGTATATCTTGAGAAGATTACTTGGTGTAGATGGAAAAGTTGAGACTTTCAAAGCTAGACTTGTTAAAGGTTTTCGTCATTGACCAGGCGTGGATAATGATGAAACCTTTTTCCAGTGGCTATGCTTAAGTCCATCCAGATCCTACTTGCCACGGTTACATACCATGACTACGATATCTGGTGGTTGGGTGTCATGACAGCTTTTCTAAATGATGTTTTAGAAGAGAGCGTCTATAAGTACACAACCATAGGGCCTCGTAGACAGTGGGAGCAGCGGAAACGTGTGCAAGATATTTTATGTGATAAAACAGGCATCGCGGAGTTGGAACATCTGTTTTGATGAGTTAGTCAAAGAGTTTGACATCATCAAAATGGTAGATGAACCTTGTATAAGCAAAAAGGTAGTAGGGAGTATGGTGACGATCCTCGTAGAGTACGTGGATGACATACTCTTGATAGGGAAAGAGTTTCCTATCGATCAATCTCCGCTTATCACAATGATTCTCCATATAGGATCAAAGTGATACCTCATAAATCCTGGATTTTGGATCTATGAGATAGATCTAATTGGATGTTAGGAGACTCACTAGTTGTAGTGAGATGGTATCAATTGGTCCTGGGGAGAATCACTGGAAGTGTTCCAGGGTGATAAGGATGACTGAAAGTCAGTCACAAGCATTGTCTTTACCCTCAGTAAAGGGACGGTATGTTGGAAGAGTTCCAAGCCAGATACCGTGGCATACTAGACGATTAAAGGCAAGATACATCGCTACTTAAGATGCTACCAAAGAGGCAGTCTGGGTGTATATTGGTTCATGAGATGAACTTAGTTCCTCCCATTATGTGACAATGGAGTTGTGGCTTATGCCAAGGAACCCCGGTCCCATCAGTGATCCAGAAATATTCTAAGGCAGTGTCACCTGATCATGGAGATGGTTGATCTCTAAGGGATCGAGATTAGGAGAGTAGACTCAGAGGACAAGACGGCGGATCCACTCACAAAGGCCTTTTCCCAGAGAGAGATTTTTATGGGATGGTTGAGTATGAGATACTACAACCACTGCTATCAGATGGCCCTAGTGCAAATGGGAGATTGTTAGTTATATGTATGCCCTAGAGGCCATTACTATACATAGGATGTATATTGTGGTGGATGCTTGGACATATATAGGGAGGAATTTCTTGCTCGACATGATAGTATGCTATCTGGTTACTCTTTACCTTAACGTGTATACTGATTGTCTCTCTGTTACATATTGATAAAGCCCTTAGGATGTGTACTTGACTACCTGGACTATGATGCAGATCATACTAGTGGGGACATGGTAGTCCATAAGTACATCCTTCAAGGTCCCTAGTCGTGGGTGTATCGAGACGGGGCATCGATATACCAGAGTAGACTAGCGTATACCTTCTCGACCCATACAGATGGGCGATGGATGATCCTATATCCATTGGTGTTTGATATCAGAGATGATATACGGGTGCTCAGTAGAGACTGGGTACACTGGACGGACTCGCCGAGAACTCCCAGATTGTATTATACCTTACGTCAGATGGCAGTTCTCTGGTGACACTGGTACAGAGTAGTCTGTTGACCTGAGATCGTCATAGAGTCTTGTGTGATTCCCATTGTGCTTTGATTTCCACCTTACCGCGTCCAAGAGGGCGTGCAAAACGGTGGCTTTTGGGTACAGTCTCGAATCACATGGAGGCAATGAGCGATAGGAGGGGATTCGTCTCTCCCGGTATAGGGAGTTGATGTTGCGCTGTGTTCGATTGGCTATAACCGGAAATCCCTGGCCAGGGTTGCTGAGATTTATTGGTAAGTGTTACCAGTAGTTTCTCGAACTGTTATAGACCTCATATCGACACGACTTATCGAGCTATTGGGGTCTGACGTTTACCACCCCTAGGCAAGATATGCGACATATCAGACGACGAGACCGGACTGTACGGTAAGTGTTACTGGTTGGATTCACAGGAGTGTGAGCGGGATTGCTCGTCGATCTTCTGATCGCTCAATACCCGGGTGGCCGTTACGTTTAGCAGACCGCTTGCGGCTTGTGGGTGTTTGATATGATCATCACCTGCTGCCGGCGTATTGACGAGTCTTTAAAGTCCTACACAGAGGTTTCCTGGCTCAAGCGAAATGAAATAGGAGCGCATATGAGATATGTGCGGGACCGAGAATAATACCAGTATGTGATACTATATTCAATTCTCGCGATTTGTGACATTGATCAGTTATATGCGATATAGCCGGATTATCGGATCAAGTGTTGATTCGATAAGTTGTTACTGTTGATATTAGTCGGTTATATGCGATATGACCGGATCATTAAATCAAGTATTGATTTAATGATTTAATGTATAATTATATATTAGACATATTACTTTACATTAACTAATATTTGTTCACTTAAAAATGATTTTCTCACTTGATGTGCACATTGTATATGTGATATACTTTTGTGCACTTGATTGTATTATGTTTGATGATACATGAAAGTTTGTGTGTATGATTAAACCATGGTTATGTTAATAGTTAGGGTTTTGTTTATTTACTTATTAATTTATTTATTTATTCATTTTGGAAAGATAAATAGAATGGTGGCTTATTTTGTTCTTTTGTTGAAACTTCATGAAGTGTTAAAAGCTTGACCATTTTGTTTCTTTCCTAAACCTAACCATTCACCTAACCCTAGTTTATTCTCTACACTTAACCATGGTTGCTATATGATAAGATCACTTAATTTAATATAATTAATAAAGTGATTTTATAATTATCATCATATTCTATTTTCTTCTTCTTCTTCAAGAAGAAAGAAGCTTGCTAGCTTCAATGGTGACTTGAGAAAAAGAGTGAGAAATCCAATTCTAAAGTGAACCCACTTCCTATTTCTTCATCCTCTACCACTTGCCAAGTAGTATAGGGTGTTTTCTTCACAAGTTTCATGGCTTGGTGAAGTTGGAGCTTGATCTTGTGTTGCCTCGACGTAGATCATCTTCGGCATCAAAGTCGACGACCTAGCCCGATCATTTCTTCGACGAAACCATTACTAGAGTCCGGGATCCGATGATCGCAGCGGAAGGACGTCAACGCGGAGCTATGGAGGTAGAGGACCGGATCTACAAAGGTTGTATTCCGTTCACTTAGCACTAAAGTAGTTTAGTAGCTTGTAGTTTCGCCTAAACTCTAGTCAACGATCGCATTACGGTTTCTCGGCACCGGAAAAATTATAATTTGGTATGGTTGATGCCTTGTGAGACCTCTTGAGCGTGCCTAGGAACCCTACAATCCACTCACGTCACCGCTCTCATGCTCAACAAATGGAGTCTCCACTCGAGCCCGCTTCGGCTCTGGAGTCGCTATAATCTCAACGTAATGCTCTTCTATTAGCGTGGCCACATCCAATGCCTCTGCATAGGTATCGAAATGCTAGGAACCAATGGATAAAAACAGCTACACATCTAGTCCGCGTACAAAGCTCTTAATCCGAATCTCCTTCGTAGGAACCAAATAAAGCGCATATCGCGACAACTGGGTGAACTGAAGGTCATACTCGACTACTGTCATGTCCGGAGTCTTGCGCAAAGACTTGAAACTACACCCTCGGGCGTCTTTGACACACTAAGGTAGAAATCGGGCTAGGAAGTCCTTCGAAAACTCATCCCAAGTTAGAAGAGGAAGACACACCGCTAGGCCTCTCTCAATCGAATTGCACCAGGTTTGAGCAAGACCCTCTGGCCGAAAGCTGGCTAACTCCACTGATCTCGCATCGGAGCATCTCTTCAAACGTAATATCCTCACCATCCTGTCAAGGAACAGCAGCGGATCCTCTGATGCATCCATTCTAGTAAATACCAAAGGCTTCAGCCTCAAGAACTTAGGAAGCGGCACATATAACGTCCCAATCACCAGAAGCATAACCGATCTATGAGTATCGTGTTGTACCAAAATCTCTGGAGCTGACTATGCAACGACAAGCCCATGGGTCCGAATAGTCTCAACCAATGATCCAATCGAACGATGTAGATTCATAATGCTCGCCTCCAAACGGGAAATCCTATCAGAAATAAGAGAATCACTATGTTCCAGTGTCACTGGAGTACCGTCCTGGTCAGTCCTCATCTCGGACGAGCCTGCTCTGACCTCATCACTAACTACAACCCTCTCGGCTTGCACAGTCCCTGACAGCATGGTGACTGGAACACGAAACAATCAACAACCGGTCATCGGATCTCAACGAAATAGCAATGTAATACTAACAGCTCGAGAAAGAAGGAAAGATAATACCGGAAGAACATGAAATATACATTCTAAGGTCACTTAAGCGGAGTGCCATATCATAAATATGCCGCAGAGTATACGTACGGTACGTAACTCTACTTAAGTTACTTACTCCATCATACCAAAGGAGGCCTATACGTCGAAAGGTTGGGTTTAAGACCCCCAATATCAAGTTTAAGTTTCGCAAGGTTAAGCCTAGGTCTCGAAAGATCATACTGTAACGTCTTGAAAATTCGTTTAGGTTAATTTCGTGTTAATTAACGATAATGCGTGTTTTTAATAAAACCTCGTTATAGCCTTTTCCACATAGTCTGGAATAAATCTATTTTAATTGTGAAAATATATAATTATATATATATATATATTTGTTTTTTTATTAATTAGCATTTAATTTAATTTTCACATAATTATCTAATTTTCTTAACTATTATTTTCTAAGCAAAATTTTAGTTAGCCTGCACAACCCAATATTTACCCTAGGTTAGTATTGTATCATGTCTTCATTTTTAATTTCCCTCTTGGTTCTCTAATTTCCTTTTTAAAACCAAAACAAATAAGAATATAAGAAAAGAAATGAAAAATGAATCATGGGGGGTATTTATGAGGAATGGGGGCTTGACTTTTGGGCTTTCTCTCTCTCTCTCTCTCTCTCCCTCACTCCCTCATTCCCTGCAGTAGCCCCCCTTTCCCCTCACTTCTTCTTCTTCTTCCTTCATTCAAGCCTCCAATCTCCAACAAAATTCCCTCATTTCATCACAAAACCTCATGTTAATCACTCTAAAGCACTTCCTTGTTGGTTCTTGAGACAAGTCTTTGCTTTTGAAGGCAAGGTCAACAAGTTTGAGCCATTACTAGACCAACTTGAGGTATAAAGCTTACCTTAATTCCCTTTTTTGCTGAACTTGTAGTTTATTTAGCTTAAAGTAGTGTTTAAGTGGGTTTAGTGCTAATTATGTGGTTTAAGTGGAGATTAGGCCAAGTTAGGGTTATTATGGCTTGAGTAGCTTAACTAAGTGTTGTTAATATCGCTTAATCCAAGTCTTTTCACCAGATTTCATTAAAACACCATATTGTATTAGATTAGTGTTTTAAATACGTTTTAAATCATGTTTTAGGATACGGGGTATCTGCTATATCTGTGGTTATTTTCTGGGTTCGCAAACATATACAGAATACTTTACAGGGTAATTAGAGTGTTGTGTTGTGATACGAGCCCCTTTCACCCTTTCGACCAGGAGAAATTACCTCGATTTCCGAGCTCGCCGCCCCCCTGGTGGAGTTTGGTGTTGGTTCTTTGCAGAGAGGTGTCTGTGTGTGTTTTATGGTGTTTGGTCTTGCTTGTTTCCTTGGTTTTTGCTCCAGGTAAAATCTGGGACCAGTTGCCTATTATTAATGTAGTGGGACTTACGCGACACGTACGCTCCGAGTCTGGGTTTAGTGGTTGCTGTATACGACAGCCAATCGGGGTAGTTTCTGGGTTTAGCACACACGTTCTGGTATTTCGAGTGCACACGCGCTTAGCTTGTGACGCTAGTTTTCCTATGGTCTTGATATCGCGTTTGCAGGATATTAGCCTTTTGTGTGTTGCATTGTGTGATTCTAGGATCGGTCGCGGAGATTTCGGACGCGACACTGAAAGGAGAAGTGGTGATTGGACCAGACTAGCTGAGGCTTTCCGGTGAGTAGATGTATACATCTACAGGAGAATCGTTTGGATGGCGCAAGACGCCCGATAGTTATAATTTCGTTTAGGTTTTACACTTATGCGTAGTTCCTAGTTAATCATCCCATTTCATTGCATCATTTATCATATGTATACACACTGTGATAGTACCTCATAGGACACTCGCACTATTACCATTGGTTTATACTGCATGGGCACTATTCATGAGGACACATATGCCTTGGTAATTGCTATGCCATGACCACTTTATAACTTGTTTAAATCCGCATCTTATCACTTGCGCCAATTATTGATTAATAAAACTGCATTTAATATATTTAATTCATCAATATGGATACGTAAGATTGCTAGTCATATGCACATATCTTATTGCATCATTGTTCATGCATAGTTTTCTAGTTCCGCATCACATTTTATATTGTTAATATCATAGACATTCATGTATAATGATTTTCTCGAGGATTTCCATATTTATGAGATTTATGGATTTGGAAAAAACCGCAAGGATTTGAAAACATATTACCATTTTAAAAATGTAAGTTGCGGTTTTCTCATGATATGATGCATCTATCGTCCACCATGAGATTTCTCAGTGCTTGAGAAGTATCATACATCCGATTCGAGGAGGAAGAGGAACCGTTTGTGGGTGCATGGTGGACCCGGTGCGGTACCCCGGGACAAGATGGTCGCAGATAATGGCGTTGAGCCCGGCAGGGGAGTACAACCGACCGGTTATTTGTGACACGGCGGATATCCGGAGGATACCGACGTAGTCTTGAGTTATGATGATATGGGCAAGTCCGGATTGCCGGATCCCTTGATCAGATATTTTGGGCCAGTCCGGATTGCCGGAGCCCGGGATAATTGAGATATTCATATTTAGCGTCGATGCTTGACACATATTTATATTGATTTCATTGATGAAACTATAGCTAAATTACATAAGTTTAATAAGATAGGAATACAGATTTCCCATGTTAATCATATTCAAATCTCGTGCTATTTATTGCATTCATGTTGCATACATATTATTACATCGCATCTTATTAGTATATGTAGGCTGTGACATCTTTGTGTACATACTTACGATAGTCTTATTAGATGTTACTTATTACTCACAAGTTGGCAACTCACCCCCGTCGTGCCATAGTGTTTTGCAGGTCCGACCCGTCAGCACAGTAGCGGCGAGCGTGCCTCTTCTTTTGCTTCTTTTTGCTTGGATTCGCAGCATTGCTCGTAGGTGGGTTGCGGGGTTATTTTGTTGCCACCTCGTATCATTATTGTATCTAGTGTACTCTATCTACCGTATCTACCACATGTATTATTGTATTAGAGACTTAGAGATGAGACAGTGAGACATGTACTTTTATGTTGTTTCTCTGGGTCGAGCTCACTTGAGCCGACATGATGCTTTATTACTTTATGCCTTTATATGCTTATTTTGCACAGTGATGATTTATATTGCGTGTGATTTTGAGTCCGCCTTTGGCGAAGAGCTAGCTCCCGCTTGGGGATGCCTTATTTCATGTTATACATATATTCTTGTTTTGTACCCGTTTGAGGCCAGTATTTACAAAGGAGACTGCCGAAATTCTCGGAAAATGATGTTGCTTTTAAAAAGTTTGATGTGACTTATTTGTTTAAAATCGCTTGCAATAAATTGGCTTTCCTTTCACTCTACTGTTCTATTTGGTTTTTATTTCTGAGTTTTGGCTTACTTAGATTACGTACGCCTCGAGACGTTTCGTAATTTAAGTGCCAGTCACGCTCCGTACTTTTCGGGTCGTGACACATACCTTAGATACCGTATGGTCAAACCTAAACTTAACAAAGGAAAATGAAGTTTGGTTCTAATATCCCAAAGTCAAGTCTAAGTTTCGAAAGGTTAGGCCTAAGTTTCAAAACGTTACAAGCTAGACCCACATAGTTAAATCTAGATTCGACAATGGTAAAACCTAGTGCTCTGATACCAAATTTGTCATAACCCGAAAAGAGCACGTGACCGGCACAAGGATTACATGAAGTCAAGTGGACCCCATCATAACCTAAGTAAGCCAAAACAAGAAATCTAAACCATATATATAAAGCAATAGATAATAATAGGTAGAGGTGAAGTTTTAGAAAAGTTTTGTAAGAAGTAAAGCTTGTTTCGAAAGATTTTTAAAAAAAACGGACCGCACCACTTTTGTAAATTTTAAACAAAACAGATACAATGATAAGTATAGAACAAGTATTCCCACATACGGGAGCTAAATCAATGCCCAAACGGCGGAATCAAAACCACACAGTAATATACGATGCTAAAGGGTGAAAGATCAATAAAGCGGAAAGTAAATAACATAAATATATATCAAGTCGACTCCACATGAGCCCGACAACAACAGAATATACAACTCTAAGGTCTCGACAAAACTAGACTTGGTCTTTGATGGAGTACTTTTAGATACAGATATGTACAAGGTAAAAGCCGACACAAAAAAAACCCACCAACTAAAAAATGCGCAACCACACTCAAAAGATAGCGAACGTGCTAAATCAGCTTCTATAGATCCAAGCGGTCAAACATGCAAAGAACTATAGCACAACGGGGATGAGTTGCCAACTCGTGAGTAGAATTATATAACAAGCTAGAAATTGCATGGATAAGCGGTGAAACAACTAAACATGATAAATATGTACATCAAGGAGGGCAAAATAAGCACGCGTCGAAACTAAAATTCGAGCTATGCAATAGCAATGATAGTAAGCCCTCATGTACAACTCGTGTACGTACCGCTATCCTAACATGTAAAAAATAAATTTGTGTGTGGTTATCATGTCAACATCAAGTAATCGGTATTTGGCCCGGTACGAGCGCAACGTAACCACAAGCATCCGAAAGCATGTGAATTCAGAAAGTAAATACAATACTGCGGAATGAAATGCTAACAATCATCAATCGTCGATAACTCACTGCATAATATACATACAACAGTGTCAAATCACGATCACTGTAGCCGTAATGCAATATCTATAGCACACGACCAACGAGAACACCATTAAGGCTATATTACATATATATAGCATCCATCCATATGCAATTATATAAAAATAGCCGGAAAATATATGTATATAAAATCCTTTCAAAATAGCCGTGGGGTATATATCTAGCGGCACATGTAGCGGGCGTTATTTGGTGAAGAAAGGTATGCATCTTGTTTAAAGTATATGTCCTGCCTTTTTGAAAATGATTTATTTAAAAAGAGGTTTTCTTTTTGTAAACTTCTGTGTCAATCCTAGACACGTATAAAATAGTGAGACTATAGCTTATTTGAAAACCTCTTTAAAATATATTGATGTATGAAAATAATATTCAGGTACTGTCTCGTGGACCAGTCATGTCCGGCTACTATATAACATAATATATAATATTCATGTCAGTGCAGGGCATCTTTATCGATCCCTCACATATATATAATATCTGTAGAGATATCATGTGTCAACTATCTTCAATCACTCATGAATTGATCACACATTTATCACTGGGCGACATCGTGTCTCTCCTTGCCTCAATCCCTTATGGATTGATCATACACACACACAGCATGGATCCCCGGCTATATCCACCATGTTCGAATCATCTTTATCTTCTATTATTCCTTTATATATAGTCAATCTCTTATAATTAATATCATATTACATCATATCCATACTAATATAAATCTCGTCAACTCATACCCTTATAGTCTGTATGAACAAGGCATAGCATAGACGGGTAATATATCACATCATAAGCCAGTAATATATATATATATATATATATATATATATATATATATATATATATATATATATATATATATGGCATAGCATAGACGGGTAATATATCACTTCATAAGCCAGTAATATATATATATATATATATATATATATATATATATAAGTGTCCCATACCACTGAGATATAACATCAACAATATATGTAATGACTCGAAAACCTCGGTACAAAAATTTCTTATTATTGTACAGAAAAGGGTATTACAGCCTGTGTAAGAGTTATAAGTTATTGTTGTTAAATAAAGAAAGAAACAACTTGTAGCTCACTGGTAAAACTTCTATACTGCTGTGACATAACCTGTGTGTTCGAACCCCATCAGACCAATTTTTTTAAAGATTTTTCTTTTTAATTTTTTAGAAGCCTAAGAGTTGCGTGTGAAATTCACAGAGAAACGAAAAGTTTCAAAAAAATCAAACATGCGCAAATAGGAGTAAACCCTGACTAAACCACGTGACACAAATCTCGAGACTGATCATCAAGATCTGACCGCCCATTTCCTCAATATGGCCGGCACCAACGGTTTGATTGAGTCCAAATAACTCCGTGCTTTGTACACTTGTCCCTTCGACTCCCCTCAACTCTCCTGCACTGTTTGATTTTCCTACAATCAAACAGAGACCATTCAATTCACCATTTAACACCATTTTAATTCTTTTAATCCAAATTTTTAATTCTCAAACCCTAATTCTTCACTATAAATACCACCACATGCCTTATCTCCCTCCTATTCTGAAAATTTCTAGCAAAATTATCCCAAAAAGTTCCTAAGTGAAAGTGGAGTCAAGTGGAGTTAGTAACCAAGCTTTTTTCGTTAAAGATCGAAATCGTTTCCAGAGCTACCACGACGCTGCGGAGCCCCTCTCTTTTCCTTACTCTTTTCTCGAAGTTATAAAGACGTAAGTCCCTCTTCTCTTTTCTTCTTTCATCTCAGAACATCATCTAAAATCATATCGGTAAAGTGGAGTTAACTCCGATATGTGTGATGTTTACGTTTGTACTCCCCTCTTTAAAGCAACTTAGGTCAAAATAACTTTTCCCCACTACTTATAACTTTGTTTACGATCTTTTAGTTTTGAGTTTAACCAAAATTTTCATGTGAACCAATCATATAACGAACTTTTCATTAAAATACCATGAATTTTACTATAACCCTTATTTCAATAATCGTTAAAAAATATCTTTAGAAAAACTTCACGGGGTAACGACTTACCCCCCCCCCCCCACACACACTATAGTTTCATAGAACGGTGTTCTAAGTATATGGGTAATTCAAAGAAGAAGCTTTTCATTAAAATACCACATCTATTCAAAACAGGTTTCTTTTAATCGGTATTTTTGTAATTCTTGGCAATTACGTCTTTACAACCCTCGCTAGGGGACCTACTAATAGATGGTGCGGATTATTGCACATGCTTGAGATAGTAGAACGAGATACAGAACTCCTCACGAAGTATTCGGTCTCGAAAAGAAATAAAAATACGGTTTTTAAGAAATACGACTTTTCTAAAAAAAAATTAAATTTTGGAAAAATTATACAAAACTATGAATTTGTATTTTCAATAAAAACATGTTTTGAAACTATATTTTTTAAAAAAATGAAGATTTAAAATTTTTAATAAAATACCATCAAGTTTCCAAAAGAGCTAGTTTTCAATAAAATTAAAAAGGCTAAGTTGCATAATTAAAATACCATTTAAATTAAAATACATGTTCATGGAAACCC
The DNA here is from genome assembly GCA_030015575.1 of Agapanthus africanus. Lineage (NCBI taxonomy): Eukaryota > Viridiplantae > Streptophyta > Magnoliopsida > Asparagales > Amaryllidaceae > Agapanthus > Agapanthus africanus. The sequence continues at coordinate 558,555,498 of JASDDO010000022.1, read as the reverse complement.
TAAATATTATAAATCATCTTCGAGATTTATTTTTAACAATATTAGTATATTTTTCATAAACCCTCATCGAGATATGCAAACAACATTTAAGGACTTTAGATTAATATAGGTTTAAGTGGGATCAATTCTCTTGAAGCCCGGGGAGCCGGAGAAAAAGAGTGCTTGCCTATCCAGGTTAGACAATTTAACGTAGTTTTTAATGGCAATTGTCTTGGAAAAATGCACAAATCCTGCCGTCCATATACATCAATTGCCGATTACTCTCGAACTTAAGATATTGCAAGAATAAAGTCCTTTCATAAGATTATAACTCCAATATGAATCCAAACTCAAACCAGAATCCAAAATCAAACACGAACCTGAATACTTGATCATGAACCTAAAGACTCGAATTCCAATATCAAACTCAAACTTGAATACTTGGCTCGACTTGACCAAACCATGGTTATAACTTGACATGAATACCTGAATACATGATTACATCTTGAATATGAACCTGCATATTTTATATCTATGGATTAGGCCAAGACTTATAATATTAAATATACAATACAATACGCGGGGATAAAGGGGTAGATTGAGACGGAACGTATATCGTGGCACGAGAGGTCGCTTTAAAAGACACTTACATAAATTCAAGTGCCGTTGTCTCGTGGGTTATGACGGGGCCTTATACTACATGTTACCATACTCCATGGGGTAAGATGGACTCCTCTCGTATACATGAATACCTTCTTTATCAAACTACAAATAATCATGTTAGAATAACTATTTTATACTTGTGAATGATTATATACAACTTTACCTGTTCTCTATTCATTTCACATTATTCTTTCTTCTTTTGGGACTTACCGAGCGCTGGTTCGCTGACGACATTTCTCTCTGTTTTCTTTCTTTGGAATGTTCGTCAGGAGGACCGGACACTGAAGACGTAGAGCCGAGCCAAGAGGACTTGGAGCGGTTTGCAGCTTATCCTGACTACTAGTTCTTTCTGTACTTACTTTCTGTATACCATTGTTTAGATATTTGCTTTTATTATTGTATATTTTATTTTTCAAACAGTTATATGTAAAGTTGAATGTAAATAAAGTTGATATTTCATTTTATTACTCTTGTCATTCTTACTCATTATTATATTGCTTAATTACGCTTAACGTATTTTCATAGTAATACATTGCAGACTTGCCACGTCACCATTTTTGTCTACTGGAAAGCGGAGCGTGACAGGTTTTGTTGGTGGCTTATGCAGGTCAGTTCTGCATGAAGTCTTAAGCAATATATCACAAGAATTATAAGAATCAACAACTATACATTCCTTGCATTTCAAATTTCTTGAATCTATCCTAATCTATCTTTTCAATCAATGTGATGGATTCTCCAAACAACACCAGCACTAATGTCAATGGTAACACACCACCACCTACCTTACCACCTCCCCCTACCGTTCCTTCTCCGATAAATGAACAGACAGTGCTTCTAGAATCCATCAAAAGTCTTCTGGAGGGTCAGCAGCAGTAGATTGCTATCCTTATGAACCGTCCGGAAGCCGAAGCACATGGAGTAAAGCAATTTCGCGCATTGCATCCAAGGAACTTTTCAGGGAAAGAGAGTCCTCTTGAGGCTGAAGAATGGGCCTAGAGTATTAAGGACGACTTTGCCACAGCACAGGTACTAGACATAGCTTGGGTTCGTGTGTCCAAACTCCAGCTCACCGACAATGCAAGAGTTTGGTGGAAAGCCATCTCACATAACCAATAGAGTGGAGAACGTTCCGCGATCTGTTCGATATGAAGTTTTTCTCCGAGATTGCTCGCTTTGAGATGGAACAACATTTCATCCACCTACAACAAGGTTCTATGTGGGTAAAATCAGTGGATGGATATGATGCCGAATTCATCATGCTTAGCAGGTAAAGAATTCGTATCAAATTCTGTTCCGTAAAACACATCACTATCCTGACATCAATATCTTATCAGGTTCGTGGCACACTTGATCCCGATCGATGAGATTCGGGCTAGACGATTCGAACAGAGTTTAGACCCGGAGATTCAGGCTGCATTAGCCACAAGCGACTATCCAACTCATAAACTCGCCCTGAAGGCAACACGTCGTTATGAAGCTGTGGTCAAGAAGAAGGGTAAGCCTCAAGAAGCCGAAATCAAATGCTCTGCTACTCAGATGATAGGAGGAACCTCTTCTAGGCCGACCTTTGCACCCAAGAGGCCAGGAGGATCGTTTAACCAGTCCGGTCAAGATTTCTGCTTCTACTGTAAGAGAACAAGACACATAGCGAAGGACTGCAGGCGTGCAAATGGCCTGTGTTTGATTTGTAGCGCATCTACTCATGGTATAGGAGCATGCCCATATCGTATTAATACAGCGCCATCACCCAGATCTGCAATTACAGCTCCGCAGAGTCCAGCTATTCAGGCACCTGCACCCTGCCTAGCTCTTCCTGCACCAGCACTACGTGGACCACCCACACAACCTCAGCGTCAATTCCATCAGGCACAGCGAAACGTGCCTTAAGGACAAAGGAATGTGCCTCCGGCGAGGAGGAATGTACCGAGACGACAGGCTTTTTCTATGACGGTCGAAGAGGCCGAAGCCACAGGACAAGTCATCACCGGTAAGTTCTCCCATCCTTTCAACCTTTCAATTCTTGTGCATCATTATACCTCCCTATATTTAAATACAATCTCACACAACTTAGGTACTATACTAGTATCCACTCTTTCTGCACTCACACTTTTCGACACTGGAACTTCACACCACTTCATGTCACAACGATTTGTGAGAACGCATGCGATTCCCATGAAGCCACTCATTTCAAACTGGAATGTCAGTTCTGGAAATGGAGGCTTGAAGGAAAATTTGGGATATGATCAGTACCCAGTTGTAGTTTGCGGTTGAGAATTCTATACAAATTTCAAAGTACTGGACATTCCAAATTTTGACGTTGTGTTGGGAATGGATTGGCTGGGAGTATTTTATGCTACCATTAACTGCTGTCAAACGAGGGTAGTATTTGAGATACCAGATCACCCAGTTTTCTATTTCAAAAGTGGAGACAGAACCTTGGATCCAGGAAGCTACCGTGCTAAACCGAAGAATGCAGAAGTGTTCTCCTTACCTCCTGAGGAAGAAAAGCCTGAAGTAGTTCGAGAGTTCTAGGATGTGTTCCCTGAAAACATATCAGGTTTTCCTCCTGATCGAGCTCTTGAATTTAGTATTGATTTATAACCTGGTGCACAATTTGTAATCAGATTTCCATACCGATTATGTCTGGAGGGATTGAAGGAGATCCGAATTCAATTGGATGAACTACTGAAGAAAGGTTGGATCCGACCCAATACTTTAAGTTAGGGATCTTCGGTGCTATCGGTGAAGAAGAAAGAAGGTTCCTACAGGATGTGTGTGGATTATCGAGCTCTGAACGAAGTGACAATTAATAACAAGTATCCACTACCACGTATCGATGACCATTTTGATCAGTTAAGTGGATCTTGCGTCTTTTCCAAGCTAGATCTTCGTTCAGGTTACCATCAGGTGAAGGTAAAAGAGTCTGACATTCCGAAGACGGCGTGTAGGACTCGTTATGGACATTATGAATATCTCGTTATGCCAGTTGGAGTGACCAATACACCTGCCTTCTTTATAAACCTAATGAATCAAGTTTTCCGAGAGTACCTAGATAGGTTTGTTATTATATCCATCGATGACATCCTGGTGTATTCAAACAATCGGAAAAAGAATGCCGAGCACTTAAGGATTATCCTGGAAACATTACGACAACATCAGCTCTACGCCAAGTACAGAAAGTGTGTATTTTGGCTAGATCAAGTCAGATTTCTCGGTCATATCGTTTCAGGCGAAGGAATCTCTGTAGATCCAGCTAAGGTGTCAGCTGTCAGCGAGTGGCCGACACCAAAGACAGTGAAAGATATAAGAAGTTTCTTGGGCTTAGCAGGATACTACCGATGATTCATTGAAGGATTCTCAAAAATCGCAACACCTCTGACGAAGCTCACATATAAAGACGAATCATTCGTGTGGTCAGAAGTAAGTGAAAAGGATTTTGTAGAACTCAAGTCGAGACTAACCTCTGCTCCTATTCTTGTAATACCGAATCAATATGGCGGATTCGTTGTGCATTGTGATGCGTTCGGTAAAGGATTATGATGTGTTTTACATCAGCATGAAAAAGTTGTGGTTTTTGTATCAAGAAAACTAAAGGTTCATGAGCGCAACCATCCAACACATGATTTGGAATTAGCAGCCGTCATCTTCGCACTCAAGATTTGGCGCCACTATCTTTTGAGAGAACGAGTAGATATATACACTGACCACAAAAGTCTTAAGTATGTATTTACTTAGAAGGAACTCAACATACAGCAGAGAAGATGTCTAGAACTCATGGAGGACTTCGACATCAACCTACAGTATCATCCTCAAAAGATGAACGTAGTTCTCGATGCCCTTAGTCACCGGCCATTAGCAATGAAACTCACCGCTCAGTGAAAGCTATAGTAAGAATTGCACGGATTGTAGATCGAAGTAGTCATGCCAGGTAATGCTTCATATTTGATAGACTTACACGTTCAGTCCATTCTTGTAAACCAGATCAAGACAGCTCAAGTAAATGATACCAAGTTACAAAAGATCCGAGAACAAGTAGAAAGTAGACTACGAACTGACTTCATCATCCACGAAGATGTATCCTTGTGATATGGAAGTTGTTTATGCGTGCCAGTCGGATCTGTTCGAGAAGAGTTGATGAAAGAAGCTCTCAGCTCTCCATATTCTGTACACACCGGTGGCACGAAGATATACAAGGATCTACAACAACACTACTGGTGGTATGGAATGAAATGCGAAATAGCTAGAAGCGTAGCAAAGTGTCTAGTATGTCAGCAAGTGAAGGCTGAGTATCACAGAATTGCTGGTTTACTTCAACCGAAACCAATCCCAGAATGGAAATGGCAGCACATTACCATGGACTTCATGACTGTTCTTCCTCACAGCATGAAGGGTAATGACGAATTTGGGTTATTATGGATCGACTCGTGTTAGGAATTCATCCGAACACACGCAAACGCGTATGTTTTGGAAATGCTATCGTTTTAATGAAACGGAATGCGCACACGAGATCGTTCTCGTTTTACTATTTATACCGCAAGTGCACGGTGCGTTGTAGCGAGTCGGCAAGCACGGGTCGATCCATAGGGAGTTATGATTAGGTATTGTGATTTAAGGTTTAACAAATTAATGAATTAGGTTTTGTCACAAAAAATATGAAAAGAATACGAAAATACGGAAAACAAAGAAAGAAGGAAAACAAGTAAGAAAGAATGGTTGCGGTTTTGGCTTGGAAGATCGAATCATGACGTTTACCTCTACATTCCCTTGATCATGAGTTGTCCGGCCTTACCTTGATCTTGGCATGAAGCACGACTTGTCAATGCGGTTGCGGATCACAAACCGTCAAATTCCGATATTCGCTGTAAAGTACGAAACGAGTTCTTTTTATCACTTACCGTTTGTATGTCCGCGCTTGGGATATCAACACTAAACACAAGGGTTAGCAACCATACCGCAACAACAAAAACACAAAATGGTTAATGAGAGCAAATGATTTTGGTGTTAAGTGTGCTAAGTGTTTGTGATGGTATATTATATATGAAATTAAGAGATTTGTCAAGTCCTTAATCACAACATACCATATCTAAACTTAGCAAACTTAACTCCAAATCGATTGTAACTTAAACATTGAAATGGGAAAAGAGAATGAATACGGTATATGAGGAGCTTACAGGTAACCATGTGTCAAAATACTATATCATATCAATACATAAACAATATTTAGGTTAGAATCATAAGTTAAGCACATGAAATATAAACAAGAGGTGGAGGAGGCAACGCCTTTCATCTCACTTCCTCACCCACACTACAACCAAATAAAGAGATTAGTTAAGCATAAATAAGAAAAGCAAATAAGAAAAAGAAAGCAAGTATTAAGAAACAACAATTATATTAAGCACTTGAAAAAGAGACACAAGTTTTATGGTAACTTATTCAACCTCTTTAATGAAGCTCTCCAAAAAGAGCTTCAAGAGGGAAGAAGAAGAAGAAACCAATATGAAGTTCACTCACCCTCAAGCCTAAACAAAAATAAAGAAACTAACAAAACTATAGAAGTATGTGAGAATGAGGACCCTTGATCACTTGCCCACTGGTCTGCTTTTATTGGCACTAAAGAAAAATAAACAAACAATAAAAATGAGGTGACGTGGCATCAAGGGAGACTCCGTGAAAAGCTGGGGCCAATTAGGCAAGGGGGGCCGGCCTGCTCGGTTCTGAGGGGGATGTGGTCGGCCACATTCCGAGGAGAGGGGCTTGTATTGGATGTGTGGGTTTGTGTGCTTCCCAATATCCCTCTGGTGCTGCTAGATTTCTCTGTATAGGCCTTTGATGCACTCAGGGATTGAGGGAAATATGTAGCAATGCATCACATCAATACTTTTAGCATTCAATACTCATTTAATGCACATCACACCCATGCCCACTTGTACCTTGATTCATGGCAGCCCCATCATGGTCCTAGTGCCAAAGAGCATGTGTGCACATGTATTGTGTTGGACCAAAATATTGTGCACACATATTATTTGCAAAAACTCTTTGGATATCGGTCGGTTTTCAGTTCCGGTTGCAGTGTCGGCTCACAGACGATATATCCGTGATTTTGAATGTGTTTTCGGTATTTTATCACAAATACCTATAAACTGTAATTACAGAGCAGACACTGATTAATAGCACCGATATAAACAAAATAGATAAAGAATGAGCGGTATTAAAATGCAGTTTTCTGTGATGAACAAATACCCCCAAACTTATCTATTGCTCATCCCGAGTAATATAAAAAATCCTAGCCTCACTTTTGCAGGGAACGCGATTGCACTGAGCATGTGCAACAAGCCGTTAAACCTCTAGATGTCTCTAGTAGGAGGAGTGTTGTCTCCTGAGGGTTTTCAGCAGATTACACTTACAAAATCCAGTCAAGTTAGTATTGCGGAGAAACTGTTGATTCTAATCCTAAAATTAAGAATCAAAGCTAGAAGTTCTATCACCCAAGTCAGAAACGTTAAACCCTATTTTTCACTCCTCGCAATTTGTTTAACATAAGTTAATATGCGTCTTTACGTGATTGTGCGGTAGTGTGGACAGGTTTTAAGAACTTGATTAGGGTTATTATGTCATAAATTATGGACCAGGATAAACTTTTAAAGGATCACATAAGTTTGAAAGGAGTTTAAGATTTTCTCAAGTTTTATTCTTCAGTTAGGTTTCAAGTCAGAATTTTAAATCATTTTTAACAGAGAACTTAAGTCTGAGGTTTCAGTCCTACCTTTCACCTGTTGTTGGTCATACATACCTTCATGATTGCGTACAACATCTTTATAAAATTTAAACCTTCATATCTCCACGAAAAAAACTGTTTTATAATTGAAAACTTGTCTGCGCCAAGATTATTCTTCCACGAAGAACCATGAGAACTTTTAACTCGGAGAGAACACTTGCTTAGCTTGTTTTATTTGACGTTTGAAAACTTAGCGAGCTTTGGATCAATGACTCCCAAACCAGATGGTTTTAGGACATTAGGTGTGGATACACCCTAAGGACTTAATTACCCAAGTTACCAAGGCCACAAAACAAAAGACGCATTTTGCGTTTAAAGTATTCTGAAAGCAGTGAAAATGGAGATATAGCCAGCCTTTTCTTTTTAAATCCAAAAGACGTGATTTATGAATAAGGTATGTAATTACTCCAACAGGGTTCCAGATGTGTTATTTTTTAGACTTATAGATTCTATTAAAACCTCAATAATATTCCTTATTTTCACTTCACCTTATGAACTATTCTTGATATTACTCAACTCAGAACAAACCTGTTTGATCCTAAAGATATTTATCAATCTTCAAAAGTTTTAAAGACATGTTAGACATTCATGTAATTCTTAAAAACATATGACACATGTAAAGTGATATAAAAGACGTATATTAGCTACAGTTAAACATAAAGGAGGGTTATCTTTTGGGTTTTCAATTTCACAAAAAGGATCTAGTTGCTTCTATCTTAGCAACCGAACCGTCAGACTTTGAATCTAGGTATCCTCGCTAGCTAACTTGACGAAAAAGTTTTTATGTTTTTTGTAGAATTTTTTTCAATTTTTATGGGCTTTTTAATATGTATGCAATGCAGAATATACACATGATGCAGTGCTCACCTCCAAACCTGGGTTTTACGATATCTTCATCGTTGCCCCCGTCTCCGGTAGCTAGACTTAGATATCAGGGTAAGACTTTTATTTAAGAAAAAAGGAAAAACCTAAGACTAATTACAACATTTACATGTTAAAAGACTGGGTTAGCCCAGAAATTAATACCAGCCATATAAAGATTTTGTATATATAGTGCAATGGCCGGTAAAAGAATATGTATATACAAAAGAAAAAGAAAAAGAAAAAGAAAAAGAAAAGGTATATGTTAGATGTTAGTGAAGGGCATGGACGTGTAAAAGTAGGGATGAAAAGACGTTGAAGATGAAGATGGAGTTTTGAGGAGGTCAAAGAATTGTTTTCTGAATGAATTGAATGTTCAATAAGCACGTGTTGAGTTCCGAAGTCAAGTTCGTATAAAAACTGGAGTTCATCCGCAAAAAGTTCGGCAAAAGAAAGGTTCTTAGGATGTTCCCAAATTGATCCTGACTCCAACTCATCTAAAATATCAAGTTCATTAGCAAAAATTTTCTCAAATCTCGACAAAAAATGTTTTTCAATGCTGTCTTCCTCCCTATTATTTTCCACAATCTTACTCCCATCATTTACTAACTCTCTCAAAACAATTTTCTCCTCATCACATTCACAAATGGGTAGATTCATATTATCTAAAAAAGTAGGTTCCCACACTAAAGTTTTTTCCGAAACAATATCAACAGGTGATACAAAAATTATGGGTTCCCGATCATTGATCTCTTCTAATCTATCCCAACCATACCCGACAAATTCACAAGGTCCCTCATTTAAAATTGGAAAGCAAAAACCAGCCGGTTCAAGAATTTTATCATCAAGTATAATTTCGGTTAAATCAATCTCTAAATCACAAGTGGCAAGAGGTTCACTGGATACCTGAAGGCTAATGGTGGACTGACTTAGAGGGTTTTCTTGTGTGTCCTGACAACACTCAGTCAATACAATCGTATCATCATCTATGAAATCATCAAAATTCAATTGATCTTTTATCTCACTCGAGTGATTTCCTAGATGGCAGATGTTAACACTATCGGGTTCCGATTGACGGTGTTCACTCCCTACAATCCTCACAGCTAAATGTTTCACTTATTCCTCGATTTTAGCTAATGATTGAGGTTGAGCAACAAATAATTGCTCATATTGCTGTATAAACAGGGCTAGCGTCGCAGCTGTTTGATTCTCAACCGCAGTCATTACTTCAATACCCTTTTCTAAACTGGTCAACCTAGTATCCATCTCACCTTCACTCCCTAAAGATGGTTCAGCTGGTTCGGGTTGGAGGGGTTGTGATAGTGGTGATGCTAGAGCAGTTAATCTATCGACCTATTTCTCTAGATCTTCAATCATTTGGTTTATGGTTGAAGTTAGACTGGGTTCAAGAGTGTTAGGTGGGTGACCGTTATCAAAAATTTAGGACGGTTGGTCACCTCCTAGAAAAGGACAATGTTCATGAATATGGGATGAATCATGGCAATTTGTACAAATTAATTGGGACTGAGTATAAACAAATGAATAAGAATCGTGAAAAATAGAATTGAATCGTGTATCACCCATATTAACAAGAATTCACAAATATTACAAACACAAAGAATATCACACCCTAGCAGTCTACGGTATGCTAGTCAACTAGACCTACTCAAGAACCTGACTGTCGAAATAAAACTGTGTCGAGAAACGGGATCAAGATATACGGATCACGAAGCCAGGTAAGTGCAAGAAAAAAGAGGAGGTTTTACAACGCTTTCGCGAAATTCCTTAATTAAATAACCCTTTCTCTTGAACACTTGACTAGACAGCCCGTGAATGATATACCGTTAAGCGGTGTTCTAAACACAGTCAACTTCTCCTAATGAGCACGATGTTCTTAAGGTCAAAGTCTAGTTGATTTTAAATTACTGAGGGTATGCAAAAATGCAGTTTTGTGATTTGTAGGCTACGAAAAAAGGTGATAAAATCCTTTACCGTATCTTGTTTGGTCATTTATGGCCTTAAAATCCGTATTAATATGCAAATGCGCAATCAATAAAAGAATTCAAATAATCAAGCAATTTAAGCAATTCTTTTTCTGTTTAAGTTTAAGCGCTGCAACAAATACGGGTTAGTTCTCTGTGCAATTGGCAGCGAATTCATGCGAAGAATCCTACATAAGATAGAAATATTGGAATGCATCGGATTTGAGTGAAGGTGTTAGAAAATACGTACCGATGCGTATTCGGTTAAGAAACCCTTTTGAAGGTGATCCGAACTTTTGATTGTTCGCTTGCGCGGGTTAAACTACCCGAATCTTTGGCACTTTACTTTCCTAACATCTTACAATTGCATTTGAGTTTCGCTCCGCACGATCGCTGGTCGTAATTCCGTAAAAACCTGAAATGTCGGAAAGCGATATATATGCCCCAATTCTTGCACACTTAAAATTAAAAAAATCAAACAATACCAATAGAACACTAACAACACACTGGAGACAAATCAAAAAGAAAAAATCACAAAAACCCTCATTGGGCCAGCGAGCTCAGATTTCCCCTTGTTGTCGCCGGCCAAATGATGCTTGTTTGTATAGGAATTTTGTGTGGCACCTCCAGACTATGTTAGTATTATAATGGTCTTACTTGATTTTTCAGTTGAATCACAGAGTGCAATCTAGTATGAAGGACAGAGAACAAGTTGTTAGTTTTGTGTTTTTGTTAGTTTTGAAAAAAATTTGAATTAGAAATTAGTAAGTTGGTAGGAACCATAAATAATAATTCCTAATACTACCAACTCCTCGGCAACGGCTCCAAAAACTTGTTGGGAATTCACCCGCGCACGCAAACGCGTATGTTTTGGAAATGTGATCGTTTTAATGAAATGGAATGCGCAGACGAGATTGTTCTCGTTTTACTATTTATAACCGCAAGTGCACGACGCGCTGTAGCGAGCCGGCAAGCACGGGTCAATCCGCAGGGAGTTGTGATTAGGTATTATGATTTAAGATTCAACAAATTAATGAATTGAGTTTTGTCATAAAAAATATAAAAAGAATACGAAAATACGGAAAACAAAGAAAGAAGGAAAACAAGTAAGAAAGAATGGTTGCGGTTTTGGCTTGGAAGATCGAGTCGTGACGTTTACCTCTACACTTCCTTGATCATGAGTTTTCCGGCCTTACCTTAATCCCGGCATGAAGCACGACTTGTCAATGCGGTTGCGGAGTACAAACCGTCAAATTTTGATATTCGCCACAAGGCACGAAACGAGTCCTTTTTTTATCACTTACCGTTTGTATGTCCGCGCTTGAGGTATCAACACTAAACACAAGGGTTAACAAGCATACCGCAACAACAAAAACACAAAGTGGTGAGTGAGAGCAAATTATTTTGGTGTTAAGTGTGTTAAGTGTTTGTGATGGTATATGATATATGAAATTAAGAGATTTGTCAAGTCATTAATCACAACATACCATATCCAAACTTAGCAAACTTAATTCCAAATCGATTGAAACTTAAACATTGAAATGGGGAAAGGGAGTACGGTATATGAGGAGCTTACAAGTAACCATGTGTCAAAATACCGTATCATATCAATACATAAACAATATTTAGGTTAGAATCATAGGTTAAGCACATGAAACATAAGCAAGAGGTGAAGGAGGCAAAGCCTTTCATCTTATTTTCTTACCAACACCACAACCAAATAAAGAGATTAGTTAAGCATGAATAAGAAAAGCAAATAAGAAAAAGAAAGCAAGTATAAAGAAACAACAATTATATTAAGCACTTGAGAAAGAGATACAAGTTTTATGGTAACTTATTCAACCTCCTTAATGAATCTTGTTCTCCGCCGAAGACAGAGACGAAACCACGTAGGTCGTCTTGCCTAAATTTGGGGACAGATGCTATTTGGTTTTATCCGTCCATCTCTCTGAATATGCCAAGTTGATTTATGGCACTGTATATCGGAGGTTTAGACAGATGCGGCCGTTGTAGCAGACTTCGTCAGATTCCCCCTCATTGTGAGGGGTTTTTGATTGTAGCGACGCTCTTCCCTGCAGGCGCAAGCCCCTGCGGTTAATTACGTTACCACCTCGCGGTAACCACTTTCTCCTTCTCTAAATGTTCACTTCGTGTCGTGTGTGTTTGTTTTATTTTTGGTTGCCCGTGGATCGTATACGGAGACTAATTTATGTTGTCGCCCATAGGGCGTGGATTAGTCCGAATCCGTATTTTCTTAGATTTGGGTTTGGATTGGTTTAAGGATCATTAATCTTGTTTTAGATTAAGATCAAATCAAACGTTTTTTGAGGATATATTAGTCTAATTTTATATTAAGATCTACTCAACAGGATTTTCTTTAGTTTATAGGGACATTGCAGTCCATTGGGTTTAAGGACATCATAGTCTATGAGTTTAAGGACCTCATAGTCCATAAGGTTTAGAGACATCATAGTCTAGTTTAAAGACGTCATAGTCTGGGAGGTTTAAAGGTATCATAGTCTGGGAGGTTTAAAGACATCATAGTCTGTATGGTTTAAAGACATCATAGTCTGGTTTAAAGACATCATAGTCTGGTTTAGAGACATCATACTCTGTATGGTTTAAAGATAGCATAGTCTGGTTTAAAGACTTCATAGTCTGTACGGTTTAAAGACATCATAGTCTGGTTTAAAGGCATCATAGTCTGGTTTAGAGATATCATAGTCTGTATGGTTTAAAGACATCATAGTCTGGTTTAAAGACATCATAGTCTGTACGGCTTAAAGACATCATAATCTGGTTTAAAGACATCATAGTCTGTATGGTTTTGGTTTAACCGTTTGGGGATGCACCAAAAGTTATTGGTTATTGGGACCTTCCATCTCTATGAAGACGTTGAAGAATTACAACGACATGTATCTGAGGTATGGAGAGATATACCCTCGAACCAATATCCCGACTGAGGGGAAATGGGACGAACATCATTTTAGATGCCATCTGTTGGGAGCTCATTAGCTATCTCTAAGACTGAGTTCAGATTTGGAGACCATGAGCATGAAGATCTCAATTGACGCTTCACGGGAAATTTGGTCTGAGTTTGGCTAACATTGGCCTTTCGTGGTGTTAAACACTAGTATATGCTTAGCGCTCACGTGCTCCCACATGAGGTGCTTCAAGTAGTGTTAAACACTAAAAATTGGAGGTGCTCACGTGGGGTAACGTGAGACGCTTGAAATAGTGTTAAACACTAAGAATTTGAGGCGCTGTTTCCTTGGGTTTATTCCATTGTTCTTTTCTGAGCGCTAAGCGCTATTGGGTCATGTGGGATCACGTGAGGCGCTCCAAGTAGAAATTGCCTTTTGATTTACTCCCTTCCTATAAATGCTAAGCACTACTTGGGGGGTCACGTGGGATCACGTGAGCCAGTCTCAGTTGTCCTCTTTTGCTCACCAAGGGTGGTCACATGGGAGCACGTGATCGGTCGCTATCATGTTGGATGCCCATCCTTTTACGTGCATGGAGATCCTTAGTTTTCAAACCTACTGTTTTGTAAGAATTAAATTCTTAGGATTTAGTTTTTCTCTTAGCTTTGGGATCTGTATGGAAGAATCTTCTCGATGAGAATTAAATCCTCAACTTGTAAGGAGATCTGCTTCTGCAGATCTTTCACCATAAGGAAGAACCAAGTTCTTATATGAAGGGTTAAACCCTTATTTTATCAAAGGAATTAAATTCCTATATAATTTTTGGGAGAATTAAATTCTCTGAACTTAGATCTTCTCCTAAGTTTTGGATTTGCATGACAGGATCTTCCCGATGAGAATTAAATTCTAAATTTGTAGGGAGATCTGCTTCTGCATATCTCAACCAAAGTAAGAACTAAGTTTTTTTTAGAAGAGTTAAACTCTTATGGAGGTGAAAAGGAGATGAGATATTCTCTGGGTTTCATTTCTTCTCCTACCTAGAGTTTCTTTTTTCTCTTTTTCTCTCTGGAGAATTAAATTCTCTTTGTTTTAAGCTTACGAGGGGTTTTTTTCTATCCAGGATCCTCTTTTTTTTTCTTTGTGTCTCTTGGCTCCTATTTATAGGAGAAAGAAAAGAATCAATTTGTTTAGAAAATCTCTTATTGAGAGATTTTGATTGATTTTATAATCAACCAAAATGATCTTTTAGATCAATCGGTGAATTTTATTCTCCGTTGGATTTTTAATCCAAAGACTTCTATTTTACAGAAGATATTTCTCACAAGATTAGGAAAATGTTTCCCTATACAGAATCTTCTTCTGTAAATTGGTAATTTTTAATCATCATTGGATTTTCAATCCAACGGCGCTCTGCTTTTCAGAGCGCAATCTTTCTTGTTTAGAATGATCTAAGGAAGCATTTTCCAAATAGGGTTTTGATCCCTTTTATTTTAGAATTTAATTCTATTGGCTCAGAAGGCATAGGAGCCCATCACGTGTAGCATGTGACCCCCTCAAAGTTAAGCACATCAAAGAGCGTCACGTGCTATCACGTGACTTTTTCCTGGCTAATTGTTTGTTTTAAGATAGCGCCTATATACATTATATATAAAAGGTCACGTGTCTGCACGTGAGGCTCAGTTTCAGCCTCATTTTCAGCCTTGCTTTATCAAGCGCAGTGCCTATCACGTGTGGGCACGTGATGCTCCGTTTGGGGACTTTTCTTATTACTTTTATATTTATTATTCAGTTTTCATGAGGAAATAAATGCCCCTACAGCGTTGTTCTCACGTGGCCTGCACGCGAGTGCAACGCTGTCACCTTTATAGCCATTAGATTGCTTAGGGGAACGGGGAGGTGAACCGCCCTTGTCACGTCTTATAAATGCAAGGGTTTGGTTCCATAGGCAGCCACTGTTTCTTTCATCTTCTTCCTTATTCGTTTTCCTTGAGAATTTAATTCTCCTTCTCAGAGCTTAGTTCTCTGCCATTGTAATTCCATAGTTAAATTCTGTCAAAAGGAAACCCTTTTTAGGTAAAAATCTTGCACATCAGAAAGAACTTTTTCTTTTTGAACAAAAATTTCTGGATTTTAAATCCATTATGAGAGCTTTGCTCTCCTCTGAAACCCATCTCTTAGAGATCCAAAGATGTGATCTTTGAGTAGTAGACCTTCATATCTCGGGCATTCCCCTCTGATTCTTTTTTAGGCTTCATAGGATTCTGTTTCTCATACATTTTTTTATAAGTTTCTGGAATTTAATTCCATCACAAAAAAGGAATTTAATCCCTCTGGCAAAGTGCCTAGCTTTGAAAGATCAAGAGGACCCTTCGGGAATTTTATTCCTTAGTGTTCTTGAAAATCTTTTCATAGGGTTTTACCCTTATTCACACAAATTTGAATTTGTTGCGTGCTTAATAGAACTTGTTTTCCTAAGAATTTGTGTGAATTCCAATATCTGTTTCAATAAGCATTTTCTTGATCAGTTTGATCACTAAACTTTCACTGATTTCTCTTTCCAGACACTATGGCAACTCATCTGTACAATCTTGACGAAATTATTTCTTATGAAATCATTCGCGCACAAGGCCGTTGTCAAGATCAGGAGTTTACAAATACCCAATGCGCTGAGATTATGAGTCTCTTCAATGAATACAACGGTCGACTACTTCCTCGTCGCTCCGCTCTTTTGAAGATTATAGTGAGAGCAATTTAGGGAGCACTTTCTGGATTTTATGAAGCCATGCCGCTTAAGGCACTGGATGATGCTGAAGATAAGGTGCACTCAGTATATCTGATGGGTCTGATCTCGAAGAAACGGCGAGATAATCTTGTTGATATCTTGCATCAAATTTTCCAACAGACGATGATAATTGCTGCTTATCAGAGGGCGGAGGACATTAGCGAGGATCTTGACACTTGCATTCGTGAGAGGATGCACACGAGAATGGTCAGAGAGGCCAGAAGCATTTTAAACGGCCTTACTTCTGAATTTCTTATTCCGTGTCCTGGATTTAATGTTTTACCATTGTAAACATTTTCTTTTATTTTGTACGAATTTTCGGAGTATGAATGAAAAAACTTTCCTTTCCCCTTTTTTACATTTACATGTGTTCTGTATGAAGCTTTGGCACTGCTGAGGATTTCAATCCTGCATTAGCGCCCGCTCACGTGTTATGCATGTGCGATGCCGTTTTAATTTCCAATAAGGATCAAGGCTGGTGCTCACGTGCTATGCACGTGAGGCTCTCTTGATGGGGTCGTTTCGTCTCCCTACTCTGATTCCAATGAGTTACCTCTTTCATTTCCCATGCTTTCCCCTTTTTCTAGGCCTTAGGAATAGTTCCACCATGCACAACATTTTCTGTGCATAACATTGAATGCTCTCTTTTATAACTTGAAGCCGAGGCCTTTCTTCCCCTCTAAAGAGAAAACCATTTAGACCTTAGGGTGATCATCTTGAGAAACAAACTACAGGTTATGGCTTGCAACCGCCCCCATGCTCGTCGGCAACCATAGGAGGTGCCCATCAAGGAAATGGTTCCTCACCTTGTTGCACGGCTAGCAGATCCCCTTCTCACCGACGCTCAATGTGACACCGTGATGTACGAGCTTCTGACTCGTAGGGGTTCTCTTCCTATGGGCTCCATTTGGCTCCGGACGATCTTTCTATCCGTGCTCGCCGATATTCCTCCTCATCCGGCAGAGATGACCCTGGCAATTCTTGATACGGTGGAGGATAAGATCGAGTGTTTCCACGAGGCATGCTTGATTACCCAGGCACTGAAGGATCGTTCGGTTCATCTACTGGGTCAGATAAGAGCCCGGCAGTCTGTCATGTCTGCTTTTGCTGATGAGCATGGCGCTAATCGGTGGGGATCAACCCCTCGTGAAGACCGCTGCTTCGACGTGGTGGAGAGGGCAGAGAGGGAATTGGAGAACCTTGTGTTTTATTTCGTTAACCCCTGTATCTCTGATCCCAAATTTGGTGATCTTTTCCCTGTAAAGTAGTATATTTATATCGATGTATTTCTCTTATTATTGACTGTTGAATGCTTTCTGTTGAATTTTTCTGTTTGACATATATTCGTACGTGCATCCCACCTGTGTACATGAGCTTTATACTTTACCCTTAGGAATTTTCTTTAAGTGTGAACACTATCGTCGTGTTTCCCGCAAATCAGTGCATTTTGGACACCATTTCTATTTAAGCAAGCATATAGTCGCGAATGCATGCTTAATGGAGTGTACACCAAAGACTTTCCTTGTTGCCATACATAGCACATGGTTTGTGCATGTTTTGGATCGAGTATTGTCGTCGAGTGGAGGCCTGCCTATGTAATCTTGAGTGTATACGCCTTCCTTCCGAGCTCTTAACTGCCAAGGCGAGCCTACGGGGGTGGATTGATTGGTGCGCCGCTAATCTTCGGTCCTACGAAAAGAGGCTCAATCGAAAGTTTTCGGAGAGGGATCTAGCTTCGAATGCTTTGGGGGAACTTCAAGCACAACTCACTACTAAGACCACTCGTGCGTATGAACTTTGGCGGGTGCTTCAAGAAGCTATCACGGAGGTGGTAGCTCTTGATAAAGCCGTTATTTTTACCCACGAGATGGTTGAAGCTCACAAAGTAGCTGAAAGGGAGCTTGAGAGTCGGCTCGCCTCGTACCAGGCTCAACAGTATCAGGCGGAGACTCGTCTCGTGGCGATAACAAAACTTGAAGCTGAGACCCAGCGGAAAAACAATGAACTGGCAAATTTATTACACCGTCCGCCGGCTTAAAGATTTTTTGTATACTCTCCTTTTCTTGTATTCACTCCTGAATGAGAGAATATCCATTTTGATTCTTTTTATGAAATGTATCTTGTACTCATTTTGAATTCATGAATAAAAGACATATACTTTATTTCATATTGGCGTATCCCTTTTAGCAAATGCGTTCCGTAAATAGTCTATCTTGATCTCCTTACAGGACAGCGACGGCTTAGGAAACAGGTTCATGTCTGCTACCTAAGACTTTTCAACTTTATGAGCCGTGAGGGTCTCATAAAGACTTCTCTCTGTGAGTCGAGAGGATCTCGTAGGTGTATTTTCTCCTTAGGAGCCGTGAGTATTCCTAAGTGCATTTTCTCTTGAGAGTCGTAAGGATCTCATAAGAGAAATTTCTCCTTTACAAGTCGAGAGGACTCGTAAGTGGTTGTTGAGTTGACTTGTTTCCGAGTCGAAACATTGCTCCGACGGGGAGGTCGTTGTCTGACTTGTTTCCGAGATGGAGGTCATTTGCTGACGTATTTTTGAGACGGAGGTCACTGGCTGACGTGTTTCCAAGACGGAGATCATTGGCTAATATATTTCCGATACGGAGGTCATTTGCTGACGTGTTTCCGAGACGGAGGTCATTGGCTGACGTGTTTCCGAGACGGAGGTCACTGGCTGACGTATTTCCGAGACAAAGGTCATCTGCTGACGTATTTCCGAGACGGAGGTCATCTGCTGACGTATTTCCAAGACGGAGGTCACTGGATGACGTGTTTCCGAGACGGAGGTCATTGGCTGACGTATTTCCGAGACGGAGGTCATTTGCTGACGTATTTCCGAGATGGAGGTCATTGGCTGACGTATTTTCGAGACGGGGTTATTGGATGACGTATTTCCGCGGCAGGGTCATTGGATGACCTATTTCCGAGACGAGGTCACTGGATGACGTATTTCCACGACGTGGTCATTGGATGATGAATTTCCGCGACAGGGTCATTTGCTGACGTATTTCCACGACGGGGTCATTGGATGACGTACTCCGCTTTTTGCAGTGTCGGGGTTGACTCTAGGTTGTCTGTGAACCATAGAGTTTTGGAACTGGGGACTTTGCTGTGGCTCCGATTGGTGGTGGCGCGTCCGTATTATGCTAGAACGAGGGTGAACATCGTTGCTGATCTCCTGGGATGCAGATGTTGTCGGTGAGATCTGACTCTCCTTTTTACAGAGTTTGTTGGGACATGTGATTCCCTTTTCTTTTATGCACATGGATTGTATACAGGGGTCAGTATGGACTTACCTGCAGGGCAAAAGTTTCATTCTTTCATTTTTTTATTTCTTTCCGTGATTCTCTATCATTTTAGCTTTTTATATCGTGAAAGTCACAATTGCCCAATCATTTCGGCTATTTTTCACGGTGCCCAATCATTTCAGCTATTTTTCTTTTCTTTACTCGCTGCTTTTTATTGCGAATTGCCCAATCATTTCGGCTATTTTTGTATGCATATATTTTACTCACTGATTTTTATTGCGAGTTGCCCAAACATTTCGGCTATTTCATATGCATTTTTCTTTTTGTGAGTGTGGAACTCAAGATCTAATACCAATCTTAGCATCAGCATCGCTGCGACTGGAATATTGCCAGGAGCGAATCATCATTTGCTTTGAAAGAACTTGGAATTTGTTACCGATTTAGGCATCAGTATCGCTACAACTGTGATATTGCTAGGAGCGAATCATCATTTTCCTTTGTCGATTCGAACAAAGATGGCTTAGCAAATAGGGTTAGGATCCTATCGACTAAGGCTTTTGCTTCATGAGCCGTAAGGGTCTCCTGAAGGTGTTTCTCCCTACGAGTCGTGAGGATCTCATAGGTGTATGTTCTCCTTAGAAGTCGTGAGGACTTCTAAGTGGTGTTCTCTCTTATCAGTCGTAAGGATCTCATAAGAGTATTTTCTCATTATAAGTCGAGAGGAATTACAAGTGGTGTTCACCACATGAGGACATTTCGCACCATTAGCAGAATTTGGTGGGGGAAACGTTTATTTGTGCCCGTGGATTGTATACAAGGGTCAGTATTAAACCGCTTATAGGAAAGTCTGGGGAATGTGATGGCTTAAGAACAGGTTCAGATCCCTGTAGTTTAAGGCTTTTGAATCTTATGAGCCGTGAGGGTCTCATAAGAGGGTTCTCCTTACGAGTCGTGAGAATCTCGTAAGTGTAATTTCTCCTCAGGAATCGTGAGGATCCCTAAGCGTGTTGCTCCCTTGTGAGTCATAAGGATCTCACGTAGGTATTTTCTTCTTATAAAGTCGAGAGGACCTTGCAAGTGTGCAAAAATTTTTTTTAACGAGTTTGCGCCCTTTCGGGTTTTCACAAACTCGCCGATAGTCCGGCTGTTTTTACTCACGGAGCCCTTTCGGGTTTTCATCCGTGCCCATTTCACTTGTGGACGTACCTTCTTTTTTTTTCTCGTCGGCCCAAGGATGCTATGGTTTGTAGTAGTTTTAGAGACGTTTCAGTCCGTAGCTAGTTTAAGGACATCTCGGTCCCTAGCTAATTTTAGAAAATTATAGCCCATTGTTAGTTTAGGGACGTTTCGGTCCGTTGTTAGTTTAAGGACGTTTCGGTCTGTTGCTTCCGTTTTGGAGACAACGGTTTCGCTGGATACTACTTATAGTGTTTGGGCTTCGGAAGATAGCTGTTCCCCTCCGAATGGCGGCCTAGACTTTGCGTCTCGCCTGAGATTCGGGGCAGATGCTATTTGGTTTTATCCGTCCACCTCTCCGAAGATGCCGAGTTGATTTATGGCGCCGTATATCGGAGGTTTAGACGGATGCGGCCGATGTAGCAGACTTCGTCAGATTCCCCCTCAGGGTGAGGGGTTTTTGATTGTGGGGACGTTCTTCCCTGCAGGCGTAAGCCCCTGCAGTTAATTACGCTACCGCACCGCGGTAACAACTTTCTCCTTCTCCAGAGTTTCACTTCGTGTCGTGTGTGTTTGTTTTGTTTGTGGTTGCCCGTGGATTGTATACGGAGACTGAGTAATGCCGTCGCCCGTAGGACGTGGATTAGTCCAAATCCGTATTTACTTAGATTTGGGTTTGGTGTTTTTAGTTTAAGGGTGCATTAGTCGCGTTGCGGCTAAGATCAACTTAAACGTTCGTCAAGGATACGTTAGTCTGATTTAAGACTAAGATCAACTTAACGTGGTGATCCATTTAATATATGGCCGTTGGGACTCGTCGCCTCTCTGACGTCGTTGAAGGATTACAACGATAGGTGTCAGAGGAGTTCGAAGATGTACCCTCGAACCGAAGTTGATTTAGGGTTTTATAGTCCATTTGAATGTTTAAGGATACGTTAGCCGTGTTTGGGGCTAAGATCAACTTAAACGGGACCTTTTAGATCCGGCAAAAGAGCATTTGGAGGCTCTATTGTTCTAGTTTAGGGACGTAGTGGTCCATTTTCCAGTTTAGAGACGTGGTGGTCCATATTCTAGTTTAGGGATGTGGTGGTCCATATTCCAGTTTAAAGACGTGGTGGTCCGTTATTAGTTTAGGGACGTTTCGGTCCAGTATTAGTTTAGGGACGTCTTGGTCCGAATATTAATTTAAGGACGTCTCGGTCCAAATATTAGTTTAGGGACGTCTCGGTCCAATATTAGTTTAGGGACGTCTCGGTCCAATATTAGTTTAGGGACGTGTCGGTCCAAATATTAGTTTAGAGACGTCTCGGTCCAAATATTAGTTTAAGGACGTCTCGGTCCAAATATTAGTTTAAGGACGTCTCGGTCCAAATATTAGTTTAAGGACGTCTCGGTCCATCGTTAGTTTAAGGACCCCGCAGTCCATATTGATGCGTGTGGCCGTCGGGACCCGTCACCTCTCTGACGACGTTGAATGATTACAACGACATGTGTCAGAGGAGTTCGGAGATGTACCCTCGAGCCGGATATAAATTGATTTAGGGAGCAACCGTGCTCAGTCAATTTAATTTGAGGACTTATGGCCATGACTGGGCTAAGTCCAGTTAGATGTTCAACATTTTTATTCGTCTTTGGCCTATTAGACCTGAGTTAGGGCTTTGCCCCTTTTTAAATAATGCACTGCATTATTTTTGTTTTGTTTGGGCTCTGCCCTTTTATAAATGATGCAGAGCATCTATTTTGTTTGGGCTCTGCCCTCTATAAAATGATGCAGAGCATCAATTTCATTTGGGCCCTCCCTTTTATTGCTCTGCAGTTTAATTTGGGCCTGGCCCTTCAAGCAATGCATTGCATTGAGAGTCTTCAAGAAACAGAAGTGCAGAGCACTTTTTAATCCTTTGATCTAAAGAAAAACAAGTTTTTTCTTCTTTTCTTGTTTTTTCCTTATTTCAGAGAACCAAGGGTTCATAACAAGTGCAAGGCACTACTTCTTTTTTTATTTTATTTACTTATTTATTTATTTATTGAAGATCCATGATCTTGTTCTTAGATCAATGATCTATTCCCAAGAGAATTTTCTCTTTTAAAGGTTTTACCTTTTTTTTGTTCTTCCAGAATTCTCAAGAGTTCTTTTTCTCTCCTTTTTCCTTTTTTTTTTAGCAAGATCTTGATGCCCTTTGAAATGAAGTCTGGGGTCCTTTTTATAGTGCTCATAAATTAGTTAAATTTGTTACATAAATCTTTTTCTGAGTGATTTGGGAAATTTTCCCCACCGTTGGATCTTTGATCCAAAGGCCCCTGCCTTATACAGGAAAATCTTCTTGTTTTAACAAGATTTGTTCTGTTTTGCGCAACTCCCCCAGTGAGTGACACGTGTCGCGCAGTGAAGCGCTTGCGCAACAGCGCTTGCGCGACTGCGCAGACACGTGTCGCGCAGCGCAGCTCTTGCGCAACAGTGTTTGCGCAACTGCGCAGACACGTGTTGCGCAGCGGTGCGCTCGCACAGTTGTCCTTGCGCAACTGCGCAGACACGTGTCGCGCAGCGCAGCGCTTGCGCAGTTGAGCATTGCTTTTGTTTTTTTTTAAAGAGCCTTGCTCTGATTGGACGCACTACCTTGGGCGTTGTGCTGGCGTGTCAGCTTCTGACACGTGGCGCGTTGCGCGCAGCGCACGGGATCTGACGCGTTGCTTCAAAAATTTGAATTTTCAAAATTCAAACAGAGCCTTGCTCTGATTGGGGAAACAAATGCCCCCCCACCGTTGCGCTCACGTGGCGCGCGCGTGAGTGCAGCGGTGGCAAGATCCTAGTCGTTGGATCAAGGGGGTATTTGAAGGGGCGCAGGCGCCTATAAATTAGACCCTTGGTCCTTGGTAATTCTTTACCATTTTCAAGAATTTGAATTTCAGAGCCTTGCTCTTGTGAGAACTTCGAAGTTCCAGTTTTAGAATCACTCTAGGTAAAATTAATTAAATTAAATTAATTTAAATTAAATTTAATTAACAGAGCCTTGCTCTCATAGATCTTTGATCTAAAGAAAAACCCCTTTGGGGTTTCTTCAACAGAGCCTTGCTCTTATAGATCTTTGATCTAAAGAGAACCCCTTTGGGGTTTCATCAACAGAGCCTTGCTCTAAAAAAATTACAGAGATCTTGTTCCTAGGTTTTAACCCATGAACAGAGCCTTGCTCATAGATCAAATGTAGATCTTTCCTTTTTTCTTATATATAAAAATGGAGAATTCCCAAAAGTTTTTATGGATCTTTAAGACCCCAAAATTTTTTTTTTAATCCTTAGGAGTTATAGTTTTCATTACTATTACAGAGCTAGGCTTTTTTTTCTTTTAGGAAGTTTTATTCCCCTGAGACCAGAGTTTGACAAATGTCACTCTGTGACAGAGCTTTGCTCTAAAATAGAAGATTTTCTTCTTGTCTCTAGGGATTTCCTCCCAATGAGGATATTCTCTTGGGGGTGTTTTTCATTAACTGACAGTCTCATCCAATGATGGGACTGTCTTATCAAATGATGCGCCGTCATCCAGATTTTGTGGGTCCCCCTTTGGTCCCCTACCCATTACATCACAGTGTGGAATAAGATTTAAAATGCCAAGCGTTAGAACACTAATAGTTATTTTTTTGTCTTCCCACAGGATACATGTCTGATGACTTGTCTTTCCCCTTCGTTCGCTCGGAAGGAGGGTTCCCCCATTCGCCAGTGGACCGGGTGGTGTTCGCTCTCATTAAAGATCATGACCCTGAGTGAAAAAAACTCCACCTGTGGGGAAGGTGGTACAGCCAGATCATCCAAGGCCGTCGCAGCTTCAGTTCCGCCACGCCGTCTGAGCCAACATCTTCACTCCCCTACGCAGATGAACCCCCGGTGAAGTATGCCTTGGAGGTCAAAAATTGGAATTCGGATGACCTCCTCCAGCCTGCGATTGGTGCTATCCCCGTGCAGCCACCGCCGGCCATAGATATTTTAGGGAGGAGAATTTGTCAGGGTGAAGCGCGCCCTTGGGGATAGGCTTATAACATTGGAATGATCCCACGGCCGCCTGCTGGATATTTGCAATGGGCCCGGTACATCCTATCAGCGAGGAGGACTCATCTGACGAGGATTGGTTTGTACTCGGCCATTGACGTCTCGCTCTTTGAGTATCCTTCTCCTCCAACATGGTGGGTTAAGGCTTTTATCGAGCAATGGAATATTCCCACACATACCTTCCTGATGACGGACCGGGAAGTCTCTATCTCTTTGGAGGAGTTTGCTGAAATCTCGGGTCTGCCGATGAGGGGAGAGCCTTATGAGGAGCTGCTTCCTTCCGATGAATACGTCTTTGCCACCAAGCCGCTGGTGTTTGACCTGACGCTGGAGAACGCTATTCAGCACCAGTACCCGGGCTTAGTGAAGGTATTGGAGATATATGAGGAACTCCATTTGGAATCGGGCGACCGGGGCATCAGTTTCACAGATTTTATTGCCCGCTTTATTCGCCCGGAGTTCTTATCAGAGCAGAGTGAGAAGTTCGCTCAGCTTGGTGACCCTTTTGGTTTCGGCTTGGACCACCGACCCGTATTGGAAAATGATCAGAAGGATTTCTATCTCCCCAACGCTGCCATTGCTGCTTTCTTGGAAATCGCCGTCCTAGGCATGGATGAGGAAACCTTTTTATTGGATTTTTGGGCTTGTGGCTATGCAACTTTGCACTCCCTATGCACCCCCGCCTCATGCGGCCCTCCGTCTTCTACCCGGCGCATCGAATGGTGGCTGGTTTACAATTATCGGTAGGGATCGCCGGGATGGCTTACCTTTACAATGGACTTAGCGTAGCGGCGGACGCTAGTGAGCCTGGGGTACAGCCTGCCAACTTCCCGATGCACTATTTTACTTCTTGGATGGAGATGCACGTGCGAGGAGTGTTTGGTGCCCACAAGACTCCTCCGTTCTTCGAGAAATACAGACTCCCGAGAGTCATGCGGTTGGTCGGGGCTTCAATTGTGGTTCCAGCCCCGCGGGAGTCTAGAGGGCTGCTCCTTCGTCCACATCTGGTCGGAGCGAAGGTTTCCTTTATGGATAAGGTCATAACCATAGGCTCAGAAACTACCAAGTCAGTGGTGCCCCTGCGTGATGATTTCAAAGATGGGGCTTCTGTATTGAAAGCTCGGGAAATCCTCCATCTCTACTCCATCCGGCCGGGCTATCTCGTGTTCAGGCAGAATGAAACAGCCTTGTTTATGAGATATAACCCACACCGATTTGCCCGGCAGTCAAGCTACAACCAAGGAATCCCATTGGAAGCTTTCTTAGAAACGCCCGTGGTCGGCCTAGAGGGGATAAAGAATGCGATGCATCATTTTACACGGCTTAACACAGGTTCCTATTTCTTCATTAGTGAACCCAGCTGTGCCCCTAAGATGCTTAATTCATATGTGGCCTGGTATGCGCATGCGATGGGCCCAATTATCTTAACGGAGAAGCGCATGCTGGTTGACCGTAGGGGTGCGCCTCCCGGCGGCGATCGCAAGACCCCTTTGCAGTCAAGGCTCCTGGTCGTCCCTCCGCTAAAAGATGCTGGAGTCGATTGACCACGCGTGTTGAGCCCTCCGCGGGGATTGCCACTGCCTACTACAGTGGATGCACTACCGGCGCCCCGTGCTCCCATGAAGACGGTTAATGTGGTATCGCCAGGGTCCGGCGCAGGAGAAGATATCGGGACCCGCCGCCCTAAAGTGACTGCCAACCGCAAATCTACTCCGGGTGGATCTAAAGCTGGTGGACAGTAGAAGAAGAAGAAGTCTGCCCTTTCCCTCGATGCGATCCTCAGCATAAAGCCTGCGGCTCCTCCCACCGAAGGCATATGTGAATATGGAAGCAACGAGGGCTTCTTGGTAGACCCTGCGGACACTAATTTGGCTGCCGCCATTGCAGCTTCGGAGTGATCGGCGAGGCTCGAAGCGATGTTAAGCAGACTCGCTGAGTCAGGTAATCATCAGCCGCTTTATTTATCATTTTATTGCATTTTTTATTATTATCTTTAACTAATATTTGCCTCATTCTCAACAGGTGTTTCTACTGAAGAGGCCATTGCTGCCTCTTTGAAGACCTTCCAAGAGGAGGAGGAGAAACGTGCCCTAGCAGGCGTTGGTATGTCCCACCCCTTTCTCTTTTATAAGGAAAGTTTGTCATCTTTTCTGATGGTCAACCTAACCTTCTTTTGTTTCATTGCAGGGGTTATATCAGTTGATGCGGGGATCCTTCCTGAGCCTGTCGCTGAAATCCCGGTCTCGTCAAGGCTACTGGAGGAGCCTCGACTTGACAAGACGACGAGGGATGCCTTGAAAAATCTGGAGGCATCCTTATTCACGGACGAGGACACCTCAATTAGAGAAGCCCTAGTGGCATCCGTCTCAACGGCTCGGGAGGAGCGGAAGCGGTTGAGACGCGAAGCAAAGGCGCGCAGAGCTTCTTTGGCCGCGGGAGCGGGCCCTAGCACTATTCCTCGCGCTGACACTCCTTCTGAAGAGGCCCCTATCATCCTATCTACTGCTCATAGGCAAGCGGCGCGCGCGGCCCGAAGTGCAAACGATAAATCCTCTTCAGGTAGCATTTCTTTCAGAGCCTTGTTGTAAGAATTATAAAGCCATTGGCTCATATGCATTCCACCTTGCAGGGCCAAGTCCGACTGAGGGGGAGGCGGAGACCGTTGAACCCAGGGAAACGACGGAAGTGGTGCCTGCCGAACCCGAGCCGACGGTGAGGCGCGTCGTTGGGGCCATAGGACCCGAAGCAGAGGTTGGGGGATCCGCAGCCGAGAGGGTCATGGATGCCGACCCTGAAGTGGCGGCAGATGAAATGATCGTCATAGGCGAGCCGAGGATAATGGTAGGTGAAGCGCTTGAGGCTGGAGACCTCGCGGCGACGGCGGATGAGACAACCGTGACCGCAGGACCCGAAGGAGTAGCGGGTGAGGTGGCCACGATTCCTGAGGACGAGCCAGCTGCTCTTTCTCAGGAATCTGGCAATGCTCCAATCATAGCCCTCTCCGCCTATATTCCCCCGCCTTCTCCAGGGCTTGCGAGTGCAACAACGGTTCCCATTGAGTCGGGTGACGAGGCCACGGGCGGTGGCCTGATGTCAATGGAGGAAGGAATTGCCTCAGTCTCGGCTGGCAGTTCGTCGGGTAAATTTCGAGTTACTATCATTTTCTCTCTTCTTTTTTTTTATCTTGCAATCTTTTCTAAAAAGTTTGTCTTTGTAGGTGCGGCCAGTGCCGACGCTCCATTGCTTGAAGGAGCACCGTCAACTACTGCTTTGGCGGTGGTCAATTCCCCGCCTTCCCTCGTGCCGTCGCGGATGTTGGAAGGTATGGATTTGCGACTCACAAGTTAATCTTTTAAACGTGTAGTTCATGGACTAACGTCATACCACCGTGTCTTTTCAGGAGTGCTCTTTGATCATCTATATCAAGTGTTGCTCCCACACTTCTCCTTCCCGTCCGAACTCGCTTCTCCCTCTAGTGGTGCCGGTGAGTACATTTTCATTTTGATGTCCTTGTTTAATCCCTTTTTTTAGCAATGGGATGATTTCTAACTTTTCCTCTTCCTTATTGCAGTGCCACAAATCGAAGGAGGGGACGCAAGACCTGCCACGCCACTGGCCCTTCCAGCTTTGCCGTCTGTTGCAGCTGGTACAGTATATTCCTCCCCCCTTTTTATATGATCCTTCAACATCTTTTCGAATCATTGTTGAACCATGTTTCATTTTGCAGCTATTGTTCCAGCTCCGATCGCCTTTGAGTCTCGTGTTCTCTCACCAACGGGCCCTTTCTTGAAACGTCCGTTTTCAAAAGGCGCCGTGATGAGTTTGGGTATGCTGAGTGGGTATATCGAAGAGCTTAACGTGGACGCTCTCCCTTCTGTCGTGGATTTCGCAATGGAGGTTAACCCGATGTTGGCGGCGCTCGTAAACTTTCACAATGAAGGCGTCGTTGAATCTTGGGTTAACCACTGCAGAGAGATTGAGGCCTGCTTGCATCGGTTGGAGACGACGCGCCCTTCTCCCAAAGTTTTGTCCATGAGTACCGAACGGACAGCCTGGCTCGAGCGAAGCGCTTCTTATCTTCGCCATTTGGAGCAGGAAGCAGCTTTACGGTTGAAGGAGCGTCGGGAATCTTCAAGTGCAACTGCTTGCCTGCGTGCTGAAGTTAGGACGAATGCTGCTGAAGTGAAAGCCGTCTTTGAAGGCCTTCTGGAGCGTATCTCTAACGGGCTAGCACTGAGGCGGAAGCTTGATGCCGCCGAGCGTGATGCTCGAGGCCGTGAAGCAGCTCAGCAGGCTGTTGGGAAACAGCTTGCATCCTTTAGATAGCAGCGGGCTCAAGCAGAGGCCGAACTGGCGATAGCAGCTGATCAAGAGAAGGCGTGGAAGGAAGTATACGAGCAATTGCTAAATCTATGCAAGACGCTTCCTTCTCAGTGATTCTCCTTGTATCATTTGTACTTATAAAATAGATGTATATACATTTTTTTTATTCTTTAGTACAATGTATCCTGTACTCGATCAATATTTATGAATAAAAAATGCACATTTTTGTAATGTCTTGTGTCATTTCTCCCCCCCTTTTTTTGCATGATATCTTTGATGAACCTCATTGGCCGATAACTTCATTTCTCCCAGAGATAGCGATGGCTTAGGCCGCAGGTTCAGGTCTACCGCCTAAGACTTTTCAACTCTATGAGCCATGAGGGTCTCATAGAGGCTTTTCTCCCTACGGATCGAGAGGATCTCGTCGGTGGGTTTTCTCCTTAGGAATCGTGAGGATTCCTAAGTGTGGTTTTCTTTCATAGGTCGTAAGGATCCTACAAGAGAATTTTTCCCTCTTATGAGTCAAGAGGACCCGTAAGTGGTTGTTTCCCTTCTTGTCGAAAATCGACTTCAGAGAGTGAAACCCGTGAATAGTATGCAAGAGACCATTTCGGATTGACCTGCAGGGCCCCATTTTTCAGGAAGCAAGTTTTCCCACCCCTGCTGCCTGAGGCTTCATCTTGCAAATTGATAAGCAAGTTCAATTTGTTGAAGAAACCCCTTTTCTGAATGATTTGGCGGAACTTCCCCCACCGTCGGATCTTTGATCCAAGGGCTTCTGTTTTACAGAAGAAAATCTTCTTGTTTTAACAAGAACGGAAAAGATTTCTTCAGAACTTTAATTTTGTTTGGCGCAAATGCTCCATAGTATGATACATGTCGCGCGGCGCAGCGCAATTGTGTTAGCGCATCTGCGCTGACGCGTATCGTGTAGCGCACGGCGCAGCGCAACTATGCTACCGCATCTGCGCTGACACGTGTCGTGTAGCGCACGGCGCAGCGCAGTTGAAGCGTTGCTTCTTTCAATTTTGCTTGAAATAGAGCTTTGCTCTGATTGGGTGCGCTGCTTTGGGCGCTGCGCTGATGCGTCTGCGTCAGACACGTGGCACGTTGCGCAGCGCAAATAATCTGAAGCGTCGCTTCATTAAACTAATTTTCAAGACAGAGCTTTGCTCTGATTGGGAAAAGACGAAGCGTTGCTTCATCTCCTGCCTCGGAATTTGAACAGAGCTTCGCTCTGATTAGGGTAAACCGCCGTGATGACTTTTGGAAGTCGAATAGGCACTTGATGCCCATAAATAGGACCTTTGGTCCTCCACAGACACTTATCATCTTTCAGATTTTTATTTTCAAAAACTTCAGAGCTTTGTTCTCGCCTTCAAGAACTCCGGTGCCTTGCTCCTTTTTTCAAAGTTTTTTAGAAAAACTTTAGGTAAAATCGATTCTTAAATTAATCTTAACCAGCAGATCTTTTGTCCAGGGGATTTTATCCTTGAACATAGTTTTGCTCTCTAGGAATTTAATCCTCTATGTATATTGTCGCTTTTCTATTGCTGATTTTCCTGTAATATTTCTTCCAGGCATAATGGCGGCGGTGCATCTATACAGTTTGCACGAGTTCATCACCTACGACGATATCCGTGCTCAGGGTCGTCAACAAAACCAGGAGTTTACAGACGCTGAATGTGCAGAAGTCATGGGTCGTTTGAACGCAAGCAGTGGTTGGCTGTTGCCTCGTCGTTCGGCCCTTTTGAAAGTCGTGTTGGGAGCCATATGGAGAGCACTTCCGGGACTTCATGAGGCCTTACCGCTCAACGCGCTGGATGATGCCGAAGACAAGGTGCATTCAGTGTACCTGACAGGGCTGATCTCAAAGAAACGGCGGAACAGCCTTATTGACATCCTACACCAAGTCTTCCAGCAGACGACGATAGTTGCTGCTTATCGAAGGCCAGGAGGGCTTGCCGATGATCTTGACACAGAGGAGCGCGAAAGACTGCGCATAAGAATAATTAGAAAGGCCAGAAGAACTCTGGATGGCCTTACTTTCGATTTCCTCAATCCGTGCCCCGGATCTGAGGTTATACCGTTGTAATAATTTGAATAATGTTTCTTATTTATTGTTCTTATGATTGTAAAAAAGGAATTTTCTAGCGGTATGAATGGAAACTCTCCCCCCTTTTTATTTCAGCTTGTCTTATTTCTCGTCCTGAGTCTTCCTCCTGTGCATAAATGAATGCGTCACGAACGCCAGATCAAATGTAGATCAGATATTCTTTCTGTCATCTTCTTTTTATTGTCAGCAGGCTGTCTTAATAACCATGATTGATGGATATCTCAAACGAGTATTCTGACTTCCTTAAGAAATAGTGATGGCTTAGGCCGCAGGTTCAGGTCTACTGCCTAAGACTTTCAACTCTATGAGCCGTGAGGGTCCCATAGAGGCTTTTCTCCCTACGGGTCGAGAGGATCCCATAGGTGGATTTTCTCCTTAGGAATCGTGAGGATTCCTAAGTGTGGTTTTCTCTTATAAGTCGTAAGGATCCTATAAGAGAATTTTCCCCTCTTACGAGTCGAGAGGATTCGTAAGCGGTTGTTTCCCTCCTTGTCGAAACTCGACTTTGGAGAGTGAGACCCGTGAATAGTATGCAAGAGACCATTTTGGATTGACTTGCAGGGCCCCATTGTTCAGGAGCAAGTTTTTTAATCCTTGTTGCCCGAGACTTCATCTTGCAAGTTGGGACGAACCGGGAATTCTCTCGCGGAGACGGTGGTGGCTCTGCGAGTTGACGCGGGTCGGGAGGCTCTCGTCAAGGAGTGTTTGTATCCGTGAGTCGAGGAGTTTGCTGGGGATTATTTGTTTCCCAAGCGCCAAGGATTATTTGTTTCCTTGGGGTTTGAAATGAGTCGAGGGTTCCCACGGAGGCACTGGTGGCTCTGCGAGTCGACGCGAATCAGAAGGCTCTCGTCAAGGAGTGTTTGTATCCGTGAGTCGAGGAGTTTGCTAGGGATTATTTGTTTCCCAAGCGCCAAGGATTATTTGTTTCCTTGGGGTTTGAAATGAGTCGAGGATTCCCACGGGGGCTCTAGTGGCTCTGCGAGTCGACGCGGATCAGAAGGCTCTCATCAAGGAGTGTTTGTATCCGTGAGTCGAGGAGTTTGCTGGGGATTATTTGTTTCCCAAGCGCCAAGGATTATTTGTTTCCTTGGGGTTTGAAACGTGTCGAGGGTTCCCACGGAGGCACTGGTGGCTCTGCGAGTCGACGCGAATCAGAAGGCTCTCGTCAAGGAGTGTTTGTATCCGTGAGTCGAGGAGTTTGCTAGGGATTATTTGTTTCCCAAGCGCCAAGGATTATTTGTTTCCTTGGGGTTTGAAACGAGTCGAGGATTCCCACGGGGGCTCTAGTGGCTCTGCGAGTCGACGCGGATCAGAAGGCTCTCATTAAGGAGTGTTTGTATCCGTGAGTCGAGGAGTTTGCTGGGGATTATTTGTTTCCCAAGCGCCAAGGATTATTTGTTTCTTTGGGGTTTGAAACGAGTCGAGGATTCCCACGGAGGCACTGGTGGCTCTGCGAGTCGACGCGAATCAGAAGGCTCTCGTCAAGGAGTGTTTGTATCCGTGAGTCGAGGAGTTTGCTAGGGATTATTTGTTTCCCAAGCGCCAAGGATTATTTGTTTCCTTGGGGTTTGAAACGAGTCGAGGATTCCCACGGGGGCTCTAGTGGCTCTGCGAGTCGACGCGGATCAGAAGGCTCTCGTCAAGGAGTGTTTGTATCCGTGAGTCGAGGAGTTTGCTGGGGATTATTTGTTTCCCAAGCGCCAAGGATTATTTGTTTCCTTGGGGTTTGAAACGAGTCGAGGGTTCCCACGGAGGCACTGGTGGCTCTGCTAGTCGACGCGAATCAGAAGGCTCTCGTCAAGGAGTGTTTGTATCCGTGAGTCGAGGAGTTTGCTAGGGATTATTTGTTTCCCAAGCGCCAAGGATTATTTGTTTCCTTGGGGTTTGAAACGAGTCGAGGATTCCCACGGGGGCTCTAGTGGCTCTGCGAGTCGACGCGGATCAGAAGGCTCTCGTCAAGGAGTGTTTGTATCCGTGAGTCGAGGAGTTTACTAGGGATTATTTGTTTCCCAAGCGCCAAGGATTATTTGTTTCCTTGGGGTTTGAAACGAGTCGAGGATTCCCACGGGGGCTCTAGTGGCTCTGCGAGTCGACGCGGATCAGAAGGCTCTCGTCAAGGAGTGTTTGTATCCGTGAGTCGAGGAGTTTGCTGGGGATTATTTATTTCCCAAGCGCCAAGGATTATTTGTTTCCTTGGGGTTTGAAACGAGTCGAGGGTTCCCACGGAGGCACTGGTGGCTCTGCGAGTCGACGCGAATCAGAAGGCTCTCGTCAAGGAGTGTTTGTATCCGTGAGTCGAGGAGTTTGCTAGGGATTATTTGTTTCCCAAGCGCCAAGGATTATTTGTTTCCTTGGGGTTTGAAACGAGTCGAGGATTCCCACGGGGGCTCTAGTGGCTCTGCGAGTCGACGCGGATCAGAAGGCTCTCGTCAAGGAGTGTTTGTATCCGTAAGTCGAGGAATTTGCTGGGGATTATTTGTTTCCCAAGCGCCAAGGATTATTTGTTTCCTTGGGGTTTGAAACAAGTCGAGGGTTCCCACGGAGGCACTGGTGGCTCTGCGAGTCGACGCGAATCAGAAAGCTCTCATCAAGGAGTGTTTGTATCCGTGAGTCGAGGAGTTTGCTAGGGATTATTTGTTTCCCAAGCGCCAAGGATTATTTGTTTCCTTGGGGTTTGAAACGAGTCGAGGATTCCCACGGAGGCACTGGTGGCTCTGCGAGTCGACGCGAATCAGAAGGATCTCGTCAAGGAGTGTTTGTATCCGTGAGTCGAGGAGTTTGCTGAAGACACCGGTTTCTTCGGCTGGAATGAACCGTCAAGGCTTGGTTTTGTCTTCTGACGGAGTCTGTTGGGAGGGCACGGTTCCCTCTTTATTTGCGCCCTTGGATTGTATACAGGGATCGATGTGATCTTAACTGTAAGGCCAAAGTTTTATTATCATCATTTTTCTTGTTTTATTTCCGCGATGCTCTATCATTTCAGTTTTCATATCGCGAAGGTCGCGATTGCCCAATCATTTCGGCTATTTTTCGCGGTGCCCAATCATTTCAGCTATTTATTTTATCTTTACTCGCTGCTTTTTATTGCGAGTTGCCTCATCATTTTGGCTATTTCGCATGCATACATTTTACTTGCTGCTTTTTTTTTATTGCAAGTTGCCCCATCATTTCGGCTATTTCGTATGCATGTGCGGCCTAGCGGCTTTTTGCCGTAACCCTAAAAATGGACACCGATTTTGGCATCAGCACCGCTACAACTGGGATATTTCCAGGAGCGAATCATCATTTGCCTCTGTCGTTGTCGAACAAAGGAGGCTTAGTGACCAGGGTTAAGGTCCTGTCGACTAAGGCTTTTGACTTCATGAGCCGTAAGGGTCTCACAAAGGTATTTCTCCCTACAAGTCGTGAGGATCTTGTAGGTGTATTTTCTCCTTAGGACTCGTGAGGATTCCTAAGTGTTCGTTTCCTCTTTAAGTCGTAAGGATCCTACAGGAGGGTCTTCTCCTCATAAACCGAGAGGATTTACAAGGGTTGTTTACCATGCGAACATATCCCTAGTCACGGATGAGACTTGGTTAGGGAAATGTTTATTCGCGCCCGTGGATTGTATACAAGGGTCAGTATTGAGCCACGTGTAGGGCAATATCGGAAATTGTGGGGATTGCTTAAGCACAGGTTTAGGTCTCTGTAACTTAAGACTTTCAAATCCTATGAGCCGTGAGGGTCCCATAAGAGAGTTCTCCTTACGAGTCGTGAGGATCTCGCAAGTGTATTTTCTCCCTAGGAATCGTGAGGATCCCTAAGTGTGTTGCTCCCTTGTGAGTCGTAAGGATCTCACGCAGGTGCTTTCTCTTTACAAGGTCGAGAGGATCTTGTAAGTGTCTTTTAACGAGGTTGTGCCCCTTCGGGTTTTCACAAACACTCGCCGGTAGTCCTGCTGTTTTTACTCACGGAGCCCTTTCGGGTTTTCATCCGTGCCCTTTTTGCTTATGGACATACCTTTTTTTTTATTTTCTTCTTTTTTATTTTATTCTTCTCCTTTTTTTACGAGGTCGCGCCCTTTTGGGTTTTCACGAACACTCGCCGGTAGTCCTGCTGTTTTTACTCACGGCGCCCTTTCGGGTTTTCATCCGTGCCCCTTTTTTGCTTATGGACATACCGTTCTTTCTTTTCTTTTATTTTTTATATATATATTTTTTTAATCTCGTTGGCCTAAAGATGTTGCGATAGTAGTTTAAAGACGTTTCGGTCTGCTATTAGTTTAAGGACGTTTCGGTCCATCGTTAGTTTAAGGACGTTTCGGTCCGTCATGGAGAAGGCCGGCTACTTTTTATAAAGCTTGAGCTTAGGAAGATGGTGAGCGGACATAGTCGTCGTCATCTATCATTGACCTAGGCTGTGGCTCATTAAGCATAATATTTCTTTAGGAAGCGACCGTTTATTGGCCTAAAAGTCCTTTCACCATGCATGTCCATGAGTAGATAGGCCCCACCCTGGTAAACTTTATCTATGATGTACGGGCCTTCATAGTTTGGCTCGAATTTTCCCCGCTTGGCGCGATTGGGGATCATAGGCCTTTTGACCACTAGCACAAGTTCGCCTTGGCGGAATGTCCTCGGTCGGGTCAATCTTTCATATGAGCGCGTCATCTTTGCTTTATAAGCTTCCAGATTTTGCTGTGCTATGAGTTGGGTTTCATCAAGGGCGTCAAGCTCCTCAAGCCGAAGGTGAGCATTTTCTTCGTCCGTCAGCTCGTAGTGGACTGCCACTTATAGAGAGGGTAACACTATCTCGAAAGGGAGTACTGCTTCCGTCCCAAATACCAACGCGTACGGCGTTGTGTTTGTGGCCGTCTTAAATATAGTTCGATATGCCCAAATAGCTTCTTGCAGTCTTTCGTGCCAATCTTTCTTATTTCGTGACACTGTTTTCTTCATGATCTTCGTCAAGGTTTTGTTGAAGGCCTCAGCTAGACCGTTAGCTCGCGGATTATAAACTGAGGAATATCTCCAGTCTATATTATGCTGTTGCGCAAAGCGACTGATCTTGTGGCTTCTGTAGGCTGGCCCGTTATCGGAGATGATTCGTCGCGGAGTTCCAAACCGATATATGACATGCGTCTTGAAGAAATGGAGGATATTCTCCGTCTTCACCTCTCTTAACGGTACTGCATCTGCCCATTTGGAGAAGTAGTCAGTCGTTGCCAGGATGAAACGATGTCCTCTAGACGATGCTGGTTCAATAGGGCCAACTATATCAGTTCCCCACATTTCGAATGGCCAGCTAGCCACTGTCGGGTGTAGCGGATTTGGATGCTGGTGGATGAAGTCCCCATGAATTTGGCATGAGTGGCATTGCTTCGCATATTCGATGCAGTCCTGAATCATCGTGGGCCAGTAGTAGCCCATCCGTTTTATCTTCAACTTCATCTTAGGGCCTGCTTGGTGAGAACCGCAGAGTCCATCGTGAACTTCCTGGACGACTCTTTTCGCTTCGTCAGGTCCTAAGCATCTCAGCCACAAAGAATCAAATGACCTCTTGTACAGAGTATCGTTGACGAAGGCGAAAGACAGGGCTTGTTTCACGAGCTGATGTCTTATGGACGCTTCTTCAGGCATTCGGTGGGTCTTGAAGTAATCTATGAAGATTTCTCTCCAATCCTTGGTATTTTGCCAATCTTTTACTTGCAGGGTTGTCTGCTCGTTCGCTCCTTTTTCTTCGGATGATTCCAGAGATTTTTCTGCTGGGGCAAGCACTCGACGGCTTTGTACCACGATTCTAACGTCATCGAGGTTCTCGTCAGCCAATTCTTTAGCAAGTTTGGCCAGTGCGTCCGCTTTGTTGTTTTCCGTGCGCGGTATGCTCTCCAAAGTATAGGAGGGAATTTGGGTTAGCAGTTGTTGCACCTTTTCACCGTATTTTACCAATTCCGGTTTGCATGTTTGGTAATCGCCGTTCACTTGACTGACGACTAGTTGGGAGTCCCCATATATGAGGTGGCTTTCAATTCCCATGTCAATGGCGATCTCAAGGCCTGCTATCAAAGCTTCATATTCAGCTTCATTATTCGTTCTCGGCTCCGTTAAGGAGAAGGCGAAGCGCATTACTCCTCCTTGAGGGGTCACGAAGATAAGGCCCACTCCTGATTTGATCATCGACGTACTTTGTTTGTGCTTCTTCATGGAAGATGCTCCATCGAAATAAAGCTCCCAACGGGTATCACCACCGTCAATTGCGTCAAACGCATGCTTGTCTGGCAAATCGCAATTCAGGGGAGAATCGGCAGGTATCGGGTGCTCAGCAAGGAAGTCGGCTATGGCCTGACCCTTCACTGCCTTGAGGGGTCGATACGTTATCGAGAACTCCATTAAGAGCAGAGCCCATTTAGCGAGTCGTCCCGTCAATATGGCCTTTGACATTAGATATTTGAGAGGGTCCACCTTTGAAATGAGATGGACTTCATGCGCTAATGCGTAATGTCTAAGCTTTGTTATTGCGAAGATCAACGCTAAGCAGTGTTTTTCAATGGGGGAGTAATTGCTTTCTGCCCCCAGCAGAACCCGACTTAAGTAGTAGAGTGCTCTTTCTTTCCCCTGGTCATTCTCTTGTGCCCATAATGCGCCTAAAGAACCTTCAAGGGCGGCCGTGTAAAGAATGAGAGGCTTTCCCTCAACTGGAGCAGCCAACACTGGAGGGTTTTGCAGATACTGCTTGATCTCGTCCAGTGCGCCTTGGCATTTGTGATCCCAAACGAATGGGGTTCCCTTCTTCATCAGGTGACTGTAAGGACGGCACTTTCCTGAAAGATTAGCGATAAACCGCCGAATGTATGCAAGCTTTCCTTGGAGAGATCGCAGCTGTTTAAGAGTTCTTGGCGGAGGCATTTCCATGATCGCCTTGATTTTAGACGGATCTATCTCAATACCTCGGTGTCGGACGATGAATCCCAGGAATTTGCCCGAGGAAACCCCGAACGCACATTTAAGAGGATTCATCTTCAAATTGTATTGCCGAAGGCGTTGAAATACAGTCTTCAAATGCTCTAGATGTTCTTCGTATGATTTGCTTTTAACCACGATATCGTCGATATAGCATTCGACGATTTCGTGTATAAGGTCATCGAAGATCTTCGTCATGGCCCTTTGATAAGTGGCACCGGCATTCTTTAAACCGAAGGACATCACTTTATAACAGAATATACCTAGAGGGGTCCTGTAGGCGGTGTGTTTCTGGTCTTCGGGATGCATTTTTATCTGGTTATACCCCGATGAGCCATCCATGAAGGAGAAAACCTCATGAGTGGATGTATTGTCTATCATCAGTTCGGTGACTGGCACTGGAAAATCATCCTTCGGGCAAGCTTTATTGAGATCCCGAAAGTCCACGCATACACGCACTGTCCCATTTTTCTTCATCACCGGGACGATGTTGGCGATCCATTCCGGATATTGAACCTCGTGGATGAAGCCAGAATTGATCAGCTTTTTGACTTCAGCATTGATACTCATCTCAAGCTCGAGCCGCATTCTTCTCGGCGCCTGTTTGACTGGTTTGGCGTTTGGGGATATTGCTAGTCTATGTACAGCAACTTCTGGATCTAGTCCCGGCATCTCGGAATAGTTCCATGCGAAGCAATCTTTATGCTGCACAAGGACGTCTTTTAACGCAGCCACCCTCTCTTCAGACAGCAGCTCACTGACGAATGTCGGTCGCGGATCGTTTACCGTCCCCAACTCGATTCTCTTGAGGTTATCTGCAGTGGTATGTATTCCATCCTCCAGTTCTTTCGGAGCTGGGGGAAATTCTGAGATTACCTCATCATTGCTGTTTTCGAGGCACCAAGGGAGGCTGTCCATGTTCTCGGGTTCTCCTTTTAATAGTGTCATCATGTGACAGGTGCGAATTCGCTTCCAGTCCCAATGTGGAACTGTTTTTTCTTTCGTGGCCTTGGGTTCGTGCTTTTGTGGTGGCGTTACTCTCCAGTTGTCAGATAGAGCGAACTTGCCGAGCTGGTACTGATCTTCAACCCAATTTTTAAAGGTGAAGCAATCTTCGAGAGGGTGTCCTATCACTCGGTGATAGGTGCAATAATTTGGGTCAGAGACTTCACTTGCTTGTTCGGGGTGTTTGGACTCCGGCAGTGTAAGCATCTGATGTTTTAGAGCGAGGTCAAGTATCTTCTTCGTTTTGTCCCGAGGAAACGAGTATGCTCGACCCATTTTCTTCATAAGGGATAGATCAATAGCGCTCGACTCCCGTTTGCGTGGCTTCTTAGCCTTGCTTTGTTGTTGTTGAGCACCTTTTTGACCTTTTGACTTATTTCTTCTTTTGCGCTGAGCCTTCTTTATAACAGGTTGACAGGGAGCAGCCTTTTCATCTTTTACTGCCTGTTGAAGGAAGCGCTACGTTTTGGCTTTCTCATAGATTGCCATTTCACGATTGTGATCATCTCGGACTTTTTGACCCGCTTCCCTTATAAGTTTGCCCATCTGGTCTTCAAATGATGGACTGGGCGATTTTTTATCAGGAACTTTTACTGGTTCAGGATTAGCGTCTTTCCCTTGAGCGTCTGCTTCTTCATCAAAATTATGCACGACGTAACAGTCGCGGAGCAGCTCTCGTTTCCTGGAGCGAATGTATCCGAGCCTGATCGTCCCCATCCTCCCATTAGGTAGCTTGTGCTG
Source organism: Agapanthus africanus (assembly GCA_030015575.1). Classification (NCBI taxonomy): domain Eukaryota; kingdom Viridiplantae; phylum Streptophyta; class Magnoliopsida; order Asparagales; family Amaryllidaceae; genus Agapanthus; species Agapanthus africanus. The sequence goes on along the minus strand of JASDDO010000022.1, from coordinate 558,515,929 downwards.
AGTTCCGGGGACATTCCAAACCCTGTCATAGAATTTGGCCTTCCTCACGGTCTGTTCGAAGGGTATCCCGTGGCGTTTCAGCAGCCTCCTCAAGCCTTCCGTATAATATCGGGGTAGACAGATGGGCTGAAGTCTGTCCAGCGTTGGATCCGCACCGTGCCAAAGTTCTTTTTCCACCTTGTTTTCTTCGGAACGGTAGAATAGGATTGCCCTCTCGCCTTTTCGTCCGGGAGGGATATAAAATGTCTGTAATTCTTCCACGCTGTCGTTGGCGAGCGCATCTAGTTCATTATAATGTTCAAGCGGCACCATGGCTATCTGCAGACTTCGCTCTTCATCAGCGAAAGCTCGTATTGAAAGCCGAGCAGGGAATACAGCATGGACTTCGTCTTCCAAATCACTACCAAAGATCAGCGAAGGGGCGGATGGTCCCGGCTTGGTATATTGGGGCGGACCCGAATAAATTACAACCTCTTCTTCCTCGGTATCACAGCCGAAGACAGGGATGGTTGCGTTAGTTTTGTTCTCTGGTTTGTGACACTTCTCCGTATCTTCGAAATCTGGCAAGAAGTATTTGACATCTTCGTATTTGCGGACTTCGTTCACAGAGAACGGGTTCAGTTCTCCCGTCACGGTATACTTGAAACCATCCTTAAAATACTTCATACACTGATGTTGTGTAGAAGGGATGATGTTGTACTCGTGTAACCATGGTCGGCCGAGCAAAGCGTTGTAGCATGTCTTGGCGTCTATGACATGGAACTTAATGTCCGTGACGAGTAGCCCGAAGCATAGCGTCAGTATCACAGACCCAAGAGTTCTTGATGACTGGGAGTCGAACCCGGAGATGGTGATCTTGTCACGAGCAAGGTGCTGGACGCTCATGCAGATTTCTTTTAACACTCGCACGTTGAGAAGATTAACGGAGGATCCAATATGTCGATCAGGATTTTGCCTATCTTAATATCGTGGCAGTATCCTGAGACATAAAAGGGGCGGTTGTGTTCACAAGTCCCAAGGAGAAGGTCCTCGTCGCCGAAAGTGACATCGGCCGTGTGTACTTTGTCACGACCCGAAAGAGCACGTGACTGGCCCTTGAAAACATATGAAGCCTATAGGACTCCATCGGATCCAAATAAGCCAAAAGCCCAGAAATCTAAAACCATTTTTAAGAATAAGTAAAGAAAAACTGGTTTAAAGAAGTGAAGGAAACATGTTTGAAATCAAGGTTTTTAAACAACTAAGCCGAATGTGCATTTTAAAAACAGTACAGTCTTTCCTAAAAATTTCGGCAGAGTTTCCTTTGTAAAACTGGCCCCAAATGGGGTAACACAAGAATAACAATATATATATGCAATGATAAAGGCATCCCCAAGCGGGAGCTAGCTCTTCGTCAATCGACGGTCACAACCACACAAGATATAATATACAACGCCAAGTGGCGAGGATCAAATCCAAAGAAGGCCCAAAAAACGCAACAAGAAAACCGCAATACTACTAAGCGCGACTCTAAGGTCGAAATAATACACACTGTCTCTAAGTCTGAAAGAATATACAAGTTTTGGTTGATGGACAATTTCTAGATACAATGAAATAAATACATACAAGGGTGATTCTTGATACGAAAGAATCCACCTACCAAAGCAAATCACCCGCAAGAAGGTAGTGTGCCAGAAATGCCGCAATAGAACCTGTACGGCAGAACCTGCAAGAACTGTGGCACAACGGGGGTGAGTTGCCAACTCGTGAATAGAAACATCTACAAGCAGAAACCGAAAGCAAGACATAATCCTAGGTCCATACGATCAGTATATAAAATCCTCAATATAAAACATGCAGCCTATAACAAGGCCAGGGTAAATATCTAACCCGAGTGCAATCTCCTGTGTCTGTGTCAGTGCCTCAGATAACAATATAGCATATGAATGAGATATGAATGCGTGAAAACAGAATACATTCACCTGAAACAACTGTTTTCATACTTTAGTGAGATTTCCCTTGTATTTTAAAAATAAGGTACCACAATGAAATCAGCATAAAACTGTGCCTAGCATCGGCACGAACGAAATCCCAATATACTGATATCTCAAAGTCTCAACCACAATATCTAGGGCGCCGTCAGTCCAGACCGGCCCCTACCATCCATCTCAAGACCATGACGGTATCCTCCGGATATCCGACGTGTCGGGTAAAGTCACCGGCAGGTAGTACTCCCCTGCCAGGCTCACATCGTTATCACCACGCGCTTCTTGCCCCGGGGTACCTTACCGGGTCCACCATGTACCCGAAACGGTTCATCCGTCTCCTCGAATCGGGTTTCCAAATCCATCAGCAAACTCATGGTGGACGACTCATACATCATGGGAAAACCGCACTTTTTATTTTAAAAGAGAGAATATGTTTATTTGTGTTTTTGCGGTTTTTCTCCAAATCCAGAAAATCTCATAGAAATCCAAATCCAACTTCAATAGCATGCAAAATAGTGAATATATGCATGAGAATCCATGAATGCGGCATAACGATGAATAACGGTATGCATGAAATAGCAGGTAATAACTACAATGTCTAAACTACTAGCTAAAAGGCTATGTCAAGCAATAATGTATTTTCTAAGGTGTACGTGACATGGCAATTACCGATGAAGATGTGTGTGAGCCGGCAAGTAAGTGTACGTGGTACATACGCATCATCGGTAATGGTGCTGGTGTCCTATCAGCATGATATTAATACTGGAGTATGAAACATAGTATAAAAATGCGATGCAAAGCAAACCACAATAAGGGAGTGGGAGCTGAAACTGGACGTAACTAAAACTAATCTACATTAATCTAACATATGTCCTACAATTGGTGCCTTTTGAAATAACACGAATCATGGGGTTTTGAAAATAGGGGCTACGGTGTTTTTATGAAAAGATACGTCGTTTTTGAAATATCCGTAGATCCCCTTGAGCTGTCTTTAAAAATGCCCACGATTCGTTAGTTTTTGAAATAGGTAAGAAGTCTAATCTACTCTAACAACTACACTAACTACAAGGCTGACTAATCAAGCTGAACTACAGGTAAGGAAACCGCCTAACATCTGAGTCGATATATATATATAAAGATATATAGTCGGTGATCCCGCCTCAATGTCATATCGTAAGGTATCCTCGAGTTATGAGTGCGGATCTATCATCAATATCGGCTCGTACGGTAAATCATCGTACGGCATCCCCAATAGCTGGGTAGGGTTCAACATCTCACTGTCTCATCACATAATAGGTATCACTATCATCAGATCAAATAGTCTGGGGTACTACTCTATGTCTAGTACAATCGATACCATCAAAGAAGTATGCATGCGGGGGTAACACATATCCCAAGCCCACAAGAATCACATTTCGTATCCCAAATACGAATCATATCAAATCACCGACCTCGCGGCACAAAGCCCACATCATCGACTCATCTCCAAAGTCATCCCATAACATCAAGTACAGTGCAAGTATAAGAAACACACAAGTGTATACGTGTGGGTGCAAATCTATCCTATGGTTCGCAACTAGGAGCTATGCTAGTTATTTCTACCCCTAACTAACCAAAACACACTAAAGCTATCACACACATAAATATACTACATAGTACTAATTACGGACTGCGGGGGTGCTATACGCCATCCACCCGACTTCCCCCTGTAGATATAATCTACTCACCTGTATCCTGCATGTCTGTGTCGATGTCACCGTCACCTTCCGCATCGCCTCGGATCGTCGCGGTGTACCTATACATATCACACGTATCGCATCACATCAAAACCAAATCAACACTTGAAACGACACACTAAATCCAAAACGACACGCTAAAACCAGCATGATACGCTAAAAGGCTTATAGGTTAGAACCTACGGTTAGCCTTCGCAAAACAACTCGAAATCACTCGATATAGACGTACAAACGTCACACGATCGAGATAACACACAAATATCAAAATCACCAAATCAAAATACGCAAAACCAAAACTAAATTCAAAACAGCAACTTGAGAAAATGCTCCCAGATTTCGTCTCAGGCCAAATCAGGGCAAATCAACAACTCCAGGGTGCTATGCAGGGTGTATATGAGGTATGGAAGCAAAATGGGGGGATTTCATCACAGAGGGGCCGGCCACATCTACTGTTTGGCCGGCCTGGCCGGCCCCAATAAGGAATTGGGTGCTCGTCTGGTCATGGTGGCCTCCTATGGTCTCAATTGGGTCCCTGGTGTTGCTACTTTTTCCTGAAAAAGTCTCAGTGTATTCCAGATTTCCCTGCAAGCTTCAGGTTCTCAAAAACCGACATGAAAGTCCCGAAATTCCGTATTTTTGGGTTCAGGTTGGATTGGACTGGGTTTCTAGTCTAAATAGGGTCTAAGGTCACTCTCTAAACTCAATTGCCAAGCCACAACTCAACATTACCCTAACCCTCTCAAGTTTTTCCCAAAATCCACAATTCACCCGATATCGATATGAAACTTGCATAGGGGTATGATTAAAGTTAAAACTAAGCTAATGGTTAAGTAATTACCTCATTTGGCAACTCAAGAATTTTCTTGAGTTGCCCCTAGTGGCCAAAATCCATGCTTTCTTGGTCCATCTTGAAGATCTCGGGCTCGTGCACATTTTTAATGAAACTGACATAAGGTTTTAGGATTGTTTTTGAGATGTTTTGAGGAGTTGAAGAGAGGGGGAGAATGAAGGAGAGGAGGCAGCAGCAACTAAGGAAGAAGAGGGAGGGAAAAATGAAAGGAAAACAATGGCTAAGGGTTTGTCAAAGGTGCCCATACCCTCTTCTCACCAACCCTCATTCTTTTCTCTTTTTTTTTTCTTTTTTATTTTTCCCTTTTCTCTTAAACCAAAACCTTTCTCACAAGAATAGTGAACACAAAAGAAATCCATGGCTAGAAAAATGCACAAGTGTAGAAAATGTGATATGTGCAAGTTTTGCACAAAATTGCCGAAAAACCCGATTAGCGATTTTAATCGCGATTAGCATCAAATTAGTGTCAAAATGATCACAACAACTTAAAAATGTCATAATTCCAATAATTAACCCATTTTAGAATTTTCCATAATTTTTCTCAAATTTTTCCTATTTATTTGCATTTAATTATTAATTTAATATTAAAATAATCAATAAAATAATATTAAATTATAAAATTTCCCAAAATTAATATTTTATATTTTTGAAAATGTTACAATCTACCCCCCTTAAAGAAATTCGGTCCCCGAATTTAAATTTAAACCCCCACTACTAAAACAATCTCAGTAATAATCCAAAGTCGTCGGGGCTCCGAAAACATCAACACGTAGAGAATATCATAAAAATGTACTGAGCAGATAACTCAAAAACAAAACTCCGTCAAGCATCCCGCAATCATCGGAGTCAATGTAAAAACACAATGTCAAATCCAATACAAAACCGATATGATATGGATCGGAACTACACATGTAGGCATCCAATCTATACATAACACAATCCTGTGCGTCTGGTGCGCACTGAAATCAAAAATCCATATATGTGCTAAACAGGTGCACAAAACAACATCTAAGTGCAACGGGTGTGCACGAAACATCTGTCATAGGCAACGTGTGTGCCTGACAGAAAAATAAATCAGGTGCATGTGACATGCACGAAGAATCCCGATTTAGTGCATCTGGCGTGCACCAAAATCGTATCTAAAAACATGCGCGAAAATCCAAATCGGTGCATCCATCGTGCACGAATCAAAGCATAACACTAAAATGCATGAAAACTCTGCGCAAAATATATAAATATCCAGTGGGTGCATGAAACCAATATCATGAAACTCAGTCACCAAAACTAAATCATGCAAACAGAACGCCCAAAATACCGAAATCCAAAATGACGGATACGTGATAATCGAATCACACAATCACAAATCATAAATACCGTCTTCGGTAGTTCCTCCTTCGAGGTCGAGAAGGAGTCGGTGCAATCCACTGCTAGCAGCGCAGGATATCCACGTGCCTCTTGATCACGGTCTGGCGTCCTCTGACTCTCTGGATCCTTACCTCCTCTGTGGGTTACCAATCACGCGGTCAATCGGCTCATCGGCCCTGTCAGGTGTGCTAACGGGGACGATTCCGTTCTGGCACTTCTCTGGTCACCTCTCGGTCAAACCTCACGACCACTCGTAAGGCAGCATATCACTGACGTCGGCCTCTGGCTCTCTGAATGCACGTCACACATCTGATCCTGGGTGCAAACATCATTGCAGCAATGTCCTGGAAGGAATCTTGCTCAAGGTCTCTTCCGATCATGCCTATGCCGATCTGTACGGAGGCTGGCTCTCCTGCACAACCTCTTCTCGCTCAAAAGACACCTGTGTCCTCAGCACAACATTTTCTCGGAAGCTGGTCGCATCCCAACGCCTCTGTAAGCATATCAAGTCTCTAGTCTCGACGGAAAGTAATGACAGCTCGTCAGTGTCTCGCACGAACCTCTTGTTCCACTTGTCTCTATCGTCGTCCACTATGGTGTCACGCCAAGCTACTACGCACTGCACTGTCCTCGGCCACGGTCAATCTGAAGTCTCTCGCACGGACTCGAAATCGCGTACTCTGTAGCTTCATCATTCTGTAGCGGATGTCAGGCCGAACAGGTCCTCGGGAACACGTCCCAACCATCGGAGGAAAACTCATCACTCGTCCGTCCTTGATCAATTCGCAACGCATCTGGGTAAGTTCCTTTATCCGATCCTGGTCAACTACCTCGTCGACAATGCCGAACTCTGGCCTGCTGGGTGTGCGCAACACGACCACTCCTGGTCTAGGTCTTCTCGTATCGTACTCCAGAAAGGTCCTGTCGAGGTCCCTTTCTCAATTCTCAATCCTGCCGAAATGCCCGGAAGTCATCATCCAATGCTGAAGCTAAAGCTTATTCCGGAACGGCTGCATACTTATCGCGCTACTTTCTGGAAGATATATCCATATACCACGCCTCGGGGTGCATATCACATCTCTGATGTCAGCGGAGTGGGACGTCATCTCGTCGAAACCTCGTACGAACTCTTTTCTTCACTCTGCTCAAATGTCGCCTGATTCGGACTTAACTCATCGTGGCTACACGAACTGCGCTCCGACGGTTATGCTCGCATCTGGAGTCTCCCAAGCAGTGTCCTATCACGATATCCGAAAGATGTCGAATCATCCGATCGACTCGTCAGATCCTCATAATCCCCCAAGAGCTCACATCTAGGGTACAGTTTAATAGTATCGAGTACATGCCACAGCGTCGGTGGTCCAGCCGTAGAAGGGCAAACCCAAGCCTCACTAATGGCGCCGCGGAACCGCCGTAAACCCTAAGGTTCAAAGGCTGTCACACGGTCATTAAGTCGAGTTAGGGTTTCATTCTTCTAGAGGGTCCATAGAATCACCTGCATGTCTTTCCGTATACTTTAAACTTGGAAAATAGGCTCCTGACATTCGATCGTCTCAATCGACTCTCAACGAACCTGCGTGAAGTCGTCTCTAGCTGGAAACAATCTATCTGATGACCTCGCATCGGTAAACGAACGAACCAAATGTCCTAGTCATTCATCCTCAGGTGACTAGCGACTCACTATCATCTCTCTAAGAACATGCTCATGCTGCAGTAGCTCCAATCATCTGGGCGATATCTCATCATTTGCAGCAACAACTGGCTCATATGCCTGTACGTCGAACAGCGCCTCGATCCTCCAGGAAAGGCAACGCATTGGCGGTCATCTATGAATCAGCCTGCTCTAGATCTGAGCAAGAATCTCCACACTGGAAATCTTCAACTCAACTGGGTCCGCTCTGGCACAAAATCGGACGAATCACCTTCGTCTCTTAAATCGGGTAGACTAGCTATCATCTGTCTCATATCTGCCTGAAAGCTCTGGCAATCTCAGCTCGTAAGCTTCGGAAGCGACATCCTGTCAATCTCAGCAACAGCTGGTCCATCTGTCTGCACGATAGGCGACATCACAATCTCTGAGGTATGCTATACATCAACAGTCCTCTCTCAACTGGCAGCTCTAACAATGGCCCGATCATCCGGTGCAAGACCAAGCACTCGCCTCCACTAGAGGTCACAATCACCAACACTAACTCGAGACGTTCCCATGTCACCAGAAAACACAATGGTCAGCCCTCATACCAAACGAGCTCACACCGGCCGTAACCCTAGCAGCAGCCCAAACTGCGCTCAAACACGGCGACAGGAACCTCAATCGAGTATCAAAAGATCACATCAATGGCAAAAAGGAAACAACAGATCCAGAGTGGATACATGATCATAGGAAGGAACATCATCAATGAAAGTATGATCATGAACTAATAGAATCGGGGATCTCAAGTGGATGTATGATCCTGGATATAAAGAGAATCACTGATCTCGAAAATATGCACATCCTAAGGTTCCTTAAGCGGAGTGGCGTGTCGTAAGTATGCCGCGGAACATACCAACGGTACGTCACTCTATTTTAGTCACCTATTCCATCAACCAAGGGTCATCCTACGCGACGAAAGTTCGGGTCTAACACCCCCCCGACCAAGTCTAAGTTCCGTAAGGTCAAGCCTAAGTTCCGTATATAAACAACGCCCTAGGCTCCACATAGTCAAACTCAGACTCGAACCAAGGTCAACCTAGCGCTCTGATACCAACTTTGTCATGACCCGAAAGAGCACGTGACTGGCCCTTGAAAACATATGAAGCCTATAGGACTCCATCGGATCCAAGTAAGCCAAAAGCCCAGAAATCTAAAACCATTTTTAAGAATAAGTAAAGAAAAACTGGTTTAAAGAAGTGAAGGAAACATGTTTGAAATCAAGGTTTTTAAACAACTAAGCCGAATGTGCATTTTAAAAACAGTACAGTCTTTCCTAAAAATTTCGGCAGAGTTTCCTTTGTAAAACTGGCCCCAAATGGGGTAACACAAGAATAACAATATATATATGCAATGATAAAGGCATCCCCAAGCGGGAGCTAGCTCTTCGTCAATCGACGGTCACAACCACACAAGATATAATATACAACGCCAAGTGGCGAGGATCAAATCCAAAGAAGGCCCAAAAAACGCAACAAGAAAACCGCAATACTACTAAGCGCGACTCTAAGGTCGAAATAATACACACTGTCTCTAAGTCTGAAAGAATATACAAGTTTTGGTTGATGGACAATTTCTAGATACAATGAAATAAATACATACAAGGGTGATTCTTGATGCGAAAGAATCCACCTACCAAAGCAAATCACCCGCAAGAAGGTAGTGTGCCAGAAATGCCGCAATAGAACCTGTACGGCAGAACCTGCAAGAACTGTGGCACAACGGGGGTGAGTTGCCAACTCGTGAATAGAAACATCTACAAGCAGAAACCGAAAGCAAGACATAATCCTAGGTCCATACGATCAGTATATAAAATCCTCAATATAAAACATGCAGCCTATAACAAGGCCAGGGTAAATATCTAACCCGAGTGCAATCTCCTGTGTCTGTGTCAGTGCCTCAGATAACAATATAGCATATGAATGAGATATGAATGCGTGAAAACAGAATACATTCACCTGAAACAACTGTTTTCATACTTTAGTGAGATTTCCCTTGTATTTTAAAAATAAGGTACCACAATGAAATCAGCATAAAACTGTGCCTAGCATCGGCACGAACGAAATCCCAATATACTGATATCTCAAAGTCTCAACCACAATATCTAGGGCGCCGTCAGTCCAGACCGGCCCCTACCATCCATCTCAAGACCACGACGGTATCCTCCGGATATCCGACGTGTCGGGTAAAGTCACCGGTAGGTAGTACTCCCCTGCCAGGCTCACATCGTCATCACCACGCGCTTCTTGCCCCGGGGTACCTTACCGGGTCCACCATGTACCCGAAACGGTTCATCCGTCTCCTCGAATCGGGTTTCCAAATCCATCAGCAAACTCATGGTGGACGACTCATACATCATGGGAAAACCGCACTTTTTATTTTAAAAGAGAGAATATGTTTATTTGTGTTTTTGCGGTTTTCCTCCAAATCCAGAAAATCTCATAGAAATCCAAATCCAAGTTCAATAGCATGCAAAATAGTGAATATATGCATGAGAATCCATGAATGCGGCATAACGATGAATAACGGTATGCATGAAATAGCAGGTAATAACTACAATGTCTAAACTACTAGCTAAAAGGCTATGTCAAGCAATAATGTATTTTCTAAGGTGTACGTGACATGGCAATTACCGATGAAGATGTGTGTGAGCCGGCAAGTAAGTGTACGTGGTACATACGCATCATCGGTAATGGTGCTGGTGTCCTATCAGCATGATATTAATACTGGAGTATGAAACATAGTATAAAAATGCGATGCAAAGCGAACCACAATAAGGGAGTGGGAGCTGAAACTGGACGTAACTAAAACTAATCTACATTAATCTAACATAAGTCCTACAATTGGTGCCTTTTGAAATAACACGAATCATGGGGTTTTGAAAATAGGGGCTACGGTGTTTTTATGAAAAGATACGTCGTTTTTGAAATATCCGTAGATCCCCTTGAGCTGTCTTTAAAAATGCCCACGATTCGTTAGTTTTTGAAATAGGTAAGAAGTCTAATCTACTCTAACAACTACACTAACTACACGGCTGACTAATCAAGCTGAACTACAGGTAAGGAAACCGCCTAACATCTGAGTCGATATATATATATAAAGATATATAGTCGGTGATCCCGCCTCAATGTCTTATCGTAAGGTATCCTCGAGTTATGAGTGCGGATCTATCATCAATATCGGCTCGTACGGTAAATCATCGTACGGCATCCCCAATAGCTGGGTAGGGTTCAACATCTCACTGTCTCATCACATAATAGGTATCACTATCATCAGATCAAATAGTCTGGGGTACTACTCTATGTCTAGTACAATCGATACCATCAAAGAAGTATGCATGCGGGGGTAACACATATCCCAAGCCCACAAGAATCACATTTCGTATCCCAAATACGAATCATATCAAATCACCGACCTCGCGGCACAAAGCCCACATCATCGACTCATCTCCAAAGTCATCCCATAACATCAAGTACAGTGCAAGTATAAGAAACACACAAGTGTATACGTGTGGGTGCAAATCTATCCTATGGTTCGCAACTAGGAGCTATGCTAGTTATTTCTACCCCTAACTAACCAAAACACACTAAAGCTATCACACACATAAATATACTACATAGTACTAATTACGGACTGCGGGGGTGCTATACGCCATCCACCCGACTTCCCCCTGTAGATATAATCTACTCACCTGTATCCTGCATGTCTGTGTCGATGTCACCGTCACCTTCCGCATCGCCTCGGATCGTCGCGGTGTACCTATACATATCACACGTATCGCATCGCATCAAAACCAAATCAACACTTGAAACGACACACTAAATCCAAAACGACACGCTAAAACCAGCATGATACGCTAAAAGGCTTATAGGTTAGAACCTACGGTTAGCCTTCGCAAAACAACTCGAAATCACTCGATATAGACGTACAAACGTCACACGATCGAGATAACACACAAATATCAAAATCACCAAATCAAAATACGCAAAACCAAAACTAAATTCAAAACAGCAACTTGAGAAAATGCTCCCAGATTTCGTCTCAGGCCAAATCAGGGCAAATCAACAACTCCAGGGTGCTATGCAGGGTGTATATGAGGTATGGAAGCAAAATGGGGGGATTTCATCACAGAGGGGCCGGCCACATCTACTGTTTGGCCGGCCTGGCCGGCCCCAATAAGGAATTGGGTGCTCGTCTGGTCATGGTGGCCTCCTATGGTCTCAATTGGGTCCCTGGTGTTGCTACTTTTTCCTGAAAAAGTCTCAGTGTATTCCAGATTTCCCTGCAAGCTTCAGGTTCTCAAAAACCGACATGAAAGTCCCGAAATTCCGTATTTTTGGGTTCAGGTTGAATTGGACTGGGTTTCTAGTCTAAATAGGGTCTAAGGTCACTCTCTAAACTCAATTGCCAAGCCACAACTCAACATTACCCTAACCCTCTCAAGTTTTTCCCAAAATCCACAATTCACCCGATATCGATATGAAACTTGCATAGGGGTATGATTAAAGTTAAAACTAAGCTAATGGTTAAGTAATTACCTCATTTGGCAACTCAAGAATTTTCTTGAGTTGCCCCTAGTGGCCAAAATCCATGCTTTCTTGGTCCATCTTGAAGATCTCGGGCTCGTGCACATTTTTAATGAAACCGACATAAGGTTTTGGGATTGTTTTTGAGATGTTTTGAGGAGTTGAAGAGAGGGGGAGAATGAAGGAGAGGAGGCAGCAGCAACTAAGGAAGAAGAGGGAGGGAAAAATGAAAGGAAAACAATGGCTAAGGGTTTGTCAAAGGTGCCCATACCCTCTTCTCACCAACCCTCATTCTTTTCTCTTTTTTTTTTCTTTTTTCTTTTTCCCTTTTCTCTTAAACCAAAACCTTTCTCACAAGAATAGTGAACACAAAAGAAATCCATGGCTAGAAAAATGCACAAGTGTAGAAAATGTGATATGTGCAAGTTTTGCACAAAATTGTCGAAAAACCCGATTAGCGATTTTAATCGCGATTAGCATCAAATTAGTGTCAAAATGATCACAACAACTTAAAAATGTCATAATTCCAATAATTAACCCATTTTAGAATTTTCCATAATTTTTCTCAAATTTTTCCTATTTATTTGCATTTAATTATTAATTTAATATTAAAATAATCAATAAAATAATATTAAATTATAAAATTTCCCAAAATTAATATTTTATATTTTTGAAAATGTTACATACTTCCTCCAACTCGTCCTTCATCTTTTCCTCTGCTAGGCAAGCTTGAAATCGTTCCGGATCTTGTAGTGCCTTGATCAACGAATCTCTCGCCTCCTTTGATAGCAAAAGGGCGTCGAGAATGTTGAGCTGTGAGGGTAGTTTCCTCAGGTGCGCTAGGACATTGTAATTCACCTTATTTTTCTTCGGCGGGTTGTTGGCGCTTAGCTCCTCCAGAACTTGGTCATCTAAGACTATATCTTCAGAGACCTTTTCTTTCCCTTTATTTTTTCTGTTTGGGGGTCCGAGATTTTTTTTCAGGTAGCGTCCGATTGCGTAGCTGGATATTTTCGCAAACCATTGGCTCTTCTTCTTTTCCCGAAGTTGACTCTTTAAGTTGACTCTTTAAAGAGAGGGGCAAGTTCTAGCTCCTCATCAGAATCGCTCCCGAATGTAGGCACTTGTGACCCGCCAGTGTTAACCATGTGACAATCGCCGGTAGTTCTTTCAAGCCCTTTAGTCATGTCTCTTTGCTCCCAATGAGTTTTGCGCTTTTCCCGCTTAAAGCGTTGTCGACGAGCGACGTATCCTTGCCACCACTTATCAAAAGCTTTGCACTCTTGAGTGGGATGCGAGACCTTCTGATGATATAAGCAATAGGAGGGGTGCATTTCTATTTCACTAGTAATTTTTCCTTCAGAGGATGGTAGATTCATGCCCATTGATATGGCCTTAGCAAACCTCTTCTTTATCTTGAATTGGCTTTTGTCGGTTGTGAAGGTGTTCTGGTCCAGTGGGATCGTCTCAGCTCTTTCATCAAGTCGCTGGCGCTTGGCCCTTTCAAATATGGCTGTCTCGCGTTCTCGATCAGCCTTACTTTTCAATCGAGCTTCGTTAAGAAACGCGTCAATCATTTCGGTTGATAGCTCTGGAATTTTTAATTCGGTATCTGCCCCCAGCGTTTTAGTGCCAGAAGTCTCTTCATCGTTCGTGATCGAATGGGAGATCATATGACAACTCGCTACATATTCCTCGGATTCATCTGATGCACTTTCTCCCTCATCTTCTTTTTGAAAGACGTGATCAAGGAACTCTTGGAGCGTAATGGGAGTCCGTGCCTTTTGATTGTATTCATCCAGCGCGTCAATTTGCTTTTGTAAGTCCGTGCGCCTGTCGCTAGGCTCCACGAGTTTCTTAGATTTCTTCCTCTTCTTTTTCGAAGATTTTGACGGCTGGTTGCGAGTGTTTGAGCCACTACCATCGGTCTTTGGAGTTGGACGTGGCTTCAACATCCCCTCAATGACCTGCGGTTCCAAGGGGTTCTTCCACTTGATCGCTAGACATGTCTGAAGATCGTTCAGCATTCTCTTTGTCTTGGCTGATAATACGACCTCCCAAGGAGCTTCTTCAATTACGGAGCATATTGCCCCCGGTCTATTCGTCCCCTTAGAGGTGTGGGGTTGCGGGGGATTCACCTTCCATTTGTCAGATAGCGCAAATTTTCCCTGACGGTACTGGTTCTCAAGCCAATTTTTGAAAACGTAGCAATCCTCGATCGGATGGCCTAGCACTCGATGGTAAGGGCAGTAGTTGGGCTCGTTGACGTCATTCGGTTGCAACGGACGTTTTGGATCTGGAAGATTTATGAGTCCGTTGCGCAACACCAGCTCGAATAGCCTCCTCGTTTTATCGCGGGGGAAGGAATAAGGACGTCCCATCCTATCCTCAAGGGGTACGTACGAGCGCATATTGTTTGGACGAGCAACCGGTTTCGAATCGCTCGGTTGTTGTTGAGCATTATCGACAACGATCGCTTTTCCCTTTCCTTTGTCATTTCGGGAGTCCGGCTTTGGGAGAGGGGGTTTATGGCCCATCTGGTCCATCTGCGCTAGTTTGTCAATCAAAGCCTGGAAGGTAATCGGCTTGAAGAACATCATAAACTGTGAGATGGTTGCTTGTGGATCAAGGGTTCCAACAAACATTCCCACCGCAGGAACTTCTTCTATGCGCTGCTCGCCCTTCGACCATAGATACGCCACCGTATAGCGTACTGAACCCATGTCTCGCCGGGTTTTACCCTGGCGTTAATCAGTGCCGTCATCGGGGTACGTTCACTGGCACTTGCAAAACGTTGGGTAAACAGCAACTCCATCTCCGCGAAGGTCTTAATAGAGTCATTGGGGAGCTCAGAATACCACTCGAACGCCGTATCTGATAAGCTTCCAACAAACTGGCGAAGTAACAGCTTGTCATCACCGCCGGTGTTGCCGCAGAGCGCTCTGAACTGGGAAACATGCGGATGAGGATTGCCCGTCCCCTTGTAGACATGGAACTTAGGAATTATATAGCCTGTCGGGTACTTAATCTGATCGTACCAACCCGGATATGGCCGCCCTGTCTTTACGACCTGACCGGCTGCTTCAGTCGCCTGATGCACCCGTATTTGCTGGGCGATGTATTCATCTAAATCAGCTTTTGATATGGTATCCTCTTTAGCTGCGGATAAAGCCGGTGGAGGATTCGATGTCTCTCCCCTATCGTCTTCAAGAATGATCGGGGGATCTCCAGCAGGTGGATCTTGTTGAATCATCATACCCACCATATCCTGGAACAGGAGGGCCATTTTCTTTATGTTGGCTGCCTGCTCCGCAGCTTCTTTATCTTTCTTCTCTAGTACGCGCCGAAGGAATTCGGCGTCCGTTTCTTGTTCTTGACGTTCTTCTGAAGAGGTTCCAGGGATTTCGTTTGGCCCTGTAAGTGTAGCCATGGCGTTCATCATCTCCTGGAGCTTCTGTTGCTGCTCCTGAGCCTTGGTCACTGACCGTGTAAGCGGTCTATGACCCGTGGAGGTACGGCTGTCTTCTTTTCCCGATGCCATGTAAACCGTATGAACTGTTATACCCCCTGACTTGGGGCGTTTAGGTTCACCATTTTTAACTTTTGCTGCTGACGCGGGGGTTTTCTCTGGCCTCTTTCTTTTGTGGGCCGTTAAGGTTGAAGGAACCATTGAAGGGGGCACCCTAGCAGCTGCTGTCCCCTGCTGTTTAATGGGACAATCCTTGTCTTTTTCCACCTTCGCCTTTTTCTGGCGACGAAAGTGACCTGGGTCAATCACGGAGTCTTGAACCCTTCGCCAAACTTTGTAAATCCTTGAAGACAGCCGTTGAGGGGGCTGTTCTTGTTTTGTTTCCAAAGCACTCTCCGCAGGCGGAGGAGATCTTTTCAGTGTAGCGGTTAGAGAATTCTTTCGCACCCTCCTCAGCAGTTCAAAGCTGTTCCCAGTTGGAACAGCAACGTTGACTTCCATTGCTGGAGCCGGTGGAGTTAGCCCTGAGGGGGAGTTGCCCCCTGCCTTTCTTACTCGTTGCCAATGGCGACGACGAGCCGTTGGGAATGGCTCAGAGATAGAGGTAACTTCTTTTTGCCCCCCGCCTGAATGAGGCGCCGTCGGTGTTAACCTCTTAAAGACTGAGGTTGTTCCTTACGGGGTAATACCCAATCTGTTAAAGACAGATCTTCGTGCAGGGGCAGGAGCAGGAATCATCAGTCTTGAAAAGACTGACTCTTTGGCTGGAGAAGCCGTCTTAACGACTTCCGGAACAGCGGCCGTTGCCCTCTTTGGGATAGCCAGTTTAGAGTCCTGACCTAGCCTGGTGAAAACAGAGGCTGTCGGTTTGGTAGTTGGCGACCCGTTGACAGGGGCCATCGTGGCAGTGAGTCGGTCGAAAACCGACTTCTTGCTCACCTCTGGTGTAGGTACTGGCGTAGGAAAGCTTGTAGGTGGGATCATGGTCCCGAAGAACAGGCCAGTGTTGGCCTGGGTCACCTGTTCTACCGGCAGGGCGAGGAAAGAGGCCGCTTGGGGTCCATATGCTACACCTCTAGGTGAGGTGGAGCGTCCGTTGCAGTGGCACTTCGCGCAGTTAGTGCAGTTAGAAGCCATGGATGCTTGAGTTCTGCGCCAGACAAAATACCAAATCTTAGTAACTTGGAAATCCAAAGGCAACCGTTAACAAACCGCGATTGGCTCGTGAAGACGACACACGAAGTGTGGAGTGGAAAGAGGAAAAGGTCCCACCGGGCGTGCCAGAATCTGTTCCCCTCCGAATGGCGGCCTAGACTTTGCGTCTCGCCTGAGATTCGGGGCAGATGCTATTTGGTTTTATCCGTCCACCTCTCCGAAGATGCCGAGTTGATTTATGGCGCCGTATATCGGAGGTTTAGACGGATGCGGCCGATATAGCAGACTTCGTCAGATTCCCCCTCAGGGTGAGGGGTTTTTGATTGTGGGGACGCTATTCCCTGCAGGCGCAAGCCCCTGCAGTTAATTATGCTACCGCATCGCGGTAACAACTTTCTCCTTCTCCAGAGTTTCACTTCGTGTCGTGTGTGTTTGTTTTGTTTGTGGTTGCCCGTGGATTGTATACGGAGACTGAGTAATGCCGTCCCCCGTAGGACGTAGATTAGTCCAAATATGTATTTACTTAGATTTGGGTTTGGTGTTTTTAGTTTAAGGGTGCATTAGTCGCGTTGCGGCTAAGATCAACTTAAACGTTCGTCAAGGATACGTTAGTCTGATTTAAGACTAAGATCAACTTAACGTGGTGATCCATTTAATATATGGCCGTTGGGACTCGTCGCCTCTCTGACGTCGGTGAAGGATTACAACGATAGGTGTCAGAGGAGTTCGGAAACCGAAGTTGATTTAGGGTTTTATAGTCCATTTGAATGTTTAAGGATACGTTAGCCGTGTTTGGGGCTAAGATCAACTTAAACGGGACCTTTTAGATCCGGCAAAAGAGCATTTGGAGGCTCTATTGTTCTAGTTTAGGGACGTAGTGGTCCATTTTCCATTTTAGGGACGTGGTGGTCCATATTCCAGTTTAGGGACGTGGTGGTCCGTTATTAGTTTAGGGACGTTTCGGTCCAAATATTAGTTTAGGGACGTGTCGGTCCAATATTAGTTTAGGGACGTCTCGGTCCAATATTAGTTTAGGGACGTCTCGGTCCAAATATTAGTTTAGGGACGTCTCGGTCCAAATATTAGTTTAAGGACGTCTCGGTTGTTGGAGATAGTGCCCTCAGAGTCAATTATTAGGTCACAGGTACGTGATGGCAATGATTGATGGAGGACCTATCTCGGTAGGACAGTCTTACTCGAGATGATAGTATGCTATCTGGTTTACCTTTATCATCGTGTACTGCTTTAGGTGACCTGACAAGTCGCTATTACACGTTGATAGAGCCCCTAGGATTCTTGCTTGACCACCAGCAGTATGAAGGCGATCATATAAGTGGGAGCTGGGGTCTATAAGCATATCCTTAAATGGTCCCTAGTCGTGTGAGTTTCGAGACAGGGCATCGATACTCCAGAGTAGACTAGTGTATACAGTCGAGACCCCGACGAGGGGCGGTGGCCGGTCTCACAAGTCACTGGTGTCAGTTGGATCACCTAAGATGTATACAGGTGCTCATTGAGTTATGAGTACACCGGACAGGACTCGCCGGGAACATGCCAGTTGGTCATATACCAGACGTCAGATGGCAGTTCCCTGGTGACATGTGTGCAGGTTAGTTCATCGACCTGGGGATCGTCATTTGTCTTGTGTGAGTTCCCACTGTACTTTGATTACTACCCTACCACGGCTCAAAGGAGTCGTGCAAACAGGTTTTAGTTGGGTACAGTCCCGAGCCACATGGAGGCAGTGAGCGTATCTTCAGGGGTTCGTCTCTCCCGGTAATGGGGGTGAGGTCGTGCTGTGTCTAGGAGAGCCATTACACGAAGCCCTCGGCCGAGGCAAGGAGATTTACTGGTAGGTATTCCAGTAGTATCTCAGGGTGTTCTGGGCTACACTCCGACACGACTTGTACCGCTTTTGGGGGTCTGACTTTTACCAACCCCCTAGGCCCGCCATGCGATGCTCATAGACTAACGGACCGGACTGTACGGATATTGTCACTGACAGGTTCAGTAGGGTTGTCGGGCTGAGTTCGCTCACAGACGTCCCTTTTAGTCAATACCTGGTAGCCCGTTACGTATTGGCTTATACCTCTGACGTGCTAGTGGTTAAATCCACAACCAAGGTGTTGACGAGTCTTTAGAGTCCCCCACATTCAGTTACTCAGCTTTCGGGCGAAAAGTTGTAGAGGCCGTATGGAGATATGGCAAGGTCCGATCAGATACGTGCGGTATTGCACGGATCAGGATCGGACAGTTTGTACTATAGGCCGTATGGTTATATGGCTGGGTTCGATCAGATACGTGCGGTATTGCACGGATCAGGATCGAACGGATAATACTAGCCGGCTTTGGTTTAAGCCGGATCCTAGTTTAGTACAGTGTAGATTTTTTCTCATTACATTTGTATTTCGGTCGGAATACAAATGCAGGTGTGTATGCACAGTATCGGGGTTTTCCTGTAATTTATTACGGGACTAGTTTTCTGGAGTTGCCAGTTTGCTTTTCGTTTCGGCCGATTTCCTTTGTATCGTTCATTGGCCGAAGATTGGTGGAGGAGGGCTTATTTGCATTGTTGCAAATAAGTATTTGTGGAGGGGTTCTTTGCATTTTCTTGTGTCATGATGGTTGCACCATTCTTTGATCTCTTGACCTTGACTTCTTGACTTCATGATGGTTCATGATGGGTGGACCATACCTTGACTTTGTGTTGATGATGCTTGACTTTGGATATCATGATGGTTGAGGTGGAGTGTTGGTTTTTGCTTGTCATCATGCTTATGCATGATAGTCTTTTTTCCCTCTCTCTCTTGCATTATGTGATTGGTTATCTTTTGATACATTGACCTCTACTCTCTCATTCTCACTCTCCCCTCATGGTCATGGCCGGCCACTCCCATAGTGGGCTGTCCCAAATATTTGAGGTGGGATTTTGCTTCATTTCATGTTGCAAAAATCCCATAAGATCAATCTCAAAAGCCCCTTAGTTCAATCCCTCCACCAATGGCAATTCCACAACCCCAAAGTGAGACATGGTTCTACAGATATTCTACAGCAAATCTTGGGCACGTCGACTAGCCAGCTTCGTGCCCGAGTTGCCTCGGCATTGAGGTGGGAGCCCGTAAAAGAAGTAGGCGATGTGGTGCACTTCCGGCGACGAGGAGGAGACGGGACATTCCGCAGGAGATCGGGACGACGACGAGAAGACCGGAGGACTCGGATCTGTCGGTATATCTGACTTCCCTTTCTTGTAGATAGCTAGGACTAGTTAGTGGTTCGATCCGGGTATTAGTGCGCGGCGGTTTGCCAAGTTCAAGTAAAAAGTAAAGTTTATCACCGCTTCCGCATTTGGCCGTCGGATTGACGGCCGGGGCGCCGTCGTGCACTTGCAGTGGTATCAGAGCCTCGCCATTAACTTAGTCTAGCTTGGTATAATGTGTTTTGCATTTCCGATCGACCAAAATTCCAAAAACCGTATTTTGATCACATCAGTTTTCTGTTGGAAATTTTTGGTGTCGAAATTTTTTTCAGGTTATATAAAATTGATGTACTGGAAATTATAAGGATACTGTAGAAATTCGACACTGTGATTCACCAATGGGAGCGCGGAACCGCGGCCAAACCCCCCTTTGGGCCGCGGTTCCGCCGCACAATGGAGTGATCACTGTATCCAATTTCTACAGTTCCTTTCTGGGGTTAAAATTAGGGTTTTGGAATATTAATATTGGGCCCAGAATTTCTTGATCTGCTACAGTATTGCTTGGGGGCCCACTTGTTAAAATTTGATTGATCGGATATTTTAAACACATTATTTCACAGTATTTACATTATATCTGCGACCGTGAATGTCACTTGATCGGTAAATCCGGTCTAACTGCTATAGCCCGGTTAGACGGATTTGCGAACGTGACTTTCATGTTGATGTTCTATGTATTTGCTGTGATGTTGCGGATCGGTCGTGGGGATAGCCTGGATGCAATGCTAGTACAGTTGTGGTTGTATTATGTACATTTGATATTGTGGGGCGAGCGTCCGACATGTGGACTGCCGTCACTGCCTGATTGTATTATTATTTTGGGGCACGGCCTGGTTGCGGTCGATGTACCCGTTGTATGTATATTTTACTTTCTGTACTAGGATTACCCCGCGGAGGGGTGCACGGATAGCCGGGTTCTGGAGGGCAACAAGCCCGCATCTCATGGCATTGAGACAGAGGGGGCTTCACTCTAGGATTGGCGGGCTATTCGCCGCACTCGTAGGGGGTACAGGTTGACCCAGGAGGGGTGCCCAAGTTACCGGATTCCGTGAAGTGCTGGGTGGTCCATTCACGGTGCTGAAGGGGGCTGCCTCGCTTCAGGTTTTGGCGGGTGACTTGCCGCGCCCGTAGGGGTCTAGGATTTCATTGCACAGGCTATCCACACGACCAGGGGAACGTCGGGTTTCAGTAGTGGCTCTGTGAAACCCGGGGATCCCAGATATCTGTATTGTTTCTGTGATGCTGTACATTTTCTGTGATGTTGCATTTTATCACGCCTTGAGCGAATATAATATATTGGTATATATATTAGTAGATGTTGTATATGTTTTGCATCCGCGCTAGTCCAGTCCCCGCTCTGTCGTTAGTTAGCTAACCTAACGGGTAATGACGGGACCCAGTGGCGAATGCGGATGGCATATACGTACATCAGTATATTTTCGTTCTTTTTGGTGTGATCAATTGATGGGACTGCATTGATTCGGATCAATGCAAGTTAAAAACAAACCTAATCTGATGTTGTTGGAACACTTTTTCAAAAAGCTGTTACTGCAAGGATGTTCTCTTTTGTTTTGCATCGTGATATTCAGTTGGAATATCCTGCTCCTCAGTCGACGAGGCAAGGGCCGAGATCCCTTCACCGGGAGTGACCCCTTGGACAAAAAGTTTGCGTCAGGGCAATGACTTCACTATAGCCGATTACTTTTGCTTTGCACCGTGGTATTCAGTTGGAATATCCTGCACCCCATTCTACGGGGAAAGAGCCGAGATCCCTTCACCGGGAGTGACCTCTTTAGCAACGGTTTTCGTCACTATATTTTTAAAAGCTATCAGTTCCTTCAACGATATCAAGTTCTTTACGTTAAAGGTTTTCGCCAGAAACCATTCGTAGCCCTCCGTCGTTTCATATGGGTAGTCAATAGTATTCAAGCTGTGTTTGTTGGCCTTAGTCAAGGCACAGTGTTTGGTAGCTATTGGGTGTTCATATGCTGCATAGATAGATGCGTTGGTTTGGGACAGTCGTATAGCCTTGTTGGCCCTAGTCAAGGGCTTGTACGGGTGGGTTCGAATCAACCTGGATAATGACGGGTAGAACTTGACATGTGACTTATGATTTGTTGGCCTTAGTCAAGGTCATAAGAGCATGGGGCAGAAATCACATCGAGAGTTTCAAAAGTACTGAAACTTGCCAGATATGCGCATACCTTCTGGAGTGTGATGATGTGAGCGGATTCCGTCACGTTATCATGCGATGATAGTTGGATCCCGATTCCCACTGATGAGTTAGTTTACTCCTCGGGTGACCCCGACTAATTCTTCTTTCAGGTTTGGAGGAGAATTTGACGGTACAGTGGGAGGTTTCCAGATTAGATAAATTGGTAACCATTCTGATCTAGGTTAGAGTGCACGCTGAGTGTTTCTTTTCTCTCTCTCTTTGGCAGCGACCATTGACCCGACCCTAAGACTATGACTCAGTGACTAAGTTGACCGAACCTTCTTAACACTGGCTTTTGGATTGTCAGAGTTGCAAACCTCATTGCCACTCCTACTTTTACCCTTTTCTCCAGGACACCCCGTATTACTACGAAAGTCCACTTTCATTGGACAAAACCATCGTATGGTTAGATACGAACTCGAAGGAATTTATTCGAGGATGGTTTCCGGTTCTGGAGAAAACGGATAGGATTATTCAGTTGTCTTTTCCTTTTACCCTCTCTCAGGTTACGAGTACTCCTTGGTTTAGGGGTAGTACACCTATTACGCAAATTGGATTGTCTTCTTCCAAACCTTAGGCTGGTGCCGACCGGTAGGGAATGAAGAAAACCAATTAGCATAACGATGGTATGCAGAAGGTATTAAGTTAAGACAAAGCAAGGGATTAGTAAGAGGGCAAAGTAAATTGCAACAGATATTCATGACCAAACCAGGTATTTCTTCGCCAATCCTAAAATCACCTTTGTATTTCTCCAGGACACTCTGTATCACTACGAAGATCCACAGTTTATTGGATACTCCATCGTATGGTTATATACGAACTCGAAAGGAACTTGTTCCAGTTCGGGGATGGATTCTGGTCCAGGAGAAATAGGAATAAAGTTCATTCGGTTGTCTTTTATCCTCACCTTCTCTCGCATTGCGAGTGTTCCTAGGATTGGGACAGTACACCCATTATGCTTATTGGATAGTCTTCTTCCAAACCATAGGCTGGTGCCGAACGGTAGGGAAGGAAGAAAACCATTTGGCCTAAAGGGGTGTGCAGAAGGTAATGACTAAAGACATATGAAGGGATTTGGAGAGGTGGCAAAGAATTATACGGTTACAGTCGTGAATATGGAAGAGGAATTACTAGGAATACCAGGATACCCCATCGAAACATTTCGATGTTTCAGTTAAACTGTGTAATGTTAAAAGAAAACTGATTTCCCGATTAGATACTTGCTCCAGGGTATGTATTTACCAGGTATGATTCTCACATCTGTATGGTTTTACAGATGATGAGTGGGAGTAGGTTATTGGGAATTGGGTGATCATCCTCATTATATCGGTGATATTTGAGGAAGTCACCTGGGTTGTTTGCCGGTCGGCAAATATTTGGTTTTGAATATCCGCCGTTGTGCACCAATTTCAAATTGATATATCTGTACGTCTATTTTCATAGAGTGAGACATACCTTTTTGAAATTATGTCTGTGACATTTACCTATATCAGTGGATGGTTAGGTAAGGAGCATTGAACAACGGTGTAATTCTTCTTAAAACCGTAAGTACAGTTTTCAACCTACGACACACAGTGAATGAGTTTTCAGACTCAAGGGACTTATACAGAGTATTGTATGTTGTCCAGGGTCTATCAGGACAGAGGGGTTGGTCCTCGTACTATATTCGGTTTACTTATGACTTCTCTAGTTTTTAGACAGGTGTTTCGTGGAAACACAGGGTCCGAATTTTGAGAAGTTATGGGTATTTGAATAGAGTATAGAACCAGGTGTAGCAAGTATCGGGATTCTTCAAAGCAATCGAAGATGTAGACACTTGTGCATGGTATTCAGTTGATAGTAATGATAAGAGATTTTGCTTCTCTTTCAGGTTACTCATAATTGGAAGCATTCCTAAGTTGAGTAACGCTGATCGGCCTCCTTCCATTTAGTTCACATGCACTAGATATAGCTGCATGATTTGAATCTGGTTCAATTAAATCAGTGCCTCTATTTCTATATTGGATATAGAACAGTTCATATCTTAACGGTGTTAAGGTACGGGGAGTTGTCCGGCTTATGATTAAAACCAGACACTGGACAACTCCAGGCACGGTTCTGTAATGGCTGTTTATGGGTTGACCCAGGCTATGACGAGGGTTGATTTTCTACCATCTGGATGAACAATAGCTATATTGTTCTAGACTCGCCACAGTTTTATTAAAAATGGATTTTTTCAAAAAAAACAGTAGTGGGAGTATGGTAGAACTGGAAGTGATTCCAGAACCACAAACGATTACTGAAGATTTGATAAGAAACCTAAAAATTCAATATGGATTGACATTCCATTGGCCACTCCGCAGATAAGGTGGGTAACTTCAGGCACCCGAGAGGTACTACGGTAGCCTCAAGGACGGTGACAGGGAAGTTCTTGTTTACCCAGGTTTGCCATTGCTGTTGTTCCAGACTGTGAGACCCGGCAGGAGGATGAGTATAGCGTCGTTCTAAACTAGTTTTAGAAGTGTACGTGTATATGACTCTGCCAGAGGGTTGTCGTAGTCAGTGGGAGCAGCGGAAGCATTGGTGGACAGGTAGCTTATGTCTATTTATAGACTAAAGCGCATGTAGCGGAGATAGATCATCTATTTCTGACGTGACAGTCATGGGTTTGACTTCATCAGAATAGGAGATGGATCTGTTGAGAAGGTAGTAGGGTGTGATATCCTGGTATTTGGATGACATACACATAGTAGGAAAGGAAACTCCTATACTACGATCGGTTATACTTTGGCCGTCACACAGTGTTTTCTCCATATGGGAAATGGATTTTGTATCAGACATACTGGTTACTAGATCTATGGTTTTAGATCTAGATTTGGGTGGTTTCCCAATCTGGGTACTTGGACAGCATTCTAAGGGTATTTAGAATGGACGACTCCATGCACAGTAGTGTACCTGCAGAAGATGGAGTCACCCTCTCTAAAGGTGTCTTACAGACTAAAAGGGAGAGGGATGTGCATGATTGACAGATCACATGCTCAGCCAATTGAGTCAATCATGAGATGTCAAGTACCACACCAGATATTGTTCTTGCACTAGATGCAATAAGTTGATATTGATCCAATCCTGGAGAAACAGTCGGAAGCAGTTTTAGAACATAAGTGGATGTTCTAGGGATATGATAACGACAGCCTCATGTGGGAGACAGTTATCATTCCAGGCTTCCAAGGTGACATGGACGACAAGGAGGTTGTCAGAGCTATAGTTTTTCCTTCTGACGAGGGGCAGTATTTTGGACAGGTGGTCCAAGGCAATACTGAGGGAGGCATGGCGCAGGATACTGATTAAGTTCAGTTGACGATACAGTCTAAGAAGTTTGGATTTGGAGTTCATTTATGAGCTAGGTCCCATCAGACATCCAGACGCATTTTAAGACAGGTATTGCTCATTTCGGGAGATGGGTTTCTCCGCGAACTTGAGATATAGAGAGACTTAGAAAGAAACAACAAAGCGGATCCACTCACTAAGGCTATTCCTCGAACGCAATAGTTTCGCAAACGAGCTTTGTGAGACTGACTAGTAGAGGAGTTGGGTGTTCGGTATCACACGGGCTGTGAGTATGCGACATCGCAATAATTAGCCTTGAGTGCAAGTGGGAGATTGTTGGAGATAGTGCCCTCAGAGTCAATTATTAGGTCACAGGTACGTGATTGCAATGATTGATGGAGGACCTATCCCGGTAGGACAGTCTTACTCGAGATGATAGTATGCTATTTGGTTTACCTTTATCATCGTGTACTGCTTTAGGTGACCTGACAAGTCGCTATTACACGTTGATAGAGCCCCTAGGATTCTTGCTTGACCACCAGCAGTATGAGGGCGATCATATAAGTGGGAGCTGGGGTCTATAAGCATATCCTTAAATGGTCCCTAGTCGTGTGAGTTTCGAGACAGGGCATCGATACTCCAGAGTAGACTAGTGTATACAGTCGAGACCCCGACGAGGGGCGGTGGCCGGTCTCACAAGCCACTGGTGTCAGTTGGATCACCTAAGATGTATACAGGTGCTCATTGGGTTATGAGTACACCGGACAGGACTCGCCGGGAACATGCCAGTTGGTCATATACCAGACGTCAGATGGCAGTTCCCTGGTGACATGTGTGCAGGTTAGTTCATCGACCTGGGGATCGTCATTTGTCTTGTGTGAGTTCCCACTGTACTTTGATTACTACCCTACCACGGCTCAAAGGAGTCGTGCAAACAGGTTTTAGTTGGGTACAGTCCCGAGCCACATGGAGGCAGTGAGCGTATCTTCAGGGGTTCGTCTCTCCCGGTATTGGGGGTGAGGTCGTGCTGTGTCTAGGAGAGCCATTACACGAAGCCCTCGGCCGAGGCAAGGAGATTTACTGGTAGGTATTCCAGTAGTATCTCAGGGTGTTCTGGGCTACACTCCGACACGACTTGTACCGCTTTTGGGGGTCTGACTTTTACCAACCCCCTAGGCCCGCCATGCGATGCTCATAGACGAACGGACCGGACTGTACGGATATTGTCACTGACAGGCTCAGTAGGGTTGTCGGGCTGAGTTCGCTCACAGACGTCCCTTTTAGTCAATACCTGGTAGCCCGTTACGTATTGGCTTATACCTCTGACGTGCTAGTGGTTAAATCCACAACCAAGGTGTTGACGAGTCTTTAGAGTCACCCACATTCAGTTACTCAGCTTTCGGGCGAAAAGTTGTAGAGGCCGTATGGAGATATGGCAAGGTCCGATCAGATACGTGCGGTATT
Source organism: Agapanthus africanus (assembly GCA_030015575.1). Classification (NCBI taxonomy): domain Eukaryota; kingdom Viridiplantae; phylum Streptophyta; class Magnoliopsida; order Asparagales; family Amaryllidaceae; genus Agapanthus; species Agapanthus africanus. The sequence goes on along the minus strand of JASDDO010000022.1, from coordinate 558,488,933 downwards.
GCACGGATCAGGATCGAACAGTTTGTACTATAGGCCGTATGGTTATATGGCTGGGTTCGATCAGATACGTGCGATATTGCACGGATCAGGATCGAACGGATAATACTAGCCGGCTTTGGTTTAAGCCAGATCCTAGTTTAGTACAGTGTAGATTTTGTCTCATTACATTTGTATTTCGGTCGGAATACAAATGCGGGTGTGTATGCACAGTATCGGGGTTTTCCTGTAATTTATTACGGGACTAGTTTTCTGGAGTTTCCAGTTTGCTTTTCGTTTCGGCCGATTTCCTTTGTATCGTTCATTGGCCGAAGATTGGTGGAGGAGGGCTTATTTGCATTGTTGCAAATAAGTATTTGTGGAGGGGTTCTTTGCATTTTCTTGTGTCATGATGGTTGCACCATTCTTTGATCTCTTGACCTTGACTTCTTGACTTCATGATGGTTCATGATGGGTGGACCATACCTTGACTTTGTGTTGATGATGCTTGACTTTGGATATCATGATGGTTGAGGTGGAGTGTTGGTTTTTGCTTGTCATCATGCTTATGCATGATAGTCTTTTTTCCCTCTCTCTCTTGCATTATGTGATTGGTTATCTTTTGATATATTGACCTCTACTCTCTCATTCTCACTCTCCCCTCATGGTCATGGCCGGCCACTCCCTTAGTGGGCTGTCCCAAATTTTTGAGGTGGGATTTTGCTTCATTTCATGTTGCAAAAATCCCATAAGATCAATCTCAAAAGCCCCGAAGTTCAATCCCTCCACCAATGGCAATTCCACAACCCCAAAGTGAGACATGGTTCTACAGATATTCTACAGCAAATCTTGGGCACGTCGACTAGCCACCTTCGTGCCCGAGTTGCCTCGGCATTGAGGTTGGAGCCCGTAAAAGAAGTAGGCGATGTGGTGCACTTCCGGCGACGAGGAGGAGACGGGACATTCCGCAGGAGATCGGGACGACGATGAGAAGACCGGAGGACTCGGATCTGTCGGTATATCTCTCTTCCCTTTCTTGTAGATAGCTAGGACTAGTTAGTGGTTCGATCCGGGTATTAGTGCGCGGCGGTTTGCCAAGTTCAAGTAAAAAGTAAAGTTTATCACCGCTTCCGCATTTGGCCGTCGGATTGACAGCCGGGGCGCCGCCGTGCATCGGTCCAATATTAGTTTAGGGACGTCTCGGTCCAATATTAGTTTAGGGACGTCTCGGTCTAAATATTAGTTTAAGGACGTCTCGGTCCAAATATTAGTTTAAGGATGTCTCGGTCCAAATATTTGTTTAAGGACGTCTCGGTCCATCGTTAGTTTAAGGACCCCGCAGTCCATATTGATGCGTGTGGCCGTCGGGACCCGTCACCTCTCTGACGATGTTGAATGATTACAACGACATGTGTCAGAGGAGTTCGGAGATGTACCCTCAAGCCGGATATAAATTGATTTAGGGAGCAATCGTGCTCAGTCAATTTAATTTGAGGACTTATGGCCAAGACTGGGCTAAGTCCAGTTAGATGTTCAACATTTTTATTCGTCTTTGGCCTATTAGACCTGAGTTAGGGCTTTGCCCCTTTTTAAATAATGCACTGCATTATTTTTGTTTTGTTTGGGTTCTGCCCTTTTATAAATGATGCAGAGCATCTATTTTGTTTGGGCTCTGCCCTCTATAAAATGATGCAGAGCATCAATTTTATTTAGGCCCTCCCTTTTATTGCTCTGCAATTTAATTTGGGCCTGGCCCTTCAAGCAATGCATTGCATTGAGAGTCTTCAAGAAACAGAAGTGCAGAGCACTTTTTAATCCTTTGATCTAAAGAAAAACAAGTTTTTTCTTCTTTTCTTGTTTTTTCCTTATTTCAGAGAACCAAGGGTTCATAACAAGTGCAAGGCACTACTTCTTTTTTTATTTTATTTACTTATTTATTTATTTATTGAAGATCCATGATCTTGTTCTTAGATCAATGATCTGTTCCCAAGAGAATTTTCTCTTTTAAAGGTTTTACCTTTTTTTTGTTCTTCCAGAATTCTCAAGAGTTCTCTTTCTCTCCTTTTTCCTTTTTTTTTAGCAAGATCTTGATGCCCTTTGAAATGAAGTCTGGGGTCCTTTTTATAGTGCTCATAAATTAGTTAAATTTGTTACATAAATTTTTTTCTGAGTGATTTGGGGAAATTTCCCCACCGTTGGATCTTTGATCCAAAGGCCCCTGCCTTATACAGGAAAGTCTTCTTGTTTTAACAAGATTTATTCTGTTTTGCGCAACTCCCCCAGTGAGTGACACGTGTCGCGCAGTGAAGCGCTTGCGCAACAGCGCTTGCGCAACTGCGCAGACACGTGTCGCGCAGTGAAGCGCTTGCGCAAAAGCGTTTGCGCAACTGCGCAGACACGTGTCGCGCAGCGGTGCGCTCGCGCAGTTGTGCTTGCGCAACTGCGCAGACACGTGTCGCGCAGCGGTGCGCTCGCGCAGTTGTCCTTGTGCAACTGCGCAGACACGTGTCGCGCAGCGGTGCGCTTGCGCAGTTGTGTTTGCGCAACTGCGCAGACACGTGTCACGCAGCGCAGCGCTTACGCAACTGAGCATTGCTTTTATTTTTTTTTAAAGAGCCTTGCTCTGATTGGACGCACTACCTTGGACGTTGTGCTGGCGTGTCAGCTTCTGACACGTGGCGCGTTGCGCGCAGCGCACGGGATCTGAAGCGTTGCTTCAAAAATTTGAATTTTCAAAATTCAAACGGAGCCTTTCTCTGATTGGGGAAATAATAGCGAGCGGACATAGGTGTCGTCATCTATCGTTGACCTAGGCCATGACTCATCAGGCGTAGTATTTTTTTAGGAACCGGCCATTTATTGGCTCGAAGGGTCTTTCGTCATACATATCTATGAGCAAGTAAGCCCTACCTTGGTAGACTTTGTCTATGATGTACGGACCTTCATAGTTCGGCTCGAATTTCCCCCGTTTGGGACTATTGGGGATCATAGGTCTTTTGACCACTAGCACGAGTTCGCCATGGCGAAATGTTCTCAGCCTAGTCAATCTTTCGTATGAGCCCGTCATTTTTGCTTTGTAAACCTCCAAGTTTTGTTGCGCCATGAGACGAGTTTTATCGAGGGCATCGAGCTCCTCAAGCCGAAGATGAGCATTCTCTTCGTCTGTTAGTTCATAATGAACCACCACTCGTAGAAAGGGTAGCTCTATTTCGAGGGGGAGTACCGCTTCTGCGCCGAATACCAATGCATACGGCATTGTGTTTGTGGCCGTTTTGAACGTGGTCCGATACGCCCAGAGAGCTTCATGTTGTCTCTCATGCCAGTCCTTTTTATTTTTGGACACCGTCTTCTTTATAATCTTCGTCAAGGTTTTATTGAAAGCCTCAGCTAGACCGTTAGCTCGGGGATTATAGACTGAAGAGTATCTCCAGTCTATATTATACTGCTATGCGAAGTGGCTGATTTTGTGACTTCTGTAGGCCGGCCCGTTATCGGAGATAATCCGTCGCGGAGTTCTGAACCGATAGATGACGTGTGTCTTGAAGAAATGGAGAATATTCTCCGTCTTCACTTCTCTTAGCGGTACGGCCTCTGCCCACTTAGAGAAGTAATCGGTTGTAACCAATATAAACCGATGTCCTCTGGATGACGCTGGTTTGATGGGCCCAATTATGTCGGTTCCCCACATTTCGAACGGCCAGCTAGCCACTGTTGGGTGTAGCTGATTTGGATGCTGGTGGATGAAGTCTCCATGAATTTAGTATGAGTGGCACTGCTTCGCGTATTCGAGGCAGTCCTGAATCACCGTGGGCCAATAGTAGCCCATCCTTTTGATCTTCAGTCTCATCTTTGGCCCGGCTTGATGAGAACCGCAGAGTCCGTCATGAGTTTCTTGGATGACTCTCCTTGCTTCTTCCGGTCCTAGGCATCTCAACCATAGGGAGTCGAATGATATCTTATATAGAGTATCATTGACGAAGGCGAAAGATAGAGCTCGTTTTATGAGCTGATGTCTTGAGGATGCATCTTCAGGTGTTCGACGGGACTTGAAGTAGTCTATAAAGACTTCTCTCCAATCCTTAGCCTTTTCCCGGTCTTCTATTTGTAGGGCTGTTTACTTGGTCGCTTTGTTTTTTTCAGACAACTCCGGAAATATTTCCGTTGGTGCAAGAACCCGACGGTTTTGTACAACGATCCTTACGTCATCGAGGTTTTCGTCAGCCAGTTCTTTAGCGAGTTTGGCTAATGCATCCGCCTTACTATTTTCTGTATGCGGTATACTTTGCAGAATGTAGGAGGGAATTTGAGTCAGCAGTTGCTGCACTCTCTCGCCGTACTTTACCATCTCTGGTTTGCACGTTTGGTAGTCGCCATTTACTTGACTAACGACCAGCTGGGAGTCTTCGTATACAAGGAGGTCTTCAATTCCCATATCGACAGCAATTTTAAGACCTGCTATCAAAGACCCATATTCTGCTTCATTGTTTGTCCTTGGCTCTGTTAAGGAAAAGGAAAAGCGCATTATCCTTTTCTTGTAGAGTCACAAAGATGAGGCCTACCCCAGATTTGATTATGGGGGAGTTGTGCTTTTGCTTCTTCATGGAAGATGCCCCATCGAAGTAGAGTCCCCATCGGGTATCACTCCCTCCTCTCTCCCTCTCGATCGTGTCAAACGCGTGCTCGTCTGGAAATACACAATTTAGGGGTGAGTCGGCAGGTATCGGATGCTCAGCGAGGAAGTCGGCGATGGCCTTACCTTTCACCGCCTTGAGAGGTCGGTATGTTATCGAGAATTCCATTAAGAGTAGGACCCATTTAGCGAGCCGCCCCGTTAGTATGGCTATTGAAATCAAATACTTGAGAGGATCCACTTTTGATATGAGATGGACCTCATGCGCCAAAGTATAATGCCGAAACTTCGTTATCGCGAAGATTAACACCAGGCAGTGTTTTTCGATAGGGGAGTAGTTGTTTTCTGCCCTAGGAAAACTCGACTAAAATAGTAGAGGGCTCTCTCTTTCCTTTGGTCGTTCTCCTGCGCCCATAGTGCGCCTAAAAAACCTTCGAGGGTTTTTGTGTATAGGATGAGGGGCTTTCCCTTGACCGGAGCGGTCAGTATCAGTGGATTCTGCAGGTATTGCTTGATTTCATCCAGTGCGCTTTGGCGTTTGCGATCCCAGACGAACGGTGTCCCCATCTTTATTAGATGGTTGTAGGGGCGGCATTTGCCGGAGAGATTGGCTATGAACCGCCGGATATACGCGAGCTTTCCTTGTAAAGACCATAGTTGCTTGAGAGTTCTTGGCGGAGGCATTTCCATAATCGTCTTGATCTTTGATGGATCTATTTCGATGCCTCGATGTCGTATGATGAACCCTAGAAATTTTCCAGAGGAAACTCCGAACGCGCATTTTAGAGGGTTCATCTTCAGGTTGTATTTCCGAAGACGTTGGACTACTACCTTCAGATGCTCCCAATGCTCCTCGTGTGATTTGCTTTTTACCACGAGGTCGTCAATATAGCATTCGATGATTTCATGTATGAGGTCATCGAAATCTTCATCATGGCCCTCTGATAGGTAGCGCCGACGTTCTTCAGACAAAAAGGCATCACTTTGTAGCAGAATACGCCCAAAGGAGTCTGAAAAGCGGCATGCTTCTGGTCTTCGGGATGCATCTTTATTTGATTGTATCCTGATTAGTCGTCCATGAAGGAGAATATTTCGTGAGTGGACGTGTTATCTATCATTAATTTGGTAACCGGTACGGGAAAATTATCCTTCGTGCAAGCTTTGTTGAGATCCCGAAAGTCCACGTAGATGTGCACTGTCCCATTTTTTTCATCACTGGGATAATGTTGGCGATCCAGTTGGGGTATTAAACTTCTTGGATGAAGACGGAGTCAATCGGCTTCTTGACTTCAGCGTTGTTGCTCATTTCAAGTTCGAGCCACATTCTTCTGGGCGCTTGCTTCACTGGCTTTACGTCCGAAGATATTGCCAATTTATGCACAGCTATTTCCGGAACTAGCCCTGGCATCTCGGAATAGTTCCATACGAAGCAGTCCTTATACTGCATGAGCATGTCTTTTGGCATAGCCACCTGCTCTTCAGACAATAGCTCGCTGACGAATGTTGGTCGTGGGTCGTTTGCCGTCCCTAAGTCGATTTTCCTCAGGTTATCCACCGTGGTGTGTATCCCATCTTCCAATTCTTTTTGCGCCAGTAGGATTTCTGAGATCAATTCCTCTTTATCCTCATTTTCGAGGCACCAGGAGAGGTCATCCATATTCTCGGGCACTCCTTCTTCTGACAGCGTTATCACGTGGTAGGTACGAGATCGTTTCCAAGACCGATGTTGATCTGGTTCTACTCTCGCCATATACGTTGCTTTTGGTATATGCTTTTGCGGTGGGGCTACCCTCCAGCTGTTGGATAAAGCGAATCTGCCGAGTTGATATTGGTCCTCGACCTAGTTTTTGAAGGTAAGCAGTCTTCAAGAGGATGTCCTATCGCTTGGTGATAGGAACAATAATCCGGATGATGAACTTCGCTTGCTTGATCGGGGTGCTTGGACTCTGGGAGCGTGATCATCTGATATTTCATGACAAGGTCAAAGATCTTCCTTGTCTTGTCTCGAGGGAAAGAATATGCTCGACCCATCTTTTTCATGAGAGACGGATTTTTCTTGATCACGTGGCCTTTTGGATCCATTTTGCTGCCGTCGAACGTTTTTTCCGTTCTTTGACTTATTTTTGCCTCTGCGTCGGGCCTTTTTCTTATCTTGGGAATGCACGGCGGGTTGACGGTGAAGGTGTTAGGTCCACGTTACCCATCCCGGTTCTTTCGGGGATGCGGAATAGGTAAAAATCAAAATTTTCTCACAAGGTAACATGGACCATCCATGAAGGATCTTTGCTAAACAAAAACTAACACACTAACTACAAGTTCTAGCTACTATATAGAATGGTTATACCTAGATCTTGAACTCCTTCTCTTCTTGTTGTGGTTCTCCTTCTTGCTTTCTCCTTGTAGTGGCGTAGACGGCTCCTCCTCGTCGTCTTCCTTTTGCCGAAGATAGATCCACCCGAAGGCTTCTACCTTGAGCTCCTACCTCAACTAAGAGGTAACTAGAGTACTTAGTTTGCTAGATAAAGAACCCTAGAAAGAGTAGAGAGATATTTTGATGGTTTTGTCTCAAGAGCTTTTGATTTTCAACACATGAAAGATTAAAGCTTTGAGAGGAAGAGGGAGAGCTCAAGAACATGAGAGAGAAAGAGCAAGAGAGAATGAGAAATAAATTAACAACTATCTCTCATATGAGAGAAATAATAAAAATAATTATTAAGGAAAATGTGATGGTTAGTTTGGAATGACCATTATCATTTCATAATAAATGCAATTTGCAAGAATCAAGAAGCATCTTTTATGTGAAATGATGAAGGTCAAAATGTCAACAATAGTCAACCGGTCAACCAAAGTCAAATGGTCAACCTAACCATGGCACAATTATCCTTAATTAATATCATTAATCATATCTCTCATTCTCATTAGGGTTTGGAAAAAATCAACGGTCAATAGCCCTAATGAGAATCCTCTGCCTCTGTCAACTGTGCATACACACCCGCATCTGTATTCCAAGGAACAAGAATACAATGAGACAAAACCAATCCCAAAACAAATACTAGGATCTGGCTTAAACCAAAGCCCGCTAGTAATAATTGCCCAGACACCAAACGTGCACAAGTGCGCGAATGTGAACGAACCCCGTCGCAAAACCATGTGACCTCTACTCTGTTTTGCCCAAAGGTGAATAACCCTCTGTATGGGACTCTAAAGGCTCGACACTACGCTGGCAGTGGGTTTAACCACAGGCCACAAGCAGTACTAGCTGTACGTAACGGTCCCCAGGTAGATGCCGATAAGAAGACCGATGAGGTGAACCCATCCGAACTCCTACTGAGCCTGAATGTGGCAATCTCCGTACAGTCCAGTCTGTTCGTCTGAGAGTATCGCATGGCGGGCCTAGAGGGCGGTAAACATCAGTCCCCTAATAGCAGTACAAGTCGTGTCGGAGTGTAGCCCAGAACACCCTGAGAAACCACTGGAAACACTACCAGTAATTCTCGCTTGCCCTGGCCAGGGACGACTATGTGTAATGGCTCTCCTAGACACAACGCGATATCAACTCCCAATACCGGGAGAGACGAATCCTGCCTAACCGTCACTGCCTCCAAATGCTTCGGGACTGCACCCAACTACTACCTGTTTGTACGACTCAATAGAGCCGTGGTAGGGTAGTAATCTAAGAACAATGGAAACACACTCGAGGCGAAGTGATAGTGTCAAGTCAGCGGACTAAGCTGTACTCATGTCACCTGAGAACTGTTAACTGACGATAGGTATAATACCAACCAACAGTTCCCGATGAGTCCTGTCCAGTGTACTCGTAACCTAACGAGCACCTGCATACTATCTCCAGTACGACGTACTGATGGCTGTGGGACAGACCATCTCCCCTGCTGGGACGAGAAGCGTATGCACCAGTCTACTCTGGAGTATTGATGCCCTGTCTCGATAATCCTACGACTAGGGACCAAAATAAGGATGTGCTTATAGACTACCCAGCCCCCACTAGTGTGATCACCATCACAACGCCGGTAGTCAAGCAAAGATCCTAAGGGCTCCATCAATATGTTTTTAGCGATATGTTAAAAGAAACATATACACATATTAAGATAGAAACAAACCAAGTAGCATACTACTATATTGAGCAAGACTGTCACAAACCCATATATATATCCTAAGCCTCCAAAATGTATTATACAAACTAGTACTATATAATAATGGCCTCTAGGGCATACATATCCAACAATCTCCCACTTGCACTAAAGGCCAGTAATTGGGGTACCGCATACCCAACGTCTGCACTAAGGCCAGCTGCTGGCGTACCGCATACCCAATAGCTCAAAAAGTCACTCGAACTGTGTTTGAGGGAGGGCCTTTGCGAATGGATCTGCCGTGTTGTCTTTTGTGTTCACTCTCCGTACCTCGATCTCCTGGCGATCAATGATCTCCCTGATCAGGTGGTACCGCCTTAAGATGTGTCTGGATTTCTGATGGGACCTTGGTTCCTTCGCTAAAGCTATAGCCCCATTGTTATCGCAATACAAAGGTATTGGGTCAACAATGGACGGAACCACCTGAAGTTCACTAATGAACTTCTTCATCCAGACTGCCTCTTTTGCGGCATCGCTTGCAGCAATTTATTCAGAATTCATCGTCGAGTCTGCGACGGTATCCTGTTTGGAACTCCTCCAACACACCGCCCTCCGTTGAGGGTAAACACAAAACCCGAGACAGACTTGCTGTCATCTTTGTCACTCTGGAAGCTTGAATCGGTAAAGGACTCGACCCTGAGGTCTCTATTACCGTAAACCAGGAACATCTCCTTAGTCCTTCTCAGGTACTTGAGAATGTTCTTCACTGCCGTCCAGTGGTCCTCACCTGGGTCTGACTGATACCGGCTCACCACGCTCAGCGCGTAAGCTACATCTGGTCTTGTACATAGCATCGCATATATTATAGATCCTACCGCCGAAGCGTAGGGTATAGTGCTTATGCGAACCCTCTCCTCGTCAGTCTTAGGAGACATCTTCTTGGAGAGGGTGATTCCGTGCAATGCGGGTATATTACCGCGCTTGGAATCTTCCATACTAAATCTCTTTAGTACGGTCTCTATGTACCTGGACTGCGAAAATCCGAGTAGTCTCTTGGATCTATCTCTGTAGATCTTGATCCCCAGAATGTACGAGGCATCACCCAGGTCCTTCATGGAGAACCGTTGTGACAAGAATAGCTTGACCGATTGTAGCATAGAAATATCATTTCCTATCAAAAGAATGTCGTCCACATATAAGACTAAGAACACGACAGTTCGTCCTACAATCTTCTTAAAGACACAAGGTTCATCTTCGTTCTTGATGAAATCAAATTCCTTGATTGCCTCATCAAAACAGATGTTCCAGCTCCGCGATGCTTGTTTTAATCCATAAATGGATTTAAGCAACTTTCACACCTTCCCGCTGCTCCCACTGTCTACGAAACCTTCTAGCTGATCCATGTAAACGCACTCTTCCAAACAGCCGTTTAGAAAAGCCGTTTTTACGTCCATCTGCCAGATTTCATAGTCATGGAAGGCAGCAATGACAAGTAGGATCCGAATAGATTTGAGCATAGCCACTGGAGAAAAAGATTCGTCATAGTCCACACCAGGTCTTTGACGAAAACCTTTTGCAATGAGTCTAGCCTTATAGGTTTCCACCTGCCCATCTACACCAAGTTTCCTTTTGTAGATCCATTTGCATCCAACGGGTTTTACCCCAGGTGGAGCAATATCCAAGGTCCACACTTTATTGGTTTACATGGACTCTATTTCGGATTGCATAGCATCCAGCCTTTTATCAGAGTCCCTACTGATAATGGCCTGCCTGAAAATGGTAGGGTCATCTTCTTCCAAGATACAATCCTCTCGATCCCCGTTTATGAGAAAACCGTAGTATCTCTCGGGCGGATGAGAAATCCTACCAGATCTGCGGAGTGGCTGAGGTTCGTTGGGTGTAACTGAATCTAGCGATTCCACCAAATCTTCAGTTATAGTTTGTGTCTCTGGAATTTCATCCAGTTCTACCGTGCTGCTACTAATATTTTTAACAAGAAAGTCTTTTTCCAAAAATGTGGTGTTCCTGGAAACAATTATCTTCTGTTCCTCTGCATGGTAGAATAGATACCCACTAGAATCTTTTTGGTATCCCACAAACTTACACAAAATTGCCCGTGCCTCAAGTTTGTCTGGGTTCTGCTTTTTGACATAAGCTGGGCAACCCCAAATCTTAATACGTTTAAGATACAAACTCTTACCACTCCATATTTCATACGGAGTCTTAGGCACGGATTTAGATGGAACTTGATTCAATAGATGTGCTGCTGTTTGAAGTGCATATCTCCAGAATGAAAGAGGCAACTCGGCACTACTCATCACGGAGCGAACCATATCCAATAGGGTAGGATTCCTCCGTTCCGATACACCGTTGTGCTGTGGTGTATAAGAAGAAGTAAGCTGAGAGAGAATACCGTTCTCTTTTAAGTAATCTAGGAATTCCGTGCTTAAGTACTCCCCTCCCCTATCCGATCGGAGGATCTTGATACTTTTGCCAGTCTGGTTCTCTACTTCGTTTCTGAATTCCTTGAATTTCTCAAAAGCTTCAGATTTGTGTTTCATCAGATACACATATCCGAACCTAGAGAGATCGTCAGTGAATGTGATGAAGTATGAGAACCCACCCCTTGCATGTATAGACATTGGACCATATACATCACTGTGTATGAGTCCCAAGAGCACTACTGCCCTTTCTCCATGTCCGGTGAACGGAGATTTGGTCATCTTTCCTTTGAGACAAGACTGACAAGTTTCATAAGATGAAAACTCGAACGTATTCAAGAGTCCATCTTTATGCAACTTACTTAGTTTTTTCTCTCCGATATGACCAAGTCTACAATGCCATAAGTAGGATTCGTTCGTATCTAAACTCTTCCTCTTGCGTGTGTTTTGTACATTGAGAACTTTATTCTGATTTAGAACGTAAATACCATTACATAGTGTACCTTCTGCAACCAGTACCTTATGAAGGTAGATGTTCATGATATTTCTATCAAGAACAAAGTTATATCCATCTTTATTGAGTAAAGAAACTGATATGATGTTGCAAACCATGGAAGGTGCACAGTAGCAATCGTTTAAAATCAAAGTATTGCCATTTGGCAACACTAGATGATATTCACCGACGGCTGCAGCATTAACTTGTACTCCGTTCGCTACCCTGAGCGACATATCACCAGGTGAAACTTTCCCACTTTTTCTCAGTCCCTGCAATAAATTACAGATATGAGATCCTAATCCGGTATCAAGTACCCAGGAGGTAGGGCTGACCGTAAAGCAGTTCTCAATTATAAGAACACCTGAAGTAGATGCAAAACTATGCTTCTTCTTCAACTGGGTATCCTTGGAATCCATACAATCCTCTTTCCCTTGCTCATACTTATGACTGTTATCATAAGTTAGATCCGAACCAACGTTCCCCAGCCCCGAATAAGAATTCGGATTGGTCAAGTGATACATTTTATTATCTTGATTAGGGCGTGAAATGGTTGCTACCAGGAGAAAGAGAAAAGAAACACTCAACGTGCGCTCTTGCAAGATTAGATTGGTTTATTAATTTATCTAATCAGGATGGCTCCTACTGTTTCCTCAAATTCTTCTTCAAACCCTAAAAGAAGAACTAGTCAATCGCACGTCACAATACTTGCTTAACCTTTCAGCCAGGCTAGTGTTGGTACTTCGAAGGAGGTTTTCCAACGCTTTCGCGAAGTTCCTTAATTAAATAACCTCTTTTCCCTAGAGGCGTAGCCCCGCTAACACCGTTCTAGACACCTACTTGGTTTATAGCATTGATTGTTAAGTGAAATAATCTCCCGAGAGTAATCCAACTCATCAGTGGGATCGGGATCCAACTATCATTGTGCGATGACCTAGATGGAATCCACTCTAGTCACCATACTCCAGAAGGTATGCTAAATCTGCAAGTTTCAGTTTCTTTAGAAACTCTCCATGTGGATTTTTGCCCCTAGGACCCAAGTGACCTTAACACAATCAACAAATCAAAGAGTCCTAGTCAAGTTCAACCCGTCATTAACTTGATTGCATTAAACCCACCCGTATAACTCTTGACACAGTCAACAAGGTTACACGACTGTCCTAACCAATCACATTGTATCTTACAGATAAGCAATACTCAGCTACCGTTCACCGCGCCTTGACACAATCAACAAACGCAGCACGAATAATAAGAATAACTTATAAGAAATGACGGAGGGCTACGGCTGGGTTTTTGGCGAAAAACCCGTTAACGTAATGAACTTGATATCGTTGAAGGAACCTGATAACCTTTTTTTTAAAAATATAGTGGCAAAAACTTTTGCTAAAGAGGTCACTCCCTGTGAAGGGATCTCGGCTCTTTCCTCGTCGAATGAGGTGCAAGATATTCCAAACTGAATACCTCGATGCAAAGCAAGAATAATCGACTATAGTGAAGTTATTACCTTGATGCAAACTTTTGTCTAAGGGGTCACTCCCGATGAAGGGATCTCGTCCCTTGCCTCGTCGAATGAGGTGCTAGGCATTCATAACCGAATACCTCTGTGCAAAATAAAAGAGAACGTCCTTGCAATAACAGCTTTTTGAAAATTGTTCCAACAACGTCTTTTAGGTCTGTTTTTCTTTGCATTAATATAATGAGTCCTATCAATTAGTCCTACCATTGCAGAAAACAACGAAAATATAACATACGCTTATACCATTCGCATTCGCCACGGGGCCCGTCATCACCCGTTAGGTTACTTAACTAACGACAGACGGGGGCTGGACTAGCGCGGATGCAAAACATAAGCAACGCCTACTAGATATCATATATAGATATATACATTCGTCAGATGCAATGATAGCCATTCCAGATCACAGATGAACACATTAGATATGCTAGGAATCCGCGTTTCGTTCGAGCCTGCAACAAAAGACGGATTACACGATCGTGATGAATAGCCAAACCCCACCCTAGACCCCTATGGGTGCGGAAAACTACCCGCCAAGTACCCGAAGTGAAGCAACCTCCCTCAACAATGTGAGTAGGCCACTCGGCACTTCAAAGTACCCGGTAGTTTGTGCACCCCACCTTGGGTCTATCCTAGGAGCAAAAACAGTAAAAGAAATAATATACAATGGCGGCTACAACCTCATCCCGGATGTGCAGCCATAAAATAAGATTACATCAATTTACATATTACATCAAATGAAAGATAAAGAAAACTCTCATCTCACAACCCCCATCTATTCATCCGCGATATTCTAACAAGATCATATACACAATCCAACAACATTACAGATCACAGATATGCACAACCCCCACTAATCGACGTATAGCGATTAGTCGATGTTCAGTGCATTTATCACATTACAGATATAACCATTTAGCAAAAGTTTGTAGAACTTCGATCAAAATACCAACTTGTAACTACCCTAAACACAACATTGTTCTCTATATAATCTGGGCAGAAACAAAATATCTAAAAAATCACAGAACACCAAACTGAACAATCTGAAAGAAATCCAAGTCGCAGCCGAGTCAACTCGGCCGCGGATCCACGGCGAAATGCGTGGTTTCGCCGCGCTTCCACGGCGCGTTGACCCGGTCATGGGCTCATTTTTCTTGCCTGTTCCTAAAAAACCTTGCACCGATTTTTAAGGTATGTGGAAATATTTTTAGGGCAGTTTTAAAAATCGGCAGAAAGTATAGTTTTTGACATGTTTCGCGATTTTTTTCGGATCGAAGTTCTAAACACTTTGCTAACATACTAGTTGTTGTTTAGCTAGGCTCTGATACTACTGTTAGGTCCACGTTACCCACCCCGGTTCTTTCGGAGAGACGGAATAGGTAAAAATCAAAATTTTCTCACAAGGTAACATGGACCATCCATGAAGGATCTTTACTAAACAAAAACTAACACACTAACTACAAGTTCTAGCTACTATGTAGAATGGTTATACCTAGATCTTGAACTCCTTCTCTTCTTGTTGTGGTTCTCCTTCTTACTTGCTCCTTGTAGTGGCGTAGACGGCTCCTCCTCGTCGTCTTTCCTTTGCTGAAGATAGATCCACCCGAGGGCCTCTACCTTGAGCTCCTACCTCAACCAAGAGGTAACTAGAGTGCTTGGTTTGCTAGATAAAGAACCCTAGAAAGAGTAGAGAGATGTTTTGATGGTTTTGTCTCAAGAGCTTTTGATTTTCAACACATGAAAGATTAAAGCTTTGAGAGGAAGAGGGAGAGCTCAAGAACATAAGAGAGAAAGAGCAAGAGAGAATGAGAGATAAATTAACAACCATCTCTCATATGAGAGAAATAATAATAATAATAATAATAATAATTAAGGAAAATGTGATGGTTAGTTTGGAATGACCATTATCATTTCATAATAAATGCAATTTGCAAGAATCAAGAAGCATCTTTTATATGAAATGATGATGGTCAAAATGTCAACAATAGTCAACCGATCAACCAAAGTCAAATGGTCAACCTAACCATGGCACAATTATCCTTAACTAATATCATTAATCATATCTCTCATTCTCATTAGGGTTTGGAAAAAGTCAACGGGCAATAACCCTAATGAGAATCCTCTGCCTCTGTCAACTGTGCATACACACCCGCATCCGTGTTCCGAGGAACATGAATACAATGAGACAAAACCAATCCCAAAACAAATACTAGGATCTGGCTTAAACCAAAGCCCGCTAGTAATAACTGCCCAGACACCAAACGTGCACAAGTGCGTGAATGTGAACGAACCCCGTCGCAAAACCATGCGACCTCTACTCTGTTTTGCCCAAAGGCGAATAACCCTCTGTGTGGGACTCTAAAGGCTCGACACTATACTGGCAGTGGGTTTAACCACATGCCGCAAGCGGTACTAGCTGTACGTAACGGTCCCCAGGTAAATGCCGATAAGAAGACTGATAAGGTGAACCCATCCGAACTCCTACTAAGCCTGAATGTGACAATCTCCGTACAGTCCGGTCTGTTTGTCTGAGAGTATCGCATGGTGGGCCTAGGGGGAGGTAAACGTCAGTCCCCTAATAGCGGTACAAGTCGTGTCAGAGTGTAGCCCAGAACACCCTGAGAAACCACTGGAAACACTACCAGTAATTCTCGCTTGCCCTGGTCAGGGACGACTATGTGTAATGGCTCTCCTAGATACAGCGCGATATTAACTCCCAATACCGGGAGAGATGAATCCTGTCTAACCGTCGCTGCCTCCAAGTGCTTCGGGACTGCACCCAACTACTACCTGTTTGCACGACTCAATAGAGCCATGGTAGGGTAGTAATCTAAGAACAATGTGAACACATTCGAGGCGAAGTGACAGTGTCAAGTCAGCGGACTAAACTGTACTCATGTCACCTGGGAACTGTTAACTGACGATAGGTATAATACCAACCAACAGTTCCTGACGAGTCCTGTCCAGTGTACTCGTAACCTAACGAGCACCTGCATACTATCTCCAGTACGACGTACTGATGGCTATGGGAAAGACCATCTCCCCTGCTGGGACAAGAAACGTATGCACCAGTCTACTCTAGAGTATCGATGCCCTGTCTCGATAATCCTACGACTAGGGACCAAAATAAGGATGTGCTTATAGACTACCCAGCCCCCACTAGTGTGATCGCCATCACAACACCGGTATTCAAGCAAAGATCCTAAGGGCTCCATCAATATGCTTTTAGCGATATGTTAAAAGAAACATATACACATATTAAGATAGAAACAAACCAAGTAGCATACTTCTATATTGAGCAAGACTGTCGCAAACCCTTATATATATCCCAAGCCTCCAAAATGTATTATACAAACTAGTACTATACAATAATGGCCTCGAGGGCATACATATCCAACAGAAGGGCATCGTCGTCCTCCGTAGCCTGCTGAAGGAGGCGTTGCGTCTTGGCCTTTTCTTAGATGGCCATTTCGCGGCAGTGGTCATCCCGAACCCTTTGACCTGCTTCTCTTATTAGCTTGTCAATCTGTTCTTCAAATGACGGACTTGGCATATTTATGGAAGGACCTCGCTCTGGCTCAGCGTCATCGTCTTTTAAAAGAGCGCCCTCTTCTTTATCAAGGTCCTTTATGACATGGCAGTCATGGAATTGCTCCCGTTTCTTGGACTGGACATATCCAAGACCAATCGTGTCCATTTTTCCGTTGGGCAATTTTCGCTGAGTTCCGGGGACGTTCCAAATCCTGTTGTAGAACTGAGCTTGTCGAGGAGTTTGTTTGAAAGGTATGCCTTGGCATCTTAATAACCTTTTCAATCCCTCGGTGTAATACCTAGGCAGACGAATGGGTTAGAGCCTGTCGAGCGCAGGATCAGCACCATGCCAGACTTCTCTTTCGACTTTAGTCTCCGTGGATCGATAGAATAGGATCGCCTTTCCACCTCTTCGCCTGGGAGGGACGTAGAACGTCTGTAACTCTTGCACACTATATGTTTCCAACGTATCAAGCTCTCTGTAGTGCCGCCGTGGAACCATGGCGATTTGCAAACTCCGGTCTATTCCAACGAAGGTTTGCCTTGACGGGCAGACGGAGAATACGACATTGGTTTCATCTTCGGAGTCGCTGCCAAAGACCAAAATCGGAGCGGATGGTCCGAGTTTATCATTCCGCTTCTGAGGCTATCCCGAGTAGACTATTTCTTCATCCTCCTCGGTATCGCTTCCAAAGGTAGGAATAGGAGTGACAGGCTTCTATTTAAGCTCCGGCTTATGACACTTCTCCATGTCTTCAAAGTTTGGAAGGAAGTACTTGGCGTCTTCATATTTTCGGACTTCATTCATAAAGAATGGGTTTAGCTCTCCCGTAACGGTGTACTCGAGACCGTCTTTGAAATACTTCATACACTGGTGTTGTGTAGAAGGGATGACGTTGTATTCGTGTAACCAAGGATGACCAAGTAGAGCGTTGCAGCAAGTCCTAGCGTCGATGACATGAAATTTGATGTCTGTGACGAGAAGCCTAAAGCGCAATGTCAGTATCACGGACCTAAGCGTCTGCGACGACCGCGAATCAAATCCAGAGATAGTGATTTTATCTCGGGCTAAATGCTGAATGCTCATGCAGATTTCTTTTAGCACCCGCACGTTGAGAAGGTTGACAGAGGACCCATTGTCAACAAGCATTTTTCTTATTTTGATGTCATGACAGTATCCAGTGACATATAATGGGCGGTTATGGTCGCATGTACCGAGGAGAAGATCCTCGTCGTTAAACGTAATGTTTGCCGTGTGGACTTCTACCAGCTCATCTTGCATTTTCTTCTCTACGATGAAGGCCTAGAACTGATCGGGCTCTTGTAACGCCTTGACCAAGGAATCCCGTGCTTCTTTAGACAGAAAGAAGGCATCCGGTATGCTTAGTTATGAGGGTATCTTCCTCAAATGCGCTAGGATATTGTAATCCACCTTTCTTTTCTTAGGCGGGTCCTTGACTGCGAGCTCTTTGACGACCCCACCATTGAAGGCAATCTCCTCATGGATTTTCTCATTCCCCTTGTCTTTTCTGTTCGAACCTTTGTTTGAAGGTTCGAGATTCTTTTCAGACAACGTACGGTTACGCAACTGAATGTTCTCGCAGTTCTTCATCTCTTCCTCTCTTCTAGAGGTGGATTCCTTAAAGAGGGGGCCAAGGGTCATTTCTTCGTCAGAGACGCTCCCCAAGGTGAGTACTTGAGATTTCGATCTTGTTGGGATGGCATCCACCATGTGACAGTTACCGGCTATTCCTTTACGCTCATTGGTCGTGCTTCTCTATTCCCGACGAGCCTTGCGCTTTAATCGTTTGACGTGTTGTCAGTGGGCAACATATCCCTGCCACCAGTTCTTGAAGGCGTTACACTCTTCTGTAGGGTGCATGATCCTCCGATGGTATAAGCAGTAGTTTGGATGTGCATCCACTTCGACAAGGTGTATACTTCCAGGAGTATTTCCTTTAAAAGGTGGCAGCTTCATTTCCATCGACAGGGCCTTAGCGAACCGTTTCCTCATCTTAAGCCTGCTTCTGTCTGCCGTGGGCGTGCTTCGATCTGGTTGGAGTGCTTCAACCTTTTCATCCTGTCGCCGACGTTTGGCTTTTTCGAATATGGCCATTTCGCACTCTCGATCAGCTTTGCTCCTCTGTCGGGCTTCGTTCAACAACATGTCGATCATCTCGTCTGATGGTTCCAAGATTTCCGGTTATGGATCTGCCCCCAGTTTCTCTGCATCAAAAACTTCTTTATCATCTATTGATGAGTGAGAGATCATGTAGCAGCTCACCACATAATCCTCGGGCTCTTCTGAAGAATCGTCTCCCTCATCAAGGTTATCGTCTTCATTCTCAAGGACATGCTTGAAGAATTCATCAAATGTAATTGTGGTCCGTACCTTCTTGTTATATTCTTCCAGTGCATCGATGTATTTCTGCAGACCTGTACGGTTATCGTCGGGTTGGATGAGCTTCTTAGCCTTCTTCTTCTTTTTTAAAGACTTCGGAGGCTTGGCCCGAAGGTTCTGTCTATCATCACCAGCTTTCAACGTTGGGCGCGGCTTCAGCGTCCCCTCAATAATCTCAGGCTCCAGCGGGCTCTTCCACTTAATTGCTGGACATACATGAAGATCTTTTAGCATTCTCTTAGTCTTTGCCAAGAGAACAACTTCCCATGGAGCTTCCTCTATAAATGAGCATGATGCCCCCGGCGTGTCCATCTTTTTCGGAGCGTGCGGTTGTGGCAGGTTCACCCTCCAGATTTCGGACAACGCGAATTTGCCTTGTTGGTACTGGTCCTCAATTCAGCTTTTGAAGACAAAGTAATCTTCGATCGGATGGCCCAACATTCGGTGGTATGGGTAGTAGTTAGGATTATTGATGTCACCGAGCTACAGTAGGCGCTTCGGATCCGACAGGGTGATGAGCCTATTGTGTACTGCTAGTTTGAACAGCCTCCTTCTCGTCTAGGAATCACAATTTATTGCCCTGGCGATCAGCTGGTTTCGGATCACTCGGCTGTTATTGAGCGTTGGCGACGAAGGTAGCTTTCCCTTTGTCTTTTTCATTTCGAAGCTCCATTTTTTAGGAGAACGGTCTATGGCCTATCTGGTCCGTTTGGACGAGCTTGTCGATCGAGGCCTGGAAGGTGGTCGGCTTGAAAAACATCATGAATTGGGATATGGTCACCGGAGGATCGAGGGTTCCTACAAACATGCCCACGGTAGGAGCTTCCTCTATGCGCTGTTCGCATTTCAACCATAGGTTCCGCTATTGAATTGCATACTGAACCCATGTCTCTCCTGGCTTCACTCTGGCATTGGTCAACGCCGTGATTGGGGTATGTTCGCTGGCGCTTGCGAACCTTTGTGTAAACAGTAGCTCCATTTCCGCAAAAGTCTTGACAGAGTCATTCGGGAGCTCGGAATACCATTCGAATGCTGTCTCCGACAAGCTGCCAACAAACTAGCGAAGCTGCAGTTTGTCGTCACCCTCAGTATTACCGCACAGAGCCCTGAATTGAGCAACGTGCTCATATGGATTACCCGTCCCCTTATACACATGGAATTTAGGGATCGTATTTCCTGGCAGGTACATTATTTGATCGTACCAACCCGGATAGGGTCGTCCAGTCTTGACGATTTGGCCAGCGGCTTCGCTCGCCTGGTGAGCTCGTATCTGTTGAGCTATATAGTCGTCAAGGGCGGCTTTGGAGATGGCTCTTCCTTGGCTGCTGATAGAGCCGGAAGAAGGTTTGATGTCTCTCCTATGTCGTCTTCGAGGATTATTGGAAGGTCTTTAGCTGGAGGATCCGGCTGTATCATCATCCCGACCATATCTTGAAACAGAAGCGTCATTTGCTTTATGTTAGCCGCTTGTTCCGCGGCCTCTTTGTCTTTCTTCTCGAGCATTCTTCGGAAGAACTCGGAGTCGGTTTCCTGTTCCTGTCACTGCTCCGACGACGTCTCCGGGATTTCTTTCGGTTCAGTGAGTGCGGTCATCTTCGTTAGCATCTCCTGGAGCTTTTTTTATTGCTCCTGAGCTTTTGTCACAGATCGGGTGAGTGGTCGATGACCCGTGGAGATACGGATATCCTCTTTCCCTGAAGCCATATAGATGGTGTGCACTGCCATGCCCACAGACTTGGGGTGTTTGGATTTAGTGCCCTTGAGATTCGTCGCAGACGCAGGGATCTTCTCCGGCCTTCTCCTTTCATGAGCGGTCGACGTTGAGGGGGCTGTTGTGATAGGCACCCGGGTAGCGATACCTTCCATGGCACGGCAACGGGATGGTCCTTTTCTTGCCAAACCTTCATTTTCTTCGGTCGGCGGGAGTAGTCTTGGTTAATTACAGAGTCTTGGACTCTTCGCCAGACCCTGTGGATTTTAGAGGACAACCGCTGAGGAGGTTGTTCTGACTTCGGCTTTGTAACGTTCTCTACAGGTGGAGGAGTCTTCTTCAATATAGCAGTTGGAGAGTTCTTGCGCATCCTCCTGAGCGGCTCAAAGTTGTTCCCAGTTGAAACAGCAGCATCAACTTCCACCGTTGGAGCTGGTGGGGTAAGTCCGGAAGGGGAACTACCCCTAGCTTTCCTCACTTAACGCCACTGGCGACGTCGAGCATGTCTTGCAGACGGCATTGGCTCAATTACAGGGGTGGCTTCATCATGCCCTCTGTTCTAGTGAAGGGTTGATGTTGGTGCCAGCCTATCGAAGACAGACGTCCGCTGAGAAGAAATGTCCAACCTGTCGAAGACTGACCATTGGGCAGGAGAAGCAGCTTTGGTGACTTCGCCTGAAGCGGGAGTTGGAACGGACAGTCTTGTGAAGACCGATCCTTTAGCAGGAGAAGCCCCTTTTACGAATTCGTCCGTCAGAGTTGGAATGGCTATCCGCTTCGGGATGACTCCTTCAGGTATTGTAGGCTTCTTTACGGGCCCACTGGAGTTCAGGCTCATCCTGTCGAAGACTGACACAGTAGACTTGGAATTGGATGGCCTGTTGAGAGGGTCTGTGGCAGTTGTAAGCCGATCGAAGACCGACTTCTTCGGAACTTCCTGTGACGGCATTGGAGCGCTGAAGCTTGCCGGTGGGATCATGGTCCCAAAGAACAGTCCAGTGGTGGCCTGAGTCACCTGTTCCACTGATATGGCGAAGATGGAGGCCGCTTGGGGCCCATAGGTCATTCCTCCAGCGAGGACGGAGTGGGAGTTGCTGTTGCAGTTAGTGCAGCTGGAGGCCATTCTCTCTGCACGGGAGCAAGACACCAAATCTTAGTACCTCGAATCCAGAGGCAACCATATCAAACCGTGATTCGTTCACGAACACAACACACGAAGTGTGGAGTGGAAAGAGGAAAAGGTCCCACCGGGCGTGCCAGAATCCGTTCTCCACCGAAGACAGAGACGAAACCGCGTAGGTCGTCTTGCCTGAATTTGGGGGCAGATGCTATTTGGTTTTATCCGTCCACCTCTCCGAAGATGCCAAGTTAATTTATGGCACCGTATATCGGAGGTTTAGACAGATGCGGCCTTTATAGCAGACTTCGTCAGATTCCCCCTCATTATGAGGGGTTTTTGATTGTGGGGATGCTCTTCCCTGCAGACGCAAGCCCCTGCAGTTAATTACGCTACCGCCTCGTGGTAACCACTTTCTCCTTCTCCAGATGTTCACTTCGTGTCGTGTGTGTTTGTTTTATTTTTTGTTGCCCGTGGATCGTATATGAAGACGAATTTATGTTGTCGTCCGTAGGACGTGGATTAGTCCAAATCCGTATTTTCTTAGATTTGTGTTTGAGTTGGTTTAAAGATCGTTAATCTTATTTTAGATTAAGATCAACTCAAACGTTTGTTGAGGATACATTAGTCTAATTTTAGACTAAGATCTACTCAACAGGATTTTCATTAGTTTATAGGGACATTGCGGTCCATTGGGTTTAAGGACATCATAGTCCATGAGTTTAACGACCTCATAGTCCATAAGGTTAAGAGACATCATAGTCTGGTTTAAAGACATCATAGTCTGTGAGGTTTAAAGACATCATAGTCTGGGAGGTTTAAAGACATCATAGTCTGTATGGTTTAAAGACATCATAGTCTGGTTTAAAGACATCATAGTCTGGTTTAGAGACATCATAGTCTGTATGGTTTAAAGACATCATAGTCTGGGTTAAAGACATCATATTCTTGTTTAGAGACATCATAGTCTGTATGGTTTAAAGACATCATAGTCTGGTTTACAGACATCATAGTCTAGTTTAGAGACATCATAGTCTGTATGCTTTAAAAACATCATAGTCTGGTTTAAAGACATCATAGTCTGTACGGTTTAAAGACATCATAGTCTGGTTTAAAGACATCATAGTCTGTATGGTTTTGGTTTAACCATTTGGGGATGCGCCAAAAGTTATTGGTTATTGGGACCCTCCATCTCTCTGAAGACGTTGAAGAATTACAACGACATGTATCAGAGGTATGGGAGATGTACCCTCGAACCAATATCCTAACTGAGGGAGAATGGGACGAACATCATTTTAGATGACATCTGTTGGGAGCTCATTAGCTATCTCTAAGACTGAGTTCGGATTTAAAGACCATGAGCATGAAGATCTCAATTGACGCTTCTCGGGAATTTGGTCTGAGTTTGGCTAACATTGGCCTTTCGTGGTGTTAAATACTAGTATATGCTTAGCGCTCACATGCTCCTACGTGAGGTGCTTGAAGTAGTGTTAAACACTAAAAATTGGAGGCACTCGCGTAGGGTCACGTGAGATCCTTGAAGTAGTGTTAAACATTAAGAATTTGAGGCGCTGTTTTCTTGGGTTTATTCCCTTATTCTTTTCTGAGCGCTAAACGTTATTGGGTCACGTGGGATCACGTGAGGCGCTCTAAGTGGAAATTGCCTTTTGATTTACTCCTTTCCTATAAATACTAAGCACTACTTGGGGGGTCACGTGGGATCACGTGAGCCAGTATCAGTTGTCCTCTTTTGCTCACCAAGGGTGTTCACGTGGAGCATGTGATCGGTCGCTATCATGTTGGATGCCCATTCTTTTACATGCATGGAGATCCTTAGTTTTCAAACCCACTGTTTTGTAAGAATTAAATTCTTAGGACTTAGTTTTTCTCTTAGGTTTGGGATCTGTATTGCAGATCTCCTCGATGAGAATTAAATTCTCAACTTATGAGATCTGTTTCTGCAGATCTTTCACCATAAGGAAGAACTAAGTTCTTATATGAAGGGTTAAACCCTTGTTTTATCAGAGGAATTAAATTCCTATATATTTTTTGAGAGAATTAAATTCTCTGAACTTAGATCTTCTCTTAAGTTTTGAATTTGCATGGCAGGATCTCCCCGATGAGAATTAAATTCTCAACTTGTGGGAAGATATGCTTCTGCAGATCTTAACCAAAGAAAGAACTAAGTTCTTTTTAGAAGAGTTAAACTTTTATGGAGGTGAAAAGGAAATGAGATATTCTATGGGTTTCGTTCCTTCTCTTACCTAGAGTTTCTTTTTTCTCTTTTTCTCTCTGGAGAATTAAATTCTCTTTGTTTTAAGCTTACGAGGGGGGTTTCTCTTCTTTTTTCTATCCAAGATCCTCTATTTTTTTTCCTTTGTGTCTCTTGGCTTCTATTTATAGGAGAAAGAAAAGAATCAATTTGTTCAGAAAATCTCTTATTGAGAGATTTTGATTGATTTTATAATCAACCAAAATGATCTTTTAGATCAATCGGTGAATTTTATTCACCGTTGGATTTTTAATCCAAGGACTTCCGTTTTACAGAAGATATTACTTACAAGATTAGGAAAATATTTCCCTATACAGAATCTTCTTCTGTAAATTGGTAATTTTTAATCATCATTGGATTTTTAATCCAACGGCACTCTGCTTTTCACAGCGCAATCTTTCTTGTTTAGAAAGATCTAAGGAAGTATTTTCCAAATAAGGCTTTGATCCCTTTTATTTTAGAATTTAATTCTATTGGTTTAGAAGGCATAGGAGCCCATCACGTGTAGCACGTGACCTCTCAAAGTTAAGCACATCAAAGAGTGTCACGTGCTACCACGTGACTTTTCCCTGGCCAATTGTTTTTTTTAAGAAGGCGCCTATATACTTTGTATATAAAAGGTCACGTGTCTGCACGTGAGGCTTAGTTTCAGCCTCATTTTCAGCCTTGCTTTATCAAGCGCAACGCCTATCACGTATGGGCACATGATGCTCCGTTTGGGGACTTTTCTTATTGCTTTTATATTTATTATTCAGTTTTTATGAGGGAACAAAGCTCTCCAAAGAGAGCTTCAAGAGGGAAGAAGAAGAAGAAACCAATATGAAGTTCACTCACCCTCAAGCCTAAACAAAAAGAAAGAAACTAACAAAACTATAGAAGTATGTGAGAATGAGGAACCTTGATCACTTGCTCACTGGTCTGCTTTTATAGGCACCAAAGAAAAATAAACAAACAATAAAATTGAGGTGACGTGGCTGTAGGGTTCCTATGAACGACAGCAAGGTTTCGGGAGGTATCGTCCATGCCATTTTCAAAATTTTGTCGTTTTAAAGAACCTTAAACTAGAATTTTTAACTAGAGAATCATACGAAATAAATTATAAACTACTTTACAACTAAGTGATTAGGGATTACAACCTTTGTAGTCCGGTCCTTCACTTCTTTAGCTCCTTATAGTACTACTCCCTTCGCTCCAAGTTGCGATCTTGCGGACTCTCGAACGGCTCCACAAGAAGAAAGATGCATACTTGCTTGAAGTCTTCCAAGCCGAAAATGATCTGTGTCGAGGAGACACTAACCCAAGCTACTACTTCACTAATGAGAGATTAGTGAAGCTAACACCCTATACTAAAGTGCTAATCTAGTAGAGGATGATAAAGTAGGATTTTTGCTCATTTTAGAATTGATTTTCTCACTAATATTTCTCACTTGCTCAAAAGCTAGAGAGCTCTTGAGCTTGAAGAAGAAGATGAAGAGAGATAATGTTGTGAGAGTGAATGGCAACCATGGGTGAGAAAATATCTAATATTACTCATGTAGAGACTTAACTCTGAGTTTAGTTAATGGTTGGGTTAACAAATATCTAGTGCAAGACAAAACTAGTGGACTAAATCCATGGGTCTCAAAGCTTCTCAAAGCTTCATGCCATGTGACAAATTTCCAACTATTAATTGAATTACCATAAATAAATAAACCCTACATTATCTTTATCATGGTGTAAGTCTCATACACCCATATTGCATGTATCAACAACCATGACACATAAATAAAACACAATTAATATATATCGCATATATATTAAATGTGCACATGTGAGAAAAATAAATGCTTAAGTGAGATAATATTAGTTAATGTAAACTAGTATATCAAATATACAATTATACACTAAATTATCAAGTCAACGCTTGATTTAATAATCCGGCTATATTATATATAACCGACTAATATTATATGTACCAACTTATCGAATCAACGCTTGATTCGATAACCCGGCTATATCACATATAACCGACCGATACGAATATCGCGAGAATAGAATACGGTATCACATACTCGTATTAATTTCGGTCCCGCATATATCACATATGTGCTCCTACTTTGTTTTGCCTGAGCCAACAAAACCTCTATGTAGGATTCTAAAGACTCGTCAATACGCTGGCAGTAGATGATGATCATATCAAACACCCACAAACCGTCAACGGTACTAGCTGGACGTAACGGCTACCCAGGTATTGAGCGATCAGAAGATCAACAAACAATCCTGCTCTAGCTCCTGTAAAGCCTGTCAGTAACACCATCATACAGTCCGGTCTCTTCGTCTGAGATGTCGCAAATCAAGTCTAGGGGTGGTAAACGTCAGACTCCAATAACTCGATAAGTCATGCCGATACGAGGCTCATAATGGGTCGAGAAACTACTGATAACACTTACCGGTAAATCTCTAAATCAGTCCTGGCTAGGGACTTCCAGTTATAGCCAATCGAGCATAGCACGATATCTACCCCCAATACCGGGAGAGACGAAATCCCATCCTATCGCTCATTGCCTCCATGTGATTCGGGAATGTACCCAAAAACCACAATTTTGCACGTCCTCTTGAACGTGGTAAGGTGGAAATCAAAGCACAGTGGGAATCACACAAGACTCTATGACGATCTCGGGTCTATAAACTAACCTGTACCAGTGTCACTAGAGAACTGCTATCTGACGTCAGGTATAATACCATCTAGGAGTTCTCGGCGAGTCCGTCCAGTGTACCCAGTCTCTACTGAGCATCCGTATACCATCTATGATGTCAAACACCAATGGATATGGGATCATCCTGTAGGGTTCCTAAGCACACTAATGAGGTCTCACAAGGCATCAACCATGCCAATTTCAAATTTTACAAGTGCCGAGAAACCCTAATACGGATCGTTGACTAGATAATGAGGCGATGCAATGCAAGTAAACAACTTTAACTTAAAGGAAAGGGGCTACAACCTTTGTAGATCCGGTCCTCCACCTCCATAGCTCCGTAATGAAGTCCCCTCGCTGCGATCATCGGATCCCGGGCTCTAGCGTCGGCTCCATCAGAGAAATGGGCGGGCAAGGTCGTCGACTTCGATGTCGAAGATGATCTACGTCGAGGCAACACAAGATCAAGCTCCAACTTCACCAAGTCAAGAAACTTGTGAAGAAAACACCCTATACTACATGGTAAGTGGTAGAGGATGAAGAAATAGGAAGTGGGTTCACTTTAGAATTGGATTTCTCACTCTGTTTCTCAAGTTGCCATTAAAGGTTGCAAGCTTTTCTTCTTGTTGATGAAGAAGAAGAAGAAGAAAAGAATATGATAAGTTTTTTTAAAATAGAAAATAATATGATACTTATCATATTGCAACCATGGTTATGTGTAGAGAGTAAACTAAGGTTAGGTGAATGGTTAGGTTAGGCATGAAACAAAAATGGTAGACTTTTTCAAAGCTTCATGAAGCTTCAATGTAAAACAAAGAAAGTCACCATTTCTATTTTTGCCAAAATGAAATAAATAAATAAATGAATAAATCAAAACCCTAACCATTTACTTAACCAAGGTTTAAACTAAACATACACACAAACATGCATGTATCATCAAACATGATACAATCAAGCGCACAAAAATATATCACATATACAATGTGCACATCAAGTGAGAAAATCCATTTTAAGTGAACCAATACTAGTTAATGCAAAGTAATATATCAAATATATAATTATGCATTAAATCATTAAATCAACGCTTGATTTAACGATCCGGTCATATCGCATATGACCAAGTAATATCCAATGTATTGACTTATCGAATCAATCCTTGATTCGATAACTAGGTTATATCGCATACAACCAATCGATACATTCATCGCGAGAATAGAATACGGTATCATATACACGCATTATTCTCGGTCCCGCACATATTTCATATGCGCTCCTATTTCGTTTCGCTTGAGCCAGGAAACCTCTGTGTAGGACTCTAAAGACTCGTCAATACGCCGGTTGCAGATGATGATCATATCAAACACCCACAAGCCGCAAGCGGTCTGCTAAACGTAACGGCCACCCGGGTATTGAGCGAACAGAAGATCGACGATCAAGCCCGCTCACACTCCTGTGAATCCAACCAGTAACACTTACCGTACAGTCCGGTCTCGTCGTCTGATATGTCACATATCTCGCCTAGGGGTGGTAAACGTCAGACCCCAATAGCTCGATAAGTCGTGTCGATATGAGGTCTATAACAGTTTGAGAAACTACTGGTAACACTTACCAGTAAAGCTCAGCAACCCTGGCCAGGGATTTCCAGTTACAGCCAATCGAACACAGTGCAACATCAACTCCCTATACCGGGAGAGACGAATCCCCTCCTATCGCTCATTGCCTCCATGTGATTCGGGACTGTACCCAAAAACCACCGTTTTGCACGCCCTCTTGGACATGGTAAGGTGGAAATTAAAGCACAGTGGGAATCACACAAGACTCTATGACGATCTCGGGTCTACAGACTAACCTGTACCAGTGTCACCAGAAAACTGCCATCTGATGTAAGGTATAATACCATCTAGGAGTTCTCGGCGAGTCCGTCCAGTGTACCCAGTCTCCACTGAGCACCTGTATATCATCTCTGATGTCAAACACCAATGGATATGGGATCATCCATCGCCCATCTGTATGGGTCGAGAAGGTATACGCTAGTATACTCTGGTATATCGATGCCCCGTCTCGATACACCTACGACTAGGGACTTTGAAGAATGTACTTATGGACTACCATGTCCCCACTAGTATGATCCGCATCATAGTCCAGGTTGTCAAGTACACATCCTAAGGGCTTTACCAACATGTAACAGAGAGACAGTCAGTGTACACGTTAATGTAAAGATCAACCAGATAGCATACTATCATGTCGAGCAAGAAAGTCCTCCCTATATATGTCCAAGCATCCACTACAATATACATCCCATGTATAGTAATGGCCTCTAAGGCATACATATAACTAACAATCTCCCACTTGCACTAGGGCCATCTGATAGCAGTGGTTGTAGTATCTCATACTCAATCATCCCATAAAAGTCTCTCTCTGGGAAAAGGCCTTTGTGAGTGGATCCGCCGTGTTGTCCTCTGAGTCTGTCCTCCTAATCTCGATCACCCTGGAGATCAACCATCTCCATGATCAGGTGATACTGCTTTAGATTATGTCTGGGTCACTAATGGGACCGGGGTCCCCGGGCTAAAGCCACACTTCCATTGTCACACAATGGTAGGAACCTAGTTCATCTCATGAACCAATATACACCCAAACAGCCTCTTTGGTAGCATCTTAAGTAGCGATGTATCCTGCCTTTATCGTCTA
Source organism: Agapanthus africanus (assembly GCA_030015575.1). Classification (NCBI taxonomy): domain Eukaryota; kingdom Viridiplantae; phylum Streptophyta; class Magnoliopsida; order Asparagales; family Amaryllidaceae; genus Agapanthus; species Agapanthus africanus. The sequence continues at coordinate 558,459,394 of JASDDO010000022.1, read as the reverse complement.
GTAAGCCACGGTATTTAGCTTGGAACTCTTCCAACATACCGTCCCTCCACTGAGGGTAAAGACAATGCCTGTGACTGATATTCAGTCGTCCTTATCACCCTAGAACCTTTCCAGTGATTCTCCTCAGGATCAACTGATACCATCTCACTACAACTAGTGAGAATCCTAACATCCAATTAGATCTATCTCATAGATCCAAAACCCAGGATTTAGGAGGTATCCCTTTGATCCTATATGGAGAATCCTTGTGATAAGCGGAGATTAATCAAGCATAGCATAGGAAACTCCTTCTCTATCAAGAGTATGTCATCCACGTACTCTACGAGGATCGCCACCATACTCCCTACTACCTTTTTGTATATACAAGGTTCATCTACCATTTTGATGAAGTCAAACTATTGGACTACTACATCAAAACAGATGTTCCAACTCCGCGATGCCTGCTTTATCACATAAAACATCTTGCTGACGTTTCCGCTGCTCCCACTGTCTATGAAGCCCTCTGGCTGTGTACTTATAGACGCTCTCTTCCAAAACATCATTTAGAAAAGCAGTCATGACACCCAACCACCAGATATCGTAGTCATGGTATGTAGCCGTGGCAAGTAGGATCTGGATGGACTTAAACATAGATCCTTAGAAAAGGTTTCAGCATAATCTATACCTGGTCAATGATGCGAACCTTTAACAAGTCTAGCTTTGAAAGTCTCAACTTTTCCAAGTACACCAAGTAATCTTCTCAAGATATACTTGCTCCTGATGGGGATTTAACCCTTCAGATAAAGCAACCAAAGTCCATACTTTATTAGTGTATAAGGATTCCATCTCAGATCACTAAGCATCCAGCCATTCTTACAGAATCTTACTCCTGATGGCCAGCTCAAAACTAGTTGAGTCATCATCTCATAATGCAATTCTCGCTCCCACTGTCATAGAGAAACCGAAGTATCTCTCAGGTGGGTGAGGAACCCTACTAGATCGGTGGAGAGGCTGAGGTTCGTTGGTAACTATTGAATCCTTTGGTTTTATCAAATCATCTGCTGTAGTTTGTATAGCTGGAACCTTTCCAGTTCTACATTACAGACCTTGCCTCGAGCTTGTCTGGATTTTGCTTTTAGACATAGGCCGGGCAACCCCAAATCTTAACTGACTTAAGAGATGGGCTCTTCCCTTTCCATATCACATATGAAGTGGTAGGCAACTGATTTGATTTGAACCCTATTCAATAGGTATGCAACTTTACAAGTGCATAACTCCCAAAAGGAAATAGGTAACTCAGTAGTACTCGTCATAGAGCACACCTTATCATATAGGGTGTGATTGCTCCGCCCCGATATACCATCGTGTTATGGTGTATACGGAGGAGTAAAACTGAGAGAGAATCTCATTCTCCTTTAGTAAAGTCCAAGAATTCCGTGCTCAAGTATTCTCCTCCTTGATCTCATCAAAGGACATAATACTTATACCCGTATTGGTTCTCTACTTCTAACTTATATTCTATGAATATCTCAAAAGGTTTTGACTTGTGTTTCAACAGGAACATATGTCTGAATCTAAAGAGATCATCAGAGAATGTAATGAAGTACAAAGAACCGGTCTTGGCATGTGTAGACAGGGGACCTATCAACATGTATCGTCCCAAGAGTTCACTAACTCTTTCTTTGTTTCCAGTAAACAGAGCTATGGTCATCTTATCTCTGTGACATGACTGGCAAGTTTCACAAGATGTAAATTCAAACATATTTTAAATATGCATCTTAGTGCAACTTAGCTAGTCGGGTCACATTGATATGACCTAGTCTACAATACCTCAAGAAGGATTCGTTCATTTCTGAACTCTTCCCCTTGTGTGTGTTCCGTATACTAAGAACTATAGTTTGATTTAGAACATCAATGCTTTTAGATAACGTGCCTGAACCGATCAACTTTTGATATAGAAAATGTTCAAAACATTATCCAACAATACAAAATTATATCTTTCTTTACTAAAAGATACTGATATGATTTTGTATATCAGGTTCGGTATCTAATAACATTCGTTCAGAATCAATGTATTCTAGTAATACAGGGTGACAGTGACCAACAGACTTGGCTGCAACACTTGCCCCGTTTTCTGTCTCATGAAACTTATCACCCGTTCTTAGTTCTCTACCTTTCTGTATCCCTATGTAACAGATTACATATCTGTGATCCTGATCTGGTATCAAATACCCAGGACGTAGAGGATAGAGAAACAGTTCTTTGTAATGAACACACCCGAAGGAGATGCATCAGTATGCACTTTCTTCGTTTGGGCGGCACGGGAATTCTGGTAATCCCCAATTTCCTACTCTGTCTTATAACAATTATAAGTTGGAGCGGGACCAACGTTCCCCAACTCAGTATAACAAGAGGGTTCAGTCAAATATCCGTATTATTATCTTGATTAAGGCGTGATATGGTCGCTACCTAGAGAGAGAAGTGTTAGTTATATGTATGCCCTAGAGGCCATTACTATACATAGGATGTATATTGTAGTGGATGCTTGGACATATATAGGGAGGACTTTCTTGCTCGACATGATAGTATGCTATCTAGTTACCCTTTACCTTAACGTGTACACTGATTGTCTCTCTGTTACATGCTGGTAAAGCCCATAGGATGTGTACTTAAATACCTGGACTATGATGTGGATCATACTAGTGGGGACATGGTAGTCCATAAGTACATCCTTTAAGGTCCCTAGTCGTGGGTGTATCGAGACGGGGCATCGATATACCAGAGTAGACTAGCGTATACCTTCTCGACCCATACAGATGGGCGATGAATGATCCCATATCCATTGGTGTTTGACATCAGAGATTATATACGGGTGCTCAGTGGAGACTGGGTACACTGGACGGACTCGCCGAGAACTCCCAGATGGTATTATACCTTACGTCAGATGACAGTTCTCTGGTGACACTGGTACAGGTTAGTCTGTAGACTCGAGATCGTCATAGAGTCTTGTGTGGTTCCCACTGTACTTTGATTTCCACCTTACCACGTCCAAGAGGTCGTGCAAAACGGTGGTTTTTGGGTACAGTCCCGAATCACATGGAGGCAATGAGCGATAGGAGGGGATTCGTCTCTCCCGGTATAGGGAGTTGATGTTGCGCTGTGTTCGATTGGCTATAACCGGAAATCCCTGGCCAGGGTTGCTGAGATTTACTGGTAAGTGTTACCAGTAGTTTCTCGAACTGTTATAGACCTCATATCGACACGACTTATCGAGCTATTGGGTCTGACGTTTACCACCCCTAGGCGAGATATGCGACATATCAGACGATCAGACCGGACTGTACGGTTAGTGTTACTGGTTGGATTCACAGGAGTGTGAGCAGGCTTGCTCGTCGATCTTCTGATCGCTCAATACCCGGGTGGCCGTTATGTTTAGCAGACCGCTTGCAGCTTGTGGGTGTTTGATATGATCATCATCTGCTGCCGACGTATTGATGAGTTTTTAGAGTCCTACACAGAGGTTTCCTGGCTCAAGCGAAACGAAATAGGAGCGCATATGAGATATGTGCGGGACCGAGAATAATGCGAGTATGTGATACCGTATTCCAATTCTCGCGATGAATGTATCGATTGGTTGTATGCGATATAACCTAGTTATCGAATCAAAGATTGATTCGATAAGCCGATACATTGGATACTAGTCGATTATATGCTACATGACCGGATCATTGAATCAAGTGTTGATTTAATGATTTAATGTATAATTATATATTTGATATATTACTTTGCATTAACTAGTATTGGTTCACTTTAAATAGATTTTCTCACTTGAAATGCACATTGTATATGTGATATACTTTTGTGCACTTGTTTGTATCATGTTTGATGATACAAGCTCACTTGGGTTTGTTTAAAGAATTAAACCATGGTTATATGAATGGTTACGGTTTTGATTATTTACTTACTTATTTATTCATTTATTTATTTTGGAAAAGATAATGATATGGTGGCTTTCTTTGTTTGCTTGTTGAAGCTTCATGAAGCTTTGAATAAGTCCACCATATTTGTCCCATGCTTAACCCTAACCATTCCCACTAACCATAGTCTATTCTCTACACCTAATCATGGTTGCCATATGATAAGTATTGATATTATTTTCTATTTTGAAAATAACTCATCATATTATCTTCTTCTTCTTCTCCTTCAACAAGAAGAAAAGCTTGCCTCCATCAATGGCAACTTGAGAAAAAGAGTGAGAAATTCAATTCTAAAGTGAACCCACTTCCTATTTCTTCATCCTCTACCACTTGCCAAGTAGTATAGGGTGTTTTCTTCACAAGTTTCAAGGCTTGATGAAGTTGGAGCTTGATCTAGTGTTGCCTCGACGTAGACCATCTTCGGCATCGAAGTCGACGACCTAGCCCGCCCATTTCTCCGATGAAGCCGACGCTAGAGCCCAAGATCCGATGATCGCAGCGAGGGGACTTCATCACGGAGCTATGGAGGTGGAGCACCGGATCTACAAAGGTTGTATTTCCGTTCACTTAGTTAAGTTGTTGACTAGTTGCTTAGTTTCGCCTAAAATCTAGTTAACGATCCGTATTAGGGTTTCTCGGCACTTGTAAAATTTCAAATTGGCATGGTTGATGCCTTGTGAGACCTCTAGTGTGTGTCTAGGAACCCTACAGTGGTATCAGAGCCAGGTTAGAGTTTTAGGCGAAGTGTAGACGAAGTTAGAAGTCCGATCGAACCCGTAAACCCCAACAAAACCCTTCTCTGTACATTTTTCAAAACAGTGGATTTTTGTGAATTAAAAATTCTCAGAAAAACAAGCAGGAAAAACTAAGAATTACTGTGAAGTACGGTCCTCTAAGTCAATAATTTGACCGCGGAACTGCGGCGAAACCATGGGTTTGGCGGCGGTTCCACGGCCAAAATTTGGACTTAGTCCCTGAAATTTCATATATTTATTCTTTGGTCTTTTCTTGGCAATTTGTTATGGGAATTTTTTAATTCCACTCAAGTGTTGAGTTTTCTTAGGGTTTTATTGGGGACTCGTTAATTTGATCGGATAATTTAACTTCGTTTATGTTTTTCCGGATATTTTAGAAACTGTTAAAAAGTTCGACCGGATATAAATACCCACTTTTTCCCCTGCCGGGAAATTTCTAAGTGCTGGATTTTTCCGTAGTTTAAGAATGTTCTAAGTAGTGCAAGTAACGCGATGGACCCTCTAGAAGACAACAAACCTTAACTCGATTATGTGACCGTCTTGAACTGCCCTTTGAACCTTAGGGTTTGGGGCAGTACGGCGTGCCACATGTGAGGCGTTGGCTTGACCCTTCTACGGCTGGACCGTTGGTACTGTGGCATGAAATGGATGTTTTTAAACTTATTTCAAGTGTTGAAAACCATTCAGGAAAACTTGGGTGTTTGACTGTTCGATCGGAAAATTTAACATTTTCTATTTATCTGGAATGTGATACAATATTTGGAATCCACAAGGAGTTATGAGATAACTGATTTGAATGTTATAAACATAGCACTTTAGTCTCACTTGATCGGTTGTTACGGAATTTTGATGCGATCAAAAGTCCGTCGCAATCACGTAGCGTACGCGGATACTCGCTGGTAAACTTAATAGACAGCCACGCCCCATAGCCCCGACCAAATGACTGTAGGAGAACCCCGTCGCCGAAAGCATCCGTTCGGGTGCTCGTGGTAGCGGTGTTTCTCCTTGGTGCACTTCGTCGACGGCGTCGGGGGTGCGGCCGCCTACTAAAGTTTGCGACGAGCATTCGATCAGGATGTCGGGAATCTTGTGAATTGCCCGACTTGATATTGAAAAGAGTTTTCGATAATGAGACTAAAATGCGGGGTTTATAATTGTTAGGCATGCGATGTCTAAGGAATTTATTTGATTAGGCATGCGATGTCTATGCAGGTTGCGGATTCCAACTATTGTAGTTTTACACTTTCTTTCTGCGACCGTAAGTGTAATATGTGATATCGCCGGTTTCGTTGCTATATGTCAACGATAATTGGGATGCGCATATTTACTTACGTTGATGACATGTAATGTTATGTGTTGCTGGATATGTTATATTGGATCGTCGTGTTTGAATAGCCGGGGTTTTTTTTTATGTGAGATGAGTGTTTTTCTTTTTCATTCATGTAAAAACTTGTATGTAATATTCTTTTATTGGGGCACTTCCAGGTTGTGGAAGATGTCACCTTTTGTATATTATTTACTTTCCGCACTAGGATAGACCCAAGGAGGAGGGCATAAGTAACCGGGTTCTGGAGTCCAGTGGGAGACCAACTCGAGGAGTCGAGTCCGGGTCTCCTAACTCTAGAATTGGTAGGGTTGCTTGCCGCTCTCGTAGGGGTCTTGGGGTGTGGGTTTGGCTATTCATCGCGACCGTGGAATCCGTGTTTTATACTGGATCGTACTAAAACACGGACGTCCTAGTATATCCAATATTTCATATATGTTTCTTCTGCTGCGATATCTGTGATGTGATCATGTGATGTTCTGTGATAGATACAGTATATAGTATATATGATATATTATATAGGCGTTACTTATGTTTTACACCCGCGCTAGCCCTGCCCCGCTCTGCCGTTAGTTACCTAACCTAACGGTGCACGAGGGGACATCGAGGCGAATGCGGATGGCATAAGTTTACGTAGTATTTATCTGTAATGTTTAGGTACTTAAATGATGGGACTTCATTAATGAGATTAATGAAATAAAAGAAACCTAAGATGTTGTATAATCGAATTTCAAAAATAAAATAGGTAGCTACAGTTCTTGCTTCGCACAGCGGTATATATGATATATCCTGCACCTTATTCGATGAGGAAAGGGCCGACGATCCCTTCACCAGGAGTGACCCCTTTAGCAATAACTGGCAGATGCTACACACTCGGTTTGTCTTTTGATTGCTTTTAAGAGTTTTTGCTTTGCACAGTGATATATATGATATGTCCCGCACCTCATTCGATGAGCAAAGGGCCGACGATCCCTTCACCGGGAGTGACCCCTTTAGCAAAACTAGAAAAGCCTAAAAAACACTCCATTTTAAAATCATTTGATTTACAACGATATCAAGTTCATTACGCAATAGGTTTTCAGAAAAACCTGTCGTAGCCCTCCGTCATTTCAGATAAGTACTAGTTAGTATTCGTGCTACGTTTGTTGACTATGTTAAGGCGTAGTGTGCGGTAGCTAATTAGTGCTTATCTGCATAAGCATATGATGCGATTGGATTAGGGTAGTCGTGCGACTTTGTTGACTATGTTAAGGGTCGTGCGGGTGGGTTTAATTCAATCGGGAAATGACGGGTTGAACTTGACTAGCACTTATGATTTGTTGACTATGTTAAGGTCATATAGCTGCTAGGGACAAAATATTATCGGGAATTTCAAGTGTTGAAATTTGCAATGAGATTGCATACCTTCTATGAGATAGTTGGATCCCGATACCCGCTGCGAGTAAGAGTTACTCCTGGGAGAGTTTTACACATTACAATTAGCCGATCAAGTAGGTGTCTAGAAAGGTGTTAACGAGGTTACGCCTCTGGTAAAACGAGGTTTATTGTAATTAGGTTCATGCGAAAGCACGGAGGACCTCCCTCAAAGTACCGACACTGGCCTGGCTGAAAGATTGACGAACTTGTAGTGTGTAATTAATCCCGGCTAGTCTTTCCTTTTAGGGTTTGAAGGAAGATTTGATAAAAACAGTGGGAGCCATCCTGATTAGATAAAATATATAACCAATCTATTCTTGCAAGAGCGCACGCGGAGTATTTTCTTCTCTCTCTCTCCAGGTAGCAACCATGTCACGCCTTAATCAAGATAATAATACGGAATATTGACCGAACCCGCTTGTTATACTGAGCTGGGGAACGTTGGTCCCACTCCAACTTATAATTGTTATAAGACAGAGCAGGAAATTAGGGATTACCAGAATTCCCGTGCCGCCCAAACGAAGAGAGTGCATGCTGATGCATCATCTTCGGGTGTGTTCATTACAAAGAACTGTTTCTCAATATCCTCTGCATCCTGGGTATATGATACCGGATCAGGATCCCAGATATGTAATCTGTTACATAGGGCTGCAAAAAGGTAGAAAAACTGAGAACGGGTGATAAGTTTCATGAGGCAGAAAACGGGGCAAGTGTTGCAGCCAAGTCTGTTGGTCACTGTCACCCTATATTACCAATACATTGATTCTGAACGAATGTTATTAGATACCGAACCTGATATACAAAATCATATCAGTCTCTTTATTAGTAAAGAAAAGATATAATTTTGTATTGTTGGATTATGTTTTGAACATTTCCTATATCAAAAGTTGATCGGTTCAGGCACGTTATCTAAAAGCATTAATGTTCTAAATCAAACTACAGTTCTTAGTATACAGAACACACACAAGAGGAAGGGTTCAGAAATGAACGAATTCTTCTTGAGGTATTGTAGACTAGGTCAGATCAATGTGATCCGACCAGGTAGAGTTACATAAAGATGCATATTTAAATTAGTTTGAATTTACATCTTGTGAAACTCGCCAGTCATGTCACAAAGATAAGATGACCATAGCTCCGTTTACTGGAAACAGAGAAATAGTTAATGAACTCTTGGGATGATACATGTTGATGTATGTAGATCCCCTGTCTACACATGCCAAGATCGGTTTTTTGTACTTCATTAAATTCTCTGATGATCTTTCGAGATTCAGACCTATGTTCCTGTTGAAACACAAGTCCGAACCTTTTGAGATATTCATAGAATATAAGTTAGAAGTAGAGAACCAAAACGGGTATAAGTATTATGTCCTTTGATGTGATCATGGAGGAGAATACTTGAGCACGGAATTCCTGGACTATTCTAAAGGAGAATGAGATTCTCTCTCAGCATTACTCCTCCGTATACACCATAGCACGATGGTATATCGGGGTGGAGCAGATACACCCTATTTGATATGGTGTGCTCTATGATGAGTACTACTGAGTTACCTATTTCCTTTTGGGAGTTATGCACTTGAGAAGCTGCATACCTATTGAATTAGGTTCGAATCAGATCACAGCCTACCACTCCATATAAGATATGGTATGGGAAGAGCCCATGTCTTAAGCTAGTTAAGATTTGGGGTTGACCGGCCTATGTCTAAAAGCAAAATCCGGACAAGCTCGAGGCAAGGTCTGTAATGTAGAACTAGAAATGTTCCAGCTATACAAACTGCAGATGATGATTTGAAAGAACCGAAAGATTCAATAGTAACCAACGAACCTCAGCCTCTCCGCCGATCTAGTAGGGTTCCTCACCCACCTGAGAGATACTTCGGTTTCTCTATGACAGTGGGAGCGAGGATTGCATCATGAGATGATGACCCAACTAGTTTCGAGCTGGCCATCAGGAGTGGGACTCTGTAAGAATGGGTGGATGCTTAGAGATCTGAGATGGAATCCTTATACACCAAAAAAGTATGGACTTTAGTTGCTATATCTGAAGGGTTAAATCCCCATCAGGAGCAAGTATATCTTGAGAAGATTACTTGGTGTAGATGGAAAAGTTGAGATTTTCAAAGCTAGACTTGTTAAAGGTATTCGTCATCGACCAGGCGTAGATAATGATGAAACCTTTTCCAGTGCCTATGCTTAAGTCCATCCAGATCCTACTTGCCACGGCTACATACCATGACTACGATATCTGGCGGTTGGGTGTCATGACTGCTTTTCTAAATGATGTTTTAGAAGAGTGCGTCTATAAGTACACAGCCAGAGGGCTTCGTAAACAGTGGGAGCAGCGGAAACGTGTGAAAGATGTTTTATAGGATAAAGCAGGCATCGCGAAGTTGGAACGTCTGTTTTGATGTGTTAGTCAAAGAGTTTGACATCATCAAAATGGTAGATGAACCTTGTATAAACAAAAAGGTAGTAGGGAGTATGGTGACGATCCTCGTAGAGTACGTGGATGACATACTCTTGATAGGAAAGGAGTTTCCTATGCTACGCTCGATCAATCTCCGCTTATCACAAGGATTCTCCATATAGGATCAAAGTGATACCTCCTAAATCCTGAGTTTTCATCTATGAGATAGATGTAATTGGATGTTAAGATACTCACTAGAAATAGTGAGATGGTATCAATCGATCCTGAGAAGAATCACTGGAAGTGTTCCAGGCTGATAAAGACGACCGAGTGTCAGTCACAGGCATTGTCTTTACCCTTAGTAAAGGGACGGTATGTTGGAAGAGTTCCAAGCTAGATACCGTGGCATACTAGACGATAAAGGCAGGATACATCGCTACATAAGATGATACCAAAGAGGCTGTTTGGGTGTATATTTGTTCATGAGATGAACTTAGTTCCTCCCATTGTGTGACAATGGAGTTGTGGCCTTTGCCAAGGAACGTCTGTCCCATCAGTGATCCAGACATATTCTAAGGCAGTGTCACCTGATCGTGGAGATGGTTGATCTCTAGAGGATCGAGGTCAGGAGAGTAGACTCAGAGGACAACACGGCTGATCCACTCATGAAGGCCTATTCCCAGAGAGAGACTTTTCTGGGATGGTTGAGTATGAGATACTACAACCACTGCTACAGATGGCCCTAGTGCAAGTGGGAGATTGTTAGTTATATGTATGCCCTAGAGGCCATTACTATACATAGGATGTATATTGTAGTGGATGCTTGGACATATATAGGGAGGACTTTCTTGCTCGATATGATAGTATGCTATCTGGTTACTCTTTACCTTAACGTGTACACTGATTGTCTCTCTGTTACATGTTGGTAAAGCCCATAGGATGTGTACTTGACTACCTGGACTATGATGCGGATCATACTAGTGGGGACATGGTAGTCCATAAGTACATCCTTCAAGGTCCTTAGTCGTGGGTGTATCGAGACGGAGTATCGATATACCAGAGTAGACTAGCGTATACCTTCTCGACCCATACAGATGGGCGATGGATAATCCCATATCCATTGGTGTTTGACATCAGAGATTATATACGGGTGCTCAGTGGAGACTGGGTACACTGGATGGACTCGCCGAGAACTCCCAGATGGTATTATACCTTACGTCAGATGGCAGTTCTCTGGTGACACTGGTACAGGTTAGTCTGTAGACCCGAGATCGTCATAGAGTCTTATGTGGTTCCTACTGTGCTTTGATTTCCAGCTTACCACGTCCAAGAGGGCGTGCAAAACGGTGGTTTTTGGGTACAGTCCCGAATCACATGGAGGCAATGAGCGATAGGAGGGGATTCGTCTCTCCCGGTATAGGGAGTTGATGTTGCGCTGTGTTCGATTGGCTATAACCGGAAATCCCTGGCCAGGGTTGCTGAGATTTACTGGTAAGTGTTACCAGTAGTTTCTCGAACTGTTATAGACCTCATATCAACACGACTTATCGAGCTATTGGGGTCTGACGTTTACCACCCCTAGGCGAGATATGCGACATATCAGACGATCAGACCGGACTGTACGGTAAGTGTTACTGGTTGGATTCACAGGAGTGTGAGCGGGCTTGCTCGTCGATCTTCTGATCGCTCAATACCCGGGTGGCCGTTACGTTTAGCAGACCGCTTGCGGCTTGTGGGTGTTTGATATGATCATCATCTACTGCCGGCGTATTGACGAGTCTTTAGAGTCCTACACAGAGGTTTCCTGGCTCAAGCGAAACGAAATAGGAGAGCATATGAGATATGTGCGGGACCGAGAATAATGCGAGTATGTGATACTGTATTCCAATTCTCGTGATGAATGTATCGATTGGTTGTATGCGATATAACCTAGTTATCGAATCAAAGATTGATTCGATAAGCCGATACATTGGATACTAGTCGGTTATATGCTATATGACCGGGTCATTGAATCAAGTGTTGATTTAATGATTTAATGTATAATTATATATTTGATATATTAATTTGCATTAACTAGTATTGGTTCACTTTAAAGGGATTTTCTCACTTGAAATACACATTGTATATGTGATATACTTTTGTGCACTTGTTTGTATCATGTTTGATGATACAAGCTCACTTGGGTTTGTGTAAAGAATTAAACCATGGTTATATGAATGGTTAGGGTTTCGATTATTTACTTACTTATTTATTTATTTATTTATTTTGGAAAAGATAATGATATGGTGGCTTTCTTTGTTTGCTTGTTGAAGCTTCATGAAGTTTTGAACAAGTCCACCATATTTGTCTCATGCTTAACCCTAACCATTCCCACTAACCATAGTCTATTCTCTACACCTAATCATGGTTGCCATATGATAAGTATTGATATTATTTTCTATTTTGAAAATAACTCATCATATTATCTTCTTCTTCTTCTCCTTCTTCAACAAGAAGAAAAGCTTGCCTCCATCAATGGCAACTTGAGAAAAAGAGTGAGAAATCCAATTCTAAAGTGAACCCACTTCCTATTTCTTCATCCTCTACCACTTGCCAAGTATTATAGGGTGTTTTCTTCATAAGTTTCAAGGCTTGGTGAAGTTGGAGCTTGATCTAGTGTTGCCTCGACGTAGATCATCTTCGGCATTGAAGTCGACGACCTAGCCCGCCCATTTCTCCGATGAAGCCGACGCTAGAGCCCGAGATCCGATGATCGCAGCGAGGGGACTTCATCACGGAGCTATGGAGGTGGAGCACCGGATCTACAAAGGTTGTATTTCCGTTCACTTAGTTAAGTTGTTAACTAGGTTCTTAGTTTCGCCTAAAATCTAGTTAACGATCCGTATTAGGGTTTCTCGGCACTTGTAAAATTTCAAATTGGCATGGTTGATGCCTTGTGAGAGCTCTAGTTTGTGCCTAGGAACCCTACAACAAGGAGAAGAAAACACTCAGCGTATGCACTTGCAAGATCAGATTGGTTATTTTTTTTATCTAATCAGGATGGCTCCCACTGTTTTTATCAAATCTTCCTTCAAATCTTAAAAGGAAAGACTAGCCGGGATTAATTACACACCATAAGTTCGCCAATCTTTCAGCCAGGCCAGTGTCGGTACTTTGAGAGAGGTCCCCCATGCTTTCGCACGAACCTAATTAATGTAAACCTCGTTTTCCCAGAGGCGTAACCTCGTTGACACCTTTCTAGACACCTACTTGATCGGCTAATTGTAATGTGTAAAACTCTCCCAGGAGTAACAATTACTCGCAGCGGGTATCGGGATCCAACTATCTCATAGAAGGTATGCAATCTCATTGCAAATTTCAACACTTGAAATTCCCGATAATTTTTCCCCTAATCTCCTATGACCTTGACAAAGGCCAACAAACCATAGGATGCTAGTCAAGTTCAACCCGTCATTTCTTGATTGAAATAAACCCACCCGTACAGCCCTTGACAAAGGCCAACAAGGTCGCACGATGTCATGTCCCAAAAGTACGGAACATGACCGGCACTTAAACTACGAAAGTCTCGAGGCGTACGTAATCTAAGTAAACCGAGAACCCAGAAAACCAAACCAAGAAAAGTAGTAGAGTGAAGGAAAACCAATTTAAAACAAGTAGTTTCAATAGAATAAGCCGAATTATGCGGTTTTTTAAAACATCAAAAATTTACTGAAAATTTCGGCAGAGTCTCCTTTGTAAATACTGGCCCCCAAACGGAAAACAACATGAATAGTATACGAAATCAATAAAAGGCATCCCCAAGCGGGAGCTAGCTCTTCGTCAATCGACGGTCACAACCACACAAGCAATATAATATACAACGCCAACGGCGAGGATCAAAACTCAAAACCACAAGAAAACCACAGAAATAAAACGCGCGACTCTAAGGTCGAAAGAATAACATCACTGGTCTCTATCTCTGAAATAAATACATGTTTGGTTGATGGAACTTCTAGATACAACAGAGTAATAATATACAAGTTATATAATGGGGGGTACGATACAAGTAAACCCACCTACTAGCAAATCACCGGAAGGAAACTATGCCCGCAAGCCGTAATGAAACCTGTACGGCAAACCTGCAAGAAACTGGGGCACAACGGGGGTGAGTTGCCAACTCGTGAATAGAAAAACATCTACGCACAGAAATCTCATAAATAACGCAACCTAGGTCAATGATCATAATATATCCTTAAATATATGAATAACATGCAGCCTATAACAATAGCTAGGGTAATATCTAACCCGAGTGTGATCTCATGTGCCCGTGTCAGTGCCTCAGGTAGCAATATATCATATGAATGGGATATGAATGCATGAAAACAGAATACATGTAAAAGAAGAAACTGTTTTCATAAATTAGTGAGATTTCCTTTGTATTTTTAAAATGAGGTATCATAAATGAAATCAGCATCAACAGTGTCTAGCATCGACACAAAACATAAATCTCAATGTCTCAAAACCTCAGGCTTCGGCTATCCGGACTGGCCTGTATCATCAAATCTCAGTACCTCAATATCTCGAAATCTCAATGTCTCAATCTCAATATCTAGGGCGCCGTCAGTCCAGACCGGCCCCTACCATCCATCTCAAGACCATGACGGTATCCTCTGGATATCCGACGCGTCGGGTAAAATCACCGGTAGGTAGTCTCCCCCTGCCAGGCTCATCGTCATCACCACGAGCTTCTTGCCCCGGGGTACCTTACCGGGTCCACCATGTACCCGAAACGGTTTATCCAACTCCTCGAATCGGGTATCGAAATCCATCAGCAAACTCATGGTGGACGACTCATACTTCAGGGGAAAAATCGCGCTTTTTATTTAAAAAGAGAAAGAAGAAGTTCGTATATGTTTTGCGGTTTTCCCCAAATCCAGAAAATCTCATGGAAATCCGAATCCAAAACCTCAATAGCACGTAAAAAGTGAATATATGCATGAGAATCCATGAATGCGGCATAACAATGAATAACAGTATGTATGAGATAGCAGGTAATAACTACAATGTCTAAACTAACATATAATGCAAGTACACTAATATCATGTCTAAACTATTAGCTAACAGGCTATGTCAAACAATAATATTTTCTAAGGTGTACGTGACATGGCAATTACCGATGAAGATGTGTGTGAGCCGGCAAGTAAGTGTACGTGGTACATACGCATCATCAGTAATGGTGCTGGTGTCCTAACCACAAGATATCAACAGTAGAATATGAAGCATAATATAAGCATGTGATGCGGAGCAAACAACAATAATGAGCGGGAGATGAATACTAGACGCAACGATAACTAATCTGTTTTAACCTAATATAAGTCCTACAATGGTGCCTTTTGAAATAACACGAATCGTGGAGTTTTGAAAATAGGGGCTACGGTGTTTTTAAGAAAAGATACGTTTTCTTTTTTGAAATATCCGTAGAATCGCTTGACTTTTCTTTTAAAATACGTACGATTTGTAAGCTTTGAAATAGGTAGGAACCGAATCTAATCTAACAACTAACTAAACTAAAGGGCTAAGCTATAAGCTAGACTACAGGTAAGGAAACCGCCTAACATCTGAATCGATACATATACATACCTGTATATATATTAGTCGGTGATCCCGCCTCAATAATATCATATCCGATACCATAATTATAATCAGACATCCCAAGTCAAGAGTGCGGATCAATCATCAAGATATAGCTCGTACGTAAATCCGTCGTACGGCATCCCCAAATCTGGGTACGGGTCAATATCATATTCCTCACACTATTCCTCTGGTATCCTCTTTATCCAAGATCATAGTCTAGGGTACTGACCTATGTCTAGTACAATACTAATATCCTCAATATACTCATGATCTGACTACTGATCGACAAACTCATACAAACCGATATCGTCAGCACATATCATCATCAAGGGGTATACATCGCCCGATACGGCCTAATATCAATATCCTAGCATATCGTGCCTCATATCACGATCACATGTCGACCATTTTATTTATAACACTATTCACCCGTATCGCCGCCCCAAGATCCGCTATAACACCAGGACGTACCTCAAGTACGAATCCCGCCATATCACCGATATCACAACCACAAACAAATCTCATCGACTCAGCTCAATCCCAAGTATCATCCTCAAATCCGTATGTGAACACATAGTCCCATACCCATGTGAACACATAACTATAAAGAATCCCATAAGCACATATAAATAGGAATGTATGCAAGTATGTATGTGTGTATGTGTAGTGCAACACTACCCTAGGTTCGCGACACTAAAATAATCCAACACACCAATATCCATCTTAAACATCGTTATTAATCCCAAATAATATATAATAATTGTTGGTGTGTATACGCATCCGTATACACCACCACGGACTGCGGGGGTGCTATACGCCATCCACCCGACTTCTCCCCGTAGATATAAATCTACTCACCTGGTCCTCGCTCGCCGGTGCCGACGTCGCCACGCGCTTGCTTGTCGTCTCGAATTCCACATGGGGGTACCTAGATGCCACAATGTATCGTATCTCATTAAAACCAAATTCAAAATCAAAACGGCATACGAAAATCAAATCGGCACGCGTATCATGCATAGGTCAAAACTTATCGCCTACGCATGCAAGAATAGCCAAACCAACCCTCGATGTCGACGTACAAACGTCAAACCCTCGTGAAAAATCCAAACACACTCATTTGCGCATTCACGAACACTAATTATAATATAAAATAGCTTAAAAATTCACAAAAACCCCAAATTCACTTTAAAAGCCATTTTTCCGAAAATCTAGCAAGCACAAATTACCCATTTTAGTACCAAACTCGACGTTTAAACAATCTAATGGCCATAATACTTATTAAACATCTTAAATAAGTCCTAAAAACAATTTTCATAATTTAATCTCATTAAATTCCATTAATCCCAAAATTCTAGTTTACAATATACCCAAATTTTAACAATTTAATAGCAAAAAGCACAAACAACAATTTAGCTTGGATGTTCATGAACTAAAGTATTAAGCTACACTTAATAATGTTAATGAAATCATGAAAAACCTAATTACATTTTTAAACCCAATTATTTAACCATTTTCAAAAACCTAGTTTGTTAAAACTCCAATTTTAACAATTTTAAGTGACAATATACAAAACAACTACTAGACTAGATTTGCATATCATAAGATGCTAAAATACATATCACAACCATCATCAATTTATCACAAGCCTAACATGATTCAAATCCTTCTCTTGAATTCCACAAACCCTCACTTTAAATTAGAAACCCAAACAACTTTTAACTACTTTAGCTTAAGCAAAATACCAACAATTTAACCATTTGGACACGATTTATACCTCCAAGACTTGTAGATCTACATGCAATTTAGCCTCCCAAATTATCTTCTATGCCCTAAGATCCATGCTAGATGAGATAAAGAATAATGGGTAGGAGTTAGATTTTGATTTCGGTGAGGTTTGCTTGATTTTTCATGGAATTTTTTTGTAGATTTTTGGAGGGAGATGAGGTGAGGAAATTTAGATGGGAGGGGCTGTAGAAATCTGCAGTTTTCGGCCATAATGGGGAGGGGAAATGAGGGAGGGAGGAAAGAGAGTGAGGTGGAGAAAGTGGGAAAGTCAAAGTCCACATTTTCTTTTATCATTTTCTTTTCTTTTCTTCTCTTTTCTTTGTGATTGGAGAGAGAGAGAGAGGGAGGGCTGTCATGGTGGGGTCGACCACATGGGGAGAGGGAGAGAGGGTGAGTTATGGGTGTATGGGTGAGGAAAAATGATAAATGTTATACCCCAATTCCCATTAGCACTAATTTCACCGAAAAAAGCCTTTTTCTTCGATATTTTCTAAACCGTTTTGGCAAACGATTTCGTTTCAAAAACCACATGATAAAATTTTATTTAAAGTTTTATGATGCACAAAATTTGTTTCAACTCATTCTAATTTGTAATTTTCCCTAATTAAATGTATTAGTGACGGCTTAAAATAATAACAAAATAATTTTTTTTCAGAAAATTTGAAATTTCACCAGTGGCTCAATAAACACCAAATACTAGCAATTACATAGCTAGAATATGTATATTTAATTTTTATAATAAGATATTTGTATTTTGACTTTTTACAGAAAACTCCCTTATTTTACCGATTTTCCGAAATTTCACCGAAACGATTTTCAAAACGCTACAATCTTCCCCCCTTAAAAAAATTCGGTCCCCGAATTTAAAATAAAACTCCCCCCAAATACTAAAACATCTAAACCAAAACCATCAAGTCGTCGGGGCTGTACATAAAACAAATCGTAGCGCAGCGCATGCGCATGAAAAATGAGCATATAACTCAAATCAAAACTCCATCAAGCATCCCACAATCATCGGAGTCATGGGGAAGACATCAATGCCAAATCCAAAGCAAAATAAATATGATATAACTCGAAACTATACATGTAAATATCGAATCTATATATGTAAATATCTAAAGGAAATGAATGCCAAATATATTCAGGTATTGTCCTCTGCCTAGTCCTGCCCAGTACGAAAACACATAGCAAATATCATAAAAACGTACTGCTCCATAGGTTAAATCAATCCCAAAATACGCGTACGAATACTACGTGCGTCTGGTGCGCACGGAAATCAAAATCCATATACGTGCCATACAAGTGCACAGAAACAACATCTAAGTGCATCGGTTGTGCACACAACATCTGTCATAGGCAACGTGTGTGCCTGACAGCAAGGACAGGTGCGTCTGACATGCACGAAGAATCTCGATTTAGTGCATCTGGTGTGCACCAAAATCGTATCTCATAACATGCGTCCAACATGCGCGAAAAACCCCAATTCAGGTGCATCCATCATGCACGAAATCATGAAATCTAATATCAAGCACCGAACATGCGCAAAATCCAATCAAGTGCACAAGGTGCACAAAACAAATATCGAACATCACAATCGAAATCGAAGTCCAGTGCATCTAAGTGCACAAAAGGCGTATCACTGCACTACAAGCATATATAAACTATACAGAGTGCAGGAACCAAATTGTGTGCGTGCATACGCACAAAATCAACTCAAATATCTAAAACCATAAAATCACAAACATGTGAAACCAAAGCACGAAAACGGTATCAAGTGCAACACCGTGCAAAGATCGTAAATCCTCAATCATCAAAATCAAATCATACGAATAAATCACCCAAAACATCAAAATCAATAATGGCGGAACAGTACCGCTCAAGTGCATCCTCTAAGAATCTCGGGCCAACTGTTCGGAAGTCATCGTCCTTTCCTATATCTGCATCTTGCTCTGGAACGACTGCATACTCATCGCGACTCCTTCTGGAAGGTAAATCCAAGTACCATGCCTCGGCATGCGCATCGCATCTCTGATGTTGGCGGAGTGGAACGTCATCTCATCTAGATCTGGTACGAACCTCCTACTTCACTTTTCTCTAATGTCGTCTGCTTTGGACTCGTCTCGTCGTGGCTGCATGGACTGAGCTCCAACGACTATCCTCGTATCTGGAGTCTCCCAAGAATGCATCTCACCACCTAGCATCCGAATTAAGTCGAGCCATCCGATCGAGTCGTCAAAACCTCATAATCCCCCAAGAGCTCAACATCTTGGGCACAGTTTAATAGTATCGAGTACATACCACAGCATCGGTGGTCCAGCCATAGAAGGGCAAACCCAAGCCTCACTAATGGCGCCGCAGAACTGCCGTAAACCCGAAGGTTCCAAGGCTTTCACACGGTCATTAAGTCGAGTTAGGGTTTCATTCTTCTAGAGGGACCATAGAATTGCCTGCATGTCTTTCCGACTACTTTAAACTTGGAATAATAGGTTTCTGACATTCGATCATCTCTGTCGACTCTCAACGTCTCCGCGTGAAGTCGTCTCTAGCTGGAGTCAATCTATCTGATGACCTCGCATCGGGGTAGGCGAACAAACCACCTGTCCTAGTCATTCATCATCGGGTGACTAGCGACCTTCTAGCATCTATTAGTACAACTCGTCCCGCAATAGCTCCAACGTATAGGGCGATATCTCGTCACTCGCAGCAACAGCTGGCTCACTCGTCGGCACGCTGAACAGTGCCTCAATCATCATGAGTAAGAAATACACCAACGGTCATCAAAATCTGGCTGGCCTCTGTCAGTGGCTCAATCCTCTAGTGCTGATCGGCATGTCCAAGTAATCTCATGCAGCGATCCATCCAACGCTCGTGGCGCAAAACACAATCAAGACACATCTCTGCAATCGTGTGTCGCCGAAATCATGCCCCGGTCAGTCCTCGTTCGTGACGAGCTCATGCTGACCGCAACTCTGGCCGTAGCTCTCCCTGCCCGCAATCGTGGCAGCAAAACCATAACTAGTACCGATGAGGCTAGATAAGGAATGAATATGATACTGAATAAAGAAATGTACATCCTAAGGCTCCTTAAGTGGAGTGGCGTATCGTAAGTATGCCGCGGAACATACCAACGGTACGTCACTCTACTTTAGTCACCTATTCCATCAACCAAGGGTCATCCTACGCTCCGAAGGTAAAACCTAACGCTATGATACCAATTTTGTCACGTCCCGAAAGTACGGAACATGACCAGCACTTAAACTACGAACGTCTCGAGGCGTACGTAATCTAAGTAAACCGAGAACCCAGAAAACCAAACCAAGAAAAGTAGTAGAGTGAAGGAAAACCAATTTAAAACAAGTAGTTTCAATAGAATAAGCCGAATTATGCGGTTTTTTAAAACATCAAAAATTTACTGAAAATTTCGGCAGAGTCTCCTTTGTAAATACTGGCCCTCAAACGGAATACAACATGAATAGTATACGAAATCAATAAAAGGCATCCCCAAGCGGGAGCTGGCTCTTCGTCAATCGACGGTCACAACAACACAAGCAATATAATATACAACGCCAACGGCGAGGATCAAAACTCAAAACCATAAGAAAACCACAGAAATAAAACGCGCGACTCTAAGGTCGAAAGAATAACATCACTGGTCTCTATCTCTAAAATAAATACATGTTTGGTTGATGGAACTTCTAGATACAACAGAGTAATAATATACAAGTTATATAATGGGGGTACGATACAAGTAACCCGCCTACTAGCAAATCACCGGAAGGAAACTATGCCCGCAAGCCGTAATGAAACCTGTACGGCAAACCTGCAAGAAACTGGGGCACAACGGGGGTGAGTTGCCAACTCGTGAATAGAAAAACATCTACACACAGAAATCGCATAAATAACGCAACCTAGGTCAATGATCATAATATATCCTCAAATATATGAATAACATGCAGCCTATAACAATAACTAGGGTAATATCTAACCCGAGTGTGATCTCATATGCCCGTGTCAGTGCCTCAGGTAGCAATATATCATATGAATGAGATATGAATGCATGAAAACAGAATACATGTAAATGAAGAAACTGTTTTCATAAATTAGTGAGATTTCCTTTGTATTTTTAAAATGAGGTATCATAAATGAAATCAGTGTAGGGTTCCTAGGCACGCAAATGAGGTCTCACAAGGCATCAACCATGCCAATTTCAAATTTTACGGGCGCCGAGAAACCCTAATACGGATCGTTAACTAGAATTTTAGGCGACAAATGAAACTAGATAACAACTTAACTACAAGAACGGAAATACAACCTTTGTAGATCCGGTCCTCCACCTCCATAGCTCCGCAATGAAGTCTCCTCGCTATCCAAATGGAAACCCGGGCTCTAGCGTCGGCTTCATCGGAGAAATGGGCGGGCAAGGTCGTCGGCTTCGTGCCGAAGATGATCTACGTCGAGGCATCACAAGATCAAGCTCCCACTTCACCAAGTCATGAAACTTGTGAAGAAAACACCCTTTACTACTTGGCAAGAGGTAGAGGGTGAAGAAATAGGAAGTGGGTTCACTTTAGAATTTGATTTCTCACTCATTTTCTCAAGTTGCCATTGATGGAGGCAAGCTTTTCTTGAAATAGATGGTGAAGAAGAAGAAGAAGATGAAAAGAATATTATGATAAGTTATTTTAAAATAGAAAAGAAAAGCAATACTTATCATAATACAACCATGGTTAGGTGTAGAGAATTAACTAGGATTAGTGAATGGTTGGGTTAAGACATGAAGACAAAATGGTCACTTTAGTCAAACCTTCATGAAGCTTCAACAAGCTTCATCTTTTAAAGCAACCATTTTCTCTTTTTCTTTTGTCAAAACAAAATAAATAAATGCATAAATAAATCAAATGAAACCCTAACCATTAACTAACCATGATTTAATCACACACTTAACCAAGTTAACATGTATCATCAAACATGATACAATCAAGTGCACAAAGGTATATCACATATACAACTTGTGAACTTCAAGTGAGAAAATCCATTTAAAGTGAACCAATACTAGTTAATGCAAAGTAATATATCAAATATATATAATTATGCATTAAATCATTAAATCAACACTTGATTCAATGATCCGGACATGTCGCACACAACCGACTAGTAAACAATGTATCGATTTATCGAATCAATCCTTGATTCGATAACTAGGTTATATCGCATACAACCATTCGACACATTCATCGTGAGAATGAAATACGGTATCACATACACGCATTATTCTCGGTCCCGCACATATCTCATATGCGCTCCTATTTCGTTTCGCTTGAGCCAGGAAACCTCTGTGTAGGACTCTAAAGACTCGTCAATACGCCGGCAGCAGGTGATGATCATATCAAACACCCACAAGCCGCAAGCGGTCTGCTAAACGTAACGGCCACCCGGGTATTGAGCGATCAGAAGATCGACGAGCAAGCCCACTCACACTCCTGTGAATCCAACCAGTAACACTTACCGTACAGTCCGGTCTGATTGTCTGATATGTCGCATATCTCGCCTAGGGGTGGTAAACGTCAGATCCCAATAGCTCGATAAGTCGTGTCGATCTGAGGTCTATAACAATTCGAGAAACTACTGGTAACACTTACCAGTAAATCTCAGCAACCCTGGCCAGGGATTTCCGGTTATAGCCAATCGAACACAGCGCAACATCAACTCCCTATACCGGGAGAGACGAATCCCCTCCTATCGCTCATTGCCTCCATGTGACTCGGGACTGTACCCAAAAACCATCGTTTTTCACGCCCTCTTGGACGTGGTAAGGTGGAAATCAAAGCACAATGGGAACCACACAAGACTCTATGACGATCACGGGTCAACAGACTACTCTGTACCAGTGTCACCAGAGAACTGCCATCTGACGTAAGGTATAATACCATCTGGGAGTTCTCGGCGAGTCCGTCCAGTGTACCCAGTCTCCACTGAGCACCCGTATATCATCTCTGATGTCAAACACCAATGGATATGGGATCATCCATCGCCCATCTGTATGGGTCGAGAAGGTATATGCTAGTCTACTCTGGTATATCGATGCCCCGTCTCGATACACCCACGACTAAGGACATTGAAGGATGTACTTATGGACTACCATGTCTCCACTAGTATGATCCGCATCATAGTCCAGGTAGTCAAGTACACATCCTAAGGGCTTTACCAACATGTAACAGAGAGACAATCAGTATACACGTTAAGGTAAAGAGTAACCAGATAGCATACTATCATGTCGAGCAAGAAAGTCCTCCCTATATATGTCCCAGCATCCACTACAATATACATCCAATGTACAGTAATGGCCTCTAGGGCATACATATAACTAACAATCTCCCACTTGCACTAGGGCCATCTGATAGCAGTGGTTGACGTATCTCATACTCAACCATCCCATAAAAGTCTCTTTCTGGGAATAGGCCTTCGTGAGTGGATCCGCCGTGTTATCCTCTAAGTCTACTCTCCTAACCTCGATCCCCTAGATATCAACCATCTCCATGATCAGGTGATACTGCCTTAGAATATGTCTGGATCACTGATGGGACCGACATTCCTTGGCATAAGCCACAACTCCATTGTCTCACAATGGTAGGAACGTAGTTCATCTCATGAACCAATATACACCCAAACAGCCTCTTTGGTAGCATCTTAAGTAGCGATGTATCCAGCCTTTATCGTCTAGTATGCCACGGTATGTAGCTTGGAACACTTCCAACATACCGTCCCTTTACCGAGGGTAAAGACAATGCCTGTGACTGACATTCAGTCGTTCTTATCACTCTGGAACACTTCTAGTGATTCTCCCCAGGATCAACTGATACGATCTCACTACATCTAGTGAGTATCCTAACTTCCATTTAGATTTATCTCATAGATCCAAACACCAGGATTTAGGAGGTATCACTTTGATCCTATATGGAGAATCATTGTGATAAGCGGAGATTGATCGAGCGTAGCATAGGAAACTCTTTCCCTATCAAGAGTATGTCATCCACGTACTCTACGAGAATCGCCACCATACTCCCTACTACCTTTTTGTTTATACAAGGTTCATCTACCATTTTGATGATGTCAAACTTTTTGACTATCTCATCAAAACAGATGTTCCAACTCCGTGATGCCTGCTATATCTTATAAAGCATCTTGTACACGTTTCTGCTGCTCCCACTGTCTACGAGGCCCTCTGGCTGTGTACTTACAGACGTTCTCTTCTAAAACATTATTTAGAAAAGTTGTCATGACACCCAACCACCAGATATCGTAGTCATGGTATGTAGCCGTGGCAACTAGAATCTGGATGGACTTAAGCATAGGCACTGAAAAGGTTTCATCATTATCCACGCCTGGTTGATGACAAAAACCTTTAACAAGTCTAGCTTTGAAAGTCTCAACTTTTCCATCTACACCAAGTAATCTTCTCAAGATATACTTGCTCTTGCTCCTGATGGGGATTTAACCCTTCAGATATAGCAACCAAAGTCCATACTTTGTTGGTGTACATGGATTCCATCTCAGATCGCTAAGCATCCAGCCATTCTTACAGAGTCTTACTCCTGATGGCCAGCTCGAAGCTAGTTGGGTCATCATCTCATGATGCAATCCTCACTCCCACTGTCATAGAGAAACAGAAGTATCTCTCAGGTGGGTGAGGAACCCTACTAGATCGGCGGAGAGGCTGAGGTTCGTTGGAATTTACTGAATCCTTTGGTTCTACCAAATCATCTGCTGTAGTTTGTATAGCTGGAACCTTTCCAGTTCTACATTACAGACTTTGCCTCGAGCTTGTCCAGATTTTGCTTTTAGACATAGGCCGGACAACCCCAAATCTTAACTAACTTAAGAAATGGGCTCTTCCCTTTCCATATCACATATGAAGTGGTAGGCATTGATTTGATTCGAACCCGATTCAATAGGTATGCAGCTTCTCAAGCGCATAAATCCCAAAAGGAAATAGGTAACTCAGTAGTACTCATCATAGAGCACACCATATCATATAGGGTGCGATTGCTCCGCCCCGATATACCATCGTGCCATGGTGTATACGGAGGAGTAATACTGAGAGAGAATCTCATTCTCCTTTAGAATAATCCAGGAATTCCGTGCTCAAGTATTCTCCTCCTTGATCACATCAAAGGATATAATACTTATACCCGTATTTTGGTTCTCTACTTCTAACTTATATTCTGTGAATATCTCAAAAGGTTCGGACTTGTGTTTCAACAGGAACATAGGTCTGAAACTCGAAAGATCATCAGAGAATGTAATGAAGTATAAAGAACCAGTCCTGGCATGTGTAGACAGGGGACCTTACATACATCATCATGTATCAGTCCCAAGAGTTCACTAACTCTTTCTCTGTTTCCAATAAACAGAGCTGGTGTCATTATATCTTTGTGACATGACTGGCAAGTTTCACAAGATGTAAATTCAAACTGATTTAAATATGCATCTAAATGTAACTTCAGCTAGTCGGGTCGCATTGATATGACCTAGTCTACAATACCTCAAGAAGGATCGTTCATTTCTGAACTCTTCCTCTTGTGTGTGTTCCATATACTAAGAACTGTAGTTTAATTTAGAACATCAACGCTTTTAGATAACGTGCCTGATCCGATCAACTTTTGATATAGGAAATGTTCAAAACATTATCCAGCAATACAAAATTTTATCATTTCTTTACTTATAAAGAGACTAATATGATTTTGTATATCAGGTTCGGTATCTAATAACATTCGTTCAGAATCAATGTATTGGTAATACAGGGTGACAGTGACCAACAGACTTGGCTGCAACACTTGCCCCGTTTTCTGTCTCATGAAACTTATCACCCGTTCTCAGTTTTTCTACCCTTTTGTAGCCCTATGTAACAGATTACATATCTGGGATCCTGATCCGGTATCATATACCAAGGATGTGGAGGATACTGAGAAACAGTTCTGTATAATGAACACACCCGAAAATGATGCATCTCATGCACTTTCTTCGTTTGGGCGGCACGGGAATTCTGGTATTCCCCAATTTCCTGCTCTGTCTTATAACAATTATAAGTTAGAGCGGGACCAACGTTCCCCAGCTCAGTATAACAAGCGGGTTCGGTCAATATTCCGTATTATTATCTTGATTAAGGCGTGATATGGTCGCTACCAGGAGAGAGAGAGAAGAAAACACTCAGCGTGCGCTCTTGCAAGAATAGATTGGTTATTATTTTATCTAATCAGGATGGCTCCCACTGCTTTTTATCAAATCATCCTTCAAACCCTAAAAGGAAAGACCAGCCGGGATTAATTACACACTACAAGTTCGCCAATCTTTCAGCCAGGCCAGTGTCGGTACTTTGAGGGAGGTCCCCCGTGCTTTCGCACGAACCTAATTAATGTAAACCTCGTTTTCCCAGAGGCATAACCCCGTTAACACCTTTCTAGACACCTACTTGATCGGCTAATTGTAATGTGTAAAACTCTCCCAGGAGTAACTCTTACTCGCAGCGGGTATCGGGATCCAACTATCTCATAGAAGGTATGCAATCTCATTGCAAATTTCAACACTTGAAATTCCCGATAATTTTGCCCCTAGCAGCTATATGACCTTAATATTGTCAACAAATCATAAGTGCTAGTCAAGTTCAACCCGTCATTTCCTGATTGAATTAAACCCACCCGCACGACCCTTAACATAGTCAACAAAGTCGCACGACTACCCTAATCCAATCACATCATATGCTTATGCAGATAAGCACTAATTAGCTACCGCACACTACGCCTTAACATAGTCAACAAACGTAGCACGAATACTAACTAGTACTTATCTGAAATGACGGAGGGCTACGACAGGTTTTTCTGAAAACCTATTGCGTAATGAACTTGATATCGTTGTAGAATCAAATGATTTTGAAATGGAGTGCTTTTGAGGCTTTTCTAGTTTTGCTAAAGGAGTCACTCCCGGTGAAGGGATCGTCGGTCCTTTCCTCGTCGAATGAGGTGCGGGATATATCATATATATCACTGTGCAAAGCAAAAACACTTAAAAGCAATCAAAAGACAAACCGAGTGTGTAGCATCTACCGGTTATTGCTAAAGGAGTCACTCCCGGTGAAGGGATCTCGGTCCTTTCCTTATCGAATAAGGTGCAGAATATATCACATATACCTCTATGCAAAGAAAGAACTGTAGCTACCTGTTTTAATTTTGAAATTCAATTCTACAACATCTTAGGTTTCTTTTATTTCATTAATCATATTAATGAAGTCCCATCATTTAAGTACCTAAACATCACAGATAAATACGACGTACACTTATGCCATCCGCATTCGCCTCGATGTCCCCTCATGCACCGTTAGGTTAGGTAACTAACGGCAGAGCGGGGCAGGGCTAGCGCGGGTGTAAAACATAAGTAACGCTTATATAATATATCATATATACTATATACAGTATCTATCACAGAACATCACATGATCACATCACAGATATAGCAGCAGAAGAAACATATGAAACATTGGATATACTAGGACGTCCGTGTTTTTAATACGAGCCAGTATAAAACACGGATTCCACGGTCGTGTTGAATAGCCAAACCCACACCCCAAGACCCCTACGAGAGCGGCAAGCAACCCTACCAATTCTAGAGTTAGGAGACCCGGACTCGACTCCTCGAGTTGGTCTCCCACTGGACTCCAGAACCCGGTTACTTGTGCCCTCCTCCTTGGGTCTATCCTAGTGCGGAAAAGTAAATAATAAACAAAGGGTGACATCTTCCGCAACCTGGAAGTGCCCCAATAAAAGAATATTACATACAAGTTTTTACATGAATGAAAATGAAAAACACTCATCTCACATAAAAACCCCCGGCTATTCAAACACGACGATCAAATATAACATATCCAGCAACACATAACATCACATGTCATCAACGTAAGTAAATATGCGCATCCCAATTGTCGTTGACATATAGCAACGAAACCGGCGATATCACATATTACACTTACGGTCACAGAAAAGAAACTGTAAAACTACAACAGTTGGAATTCGCAACCTCCTCAGACATCGCATGCCTGACCAAATGAATTCCTTAGACATCGCATGCCTAACAATTATAAACCCCGCATTTTAGTCTCATTTATCGAAAACTCTTTTCAATATCAATTCGGGCAATTCAACAAGATTCCCGCCATCCTGATCGAATGCTCGTCGCAAACTTTAGTAGGCGGCCGCACCCCCGACGCCATCGACGAAGTGCACCAAGGCGGAACACCGCTGCCGGGAGCACCCGGACGGATGCTCTCGGTGACGGGGTTCTCCTACAGTCACTTGGTCGGGGCTATGGAGCGAGGCTGTCTATTAAGTTTACCCCGCGAGTATCCGCGTACGCTACGTGATTGCGACGGAATTTTGATCACATCAAAATTCCGTGGCAACCGATCAAGTGAGACTAAACTGCTATGTTTACAACATTCATTCAGTTATCTCATAACTGTTTGTGAATTCCAATTATTGTATCCCATTCCAGATAAGATAGAAAATGTTAAACTTTCCGATCGAATAATCGAACACCCAAGTTTTCCCGAAACAGCTCAACACATGAAATAAGTCTAAAAACATTCAGTTCGTGCCTCGGTACCAACGGTCCAGCCGTAGAAGGGTCAAGCCAACGCCTCACATGTGGCACGCCGTACTGCCCCAAACCCGAAGGTTCAAAGGGCAGTTCAAGATGGTCACATAATCGAGTTAAGGTTTGTGGTTTTCTAGAGGGTCCATCGAGTTACTTGCACTACTTAGAAAGTCGTTAAACTACGGAAAAATCCAACACTTGGAAATTTCCCGACAGGGGAAAAATTGGGTATTTATATCCGGTCGAACCTTTTAACATATTCAATAATTATCCGGAAAGCCACATAGACAAATTTTGAAATTTCCGATCGAATCAACGAAGCTCCAAAACATCCCAGAATATTCAACTCTTGAATAAATATTAAAAAATCCCAGAAAATCCAGAACCAAAATATAGGAGTTACTGTGCAAAAATTAAACAGTGATCAAATATATTGGCCGTGGAACCGCCGCAGAAGCCAAGCTTCTGCCGCGGTTCCGCCTCACTGTAGCAGCATCACTCGATAAATTTTGCATCGTAATTCTTAGAATTTCCTGCTGAATTTTTTAAGAATTTTTAATCTGGAAAAAACCCAGTTTTTGAAAAAAGTCCAGAGAGCATGAAAATTTTAGGGTTTCGGGTTCGTTCGGGTTTCAAACTTCGTCTACACTTCGCCTAAGGCTCTAGCTAGGCTCTGATACTACTGTAGGGTTCCTAGGCACACAAATGAGGTCTCACAAGGCATCAACCATGCCAATTTCAAATTTTACGGGTGCCGAGAAACCCTAATACGGATCGTTAACTAGAATTTTAGGCGACAAATGAAACTAGATAACAACTTAACTACAAGAACGGAAATACAACCTTTGTAGATTCGGTCCTCCACCTCCATAGCTCCGCAATGAAGTCTCCTCGCTGTCCAAATGGAAACACGGGCTCTAGCGTCGGCTTCATCGGAGAAATGGGCGGGCAAGGTCGTCGGCTTCGTGCCGAAGATGATCTACGTCGAGGCATCACAAGATCAATCTCCCACTTCACCAAGTCATGAAACTTATGAAGAAAACACCCTTTACTACTTGGCAAGAGGTAGAGGATAAAGAAATAGAAAGTGGGTTCACTTTAGAATTGGATTTCTCACTCATTTTCTCAAGTTGCCATTGATGGAGGCAAGCTTTTCTTGAAGTAGAAGGTGAAGAAGAAGAAGAAGATGAAAAGAATATTATGATAAGTTATTTTAAAATAGAAAAGAAAAGAAATACTTATCATAATACAACCATGGTTATGTGTAGAGAATTAACTAGGATTAGTGAATGGTTGGGTTAAGACATGAAGACAAAATGGTCACTTTAGTCAAACCTTCATGAAGCTTCAACAAGCTTCATCTTTTAAAGCAACCATTTTCTCTTTTTCTTTTGTCAAAACAAAATAAATAAATGCATAAATAAATCATATGAAACCCTAACCATTAACTAACCATGATTTAATCACACACTTAACCAAGTTAACATGTATCATCAAACATGATACAATCAAGTGCACAAAAGTATATCACATATACAACTTGTGAACTTCAAGTGAGAAAATCCATTTAAAGTGAACCAATACTAGTTAATGCAAAGTAATATATCAAATATATATAATTATGCATTAAATCATTAAATCAACACTTGATTCAATGATCCGGACATGTCACACACAACCGACTAGTAAACAATGTATCGATTTATCGAATCAATCCTTGATTCGATAACTAGGTTATATCGCATACAACCATTCGACACATTCATCGAGAGAATGAAATACGGTATCACATACACGCATTATTCTCGGTCCCGCACATATCTCATATGCGCTCCTATTTCGTTTCGCTTGAGCCAGGAAACCTCTGTGTAGGACTCTAAAGACTCGTTAATACGCCGGCAGCAGGTGATGATCATATCAAACACCCACAAGCCGCAAGCGGTCTGCTAAATGTAACGGCCACCCGGGTATTGAGCGATCAGAAGATCGACGAGCAAGCCCGCTCACACTCCTGTGAATCCAACCAGTAACACTTACCGTACAGTCCGGTCTAATCGTCTGATATGTCGCATATCTCGCCTAGGGGTGGTAAACGTCAGACCCCAATAGCTCGATAAGTCGTGTCGATCTGAGGTCTATAACAATTCGAGAAACTACTGGTAACACTTGTAAGTCGATGTAGAACACCCCAATACTTGTGGGGAGGCGGAATTTTCAAAAACGAACTTATTTAGTGAACAAACATCGACTAACCGTTTGAATCGAAGCTAAACGATAACTAACAACAAACATAGAGTTTCTATGCTACTATGTTTAGGGATTATACCTAACGAATCGTGTCCTTCGTCTTTGTGAACTCCTCCTCCTCCTCGGCCTTCTCGAAGTAGTAGACGATCCACCCGAGAGCTTTACTCCAAGCTTAGCCTCTAAACTTGAGGCAACTAAACTTCTTTAAGTGCTAATCAAAGAAGCTAGGTGTAATATAGAGAGGGTTATGGATTAATTAGTCTTACTAATCCTTGTACTCAACTCATGAGAGGGGAGGATTAGTCTTTGAAGAGGGAGAGCTTGAGGAGAGAGAAGATGATAAAGATAATGATATGAGAATAGTGAGATAACATAATATATATGAAGCATTTCTTATTATCAAGAAAAGAAAATATCTCAATTTAACAACCATGCTTGATAATATCTAGTGATGGTTCATTACCATGACAAAAGACATGTATGAATCATCTAGGTGACTCACTAATCACAATCATTGTATATGCCACCTTAACCTCCTTAGTCACCACCTTCTAGAAGCTTCTCGCACAATTACGAGAACGCCCCTCCTTTCCGCAAAAATACGGAAAAACTTTAGACTGTATAAATCCAATAACCGGATACCAGTAACTGGCTTAAACCAAAGCCGACTGGTAAAAACTGTCCGAAAGTCGTACGTGCGTAAACACACGTATGCGTCCGAACCCTTGTCGTAAAACCATACGACCTCTATATCGTTTCGCCTGGAGTAGGGAAACTCTATGTGTGGGACTCTAGAGACTCGACTACTATGCTGGCAGTGGGTTTAACCACAGACCGCAAGCGGCACTAGCTGTACGTAACGGTCCCCAGGTAGATGTCGAAAAGAAGGCCGATGAGGAAACCCATCCGAACTCCTACTGAGTCTGATGTGACAATCTCCATACAGTCCGGTCCGTTCGTCCAAGACTATCGCATATCGGGCCTAGGGGGTGGCAAGCGTCAGTCCCCTAATAGCAGTATAAGTCGTGTCGGAGGGAAGCCCATTACACCCTGAGAAACTACTGGAACCTACCAGCAAATCTCGCTTGCCCTGGCCAGGGACTTTGCGTAATGGCTCTCTGACACAGCGCGATATCAACTCCCGATACCGGGAGAGACGAATCCTATCTAACCGCCACTGCCTCCAAGTGCTCGGGACTGCACCCAACTGCTACCTGTTTGCACGACTCCTTTGAGCCGTGGTAGGGTAGCAATCTAAGAACAGTGGGACACACTCGAGGCGAAGTAGCAGTGTCAAGTCTGCGGACTATGCTGTACTCATGTCACCTGGGAACTGTTCACTGACGACTGGTATAAAACCAACCAACAGTTCCCTGTGAGTCCTGTCCGGTGTACCCGCAACCTAACGAGCACCTGTATACTATCTCCAGTACGACGTACTGACGGCTGTGGGACAGACCATCTTCCCAACTGGGATGAGAAGCGTACACACTAGTCTACTCCGTAGTATCGATGCTCTGTCTCGATAATCCAACGACTAGGGACCTGAATAAGGATGTGCTTGTAGACTACCCAGCCCCCACTAGTGTGACTGCCATCACAACGCTGGTAGTCAAGCAAGATCCTAAGAGCTCTATCAATACGTATACTCACATATTAAGATAGAAAAAACCAAGTAGCATACTACCATGTTTAGCAAGACTGTTATATACATGTGAATATCCCAAGCTTCCATTAAGTAATATACAAACTAGTATGATACAGTAATAGCCTTCTAGGGCATAAACACTAACAATCTCCCACTTGCACTAGAGCCATGTACTGGCATATCGAAGACCAATGATCTCGAGTAGCCTCTCGAACTGCGTCTGAGGTAGGGCCTTCGTGAATGGATCAGCAATGTTCTCTTCTGAAGCAACTCTCCGAACCTCGATCTCCTGACGATCAATGATCTCCCTGATCAGGTGATACCGCCTCAAGATGTGTCTGGACTTCTGATGGGACCTTGGTTCCTTCGCTAAAGCTATAGCTCCGTTGTCGCAATACAGAGATATTGGATCAACTATGGTAGGAACCACCTGAAGTTCTGTTAGGAACTTCTTCATCCAGACTGCTTCTTTTGCGGCATCGCAAGCAGCTATATACTCCGCTTCCATCGTCGAGTCAGCAACGGTGTCCTGCTTGGAGCTCTTCCACCACACCACCCCTCCATTGAGGGTAAAGACATATCCCGACATGGACTTGGAATCGTCCTTATCACTCTGGAAGCCGGAATCAGCAAAGGCCTCCAACCTGAGGTCTTTTCCGCCGTAAACCAAGAACATCTCCTTAGTCCTTCTCAGGTACTTGAGAATGTTCTTTACTGCTATCCAGTGTTTCTCTCTTGGGTCTGACTGATACCGGCTCACCACGCTCAGTGCGTAAGCTACATCTAGTCTGGTACACAACATCGCATACATTATAGAGCCTACCGCAGAAGCGTAGGGTATAATAGACATGCGTTCCCTTTCCAAATCAGTCTTGGGAGACATCTCTTTGGAGAGGGTGATTCCGTGACAAGCCGGTAGATTACCGCGCTTAGAATCTTCCATACTGAATCTTTTCAGTACAGTGTCGATATACCTGGACTGCGAAAGTCCCAACATCCTCTTGGATCTATCATGATAGATCCGGATCCCCAGAATGTAAGAGGCATCACCCAGGTCTTTCATGGAGAACCTGTGTGACAAGAATCTTTTGACAGATTATAGCATAGGAATGTCATTTCCTATCAATAGAATGTCATCTACGTACAAGACGAGGAATACGACACTTCTGGCTACAACTTTACTATATATGCACGGTTCATCTGGATTTTTGATAAAGTCATATTCTTTGACTGTCTCATCAAAACAGATGTTCCAACTCCGCGATGCCTGCTTTAGTCCATAAATGGACTTAAGCAGCTTGCATACTTTCCCGCTGCTCCCACTCTGATTGAAACCCTCTGGCTGATCCATATAGACGCACTCTTCTAAATTTCCATTCAGAAAAGCCGTCTTTACGTCCATCTGCCAGATTTCATAATCATGGAAGGCAGCAATAGCAAGAAGGACCCGAATGGATTTGAGCATAGCCACTGGAGAAAAAGTTTCGTCATAGTCCAAACCAGGTCTTTGACGAAAACCCTTTGCAACAAGTCTAGCCTTATAGGTTTCCACCTGTCCATCTACACCAATCTTTTTCTTGAAGATCCATTTGCATCCTATGGGTTTTACCCTATCTGGAGCAAAGTCCAAAGTCCATACTTTGTTGGTGTACATGGACTCCATTTCGGTCCGCATTGCATCTAGCCATCGTACCGAGTCGCCGCTCTGGATGGCCTGCTGGAAGTCATGAGGTTCATCATCATCTATGATGCAATCCTCTCTATCCCCATCTATGAGAAAACCGTAGTATCTCTCAGGCGGATGAGACGGCCTACTACTCCTGCGGAGGGGTGCGGGAATGTTCTGTTCTTCTTGAACCTCTGGTTCTACCAAACTTTCAGTAGCAGCTTGTGGTTCTGGAATTTCTTCCAGTTCTACTGCGCTCCCACTCTTCTGATTTTCTAAAAATTCAGTTTCTAAGAAGTGGGCATGACGAGAAACAAAAACCTTTTGTTCCTCTGCGTAATAGAAATAATATCCCTTGGAGTTCTTTGGATATCCCACAAGCTTACACTGTACTGAGCGTGCCTCGAGCTTGTCCGAATGCTGCTTTTTTACAAAAGCTGGACACCCCCATGTCCTAAAATGTTTTAGACAGGGTTTCTTCCCACTCCACATCTGATATGGTGTGGTAGGCACAGTCTTGGTTGGAACCTGGTTCAAAAGATATGCCGCTGATTCTAGCGCATAACCCCAGAAAGATCGCGGTAACTCAGCATTACTCATCATGGATCGTACCATATCCAATAGGGTTCGATTCCATCTCTCCGATACACCGTTGTGCTGTGGAGTGTATGGAGGAGTAAGCTGAGAGAGAATTCCTTTCTCTTTTAGGTAACCTAGGAACTCGGCACTTAAGTATTCTCCACCTCGATCAGATCTCAGTGTCTTAATACTTTTGCCTGTTTGGTTTTCCGCTTCACTCTTGTATTCCAGGAATTTCTCAAAGGCCTCGGATTTATGCTTCATTAAGAAAACATGTCCATATCTAGAGAAATCATCTGTAAAAGTAATGAAGTAGGAATAACCACCTCTCGCATGTGTAGACATTGGACTACATACATCGCTGTGTATGAGTCCTAAGAGCTCGCTCGCTCTTACTCCTTGTCCAGTAAATGGAGTCTTTATCATCTTTCCTTTGAGACAAGATTGACAAGTGTCATAAGTTTGATATTCGAACGAGTCCAAATATCCTTCTCTATGCAACTTAGTCAATCTTCTCTCATTGATGTGACCCAGTCTACAATGCCATAAGAAAGCTTTATTTAAATCTGGAGACTTTCTTTTTAGTGTGTTCTGGACATTGAAAATTTGGAGTTGGTTTAAAACATATATACCGTTATTTAATGTACCGGACCCAATCAAACCATGATTAAGGTGGATGTTAACAACATCTCTTACAAACGTGAAATCATAACCTTTATTTGATAACAAGGAAACTGATATGATATTACACGTTAAGCTTGGTACAAAATAACAGTTATGTAAAACCAAAATGTGTCCACTCGTCAATCCTAGGTGATAATCCCCGACGGACGCAGCTCCCACGCTAGCTCCGTTAGCAACCTTTAGGGTCATATCACCTTCCTTCAGCACTCTACAGTTTCTCAGTGCCTGCAATGAATTGCAAATATGAGATCCTGATCCGGTATCCAATACCCAGGAAGTAGAGTTGATCGACAGACAATTCTCAATTACAAACACACCTGAAGTCGAAGCCACAGCTTGCTTCGGTTCCTGGTTCTTGGCGTTCCACGCCTTGCAATCCTTCTTCCAGTGCCCTTTCCTGTGACAATGGAAGCACTCATCCTGGCCAATTATCGGTACCGCAAACTTTTTCTTTCCCTTCCCTCCCACCTTACTAACACCTCCTCTAGGTTTGGGTGCGGCCTTCTTCTTCCTTCCTTTGGCCCTTGCCTTGGACCCGGAAGAAGATGTACCGCCAACAAACATAGCGGGTGTTTCCCTTGTATTCTTCAAGGTGCCCTCTGCACTCCTTAACATGTTCAGGAGTTCCGGAAGTTCAACTTCTTTTCTTTGAATGTTGAAGTTCAGGATAAACTAGGCGTAGGTGTGAGGAAGGGACTGGAGAATAAGGTCTGTATAGAGCTCATTATCCAAAGTCGTCCCAAGGTCTGCGAGCTCTTCAATATAGCCGATCATCTTTAGGACATGTTCTCCTACCGATGACCCGACAGCCAACCTCGCTCGAAACAAGTTCTTAGAGGTCTCGTATCTTGCTATACGAGATTGCTCTCCATAAAGTTCCTTTGTATGGAGAAATATGCCATCAAGGTCCATATCCTCGTGCCTCCTCTGATGTTCATTGTTCATCGAGGCAAGCACGATGCACTTGGCTTTCGCGCAATCTAAATCCCAGGTTTTGCGGATTTCCTTATCCGCATTACTGGATTTCGGACCAGGGACAGCAGGTGCCGTAGCGGTGAGGACGTACCCCAATTTGTCATAGGTCAAAGCCATTTTGACATTCCGCAGCCAATCTTTATAGTTTGGCCCTGTCAGTATATTTTTCTCTAAAAGTAACTTAAGTCCAGTCATTTTCAGGTCGCTGCAATTAGGAGAGAGAGAAGAAAACTCTTTAGCATGATGCTCTTGCAAGTTTAGAGTGGTTTTAAGTTTATCTAAACTGGATGGCTCCCACTGTTTCTCGAATCCTTCCTCAAACCATAAAAGAAGAATTAGCCAGGACTATTCTCACCGTACAATACTTGCTTAACCGTTCAGCCAGGCTGGTGTCGGTACTTCGAGGGAGGTTTTCCAACACTTTCGCGAAGTTCCTTAATTAAATAACCTCTTTTCTCTGGGGGCGTAACCCCGCTGACACTTTTCTGGACACCTACTAGGTTTATAGCATTGATCGTTAAGTGACGAATATCCTGATAAGTAGCATATACTCACAGTAGGATCAGGATCCAAATATCATCGTATGATAATGCTGAAGGAATCCTACCAACATTCATCAAACTCCAAATGGTATGCATCTCTTTGCAAATTTCAGTTTCTTTAGAAATTCCCGATATTGATTTTTGCCCCATGTTCTTATGATCTTAACTAAGGGCCAACAAATCATAAGTCACATGTCAAGTTCTGCCCATCACTATCCTGTTGATTTGAACCCATCCGTATACTCTTGACTAAGGGCCAAACAAAGTAATACGAGTGTCCCAAACCAACTCATCTATCTATGCAACAAATGAATACCCCAGCAGCTACCAATCACTATGTCTTGACTAAGGGCCAAACAAACATAGCTTGAATACTACTGACCATTCATAAGAAATGACGGAGGGCTACGACTGGTTTTGGCAAAACCGTGAACGTAGTGAACTTGATATAATCGAAGGAACCTGATAGCTTTTATAAGGAGTGGTTAAAGCTCCGCATTTAAAAATATCTGTTTTTAAAATTAACCGAGTGGTTTCTTTTAAATTGTTCCAACGATTAAAACTTTGGTTTATTTTCTTTGCATTATAGATAATGCGTCCCATCATTAACCTATCATTGCAGAAAACAACGAAAATACAACGTCCTCTTATGCCATCCGCATTCGCCACGGGGTCCCGTCATTATCCGTTAGGTTACTTAACTAACGACAGAGCGGGGGCTGGGCTAGCGCAGGTGTAAAACATAAGTGACGTCTAAATAGCTATCATATATATAGATATTTTACATTCGTCTGACGCAATGATATTCATTCCAGATCACAGATGAACTTAATTAGATTTGCAAGCAATCCGTGTTTGTTTTGAACCTGCAACAAAATACGGATTACAAAATTGTGATGAATAGCCATTACCCCACCCACGACCCCTACGGGTGCGGCAAACTACCTGCCGGGCAGTTTGTGCACCCCACCTTGGGTCAGTCCTAGAAGCAAAAACAGTAAAATGAAATAATACAACGGTGGTCACAACCGCAACCTGGATGTGCCCCGCAAAATAATATTACAACAAATTACATTTACATCAAATGAATTAAATGATAACCCATCACATAACCCCGGCTATACATCACAACAGTCCAACACAGTTCATATGCACAAACAGATAAAATCCATTTCAGAAATATGCAACCCCCTGCCAACTGACATACTAGCAGTTAGGGGAGGTTTACGAACACATTATACAATCACAGATATAATCCAACAAGCAAATACTGTATAATTTCGATCGATTAAACATTTTTAATTTTGCTCCAATACTGCTCTGTAAATCTGAAACCTGAGCAAAAATAAAATATTCCAGAAAACACCAAATATCACAGAGAAGCAACACAGGAAATTTGGGTTCCTGACTCGGCAACTCGGCGGCGGAAGCGCGGCGGATCGGTGGGATCCGCCGCGGTTCCGCGGCCGAGTTGCCGATTCAGGAGCCCAAATTTCTTGGGTGTTCTTCTGGTGTCTTTTTAAGCTTTCTGAACTTTCCTGAAAAATTTTAGGACTTCATTTAAAATTCGACAGAAACTTGTGATTTCGGGTTTCTCCGGTTTCGTTTTTTCCGTTCGAAATCCATACAAATTTGCAAGTAAGTTATTTATTGTTTAGCGAGGCTCTGATACCACTGTAAGTCGATGTAGAACACCCCAATACTTGTGGGGAGGCGGAATTTTCAAAAAAGAACTTGTTTAGTGAACAAACATTGACTAACCGTTTGAATCGAAGCTAAACGATAACTAACAACAAACATAGAGTTTCTATGCTACTATGTTTAGGGATTATACCTAACGAATCGTGTCCTTCGTCTTTGTGAACTCCTCCTCCTCCTCGGCCTTCTCGAAGTAGTAGACGATCCACCCGAGAGCTTTACTCCAAGCTTAGTCTCTAAACTTGAGGAAACTAAACTTTTTTAAGTGCTAATCAAAGAAGCTAGGTGTAATATAGAGAGGGTTATGGATTAATTAGTCTTACTAATCCTTGTACTCAACTCATGAGAGGGGAGGATTAGTCTTTGAAGAGGGAGAGCTTGAGGAGAGAGAAGATGATAAAGATAATGATATGAGAATAGTGAGATAACATGATATATATGAAGCATTTCTTATTATCAAGAAAAGAAAATATCTCAATTTAACAACCATGCTTGATAATATCTAGTGATGATTCATTACCATGACAAAAGACATGTATGAATCATCTAGGTGACTCACTAATCACAATCATTGTATATGCCACCTTAACCTCCTTAGTCACCACCTTCTAGAAGCTTCTCGCACAATTACGAGAACGCCCCTCCTTTCCGCAAAAATACGGAAAAACTTTAGACTGTATAAATCCAATAACCGGATACCAGTAACTGGCTTAAACCAAAGCCGACTGGTAAAAACTGTCCGAAAGTCGTACGTGCGTAAACACACGTATGCGTCCGAACCCTTGTCGTAAAACCATACGACCTCTATATCGTTTCGCCTGGAGTAGGGAAACTCTCTGTGTGGGACTCTAGAGACTCGACTACTATGCTGGCAGTGGGTTTAACCACAGACCGCAAGCGGCACTAGCTGTACGTAACGGTCCCCAGGTAGATGTCGAAAAGAAGGCCGATGAGGAAACCCATCCGAACTCCTACTGAGTCTGATGTGACAATCTCCATACAGTCCGGTCCGTTCGTCCAAGACTATCGCATATCGGGCCTAGGGGGCGGCAAGCGTCAGTCCCCTAATAGCGGTATAAGTCGTGTCGGAGGGAAGCCCATTACACCCTGAGAAACTACTGGAACCTACCAGCAAATCTCGCTTGCCCTGGTCAGGGACTTTGCGTAATGGCTCTCTGACACAGCGCGATATCAACTCCCAATACCGGGAGAGACGAATCCTATCTAACCGCCACTGCCTCCAAGTGCTCGGGACTGCACCCAACTGCTACCTGTTTGCACGACCTTTGAGCCGTGGTAGGGTAGCAATCTAAGAACAGTGGGACACACTCGAGGCGAAGTAGCAGTGTCAAGTCTGCGGACTATGCTGTACTCATGTCACCTGGGAACTGTTCACTGACGACTGGTATACAACCAACCAACAGTTCCCTGTGAGTCCTGTCCGGTGTACCCGCAACCTAACGAGCACCTGTATACTATCTCCAGTACGATGTACTGACGGCTGTGGGACAGAACATCTCCCCAACTGGGATGAGAAGCGTACACACTAGTCTACTCCGGAGTATCGATGCTCTGTCTCGATAATCCAACGACTAGGGACCTGAATAAGGATGTGCTTGTAGACTACCCAGCCCCCACTAGTGTGGCTGCCATCACAACGCTGGTAGTCAAGCAAGATCCTAAGAGCTCTATCAATACGTATACTCACATATTAAGATAGAAAAAACCAAGTAGCATACTACCATGTTTAGCAAGACTGTTATATACATGTGAATATCCCAAGCTTCCATTAAGTAATATACAAACTAGTATGATACAGTAATGGCCTTCTAGGGCATAAACACTAACAACACTTACCAGTAAATCTCAGCAACCCTGGCCAGGGATTTCCGGTTATAGCCAATCGAACACAGCGCAACATCAACTCCCTATACCGGGAGAGACGAATCCCCTCCTATCGCTCATTGCCTCCATGTGACTCGGGACTGTACCCAAAAACCACCGTTTTGCATGCTCTCTTGGACATGGTAAGGTGGAAATCAAAGCACAGTGGGAACCACACAAGACTCTATGATGATCTCGGGTCAACAGACTACTCTGTACCAGTGTCACCAGAGAACTGCCATCTGACGTAAGGTATAATACCATCTGGGAGTTCTCGGCGAGTCTGTCCAGTGTACCCAGTCTCCACTGAGCACCCGTATATCATCTCTGATGTCAAACACCAATGGATATGGGATCATCCATCGCCCATCTGTATGGGTCGAGAAGGTATACGCTAGTCTACTCTGGTATATCGATGCCCCGTCTCGATACACCCACGACTAGGGACATTGAAGGATGTACTTATGGACTACCATGTCCCCACTAGTATGATCTGCATCATAGTCCAGGTAGTCAAGTACACATCCTAAGGGCTTTACCAACATGTAACAGAGAGACAATCAGTATACACGTTAAGGTAAAGAGTAACCAGATAGCATACTATCATGTCGAGCAAGAAAGTCCTCCCTATATATGTCCCAGCATCCACTACAATATACATCCAATATACAGTAATTGCCTCTAGGGCATACATATAACTAACAATCAGCATCAACAGTGTCTAGTATCGACACAAAACATAAATCTCAATATCTCAAAACCTCAGGCTCCGGCTATCCGGACTGGCCTGTATCATCAAATCTCAGTACCTCAATATCTCGAAATCTCAATGTCTCAATCTCAATATCTAGGGCGCCGTCAGTCCAGACCGGCCCCTACCATCCATCTCAAGACCACGACGGTATCCTCCGGATATCCGACGCGTCGGGTAAAATCACCGGTAGGTAGTCTCCCCCTGCCAGGCTCATCGTCATCACCACGAGCTTCTTGCCCCGGGGTACCTTACCGGGTCCACCATGTACCCGAAACGGTTCATCCAACTCCTTGAATCGGGTCTCGAAATCCATCAGCAAACTCATGGTGGACGACTCATACTTCAGGGGAAAAATCGCGCTTTTTATTTAAAAAGAGAAAGAAGAAGTTCGTATATGTTTTGCAGTTTTCCCCAAATCCAGAAAATCTCATGGAAATCCGAATCCAAAACCTCAATAGCACGTAAAAAGTGAATATATGCATGAGAATCCATGAATGCGGCATAACAATGAATAACAGTATGCATGAGATAGCAGGTAATAACTACAATGTCTAAACTAACATATAAGGCAAGTACACTAATATCATGTCTAAACTATTAGCTAACAGGCTATGTCAAGCAATAATATTTTCTAAGGTGTACGTGACATGGCAATTACCGATGAAGATGTGTGTGAGCCGGCAAGTAAGTGTACGTGGTACATACGCATCATCAGTAATGGTGCTGGTGTCCTAACCACAAGATATCAACAGTAGAATATGAAGCATAATATAAGCATGTGATGCGGAGCAAACAACAATAATGAGCGGGAGATGAATACTAGACGCAACGATAACTAATCTGTTTTAACCTAATATAAGTCCTACAATGGTGCCTTTTGAAATAACACGAATCGTGGGGTTTTGAAAATAGGGGCAACGGTGTTTTTAAGAAAAGATACGTTTCCTTTTTTGAAATATCCATAGAATCGCTCGACTTGTCTTTTAAAATACGCACGATTCGTAAGCTTTGAAATAGGTAGGAACCGAATCTAATCTAACAACTAACTAAACTAAAGGGCTAAGCTATAAGCTAGACTACAGGTAAGGAAACCGCCTAACATCTGAGTCGATACATATACATACCTGTATATATATTAGTCGGTGATCCCGCCTCAATAATATCATATCCGATACCATATCTATAATCAAACATCCCAAGTCAAGAGTGCGGATCAATCATCAAGATATAGCTCGTACGTAAATCCGTCGTACGGCATCCCCAAATCTGGGTACGGGTCAATATCATATTCCTCACACTATTCCTCTGGTATCCTCTTTATCCAAGATCATAGTCTAGGGTACTGACCTATGTCTAGTACAATACTAATATCCTCAATATACTCATGATCTGACTA
Organism: Agapanthus africanus; assembly: GCA_030015575.1. Classification (NCBI taxonomy): domain Eukaryota; kingdom Viridiplantae; phylum Streptophyta; class Magnoliopsida; order Asparagales; family Amaryllidaceae; genus Agapanthus; species Agapanthus africanus. Next base: position 558,416,425 of record JASDDO010000022.1, on the reverse strand, counting down.
CTGATCGACAATCTCATACAAACCGATATCGTCAGCACATATCATCATCAAGGGGTATACATCGCCCGATACGGCCTAATATCAATATCCTAGCATATCGTGCCTCATATCACGATCACATGTCGACCATTTTATTTATAACACTATTCACCAGTATCCTCGCCGCAAGATCCGCTATAACACCAGGACGTACCTCAAGTACGAATCCCGCCATATCACCGATATCACAACCACAAACAAATCTCATCGACTCAGCTCAATCCCAAGTATCATCCTCAAATCCGTATGTGAACACATAGTCCCATACCCATGTGAACACATAACTATAAAGAATCCCATGAGCACATATAAATAGGAATGTATGCAAGTATGTATGTGTGTATGTGTAGTGCAACACTACCCTAGGTTCGCGACACTAAAATAATCCAACACACCAATATCCATCTTAAACATCGTTATTAATCCCAAATAATATATAATAATTGTTGGTGTGTATACGCATCCGTATACACCACCACGGACTGCGGGGGTGCTATACGCCATCCACCCGACTTCTCCCCGTAGATATAAATCTACTCACCTGGTCTTCGCTCGCCGGTGCCGACGTCGCCACGCGCTTGCTTGTCGTCTCGAAGTCCATATGGGGGTACCTAGATGCCACAATGTATCGTATCGCATTAAAACCAAATTCGAAATCGAAACGGCATACGAAAATCAAATCGGCACGCGTATCATGCATAGGTCAAAACCTATCGCCTACGCATGCAAGAATAGCCAAACCAACCCTCGATGTCGACGTACAAACGTCAAACCCTCGTGAAAAATCCAAACACACTCATTTGCGCATTCACGAACACTAATTATAAAATAAAATAGCTTAAAAATTCACAAAAACCCCAAATTCACTTTAAAAGCCATTTTTCCGAAAATCTAGCAAGCACAAATTACCCATTTTAGTACCAAAGTCGACGTTTAAACAATCTAATGGCCATAATACTTATTAAACATCTTAAATAAGTCCTAAAAACAATTTTCATAATTTAATCTCATTAAATTCCATTAATCCCAAAATTCTAGTTTACAATATACCCAAATTTTAACAATTTAATAGCAAAAAGCACAAACAACAATTTAGCTTGGATTTTCATGAACTAAAGTATTAAGCTACACTTAATAATGTTAATGAAGTCATGAAAAACCTAATTACATTTTTAAACCCAATTATTTAACCATTTTCAAAAACCTAGTTTGTTAAAACTCCAATTTTAACAATTTTAAGTGACAATATACAAAACAACTACTAGACTAGATTTGCATATCATAAGATACTAAAATACATATCACAACCATCATCAATTTATCACAAGCCTAACATGATTCAAATCCTTCTCTTGAATTTCACAAACCCTCACTTTAAATTAGAAACCCAAACAACTTTTGACTACTTTAGCTTAAGCAAAATACCAACAATTTAACCATTTGGACAAGATTTATACCTCCAAGACTTGTAGATCTACATGCAATTTAGCCTCCCAAATTAGCTTCTATGCCCCAAGATCCATGCTAGATGAGATAAAGAATAATGGGTAGGAGTTAGATTTTGATTTCGGTGAGGTTTGCTTGATTTTTCATGGAATTTTTTTGTAGATTTTTGGAGAGAGATGAGGTGAGGAAATTTAGAGGGGAGGGGCTATAGAAATCTACAGTTTTCGGCCATAATGGGGAGGGGAAATGAGTGAGGGAGGAGAGAGAGTGAGGTGGAGAAAGTGGGAAAGTCAAAGTCCACATTTTCTTTTATCATTTTCTTTTCTTTTCTTCTCTTTTCTTTGTGATTGGAGAGAGAGAGAGAGGGAGGGCTGTCATGGTGGGGTCGGCCACATGGGGAGAGGGAGAGAGGGTGAGTTATGGGTGTATGGGTGAGGAAAAATGATAAATGTTATACCCCAATTCCCATTAGCACTAATTTCACCGAAAAAAGCCTTTTTCTTCGATATTTTCTAAACCGTTTTGGCAAACGATTTCGTTTCAAAAACCACATGATAAAATTTTATTTAAAGTTTTATGATGCACAAAATTTGTTTCAACTTATTCTAATTTGTAATTTTCCCTAATTAAATGTATTAGTGACGGCTTAAAATAATAACAAAATAATTTTTTTCAGAAAATTTGAAATTTCACCAGTGGCTCAATAAACACCAAATACTAGCAATTACATAGCTAGAATATGTATATTTAATTTTTATAATAAGATACTTGCATTTTGATTTTTTACAGAAACCCCCTTATTTTACCGATTTTCCGAAATTTCACCGAAACGATTTTCAAAACGCTACACACGACTACTCTAATCCAATCTGCATCATATGCATAAGCAGATAAGCATCAGTTAGCTACCTCACACTACGCCTTGACAAAGGCCAACAAATGCAGCACGAATACTAACTACTACTTATCTGAAATGACGGAGGGCTACGACAGGTTTTTCTGAAAACCTATTGCGTAATGAACTTGATATCGTTGTAGAATCAAATGATTTTAAAATGGAGTGTTTTTTAGGCTTTTCTAGTTTTGCTAAAGGGGTCACTCCCGGTGAAGGGATCGTCGGCCCTTTCCTCGTCGAATGAGGTGCGGGATATATCATATATATCGCTGTGCAAAGCAGAAACTATAGAAGCAATCAAAAGACAAACCGAGGGGTGTAGCATCTGCCAGTTATTGCTAAAGGAGTCACTCCCGGTGAAGGGATCTCGGTCCTTTCCTTATCGAATAAGGTGCAGGATGTTCTATAAGGAACACCGCGATGCAAAGCAAGAACTGTAGCTACCTGTTTTATTTTGAAATTCGATTCCACAACATCTTTAGGTTTCTTTTTCTTTCATTAATCATATTAATGAAGTCCCATCATTTAAATACCTAAACAACACAGATAAATACGACGTACACTTATGCCATCCGCATTCGCCTCGATGTCCCCTCGTGCACCGTTAGGTTAGGTAACTAACGACAGAGTGGGGCAGGGCTAGCGCGGGTGTAAAACATAAGTAACGTCTATATAATATATCATATATACTATATACTATATCCATCACAGAACATATCACATGATCACATCACAGATATCGCAACAGAAGAAACATATGAAATATTGGATATACTAGGACGTCCGTGTTTTCAATACGAGCCAGTATAAAACACGGATTCCACGGTCGCGTTGAATAGCCAAACCCACACCCCTAGACCCCTAGACCCCTACGAGAGCGGCAAGCAACCCTACCAATTCTAGAGTTAGGAGTCCCGGACTCGACTCCTCGAGTTGGTCTCCCACTGGACTCCAGAACCCGGTTACTTGTGCTCCCCTCCTTGGGTCTATCCTAGTGCGGAAAAGAAAATAATATACAAATGGTGACATCTTCCGCAACCTGGAAGTGTCCCAATAAAAGAATATTACATACAAGTTTTTACATGAATGAAAATGAAAAACACTCATCTCACATAAAAAAAACCCCGGCTATTCAAACACGACGATCCAATATAACATATCCAGCAACACATAACATCACATGTCATCAACGTAAGTAAATATGCGCATCCCAATTGTCGTTGACATATAGCAACGAAACCGGCGATATCACATATTATACTTACGGTCACAGAAAAGAAAGTGTAAAACTACAACAGTTGGAATCCGCAACCTGCATAGACATCGCATGCCTAATCAAATGAATTCCTTAGACATCGCATGCCTAACAATTATAAACCCTGCATTTTAGTCTTAAAATCGAAAACACTTTTCAATATCAAGTTGGACAATTCAACAAGATTCCCGACATCCTAATCGAATGCTCGTCGCAAACTTTAGTAGGCGGCCGCACTCCCGACGCCGTCGACGAAGTGCACCAAAGCGGAACACCGCTGCCGCGAGCACCCGAGCGGATGCTTTCGGCGACGGGGTTCTCCTACAGTCACTTGGTCGGGGCTAAGGGATGTAGCAGTCTAATAAGTTTATCCGGCGAGTATCCGCGTACGCTACGTGATTGCGACGGACTTTTGATCACATCAAAATTCTGTGGTAACCGATCAAGTGAGACTAAACTGCTATGTTTATAACATTCATTCAGTTATCTCATAACTACTTGTGAATTCCAATTATTGTATCCCATCCCAGATAAATAGAAAATGTTAAACTTTCCGATCGAACATTCAAACACCCAAGTTTTCCCAATACAAATCAACACATGAAATAGGTTTAAAAACATCCAGTTCATGCCTCAGTACCAACGGTCCAGCCGTAGAAGGGTCAAGCCAACGCCTCACATGTGGCACGCCATACTGCCCCAAACCCGAAGGTTCTAAGGGCAGTTCAAGACGGTCACATAATCGAGTTAAGGTTTGTTGTCTTCTAGAGGGTCCATCGCGTTACTTGCACTACTTAGAACGTTATTAAACCACGGAAAGATCCAACACTTGGAAATTTCCCGACAGGGGAAAAGATGGGTATTTATATCCGGTCGAACTTTTTAACATATTCAAAAATTACCCGGAAAAGCACATAGACAAAGTTTGAAAATCCGATCGAATCTACAAACTCCCAATACAACCTAGAAAACTCAACTCTTGAGTAAATATTAAAAACTCCCAGAAAACTCAACAATGAAAGATAGAAGTTACTGTGCAAAAATAACTTACTGAGGAGACTAAATGGCCGCGGAACCGCCGCATTAGCCATGCTAATGTCGCGGTTCCGCCGCGCTTTGTTCGAATATCTTGGTCAATTTTGCACCGTAATTCTTAGAATCTCCTGCTGAATTTTTTAAGAATTTTTAATTCACAAAAATCCACAATTTTCAAAAATGTACAGAGAGCAGTTGAAATCTAGGGTTTCGGGATCGATCGGGTTTGTAACTTCGTCTACGCATCGCCTAAGGCTCTAGCTAGGCTCTGATACCACTGTAGGGTTCCTAGGCACACTAATGAGGTCTAACAAGACATCAACCATGCCAATTTCAAATTTTACAAGTGCCGAGAAACCCTAATACGGATCGTTGACTAGATAATGAGGCGATGCAATGCAAGCAAACAACTTTAACTTAAAGGAAAGGGGCTACAACCTTTGTAGATCCGGTCCTCCACCTCCATAGCTCCGTAATGAAGTCCCCTCGCTGCGATCATCGGATCCTGGGCTCTAGCGTCGGCTTCATCGGAGAAATGGGCGGGCAAGGTCGTCGACTTCGATGCCGAAGATGATCTACGTCGAGGCAACACAAGATCAAGCTCCAACTTCACCAAGTCAAGAAACTTGTGAAGAAAACACCCTATACTACATGGTAAGTGGTAGAGGATGAAGAAATAGGAAGTGGGTTCACTTTAGAATTGGATTTCTCACTCTTTTTCTCAAGTTGCCATTAAAGGTTGTAAGCTTTTCTTCTTGTTGATGAAGAAGAAGAAGAAGAAAAGAATATGATAAGTTTTTTTAAAATAGAAAATAATATGATACTTATCATATTGCAACCATGGTTATGTGTAGAGAGTAAACTAAGGTTAGGTGAATGGTTAGGTTAGGCATGAAACAAAAATGGTAGACTTTTTCAAAGCTTCATAAAGCTTCAATGTAAAACAAAGCAAGCCACCATTTCTCTTTTTTCCAAAATGAAATAAATAAATAAATGAATAAATCAAAACCCTAACCATTTACTTAACCAAGGTTTAAACTAAACATACACACAAACATGCATGTATCATCAAACATGATACAATCAAGCGCACAAAAATATATCACATATACAATGTACACATCAAGTGAGAAAATCCATTTTAAGTGAACCAATACTAGTTAATGCAAAGTAATATATCAAATATATAATTATGCATTAAATCATTAAATCAACGCTTGATTTAACGATCCGGTCATATCGCATATGACCGACTAATATCCAATATATCGACTTATCGAATCAATCCTTGATTCGATAACTAGGTTATATCGCATACAACCAATCGATACATTCATCGCGAGAATAGAATACGGTATCACATACATGCATTATTCTCGGTCCCGCACATATCTCATATGCGCTTCTATTTCGTTTCACTTGAGCCAGGAAACCTCTGTATAGGACTCTAAAGACTCGTCAATACGCCGGTAGCAGATGATGATCATATCAAACACCCACAAGCCGCAAGCGGTCTGCTAAACGTAACGGCCACCCGGGTATTGAGCGATCAGAAGATCGACAAGCAAGCCCGCTCACACTCCTGTGAATCCAACCAGTAACACTTACCGTACAGTCCGTTCTCGTCGTCTGATATGTCGTATATCTCGCCTAGGGGTGGTAAACGTCAGACCCCAATAGCTCGATAAGTCGTGTCGATATGAGGTCTATAACAGTTCGAGAAACTACTGGTAACACTTACCAGTAAATCTCAGCAACCCTGGCCAGGGATTTCCGGTTATAGCCAATCGAACACAGTGCAACATCAACTCCCTATACCGGGAGAGACGAATCCCCTCCTATCGCTCATTGCCTCCATATGATTCGGGACTGTACCCAAAAACCACCATTTTGCATGCCCTCTTGGACGTGGTAAGGTGGAAATAAAAGCACAGTGGGAATCACACAAGACTCTATGACGATCTCGGGTTTACAGACTAACCTATACCAGTGTCACCAGAGAACTGCCATCTGACGTAAGGTATAATACCATCTGGGAATTCTCGGCGAGTCCGTCCAGTGTACCCAGTCTCCACTGAGCACCCGTATATCATCTCTGATGTCAAACACCAATGGATATGGGATCATCCATCGCCCATCTGTATGGATCGAGAAGGTATACGCTAGTCTACTCTGGTATATCGATGCCCCGTCTCGATACACCCACGACTAGGGACTTTGAAGGATGTACTTATGGACTACCATGTCCCCACTAGTATGATCCGCATCATAGTCCAGGTAGTCAAGTACACATCCTAAGGGCTTTACCAACATGTAACAGAGTGACAGTCAGTGTACACGTTAAGGTAAAGATCAACCAGATAGCATACTATCATGTCGAGCAAGAAAGTCCTCCCTATATATGTCCAAGCATCTACTACAATATACATCCCATGTATAGTAATGGCCTCTAGGGCATACATATAACTAACACATCCATCACCCATCTCATGGGTCGAGAAGCGTATACGCTAGTCTGCTCTGGTATATCGATGCCCCATCTCGATACACCCACGACTAGGAACATTAAAGGATGAACTTATAGACTACCATGGCCCCACTTGTATGATCTGCATTATAATCCTGGTAGTCAGGTACACATCCTAAGGGCTTTACCAACATGTAACCATGAGACAGTATCAAGAGACAAGTATACATGTTATGATAAAGAGCAACCAGATAGCATACTATCACGTCGAGCAAGAAAGCACTCTCTATATATGTCCAAGCATCCACTATAATATACATCATATGTACAATAATGGTCTCTAGGACATACATACAACTAACTGTGGCATCAAGGGTGACTCTATGAAAAGCTGGAGCCAATTGGGCAAGGGGGCTGGCCTGCTCGGTTCTGAGGGGGATGTGGCTGGCCACATTCTGAGGAGAGGGGCTCGTATTGGATGTGTGGGTTTGTGTCCTTCCCAATATCCTTCTGGTGCTGCTAGATTTCTCTGTATAGGCCTTTGATGCACTCAGGGATTGGAGGGAAACATAGAGCAATGCATCACATCAATGCTTTTAGCATTCAATGCTCATTTAATGCACATCACACCCATGCCCACTTGTGCCTTGATTCATGGCAGCCCTATCATGGTCCTGGTGCCAAAGAGCATGTGTGCACATGTATTGTGTTGGACCAAAATATTGTGCACACATATTATTTGCAAAAACTCTTTGGATATCGGTCGGTTTCCAGTTCCGGTTGCAGTATCGGCTCACAGACGATATATCCATGATTTTGAATGTGTTTTCGGTATTTTATAACGAATACCTGTAAACTGTAAATACAGAGCAGACACTGATTAATAGCACCGATATAAACAAAATAGATAAAGAATGAGCGGTATTAAAATGCAGTTTTCTGTGATGAACAACTCACCAAGTCGGCTCACTTTATTCCATTTCGAGTTGACTAGTCAACCGAGACGTTAATAAGGAAGTATATGGAGGAGATCGTAAGATTACATAGGGTACCTGTCTGTATCGTTTCCGATCATGATACAAAGTTTCGATCACAGTTCTGGCAGAGTCTATAAGCTAGCTTGGAAACGAGTCTGAATTTCAGCACGACATATCATCCACAAATGGACGGACAGTCCGAGCGAACAATTCAGATTCTGGAAGACATGTTGAGAGCCTGTATGTTAGACTTCAGAGGTTCGTGGGAAGATCACCTACACCTTGTGGAGTTTTCATACAACAACAGCTATCAGGAAAACATTGGGATGACACCATTCGCAGCACTCTACGTCGTTCCCCGTTGAGTTGGGACGACGTTGGAGATCGTGAACTTCTTGGACCAGAGATGATCATGGCAACTGTAGATGTGGTTCGCACGATTAGGGGAAAGATGCGCATAGCCTAGGACCGACAGAAGCATTGGACAGATGCAAAGCATCGACATATGGAGTTTCAACCCAAAGAACATGTATTCTTGAAGATCTCTCCGAACAGAGGAGTGATACATTTTGGCAAAGGGGTAAATTAAGTCCAAGATATATAGGACCGTTCGATATACTCGAACGAGTTAGAGAAATGGTGTGCCATTTGGCACTACCTCTCTCATTGGAAAGAGTGTACAACGTATTCCACATATCCTAGCTACGACAATATATGAGTGACCCCTGCCATATACTTGATCACTCAGAGCTCACAATACAGACTGACCTAACCTGTGAGAAACAACAAGTTGAGATTATGGACCGAAAAGTGAAGACATTGCGGAACAAGGAGGTAAACTTGGTCCGGGTAATGTGGAGAAAAGGCTCGCCAGGAGAATCGATATGGGAACAAGAAGACAATATGCGTGAACGATACCCTCAGCTATTCGAAGATTAGTCCTTTATGTAAATTTCGATAACAAAATTTTTATAAGGAGGATAGAATGTAATGACTCGGAAACCCCGGTACAAAAATTTCTTGCTATTGTACAGAAAAGGGTATTACGGCATATGTAAGTGTTATAGGTTATTATTGTTAAATAAAAGCAGGAAACAACTTGTAGCTCACTAATAAAGCCTCTACACTGCTGTGACATAGCATGTGTGTTCGAACCCCATCAGACCAATTTTTTTAAAGATTTTTCTTTTTAATTTTCGGAAGCCCAAGAGTTGCATGTACAATTCTTAGAGAAACGAAAAGTTTTAGAAAAATCAAACATGTGCACATAGGAGTAAACCTTGATTAAACCACGTGGCATGAATATCAAAACGGATCATCAATATCCGACCGCCCATTCCCTCAATATGGAAGGCACCGACGGTTCGATTGAGTTCAAATGACTCCATGCTTTGCACACTTATCCCTTTGACTCCCATCAACTAACCTGCACTGTTTGATTTTCCTGCAATCAAACAGAGACCATTCAATTCACCATTTAACACCATTTTAATTCTTTTAATCCAAATTTTTAATTCCCAAACCTTAATTCTTCACTATAAATACCATCTCATACCCTAGCTCCCCCCTAGTCTGAAAATTTCTAGCAAAATTATCCCAAAAAGTTCCTAAGTGTAAGTGAAGTCAAGTGGAGTTAGCAACCAACCTCCTTTCATCGAAAATCAAAGTCGTTTCCGGAGCTACCACGACGCCACGGCGCCCCCTCTCTTTTTCATACTCTTTTCTCGAAGTTATAAAACTGTAAGTCCCTCTTCTCTTTTCTTCTTTTATCTCAAAACATCTTCTAAAAATATATCGGTAAAGTGAAGTTAACATATGTGTGATGTTTACCTTTGTACTCCCCTCTTTAAAGCAACTTAGGTCAAAATAACTTTTCCCCACTACTTGTAACTTTGTTTACAATCCTTTAGTTTTGAGTTTAATCAAAATTTTTATGTGAACCAATCATATAACGAACTTTTTAATAAAATACCATAAATTTTAGTATAATCCTTATTTCGATAATCGTTAAAAAAATACTTTTAGGAAAACTTCACGGGGTAACGATCTCCCCCCCCCCCCACTATAGTTTCATAGCACGGTATTCTAAATATATGGGTAATTCAAAGAAGAATCTTTTCATTAAAATACAACATCTATTCATAACAGGTTTCTTTGAATCGGTATTTTTGTAATCCTTGGCAATTAAGCCTCTACAACCCTCGTTAAAGGACCCGCTAATAGATGGTGCGGATTATCGCATATCCTTGAGATATTAGAGCGAGATGTAGAACTTCTCATGGAGTATTCGGTCTCGAAAGGAAATGAAAAGTTTTTAAGAAATACGACTTTTTTAAACAAAACTAAATTTTGGAAAAATTATATAAAACTATAAATTCATATTTTCAATAAAAACATGTTATGAGACTATATTTTAAAAAAAAAAGATTTAAATTTTTTTAATAAAATACCATCAAGTTTCCAAAACAGCTAGTTATCAATAAAATACCATAAACTTTTAAAAATGCTAAGTTGCATCACCAAAATACCATTTAAATTAAAATATATGTTCATGGAAACCCTAAATATTATAAATCATCCTCTAGGTTTATTTTTAACAATATTAGTATATTTTTCATAAAACCCTCTCGAGTTATGTAAACAATATTTAAGGACTTTAGATTAATATAGGTTTAAGCGGGATCAATTCTCTTGAGCCTCAGAGAGCCTGAAAAAGTGAGTGCTTGCTTATCCAGGTTAGACAACTTAACAGAGTTTTCAATTGCAATTGTCTTGGAAAAAGACACATGTCCTGCCGTCCATATACAGCAGTTGCCGATTGTTAGTGTATATGCCCTAGAGGCCATTACTGTATCATACTAGTTTGTATATTACTTAATGGAAGCTTGGGATATTCACCTTGTATATACAATCTTGCTCAAAATAGTAGTATGCTACTTGGTTTGTTTCTACTTCAATGTGTACATGTGTTTATTTTTGTATATCGCCTATACACATTAGTGGAGCCCTCAGGATCTTTGCTTGATTACCAGCGATGTGATGGCCGTCACACTAGTGGGGCTGGGTAATCTATAAGCACATCCTTATGCAGGTCCCTGGTCGCAGGACTATCGAGACAGGGCATCGATACTCCGGAGTAGACCAGCGCATGCGCTTCTCATCCCAGTGTGGGAGACGGTCTGTCCCACAGCCGTCAGTACGTCGTACTTGAGATAGTATGCGGGTGCTCGTTAGGTTACGGGTACACTGGACAGGACTCGTCGGGAACTGACTAGTTGGTATTATGCCTATCGTCAATTATCAGTTCCCAGGTGACATGAGTACAGCTTAGTCCGCTGACTTGACACTGTCACTTCGCCTCGAGTGTGTTCCCACTGTACTTTGATCACTACCCTACCACGGCTCAAAGGAGTCGTGCAAACAGGTAGTGGTTGGGTGCAGTCCCGAAGCACTTGGAGGCAGTGACGGTTAGACAGGATTCGTCTCTCCCGGTATTGGGGGTTGACATCGCGCTGTGTCTAGGAGAGCCATTACACGAGTAGTCCCTGGCCAGGGCAAACGAGATATACTGGTAGGCTTCCAGTGTTATCTCAGGGTGTTTTGGGATTCGCTCCGGCACGACTTGTACCGCTATTGGGGGACTGACGTTTACCGCCCCCTAGGCCCGCCATGCGATGTATCAGACGAACAGACTGGACTGTACGGAGAATGTCACACTCAGGCTCAGTAGGAGTTCAGATGGGTTTCGTCTCGTCGGTCTTCTTGTCGGCATTACCTGGGGACCGTTACGCACAGCTAGTGCCGCTTGCGGTCTGTGGTTAAACCCACTGCCAGCGTAGTGTCGAGTCTTTAGAGTCCCACACAGAAAGCTTTTCGCCTTTAGGCAAAAGAGTAGAGGTCGCATGGTTTTGCGACAGGTCGCATGGTTTTGCGACAGGTCGCATGGTTTTGCGACAGGGTTCGGTCACATCCGTGCATTTGTGCACGTACAGTGTCCGGACAGTTTGCACTAGCGGGCTTTGGTTTAAGCCAGATCCTAGTGTACGTATTGGGATTGGATTTATCCAGTTTGCATTCGTGTTCCTCGGAACGCGGATGCGGGTGTGTATGCACAGTTGACGGGGAGACAGAGACAGTTGATTCTCATTAGGGTTGTTGACAGTTGACCGTTGACTATTTGACTTTTTGCTCAACCCTAATGAGAATATGATATATGATTAACAATTATATTAATTAAGTATTATGGTGACATGGTTGTTGATTTGTTGACTTTGTTGACTTGTTGACTTTTGTTGACTTGTTGACTTTGTTGACTGGTTGACTAGGCTTGACTAGTTGACCATCATGATAACCATAGCCATCATTTCATGGCAAAGACTTTTGCTTGCTTGCTCATTTGTGCAAAATGAGTGCATGAAATGATATGGTTATGGTTGCTTCAACCATCACATAACACTTATTTGGTATGATGAGTTATCATTACTTTGGATTATGAGAGGGTGAAAGGAAAAAGAGTTGCTCATTCTTTCTTGACCATTCTCTCTCTTGTTCTTGAGCTCTCTTGCTCTTGCTTTCACCCTCTTCCTCTTGCTCCCTCTCTTGACTCTATGGTTCACATATCTCATGAGTTGAGAATCAAGAACCATAGATAAAATCCCATACAAACTCTTCTCTACTCATTCTAGTTCACAAGGTTTAGCAAACCGAGTGAACTAGTTTCTTCAAAGTTCGAAGAAGGAGCCAAAGGTTGGAGCTTTCAGGTGGATCTATCTTCGGTGTACGGAGACGACGGGAAGAAGCCAATCCGGACCACCATCGGAGCTTGAAGACGAAGGAGTTCAAGACAAGCAAGGTATAACCCCCTAACCGAGTAGTTAGAAACTCGTAGTTAGGTTGCTAGTTAGATGTTTAACCAAGATCCGGATTATAGGTCCATGTTACCACCTCTATAAAAATCGTTTTTTACCAAATTCCTCATGCCCGAAAGTACCGGGAGAGGTAGCATGGACTTACAGTGGTATCAGAGCCTAGTTAAACTCTATCTAACATGTTAGCAAGTAACTAGAAGATCGATCAAAGAAAAAGTCGCGAAATGAACCCCGAAATTCGAAGTTTCTGTCGATTTTTATACTGTTCAAAAGTTGATTATTTTCACACCTAAAATCGGCTCAGGCTTTTGTGTGAACACCCACCAAAAATGGTCCAACGATCGAGTCAAAGCGCCGCGGAAACGCGGCGGGAGCACGCTCCCGCCGCGGATCCGCGGCCGAGTTGACTCGGCCGAGGTCCAAGTTTGGTGCAGTGTTATTCTGGGGTTGTTTTGGGATTTTTGGAATATATATTTTCTGCCCAGATTTTCCATAACGAAAATTTTATTTTTGGGGTCCCGAAAATCCGTATTTTTGATCGAACTTCTAAAAGACTTAAGCTAACGGGTTTTTCTGTAATGTGATATTTGTATTGAACGTCTACTAATCGCTATATGTCGATTGGTGGGGGTTATACCAATCTGTGATCTGTAATGTTGCTGGAATGTGTATATGAATATGTTGGATTGTCGCGGGTGAATAGCCGGGGGTTGTGAGACGAGAGTTTTCTTTTCTTTCAATTCATGTAAATTTGTAAATTGATGTAATAATTATTTGTATGGCCGCACAACCGGGTCGGGGTTGTAGCCGTCATTGTATAATTTCTTTTTACTGTTTTTGCTCCTAGGATAGACCTATGGAAAGGGTGCACAAACTACCGGGTATGCCGAAGTGTCGAGTGGCCTACTCATGGAGATGAGGGAGGTTGCTACGGTTCGGGTACTTGGCGGGTAGTTTGCCACACCCGTAGGGGTCTTGGGTGGGGTATTGGCTATTCACCGCGACCGTGTAATCTGCTTTTCGTTACAGGCTCGTACGAATTACAGATTCCTAGTATATCCAATGTATTCATCTGTGATCTGAAATGTTTATCATTGCAGTATATCTATATATGATATTATTTAGACGTTGCTTATGTTTTACAGACGCGCTAGCCCAGCCCCCGCTTTGTCGTTAGTTAAGTAACCTAACGGGTAATGACGGGGCCCAGTGGCGAATGCGAATGGCATAAGCGTACGTCATATTTTGGTTGTTTTCTGCAATGGTAGGATTAAATGATGGGATGCATTAAAAGAACTAATGCAAGAATATCACGCATTAAAAGAACTAATGCAAGATAATAAACCAAGTTAAAGTCGTTGGAACACTTTCGAAAAACCACTCGATTCTTTTCAAAACCAACTTTTAAATGCGGAGCTTGAGCCACTCCTTTTAAAAGCTATCTCGTTCCATCGACCAAATCAAGTTCACTACGTTCACGGTTTTGCCAAAACCATTCGTAGCCCTCCGTCGTTTCACATGAATAGTCAATAGTATTCAAGCTGTGTTTGTTGGCCAAAGTCAAGGCATAGTGATTGGTAGCTATTGGGTATTCATGTGCAGCATAGATAGATGCGTTGGTTTGGAACAGTCGTACTGTCTTGTTGGCCAAAGTCAAGGGTAGGTGCGGGTGGATTCAAATTAATCTGGACAACGACGGGTAGAACTTGACATGTGACTTATGATTTGTTGGCCAAAGTCAAGGTCATAAGAGCATGGGGCAAAAATCCACATCGGGAGTTTCATAAGTACTGAAACTTGCTAGATTTGCATACCATTTGGAGTGTGATGATTCTGGTAGGATTCCTTCAGTTTCGTCACGCAATGATATTTGGATCCCGATCCTACTGTGAGTATATGCTACTCCTCGGGAAAATTTCTCACTGATCGATCAATGCTATAAACCTAGTATGTGCCTAGAAAGGTGTTAGCGGGGCTACGCCCCCAGGGAAAAGAGGTTCTTTAATTAAGGAACTTCGCGAAAGCGTTGGAAAACCTCCCTCGAAGTACCGACACTGGCCTGGCTGAACGGTTAAGCAAGTATTGTGCGGTGGGATTGATCCCGACTAATTCTTCCTTTATGGTTTGAGGAGGGATTCGAGAAACAGTGGGAGCCATCCTGTTTAGACAAACTAAAAACCACTCTAAACTTGCAAGAGCATCATGCTGAGTGTTTCTTCTTCTCTCTCCTAATTGCAGCGACCAATCGACATGACTGGACTTAAGTTACTTCTAGATAAAAATATACTGACAGGGCCAAACTACAAATATTGGCTCAGGAATGTCAAGATGGCAATCACTTACGAGAAGCTGGGGTATCTTCTTACCACCAAAGCTCCCCCTATCCCTGGTCCCACTTCCAGCGTCGCGGATAAGGAAATCCGCAAGACTTGGGAGATTGATAGCGCGAAAGCCAAGTGCCTCGTACTTGCCTCGATGGACAACGAACATCAGAGGAGGCACGAGAATATGGACCTTGAATCCATATTTCTCCATACAAAAGAACTGTATGGAGAGCAATCTCGTATCGCAAGATACGAAGCGTCAAAAAAGTTATTTTCGGCAAAGATGGCCGTCGAATCATCAGTAGCCGAGCACGTGCTAAAGATGATCGGCTACATTGAGGAGCTCGCGGACCTAGGGACCACATTGGAGAGTGAACTCTATACGTACATAGTTCTCCAGTCCCTTCCTTCCACTTACGCCCAGTTTATACTGAACTTCAACTTACAAGAAAAAGAGGTTGAACTTTCAGAGCTCCTCAACATGCTGAGCAGCGCAGAGGGCACCCTACAGAAAGATAGGGAAACATCCACTTTTTTTGTAGGAGGATCATCTTCTTCTAGGTCCAAGGCGAAAGCCAAGGGAAAGAAGAAGAAAGCCCCCGCCAAACCAAGGGGCGGTGTTAGTAAAGTGGATACGAAGGGAAAAGCCAAAGCAACAAAGAAAGCGGGGAAGCTTGTGGATAAGGAAGAATGCTTCTATTGTCATAAGAAAGGTCACTGGAAGAATGATTGCAGGGCTTGGAAAGCCAGGACACAGGAATTGAAGCAGGTTACAGCTTCAGCTTCAGGTGTGTATGTTATTGAAAACTGTCTTTCAATAAACTCTACTTCCTGGGTATTGGATACCGGATCAAGATCTCATATCTGTAATTCTTTGTAGGCGTTGAGAAACCGTAGGGTTTTGAAGACAGGTGACATGACCCTCAGAGTTGCGAACGGAGCTAGCATGGATGCTAAAGCCGTGGGGGACTATCACCTGGGAATGTCAGATGGACATGTTTTGGTTTTGCGTAATTGCTTTTTTGTACCCAACGCAACTTGTAATATCATTTCTGTATCTTTAGTTTCTAAAGAAGGTTATGAATTTGTGTTTGTAAGTAATGTTGTAAACATTCACCTTAATCAAGTTCTGATTGGGTCAGGTACATTGAGTAATGGTATATACGTATTGAACCAACCACAGATTTTCAATGTCCAGAATACACACAAAAGAAAGTCTCCAGAAATAAATCAGACTTTCTTGTGGCATTGTAGACTATGTCACATCAATGAGAGAAGGTTGACTAAGTTACATACAGAAGGATATTTGAATGCGTTCGAATATCAATCGTATGCCACTTGCCAATCCTGTCTCAAAGGAAAGATGACAAAGACTCCGTTTACTGGATATGGAGTAAGAGCGAGCGAGCTCTTGGGACTCGTACACAGTGACGTGTGCGGTCCAATGTCTACACATGCGCGAAGCGGTTATTCTTACTTCATTACTTTTACGGATGACTTCTCAAGGTACGGTTATGTCTTCTTAATGAAACATAAGTCCGAAGCCTTTGGAAAATTCCAGGAGTATAAGAATGAAGTAGAAAAACAGACCGGCAAAAGTATCAAGATTCTAAGATCGGATCGAGGTGGAGAATACTTGAGTACCGAGTTCCTGGACTATTTAAAAGAGAACGGAATTCTCTCTCAGCTTACTCCTCCATACACTCCGCAACATAACGGTGTATCGGAGAGACGGAACCGCACCCTATTGGATATGGTGCGGTCCATGATGAGTAACGCTGAGTTGCCGCGATCATTCTGGGGATATACGCTAGAATCAGCCGCGTATCTTTTGAACCGAGTTCCTACTAAGACTGTGCCTACTACGCCATATGAGATGTGGTGTGGGAAGAGACCCTATCTTAAGCACATTAAGACATGGGGATGTCCAGCTTTTGTCAAAAAGCAGCATGCGGAAAAGCTCGAGGCACGCTCAGTACAGTGCAAGTTTGTGGGATATCCAAAGAATTCCAAAGGATATTTCTTCTACTGTGAAGAGGAACAAAAAGTTCTTGTTTCTCGTCATGCCTACTTCTTGGAAACTGAGTTTTTGGAAAACCGGATAAGTGGGAGCACAGTAGAACTGGAAGAAATTCCAGAACCACGGACTATTACAGAAAGTTTAGTGGAACTAGAGGGTTCGGAAGAACAGGACATTCCTACGCCGCTCCGCAGAAGTAGTAGGCAGTTTCATCCGCCCGAGAGATACTACGGTTTTCTCATAGACGGGGATAGAGAGGATTGCATCATAGATTATGATGAGCCTACTAGCTTCCAGCAGGCCGTTCAGAGCGTTGACTCAGTGAAATGGCTGGATGCAATGCGGACCGAAATGGAGTCCATGTACACCAACAAAGTATGGACGTTAGACATTGCTCCAGACGGGGTAAAACCCGTAGGATGCAAGTGGATCTTCAAAAGGAAGATTGGTGTAGATGGACAGGTTGAGACCTATAAAGCTAGGCTGGTAGCAAAGGGTTTTCGTCAAAGACCTGGCTTGGACTATGACGAAACCTTTTCTCCAGTAGCCATGCTGAAATCCATTCGGATCCTTCTTGCCATTGCTGCCTTCCACGATTATGAGATCTGGCAAATGGACGTAAAGACCGCTTTTCTAAATGGAAATTTAGAAGAGTGTGTCTATATGGATCAGCCAGAGGGTTTCATTCAGAGTGGGAGCAGCGGAAAGGTGTGCAAGTTGCTTAAGTCCATCTATGGACTAAAGCAGGCATCGCGGAGTTGGAACATCTGCTTTGATGAGACGGTCAAAGAATTTGGCTTTATCAAAAATCCAGATGAACCATGCATCTATAGTAGATTTGTAGCGAGAACTGTAGTATTCCTCATTTTATACGTGGATGACATTCTCTTAATAGGAAATGGCATTCCTATGCTACAATCTGTCAAGGGGTTCTTGTCACACAGGTTCTCCATGAAAGACCTGGGTGATGCTTCCTACATCCTGGGGATCCGGATCCATCGTGATAGATCCAAGAGGATATTAGGACTTTCACAGTCCAGGTACATCGACACCATACTGAAAAGATTCAGTATGGAAGATTCCAAGCGCGGTAACCTACCATTTTGTCACGGGATCACCCTCTCTAAAGAGATGTCTCCCAAGACTTATTTGGAGAGGGATCGCATGTCTATTATACCCTACGCTTCTGCGGTAGGCTCTATAATGTATGCGATGTTGTGTACCAGACCGGATATAGCTTATGCACTGAGTGTGGTAAGCCGGTATCAGTCAAACCCTGGGGAGAAACATTGGATAGCGGTAAAGAACATTCTCAAGTACCTGAGAAGGACTAAGGAGATGTTCTTGGTGTATGGCGGAAAAGACCTCCAGATCGAGGCCTTTGCTGACTCCAGCTTCCAGAGTGACAAGGATGATTCCAAGTCCATGTCGGGTTTTGTCTTTACCCTCAATGGAGGGGCGGTGTGTTGGAAGAGTTCCAAACAGGAAACCGTTGCAGACTCGACGATGGAAGCGGAATACATCGCTGCATCTGATGCCGCAAAAGAAGCCGTCTGGATGAAGAAGTTCTTGAAAGAACTTCAGGTGGTTCCGTCCATTGTTGATCCAATACCTCTGTATTGCGATAACAACGGGGCTATAGCTTTAGCGAAGGAACCCAGGTCCCATCAGAGATCCAGGCACATCTTGAGGCGGTATCACCTAATCAGGGAGATCGTAGATCGCCAGGAGATCGAGGTTCGGAGAGTCGCTTCAGAAGATAACACTGCAGATCCATTCACCAGGGCCCTGCCCCAGACTCAGTTCGAGCGGCTGATCGAGATGATAGGTCTTCGATACGCCAGTACATGGCCTTAGTGCAAGTGGGAGATTGTTAGTGTATATGCCCTAGAGGCCATTACTGTATCATACTAGTTTGTATATTACTTAATGGAAGCTTGGGATATTCACCTTGTATATACAATCTTGCTCAAAATAGTAGTATGCTACTTGGTTTGTTTCTACTTCAATGTGTACATGTGTTTATTTTTGTATATCGCCTATACACATTAGTGGAGCCCTTAGGATCTTTGCTTGATTACCAGCGATGTGATGGCCGTCACACTAGTGGGGCTGGGTAATCTATAAGCACATCCTTATGCAGGTCCCTGGTCGCAGGACTATCGAGACAGGGCATCGATACTCCGGAGTAGACCAGCGCATGCGCTTCTCATCCCAGTGTGGGAGACGGTCTGTCCCACAGCCGTCAGTACGTCGTACTTGAGATAGTATGCGGGTGCTCGTTAGGTTACGGGTACACTGGACAGGACTCATCGGGAACTGACTAGTTGGTATTATGCCTATCGACAGTTATCTTTCCAGGTGACATGAGTACAGCTTAGTCCGCTGACTTGACACTGTCACTTCGCCTCGAGTGTGTTCCCACTGTACTTTGATCACTACCCTATCACGGCTCAAAGGAGTCGTGCAAACAGGTAGTGGTTGGGTGCAGTCCCGAAGCACTTGGAGGCAGTGACGGTTAGACAGGATTCGTCTCTTCCGGTATTGGGGGTTGATATCGCGCTGTGTCTAGGAGAGCCATTACACGAGTAGTCCCTGGCCAGGGCAAACGATATATACTGGTAGGCTTCCAGTGTTATCTCAGGGTGTTTTGGGCTTCGCTCCGGCACGACTTGTACCGCTATTGGGAGACTGGCGTTTACCGTCCCCTAGGCCCGCCATGCGATGTATCAGACGAACAGACCGGACTGTACGGAGAATGTCACACTCAGGCTCAGTAGGAGTTCAGATGGGTTTTGTCTCGTCGGTCTTCTTGTCGGCATTACCTGGGGACCGTTACGCACAGCTAGTGCCGCTTGCAGTCTGTGGTTAAACCCACTGCCAGCGTAGTGTCGAGTCTTTAGAGTCCCACACAGAAAGCTTTTCGCCTTTAGGCAAAAGAGTAGAGGTCGCATGGTTTTGCGACAGGGTTCGGTCACATCCGTGCACTTGTGCACGTACAGTGTCTGGATAGTTTGCACTAGCGGGCTTTGGTTTAAGCCAGATCCTAGTGTACGTATTGGGATTAGATTTATCCAGTTTGCATTCGTGTTCCTCGGAACGCGGATGCGGGTGTGTATGCACAGTTGACGGGAAGACAGAGGCAGTGGATTCTCATTAGGGTTGTTAACAGTTGACCGTTGACTATTTGACTTTTTGCTCAACCCTAATGAGAATATGATATATGATTAACAATTATATTAATTAAGTATTATGGTGACATGGTTGTTGACTTTATGACTTTGTTGACTTGTTGACTTTTATTGACTTGTTGACTTTGTTGACCGGTTGACTAGGCTTGACTAGTTGACCATCATGATAACCATAGCCATCATTTCATGGCAAAGACTTTTGCTTGCTTGCTCATTTGTACAAAACGAGTGCATGAAATGATATGGTTATGGTTGCTTCAACCATCACATAACACTTATTTGGTATGATGAGTTATCATTACTTTGGATTATGAGAGGGTGAAAGGAAAAAGAGTTGCTCATTCTTTCTTGACCATTCTCTCTCTTGTTCTTGAGCTCTCTTGCTCTTGCTTTCACCCTCTTCCTCTTGCTCCCTCTCTTGACTCTATGGTTCACATATCTCATGAGTTGAGAATCAAGAATCATAGATAAAATCTCATACAAACTCTTCTCTACTCATTCTAGTTCACAAGGTTTAGCAAACCGAGTGAACTAGTTTCTTCAAAGTTCGAAGAAGGAGCCAAAGGTTGGAGCTTTCAGGTGGATCTATCTTCGGCGTACAGAGACGACGGGAAGAAGCCAATCCGGACCACCATCGGAGCTTGAAGACGAAAGAGTTCAAGACAAGCAAGGTATAACCCCCTAACCGAGTAGTTAGAAACTCGTAGTTAGGTTGTTAGTTAGATGTTTAACCAAGATCCGGGTTATAGGTCCATGTTACCACCTCTATAAAAATCGTTTTTTACCAAATTCCGCATGCCCGAAAGTACCGGGAGAGGTAGATGGACTTACATCGATTACTCCCGAACTTGAGATGTTGCAAGAATAAAATCCTTTCATTAGATTCTAAGTCCAACTTGAATCCAAACTCAATCAAGAATCCAATATTAAACACGAAATTGAATACTTGATCATGAAGCCGAGCACTCGAATTCCAATATCAAACTCAAACTTGAATACTTGACTCGACTTGACCAAACCATGGTTATAACTTGATATAAACTTGACATGAATACCTGAATACATGATTACATTTTAAATATGAACTTGTATATTTTATATCCATGGATTCGGCCAAGACCTATAATCTTAATCTATACAATACAATATACGGGGATAAAGGGATAGATTGGTACAAAACGTATATCGTGGCACGAGAGGTCACTTTAAAAGACACATATATGAATTTACATGCCGTTGTCCCGTGGGTTATGACGGGGCCTTATACTACATGTTACCATAGTCCACGGGATAAGATGGACTCTCTCGTATGCATGAATACCTTTTTTTATCAAACTACAAATAACCACGTTAGAATAACTATCTTATACATGTGAATGATCATATACAACTTTACCTATTCTCTGTTCATTTCACATTATATACTATCTTCTTTTTCTTCTTTTAGGATTTACCGAGCGCTAGTTCGCTGAAGATATTTCTCGTTGTTTTCTTTCTTTGGAATGTTTGTCAGGAGCACCGGACACTGAAGACGTAAAGCCAATCCAGGAGGACTTGGACCAGTTTACAGCTCAGCCTGACTACTAGTTCTTTCTGCACTTACTTTCAGTATGCTATTGTTTAGGCACTTGCTTTTATTATTGTATCTTTTATTTTTCAAACAGTTATATGTAAAGTTGAATGTAAATAAAATTACTGTTTCATTTTATTACTGTTGTCATTCTTATTCATTGTTATATTACTTAACTATGCTTAACATATTTTCATAGTAATACGTTGCGGGCTTGCCACGTCACCGTTTCCGTCTACTGAGAAGCGGGGTGTGACAATATATGACGCGTAATGAAAATCATAAAACGTAGTGTAACGAGTAAGGTAAGTAAAGCGCGAGTGAATGACATGTAAAGTAAGCGTAACGTAAAAAGGACAGTAAATAGATAATTCATTCTAATATTCCCACTTATATGTTTTTAAAGTAGAACAAAATATTGTTTGAAAATAAAGAGACGATGATGTTTTTAAAAAACACACACACACACACACACATATATATATCCCTTTGAAATCCAAGTAGCACATCCTTTCATTATCACTTTTTAAAAAAAGTATGAAACAAACCGTTGTTTTTAGAAAATGGGTAATACTGATATATCAGTAAAATCTTCCAAACGAATAAAATACTAAGACTCCACGAGTCAAGTAAAAATGGGATTATATTCGGCTATTCATCATCATCATTTATCATCATATCATCATGTACGATATCTCATCTCGTACGATGACCATCAAATATTCTATTATCCTATATCATAATAATAATCGGTACGGATATCTAATCTACGTACCCAAACACATAGTATAACCGGTTCGGACATCAAGTCTACGTACACACATAGTAATGGAATATTAATAGTACAGACATCTAGTCATGTACAAACATAGCACTAGTGCGGACATCTCGTTCACGCACCAGCCCCACGGTCGGTACGGACACCTTGTGTCACGTACATGCACAGTGACTAGTACGGACTCCAAGTCTCATATGCGTATTCAATATGAATCGTATATATATCGTCCTACTATAATGTCGATCCTATTACGATACGTAAGTATGGTAAGTTCTACGTGACATGGCAGTATTAATGATGTATAGTGTACATGTGAGTCCGTGATCGTGTAATATGGCAATCATTAGTATTTGTTCTAGTGTTCTACCAAGTGTACCTACAATATGCCTACTAAGCGATACTAACGTAATTATACTACATATTGAACAGGCTTAACGTACATGTTATGAATCCTAAGTAATTTCAATGATATAATAAAAGATATGCTTCACGGGAGTGCTATAAGCCATTCACTCGATTTCCCACTCGTAGATATAATCTACTTACAGTTTTCGATTGAGCTAGTTGTATCTTATGACCGCCTTACCTCTCGCCGCCGCCTCGAAGGTCTCTGCAATCAAACCTAGCATTCACATAACCACATGCACATATAAGAATTCAATTCGACATCGATATAACGAACAACACCCATAGATTAGAACTTATGACTAATCATGAGTCATCCGTGTGCTAACTACCACGATTAACCTTGGACTCTCTGTTCTAGTATAAAAGAACATATCAAGAATTCAAAATACAGATTATCAAGTATGAAAACCTTAAAATATCATCAAAAAGCTAAGTAAAATACCTCCAGATTTTGACTTGGGGAATCTGAGACAATTTAGCATATAAAAAGGGCATATATATTATGTATAAGATCTACTGGTCAGACCCCGACACCTAAATCCAAATTGGACAGTCAAAATAACCGTTTAGACCGCAATTTGTGGGCAGAAATTGGAGTTAGGGTCTCGTTCTCTTGGTGGGGTCTCCTAATGGTATAAATATGTTGAATATATATGCAAAATATTTTGTAGAAATCCCAAACTACTTCGGATTTTATTTGAACACTAGAACTTCACTAAAACCCATAGTTTTTGAAAACTTAACCGATATTTGAAACTCTAAGCACATGTAAAACTTATAAAAGAAGGATTTTATATCTATATAAAGGACATCGAGTGGGAGATCAAAACTTGTAGGATATCATTTGAAGATTTGATGAGGCTTCACTTGAAAGAGTTATGCTTGTCATCAAGAACAGAAAATTTGGAGTTGTTTTGAGCTGAGATTGAGCTTGTGATGAGTGGAAAAGTGTGTGAGGGGGAGGGGCAGCCATGAGAGTGAAAGAAAAGAATTGTAGAGAATGATAGATGATAATGAAAGAATGAGGAGGAAAAAGAGGAGGGGGAGTGATAGGAGGAGGCATGGCATGGGTGAGCCCATGCCTCTCTCTCTCTCTTACTATTTTATAACAAATAACAATATAGCCATGCCCAAAAGAAATCCAAATTATAATTCCTAATTCTACTTAGAAAATGTAATGCTATTATTAACATAAAAGAAATGTTTGCCAAGCCCAAACTAAGTATTAGCCGGAAAATAAAAGTATTGGTTTTATCATGACAAAATTATGACAATCCAATTCAATAATTGATATTATTCTAATAAAACATATTATTTTATTATTTAAATTCTAAAATAATATTTACTATTTTCTGAAATGTTATAAAATCTACCGTGGCTTATCTATTCTTTCAAATCATGCTGCATGTCTAGCTGTTCACGTTGTAATACTATCATGCTTGTTTCTTGCGATCGATATATATATAATCGGGATCTTGCAAGAGTAATCATGGTGCATGTCATGTTTCTGGTTATCACAATTCATGGTTTACTATTCATAGTTCACGTTTCAATGCTTCGTGTGGACTCTTGCATACAATTATCGGTTTTATACATGGTTGTTTAAACACGGGGTTGGATAGTTTAGTAAAGACAGCGGACAAGGTTTCGGGAGTCCCCTATCAAGTTCACCATGGTTGCCTCGTGATTTTATGGGACACTATATATATAAAATCATTCATGTTGCTGTTGTTCCGTGTGACAAACGGAATACTCACCGAAACCCAGTCCAACATCCTTACTAGACTAATATGAACGATAGATATGTAATGCCATGCAAAGAAGGATATACATGTTGCATATCTTATCGTACCCCTGCCAAGAAGGATGTTAGATTTTATCTAAATTACCATATAAAAACGTTTTAAGGTCAATACCATTCTGTATTGGTGAGCACAGATACAACACATAAAAGGGCAGGGACGGAGCCTAGGTGAGTCGAGGTTAGGCAGCCGACTCATTTGGATCCAGGGTTTTCCAATAGAGTGATGTTATGTTTAGCGGTACATAAATACAGTAGGGTGTCTTTTGCCTCAACTGAAATTATCCATTTGGTAAGGTTTTGAGTTTTGAGCCTCCCTCTTTAGAACTCCAAGTTCGAGTCTGCGCAAGGCGTTTTAAGTTTGCGCATCTTTTGTCCCCTACATGGACTCGGCATATATTGCATGTACCTTGATTAAGGGTTCAAATTTAAATTAAATGTTGGACCATTGTTGTCTGGCCCGCCAGTCCATTACGAATAAAAAGACTATGTTATAACCTCAACCTTTTCAATTCTCTATACAAATTACCATATTAACTCTGATAAGTATGTTGCTACTCTTACTATATTTGCTTAAATGAACAATTATATTTACCTAGAAGGAAATATTTGAATAAATTGTCAAGAGGTTAATAATACCACAACAAAATTACATGTTATATATCAAAGTTGACTTCTCCAAATTACAAAAGCAGCCTGTTCTTATATTTCAGTTATCATATTAACATGAGATATATTTGACCTTATATGCGATACCATTTTATAAATATAGAATGGAAGATTCTATCAAAACAAAAAAATGATCTAGAGAAAATAATAATAATAATACTATTTTTTGCACGTGTAGAAAATAAATATTTTTATATGTTGTGTATGTGTGGGAGAGATGGTGGGGGGTGGGGGTGGATAGGGAATATGTCGGTTGCATCAAAAAGAGCTAATTTAAAATTGTAAAAAAATAACTTTACGGATAGCTTTGAAAAGTGAGTAAAAGTGGGGAAGGAAAAATTTAAATTTTGAAAAGTTGATGTTGTGGTTATGTTGAAATGAGGTGATTTATTTGAATATATTCTCAATTTTTAAACTCTTTCTATAAAAAAGATAGACCGTCAATTAACGATCTAAGCTACCCTTGGAGTTTGCATTATGGTAGTAGAGATAAGGGTTTTTTTTGGCACTGGCCCGTAAGCCGGTAGTAGAGATGTTGGTTTCTAATATTAGGTAATGTGATTTCAATCGTATTAATCTGTTTTTTGAATAAGTTTACATGCTAAATAGTGACATAATATTGTTTTTGTGGCACTGAATAATCTTGTGTGCTTTGCATTATGTAGTCTTGCCTCACCTGGCCTAACGCTCTAGCTCCGCCACTGAAAAGGGTACATAAAAACATATATTCGGATATGGTACATTTAGAAAATTTAGGATACGGTTTACCAAATATTTAGGACATACTGTTGATACACCTACGGCAGTCTGTATGCATGTACTCACATATTACACGCCCACGTAGTTTACAAGATAATCTTATGCATATGTCCGCATCTGAAAATTTTATGTTTGCGATTTCTTCTTCCAAGTTCAATTTTGGCTCATTTTGTATCATACATTTGTCCGTTCACTTCAGCAATTCAGATTTGGTGTTTTTTTTTAATAACAAGGATTGATGTTAACCAGCCTTAATTGCTGTTTATGATGGTTACGAGACAAGGTTATGATTGCATATAGTTCTAAGCTTAGGATTACATGCAGTTCTAATCGCCTTGGTATGTTATAAAAATGGAGTGATTTCTTATGGAGATCAAGTGTTCTAAAAAGCGGTCTAAGCCGCCGCCTAGGCGGAAGCAGTCCCAAGCCATTTCGTATTGATCCTAGACGGAAGTGGTCCCAAGGCATTCTGCTTTGGCGTTAAAAGCGCTTGAGTGGGCCTAGCCGGCTAAAGTCCAAATCTTATAATTTATTACAAGCTTCATGAATAAGGTTGAAGGTTGCCCCCCCCCCCCCCCCCACCCCAAAAAAAAATGTTCCAAAACCCTTTCTAAAATACAATACAATGTCTCCTCTCGTCGATCTTACCTAGCCGGCATCACCTCTCCTAAAAACTCATAGGCAGCACTTTCCTCTCTTTGCTCTTCTCACATCGTTCTTCGTAAGTCTCTAGAGACTCCGCAAAAATCCTATGCATTTTTGTTTAAATCAGTTTCCTTTCTTCTTAAATGTCTTCTGCGCTTCAATTTCATCTCACCAGATATGTGATCTGCAAGATGAGAAGTTCAATTTTAAATTAATGGTGTATCATTCAATATCATGTATTTTATTTTATTTTGGTATTATGCCTCCATTTAATGTGAAGTTGTCATGTAGATTCAGTATATTTTTATTTACATTGTTCTTACAAACTTTCTGTGAATTTTCCTACACACACACTAACACTATATATTTTTTTTAAAAAACTGCATGAGCGCTAGGTGGTACCCCAACCGTCCAGCTCCGCCTAGCACTGTTTAACCTTGATGGAGATCCATAATATTTACAGTCTATCGAGAGGAGTATCCTGGGAAAACAACTGTAACTCGGATATGTATCTATTTTCTATGTTTGTGGTTTCTAGAGGAATCCTAGGTGGATGTGCGTCAAGCAAAATATTCAACATCCGACACTCAAATATGAAAACAGGATGCCTACTATTCTGGTCATATGATGTAGTAGCAATTCTTGTGAAGGTGGTATGTATTGGATAAATGCAACAGGCTGATACCTAGTGACAGACATGTGCCTGTCACCTCTTTCTCTGTGATTTTTACCCAACCTTTTCACCTTTGTAACCATTTTCAGGACTGCTTCTGTGCCCCGTCTTTGTTGGATTCTTTACATGTTTATTGATGAGTACAAATGTAGCCGTCAAGTTATAAACCATCGATTTTCTTCATAATGACTGCTGATCTTACCCGGACATGTTCTGTGCGATATATGAAACCATTGACTTCCTTTCAAATGCATGCTGGTATTAACCATTGCATTTATCGAGCGATTTATTATATGCCATCCTCTTCTGTATATTTAATAGCATGCGACCCTTTTCTGTTATTTTATTTCACATGCATGCATGCCTATTGGCAAGTAACGGGTATACATGTTACTGTCAGCATATAAAACCATTGACTTCTTCTCAAATGTTTGTTGTATTAACAGATTTTTTCTTGAACATTTTAATAGGTACCATTACAACGTGGCGGACTCAAGGTTTCAACAGCATGTAGAGAAGGGCAATGAAGAGGGTTTGTACATAAGTTGTGTGGCTTCTTCAGCGAATCGTTGTCCCTCATTATGGATGCCGGAACAGGCTTTTCTGCGCAGGTTTATGAGTTGTCACCTGTCTTCCTGCATAAGGTGTGTCTAGAGTGAAGTCTATTTGAGGTTTTCACTGCAGTTCTGGCAGCCAAGCAAAAACGGTAGCAAAAGTATTTAGCATGCTGAGAATATTCTTTTGGATAAGCTAACATACAAAATTTTATCCTTGAGGCTTCACATAGCTTTACTGGTTTTTATGCAGTGGCTGGGACTTCAAATTGTAACTGAACAACCTGGCTCCCACTTGGCGTGCGCATTTGACAATGAGATTAAGAAATTATCCTATATACATAAAGCTGTAGAGAGCTGGCAGAATTTTCAAAATGCCAATTTTGCCCTCATAATTTTTGGTATTTCCACTTTCTACTGCCGTCTGTCTCATCTCCTTTTCAAAATGCCAATTTTGCCGTCATAAATTTTGGCATTTCCACTTCCTATTGCCACATGTCCCATCTCCCATTGGCGTCCGTGCCGGCCTCCTGCTCTATTTAAGATGGAGCATTTCATCCTCATTCTCCAATCAAAAGAGAGAAACAAAAAATAAAAAAGGTTGAGAGAGAGGAGAGAGAAAGTCCTTTAAAACTCTACCGATCTTCTTTTCCTATTTTGCATTCAGGGTTGAAGGACGAGAATTGCGATATTTGTGTTGTGTGTTTTGAAGAAATTGAGATTGGTAGCAACGGTGATTTAGTCGAACGAGTGCAGTTGTGTTGTGATCATACATTCCACATGAAGTGTATTGTTTTTTGGTTGTTCAAGAAAAACTCATGCCCAATATGTCGATGTGAGAAGATACGTCAAATAACTTAATATGTCACTGTTAGTTTTTCTTTGTTGATCGATTGTCTGTTGTTTCTGTTATTTTGACATGTAAAATTCGAAGAAGAATGAACAACGTTAAAAAGTTCTGATTGTGTTTTCTAATAATTTCAATTGGTTTAATATGGTTAATACGATGATCAAATGATACATTTTATGGATATATAGTATAAATCACTTAATTTTCTAACTCGGTCATGTTTTTGCAATTAAATTTGACAAATGACGGAAAAGGAAAAAAAATTGAGAAGGTGCCAGCATGCAAGCGTAGAAAAAACTCAAATGAAAAAAAAATGAGATTTCCAATTGGTTTTAACGGGTAGTTCTTTGGTTGGAACAACAGGTTTATGATCATAATTCGCAACAAGCATAAGTAAGAATTATTAAACCGAAAAAGACAGTAGTCATGAAAAAAGAGAAAAACGTTATCATTTCCAAAAAGACTGTAGAAAAATAGGGACTTTATCATATAGAAATAGGACATAACTGACAAGTCGGACGGAATAGATCAAAAGAAAAACGGTTAAAATTAGGAAACTGCTAAAAATAAAAAGTTGTTAAAATGAGAAACTAATTATTTGATTGCGTCCCAAATTGATTCCTGATACTTCCTGTCAAATCTTAACTGATTTGGGTGCTAATTTCACTGCTAATTCGAAAGTCAAAATTCGGAGCAAATCTTTCACTGCGATTTCGGGGCCTTAAATGATGGATTTTCGCGAATCCGGGAGACGCCTATGCAATCTCTATAGCAATCCATTGACCCAGACGATTTTGCGAGATCTTCGATTTGGCTGGTGGAACGCGCGAATCGGACAAGATTTGACAGTTTGGGATTCTCGGGTTGAACTGGACCCGACGTGTTTTGGATCGGCCGAGAAACTCCAAGTCGGCTAGGGATGCGTCAATAAGGCATAATACTAGCGCATAGACTGAGAGGGTACAAAGGCCCACGTGCAAGTGCATGCAGTCGCAAAATAGTGACGTTAATATTAGTCATAATTTGACAGAAAAAGACATTAGTCATGACGGCCAGAAAAAGGACATTGGCATGATTTGATAGAAAAGGACATTGGTCATGATGGACTGTAGAAAAATAGTGACGTTTGCATCGGCTATCGTTTGACAGAAAAAGGACATTAGTCATGACGGACTGTAGAAAAATAATGACGTTAGCATTAGTCGTGATTTGATAGAAAAAGGACATTAGTCATGTCCACCTCCTATTTCCATATGTCCCATCTCTTATAGGCACCTATCCCCACCTCTACTCTATTTAAACCAAGGCACTTCATTTTCAATCCCTACAAAAGAGAAAGGATAAAAAAAAGGGTAAGCCAGAAATATTTTGCATCTCTTAATGGCACAAAATCTTGATGCAGGACAGCTATTGTCTCTCTCAATGGTCAAAGAGTATAACAAACCACCGTTGTTTCTCCTCCTCTATGCAAAACTGACGCCCACGTCGTCGTATGCCGACGGTGTCGATCCTTCCGTTTGGACTCACGGGTACATTGAAGACTCCGCCCAAGTGATCATTCCCTCTTCTGTTGGGCCCTCGTGATGGTACAAAGTGTATTTTGGACGAAATGCCATCTTTTAAGTATCGCAAATATGTAGCCTCTAAATTACGTTCGCCCGAGAACTGTCGCAGCTTCGCCGGCTGGATAGTGCGTCGTAAATGCCCCATCCAAGATCAGCATCGCGTGTGTCTTGAAATAGAGATCAGCAAATTCGTCCATGAAGCTGTGGAGGTAGTAAATGCTAAATTTCATATCAAGATATATGTTTATACTAGTGTTGATAGGACTATGACAATTAAGGGATCGCGTAAGCGAAAGAGATAAGAGTTGAAGGACGGGATTGACGATATTGTTTGTGCGGTGTGCTCGAAGAAATTGAGAAGAGTAGCAGTGGTGATTTGTTCGAAAGAGTGCAGTTGTGCTGTGACCATGCATTCTATATGAATTGCATTGTTCCTTGGTTGTTCAACAATAACTCATGTCCGCTATGTCGATATGAGAACCCATGTGAAATAGATTAGGAAGTTAATTTTAGTTTTTCTTTGTTGATCAACCTTCTGTTATTTCTGTTATTTTGGCATTTAAATTTTGAAGAAGGATGAACAATGTTCACAAGTTCTGATTGTGTTTTCAAATATTTTCAATAGTTTAATATATTTAATATGATGATCATATGATGTATTTGGATATATAGTATAAATCACTTAATATTCTAACTCGGTCGTATTTTTGCAATCAATTTTGACAAAGGACAGAAAAAGACAAAAAAATTGAGAAGGTGACAGCGTCCAGGTATAGAAAAACTCAAATAAAAAGGAATAATGATATTACCAATTGGTTTTAATGGATACTTCTTAGGTTGGAAAACATGCATGTTATAATCATAATTCGTAACAATCATAATTAAGCATTATTAAACAGAAAAACACATTAGTCATGATGCTCTTTTTTAATTGGTAAGTGGTGCAGCTCTGCTTTGAGATGCGGCGCTTCTAAACAGATTTAAGAGAAATTGAAATAATAGAAAGATAACAATGGCAATTTCACCAAACTAGGGTTTTATTTAATTAAAATTTGCCTCTTACAATTGCAAAATCAAAATCACAACTAATTTTCTAATAATAAAAGAACTGCTAAAAATAGCAAAACTGCTAAAAATAAGGCATAAAACTAAGTTTGGAATTTTCGGGTTGAACTAGACGCGACGTGCATCAATAAGACATAATACCAGCACATAAATTGATAAAGGAAAAAGGCTTGCGTGCAAGTGCATGCAGTTCAGTACTTATATGAGGAAAAACGTTATCAGGTACAAACAGGACAGAAAAATGATATTGGTCACGATGGAAGAAAAATAGTGTTAACGATAGGAAAATAGTGACATTAACATTAGTCTTGATTTGACAGAAAATGAACATTAGTCATGATAGACTCTAGAAAATAGTGACGTTAACATTGATAGTGATTTGATAGAAAAAGTTAACGATAGAAAAATGACATTAGTCATGACGGACTGTAGAAAAATAGTGAAAAGGATAGTAGTTATGACGGACTGTAGAACAACAGTGACGTTAACGTTATTCATGATTTGACAGAAAAGAGACAGTAGTCATAACGGACTGCAGAACAACAGTGATGTTAACCTTGGTCGTGATTTGACAGAAAAAGGACATCGGTAATAACGGACTGCAGATCAACAGTGACGTTAATTTTGACCGTGATTTGACAGAAAAAGGACATCAGTCATGAAGGACTGCAGAACAACAGTGACGTTAATATTGACCGTGATTTGACAGAAAAAGTATATCAGTCATGATGGACTGTAGAAAAATAGTGCCGATGACATTAAAAGAACTATAATCATGACGGACTGTAGAAAAATAGTAGCCTGAACATTGGTAATGATTTAACAGAAAAAAAAAACATCAGTCACGATCGACCGTAGAAAATAATGTTGATGACAGAAAAAGGACAATAGTCATTACGGACTGTAAAAAAATAGTGACGTTAACATTTATCATGGTTTGATGGAAAAAGGTACATTAGTCATGATGGACTGTAGAAAAATAGTGTCGACGACAGAAAAATGACATTAGTCATGACGGACTGTAGAAAAATAGTAACCTGAATATTGGTAATGATTTGATAGAAAATGACATTAGTCATGACGGACTGTAGAACAACAGTGACGTTAACGTTATTCATGATTTGACAGAAAATGGACAGTAGTCATGACGGACTGCAGAACAACAGTGACGTTAACTTTATTCGTGATTTGACAGAAAAAGGACATTAGTCATGACGGACTGCAGATCAACAGTGACGTTAATATTGGCCGTGATTTGACAGAAAAAGGACATCAGTCATGACGGACTGCAGAATAACAATAATGTTAACATTATTCATGATTTGACAAAAAAAGGGGACAGTAGTTATGACGGACTAAAGAACAACAGTGACATTAACGTTATTCATGATTTAACACCGTGATTTAACAGAAAAAGTATATTAGTCATAATGGTCTGTAGAAAAATAGTGTTGACGACAGAAAAATGACAATGGTCATGACGGACTGTAGAAAAGTAGTAACCTAAACATTGGTAATGATTTAACAGAAAAGGACATTAGTCATGACGAATTGTAGAACAACAGTGACGTCAACGTTATTCATGTTTTGACAAAAAAGAGATATCAGTCATGACGGACTGCAGAACAACGGTGACCTCAACGTTATTCATGTTTTGACAGAAAAAGGACATCAGTCATGACTGTTGGGGTCGAAATTTACACCTCGGTTGACCAAGTCAAAATCAAAGTCAACCACAAGCCAAGTGGGCCCAAGCCCAGATCAAGTGGGCAAATGCCCGGGTCGAGCCCGAACACGAAGCGTTCGGCCTTCCGCCATGCCAAAATAAAAATTTTGTAATAAATAATTTTGGTGTATTTATTTTATTTTATTTTATGAATAAATATAAGAAAATGGGTATAAAGCCAAATTTTTGTAAAGCCCGTGGCTTATATGCAAAAAAAAAATAGCACAAGAGACATAAGATGGGCAAAATGCCATTTTGTAAAGCCCAAGGGGCTATATGTAAAGTGTATAGCCTATAAAGGCAAAGATAATGAAAATATCTCAACAACTTTTTCTCTCTCTCAAAAAAAGAATCAAGATCTGTGATCTTCTCCTTCCTTAAGGTTCTAAAACATTCTTGTTTCTTTTGAATTAAATCAAGAGTTTAACTCTTCATTCTCTCAAAAATAAATAGTTTTTCACCATAAAACCCACGAAGGGGAGCTCGGATCTCCAATCATATCTCGAAAAGGGGAGACTTTTAAGTCTCATCCCCTTTTCTCCAAGATCCCGCCGATCAAGAGAAGGAAGAAGGAGACCCATCCCCAAAAATCTAACTTTGGACTGACCCAAGGCTCAAAAGAAGAGCCAAAAATTCCCACGAGTTTAACTCCTTTCTAGATCTGCGGGAGTTTAACTCCATAAATTAATTTCTGTTAGGAGTTCAACTCCAAAAATCCCCTTGGGAGTTCAACTCCCCAATCTAGGAGCTAGGTCCCTTCCCGTGGGTGTTTCCCGTGGTCACGTGTGCCCACGTGACCCCGGGGCGCCAAGGCGCCCATCGGTCACGTGTGCCCACGTGGCCCCGGGCGCCAAGGCGCCCATCGGTCACGTGTGCCCATGTGACCCCGGACGCCAACGCGCCCATCGGTCGCGTGTGCCCATGTGACCCCGGACGCCAACGCGCCCATCGGTCGCGTGTGCCCACGTGACCCCGGGCGCCAAGGTGCCCATCGGTCACGTGTGCGCCACGTGACCCCGGGGCGCCAAGGCGCCCATCGGTCACGTGCGTGCACGTGACCCCGGGCACTAAGGCGCCCATGTGAGCCCACGTGCACGCGTCCTTTGGACGCCATTCCCCCCCTTCATTTTACATGCACTCCATTTAAAGTTATGTTTTGGAAGTTTAACTCCACATTAAATTTTTTTAGGAGTTTAACTCCATCTAAAGCTCTTTTGGAGTCTAACTCCGCAATAAAATTCTTTTTAGGAGTTTAACTCCATTTAAATTTTTTTTGGAGTTTAACTCCACAATAAAATCTTTTTGGAGTTGAACTCCACATTCAAAACCAAAAAAAGAAACACAACACACGCACACCGCACATTGAGTTCGCATGACCAGTTTAACCCGTCAATCGGAGATTCTCTCGCTCCAAATGCGAGGGGTAATTAACGGCAGCTTAGTCCGCGGCTGCCGGAGATTCAGATCCCCACAATCAATAAACCCTTGCCTACCCTAGGCAGAGGGAATCTGTAACGCGCCTGACAAGCGTGCGCGTATTCCCATCTCAATGGGGTGACGAAAAACACCCTACAGATTCTGGCACGCTCGGTGGGACCTTTCTCTCCTCCCATATCTCGGGTTAAACGTTCATGTGAACTCATTTAGCATATATATCGATATTTGTACTGAAGTAGTTTTCTTTTCGTGCAGCAATCAACTTTCAACGAAAATGTCTCCTAAGATGGATCCAGCTTCTGATGCGACCCCAATTCGTACGAGCCTGTAACTAAAAGCAGATTACACGGTCGTGGTGAATAGCTAATACCCCACCTAAGACCCCTACGGGTGCAACAAACTACCCGCCAAGTACCCGAAGCGAAGCAACCTCCTTCAACTCCGTGAGTAGGCCACTCGGCACTTCGGGATACCCGGTAGTTTGTGCACCCCCTCCATGGGTCTATCCTAGGAGCAAAAACAGTAAAAAGAAATTATACAATGACGGTTACAACCCCGACCCGGTTGTGCGGCCATATAAATAATATTACATCAATTTACAAATTTACATGAATTGAAAGAAAAGAAAACTCTCGTCTCACAACCCCCGGCTATTCACCCGCGACAATCCAATGAATTCATATACACATACCAACATCATCACGGATCACAGATTTATATAACCCCCACTAATCGACATATAGCGATTAGCAGACGTTCAATACAAATATCACATCACAGAAATAAACCCGTCAGCTTAAGTCATAAGAAACTCGATCGAAATACGGTTTTTGAAGCCCCAGAAACAAATTTTTCTTTCTGGAAAATCTGGGCTAAAAAAACATATACCAAAAATCCCAAAATACCCCATAGAACAAACTGCAGTGAAGACGATCCAGAGAGGAGCTAAATCGGCCGCGGAACCGCGGCAATAGCAAGCTATTGCCGCGTTTCCGCGGCGGTTTGATGGGTTCTCTGGACTGTTTTTCTACAGTAGACTATAAAAACCCTGAGTCGATTTTTAAAGCATGATTTATTATTTTTACAGCACTTTAAAAATTGACAGCAAGTTTGATATCGGGGTTTATTTCGCGACTTTTTCTCCGATCGAATTTCTAGTTACTATGCTAACATGTTAGGCAGTGTTTAACTAGGCTCTGATACCACTGTAAGTCCATGCTACTTCTCCCGGTACTTACGGGCATGCGGAATTTGATGAAAACAATTTTCTAGAGGCGGTAACATGGACTCAAAACGGATCTTTGTTAAATTATCTACCTAACAACCTAACTAGGAGTTGTTAACTACTCGGTTAGGGGGTTATACCTTTCTTTCTTGAACTCCTTCGTCTTCGACTCTCGATGGTGTACGGATCGGCTTCACCCCATCGTCTCCTTGCGCCGAAGATCGATCCACCCGAAAGCTTCTACCTTTGGCTTCTTCTTCGAACTTTGAAGAAACTAGTTCACTCGGTTTGCTAAACCTTGTGAACTAGAGTGAGTAGAGGAGAGTGTGTTGGGATTTTTCTCTATGGTTCTTGCTTCTCAACACATGAGACAAGTGAACCATAGACTAGAGAGAGGGAGAGCAAGAGGAAGAGGGTGAGAGCTCAAAACCAAGAGAGAGAAAGGAAATGAGAGAATGAGTAAGACTTTTCTCTCTTGGCTCTCATAATCCAAAGCCATCATAACAAATCATAGCAATCAAGTATTATGTGATGGTTTAAGTCAAAATAGCCATATCATTTCATGCACTCATTTTGCACAAGATAAACAAGCAAGCAAAAGTCTTTGCCATGAAATGATAGTTATTGTCATGATGATGGTCAACTAGTCCAACCTAGTCAACCGGTCAACAAAGTCAACAAGTCAACAAAGTCAACCCCTCAACAACCATGTCACTATAATACTTAATTAATATTATTGTTAATCATATATCATATTCTCATTAGGATTGAGCAAAAAGTCAACAGTCAACAGTCAACAACCCTAATGAGAATCCTCTGCCTCTGTCTCTCCGTCAACTGTGCATACACACCCGCATCCGCGTTCCGAGGAACACGAATACAAACGAGATAAAACCAATCCCAAAACGTACACTAGGATCTGGCTTAAACCAAAGCCCGCTAGTGTTAACTGTCCGGACACTGTACGTGCACAAGTGCACGGATGTGACCGAACCCTGTCGCAAAACCATGCGACCTGTCGCAAAACCATGCGACCTGTCGCAAAACCATGCGACCTCTACTCTTTTGCCTAAAGGCGAATAGCTTTCTGTGTGGGACTCTAAAGACTCGACACTACGCTGGCAGTGGGTTTAACCACAGACCGCAAGCGGCACTAGTTGTGCGTAACAGTCCCCAGGTAGATGCCGACAAGAAGACTGACGAGGTGAAACCCATCTGAACTCCTACTGAGTCTGAATGTGACAGTCTCCATACAGTCCGGTCTGTTCGTCTGATACATCGCATGGCGGGCCTAGGGGGCGGTAAACGTCAGTCCCCTAATAGCGGTACAAGTCGTGTCGGAGTGAAGCCCAGAACACCCTGAGATAACACTGGAAACCTACCAGTATATCTCGCTTGCCCTGGCCAGGGACTACTCGTGTAATGGCTTTCCTTGACACAGCGCGATGTCAACCCCCAATACCGGGAGAGACGAATCCTATCTAACCGTCACTGCCTCCAAGTGCTTCGGGACTGCACCCAACTACTACCTGTTTGCACGACTCCTTTGAGCCGTGGTAGGGTAGTAATCTAAGTACAGTGGGAACACACTCGAGGCGAAGTGACAGTGTCAAGTCAGCGGACTAAGCTGTACCCATGTCATCTGGGAACTGATAACTGACGATAGGTATAGTACCAACCAACAGTTCCCGACGAGTCCTGTCCAGTGTACTCGTAACCCAACGAGCACCCGCATACTATCTCCAGTACGACGTACTGATGGCTGTGGGACAGACCATCTCCCACACTGGGATGAGAAGCGTATACGCTAGTCTACTCCGGAGTATCGATGCCCTGTCTCGATAGTCCTGCGACTAGGAACCTGCATAAGGATGTGCTTATAGATTACCTAGCCCCCACTAGTGTGACTGCCATCACAACGCTGGTAATCAAGCAAAGATCCTAAGGGCTCCACTAATGTGTATAGGTGATATACTAAAATAAACACATGTACACATTGAAGTAGAAACAAACCAAGTAGCATACTACTATATTGAGCAAGATTGTTTATACAAGGTGAATATCCTAAGCTTCCATTAAGTAATATACAAACTAGTATGATACAATAATGGCCTCTAGGGCATATACACTAACAAAAACAGTGGGGCAAATCCAGAAAAAAAGCTCCAGCACCATTCAAGAACCCGGTCAGGCCAGCTGCCTTCAATCGACTGCCCGCTACCGAAACATGGGGGCCAAGACAGCGATCTGTGAAATCAACCGCCGATAATAAAAAGACGGCTGGATATATTGTCCATACGGTCTATATGGCGGGCAGGCGCCCCAGCAACAACCTTCGCAGCAAAAGTAAGGATGGGGCCACCACATCCCAAGACCAATCTGGCTTGAATGTGGCTGTCGCGTCCCAAGAACAGCCGCCTCCGCTGGATGATGAAAACCCTCTCAATGAGGACGATAGGCAGAAAGACCCCTCGGTCCATGCAGAGTTAAGCTCGGACAGCGAGTAAGAGCCGACTTTCCGCCCCAGGACCGCTGAGCAAGAGCTGCTTCAAGAGCTTCAAAAACAGCTCAGGAGCAAAGATAAAAAGATGGCCAAGCTCTATTAAAAAATTGACGACTTAACGAACGTTGTAATCCGGCTTACGGCTCAAATTGCTCGAGCGCCTCCCAATCAAGCACAAGTCGCTACTCATGAACTGGATGATGACAATCCGAAGCGGCCGATGCCTGTCCCTTTGGGTCTAAGATTCGTCGAGCCGCACGAAAGCCGGCCACATTCAACTTCTGGGGACGCCTTGGCCCCAGATAACACTATCCCGCTAACACAAGATCGGATAATGGATTTGGTCACCAGCAAGGTTAAAACATTGGTGGCCGAAGCTGAAGCTCAGAAAGAAATTGGCAGTAGTGGGCGGCCATATCCCGCACAGTACGATCTGATCGAGTTCCCGAGCGGCTACGTCATTCCTAAGTTCGGAAGATTTGACGGGACGGAAAATGCAAATCAGCACGTTGCCCACTTTAAAGCATCGTGCAGAAATACAGGGGGCAATGACGCGCTCCTTCTTCGTCAGTTTGTCAACAGCCTGACCGGTGTCGCTTTCGACTGGTACGCGAGTATACCGGACGGGTCCATTATTACCTTTGCCCAAATGGAGTCTCTGTTTCGGCAAAGGTTCATGAGTGTCAGTGATAAAATCTCCATTGCTGACCTTGTGAGGACCAAGCCGTGGAAGA
Source organism: Agapanthus africanus (assembly GCA_030015575.1). Classification (NCBI taxonomy): domain Eukaryota; kingdom Viridiplantae; phylum Streptophyta; class Magnoliopsida; order Asparagales; family Amaryllidaceae; genus Agapanthus; species Agapanthus africanus. Next base: position 558,376,946 of record JASDDO010000022.1, on the reverse strand, counting down.
ATGAAAGCAACACTGACTTTATCGCCCGATGGCGTAATCTCACGGTCAAGTGTGAACCGCCACTGGAGTAGGACCAGTCTGGCAGCCTTCTCGTTGGGAACCTCAGCAATTGGATGGTCCCATTCTTGTGTACAGCAGGCCTCAAGACGTTTCAAGAGCTAACCAAGAAAGTCCAAATGCTGGAACACTCGAAGCAAGAATCTACCCCGGACTCTCAGAGAAACAAGACTTAGAAAAGCAAGCGGGACGACAACCGTAGAAGCGGGAATCCCAGCAGTACCAATGTCTTCAATACGTCCGACAATGAAGAAAAGCGAAGGGTGGGCGAATCCAAAACCAACCGGTCTCGAAAGCCATTGATGGGAGGAGAAGGGCCTTCCCTAGAGGAGAAAAAGAACAAGGTTTACTCTTTCAGGAGGGACAAAGTCCGAAAAATATTTAAAGATGCCTTGAACAACGATCTACATTTCCAGAGTCGAAAAGACCTCAAGAAGAAAAAATGACCGACAATCCCTTGTATTGCCTGTACCACCGAGTGGTGAGCCATGCGATCGAGGATTGCTATATCTTCAAAGACTGGGTCGAGAAGCAGTACAAGGCTGGAGAGATCGAGCTGTCCAAAAGTGTGTTGGTGAACAATCAAGTTACAGCCACCAACTTTATACAGACAGAAGATGAAGCCTTCTGGGAGCAGACAGCCGAACCCGCTTCCCTGAGAAATGAAACCGACTCACCGTAGCCTCCTTGGAGTAAGCACGTATCTAACAAGACGAAGAAGATGCTAAAGCTACTTCAGAAAGAGCCCATGACGGAATGGGAAGGGCAGAAGAAGCCTACCATTCCAGCTGCCAATGCGGCTCCATCAGGCTCAAAATCCAAGAAGATCAAGAAGAAGAAAAGTGCAGCTCGGCGTGAAAAGAGTCTGCAGGGAGATCGACCATTCAAAAATATATCGATTCCCTCGAAGACTATGAACAGAAGGAAAGAGCGCTGATTCAATTGAAAGAGTTCCTCCCTATAGAAGCATCTGAAATCCTGGAGGAGTTAGAAGAAGACTTCAATGAAGAGATCCCTATAGTGACCTGCTACGCCATCCATCTTGGCAGCGACTCTGAGGAAGAGCTCTGTTTTTCCAAAGAGGACGAGGAGCTCGCCACAAAGGCCAACCAAATCCAGCTTAGAAGCGGCAGGGCTCTGCCGCCAAATCAGAGCAACACCCCAAAAGGAAAGGAAAAATAGGTAGCTAATGAGGAAGATGGCAGAGAACTGGCTAATGAAAACTCAAGTCCTTCCTCGGTGGACTATAATGTCTTGGCTCATCTCCGGAAGCTTCCGTCTCTCCTGAGCATCTATGATGCCTTGGTTCTATCTAAGGAGCTTAGAGATATTCTCATCCATGCTCTACAAAATCCCGAGCGGTATCAGGCTCTCTTTGCGGAAATTAATATGAAAGAAGCCCAATACGCTTTGCATGCCGCCACAGTCACGTTTAAGGATGAAGACTTGCTACTGGGAACGGCTGAGCATAATCAGCCTCTTTACATGGCCGGGTACAACGACAGAGATCGGATTAATCGCATATTGATTGATCTGGGGTCCTCAGTGAACATCATGAACTTGCGGACTCTGAAGAGTTTGTCAATGGACATCCGACACCTGTCAAGGGAAAGGATTGTCATTCAAGGCTTTAATCAAAACTGCCAGCAAGTTCTGGGGTCTATAACTTTGCCAATCAAATTTAGGGGTCTGCAAACTGAAGCTAAGATATACGTGATCGACACTGACACGTCTTATAAAATTCTCTTAGGATGGCCGTGGCTCCACGATTACGGCATCGTCCCGTCAACTCTCCATCAATGCATGAAGTATACTAAAAATGGCGAAGAAAGACGCATTGATGGAGACATCCAGCCGTTCGGTGTGCATGAAGTCCGATATGAAGATTCTCGGTACTTTGTGAACCTCTAAAGCACTGAGCCACAGCTGACCAAAGACAGAATAGACCCGAAACTCAAAAGCAAGTCTGAGCCGGCTGTCACTTTCAAAAGAAGAAACCCCCATGTGCGTCCGTGTTTCGGCAGTGACACTGATGAATCCGACGCTGGAAGTCCGTCCTTCCGTAAAACTCGCCCTCATTTCGGTAGCGATACGGACGAATCTGATAATGAAGGCCCATCCGACAGAAAAATCCGCCCTTGTTTAGGCAGTGAAACTAAAGAATCAGAAGAAGAGGATCCGTCTTGCGACAGCTGTGCAAATCGGACAATCGTGCGGACATCGAAGCTACGAGAGACCTTCGAAGTTACAGAAGGGTCCCTAGCCGTCACAAGGGTGCCGAAGCAGATGTGCAAAGAGTTCGATGCATTGTCAATCTCCACCGTGGATGAGCTGAAACCTTTCTACATTCCCGGAAGGAAAAGTGGACAGAAGGGCATCTTGTTTTTTGGGTCAAACCCTGTTATGCACCCGGACGATTTGTTTATCGCACGCCTTCCCTATGAGAGAGGCATAAGGGCTGTCCTCAATCCCAGATACTATGCGCCCGAGATGAGGGAATATTTCAAAAGGTGCGGATGCCGGTTATATCAAACAAAGTTTTATGAAGGGCTATGGCATCCGCCTCAGGTCCGAGCACTCATCGATGGGCGAATTCCAGATAGACAAGGCATAGGTTTCATTCAACCTGATTCCAAGACATGCTACATTATCCATGTTGGTGAAGCCAGCGAAAGATCAAATGATGATGACGAGATAGCCGAGCCAGAAGAAGCTCCTCAAGAGCTCGAAGATGGCAGATAAGCAACCTTTGACGAGCTAACCGAGATTGACTTAGGAACACCCGATAATCTAAGGTCGACCTACATCAGCTCACTCTTGTCAGAGGAAATGAAAGTTCAGATAATCGTCCTGCTGCACGAGTTCGTCGACTGCTTCGCGTGGACATACAAAGAAATGCCTGGCCTTTCCCCTAAAGTGGTCGTGCATAAGCTGGCTATATCTCCTGATGCTAAGCCAGTCAAACAAGCTCCTCGAAGAATGAGAAGGGAGTTGGAAGAAAAGGTCATCGAGGAAACCAAGAAACTCATCGATGCCGGCTTCATCAGGAAGGAAAAATATGCGGACTGGATCGCATGCATAGTCCCAGTGAAGAAGAAAAATGGGCAGATCCGAGTTTGTGTCGATTTCAGGGATATCAATAAGGCATGTCCTAAAGACGACTTCCCGCTACCGTTCATGGAAATGATGGTCGATGACACCTCAAATTACGAGCTGTTCACCTTTATGGATGGCTCCTCCGGATATAAGCAGATCAAGATGTCACCTGAGGATGAGAAACACACGGCATTTCGAACCCCGATCGGAATATACTGCTACAAAGTGATGCTGTTCGGACTGAAGAATGCAGATGCTACATATCAAAGGGCAATGACCAATATCTTTGATGACCTAATCCATAAAGTCGTCGAATGCTATGTTGATGATCTGGTCGTCAAGGCTAAAGCCAAGGCCGACCACATCCAAGATCTTAGGACCGTTCTCACCAGACTGAGAGAATACGATCTGAAGATGAATTCTCTGAAGTGCGCTTTTGGCGTGTCATCGGGAAAATTCCTGGGCTTCATAGTCCGACATAGAGGGATTGAAGTTGACCCATCCAAGATAAAGGCCATCATGGAGATGCCCCCTCCGAAGAGTCTGACGCGGCTAAGATCTTTTCAAGGCAAGCTTGCTTATATACGAAGGTTTATCTCAAATTTGTCGGGGAGATGTAGGCCCTTCTCAAAGCTTATGAAGAAAGGAGCTCCCTTTGTCTGGGATGCCGAATGTCAAGAAGCGTTTGAAAGCATAAAACGGTACTTGTTGCACCCTCTAGTGCTGGCCGCTCCCATTCCAAATAAACCGCTGAGTCTCTACACTGCCGCGCTAGATTAGTCACTCGGTGCGCTCCTTGCCCAGAACAACGAGGAGGGAAAAGAGAATGCCCTCTACTACCTCAGTCGAATTTTAGTCGGGGCGGAACACAACTATTCCCCGATCGAAAAGCAATGCCTGGCTCTGATCTTCGCTGTGAAGAAGCCGAGGCACTATCTACTCGCTCATCGGGTTATGCTAATCTCTACGGTCAACCCGCTCAAACACTTAATGACCAAAGCAAGCCTAGCCGGTAGAATGTCGAGATGGGCTGTCATACTACTTGAGTTTGACATAGTTTATACTCCTCAGAAAGCAGTAAAAGGGCAAGCTCTTGCGGAATTTCTCGCTGCTCATCCCATACCGGAAGGTGTAGGGTTCCTAGGCATGCTAATGAGGTCTCACAAGGCATCAAACATAGCCATTCAATTATTACAAGTGCCGAGAAACCCTAAAACGGATCGTTAACTAGATGTATAGGCAATGCGATGCAAATAAACGAATTATAGCTAAAGGAAAGGGGCTACAACCTTTGTAGATCCGGTCCTCCACCTCCTAGGCTCCGTGATGACGTCCCTCCGCTGTCCAAATCGAATCCCGGACTCTAGCATCGGCTTCATCGGAGAAATGGACGGGCTTGGTCGTCGGCTTCGATGCCGAAGATGATCTACGTCGAGGCATCACAAGATCAAACTCCCACTTCACCAAGTCATGAAACTTATGAAGAAAACACCCTATACTACTTGGCAAGAGGTAGAGGATGAAGAAATAGGAAGTGGGTTCACTTTGGAATTGGATTTCTCACTCATTTGCTCAAGTTGCCATTGAAGCTATCAAGCTTTTTCTTCTTGAAGAAGAAGAAGAAGATAATATGATAAGTATATTTGAAAAAGAAAACAATATGATACTTATCATATATTCAACCATGGTTTAGTGTAGAGATTTAACTAAGGTTAGATGAATGGTTAGGGTTAGAAGAAGAAGACAAGAATGGTCACTAAGTCAAAGTTACATGAAGCATCAAGAAGCTTCATGTAAGAAAGCAACCATTTTGTTTTCTTTTCTCTTTTTCTCAAAAAAGAATAGATAAATAAATAAGTAGATAATAAAAAGAAAACCCTAACCATTACACAACCATGGTTTAATCTTTACACAAACCCAAGTGAGCATGTATCATCAAACATGATACAAACAAGTGCACAAAAATATATCACATATACAATGTGCATTTCAAGTTAGAAAATCCATTTAAAGTGAACCGATACTAGTTAATGCAAAGTAATGTATCAAATATATAATTATGCATTAAATCATTAAATCAACACTTGATTTATCGATCCGGTCATATCGCATATAACCGACTACTATCCAATGTATCGGCTTATCGAATCAATCCTTGATTCGATAACTAGGTTATATCGCATACAACCAATCGATACATTCATCGCGAGAATGGAATACGGTATCACATACACGCATTATTCTCGGTCCCGTACATATCTCATATGCGCTCCTATTTCGTTTCGCTTGAGCCAGGAAACCTCTGTGTAGGACTCTAAAGACTCGTCAATACGCCGGCAGCAGATGATGATCATATCAAACACCCACAAGCCGCAAGCGGTCTGCTAAACGTAACGGCCACCCGGGTATTGAGAGATCAGAAGATCGACGAGTAAGCCCGCTCACACTCCTGTGAATCCAACCAGTAACACTTACCGTATAGTCCGGTCTGTTCGTCTGATATGTCGCATATCTCGCCTAGGGGTGGTAAACGTCAGACCCCAGTAGCTTGATAAGTCATGCCGACGTAAGGTCCATAACATTCGTGAAACTACTGATAACTCTTACCAGTATATCACTGCAACTCTGGCCAGGGATTTCCTATTATGGCCAGTCATGCATAGCGCAACATCAACTCCCAATACCGGGAGAGACGAATCCCCTCCTATCGCTCATTGCCTCCATGTGAATCAGGACTGTACCCAAAAACCACCTGTTTGCACGACTCAGTAGAGCCGTGGTAGGGTGGAAATCAAAGCACAGTGGGAAACACACAAGACTCTATGACGATCTCGGGTCAACAGACTAAGCTGTACCAGTGTCACCGGAGAACTGCCATCTGACGTGAGGTATAATACCATCTGGGAGTTCTCGGCGAGTCCGTCCAGTGTACCCAGTCTCTACTGAGCACCCGTATATCATCTCTGATGTCAAACACCAATGGATATGGGATCATCCATCGCCCATCTGTATGGGTCGAGAAGGTATACGCTAGTCTACTCTGGTATATCGATGCCCTGTCTCGATACACCCATGACTAGGGACCTTGAAGGATGTACTTATGGACTACCATGTCCCCACTAGTATAATCCGCATCATAGTCCAGGTAGTCAAGTACACATCCTAAGGGCTTTACCAATATGTAACAGAGAGACAATCAGTATACACGTTAAGGTAAAGAGTAACCAGATAGCATACTATCATGTCGAGCAAGAAAGTCCTCCCTATATATGTCCAAGCATCCACTACAATATACATCCTATGTACAGTAATGGCCTCTAGGGCATACATATAACTAACAATCTCCCACTTGCACTAGAGCCATCTGTAGCAGTAGTTGTAGTATCTCATACTCAACCATCCCATAAAAATCTCTCTCTGGGAAAAGGCCTTTATGAGTGGATCCGCCGTGTTGTCCTCTGAGTCTGCTCTCCTAACCTCGATCACCTTGGAGATCAGTTATCTCCATGATCAGGTGATACTGCCTTAGAGTATGTCTGGATCACTGACGGGACGAGCGTTCCTTGGCATAAGCCACAACTCCATTGTCACACAATGGCAGGAACGAAGTTCATCTCATGAACTAATATACATCCAGACTGCCTCTTTGGTAGCATCTTAAGTAGCGATGTATCCAGCCTTTATCGTCTAGTATGTCACGGTATCTAGCTTGGAATTCTTCCAACATACCGTCCCTTTACTGAGGGTAAAGACAATGCCTGTGACTGACTTTCAGTCGTCTTTATCACCCTAGAACCTTTCCAGTGATTCTCCCCAGGACCTATTGATACCATCTCACTACAACTAGTGAGTATCCTAATATCCAATTAGATCTATCTCATAGATCCAAAATCCAGGATTTAGGAGGTATCAATTTGATCCTTTATGGAGAATCCATGTGATAAGCGGAGATCGACCGAGCGTAGCATAGGAAACTCCTTCCCTATCAAGAGTATGTCATCCACGTACTCTACGAAGATCACAACCATACTCCCTACTACCTTTTTGTATATACAAGGTTCATCTAACATTTTGATGATGTCACACTCTTTGACTAACTCATCAAAACAGATGTTCCATCTCCGCGATGCCTGCTTTAATCTATAAAGCATCTTGTACACGTTTCCGCTGCTCCCACTGTCTACGAGGCCCTCTGGCTGTGTACTTATAGACGCACTCTTCTAAAACATCATTTAGAAAAGGAGTCATGGCACCCTACCACCAGATATCGTAGTCATGGTATGTAGCCGTGGCAAGTAGGATCTGGATGGACTTAAGTATAGATCCTTAGAAAAGGTTTCAACATAATCCATACCTGGTCAATGCTGCAAACCTTTAACAAGTCTAGCTTTGAAAGTCTCAACTTTTCCATGTACACCAAGTAATCTTCTCAAGATATACTTGCTCCTGATGGGGATTTAACCCTTCAGATATAGCAACTAAAGTCCATACTTTGTTGGTGTATAAGGATTCCATCTCAGATCACTAAGCATCCAGCCATTCTTACAGAGTCTTACTCCTGATGGCCAGCTCGAAACTAGTTGGGTCATCATCTCATGATGCAATCCTCGCTCCCACTGTCATAGAGAAACCGAAGTATCTCTCAGGTGGGTGAGGAACCCTACTAGATCGGCGGAGAGGCTGAGGTTCGTTGGAAACTATTGAATCCTTTGGTTCTGTCAAATCATCAGCTGCAGTTTGTATAGCTGGAACATTTCCAGTTCTACATAACAGACCTTGCCTCGAGCTTGTCCGGATTTTGCCTTTTAGACATAGGCCGGACAACCCCAAATCTTAACAAACTTAAGATATGGGCTCTTCCCTTTCCATATCTAATATGAAGTGGTAGGCAACTGGTTTGATTTGAACCTTATTCAATAGGTATGCAACTTCATAAGTGCATAACTCCCAAAGGAAATAGGTAACTCAGTAGTACTCATCATAGAGCACACCATATCATATAGGGTGTTATCGCTCCGCCCTGATACATCGTTGTGCTGTGGTGTATTCAGAGGAGTAATACTGAGAGAGAATCTCATTCTTCTTAAAATAGTCCAGGAGTTCCGTGCTCAAGTATTCTCCTCCTTGATCACATCAAAGGACATAATACTTATACCCGTATTTTGGTTCTCTACTTCTAACTTATATTCTGTGATTATCTCAAAAGGTTCGGACTCATGTTTCAACAGGAACATATGACTGAATCTTGAGAGATCATCAGAGAATGTAATGAAGTATAAAGAACCGGTCTTGGCATGTGTAGACAGGGGACCTACATACATCAACATGTATCATCCCAAGAGTTCACTAACTCTTTCTCTGTTTTCAATAAACAGAGTTATGGTCATCTTATCTTTTTGACATGACTGGCAAGTTTCACAAGATGTAAATTCAAACTGATTTAAATATGCATCTAAATGTAACTTCAGCCAGTCGGGTCGCATTGATATGACCTAGTCTACAATGCCTCAAGAAGGAATCGTTCATTTCTGAACTCTTCCTCTTGTGTGTGTTCTGTATACTCGGAACTGTAGTTTGATTTAGAACGTTAATGCTTTTAGATAACGTGCCTGAACCGATCAACTTTTGATATAGGAAATGTTCAAAACATTATCCATCAATACAAAATTTTATCATTTCTTTACTTATAAAGAGAGTGATATGATTTTGTATATCAGGTTCGGTATCTAATAACATTCATTCAGAATCAATGTATTAGTAATACAGGGTGACAGTGACCAACAGACTTGGCTGCAATACTTGCCCCGTTTTCTGTCTCATGAAACTTATCACCCGTTCTCAGTTCTCTACCTATCTGTAGCCCTATGTAACAGATTACATATCTGGGATCCTGATCCGGTATCAAATACCCAGGACGTAGAGGATACAGAGAAACAGTTCTTAGTAACGAACACACCCGAAGATGATGCATCATATGCACTTTCCTCGTTTGGGCGGCACGGGAAATCTGGTATTCCCCAATTTCCTGCTCTGTCTTATAACATTTATAAGTTGGAGCGGGACCAACATTCCCCAGCTCAGTATAACAAGCGGGTTTGGTCAATATATCCGTTTTATTGTCTTGATTAAGGCGTGACATGGTCGCTACCTGGAGAGAGAGAGAAGAAAACACTCAGCGTGCGCTCTTGCAAGATCAGATTGGTTATTATTTTATCTAATCAAGATGGCTCCCACTGTTTTTATCAAATCTTCCTTCAAACCCTAAAAGGAAAGACTAGCCGGGATTAATTACACGCTACAAGTTCGCCAATCTTTCAGCCAGGCCAGTGTCGGTACTTTGAGGGAGGTCCCCCGTGCTTTCGCACGAACCTAATTACTGTAAACCTCGTTTTCCCAGAGGCGTAACCCCGTTGACACCTTTCTAGATACCTACTTGATCGGCTAATTGTAATGTGTAAAACTCTCCCAGGAGTAACAATTACTCGCAGTGGGTATCGGGATCCAACTATCTCATAGAAGGTATGCAATCTCATTGCAAATTTCAACACTTGAAATTCCCGATAGTTTTGCCCCTAGCGTCCTATGACCTTGACGCAGGCCAACAAACCATAGTGCGCTAGTCAAGTTCAACCCGTCATTTCCTGATTGAATTAAACCCACCCGCACGACCCTTGACGCAGGCCAACAAAGTCGCACGACTACCCTAATCCAATCTGCATCATATGCATAAGCAGATAAATACTAGTTAGCTACCGCACACTACGCCTTGACGCGGGCCAACAAACGTAGCACGAATACTAACTACCACTTATCTGAAATGACGGAGGGCTACGACAGGTTTTTCTGAAAACCTATTGCGTAATGAACTTGATATCGTTGTAGGATCGAATGAATTTTGAAATGGAGTGTTTTTGAGGCTTTTCTAGTTTTGCTAAAGGAGTCACTCCCGGTGAAGGGATCGTCGGTCCTTTCCTCGTCGAATGAGGTGCGGGATATATCATATATATCACTGTGCAAAGCAAAAACTCTTAAAAGCAATCAAAAGACAAACCGAGTGTGTAGCATCTTCCAGTTGTTGCTAAAGGAGTCACTCCCGGTGAAGGGATCTCGGTCCTTTCCTCATCGAATAAGGTGCAGGATATATCACATATACCGCTGTGCAAAGCAAGAACTGTAGCTACCTGTTTTATTTTGAAATTCAATTCCACAACATCTTAGGTTTCTTTTATTTCATTAATCTCATTAATGAAGTCCCATCATTTAAGTTACCTAAACATCACAGATAAATACGACGTACACTTATGCCATCCGCATTCGCCTCGATGTCCCCTCATGCACCGTTAGGTTAGGTAACTAACGGCAGAGCGGGGCAGGGCTAGCGCGGGTGTAAAATATAAGTAACGTCTATATAATATATCATATATGCTATATATTATATCTATCACAGAACATCATATGATCCCATCACAGATAACGCAGCAGAAAATATCATATGAAATATTGGATATACTAGGGCGTACGTGTTTTTAATACGAGCCAGTATAAAACACGGATTCCACGGTCGTGATGAATAGCCAATCCCACACCCCTAGACTCCTACGAGAGCGGCAAGCAACCCTACCAATTCTAGGGTTAGGAGACCCGAACTCGACTCCTCGAGTTGGTCTCCCACTGGACCCCAGAACCCGATTACTTGTGCTCCCCTCCTTGGGTCTATCCTAATGCGGAAAAGTAAATAATATACAATGGGTGACATCTTCCGCAACCTGGAAGTGCCCAAAAAAAAAAGAATATTACATACAAGTTTTTTACATGAATGAAAATGAAAAACACTCATCTCACATAAAAAAAACCCGGCTATTCAAACACTACGATCCAATATAACATATCCAGCAACACATAACATCACATGTCATCAACGTAAGTAAATATGCGCATCCCAATTGTCGTTGACATATAGCAATGAAACCAGCGATATCACATATTACACTTACGGTCACAGAAAAGAAAGTGTAAAACTACAACAGTTGGAATCAGCAACCTCTTTAGACAACGCATGCCTAGCCAAATGAATTACTTAGACATCGCATGCCTAACAATCATAAACCCTGCATTTTAGTCTCATTATCGAAAACACTTTTCAATATCAAGTCGGGAAATTCAACAAGATTCCCGACAAACTGATCGAATGCTCGTCGCAAACTTTAGTAGGCGGCCGCACCCCCGATACCGTCGACGAAGTGCACTAAGGCGGAACACCGCTGCCGTGAGCACCCGGACGGATGCTTTCGGCGACGGGGTTCTCCTACAGTCACTTGGTCGGGGCTATGGGTGTAGCTGTCTATTAAGTTTATCCGGCGAGTATCCGCGTACGCTACGTGATTGCGACGGACTTTTGATCACATCAAAATTCCGTGGCAACCGATCAAATGAGACTAAACTGCTGTGTTCATAACATTCATTCAGTTATCTCATAACTATTTGTGAATTCCAAGTATTGTATCACATTCCGGATAAAATAGAAAATGTTAAATTTTCCGATCGAACAATCGAACACCCAAGTTTTCCCGATACAGCTCAACACATGAAATAAGTCTAAAACATTCAGTTCATACCTCAGTAGCAACGGTCCAGCCGTAGGTGGGTCAAGCCAACGCCTCACATGTGGCACGCCGTACTGCCCCAACCCGAAGGTTCAAAGAGCAGTTCAAGACGGTCACATAATCGAGTTAAGGTTTGTTGTCTTCTAGAGGGACCATCGCGTTACTTGCACTACTTAGAATGTCGTTAAACTACGGAAAAATCCAACAATTGGAAATTTCCCGGCAGGGGAAAAAGTGGGTATTTATATCCGGTCGAACTTTTTAACATATTCTAAAATTAACCGGAAAAACACACTGACAAAATTAGACAATCCGATCGAAACACCGAAGTCCCAATACAACCCCAGAAAACTCAACTGTTGAGTAAAAGTTAAAATATCCCAGAAAATACAGCAGCCAAAAAGAAACATTACTGTGCAAATTTTGGTCAACGATTCAACATAAGGGCCGCGGAACCGCCGCGCCTACGTGGGGTAAGGCCGCGGTTCCGCGGCGGTTTGATGGAATTACGACCTCGTTTTGCACAGTAATTCATATAAAACCCTGCTTAATTTTCTGCATATTTTTAATATGGAAAAAACCCAGTTTTAGAAAAAAGTCCAGAGAGCAAGTTTGGAGTTAGGGTTTTGGTTCGATCGGACTTCTAACTCCGTCAACGCATCGCCTAAGGATCTAGCTAGGCTCTGATACCACTGTAGGGTTCCTAGGCACGCTAATGAGGTCTCACAAGGCATCAAACATAGCCAATTCAATTATTACAAGTGCCGAGAAACCCTAATACGGATCGTTAACTAGATGTATAGGCAATGCGATGCAAATAAACGAATTATAGCTAAAGGAAAGGGGCTACAACCTTTGTAGATCCGGTCCTCCACCTCCTAGGCTCCGTGATGACGTCCCTCCGCTGTCCAAATCGAATCCCGGACTCTAGCATCGGCTTCATCGGAGAAATGGGCGGGCTTGGTCGTCGGCTTCGATGCCGAAGATGATCTAAGTCGAGGCATCACAAGATCAAACTCCCACTTCACCAAGTCATGAAACTTGTGAAGAAAACACCCTATACTACTTGGCAAGAGGTAGAGGATGAAGAAATAGGAAGTGGGTTCACTTTGGAATTGGATTTCTCACTCATTTGCTCAAGTTGCCATTGAAGCTATCAAGCTTTTTCTTCTTGAAGAAGAAGAAGAAGAAGATAATATGATAAGTATATTTGAAAAAGAAAACAATATGATACTTATCATATATTCAACCATGGTTTAGTGTAGAGATTTAACTAAGGTTAGATGAATGGTTAGGGTTAGAAGAAGAAGACAAGAATGGTCACTAAGTCAAAGTTACATGAAGCATCAAGAAGCTTCATGTAAGAAAGCAACCATTTTTTTTCTTTTCTCTTTTTCTCAAAAAAGAATAGATAAATAAATAAGTAGATAATAAAAAGAAAACCCTAACCATTACACAACCATGGTTTAATCTTTTACACAAACTCAAGTGAGCATGTATCATCAAACATGATACAAACAAGTGCACAAAAATATATCACATATACAATGTGCATTTCAAGTTAGAAAATCCATTTAAAGTGAACCGATACTAGTTAATGCAAAGTAATGTATCAAATATATAATTATTCATTAAATCATTAAATCAACACTTGATTTATCGATCCGGTCATATCGCATATAACCGACCAATATCCAATGTATCGGCTTATCGAATCAATCCTTGATTCGATAACTAGGTTATATCGCATACAACCAATCGATACATTCATCGCGAGAATGGAATACGGTATCACATACACGCATTATTCTCGGTCCCGCACATATCTCATATGCGCTCCTATTTCGTTTCGCTTGAGCCAGGAAACCTCTGTGTAGGACTCTAAAGACTCGTCAATACGCCGGCAGCAGATGATGATCATATCAAACACCCACAAGCCGCAAGCGGTCTGCTAAACGTAACGGCCACCCGGGTATTGAGCGATCAGAAGATCGACGAGCAAGCCCGCTCACACTCCTGTGAATCCAACCAGTAACACTTACCGTATAGTCCGGTCTGTTCGTCTGATATGTCGCATATCTCGCCTAGGGTGGTAAACGTCAGACCCCAGTAGCTTGATAAGTCATGCCGACGTAAGGTCCATAACATTCGTGAAACTACTGATAACTCTTACCAGTATATCACTGCAACCCTGGCCAGGGATTTCCTATTATGGCCAGTCGTGCATAGCGCAACATCAACTCCCAATACCGGGAGAGACGAATCCCCTCCTCTCGCTCATTGCCTCCATGTGAATTGGGACTGTACCCAAAAACCACCTGTTTGCACGACTTAGTAGAGCCGTGGTAGGGTGGAAATCAAAGCACAGTGGGAGACACACAAGACTCTATGACGATCTCGGGTCAACAGACTAAGCTGTACCAGTGTCACCAGAGAACTGCCATCTGACGTGAGGTATAATACCATCTGGGACTTCTCGGCAAGTCCGTCCATTGTACCCAGTCTCTACTGAGCACCCGTATATCATCTCTGATGTCAAACACCAATGGATATGGGATCATCCATCGCCCATCTGTATGGGTCGAGAAGGTATACGCTAGTCTACTCTGGTATATCGATGCCCCGTCTCGATACACCCACGACTAGGGACCTTGAAGGATGTACTTATGGACTACCATGTCCCCACTAGTATGATCCGCATCATAGTCCAGGTAGTCAAGTACACATCCTAAGGGCTTACCAATATGTAACAGAGAGACAATCAGTATACACGTTAAGGTAAAGAGTAACCAGATAGCATACTATCATGTCGAGCAAGAAAGTCCTCCCTATATATGTCCAAGCATCTACTACAATATACATCCTATGTACAGTAATGGCCTCTAGGGCATACATATAACTAACAGAAGGGTCACCGCTCAATTGCGAGTTACCCGATGAAAAAATATTGCACCTCGAGGATAGCGAGCCATGTTAGGAGCTTTACTTCGATGGAGCCTCATCAATAAGGACCTCTAGCAAATCAAGCGTCCCGGAGATAAAAGCAGGGATAGGATTGGTGTTCATCACGCCATCGATGGGAACCCTACAACGTTCTTTTGCTCTCACCGAGCCTCGCACAAACAATGAGGCTGAGTATGAAGCTCTGATAGCTGGTTTGGAACTCGCCATAGAAATGGAAATCCTTCAGCTACGGGTTTAAGGTGACTCTCAGCTTGTCGTCAACCAAGCAAGTGGCGACTATAAGATATACAAACCCGAGTTAGCTCTGTACAGAATCCGAGTGGTGGAACTCATGAAACGGTTCTCTCACATTGAACTAATGAGATTCCTTAGAGCGTCGAATGGAAAGGCTAACATACTCGCTCGCTTAGCCAAGGAGCTGGCTGATCCTGATATGGACAAAATTCTGATCACAGTCAGGAGCCGGAAAATTCTACCCCCAGTCTCTCTACGAGAAGAGGAAAGCGCGGAACAGAAGAGCAGTCCTGCCAAAGAAGCTTCGATCATCCAAGACGAGCCCGATTGGAGAGAACCCTTCATAGAGTACTTCCGATACGACAAGCTGCCCGAAGGAAAATCTGCAAGGATTCAGCTAAAGAAGAGAGCTCTCCGATACGTGTTTGTAAATGACACGCTATACCGCAGGTCATATGACCAACTCAGGCTCAAGTGCCTGTCATCGGCCGAAACCCAAAAAGTCATGAAAGAAGTTCACTCAGGCGTCTGTGGGGCTCACCAGTCCGTCCTCAAAATGTGGCTTCAGATCAAACGGCTTGGATATTATTGGCCAACCATGATAAGGGATTGCGAAGAGCATGCAAAGAAATACCATCTCTGCCAAATCCATGGTGATTTCATTCACAAGCATCCCAATCCGTTGCATCCTACGGTGGCGTTGTGGTCCTTCGATGTTTGGGGCACAGACATAGTTGGCCCAATTGATCCTCCGTCATCCAGAAGCCACCGGTTCATATTGGCCGTAACTGACTATTTCTCCAGATGGGCTGAAGCTGCCCCCCTAAAAGAAGTCAAGACAGAAAATATTCTTACGTTCTTCCAGCATAATATTTTATACCGCTTCGGTACACTAAGAAGAATCATTTCTGACAACGGGCCTTCTTTCAAGAGCTTCAAAATCTCAAGATTCGCTACTCAACACAAGATAGACTGGAGATATTCCTCCATCTATAATCCAAGAGCCAACGGGCTAGCCGAAGCCTTCAATAAGAATCTATGCAAGCTCCTGAGGAAAAATGCTTCAGCCAACAAGAGAGACCGGAATCTCAAGCTTCACGAGGCGTTGTGGGCACATATCGTACCACGCACCATACTCCAACTCAGTCCATTCCATACTCGTTGCTCTTCGGAGTGGAGGCGGTCCTCCCCCTCTGTCACGCCCCACCAGGGGCCACTTCCCAGGAGGTCACCCATCCCAGGACTTCCCTGGCCCGAGCACGCTTAACTACGGAGTTCTCAAACTCCTGTAGTGCCGGTTCACTTAAAAGGCGTCTCTGTATTGAAGAGTGGTATCATTCCATTTATAGTACAGATCTGCCCTCTTTCGGAATGTATTCCGAAGATTCCCCATTGTTCTACAGTGGGTCCCACGGACTCAAGAAGTGGCCCCCACAGATTCAAGAGGTGGCCCCCGCCCACTTAAACATGACACTTGGCGTGGCACTTTGTTCCGTGTGGCACTTCTTTCCGTGAGCAAGAATCGGGTCCCAACATTACACCCCCAATACAGAGAGTATTGTCCGCTTTGGCCAAAACCGCACGGTTTTTCCCTTTAGAGGACTTCCCTGGCCCGAGCACGCTTAACTACGGAGTTCTCAAGCTCCTGTAGTGCCGGTTCACTTAAAAGGCGCCTCTGTATTGAAGAGTGGTATCATTCCATTTATAGTACAGATCTGCCCTCTTTCGGAATATATTCCGAAGATTCCCCATTGTTCTACAGTGGGTCCCACGGACTCAAGAGGTGGCCCCCACGAATTCAAGAGGTGGCCCCCGCCCACTTAAACATGACACTTGGCGTGGCACTTTGTTCCGTGTGGCACTTTTTTCCGTGAGCAAGAATCGGGTCCCGACATTACACCCCCAATACAGAGAGTATTTTCCGCTTTGGCCGAAACCGCACGGTTTTTCCCTTTAGAGCGAACCGGACCCGACCAGGGGCCACTTCCCAGGAGGTCACCCATCCTAAGACTTCCCTGGCCCGAGCACGCTTAACTACGGAGTTCTCAAGCTCATGTAGTTCCGGTTCACTTAAAAGGCACCTCTGTATTGAAGAGTGGTATCATTCTATTTATAGTACAGATCTGTCCCCTTTAGGAATGTATTCCGAAAATTCCCCATTGTTCTACAGTGGGTCCTACGGACTCAAGAGGTGGCCCCCATGGATTCAAGAGGTGGCCCCCGCCCACTTAACACGACACTTGGCGTGGCACTTTGTTCCGTGTGGCACTTTGCTCCGTGAGCAAGAACCGGGTCCCGACATTCTCCCCACCTTTGAACAATGGTTCGTCCTCGAACCACAGACCTACTATTGAGGAACCGGCTCTGATACCATTCTGTCACGCCCCACCTCCAATACAGAGAGTATTGTCCGCTTTGGCCGAAGCCGCACGGTTTTGTCCTTAGGAGCGAACCGGACCCGACCAGGGGCCACTTCCCAGGAAGTCACCCATCCCAGGACTTCCCTGGCCCGAGCATGCTTAACTACAGAGTTCTCAAACTCCTGTAGTGTCGGTTCACTTAAAAGGCGCCTCTGTATTGAAGAGTGGTATCATTCCATTTATAGTACAGATCTGCCCTCTTTCGGAATGTATTCCGAAGATTCCCCATTGTTCTACAGTAGGTCCCACGGACTCAAGAGGTGGCCCCCACGGATTCAAGAGGTGGCCCTCGCCCACTTAAACATGACACTTGGCGTGGCACTTTGTTCCGTGTGGCACTTTGTTCCGTGAGCAAGAACCGGGTCCCGACATTCTCCCCACCTTTGAACAATAGTTCGTCCTCGAACTACAGACCTACTATTGAGGGACCAGCTCTGATACCATTCTATCATGCCCCACCCCCAATACAAAGAGTATTGTCCGCTCTGGCCGAAACCGCACGGTTTTGTCCTTCGGGGCGAACCGGACCCGACCAGGGGCCACTTCCCAGGAGGTCACCCATCCCAGGACTTCCCTGGCTCGAGCATGCTTAACTACGGAGTTCTCAAGCTCCTGTAGTGCCGGTTCACTTAAAAGGCGCCTCTGTATTGAAGAGTGGTATCATTCCATTTATAGTACAGATCTGCCCTCTTTCGGAATGTATTCCGAAGATTCCCCATTGTTCTACAGTGGGTCCCACGGACTCAAGAGGTGGCCCCCACAGATTCAAGAGGTGGCCCTCGCCTACTTAAACATGACACTTAGCGTGGCACTTTGTTCCGTGTGGCACTTTGTTCCGTGAGCAAGAACCGGGTCCCGACACCCTCGAAATCGAAGTTCCAAGCTTAAGAATGGCCGTTCAGCACGAATTAACGGAGGAGGAAAACGTGCTCCTTCGGCTGGAAGAGCTTGACGCCCTCGAAGAAAAGAGGCTCGCGGTGCAGCAAAATCTGGAGCTATATCGAGCCCCAATGTAATGGGCCTATAATAAGATGACCCGTCTCCGCGCTTTCAAGAAAGGTGAATTGGTGTTGGTCCTCAAAAGACTGATCATCCCCAATCGACATGCAAAAGGAAAATTCGAGCCAAACTGGGAAGGACCATACGTCATCGAGAAAGTGTTCGATGGAGGATCCTACCAACTAATAAGTGCCGAGGGAGAAAGGCCCATGCCACCCATCAATGGTCGATATCTCAAGAAATACTACGCGTAAATGCTCCAAGTCGCAGGCGAATTGAGCACACCAGCTCTATGGTCTGGATCATACATCCTACAAAACAGTATACAATCCACGGGCGTAAATGACCTCTATCTCTCCCAAGTCCTGCCGGTGAGACTACTTTTAAACTCCCACCAGCGGAAAAAAAAACGGTATGTCCACAAGCAAAACGGGCACGGATGAAAACCAGGAAGGGCTCCATGAGTAAAAATAGCAGGACTGCCGGCGAGTTTGTGAACACGAAGCCCAGGTCAAGTGGGCCCAAGCCCAGGTCAAGTGGGCCCAAGCCCAGGTCAAGTGGGCCAATGCCCGGGTCGAGCCCGAACACGAAGCGTCCGGCCTTCCACCATGCCAAATTAAAAATTTTGTAATAAATAATTTTGGTGTATTTCTTTTATTTTATTTTATGAATAAATGTAAGAAAATTGGCATAAAGCCAAATTTTTGTAAAACCCATGGCTTATGTGCAAAAAGAAATAGCACATGAGATATGGGATGGGCAAAATGCCATTTTGTAAAGCCCAAGGGGCTATAAGTAAAGTGTATATCCTATAAAGGCAAATTAATGAAAATTATCTCAACAACTTTTTCTCTCTCCCAAAAAAAGAATCAAGATCTGTGATCTTCTCCTTCCTCAAGGTTCTAAAACCTTCTTCTTTCTTTTAAATTAAATCAAGAGTTTAACTCTTCCTTCTCTCAAAAATAAATAGTTTTTCACCACAAAACCCACGAAGGGGAGCTCGGATCTCCAATCAGATCTCGAAAAGGGGATACTTTTAAGTCTCATCCCCTTTTCTCCAAGATCCCACCGATCAAGAGAAGGAAGAAGGAGACCCATCCCCAAAAATCTAACTTTGGACTGACCCAAGGCTCAAAAGAAAAGCCAAAGATTCCTAGGAGTTTAACTCCTTTCTAGATCTGCGGGAGTTTAACTCCATAAATTAATTTCTGTTAGGAGTTCAACTCCAAAAATCCCCTTGGGAGTTCAACTCCCCAACCCAGGAGCTAAGTCCCTTCCCGCGGGTCTTTCCCACGGTCACGTGTGCCCATGTGACCCCAGGCGCCAAGGAGCCCATCGGTCACGTGTGCCCACGTGACCCCGGGCGCCAAGGAGCCCAATGGTCACGTGCGCGCCATGTGACCCCGGGCGCCAAGGCGTCCATCGGTCACGTGTACCCACGTAACCCCGGGCCCAAGGAGCCCAATGATCACGTGTGCGCACGTGACCCTGGGCACTAAGGCGCCCATGTGAGCCCACGTGCACGCGTCCTTTGGACGCCATTTCCCCCCCTTCATTTTACATGCACTCCATTTAAAGTTATGTTTTGGGAGTTTAACTCCACATTAAATTTTTTTTAGGAGTTTAACTCCATCTAAAGCTCTTTTGGAGTCTAACTCCGCAATAAAATTCTTTTTAGGAGTTTAACTCTATTTAAAATTATTTTGGAATTTAACTCCACAATAAAATCATTTTGGAGTTGAGCTCCACATTCAAAACCAAAAAAAAAACACAACACACGCACACCGCACATTGAGTTCGCATGACCAGTTTAAACCGTCAATCGGAGGTTCTCTCGCTCCAAATGCGAGAGGTAATTAATGGCAGCTTAGTCCGCGGCTGCCGGAGATTCGGATCCCCACAATCAATAAACCCTCGCCTACCCGAGGCAGGGAGAATCTGTAACGCGCCTGACAAGTGTGCGCGTATTCCCATCTCACTGGGTTGACGAAAAACACCCTAAAATGACGGGCTGCAGATCAACAGTGACGTTAATATCGGCCGTGATTTGACAGAAAAAGGACATCAGTCATGACGGACTGCAGAACAACAATGACGTTAATATTAACCGTGATTTGACAGAAAATGATTTTACAGAAAAAGAACATCAGTCACGATCGACTGTAGAAAAATAGTGCCGATGACAGAAAAAGGACAATAGTCAGGAAGGACTGTAGAACAATAGTGACGTAAACATTGGTCGTGATTTGACAGAAAAAGTATATTAGAAAATAGTGCCAACAACAGAATAATGACATTATCCATGACTGTGATTTGGCTGAAAAGGATATTAGTCATGATTTGACTCTAAAAAAATAGTAACGTCAATATTGGTCGTGATTTGACAGAAAATGACATTAGTCATGATTTGACAGAAAAATGACATTAGTCGTGATAGACTGTAGAAAAATAGTGACGTTAATATTAGTCATGATTTGACAGAAAAAAGACATTGGTCATGGTGGCAAAAAAAGGACATTGGTCATGATTTGACAGAAAAAGACATTAGTCATGCTGGACTGTAGAAAAATAGTGACGTTAATGTTGGTGATGATTTGATAGAAAAAAGGACATTTGTCCTGATGGACTGTAGAAAAATAATGACGTTAATATTAGTAGTTGTGATGGAAAGAAAAAAGATATTAGTCCTGTTTTGACAGAAAAAAAATATTATTCATGATTGACTGTAGAAAAATAAAGACGTCACCACGTATAAACAGGACGAAAAGGATAAGTACTGTTAGTTATGTATATTCCCTAGAGGCCATGTTGTACATATGATGTATATTATAATGGATGCTTGGATATATATAGAGAGGACTTTCTTGCTCGTCATGATAGTATGCTATTTGGTTTCCCTTTATCTTAACATGTTGACTTATATTAGTTTACTGTCTTACTCTCACATGTTGATAAAGCCCTTAGGATTTGTACTCGACTACAGGGACTATGATGAGATCATACTAGTGGGGCCATGGTAGTCGATGAGTACATCCTATAACTGTTCCTAGTCGAGGGTATATCGAGACAGGGCATCGATACACCAGAGTAGACTAGCGTATATGCATCTTGACCCATATGATGGGCGATGGACGATGGATGATCCCATATCCATCGGTGTTTTGACATCAGAGATGGTGTACGGGGGCTCAGTGGAGACTGGGTACACTGGACAGACTCGCCGAGAACTCCCAGATGGTGATATACCACATGTCAGATGGCAGTTCTCCGGTGACACTGGTATAGGGTAGTCTGTAGATCCGAGATCGTCATAGAGTCTTGTGTGATTCCCACTGTGCTTTGATTTCCACCTTACAGTGTCCAAGTGGGCATGCAAAATGGTGGCTTTTGGGTGCAGTCCCGAATCACATGGAGGCAATGAGCGATAGGAGGGGATTCGTCTCTCCCGGTATAGGGAGTTGATGTTGTGCTGTGTTCGATTGGCTATAACTGGAAGTCCCTGGCCAGGGCTGATATAGAGATTTACTGGTAAGTGTTACCAGTAGTTTCTCGACCCGTTATGAGCCTCACATCGATACGACTTATCAGTTACTGGGGTCTGACGTATACCACCCCTAGACTAGATATGCAACATATCAGACGAAGAGACCGGACTGTACGGGAGTGTTACTGATTGGATTCACAGGAGAATGTACATGCTAGCTTGTTGATCTTCTGATCGCTCAATACCTGGGTGGCTGTTACGTTTAGCTGACCGCTTGCAGCTTGTGGGTGTTTGATATGATCATCACCTGCTACCGGCATATTGACGATTACTTAGAGTCCTACACATAGGTTTCTTGACTCAGGCAAAACGGAGTAGGGGCACATATGTGATATGTGCAGGACCGAGGATAATGCGATATGAGATACCGTATTATATTCTCGCGATATTTTGATATGAGCTGGATCATCGGATCAAGTGTTGATTCGATGAATCGGTACATGATATATTAGTCGGTTATATTCGATATAGCCGGATTGTCGGATCAAGTGTTGATTCGATAATTTAATGTATAATAATATATATGATATATTGCATTACATTATCTAATATTGGCTCGCTTTATTATTTCATTTTCTCACCGGATAATACATTGATATATATGCGATATATGTTAATTGTATTATTTTCTTTTGTTACAAATATATAATATATATTATTGTAACATGATATGATTACTAATGCAACATATTTAGTGGAGATTAAACAAGGTTAGGGTTTGAATTGGGTTAGTTCATTCATGAACCTTCTAGAATGTTTTCTTTTGTCATGAGCTTAGATATTTTCTAGTGACTCATTCTTTAGCCCAACCCAAATCCTAGCCCTAGTTAAATCTCTACATGAGTTATCCTTGTCATCCTTGACCATGGTTATATTATTAATCATATATCATTTCATTATTCATCACAAAAGGAATTAATTCATTTTTCTTCTTCTTCTTCAACCTTGAACTTTGAGAAAGCTTGCTAGGTTTTCATTTTGCGATGATTAAAAGTGAGAATTTGATATAAAAAGAAAGCACAAATACTACTCCATCATCCTCATCTAATCTAGCCAATTAGATTAGGGTGTTCACCTCATTAGAGAGAGAGAGCTTGAGTTATAGAAACTTCGAGGTAGATCATCGGAGAAAAGGAAGACTACAAGCTAGCATGGATCGTTCGAATCGTGGAGCCTCTCTTGAGTCCGGGAGATCGTGGATCGCGGCGAAGGGACTTCTACTCGGAGCTTATGAAGTGAAGGAGCGGACTACAAAGGTTGTAATCCCCCACTCTTAGTTGGAAAGATGTTTACTTGCTTGTTAAACCCTAATAATCTAGCAAAGATCCCGGCTTTGGGTTGTTTCGGCACGTCTAAATTTTAAATCGGGCATGGTTGATACCTTATAGACCCTTGTATGACTGCCTAGGAACCCTACAGTGGTATCAGAGCCAAGCTAGAGCATCAGGCGATGTGTATACGAAGTTAAAACTCCGATCGAACCCCGAAACACCAATTTTGACCCCCTCTCTGGACAATTTTTAAAAATGTGATTTTTCTGAATTAAAAATACTTAAAAAAAACAGCAGGGAATTCTAAGGATTACCAAGAAATTCGAGCCCAAATACCATGACGTCGCCGCGGAACCGCGGCAGGAACCTGCTTCCCGCGGCGGTTCCGCGGCCGAACTTTGGTTTTGTGGACACGTGTCTTCAGGGTACATCCGTAGGTAATTGTGCATATTTCTGGGTATTTTTAATCTGACTCAAGTGTTGAGTGTTCTGGGGATTATTTTGAATTCGTTGATTCGATCGGAAAATTTAATTTCGTTCTGTTTTCCGGATAATTTAGAAACTGTTAAAATGTTCGAACGGATATCATTAACTCACTTTTTCCCGGCACGAAAAACTTTCAAGTGTTGAATTTTTTTCGGGTTTAAATCTTTCGGAAAAACGTGCAAGTAAAGCGGTAGTCCCTCTAGAAGAACACAAACCTTAACTCGATTATGTGACCGTCTGAACCGCCTCTAAACCTTAGGGTTTGGGGCAATACGGCGTGCCACATGTGAGGCGTTGGCTTGACCCTTCTACGGCTGGACCATCGGTACTGTGACATATTCTGGGATTATTTGAACTCCGCTCAAGTGTTGAGCTATTTAGGAAATCTTGGGTATTTGATTATCCGATCGGAAAGTTTAATACTGTCTATTTATCTGGAATGTGATACAATATATGGAATTCATATAGTTAGGCATGAAATGCGAAGTATGTGATATTTCGGATTTATGATATCTAAAGTGATTGTGGATTCCAAATGTTGTAGTTTTACAATTTCTTTTCTGTGACCGTAAGTGTAGTATGTAGTTGTATTGCCGGTTTTCGTTGCTATACATCAACGACGATCGGTGTATGCATACTTACTTACGTTGATGATATGAGATATTATGTGTTGCTATGATATGTTATATTGGATCGTCGTATTCTGAATAGCCGGGGGTTTTATGTGAGATGGGGTTTTTTATTTTCATTCATGTAAAATTCATTTGTATGTAATATTCTTTTATTGGGGCACTTCCGGGATGAGATTGATGTCACCAGTGTATATTATTTACTTTTCCGCATTAGGTAGACCCAAGGAGGGGAGCACAAGTAACCGGGTTCTAGGGTCCAGTGGGAGGCCATCTCAAGGAGTCGAGACCGGGTCTTCTAACCCTAGAATTGGCAGTGTTACTTGCCGCTCTCGTAGGGGTCTAGGGATGTGGGTTTGGCTATTCATCGCGACCGTGAAATCCGTGTTTTATACCGGCTCGTATTAAAAACACGGACATCCTAGTATATCCAATATTTCATATATGTTCTTCTGCTGCAATGTTCTGTGATGAGATCATATTATTGCCTGAGACGAATGCTTATACTATATATATGCTGATATATAAATATTACTGCTTTCGTTTCTTCTGTGATGCTTAGGAAGCATAAGCTGATGGGATATATTAATGAGATTAATAAAAAGAAAAGAAACCTAAACGATGTTGTACAATCAAAATTTTATAAAAAGGGTAGCTACAGTTTTGCTTTGCACAGCGGTATATATGATATACCCTGCACCTTATTCGATGAGGAAAGAGCCGAGATCTCTTCACCGGGAGTGACCTCTTTAGCGAAACTGGCAGATGCTACAAACTCGCGGTTTAGATTTTGACAGCTTATATAGTTCTTGCTTTGCACAGCGGTATATATGATATACCCTGCACCTTATTCGATGGGGAAAGAGCCGAGATCCCTTTACCGGGAGTGACCTCTTTAGCGAAACTAGAAGCCTCAAAAACACTCCTTTTTCAAAATCACTTGTTTCTACAACGATATCAAGTTCATTACGCTCATGGTTTTCTGAAAAACCTGCGTAGCCCTCCATCATTTCAGATAGAGACTAGTTAGTATTCGTGCTATGTTTGTTGACTTAGTTAAGGCGTAGTGTACGGTAGCTAAATAGTATTTATCTGCTATAGCATGAGATGCGATTGGATTAGGGTAGTCGTACGGCCTTGTTGACTTAGTCAAGGGTTGTACGGGTGGGTTTAATTCAATCGGGAAATGTACGGGTTGAACTTAACTTGCGATTTATGGTTTGTTGACTTAGTCAAGGTCATAGATCGCTAGGGGCAAAAGCATTATCGGGAATTTCAAGTGTTGAAATTTGCAATGAGATTGCATACCTCCTATGAGATAGTTGGATCCTGATACCCACTACGAGTAAGAGTTACTCCTGGGAGAATTTTACACAGGACAATTAGCCGATCAAGTAGGTGTCTAGAAAGGTGTTAACGGGGTTATGCCTCTGGGAAGACGAGGTTTATTTTAATTAGGTCCGTGCGAAAGCATGGGGAACCTCCCTCAAGTACCGACACTGATCTGGCTGAAAGATTGACGAAATTGTAGGGTGTAATTAATCCCGGCTAATCTTACCTTTTAGGGTTTGAAGGAAGATTTGATAAAAACAGTGGGAGATATCCTGATTAGATAAGATAATAACCAATCTAATCTTGCAAGAGCATACGCTAAAGTGTTTCCTTCTCTCTCTCCAGGTAGCGACCGTGTCAGGACTTAATCAAGATAATAATATGGATGTATTGACCGAACCTGCTTATTATACTGAGCAGGGGATCGTTGGTCCCGTTCTTTCTTATAAGAGTTATAAGACTGAGCAGGAAACAGGAGAAAATCTGGATTCTCACGCCGCCCAAACGAAAAACAGGCATGCTGATGCATCTTCTTCGGTTGTGTTGGTTATTGAGAATTGTTTCTCAGTTCACCCTATGTCCTGGGTATTAGATACCGGATCGAGATCCCACATATGTAAATTGTTACGTGGGCTACGTAAAGGTAGAGAACTGGGAAATGGTGATCATTCCGTACAAGTAGGGAATGGTGCAAGTATTGCAGCTAAAGCAGTTAGCGAATATCACCTTGTATTACCAAGTAGTAATACACTGATTTTGAATGAGTGCTATTATATACCGAACATGATGTGCAACATTATATCGGTTTCTTTATTAAGTAAAGAAGGATATAATTTTGTAGTACAGGATAATGTTATGAACATATTCCTAGATCAAAAGTAGATTGGATCAAGCTCGTTACATAATAGAATATTCATTCTTAATCAAAATACAGTTCTTAATATACAAAACACACACAAAAGGAAGAGTTCAGAAATGAACGAATCCTTCTTATGGCATTGTAGACTTGGTCATATCAATGCGACACGACTAGCTAAGTTACATAAGGATGGATATCTGAATTCGTTCGAATTATCATCATATGAAACTTTCCATTCATGTCTCAAAGGAAAAATGACCAAAACTCTGTTTAGTGGACACAGAGCAAGAGTTGAGGAACTCTTAGGACTGGTACATAGTGATGTATGCGGTCCCATGTCTACGCATGCCAGGAACGGTTCTTCCTACTTCATTACATTCACTGACGATCTCTCTAGATACGGACATGTGTTCCTGATGAAACATAAGTCTGAAGCTTTTGAGAAATTCAGAGAATATAAGCACGAAGTAGAGAACCAAACGGGCAAAAGTATTAAGATCCTTCGATCTGATCGAGGAGGAGAATACTTGAGCAATGAGTTCCTGGATTATCTAAAAGAAAATAGGATTCTCTCTCAGCTTACTCCTCCTTATACACCACAGCACAACGGTGTATCGGAGTGGAGGAATCGCACCCTATTAGATATGGTGCGCTCTATGATGAGCGATACTGAGTTGCCTATTTTCTTCTGGGGGTGCGCTTGAGACAGTCATATACCTATTGAATCTAGTTCCATCTAAATCTGTACCTACCACACCATATGAGATATGGAGTAGGAAGAGACCATATTTTAAACGAGTTAAGATATGGGGCTGTCCGGCCTATGTCAAAAGGAAAAATCCGGACAAACTCGAGGCACGATCAGTTCTTTGCAAGTTTGTGGGATATCCAAAGAATTCTCAAGGATATTTTTTCTACCACGCTGAGGAACAAAAAGTGTTTGTTGCTCAACATGCCACCTTTTTGGAAAGAGAATTTCTTGCAAAAGAAATTAGTGGCAAAGAGGTAGAGCTGGAAGAGGTTCCAGCACCACAAACTACAACTGATGATTTATTGGAACCAGAGAATTCAGTAGTACCCGACGAACCCCAGCCTCTCCGCCGATCTAGCAGGGTTTCTCATCCACATGAGAGATACTACGGTTTTCTCATTGATGGTGGGAGCGAGGATTGCATCATGGAAGATGATGACCCGACTAGTTTCGAGCAGGCCATCACGAGTGGTGACTCTGTGAAGTGGCTGGATGCAATGCGATCTGAGATGGAATCCATGTACACCAACAAAGTATGGACTTTGGAAGTTGCTCCTGAAGGGGTAAAACCCATTGGGAGCAAGTGGATCTTTAAAAAGAAAATTAGTGTAGATGAAAAAGTTGAGACTTTCAAAGCTAGATTTGTTGCAAAGGGTTTTCGTCAACGACCAGGTGTGGATTATGACGAAACCTTTTCTCCAGTGGCTATGCTTAAGTCCATCCGGATCTTACTTGCCATTGCTGCATACCATGACTATGAAATCTGAAAAATGGATGTTAAGACCGCCTTTCTAAACGATGATTTAGAAGAGTGCGTGTACATGACTCAGCCAGAGGGCTTCGTAGATAGTGGGAGCAGCGGAAAGGTGTGCAAGCTGCTTAAATCCATTTATGGGTTAAAGCAAGTATCGCGGAGTTGGAACATCTGTTTTGATGTTGTAGTCAAAGAGTTTGACTTCATCAAAAATATAGATGAACCTTGTATTTATAAGAAGGTTGCAGAGAGTAAGGCTGTCTTCCTCGTATTGTACGTGGATGACATACTCTTGATAGGAAATGATGTTCCTATGCTGCAATCAGTCAAGCTCTTCTTATCACAAAGATTCTCAATAAAAGATCTAGGTGATGCCTCCTGCATATTGGGAATAATGATCTATAGAGATAGATCTAAACGGATACTAG
The DNA here is from genome assembly GCA_030015575.1 of Agapanthus africanus. Taxonomy (NCBI): domain Eukaryota; kingdom Viridiplantae; phylum Streptophyta; class Magnoliopsida; order Asparagales; family Amaryllidaceae; genus Agapanthus; species Agapanthus africanus. The sequence goes on along the minus strand of JASDDO010000022.1, from coordinate 558,348,519 downwards.
GATTGTCCCAATCCAGGTACATTGACACCATACTAAAGAGGTTTAGTATGGAAGAATCCAAGCGTGGGAACCAACTCACGATTTCTGTGCTCATTCTCTCCAAAGAGATATCTCCCAAGACTGATTTGGAGAGAGCTCGCATGCAAGGGATACCCTATGCTTCGGCAGTAGGCTCTATCATGTATGCGATGCTATGTACCAGACCCGATGTAGCATACTCACTAAGTGTAGTGAGTCGGTATCAAGAAGATCCTGGAGAGAGTCGCTGGACAGCTGTGAAAAACATTCTCAAGTACTTGCGAAGGACTAAGGAGATGTTCTTGGTGTATGGTAACGGAGAACTCCAGGTGGAATCCTTTACCGATTCCAGCTTCCAAAGTGATAAGGACGACTCTAAGTCGCACTCGGGATTTGTCTTTACCCTCAATGGAGGGGCGGTGTGTTGGAAGAGTTCCAAACAGGACACCGTTGCAGACTCGACGATGGAGGCTGAATACATCGCTGCCAACGATGCTGCCAAAGAGGCTGTCTGGATAAATAAGTTTGTTCCCCTCCGAAAGACGTGCAAGACAGGCGTCTTGCCTGAGATTCGGGGCAGATGCTAATTGGTGCTATCCGTCCACCTCTCCGAAGATGCCAAGTTGATTTATGACACCGTGTATCGAAGGTTTAGACGGATGCGGCCGATGTAGCAGACTTCGTCAGATTCCCCCTCGCTTGAGGGGTTTTTGATTGTGGGGACGCTCTTCCCTGCAGGCGCAAGCCCCTGCAGTTAATTACACTACCGCATCGCGGTAATAACTTTCTCCTTCTCCATGTGGTCACTTCGTGTCGTGGGTGTTTGTTTTGTGTTCGGTTGCCCGTGGATTGTATACAGAGACTAATTCGTACTGTCGCCCGTAGGACGTGGATTAGTCCAAATCCATATCTTTCTTAGATTTGGGTTTGGGGGGTGTGTTTAAGGATACGTTAGCCTTATGTGAGGCTAAGATCAACTTAAACGTTCGTTAAGGACACGTTAGTCTAATTTTAGACTAAGATCGACTTAACGGGATCGTTTAGATCCGACAAGAGAGCAATTGGGGGGCTCTGTTGTTTAGTTTAGTGACATTGCGGTTGATAGGTAGTTTAAGGACATTGCGGTCTGATGTTAGTTTTAAGACGTTGCGGTCAAGGTTAAGGACATCATAGTCCGTAAGCTTAAGGACCTCACAGTCCGATGTTAGTTTTAAGACATCACGGTCGAAGTTGTTAGTGTTTATGCCCTAGAAGGCCATTACTGTATCATACTAGTTTGTATATTACTTAATGGAAGCTTGGGATATTCACAGTTGTATTGACAGTCTTGCTAAAAATGGTAGTATGCTATTTGGTTTGTGTCTACTTTAACATGTGCATATGTTTCTTGTAACATATCGCTTATACATATTAGTAGAGCCCTTAGGATCTTTGCTTGATTACCTGCGTTGTGATAGCAGTCACACTAGTGAGGGCTGGGTAGTCTATAAGCAACATCCTATACAGGTCCATAGTCGTAGGATTATCGAGACATGGCATCGATACTCCGGGGTAGACTAGTGTGTACGCTTCTCATCCCAGTTGGGGAGATGGTCTGTCCCACAGCCATCGGTACATCGTACTGGAGATAGTATACAGGTGCTCGTTAGGTTATGGGTACACCGGACAGGACTCTCCGGGAACTGCAGGTTGGATTTATACCCATCGTCAGATAGCAGTTCCCAGGTGACATGAGTACAGCTTAGTCCGTCGACTTAACACTGCTACTTCGCCTCGAGTGTGTTCCCACTGTTCTTAGATTACTACCCTACCACGGCTCAAATGAGTCGTGCAAATAGGTAGTAGTTGGGTGCAGTCCCGCAGCACTTGGAGGCAGTGGCGGTTAGACAGGATTCGTCTCTCCCAGTATTGGGGGTTGATATCACGCTGTGTATGGAGAGCCATTACGCAAAGTCCCTGTCCAGGGCAAGCGAGATTTACTGGTAGGTTCCAGTAGTTTCTCAAGGTGTAATGTCTGCACTCCGACATGACTTATACCGCTATTAGGGGTCTGACGTTTACCGCCCCCTAGGCCCGATATGCGATAGTCCTAGAAGAACAGACCAGACTGTACGGAGATTATCACATCAGGCTCAGCAGGAGTTCGGATGGGTTTCCTCATCAGCCTTCTTATCGACATCTACCTGGGGACCGTTACGTACAGCAAGTGCCACTTGCGGTCTGTGGTTAAACCCACTGCCAGCGTAGTGTCGAGTCTTTAGAGTCCCACACAGAGAGTTTCCCTGCTTCGGGCGAAACGATATAGAGGTCGTGTGGTTTTACGACAGGGTTCGGACACATACGTGTTTTTACGCACGTACGATGTTCGGACAGTTTTTACTAGTCGGCTTTGGTTTAAGTCAGATTCTAGTATCGGATTATTGGATTTATACAGTCTAAAGTTTTTCCGTGTTTTCACGGATAGGAGGGGCGTTCTCGTAATTTGTCGGGAAGTTTCTAGAAGGATGATGACTTGGAGGCTAAGGTGTCATTTGCATTTATTGGATTAATGAGTCATGGTGTGATTCATACATGGAGTTAATGATTCATTTATGATTTATATGACTCATGTGATGAATCACTATGTGTATTAATGAAACATGATGATATATCATTATTTGTTATTCATTTAATAATATGTTATGTTTCATATATACACAAATGATATCATTTATCCAAAAGGATTCTCATTCTCACTTTCTCTCTCCTCAAGCTCTCTCTCTTCAAACCCTAACCCTAACCTCTCATGTGTTGAGATCAAGGGTTAGCAAGACTAATACATCCTTAATCCAACTCTATATCCCCTAGGTTGCTTAGATTAGCACTTTGAGTAACCTAGTTACCTCAAGTTAGAGGTCAAGCTTGGAGTAGGAGCTCTCGGGTGGATCGTCTTTGACTCGAGGAGGCCGTTGAGGTGCCGACGTTCCAAAGAGCTTACTGTAAGTCCATATTGCGACCCCCGGTACTTACGGGGAGGCGAAAACGGTATAAAAAAACAAATTTTTATCGCAAGAGGCAACATGGACTAAACTAGGTCGGGATCGTGTCTAAACTAAACTAGCATACAAGCTAAAGAGTTTTAGCTACTCGGATGAAGGTTATACCTAAACTTGAACTCCTTCTTCTTCAAACCTTGTAGAGGTTGATGGTCCTTGCCTTGTAGCCTTCTTCCGTCGAAGATGGATCCACCTCGAAGGTTCTACCTTTGGGCTCTTCCTCGATCTTTGAGTGAACTAGGGTTTCCGGCTTGCTAAACCTTGATCCTAGAATGAGTAGAGAGTAACTAGGGTTTGTTTTTCTTTTCAAGGTGATGGATTCTCAACACATGAGAAGGGTTCACCTTGAGCTTGAGGAAGAAGAAGATGAAGAGAGGAGAGAGAAGCTAAATGAGATAATGAGCTAGGTTTTTCTTTCTTGCAACCATAATGCCAAAAGAAAAGAATTATCTAAATAATAATAATTCAAAATAAGAATAGTTGATGGTAATTTAGAATGACCACTATCATGCTTCTTTAAATGAAGTGTAAGCATGAATCAAGGAGGATCTTTCAAAGCATGATGGTGGTCAATGGTCAACAAGTCAACCAAGGTCAATAAGTCAACAAAAATCAACCATAACATAATTCTCATTTAATTACTATTATTAATAGATAATTCATAAATCCATTAGGATTTGGAAAAAGATAACTGTCAACTGTGCATACGCACCCGTTCCGAAACCCTAATGAAAAATCTCATCCTCCGCCTCAAGCAACTGTGCATACACACCTGCATTCTCGTTTCGAGAAACAAGAATACCGAGATATAAAAGCAACCCCCAAAACATATACCAGTATCTGGCTCAAACCAGAGCCTGCCAGTATAATCCGTCCGGACTCCAAACGTGCACAAGTGCGCGGATGAGAAAGAACCCTGTCGCAAAACCATGCGACCTCTACTCTGTTTTGCCCAGAGGCGAATACCCTCTGTGTGGGACTCTAAAGACTCGGCACTACGCTGGCAGTGGGTTTAACCACAGACCGCAAGCGGCACTAGCTGTGCGTAACGGTCCCCAGGTAGATGCCGACAAGAAGGCTGACGAGGTGAAACCCCATCTGTACTCCTACTGAGTCTGAATGTGACAGTCTCCGTACAGTCCGGTCTGTTCGTCTGATACATCGCATGTCGGGCCTAGGGGGCGGTAAAACGTCAGTCCCCCAATAGCGGTACAAGTCGTGTCGGAGTGAAGCCCAAAACACCCTGAGATAACACTGGAACCTACCAGTATATCTCGCTTGCCCTGGCCAGGGACTACTCGTGTAATGGCTCTCCTAGACACAGCGCGATGTCAACCCCCAATACCGGGAGAGACGAATCCTGTCTAACCGGCACTGCCTCCAAGTGCTTCGGGACTGCACCCAACCACCACCTGTTTGCACGACTCCTTTGAGCCGTGGTAGGGTAGTGATCAAAGTGCAGTGGGAACACACTCGAGGCGAAGTGCTAGTATCAAGTCAGCGGACTAAGCTGTACTCATGTCACCTGGGAACTGATGACTGACGATAGGTATAATACCAACCTGTCAGTTCCCGACGAGTCCTGTCCAGTGTACTCGTAACCTAACGAGCACCCGTATACTATCTCTAGTACGACGTACTGATGGCTGTGGGACAGACCATCTCCCACACTGGGATGAGAAGCGCATACGCTAGTCTACTCCGGAGTATCGATGCCCTGTCTCGATAGTCCTTCGACTAGGGACCTGTATAAGGATGTGCTTATAGATTACCCAGCCCCCACTAGTGTGACTGCCATCACAACGCTGGTAATCAAGCAAAGATCCTAAGGGCTCCACTAATGCGTATAAGTGATATAGTAAAATAAACACAAGTACACATTGAAGTAGAAACAAACCAAGTAGCATACTACTATATTGAGCAAGATTGTTTATACAAGGTGAATATCCCAAGCTTCCATTAAGTAATATACAAACTAGTATGATACAGTAATGGCCTCTAGGGCATATACACTAACACTTATGAGGTGTGGAGGACAGCGATGAAGACCCGAAGGACAAGTAACGTGAGGTATAACTTCGAATCCGAGTAGTTAAACCTTTCGTAATTTGCTAGTAATGGTTTAGACACGATCCGTGTGCTCAAGTCAGTATTACGAAGCTTTGATAATTGTTTTTCATATATTCCGCCTCCCCGCAAGCTTGTGGGGTGCGTGACATGGACTTACAGTGGTATCAGAGCCAACTAAACCTTTACTAGCTTGTTAGCAACTAATTAGAACTTCGATCGTCGGAAAAGCACGAAAACAAAACCCCAGACCCTTCATGTTTCTGTCAATTTTAAACGTGTCGAAAAAATTATTTGATGTGCCTAAAAATTAACAGCAGGGGATTATAAGAATTCTGGGAAAATACGAGGACCTAACTCGGTAAGACGGCCGCGGATCCGCAGCCGAATGGTGCTTTTGGCCATGGATCCGCCGCCTAGTCAACCCCGAGTTGACTCGGATTTGCGCAGCAATTCATATTTTGTGGTGTTTTGTTTTCCAGTATATTCTGTTTCTGCCCAGGTTACTTCTGTGCTGGCTTGCATTTGGGGTAGACACGGAAAAAGGTTGTCGATCGATATTCTAAGTTATTTGCTAATCGGGTTTTTATCTGTAATGTTTAATGTGTTCGTAAACCTTCCCTAACTGCTAGTATGTCGGTTGGCAGGGGGTTGCACATTTCTGTAATGATTTTACTGTTTGTGTATATGAACTTGATTGGATCGTTGTGATGATTAGCCGGGGTTTGAGATGGGTCTTATATTCATTCATTCGATCTAAATTGTAATATGATGTAATATTCTTTTGCGGGGCACATTCAGATTGCGGTTGTAGCCACTGTTGTATTATTTCATTTACTATTTTTTGCTCCTAGGATAGACCCAAGGTGGGGTACACAAACTACCGGGTACGTTGAAGTGTTTAGTGGCCTACTCACGTTGAGGGAGACCGCTTCACTTCGGGTACTTGACGGGTAGTTTGTGGTACCCGTAGGGGTCTAGGGTGGGGTAATGGCTATTCATCACAACTGTGTAATCCGTCTTTCGTTGCAGGCTCAAAGGAAACGCGGATTGCTTGTATATCCAATAATGTTCATCAGTGATCTGGAATGCCTATTATTGCGTCTGACGAATGTACAATATCTATATATGATAGCTATTTAGACGTCACTTATGTTTTACACCCGTGCTAGCCCAGCCCCCGCTCTGTCGTTAGTTAAGTAACCTAACGGGTGATGACGGGACCCAGTGGCAAATGCGGATGGCATAAGAGGACGTTGTATTTTCGTTGTTTTCTGCAATGATAGGTTAATTGATGGGACGCATTATATTAATGCAAAGAAAACAAACCAAAGTTGAATCGTTGGAACAAATTTAAAAGAAACCACTCGGTTATTTTAAAAGAGCAGAATTTTTTAATTGCGGAGCTTTAACCACTCCTTTTAAAAAGCTATCAGGTTCCTTCGATTATATCAAGTTCACTATGTTCACGGTTTCGCCAAAACAAGTCGTAGCCCTCCGTCATTTCTTATGGATGGTCAGTAGTATTCAAGCTATGTTTGTTTGGCCCTTAGTCAAGACATAGTGATTGGTAGCTGCTGGGGTATTCATTTGTTGCATAGATAAATGAGTTGGTTTGGGACAGTCGTATTACTTTGTTTGGCCCTTAGTCAAGAGTATATACGGGTGGGTTCAAATTAACAAGATAATGATGGGTAGAACTTGACATGTGACTTATGATTTGTTGGCCCTTAGTCAAGGTCATAAGAACATAGAGCAAAAATCCACATCGGGAGTTTCTAAAGAAACTAAAACTTGATAGTGTTGCATACCATTTAGAGTTTGATGAATGTTGGTAGGATTCCTTCAACATTATCACACGATGATATTTGGATCCCGATCCTATTGTGAGTATATGCTACTTATCAGGAGATTCGTCACTTAACGATCAATGCTATAAACCAAGTTGGTGTCGAGAAAGGTGTCGGCGGGGCTACGCCCCCAGAAAAAAGAGGTTATTTAATTAAGGAACTTCGCGAAAGCGTTGGAAAACCTCCCTCGAAGTACCGACACCGGCCTGGCTGAACGGTTAAGAAAGTATTGTACGGTGAGAATAGTCCTGGCTAATTATTCTTTTATGGTTTGAGGAAGGATTCGAGAAACAGTGGGAGCCATCCAGTTTAGATAAACTAAAAACCAATCTAAACTTTCAAGAGCATCATGCTAAAGTGTTTTCTTCTCTCCCTCTCATTGCAGCGACCTTTTGACCATGACTAGGTTACATCTAAATAACAAGTTGACTGAATTAAACTTATATGACTGGCAAAGGTCTGTCCAGATGTCCATTGCCTATGACAAGCTGGACCACCCTATTATTACTCAAGATCCCGCCGTCCCAGGTCCAGTTTCCACCATCGCGGATATGGATATATGTCAGACAAGGGAAAAGGATAAAGCGAAAGCCAAGTGCCTCGTGTTGGCTTCAGTTGATGGTGTATACCAGAAGCAGCACGAGAAGATGGACTCAGTTTCTATCTTTCTCCATAATAAAGATTTATATGGAGAGCAATCTCATATCGCAAGATATGAGACCTCGAACGAATTAATTCAAGCGAGGTTGGCTGTCGGGTCATCTGTAGGGGACGACGTTCTTACGATGATGAGCTCAAGGACCTGGAGACCACGTTGGGAAACATGTTATATGCTGACTTATTTCCACAGTCCCTACCCTCTACTTACACCCTGAAAGAAACCAGGGAGACACAAGCTCTGCTTAATGGGGGACATTCTTCTTCTACATCCAGGGCGAAAGCAAAGGGTGAAAAGAAGAAGACCTCTACAAAGCCGATATACGGTGTCGGTAAAGTAGGAAGAAAGGGAAGAGCAAAAGTTTCGGGACTTGGTGTAGCTAAAGAGGGATGTTCCTATTGTTATGGGATTGGGCATTGGCAGAAGGATTGCAGGGCTTTGGAAGCCAGTAACCAGGATATGAAGCATGTTGTGGCTTCGGCCTCGAGTGTGTTTGTAATTGAGAACTGTTTGTCAATTAACTCTACTTCCTGGGTACTAGATACCGGAGTAGGATCCCATATCTGTAATTCATTACTTGCTTTGAGAAACCATAGATTTATCAGGGTAGGCGATTTGTCTCTCAGAGTTGCAAACGGAATAAGCGTGGACGCTGAATCCGTAGGAGAATATCGCCTAGGTTTGACAAGTGGGCAGATATTGATTCTACGTAACTGTTTGTATTTACCTAGTTTGACTTGTAATATCATATCAGTATCCTCACTTTCAAGATAGGGATATGATTTTACATTCGTAAGCGATGTAGTTCACATCCACCTAAATCAAGTTCTGATTGGGTCCGGTATATTAGATGACGGTATATACGTATTGAGTCAAGCTCAGGTTTTCAATGTCCAGAACACACTTAAAAGAAAATCTCCAGAAATAAATCAGGCTTTCCTATGGCATTGTAGACTAGGTCACATCAATGAAACACGATTAACTAAGTTACATAGAGAAGGATATTTGAATCCGTTCGAATATCAATCTTATGCTACTTGTGAATCTTGTCTCATGGGAAAGATGACAAAGACTCCGTTTACTGGACACGGAGTAAGAGCGAGCAAGCTCTTGGGACTCGTACACAGTGACGTGTGTGGTCCAATGTCTACACATGCGCGAGGTGGTTATTCCTACTTCATTACTTTTACAGATGATTTCTCTAGGTATGGACATATCTTCTTAATGAAGCATAAATCAGAGGCCTTTGAGAAATTCCGAGAATACAAGAATGAAGTGGAAAAACAGACCGGCAAAAATATCAAGACACTGAGATCTGATCGAGGTGGTGAATACTTAAGTGCCGAGTTCCTGGGTTACTTAAAAGAGAATGGAATTCTCTCTCAGCTTACTCCTCCATACACACCACAACACAACGGTGTATCGGAAATGCGGAATCGAACCCTATTGGATATGGTTCGTTCCATGATGAGTAAGGTTGAGTTACCGCGATCTTTCTGGGGTTATGCACTAGAATCAGCTGCATATCTTTTGAACCAGGTTCCAACCAAGACTGTGCCTACCACACCATATCAGATGTGGAGTGGGAAGAAACCCTGTCTTAAACATTTTAGGACATGGGGATGTCCAGCTTTTGTAAAAAAGCAGCATGCGGAAAAAGCTCGAGGCACGCTCAGTACAGTGTAAGTTTGTGGGATATCCAAAGAACTCCAAGGGATATTATTTCTATTACGCAAAGGAACAAAAGGTTTTTGTTTCTCGTCATGCCCACTTCTTAGAAACTGAATTTTTAGAAAATCTGAAGAGTGGGAGCGCAGTAGAACTGGAAGAAATTCGAAAACCACAAGCTGTTACTGAAAGTATGGTAGAACCAGAAGTTTCAGAAGAAAGGGACATACCAGCGCCTATCCGCAGAAGTAGTAGGCGGTCTCATCCGCCCGAGAGATACTACGGTTTTCTCATAGACGGGGATCGAGAAGATTGCATCATTGATAATGATGACCCTACTAGCTTCCAGCAAGCTATTCAGAGCGGCGACTCGGTAAAATGGTTTGATACAATGCGGACCGAAATGGAGTCCATGTACACTAACAAAGTATGGACTTTGGACATTGCTCCAAATGAGGTAAAACCCGTAGGATGCAAATGGATCTTCAGAAAGAAGATTGGTGTAGATGGACAGGTTGAAACCTATAAGGCTAGACTTGTTGCAAAGGGTTTCCGTCAAAGACCTGGTTTGGACTATGACGAAACCTTTTCTCCAGTGGCTATGCTCAAATCCATTCGGGTTCTTCTTGCCATTGTCGCCTTCCACGATTATGAGATCTGGCAGATGGACGTAAAGACGGCCTTTCTAAATGGTAATTTGGAAGAGTGCGTCTATATGGATCAGCCAGAGGGATTCATTCAGAGTGGGAGCAGCGGTAAAGTGTGCAAGTTGCTTAAGTCCATTTATAGACTAAAGAAGGCATCGCGGAGTTGGAACATCTGTTTTGATGATACTGTCAAAGAATTCGACTTTATCAAAATCCAGATAAACCATGCATATACAGTAAGTTTGTAGGGAGAGTTGTTGTATTCCTTGTCTTGTACGTGGATGACATTCTCCTAATAGGAAATGATATTCCTATGCTACAGTCAGTCAAAAGATACTTGCATAGAAGTTCTCCATGAAGGACCTGGGTGATGCCACCTACATTCTGAGGATCCAGATCTATCGTGATAGATCAAAGAGGATGTTAGGACTTTCGCAGTCCAGGTACATAGACACCATATTGAAAAGATTCAGTATGGAAGATTCTAAGCGCGGTAACCTACCAGCTTGTCACGGAATCACCCTCTCCAAAGAGATGTCTCCCAAGACTGATTTGGAAAGGGATCGCATGTCGATTATACCCTAGGCTTCTGTGGTGGGCTCTATAATGTATGCGATGTTATGTACTATACCAGATGTAGCATACGCATTGAGCGTTGTAAGCCGATATCAGGCAAAGCCAAGGGAGAAGCACTGGATAGCAGTAAAGAACATTCTCAAGTACCTGAGGAGGACTAAGGAGATGTTCTTGGTGTATGGTGGAAAAGACCTCCAGATCGAGGCCTTTGCCGACTCCAGCTCCCAGAGTGACAAGGATGACTCCAAGTCCATGTCGGGTTATGTCTTTACCCTCAATGGAGGGGCGGTCTGTTGGAAGAGTTCCAAGCAGGAGACCGTTGCTGACTCAACAATGGAAGCGGAGTACATAGCCGCTTGCGATGCCGCAAAAGAAGCTGTCTGGATGAAGAAGTTCCTCACAGAACTTCAGGTGGTTCCTACCAGTGTTGGTCCAATACCTCTGTATTGCGACAACAACGGCGCTATAGCTTTAGCGAAGGAACCCAGGTCCCATCAAAAGTCCAGACACATCTTAAGGCGGTATCACCTGATCAGGGAGATCGAGGTAAAGAGAGTAGATACAGAGAATAACACTGCTGATCCATTCACAAAGGCCATTCCTCAGACGCAGTTCGAGAGGCTATTCGAGATAATAGGTCTGCGATATGCCAGTACATGGCTCTAGTGCAAGTGGGAGATTGTTAGTGTTTATGCCCTAGAAGGCCATTACTGTATCATACTAGTTTGTATATTACTTAATGGAAGCTTGGGATATTCACAGTTGTATTGACAGTCTTGCTAAAAATGGCAGTATGCTACTTGGTTTGTGTCTAGTTTAATATGTGCATATGTTTCTTGTAACGTATCGCTTATACATATTAGTAGAGCCCTTAGGATCTTTGCTTGATTACCAGCGTTGTGATGGCAGTCACACTAGTGGAGACTGGGTAGTCTATAAGCAACATCCTATACAGGTCCCTAGTCATAGGATTATCGAGACAGGGCATCGATACTCCGGAGTAGACTAGTATGTACGCTTCTTATACCAGTTGGGGAGATGATCTGTCCCACAGCCATCAGTACGTCATACTGGAGATAGTATACAGGTGCTCGTTAGGTTACGGGTACACCGGACAGGACTCACCGGGAACTGAAGGTTGGATTTATACCCATCGTCAGATAGCAGTTCCTAGGTGACATGAGTACAGCTTAGTCCATCGACTTGACACTACTACTTCACCTCGAGTGTGTTCCCACTGTTCTTAGATTACTACCCTACCACGGCTCAAAGGAGTCGTGCAAACAGGTAGTAGTTGGGTGCAGTCCCGAAGCACTTGGAGGCAGTGGCGGTTAGACAGGATTCGTCTCTCCCGGTACTGGGGTTGATATCGCGCTGTGTATGGAGAGCCATTACGCAAAGTCCCTGGCCAGGGCAAGCGAGATTTACTGGTAGGTTCCAGTAGTTTCTCAAGGTGTAATGGGCTGCACTCCGACATGACTTATACCGCTATTAGGGGTCTGACGTTTATCGCCCCCTAGGCCCGATATACGATAGTCCTAGACGAACAAACCGGACTGTACGGAGATTATCATATCAGGCTCAGTAGGAGTTCGGATGGGTTTCCTCATCGGCCTTCTTATCGACATCTACCTGGGGACCGTTACGTACAGCTAGTGCCGCTTGCGGTCTATGGTTAAACCCACTGCCAGCGTAGTGTCGAGTCTTTAGAGTCCCATACAGAGAGTTTCCTTGCTTCGGGCGAAACGATATAGAGGTCGTATGGTTTTACGACAGGGTTCGGACGCATACGTGTTTTTACGCACGTACGATGTTCAGACAGTTTTTACTAGTCGGCTTTGGTTTAAGCCAGATTCTAGTATCGGAATATTGGATTTATACAGTCTAAAGTTTTTCCGTGTTTTCACGGATAGGAGGGGCGTTCTCGTAATTTGTCGGGAAGCTTCTAGAAGGATGATGACTTGGAGGCTAAGGTGGCATTTGCATTTATTGGATTAATGAGTCATGGTGTGATTTATATATGGAGTTAATAATTCATTTATGATTTATATGACTCATGTGATGAATCACTATGTGTATTAATGAAACATGATGATATATCATTATTTGTTATTCATTTAATAATATGTTATGTTTCATATATACACAAATGATATCATTTATCCAAAAGGATTCTCATTCTCACCTTCTCTCTCCTCAAGCTCTCTCTCTCTTCAAACCCTAACCCTAACCTATCATGTGTTGAGATCAAGGGTTAGCAAGACTAATACATCCCTAATCCAACTCTATATCCCCTAGATTGCTTAGATTAGTGTTGGATATATGTATGCCCTAGAGGCCATTATGTGATGGTGGATGTATCTATACATGTATATATATATTCAGTATGCATTCTTGCTCGACATGATAGTATGCTATCTGGTTCTTCTTTATCTAACATGTTGATTTGATCATGCTTTTATTCATTCATACATGCTGATAAAGCCCTGAGGATATCGGCTTGACTACTTTGATTATGATGGAGATCATAATAGTGGGACATCTGTAGTCTGTAAGCATATCCTGGAATGTCCCTAGTCGTAGGTATATCGAGACGGGGCATCGATATACCAGAGTAGACTAGCGTATATGATACTAGACCCATACGATGGGCGATGAATGTTCCCACATTCATCGATGTTTGACATCAAGATCATATACGGGTGCTCAGTGGTGACTGGGTACACTGGACGGACTCACCGAGAACTCCTATATGGAATTATATCTATCGTCGGATAGCAGTTCTCAGGTGACACTGGTACAGGTTAGTCTGTAGACCCGAGATCGTCATAGAGTCTTGTGTGTTCTCCCACTGTACTTTGATTGCCACCCTACCACGGCTCTACTGAGTCGTGCAAACAGGTGGCCATTGGGTACAGTCCCGAGACACACGAAGGCAATGAGCGATAGGAGGGGTTTCGTCTCTCCCGGTATTGGGAGTTGATGCTGTGCTGTGCCCGACTGGTTATATCAGTAAGTCCCTGGCCAGGGCTGCTGAGATTTGCTGATAAGTGTTATCAGTAGTTTCTCGATCTGTTATAGACCATTCACAGGCGCGACTTATTGAGTTATTGGGGTCGACGTGACCATCCCTAGGCTCAATATGCGGCATATCTGACGAAGAGACCGGACTGTACGGTAGTGTTGCCAGATGGCTCGACGGGAGTTGTAACAGGTTCGCTTGTTTTCTTCTGATCGCTCAATACCCGGGTGGCCGTTACGTTTAGCTGACCGCTTGCGGCTTGGGGGTGCTTGATGTGATCATCACCCACTGCCGGCATATTGACGAGTCTTAGAGTCCCACATAGGAGTTACCTAGTCCAGGCGAAACGTTGTGGTGCGCGTATGCGATATGCGCTTGGACCCGATTAAAATGCGTGTATAGGATACCGTATATTAATTGGGTGGCTTGCTTATGGTCGGGTCGTATGTGATATGACCGGATTAGTAAATCAAGTGTTGATTTATCATTGTCTTCTCACTACAAATCCTATCTTGTTTATTTTGGATGTATGCATGCATGTATGCATTCATTATTGTTCATGCACATATGGATGTGCATGCACACATGCATACATACATCATTTTATCATGGTTGCTTATACAATGAGAATGGTGGCAATATAAGAATCACACCATGGTTATTTTTATGGATTATTATTGCTTTTAAATTAAAACAAAAAGGAAATGAAAAATGGGTTAAATCATAAAAGGTTTCTACACTCTTCTTAACCTTACCATGCTCACCTACCTTTTGACCCATGGTTTATTTTCTTTTTGTGTTTTTAACTTTAATCCAATAATATCTTTAGAGTTAACCATGGTTGGATATGAGGAATGAAAAATATATATATGCTTATTTTTCATTTCTCTTTTAATGGTTCATTATTCTCTTCTTCACAAAAGGCCATCATCTTCATCAACCTTGATCCTTTGCTTTCTAGTTCTTTCAAGAGAGCAAAATACTCATAAAAATATGATTTTGAAGTGAGATCCTTAGCCACAACATCATTCTACATAAGTTTAGCCAACTTGTTTAGAGTGTCCACTTTGTTTTTCTAAAGTTGCGAGCTTGGACGGGAAACTCCGGGTGGATCGTCGTGGACGTGAGAAGACAACAAGAGGACTTTCTTCCAACACCCAAGAGACTAAGGAGTCAAGCAAAAAGGGAGCTACAAAGGTTGTAGTCTCGAAACCCTAATTTGATTAGCTTTATGTTTCGTAACCCTAATTTTCTAGGATCGATTCCTTTGCATGTTTGTTTAGCACCATCAAAATCCATACTTTGAGACATGTGATGCTTCAAAACTCATTATAGGGTGCTAGGCAAACCTTTCATTGGTATCAGAGCCGACCTAGAACATTAGGCGATGCTTAAGCGAAGTAAAAAACTCCGATCGAACCAAAATACGAAATTACGGGACACTCTCTGGAAATTTTTTAAAAACTTACTTTTTTCAGAATTAAAAATACTCAAAAAATAAAGCAGGTAAATATAAGACAAACTGGAGAATTCGAGCCAATGAACAGTAAGTTTGGCCGCGGATCCGCGGCCATACAAGGGGATCTCTCACTCATTTTTGTACAGTGTTTTTCCTTACCTGCTTTTGTATATTTTGAGTATCTTTAATCTGAATATACTGTTGAAAATTCTGGAGATGGTTTTAGACTCGTCGTTTCGATCGGAATTTTCATTTCGTTTCCTTATCCGGGTAAATTAGAAAGTATTGAAGTGTTTGAACGAGTGCCATTTGCTCACTATTCACGGGGTTTAAATACTTTGGAGATACGTGCAAGTCTTCTTTTTTTTTTTGTGGTAGACCCTCTAGAAGACAACAAACCTTAACTCGATTATGTGACCGTCTTGAACTGCCTTTTGAACCTTAGGGTTTGGGGCAGTACGACGTGCCACATGTGAGGCGTTGGCTTGACCCTTCTACGGCTGGACCGCTACTACTGTGTCACACTTCGGATTTTTGAACCCTGCTCAAGTGTTGAGCTTTAGTGAATCTTGGGTACTTGATCGTTCGTTCGAAAACTTTAATACTGTCTGTTTATCTGGAATGTGATACAATATGTGGAATTCATATAGTTTAGGCATGAAATACGAAATATGTGATATTTCACATTTATGATGTCTAAAGAGAATGTGGATTCCAAATATTGTAGTTTTACACTTTCTTTTCTGTGACCGTAAGTGTAGTATGTTCGATATCGCCGGTTTCGTTGCTATACGTCAACGCAATTGGGGTATGCATACTTACTTACGTTGATGATATGTGATATTATGTGTTGCTGAGATATGATGTGCAGGATTGTCGCGATTGAATAGCCGGGGGTTTTATGTGAGATGAGAGTTTTATATTTTCATTCATGTAAATTCAAATGTAATGTAATATTCTTTTATTTGGGGCACTTCCGGGTTGAGGTTGTGTTACCAGTGTTGTATATTATTTACTTTTCCGCATTAGGATAGACCCAAGGTGGGGAGCACAAGTGACCAGGTTCTGGGGTTTAGTGGGAGGCCATCTCGAGGAGTCGAGACCGGGTCTCCTAAACTCCAGGATTGGTAGGGTCGCTTGCCACTCTCGTAGGGGTCTAGGGGCGTGGGCTTGGCTATTCATCGCGACTGTGGAATCCGTATTTTCTATTATTGGCTAAATACTAAATACGGACGTCCTAGAATATCCCACATTATATATATATGTTTCTGCTGCCTGTGTTCTGTGATATCTGAGAAGAATGACATATTATATATATGATATATAGTAGACGTTGCTTATGTTTTACACCCGCGCTAGTCCCGTCCCGGTATGCCGTTAGTTAAGTAACCTAACGGTGCATAACGGAACATTGCGGCGAATGCGGATGGCATAAGCGTACGTGTTATTTTCGTTTCTTTTCTGTGATTGGCTTAAGGACTTAAATGATGGGATTACATTAATATGATTAATTTAAAGAAAATAAACCTAAAAAGATGTTGTAGAATCAAATTTGAAAACCATTCGGCTCTTTATGAAAAAGCTATATTTCAAAACTGCGGAGCACAAGCCACTCCTTTTGAAAACCGTTTGATTCTACAACGATATCAAGTTCAAAGCGTTAAAGATTTTCTTAAAATTCATTCGCAACCCTCCGTCATTTTAGGAAGTAGAGTACTTAGTATTCGTGCTACGTTTGTTGACTTTAGTTAAGGTGTAGTGTACGGTAGCTAAGTGATGTCTTCCTACACTGCATATGATGCAGATTAATTAGGACATTCATGCGACTTTGTTGACCATAGTTAAGGGTCATATGGGTGGGTCTAATTGATCAAGAAATGACGGGTAGAACTTGACTGGTACTTATGATTTGTTGACCATAGTTAAGGTCATAAGTACTAGGGGTAAAAATTACATCGGGAATTTCAAGTGTTGAAATTTGCAATGAGATTGCATACCTTCCATGTGATGGTTGGATCCCGATCCCACTGTGGGCAATAGTTGCTCCTAGAAGAGTTTTGCAGCTTATAATTAGCTAACTCATTAGGTGTCTAGAAAGGTGTTAACGGGGCTACGCCACTGGGAAAACGAGGTTTACTTTAATTAGGTCCGTGCGAAAGCACGGGGAACCTCCCTCAAGTACCGATACTGACCTGGCTGAATGGTTAGCGAAGTTGTAGACTGTAATTAATCCTGGCTAGTTTTCTTTTTAAGGTTTGAAAGAAAAACTTGATTAAAGCAGTGGGAGACATCGATTAGACAAGATAATAACTAATCTGATCTATGCAAGAGCTTTCGCTGAGTGTATTCTTTTCTCTCTCTTAATGGCAGATACCCATGACTGGACTCAAGCTTCTACTAGATAAAAACAAACTGAATGGGACCAACTATAAAGACTGGCTGAGGAATCTGAAAATCGCCTTGACTTATGATAAAGTATCATATGTCCTCACGGCTTCAGCCCCACCCGTCCCAGGTCCAAAATCCTCAGTTGTGGACGTTGAAGTCCGCAAGACATGGGACGCTGACTGTGCCACGGCCAAATGCCTCGCGCTTGCATCGATGGATAACACACATCAAAAGCAGCACGAGAATATGGACATTCAAACCATATTTCTCCATACAAAGGAGTTGTATGGAGAGCAATCCCGCGTATTACGATACGAAGCATCAAAGAAACTGTTTCAGATGCGAATGGCCCCTGGCACACCAGTAGGAGACCATGTTCTGAAGATGATAGCTCTTATAGAAGAGCTTGAGGACCTAGGATGGACAATGGACAATGAACAATATATAGATATTATTCTGCAGTCCCTCCCCTCCACCTTTGCTCAATTCATAGTGAACTTCAACATGCACGGCATGGAGAAGGAACTCCCTGAACACCTTAACATGTTAAGGAGTGCAGAGAGCACTGTGAAGTCAGCAAAAACTCCCGTTATGACTATTGGGCAGTCTTCCTCTTCTCGCCCGAAAGCTAAGGCCAAGGGAAAAAAAAAGAAGAAACCCACTAATCCTAAGGGTGGAGTTAAAAAGGTAAAGGGAAAGGAAAAGTCCAAGGCTGGAGACTCAGGGAAAGGCGAATGTTTTCATTGCCACAAGACAGGACATTGGAAGCGCAACTGCACGGAGTACTTAAATCTCAAGAAGAAGCATGGTGATGCTTCTGCTTCAGGTGCGTTTGTAACAGAAAACTGTTTTTCAATAAACTCTGCTTCCTGGGTATTGGATACCGGTTCAGGTTCTCACATTTGCAATTCTATGCAGTGGCTGAGAAATGGCAAGGTTTTGAAGACAGGTGACCATACTCTCCGCGTTGGAAATGGTTCCAATGTACATACAGTCGCAGTGGGAGAGTATCACTTGGGGTTGCCATCTGGATGTATTTTGATTTTGAATCCATGTTATTTTGTACCAAGTATGCTATGTAATATAATATCCGTTTCTTTGTTGGACAATGAAGGATATAATTTTGTATTGCAGAACAATGTTATGAACATTCACCTGAATCAAATGTTGGTTGGGTATGGTACGCTTAATAACGGAATATATGTCCTAAATCAACACATGGTTTTCAGTATACAACACACTAATAAAAGAAAACTTTCAGAATTAAATGAAGCTTTTCTTTGGCATTGTAGACTTGGTCATATTAACGAAACAAGACTAAACAAGTTACACAAAGATGGATATTTAAACTCTTTTGAATATAAATCTTATGCGACTTGCCAGTCTTGTATCAAGGGTAAAATGACCAAAACTCCGTTTACCGGACACGGAGAAAGATCTACTCAGCTCCTTGGCCTCATACATAGTGATGTATGTGGGCCAATGTCTACACAGGCTAGAGGCGGTTTTTCATACTTCATTACATTCACCGACGATTTCTCTAGATTCGGTCATGTAATTTTATTAAAGCACAAGTCCGAAGCTTTCGAGAAATTCATTGAATATAAACAAGAAGTAGAAAAACAAACCGGCTTGAGTATCAAGATGCTTCGATCAGATCGAGGTGGTGAGTATCTCAGTATAGAATTTACAAACTTCCTAAAAGAGAATGGGATTCTCTCTCAGCTCACTCCTCCTTACACACCACAGCACAACGGAGTGTCAGAACGACGGAATAGGACCCTATTAGATATGGTCCGGTCCATGATGAGTGACGCTGAGTTACCAGTCTCGTTTTGAGGGCATGCATTGGAGACTGCAACGTTTCTACTAAACAGGGTTCCAACCAAAACCATGTCTACCACGCCATATGAGATATGGCATGGGAAGAGACCATCTCTTAAGAGAATTAAGATTTGGGGTTGCCCGGCCTATGTTAAAAAGCAGAATCCGGATAAACTCGAGACACGGTCCGTCATGTGTAACTTTGTAGGATATCCAAAGAATTCTTATAGATATCTATTCTACCACAAAGAGGAACAAAAAGTGTTTGTTTCTCAGTATGCCATATTCTTAGAAAAAGAGTTTTTCACAGATAAAGATGATGGCAAGGTGGTGGATCTAGAAGAAGTTCTAGAAACACAAACTACTAATGACGATTTGGTTGAACCAGCTGTTGCAATAGAAACTGAGGAACCTCGACCACTCCGAAGGTCTGGTAGGACTTCTCGTCCACCGGAGAGGTACTACGGTTTCCTCATTGATGGTAACGGAGAAGATTGCATCATGGATGATGATGATCCTACCAGTTTTCAGCAAGCTATCACGAGTGGAGACTCTGTGAAGTGGCCGGATGCCATGAGATCCGAAATGGAGTCTATGTACACCAACAAAGTATAGACTTTGGACATTGTACCCCCTAGGGTAAAACCTGTGGGATGCAAATGGATCTTTAAAAGAAAGATTGGTGTAGATGGGCAGGTAGAGACCTATAAGGCAAGACTTGTGGCAAAAGGTTTTCGTCAAAGACCAGGTTTGGACTATGACGAAACTTTTTCGCCCGTAGCCATGCTTAAATCCATTCGGATCCTACTTGCTATTGCTGCTCACTACGACTATGAAATCTGGCAGATGGAAGTTAAAACAGCATTTCTAAATGGAGATTTAGAAGAATGCGTTTATATGGATCAGCCAGAGGGCTTCATTGACAGTGGGAGCAGTGGGAAAGCATGTAGACTGCTTAAATCCATATATGGGTTAAAGCAGGCATCTCGGAGTTGGAACATCTGTTTCGATGATGTTATCAAAGAGTTTGATTTCATCAAAAATCCAGATGAACCTTGTGTTTATAAGAAGGCTGTAGGAAGAGCTGTCACATTCCTCGTATTGTACGTAGATGACATTCTTCTGATAGGAAATGATATTCCTATGCTACAGTCGGTCAAATCATTCTTATCACTAAGGTTCTCCATGAAGGACCTGGGTGATGCCACATACATCCTGGGCATAAGGATCTATAGGGATAGATCCAAAAAGTTATTGGGATTGTCCCAAACCAGGTACATCAACACCATCCTAAAAAGGTTTAGTATGGAAGACTCCAAGCGGGGTGCCTTACCCGCTTGCCATGGAGTCACTCTCTCCAAGGATTCTTGTCCAAAGACCGATGAAGAGAGAGCTCGCATGAGCATTATACCTTATGCTTCGGCAGTAGGATCTATAATGTATGCGATGTTATGTACACGCCCAGATGTAGCTTATGCACTTAGTGTTGTAAGCAGGTATCAATCCAACCCAGGGGAGAACCACTGGACAGCTGTGAAGAACATTCTTAAGTACTTGTGAAGGACTAAAGAATTGTTCTTGGTGTATGGTAATACAAATCTCCAAATGGAGGCCTTTACCGATTCGAGCTTCCAGAGCGATAAGGATGACAACAATCTATCTCAGGGTTTGTATTTACCCTCAATGGAGGGACGGTAAGTTGGAAGAGTTCCAAACAGGATACCGTTGCAGACTCTACGATGGAGGCTGAGTACATTGCTGCAAATGATGCCGCCAAGGAAGCCGTCTGGATGAAGAAGTTCGTCTCGGAGCTAGGAGTAGTTCCAACCATTATTGATCCAATACCCTTGTATTGTGATAATAATGGGGCTATGGCGTTAGCCAAGGAGCCCAGGTCCCATCAGCGGTCCAGACACATCCTGAGGCGCTTTCATTTGATCCGGGAGATTGTAGATCGCCGTGAGATCGAGATTAAGAGAGTAGACACAAAGTATAACGCCGCAGATCCACTCACCAAGGCCCTCCCTCAGCCACAGCATGAGCGACTTTTTGAGATGTTGGGTATGAGATACGCCAATAACTGGCCTTAGTGCAAGTGGGAGATTGTTGGATATATGTATGCCCTAGAGGCCATTATGTGATAGTGGATGTATCTATACATGTATATATATATTCAGTATGCATTCTTGCTCGACATGATAGTATGCTATCTGGTTCTTCTTTATCTATCATGTTGATTTGATCATGCTTTTATTCCTTCATACATGCTGATAAAGCCCTGAGGATATCGGCTTAACTACTTTGATTATGATGGAGATCATACTAGTGGGACATCTGTAGTCTGTAAGCATATCCTGGAATGTCCCTAGTCGTAGGTATATCGAGACGGGGCATCGATATACCAGAGTAGACTAGCGTATATGATACTAGACCCATACGATGGGCGATGAATGTTCCCACATTCATCGATGTTTGAGATCAAGATCATATACGGGTGCTCAGTGGTGACTGGGTACACTGGACGGACTCACCGAGAACTCCTATATGGAATTATATCTATCGTCGGATAGCAGTTCTCAGGTGACACTGGTACAGGTTAGTCTGTAGACCCGAGATCGTCATAGAGTCTTGTGTGTTCTCCCACTGTACTTTGATTGCCACCCTACCACGGCTCTACTGAGTCGTGCAAACAGGTGGCCATTGGGTACAGTCCCGAGACACACGAAGGCAATGAGCGATAGGAGGGGTTTCGTCTCTCCCGGTATTGGGAGTTGATGCTGTGCTGTGCCCGACTGGTTATATCAGTAAGTCCCTGGCCAGGGCTGCTGAGATTTGCTGATAAGTGTTATCAGTAGTTTCTCGATCTGTTATAGACCATTCACAGGCGCGACTTATTGAGTTATTGGGGTCGACGTGACCATCCCTAGGCTCAATATGCGGCATATCTGACGAAGAGACCGGACTGTACGGTAATGTTGCCAGATGGCTCGACGGGAGTTGTAACAGGTTCGCTTGTTTTCTTCTGATCGCTCAATACCCGGGTGGCCGTTACGTTTAGCTGACCGCTTGTGGCTTAGGGGTGCTTGATGTGATCATCACCCACTGCCGGCGTATTGACGAGTCTTAGAGTCCCACACAGGAGTTACCTAGTCCAGGCAAAACGTTGTGGTGCGCGTATGCGATATGCGCTTGGACCCGATTAAAATGCGTGTATAGGATACCGTATATTAATTAGGTGGCTTGCTTATGGTCGGGTCGTATGTGATATGACCGGATTAGTAAATCAAGTGTTGATTTATCATTGGCATCTCACTACAAATCCTATCTTGTTTATTTTGGATGTATGCATGCATGTATACATTCATTATTGTTCATGCACATATAGATGTGCATGCACACATGCATACATACATCATTTTATCATGGTTGCTTATACAATGAGAATTGTGGAAATATAAGAATCACACCATGGTTATTTTTATGGATTATTATTGCTTTTAAATTAAAACAAAAAGGAAATGAAAAATGGGTTAAATCATAAAAGGTTTTTACACTCTTCTTAACCTTACCATGCTCACCTACCTTTTGACCCATGGTTTATTTTCTTTTTGTGTTTTTAACTTTAATCCAATAATATCTTTAGAGTTAACCATGGTTGGATATGAGGAATGAAAAATATATATATGCTTATTTTTCATTTCTCTTTTAATGGTTCATTATTCTCTTCTTCACAAAAGGCCATCATCTTCATCAACCTTGAGACTTTGCTTTCTAGTTCTTTCAAGAGAGCAAAATACTCATAAAAATAGGATTTTGAAGTGAGATCCTTAGCCACAACATCATTCTACACAAGTTTAGCCAACTTTTTTAGAGTGTTCACTTTGTTTTTCCAAAGTTGCGAGCTTGGACGGGAAACTCCGGGTGGATCGTCGTGGACGTGAGAAGACAACAAGAGGACCTTCTTCCAACACCCAAGAGACTAAGGAGTCAAGCAAAAAGGGAGCTACAAAGGTTGTAGTCTCGAAACCCTAATTTGATTAGCTTTATGTTTCGTAACCCTAATTTTCTAGGATCGATTCCTTTGCATGTTTGTTTAGCACCATCAAAATCCATACTTTGAGACATGTGATGCTTCAAAACTCATTATAGGGTGCTAGGAAAACCTTTCAATTAGCACTTTGAGTAACCTAGTTACCTCAAGTTAGAGGTCAAGCTTGGAGTAGGAGCTCTCGGGTGGATCGTCTTTGACTCGAGGAGGCCGTTGAGGTGCCGACGTTCCAAAGAGCTTACGACATGTGGAGGACAACGATGAAGACCCGAAGGACAAGTAACGTAAGGTATAACTTCGAATCCGAGTAGTTAAACCTTTCGTAGTTTGCTAGTAATGGTTTAGACACGATCCGTGTGCTCAAGTCCGTGTTACGAAGGTTTGATAATTGTTTTTCATATATTCCGCCTCCCCGCAAGCTTGTGGGGTGCGTGACATGGACTTACAGAGGTTAAGGACATCATAGTCCGGTATTAGTTTTAAGACATCACGGTCGAGGTTAAGGACATCATAGTCCGGTATTAGTTTTAAGACATCACGGTCGAGGTTAAGGACATCATAGTCCGGTATTAGTTTTAAGACATCACGGTCGAGGTTAAGGACATCATAGTCCATGAGTTTAAGGACCCCACAGTCCGTAGCAGTGTGTGGTTGTTGGGACCCGTTACCTCTCTGACGACGTTGAGGAATTACAACGACAGATATCAGAGGAGTAAAGAGATGTACCCTCGAACCGGGTGTAAATTGATTGGGAGAGCAGTTGTGCTCAGTTCTATTTAAATTGAGGACTTATTGCCAGAATTGGGCTAAATCCAGTTGAAAATGTTCAACATTTTATTCATGTTCTGCCTATTAGGCTTTTGCTTGGGCTCTGCCCTTTTACAATGCGTAGCATTGGGCTCTGTAATTAAATGCATAGCATTTATATTTGGCCTGTTAGGCCTTTACTTGGGCTCTGCCCTTTTAAATAATTCACTGCATTTATAATGGTCTGATAGTGCGCCACGTGGCTTGTCAGGCGTTTTGTGCCAATTAAAGAGCGCAAGGCGCTAGCACATGTGAAGGTGACACGTGTCATGCTCTGCGCTAAGCGCAAGTCTGTTAGCGCAGTGCGCTGCGCCAGTGAATGACACGTGGCACGCTCTGGTGCAGTGCGCCAATCCAAGAGCGCAGTGCGCTATATTTAGAAGCGCAAAGCGCATATCATTCTGTGGTTGACACGTGGCACGTTCTGGCGCAGTGCGCCAATCCAATAAGCGCAAAGGCACTGTTCAATAGCGCAGAGCGCATCTTGATCCAATTCAGATCAAAGAACAAGTTTTCTTATTCTCTCAAAAGAGATTCTACCTCAAGATTCAAGAACCAATGGTTCTTATTCTCATCAAAAGGTTGTGCCTTTATATAGATCAAAAGATCTAGGAATGAAGTAAATTACTTCTTTGAATTTTTTGTGATTAGATCTTTCTGATCTTTTTTTTTATTGAAGATCTTGATCTTGTTCTTAGATCTTTGATCTTTTTAGAATAGATTCTTCTTTTTGTGAGTTGTTTTCATCTCTGTTCTTCAAGAATCAAATTATTTACCTTTAAAGATGAAGAAGATGATCTTCTTTCTTCAAAGGCTTGTCGTTTCTTCTCTTTGAGTTTTTCTCAATGTTTTTAGAGGGTTCTCTCTCTTCTGTATCTCTATCTCTTTTCTTTTTTTTAATTTTAGAAAGAAGGATCATTGGTCGTTGGGACCCACCACCTCTCCGACGACACTGAGAGATTACAGTGCCATATATCGAAGGTGTGGAGGGATGTACCCTTTGAACCATGTCTCACTCGTTAGGGGGGAAGAACAGGCTGGAGCTTAAGCTTCTCGCTGCTTAAAAAGGCTTCTTTGCGTTCGTGCACGTGCGTCGCACGTGTTGGGCGCATGTGCGTCGCACATGTTGGGGGCTCATATTTGCACGTAGCGCACATGGAGCTTGCGCATATGCGCATTATGGGGGGAGCAAGCTCCTATGGAGAACGAGTCTCCTTTTAATATTATTAAATATTCTCATGTGGTGCGCATGTGCGTTGCACGTGGTGCGCGCGTGGCGGGCACACGTGCGTTGAACGTAGCGCACATGCGCATTATGAGGAGAAGCAGGGCTTCTATATATGGAGAACTAAGATCCTATGAAGAACTAAGCTCCTTTTAATATTATTAAATGTTCTCATGTGGTGCGCACGTGCATTGCACGTGGTGCGCGCTTGGCGGGCACACGTGCGTTGCACGTAGCGCACATGCGCATTATGGGGAGAAGCAGGGCTTCTATATATGGAGAACTAAGCTCCTATGGAGAACTAAGCTCCTTTGAGTATTGAATCCTTTGAGGATTGAACTCTACCCTTTCTAAGAGATATTCCCTCTTATTTATATGGGAGTGGTAGAGAAGCCATCTCTCCTTTTCCCGATGTGAGACTAAAAAATGCATTCCCCATGTAGTAGAGCATTACTTTAGATTACACGTGCATAGCACATTTGCTCATAACTTTTGATCTCGGATGAATTATGAGGCCCATAATATATCAAATCGAAGGATTTTTCGAGACACTTTCGACACCATCAAAATTTAGCTATTTCTCATTCCGGAGTTTGTCAAAATATAGCTCTGAAAATACTGGTTCACATCTTCTTCCTTAGATCACATCTGCATAGACATTTGCTCATAAATTTTGATCTCGGATGAATTATAAGGCCCATAATATATCAAATCGAAGGGTTTTTCGAGATTCTTTCTATACAATCAGAATTTAGCTGTTTCTCATTCGGGAGTTTGTCAAAATACAGCCCGGAAAATACAGGTTCACATTTTCTTAAGCGTATCGCTGCCATTTGATGCCTTGGGCTCTTTTGAGCAGAAATTTTTGTCGGGAACAAATGCCCCCCACTACTTTGCCCATATAAGTATATACGTGGGTGAAATAGTGCAGAGTAATTCATAGTGTATGACCAGTTTTGGGTTGGTATATAATTTTCAGAATTTTGATCTGAGAAGATAACGAGTGGACACAAGCGTCGTCATTTATCATTGACTCAAATCTCGACTCTTAAGGGGTATAGTCCCAAACCCTCAGCTCCATGAGCCGTACCCTTCTATTCCTTTATGTTTTACTCTGGCGTGAAGTAGTTTATATGCTCATGAGTAACTTCTCCATTTCAGTGGCATATAGTTTTGGCAAGTGTGGCCCATAGATGGTAGATAATAGTTAATCTTGAACTCTTTATAAGATAGTGATGGTTTAGAAGACAGGGGTATGATCTGTCACCTAAGACTTTTCAACTTTATGAGCCGTGAGGGTCTCATAAAGACTAATCTCCCTACGAGTCGAGAGGATCTCGTAGGTGTAATTTCTCCTTAAGAATCATGAGGATTCCTAAGTGTGTTTTCTCTTGAAAGTCGTAAAGATCTCACAAGAGAATTTACTCCCTTACGATTCGTGAGGACCCGTAAGTGATGAATGAAGTTGCCCTTATCCGCATTTCACGGAGTCAGGGGTTGCTCTGGATGCTTCTCACGGGCTCACTGCCGTGTTCTGCAAGGACCAGGCTCCGCTCTGGACGTTTTCCAGGATACTATAGTTTAAAGACATCGTGGTCGAGGTTAAGGACATCATAGTCCATGGATTTAAGGACTCCACAGTCCGTTGTTAGTTTTAAGACATCACGGTCGAGGTTAAGGACATCATAGTCCGTGGATTTAAGGACTCCACAGTCCGTTGTTAGTTTTAATACACCACGGTCGAGGTTAAGGACATCATAGTCCATGAGTTTAAGGACCTCACAGTCTAATGTTAGTTTTAAGACATCACGGTCGAGGTTAAGGACATCATAGTCCATGAGTTTAAGGACCTCACAGTCCAATGTTAGTTTTAAGACATCGCGGTCGAGGTTAAGGACATCATAGTCCATGGATTTAAGGACTCCACAGTCCGTTGTTAGTTTTAATACATTACGGTCGAGGTTAAGGACATCATAGTCCGTGAGTTTAAGGACCTCACAGTCCGATATTAGTTTTAAGACATCACAGTCGAGGTTAAGGACATCATAGTCCGTGAGTTTAAGGACCTCACAGTCCGATGTTAGTTTTAAGACATCACGGTCGAGGTTAAGGACATCATAGTCCATGGGTTTAAGGACCCCACAGTCCATGAAATGTGTGGTTGTTGGGACCCGTCACCTCTTTGAAGACGTTGAGGAATTACAATGACAAATATCAAAGGAGTGAAGAGATGTACCCTTGAACCAAGGTAGAATCAGTTTGAAATCTCTGGGGTTGATTGTTAGTTTTAAGACATCACGGTCGAGGTTAAGGACATCATAGTCCGTGGATTTAAGGACTCTACAGTCCGATATTTGCTGTGGATGCTTCCTACGGGTTCACTGACGTGTTTGGCAAGGACCAGGCTCCGCTCTGGATGTTTTCCACGGGGTCAGAAGTGACGTTATTCGTGTTCCACGTAACCAGGAATTTGCACTAGATGCTTCCCACGGGTTCACTGCCGTGTTCGGCAAGGACTAGGCTCCGCTCTAGATGCTTCACACGGGTTCACTGCCGTGCTCTGCGTGGACCAGGATCCGCTCTGGACGTTTTCCACGGGGTCAGAAGTGACGTTATCCGCGTTCCACGTAACCAGGAATTTGCACTAGATGCTTCCCACGGGTTCACTGCCGTGTTCGGCGAGGACTAGGCTCCGCTCTGGATGCTTCACACGGGTTCACTGCCGTGCTCTGCGAGGACCAGGATCCGCTCTGGACGTTTTCCACGGGGTCAGAAGTGACGTTATCCGTATTCCACGTGATCAGGAATTTGCACTAGATGCTTCACACGGGTTCACTGCCGTGTTCGGCGAGGACTAGGCTCCGCTCTGGATGCTTCACACGGGTTCACTGCCGTGCTCTGCGAGGACCAGGATCCGCTCTGGACGTCTTCCACGGGTTAGAAGTGACGTTATCCGTGTTCCACGTGACCAGGAATTTGCACTAGATGCTTCCCATGGGTTCACTTCCGTATTCGGCGAGGACTAGGCACCGCTCTGGATGCTTCACACGGGTTCACTGCCATGCTCTGCGAGGATAAGGATCTGCTCTGGACGTTTTTCCACGGGGTCAGAAGTGACGTTATCCGTGTTCCACGTGACCAGGAATTTGCACTAGATGCTTCATACGGGTTCACTGCCGTGTTCGGCGAGGACTAGGCTCCGCTCTGGATGCTTCACACGGGTTCACTGCCGTGCTCTGCGAGGACCAGGATCCGCTCTGGACGTTTTCCATGGGGTCAGAAGTGACGTTATCTGTGTTCCACGTAACCAGGAATTTTGGTGATTAGATCCGCATTTCACGGAGTTGGGATTTGACTCTCGGTCATCTGTATACCGCCGAGTCATGGAATTGGGAGTTTCCGCTGTTCTGCTTTGCTTGATGTTGTGTCTGCTGAGACGAATGTTGAGATGATCTCCAGGCTATCTGTGACCCATCGAGATTTGGCTTCTTTTTCCGATGAAACCTGGGGAGGAGGAGTGTGATTCCTTCTTTGTTTGTGCCCCTGGATTGTATACAGGGATTGATGTAATATCACCTGTAGGGCATAAATTTCGTTTTTATTTTTTTTATTTCTTTCCGCGATGCTCTATCATTTCAGCTTTTATATCGTGAAGGTCGCGATTGCCCAATCATTTCGGCTATTTCTCGCGGTGCCCAATCATTTCGGCTATTTGTTTTATTTTTACTCGTTGCTTTTTATTGTGAGTTGCCCAATCATTAAGGCTATTTCGTATGCATGTGTGACTTGCTGGCTTTTCGCCGCAAGCTTGGGATTATACACCGATTTTGGCATCAGCACCGGTACAACTGGGATGTTGCCAGGAGCGAATCATCATTTGCCCCTGTCAATGTCAGACAAAGGTGGCTTAGCGAACAGGGTTAGAATCCTGTCGACTAAGGTTTTTGACTTTATGAGCCGTAAGGGTTTCACAAAGGTATTTCTCCCTATAAGTCATGAGGATCTCGTAGGCGTGTTTTCTCCTTAGGAGTCGTGAGGACTCCTAAGTGTGTGTTCTCTTGTAAGTCGTAAGGATCTTGCAAGAGTGTTTTCTCCTTATAAGTCGAGAGGACTCACAAGGGTTGTTCACTGTGCGAACATACCCTAGTCACGGGTGGGACTTTGCTAGGGAAATGTTTATTCGCGCCCATGGATTGTATACAAGGGTCAGTATTGAGCTGTTTGTAGGGCATTAGTGGAGGTTGTGGGGGGTAGCTTAAGAACAGGTTCAGGTCTCTGTAGCTTAAGACTTTCAAATCTTATGAGTCGTGAGGGTCTCATAAGAGGATTCTCCTTACGAGTCATGAGGATCTCGTAAGTGTAATTTCTCCTTAGGAATCGTGGGGATCCCTAAGTGTGTTGCTCCCTTGTGAGTCGTAAGGATCTCACGTGGGTGATTTCTCCTCACAAAGTCGAGAGGACCCTGTAAGTGTCCTTTAACGAGGTTGCGCCCTTTCGGGTTTCCACAAACACCCGCCGGTAGCCTTGTTGTTTTTACTCACGGAGCCCTTTCGGGTTTTCATCCGTGCCCATTTTGCTTACGGACATACCGTTTTTCTTTTTTTCCTTTTTTTCTCTCTTCTTTTTTTTTATTCTAACGAGATTGCGCCCTTTCGGGTTTTCACAATACTCACCAGTAGCCCTGCTGTTTTTACTTACGGAGCCCTTTCGGATTTTCATCCGTGCCCATTTTACTTATGGACATACCATTTTTTTTTATTCTTTTTTTTATCAGCCTTGGGATGCTGCAATCCACCGTAGCTTATCGACATCTCGGTCAACAGCTAGTTTTAGGACATAGTGGTTCGTTGCTAGTTTAAGGACGTTTCAGTCCGTTGTTAGTTTAAGGACGTTTCGGTCTGCTGTTAGTTTAAGGAAATTTCGGTCCATCGTTAGTTTAGGGACGTTTCGTTCCGCTGTTAGTTTAAGGACATTTCGGTCCATAAAAAGAAAGCCGGTTACTACTTATAGAGTTTGGGCTTAGGAAGATAGCGAGCGGGCATAGTCGTCGTCATCTATCATTGACATCGGCCGTGACTTGTCAAGCGTAGTACTTCTTTAGGAAGTGACCGTTTATTGGCCTGAAGGGTCTTTCACCATGTATGTCCATGAGTAGGTAGGCTCCACCCTGGTAGACCTTATCTATGATATACGAGCCTTCATAGTTTGGATCGAATTTTCCCCGCTTGGCGCGATTGGGGATCATAGGTCTTTTGACCACTAGTACGAGTTCGCCTTGGCGGAATGTCCTTGGCCTAGTCAATCTTTCGTAAGAGCGCGTCATCTTTGCTTTATAAGCCTTCAGATTTTGTTGCGCTATGAGCCGGGTTTCATCAAGGGCATCAAGCTCCTCAAGCCGAAGGTGAGCATTCTCTTCGTCCGTTAGCTCATAACGGACTGCCACTCGTAGAGAGGGTAACTCTATCTCGAGGGGGAGTACCCCTTCTGTACCGAATACCAACGCGTACGGCGTTGTGTTCGTGGCTGTCTTGAACGTAGTTCGATATGCCCAGAGAGCTTCATGCAGTCTCTCGTGCCAGTCCTTTTTATTTCGGGACACCGTGTTTTTCACGATCTTTGTCAGGGTCTTGTTAAAAGCTTCAGCTAGACCATTGGCTCGGGGATTATAAACTGAGGAGTATCTCCAGTCTATGTTATGCTGTTGTGCGAAGCAGCTGATCTTGTGGCTTCTGTAGGCTGGTCCGTTATCGGAGATAATCCGTCGCGGAGTGCCAAACCGATAAATGACGTGTGTCTTGAAGAAATGGAGGATATTCTTCGTCTTCACCTCCCTCAGTGGTACTGCTTCTGCCCATTTGGAGAAGTAATCAGTTGTCGCCAAAATGAATCGGTGTCCTCTGGACGATGCTGGTTCGATGGGGCCAATTATGTCAGTTCCCCACATTTCGAACGGCCAGCTAGCCACTGTCGGGTGTAGTGGATTTGGATGCTGATGGATGAAGTCCTCATGGATCTGGCATGAGTGACATTGCTTCGCATACTCGAGGCAGTCCTGAATCATCATGGGCCAGTAGTAGCCCATCCGTTTAATCTTCAACTTCATCTTCGGCCCGGCTTGGTGAGAACCGCAGAGTCCGTCATGAACTTCCTGAACGACTCTTTTTGCTTCTTCAGGTCCCAGGTATCTTAACCATAAAGAATCAAATGACCTCTTGTACAGAGTATCATTGACGAAGGTGAAAGATAGGGCTCGCTTCATGAGCTGATGTTTTGAAGACACATCTCCGGGAGTTCGACGGGATTTGAAGTAGTCTATAAAGACTTCTCTCCAATCCTCAGCCTTTTCCTGATCTTTCACTTGTAGGGTCGTTTGCTCGGTCGCTTCCTTCTCCTCGGATGATTCCGGAGATATTTCTGCTGGGGTAAGCACCCGACGACTTTGTACCACGATTCTTACGTCATCGAGGTTCTCGTCGGCCAGTTCTTTAGCGAGCTTAGCTAGTGCATCCGCTTTGCTATTTTCTGCACGCGGTATGCTTTCCAGCATGTAGAAGGGAATTTGGGTCAACAGTTGCTGCACCTTTTCTCCGTACTTCACCAACTCTGGTTTGCACGTCTGATAGTCACCATTTACTTGACTAACGACCAGCTGGGAGTCTCCATATATGAGGAGGTTTTCAATTCCCATGTTGATGGCGATCTCGAGTCCTGCTATCAAAGCTTCGTATTCAGCTTCATTGTTCGTCCTCGACTCTGTCAAGGAGAAGGCGAAGCGCATTATCCCTCCTTGTGGGGTCATGAAGATAAGGCCTACCCCTGATTTGATTATAGGTGCGTTATGTCTGCGTTTCTTCATGGAAGACGCTCCATCAAAATAAAGTTCCCACCGGTTATCACCACCGTCGATCGCATCGAACGCGTGTTCATCTAGCAGTTCGCAATTCAAGGGAGAATCGGCCGGTATCGGATGCTCGGCGAGGAAGTCGGCGATGGCCTGGCCTTTCACTGCCTTAAGAGGTTGATAAGTTATTGAGAACTCCATCAAGAGCAGGGCCCATTTAGCGAGTCGCCCCGTCAGTATGGCCTTCGACATCAAATATTTGAGAGGGTCCACCTTCGATATGAGACGGACTTCATGCGCCAACGCAAAGTGTCTGAGCTTCGTTATGGCGAAGATCAATGCCAGGCAGTGTTTTTCGATGGGAGAATAATTGCTTTCTGCCCCCAGTAGAACTCGACTCAAATAGTAGAGAGCTCTTTCTTTCCCTTGGTCGTTCTCTTGTGCCAATAGTGCGCCTAGGGAACCTTCGAGGGCGGTTGTATAAAGGATGAGAGGCTTTCCCTTGACCGGAGCAGCCAGCACTGGCGGGTTCTGCAGGTACTGCTTGATTTCGTCCAGCGCGCCTTGGCATTTGTGATCCCAGACGAACGGGGTTCCCTTCTTCATCAAGTGACTGTAGGGGCGGCACTTGCCTGAAAGATTGGTTATAAATCGCCGAATGTACGCGAGCTTCCCTTGGAGAGACCGCAATTGTTTGAGAGTCCTTGGCGGAGGCATTTCCATGATCGCTTTGATCTTTGACGGATCTATCTCGATACCTCGGTGTCGGACGATGAATCCTAGGAATTTACCTGAGGACACCCCGAACGCGCATTTGAGAGGGTTCATCTTCAAGTTGTATTGCCGAAGGCATTGAAATACGATCTTCAGATGCTCGAGATGTTCCTCGTATGATTTGCTTTTCACCACGAGATCGTCGATGTAGCATTCGACGATTTCATATATAAGGTCATCAAAGATCTTCGTCATGGCCCTCTTATAGGTAGCACCGGCGTTCTTTAGACCGAAGAGCATCACCTTGTAGCAGAATATACCCAAAGGGGTCCGGAAAGCGGTGTGCTTCTGGTCTTCGAGATGCATCTTTATTTGATTGTATCCTGACGATCCGTCCATGAAGGAGAAAACTTCGTGAGTGGACGTATTATCTATCATCAGCTCAGTGACCGGTACTGGGAAATCGTCCTTCGGGTAGGCTTTATTGAGATCCCGGAAGTCCACACATATGCGCACTGTCCCATTTTTCTTCATCACCGAGATGATGTTGGCAATCCAATCAGGATACTGAACTTCCTGGATAAACCCAGAGTCGATCAGCTTCTTGATTTCGACATTAATGCTCATCTCAAGCTCGAGCCGCATTCTTCTCGGTTCTTGTTTGATTGGCTTGATGTCTGGGGATATCGTTAGTTTATGGACCGCGATCTCTGGATCTAATCCTGGCATTTCGGAATAGTTCCATGCGAAGCAATCTCTATGCTGCATAAGCACGTCTTTTAACGCAACCACCCTTTCTTCAGATAGCAGCTCGCTGACGAATGTGGGTCGCGGGTCACTTGTCGTTCCCAAATCAATCTTCTTGAGGTTATCTGCAGTAGTGTGTATTCCATCTTCCAGCTCTTTTGGCGCTAGTGGAAACTCTGAGATCACTTCATCATCATTGTTTCCAAAGCACCAGGGAAGGTCATCCATATTCTCGGGCTCTTCTTTCGATATCGTTATCATATGACAAGTACGAGCTCGTTTTGAAGACCGATGTGGATCTGATTCCAGTCTCGCAGATTTGGATTCATGTTTTTGCGGTGGAGTTATCCTCCAACTATCGGATAGAGCGAACTTGCCGAGCTAATACTGATCTTCGACCCAGTTCTTGAAGGTGAAGCAATCTTCGAGAGGATGTCCTATTACTCGGTGATAAGAGCAATAGTCCGAATGAGAGACTTCGCCTGCTTGCTCGGGGTGTTTAGATTCCGGCAGTGTAATCATTTGATGCCTTATAGCGAGGTCAAGTATCTTCTTTGTTTTGTCCTGGGGAAAAGAGTATGCTCGACTCATCTTCTTCATAAGGGACAAGTCCGGACCGTTCAATCCCCGCTCGCGTATTGGTCCCACCTTGTCGTTGCTGAGTGCCTTTTCCGCTTTTCGACTTGTTTCTGCCTCTGCGTCGGGCCTTTTTTACAACAGGTTGACAGGGAGCGGCATTTTCATCTTTCGCAGCTTGTTGGAGAAGGCGTTGCGTCCTGGCTTTCTCATAGATGGCCATTTCGCGATTATGGTCATCTCGAACTTTTTGACCAGCTTCCCTTATAAGCTTGTCCATTTGTTCTTCGAACGACGGGCTGGGCATTTTTACGTCGGGGACTTTTTCTGGTTCAGGATTAGCACTCTCCCATTGAGCATCCCCTTCTTCATCAAAGTCATGTACGACGTAGCAGTCGCAGAGCGGTTCCCGTTTCTTGGACCAAACATATCCAAGCCCGATAGCTTCCATTTTCCCATTGGGCAACTTGCGCTGAGTTCCGGGAACATTCCAGACCCTGTCGTAGAACTTAGCTTTTCGAGCGGTCTGTTTGAAGGGTATCCCTTGGCGCTTCAATAGCCTTTTCAAGCCTTCAGTATAATATCTAGGCAGACGGATGGGCTGAAGCCTGTCAAGTGTAGGATCTGCGCCGTGCCAGATTTCTTTCTTCACTTTAGTTTCCCCGGAGCGGTAGAATAGGATCGCCTTTTCGCCTTCTCGCCTGGGAGGGACATAGAACGTTTGCAGCTCTTCCACACTGTAGGTATCAAGCGTGTTCAGTTCTTTATGATGTTTGGGCGGAACCATGGCAACTTGCAAACTTTGTTCTTCACCAGCGAATGTTTGTATTGAAGGCCGAGCGGAAAATATAGCATGGACCTCATCTTCCGAGTCGCTGCTAAAGATCAACATAGGAGTGGACGATCCCATCTTGTTGTATTGGGGTGGGCCTGAATAAACCATCTCCTCCTCTTCCTCAGTATCACTCCCGAAGACAGGAATGGTGGCGATAGCTTTGTTCTCTGGTTTATGACATCTCTCCGTGTCTTCGAAATCTGGTAAGAAGTACTTTGCATCTTCGTATTCCAGGACTTCGTTTACAGAGAATGGGTTCAACTCTCCTGTCACAGTGTACTCAAGACCATCCTTAAAGTATTTCATACACTGATGTTGTGTAGAAGGGATGATGTTGTACTCGTATAACCAAGGCCGACCGAGCAAAGCGTTATAGCATGTCTTGGCTTCAATGACATGAAATTTAATGTCTGTGACAAGCAGCCCGAAGCATAGCGTTAGTATCACAGATCCGAGAGTCCGTGATGACTGGGAGTCGAATCCGGAGATGGTAATTTTATCGCGAGCGAGATGTTGGACGCTCATGCAGATTTCTTTCAACACTCGCGCGTTGAGGAGATTGACGGAAGACCATTGTCGACTAGGATTTTGCCTATCTTTACATCATGGCAGTACCCTGAGACGTAGAGGGGAAGATTGTGCTCGCACGTCCCAAGGAGGAGGTCCTCATCGCCGAAGGTGATATCGGCTGTGTGTACTTCCTCCGGCTCGTCCTTCATCTTTTCTTCGGCAAGGAAGGCTTAGAATTGTTCTAGCTCTTGTAGCGCCTTGATCAATGAATTCTTCGCTTCTTTGGATAGTAGAAGGGCATCAAGAATACTGAGCTGTGAGGGCAATTTCCTCAAGTGCGCCAGAACGTTATAGTCCACCTTATTCTTCTTTGGTGGGTCCTTGGCAGTCAGCTCTTTCATGACTTGGTCATTCAGGGTGATATCCTCAGAGACTTTTTCTTTTCCCTTATCTTTTCTACTCGTGGGTCCGAGATTCTTTTCCGGGAGCGTGCGATTGCGCAGCTGAATATTTTCACAGGCCTTCGGTTCTTCCTCTTTTCCCAAAGTGGACTCTTTAAAGAGCGGGCTAAGAGCCATTTCTTCGTCGGGGTCTCTCCCGAAGGTGAGAACTTGCGATCCCCCGGCGTTGACCATGCGACAACTACCGGTGTCTCTTTTATACTCCTCAGTCGCACTTCTTTGCTCTCGCCGAATTTTGCGTTCCATCCGCTTAAAATGTTGCCAATGAGCAATATATCCCTGCCACCATCTTTTAAAAGCATTGCACTCCTCAGTGGGGTGCGAAATCTTTCGATGATATAAGCAGTAGCTAGGATGCATCTCTGCTTCACCGGGAGTGTTTCCTTCAGAGGGCGGTAGCTTCATTCCCATTGATATGGCTTTAGCAAACCTTTTCCTCGTCTTGAATTTATTTTTATCCACAACGGATGTCTTTTGATTTTACGGGAGTGTCTCAACTCTTTCGTCTAGTCGCCGACGCTTGGCTCTTTCAAATATGGCCGTTTCGCGCTCCCGATCAGCTTTACTTTTCGAGAGAGGTTCGTTGAGGAATATGTCGATCGTTTCATCTGACGGCCCCAGAAGTTCTGGTTCAGGATTTGCCCCCAGCTTCTCGGTGCAAGGAGTTCCTTCATCGTCTGTAAACGAGTGAGAGATCACATGACAACTTGCTATGTAACCCTCAGATTCATCCGACGAGCTTTCTCCGTCATCTTCGTCTTTAAGGACGTGGCTGAGTAACTCTTGAAGCGTGATGGGAGTCCGCGCCTTCTGATTATACTCCTCCAACGCGTCGATCCATTTCTGCAAGTCTGTGCGCTTGTCACCAGACTTCACGGGCTTTTTGGATCTCTTCTTCTTCTTCTTTGAAGATTTTGACGGCTGGGTGTGAGTGCTTGGGCCATCACCACCAATCTTTAGAGTTGGGCGCGGCTTCAGCATCCCTTCGATGATCTGGGGTTCCAGCGGGTTCTTCCACCTGATCGCCGGGCATTTCTGGAGCTCATTCAGCATCTTTTTGGTTTTAGCTGAAAGCACGACCTCCCACAGAGCTTATTCAACAAAAGAACAAGTTGCCCCCGGTGTGTCCGTCTTCTTCGGAGTGTGTGGCCGTGGTGGGTTTACTTTCCACTTCTCGGACAGCGCAAACTTGCCTTGTAAGTACTGATCTTCGATCCATCCCTTGAAGACGAAGCAATCCTCGATTGGGTGACTTACCGTTTGGTGGTAAGGGCAGTAATTGGGATTATTCACTTCGCTGGGCTGCGGCGGTCGCCTGGGATTCGGCAAACTGATAAGCCTGTTGTGCATAGCCAGCTCGAACAGCCTCTTCGTCTTGTCCCGTAGGAATGAGTAAGGACGCTTCATTTTCTCATTGTAATAGCGTCGTCTCTCTTCCAGTTGATCCGCTATCTTTGGGGCACTGAGCTGCTGTTGGGTGTTCGCAACGAAGGTCGCCTTCCCTTTACCCTTGTCGTTCCGAGGTTCTGGCTTCGGGGGCGACGGTCTGTGACCCATTTGATCCATCTGGCTAACTTATCGATTAAAGCTTGGAACGTGGTCGGTTTAAAGAACATCATGAACTGTGAAATAGTTGCATAAGGGTTTAGGGTGCCTACGAACATGCCCACCGCTGGTGCTTCTTCGATACGCTGTTCACACTTCGACCACAAGTTCCGCCACCGGATTGCATATTGAACCCAAGTTTCGCCCGGCTTCACTCTTGCATTGATCAAAGCTATTATCGGGGTGCGTTCACTGGCGCTTGCGAATCGCTGAGTGAATAGAAACTCCATCTCTGCAAAAGTTTTGACGGAGTCATTCGGAAGCTCGAAATACCACTCAAATGCCATCTCTGATAAACTGCCGACGAATTGGCGAAGCAGGAGCTTATCATCGCCGCCGGTGTTACCACAAAGAGCCCTAAACTGGGCGACATGTTGATGGGGATTGCCCGTCCCCTTGTAGACATGGAACTTCGGGATCGTATAGCCCAGCGGGTACTTGACCTGATCATACCATCTCGGATATGGTCTCCCCGTTTTGACAACTTGGACGACCGCTTCATTTGCTTGGTGAACTCGTATCTATTGAGCAATATAATCATCCAGGGCGGCCTTAGAGATTGTTTCCTCCTTGGCTGCTGAAAGAGCCGGAGGAGGGTTCAACGTGTCTCCTCTGTCGTCTTCGAGGATAATCGGAGGCTCTTCGGCTGGAGGATCCGGCTGTATCATCATGCCCACCATGTCTTGGAACAGAAGAGCCATTTGCTTTATGTTGGCCGCTTGTTCCGCAGCCTCCTTGTCCTTCTTTTCAAGCATTCTACGAAGGAACTCCGCATCGGTTTCGTGTTCGCGACGCTGCTCTGATGACGCCTCCGGGCTTTCCTTTGGCCCGGTGAGTGCAACCATCGCAGTTAGCATCTCCTGGAGCTTCTTCTGCTGTTGTTCCCGGGCTCTTGTGATGGATCGGGTAAGCGGTCGGTGGCCCGTAGAAGCGCGGCTATCTTCCTTCCCAGATGCCATGTAAACGGTATGGACGACCATGCCCCCAGACTTAAGGCGTTTGGGTTCAATGCTTTTGACTTTTGTCGCCGGCACGGGGATCTTCTCCGGCCTTCTTTTCTTAGGAGCGATCGAAGTTGAGGGGACCATTGCGGTGGACATCCAAACAGCTTTTTGTGGCTGGGCAGGATGGCTTACTTCCTGTTGGACCTTCAGCTTCTTGTGTTAGCGGGAGAAATTTGGATCGATCACCGAGTCTCGGGCCTGCCGCCAGACTTTATAGATCTTGGAGGACAGACGTTGAGGGGATTGGGGCTGTTCTGGCTTCGCTTCCACAACCTTCTCCAGTAGAGGGGGAGACCTTTTCAGTACGGCGGTAGGGGAATTCCTACGCACCTTATTCAACAGCTCAAAGCTGTTCCCAGTTGGAACAGCAGCATTAATTTCCGCCGTCGGGGCTGGTGGAGTTAGCCTAGAAGGGGAGTTGCCTCCGGACTTCCTCACTCGGCACCAGTGGCGACGTCGAGCATGTCGAGCTGATGGAGTTGGCTCGGTGACGGGGATGGCCTTGTCTTTCCCCCTGTTCAGGTGAGGGGCCGCTGCCGGTGTCAGCCTGTCAAAGACTGATGTCTTTTGAGCAGCAAGAACGGGAGTGGGAGTTAGGACGGTCAGTCTTGTGAAGACCGATCTCTTAGCAGGAGAAGCCGCCTTGATGACTTCAGGAGTAGGTTTGGCTACTTTCTTTTGAATAACCTTCTCTGGGACCGCAAGCTTCACCGTGGGCCCGCAGGAGTTTTGGCCTAGTCTGGAGAAGACCGAGGCATTGGTGTTGGGCGACCCGTTGAGAGGGGCCGCAGCAGCTGTAAGTCGATCGAAGACTAACTTCTTAGGAGCTTCTGGTACGGGCACTGGGGCAGTGAAGCTCATTAGCGGGAGCATGGTCCCGAAAAACAGTCCAGTAGTTTCCTGGGTGATTTGTTCTACCGGCATCGTGAACAGTGATGCCGCTTGAGGTCCATAGCTAGGCTACACCTCCAGGTGAGGCGGAGCGTCGGTTGCAGTTGTAGTTTGAGCTGGTGAATGCCATTGCTGTTTGCTTTCTGTGCCAAGCAAGAGACCAAATCTTAGTAACTTGAAACCCGAGGGTGTTTCCCCCAATCAGAGTAAAGCTCTATTGGAAATTCAAAATTCAAATTTTGAAGCAACGCTTCAAATCTCGGACGCAACGCGCCACGTGTCGGGCACAAATGCATCAGCGCAGCGCCCAAGGCAGCGCACCCAATCAGAGCAAACTCTGTTCAAAGCAAAATCAAAGGAAGCAACGCTTCAGTTGCGCAAGCACTACGCTGTGTGACACGCGCTAGCGCAGTTGCGCTGCGCTGTGCGCTGTGCGACACGTGTCAGCACAGATGCGCTGCGCGACACGTGTCAGCGCAGATGCGCTGCGCGACACGTGTCAGCGCAGATGCGCTAGCGCAGTTGCGCTGCGCTGTGCGCTGCATGACACGTGTCACGCTCTGGAGCATTTGCGCCAAACAGGATTAAGATTCTAAAAGAAATCTTTCTGTTTTTATTAAAACAAGAAGATTTTCTTCTGTAAAACAAAAGCCCTTGGATCAAATATCCAACGGTAGGGGAAATTCCCCAAATCACTCAGAGAAAGATCTCTTTAACAAATTTATGGGCACTATAAAAAGGACCCTAGATCTCAATTCAAAGGGGAACATTTTTGTGAGAAATCAAAAATTTCAAGAAGAGAGAACTCTGAAGAAATTCCAAGAAAAAAAAAAGAAAGGTAAAAGACCTTTTAGATAAAAGAATTTCTTCTGATAGATCATGGATCTAAAAAACAAGATCAATGATCTTTAATAAAAACAAAATAAAAACAGTGCTTTGCACTTTTTATGAACCATTGGTTCTTTGAAATAAGAGAAACAAGAAAAACTTGTTTTCTTTGATCTAAATTAGATCAAGAAATCAAACAGTGCTTTGCACTTTTTCATGAACCATTGGTTCTAAAAAAGATTCTCAAATTATAGTGCCTTGCACTTGCAAACTGCGCTGTTGCGCTTCTGGATTGGCGCAAGCCACCAGAGAGCGCCACGTGTCAACATCTGAACCATTTGCGC
This sequence comes from Agapanthus africanus, assembly GCA_030015575.1. Taxonomy (NCBI): domain Eukaryota; kingdom Viridiplantae; phylum Streptophyta; class Magnoliopsida; order Asparagales; family Amaryllidaceae; genus Agapanthus; species Agapanthus africanus. Next base: position 558,307,871 of record JASDDO010000022.1, on the reverse strand, counting down.
TATGCGCTTTTGAAATAGAGCCTTGCTCTCTGGAATTGGCGCAACTCACCAGAGCGCGCCACGTGTAGCGCAGCGCACTGCGCTTGCATGACACGTGTCGTCACCACAAGCACTTGCGCTCTTTGATTGGCGCAAAACGCCTGAAAAATGCAATGCATTTCTTTTGCTAAAGGGCCAGGCCCAAGTCAAAAAGACCTAACAGGCCAAAATAAATTGCAAAGCAAAAAAAAGGGCAGAGCCCAAGTAAAATTGATGCTCTGCATCATTTATAAATGGGCAGAGCACAAAACAAATTGATGCTCTGCATCCTTTATGGGCAGAGCCCAAATAAAAATAAAAAGTAATGCAATGCATTATTTAAATGTGGGCAAAGCCCTAGCACCGGTCTAATAGACCAAAAATAAATAAAAGCGTTGAATATGTTTCAATTGGACTTAGCCCAATCATGGCCGTAAGTCCTCAAATTAAATTGACTGAGCAAGATTGCTCTCCTAAATCAATTTACCTCCGGTTCAAGGGTACATCTTCGAACTCCTCTGACACCTGTCGTTGTAATCCTTCAACGACGTCAGAGAGGTGACGGGTCCCGACGACCACATATGAATATGGACTGCGAGGTCCTTAAACTCATGGACCGAAACGTCCCTAAACTAATATTGGACCGAAACGTCCCTAAACTAATATTGGACCGAAACGTCCCTAAACTAATGTCGGACCGAAACGTACTTAAACTAATGTCGGACCGAAACGTACTTAAACTAATATCGAACCGAAACGTCCTTAAACTAATGGTGGACCACCACGTCCCTAAACTGGAACATGGACCACTACGTCCCTAAACTGGAACAATAGAGCCTCCAGATGCTCTTTAGCCGGATCTAAACGGTCCCGTTTAAGTTGATCTTAGCCCCAAATACGGCTAACGTATCCTTAAACATTTAAATGGACTATAAAACTCCAAAATCGACTTTGGTACCGAATACTAACGTATTAAATGGATCACCACGTTAAGTTGATCTTAGTCTCAAACAGGACTAACGTATCCTTAACGAATGTTTAAGTTGATCTTAGCCTCAATACGGATAACGTATCCTTAAACTAAAAACACCAAACCCAAATCTAAGTAAATACGGATTTGGACTAATCCATGTCCTACGGGCGACGGCATTACTCAGTCTCCGTATACAATCCACGAGCAACCACAAACAAAACAAACACACACGACACAAAGTGAAATTCTGGAGAAGGAGAAAGTGGCTACAGCGATGCGGTAGCGTAATTAACTGCAGGGGCTTGCGCCTGCAGGGAAGAGCGTCCCCACAATCAAAAACCCCTCTAGCGAGGGGGAATCTGACGAAGTCTGCTACATCGGTCGCATCCGTCTAAACCTCCGATACACGGTGCCATAAATCAACTTGGCATCTTCGGGGAGGTAGACGGATAAAACCATATACCATCTGCCCCGAATCTCAAGCAAGACGTCCTCACGTCGTCGCCTTCTTTCGGAGGGGAACAGATTCTGGCACGCCCGGTGGGACCTTTTCCTCTTTCCACTCCACACTTCGTGTGTCGTCTTCGCGAACCAATCGCGGTTTGTTAACGGTTGCCTTTGGATTTCAAGTTACTAAGATTTGGTCTTTTGCCTGGTGCAGAACTCAAGCATCAATGGCCTCTAACTGCACCAACTGCTCGAAGTGTCACTGCAACGGACGCTCCACCTCCCCCGAAGTTGTAGCATATGGGCCCCAAGCGGCTTCCTTCCTCGCTCTGCCGGTAGACCAGGTGACCCAGGCCACCACCGGCCTGTTTTTCGGGACCATGATCCCGCCTACAAGCTTCTCTATGCCAATACCTGCACCAGAAGCGAACAAGAAGTCGGTCTTCGACCGGCTCATTGCTACGACGGCCCCTGTCAATGGGTCGTCCATTACCAAGCCAACATCCTCCGTCTTCGCCAGGCTGGATCAAAACTCTGAGGGGCCCGCTAGGAAGCCCATGAACTCTAAAATGGCTGTCCCAAGCAAGGCAACAGCCGATGCTCCGGAAGTCGTTAAGGCGTCTTCTCCCATCAAAGAGTCAGTCTTTTCAAGGCTGACTATTCCTGCTCCTGCCCCTACACGAGGATCTGTCTTCGACAGGTTGAATATCACCACTCAAAAGACAACATCAGTCTTTAAGATGATGACACCGGCAGCACCTCATTCAGACAGAGGGCAAAAAGAAGCCGTCTCTATCGCCGAGTCAGTCCCAACGGCTCGTCATGCTCGACATCGCCATTGGCGACGAATAAGGAAGGCAGGAGGCAACTCCCCCTCAGGGCTAACTCCACCTGCTCCAGTTGTGGAAGTCAACGCTGTTGTTTCAACTGGGAACAGGTTTGAACTGCTGAGGAGGGTACGTAAGAACTCTCCAACCGCTACACTGAAAAGATCTCCTCCACCTGCGGAGAGAGTTCCGGAAACAAAGCAGGAATAGCCCCCTCAACGGCTGTCCTCAAAAATTTATAAAGTTTGGCGGAGAGTTCAAGACTCCGTAATTGACCCAGATCGCTCTCGTCGACAGAAAAAGGCGAAGGTGCAAGAAGGAAAAGACCGTCCTACTAAACAGCAGAGAACAACAATCGCTAGGGTGCCCACTGCAACGGCCCCCTCCACTTCAACGGCCCACAAAAGAAGAAGGCCGGAGAAGACCCCCACGCCGGCGACAAATATCAGAGGTGGTGCACCCAAACGCCCTAAGTTAGGGGGCATTGTAGTTCATACCGTCTATGTAGCGTCCGGTAAAGAGGATAGTCGCATATCAACAGGTCATAGACCGCACACGCGGTCAGTGACCAAGGCACAGGAGCAGCAACAGAAGCTCTAAGAAATGATGAATGCTATGGACGCACTTACCGGGCCAAAAGAAAACCCTGAAACGTCCTCGGATGAACGCCAAGAGGAAAAAACCGACGCCGAATTCCTTCGTCGAATACTAGAGAAGAAGGACAAAGAGGCTGCTGAACAAGCAGCCAACATACAGCGTATGGGCCTCCTCTTCCAAGACATGATAGGGATGATGATACAACAAGATCCTCCGGCTGAAGAGCCCCCAATCGTCCTTGGAGACGATAGGGGAGAAACATCAAATCCTCCGCCAGCTCTGTCAACGGCTAAAGAGGATACAATCTCTAAAGCTGATTTGGACGAGTACATAGCCCAACAAATACGGGTTCATCATGCGACTGAAGCAGCTGGCCAGATCGTAAAAACGGGACGGCCATATCCAAGTTGGTACGGCCAAATCAAGTACCCGCCAGGCTACACAATTCCCAAATTCCATGTCTACAAGGGGACGGGCAATCCTCACCAGCATGTTGCCCAGTTCAGGGCACTCTGCGGCAACACCGGCGGTGACGACAAGTTGTTGCTTCGCCAGTTTGTTGGGAGTTTATCAGATACGGCGTTCGAGTGGTACTCTGAACTCCCGAACGACTCTATCAAGACCTTCGCAGAGATGGAGCTGCTGTTCACCCAACGTTTCGCGAGTGCCAGCGAGCGTACCCCGATAACGGCATTGATTAATGCCAGGGTGAAGCCGGGCGAGACATGGGTTCAATATGCTATACGGTGGCGAAACTTATGGTCAAAGTGTGAGCAGCGCATTGAGGAAGCTCCTGCAGTGGGTATGTTTGTGGGAACTCTTGACCCACAAGCAACAATCTCGCAATTTATGATGTTCTTCAAGCCGACCACCTTCCAGGCGCTAATTGACAAGCTGGCGCAAATGGATCAGATGGGCCATAAATCTCCCCTCCCAAAGCCGGACTCCCGAAATGAGAAGGGGAAGGGAAAAGCGATCGTTGTCGCTAATGCTCAACAACAATCGAGCGACTCGAAGCCGGTTGCTCGTCAAAATAATATGCGTCCGTACGTAGACCTTGAGGAGAGGCTAGGACGTTCTTACTCTTTTCCCCGCGATAAAACGAAAAGGTTATTCGAGCTGGCGTTGCGCAACCGACTCATAAATCTGCCGGATCCAAAACGTCCGTTTCTACCAAGTGATGTCAATGAGCCCAACTACTGTCCTTATCATCGAGTATTGGGCCATCCGATTGAAGATTGCTACGTTTTCAAAAATTGGCTTGAAAACCAGTACCGACAGGGCAAATTCGCGCTATCTGACAAATGGAAGGTGAATCCCCCGCAGCCCCACACCTCTAAGGGGACGAATACGCCGGGAGAAACATGTTCCGTCGTTGAAGAACCTCCTTGGGAGGTTGTATTATCAACCAAGACAAAAAGGATGCTAAACGATCTTCAGACATGTCCAGCGATTAGGTGGAAGAGCCCGTTGGAACCGCAGGTCATTGAAGGGATGCTGAAGCCACGTCCAACTCCAAAGACCGATGATGGTGGCTTAAACACTCGCAACCAGCCGTCAAAATCTTCGAAGAAGAAGAAAAAGAAATCAAAGAAGACCGTGAAGCCTGGCGACAAGCGCACGGACTTACAAAAGAAAATTGACGCGCTGGATGAATACAACCAAAAGGCACAGACTCCCATTACACTCCAAGAGTTCCTCAATCATGTTTTTCAAGAGGAAAATGAGGGAGAAAGTTCATTTGATGAGTCTGAAGAATGCGTGGCGAGCTGTCATGTGATTTCCCATTCGTTCATGAACGATGAGGAGACTTCTTATACTGAAACGCTGGGGGCAGATACCGGATCAAAAATTCTGGGGCCATCGGATGAAGTAATTGACGCATTCCTCAATGAAGCTCGGTTGAAAAGTAAAGCTGATCGAGAACGCGAGGCGGTCATATTTGAAAGGGCCAAACGCCAGCGACTTGATGAAAGAGCTAAGACGATCCCGCTGGAGCAAAATACCTCCACTATCGACGAAAGCCAATTCAAGATGAGGAAAAGGTTTGCTAAGGCCATATCAATGGGCATGAAGCTACCATCCTCCGAAGGAAACATCACCGGTGGAGTGGAAATGTACCCCTCCTATTGCTTATATCATCAAAAGATTTCGCACCCCACTCAAGGGTGCAAAGCTTTCGATAGATGGTGGCAAGGATACGTTGCTCATCGACAACGCTTTAAGCGGGAAAAGCGTAAAACTCGTCGGGAGCAAAGAAATACGACCGAAGGGATTAAAAGAACTACCAGCAATTGTCGCATGGTTAACACTGGCGGGACACAAGTGCCTACATTCGGGAGCGATTCTGATGAGGAGTTGGAACTTGCCCCTCTCTTTAAAGAGTCCAATTCGGGAAAAGAAGAAGAGCCGAAGGTTTGCGAGAATATCCGGCTGCGTAATCGCACGTTGCCCGAAAAGAATCTTGGACCCTCAAACAGAAAAGATAAAAGGAAAGAAAATGTCTCTGAAGACATCATCTTAGATGACCAAGTGGTGGAAGAGCTAGCTGCCAAAGACCCGCCAAAGAAAAATAAGGTGGATTACAATGTCTTAGCGCATCTGAGGAAGCTGCCTTCACAACTCAGCATTCTTGACGCCCTTTTGTTATCAAAGGAGGCGAGAGATTCGTTAATTAAGGCACTACAGGATCCGGGGCAATTCCAAGCTTTCCTGGCCGAGGAAAAGATGAAGGATGAATTGGGGGAAGTGCACACTGCAGATGTCACCTTCGGTGATGAAGACCTTCTCCTTGGGACGTGTGAACACAATTGCCCCCTCTATGTCTCAGGATACTGCCACGATATTAAGATAGGCAAAATCCTGATCGACAATGGATCGTCTGTTAATCTCCTTAACGTGCGGGTGTTAAAAGAAATCTGCATGAGCGTCCAGCACCTTGCTCGGGACAAGATCACCATCTCCGGGTTCGACTCCCAATCATCAAAGACTCTTGGATCTGTGATACTGACGCTACGCTTCGGGCTACTCGTCACGGACATTAAGTTCCACGTCATAGACGCTAAGACATGCTACAACGCTTGGCTCGGCCGACCATGGTTACACGAGTACAACATCATCCCTTCTACACAACATCAGTGTATGAAGTATTTTAAGGATGGTTTCGAGTATACCGTGATGGGAGAACTGAACCCGTTCTCTGTGAACGAGGTCAGCAAATATGAAGACGCCAAATACTTCTTACCAGATTTCGAAGACACAGAGAAGTGTCACAAGCCGGAGAACAAAGCTAACGCTACCATCCCTGTCTTCGGCAGTGATACCGAGGAAGAAGAGGAGATAGTGTATTCGGGTCCGCCCAACACAACAAGCCAGGACCGTCCACTCCTACGTTGGTCTTTGGTAGTGATTCGGAGGATGAGGTCCATGTCGTATTCTCTGCTCGACCTTCAATACAAGCTTCCGCTGACGAATAGCAAAGTCTACAAGTCGCTATGGTACCGCTTAAACATTATAAAGAACTGGATGAGTTCAGTATCCACAGTGTAGAGGAGCTGCAGACGTTCTATATCCCTCCCAGGCGAAAAGGCAATTCTATTCTACCGCTCTGAAGAAAACAAAGTGGAGAAAGAAATCTGGCACGGGGCAGATCCTACGTTGGACAGACTTCAACCCATCTGTCTACCCAGATATTATACAGAAGGCTTGAAGAAGCTGTTGAAGCGCCAAGGGATACACTTCCAACAGACCGTTAGAAAGGCCAAATTCTATGACAGGGTCTGGAACGTCCCCGGAACTCAGCACAAGCTGCCTAATGGGAGAATGGAGACAATCGGGCTCGGATACATTCGCTCCAAGAAACGAGAGCTGCTCCACGACTGTTACGTCGTGCACAACTTCAATGAAGAAGCGGGTGCTCAATGGGAGGACGCCAATCCTGAATCGGTAAAAGTTCCAGATGCAAAAGTGCCCGGTCCGTCGTTTGAAGAACAAATGGACAGGCTTATAAGGGAAGCTGGTCAAGAAGTCCGAGATGATCACAACCGCGAGACGGCCATCTACGAAAAATCCAAAACGCAACGCCTCCTTCAACAGGCCATCAAAGATGAAAGTGCCGCCCCCTGTCAACCTGTTATAAAAAAGGCTCGACGCAGAGGCAGAAATAAGTCGAAAGGCCAAAAAAGCGCTCAACAGCAACAAAGCAGGGCTAAGAAGCCACGCAAACAAGAGTCGAGCGTTATTGATCTATCCCTCATGAAGAAAATGGGTCGAGTGTACTCGTTTCCCCAGGACAAGACAAAAAAGATACTTGATCTTGCTCTAAAACATCAAATCCTTACACTGCCGGAGACCAAAAACCCCGAACAAGCAGGCGAAGTCTCTGACCCAAATTATTGCTCTTACTATCGAGTAATAGGGCATCCTCTCGAAGACTGCTTCACCTTTAAGAATTAGGTCGAAGATCAGTATCAGCTCGGCAAATTCGCTCTGTCTGACAACTGGAGGGTAACGCCGCCACAGAAGCACGAACCCAAAGTCACGAGAACAGAACCAACTCCACATTAGGATTGGAAGCGGATTCGCACCTGTCACATGATAATAATATTAAAAGAAGAGCCCGGGAACATGGATAACCTTCCTTGGTGCTTCGAGAACAGCAATGATGAGGTGGTCTCAGAATTTCCACCGACGCCAAAAGAACTGGAGGATGGAATACACACCACTGCAGATAACCTCAAGAAAATTGAGTTGGGGACGGCGAACGACCCTCGACCGATATTCGTCAGTGAACTGCTATCTGAAGAAAGGGTGGTTGCGTTGAAAGACGTCCTTATACAGCATAGAGATTGCTTCGCATGGAACTATTCCGAAATGCCGGGACTAGATCCAAAAATTGCTGTGCACAAATTGGCGATATCCCCGGACATCAGGCCAGTCAAACAGGCGCCGAGGAGAATGCGGCTCGAGCTTGAGATGAGTATCAACGCCGAGGTCAAGAAGCTGATCGACTCTGGCTTTATTCAGGAGGTTCAATATCCGGAATGGATCGCCAACATCGTCCCAGTGATGAAGAAAAACGGGACGGTGCGCATATGCGTGGATTTTCGGGATCTCAACAAAGCCTGCCCGAAGGATGATTTCCCGGTGCTAGTCACCGAACTGGTGATAGACAATACGTCCACTCATGAGGTTTTCTCCTTCATGGACGGCTCATCAGGGTATAATCAAATAAAGATGCATCCCGAAGACCAGAAGCACACCGCCTTCAGGACTCCTTTGGGTATATTCTGCTACAAGGTGATGCCTTTCGGTTTAAAGAACGCCGGTGCTACTTATCAAAGGGCCATGACGAAGATCTTCGATGACCTTATACATGAAATCGTCGAATGCTACATCGACGATCTCGTGGTTAAGAGCAAATCATACGAGGAACATCTCGAGCATCTGAAGACCGTATTTCACCGCCTTCGGCAATACAACTTGAAGATGAACCCTCTTAAGTGTGCATTCGGAGTTTCCTCGGGAAAATTTCTAGGATTCATCGTCCGACACCGAGGTATCGAAATAGATCCGTCGAAGATCAAGGCGATCATGGAAATGCCTCCGCCGAGAACTCTCAAACAGCTGCGGTCTCTCCAAGGGAAGCTCGTATACATACGGCGATTTATAGCCAATCTTTCAGGCAAGTGCCGTCCTTACAGCCACCTGATGAAGAAGGGAACTCCATTCGTCTGGGATCAAAAATGCCAAGGTGCACTAGACGAGATCAAACAATACCTGCAGAACCCGCCGGTGTTGGCTGCTCCGGTCAAGGGAAAACCCCTCATTCTTTATACAACCGCCCTCGAAGGTTCCTTAAGCGCATTATGGGCACAAGAGAACGATCAAGGGAAAGAAAGAGCACTCTATTACTTAAGTCGAGTTCTACTGGGGGCAGAAAGCAACTACTCCCCCATTGAAAAACACTGCCTGGCGTTGATCTTCGCGATAACAAAGCTCAGGCACTATGCGTTGGTGCATGAGGTCCGTCTCATTTTGAAGGTGGACCCTCTTAAGTATTTAATGTCAAAGGCCATACTAACGGGACGGCTCGCTAAATGGGCCCTGCTCTTGATGGAGTTCTCGATAACCTATCAACCTCTCAAGGCAGTGAAAGGCCAGGCCATTGCCGACTTCCTTGCTGAGCATCCGATACTCGCCGATTCTCCTTTGAATTGCGATTTGCCAGACGAACATGCGTTTGACGCGATCGACGATGGTGATACCCAATGGGAACTTTATTTCGATGGAGCATCTTCCATGAAAAAGCGCAAACAAAGTACCCCTATAATCAAATCGGGGGTAGGCATCATCTTCGTGACTCCACAAGGAGGGATAATGCGCTTCGCTTTCTCCTTAACAGAGCCGAGGACAAACAATGAAACCGAATACGAAGCTCTGATAACAGGCCTCGAGATCGCCATCGACATGGGGATTGAAAACCTCCTCATATATGGAGACTCCCAACTGGTCGTTAGTCAAGTAAACGGCGACTACCAAACGTGTAAACCGGAGTTGGTAAAGTACGGGGAAAAGGTGCAACAACTGTTGACCCAAATTCCCTCCTATACTTTGGAGAACATACCGCGTGCGGAAAACAGCAAAGCAGACGCGTTGGCCAAACTTGCTAAAGAACTGGCTGACGAGAACCTCGATGACGTTAGAATCGTGGTACAAAGCCGTCGAGTGCTGGCCCCGGCAGAAATATCTCTGGAATCATCCGAAGAGAAGGGAGTGACTGAACAGACGACCTTGCAAATAGAAGACCGAGAAAAGGTTGAGGATTGGAGGGATGTCTTCATAGACTACTTTAAGTCCCACCGAATGCCCGAAGATGCGTCCTCAAGACATCAGCTCATGAAACGAGCTCTGTATTTCGCCTTCGTCAATGATACTCTGTACAAGAGGTCATTTGATTCTCTGTGGTTGAGATGTCTGGGACCTGAAGAAGCAAAAAGAGTCGTTCAGGAAGTTCATGACGGACTCTGTGGTTCTCACCAAGCGGGCCCGAAGATGAAGTTGAAGATCAAACGGATGGGCTACTACTGGCCCCCGATGATTCAGGACTGCCTCGAATATGCGAAGCAATGCCACTCATGCCAAATCCATGGGGAATTCATCCACCAGCATCCAAATCCACTGCATCCGACAATGGCTAGCTGGCCGTTCGAGATGTGGGGAACTGACATAGTCGGCCCTATCGAACCAGCATCGTCTAGGGGACATCGTTTCATCCTGGCGACGACTGACTACTTCTCTAAATGGGCAGAGGCAGTACCGCTGAGGGAAGTTAAGACGGAGAATATCCTCCATTTCTTCAAGACACACGTCATATATCGGTTTGGGACGCCGAGACGGATCATCTCCGACAACGGGCCAGCCTACAGAAGCCACAAGATCAGTCGCTTCGCACAGCAGCATAACATAGACTGGAGATATTCCTCGGTTTATAATCCGCGAGCCAACGGACTAGCTGAGACCTTCAATAAGACCTTAACAAAGATTATGAAGAAGACAGTATCCTGAAATAAGAGAGACTGGCACGAGAGACTGCAAGAGGCTCTTTGGGCGTACCGAACTACGTTCAAGACGGCCACAAACACAACGCCGTACGCGTTGGTATTTGGGACGGAAGCGGTACTCCCCCTCGAGATAGAGTTACCCTCTCTACGAGTGGCAGTCCACTACGAGCTGACGGACGAAGAAAATGCTCACCTTCGGCTTGAGGAGCTTGACGCCCTTGATGAAACCCGGCTCATAGCGCAACAGAATTGTAGGGTTCCTGGGCACTCTAATGGAGTCTCACAAGTGATCAAACATGCACAAATCAAATTTTTCAAGTGCCTACAAACCCTAATACGGATCGTTAACTAGATATATAGGCGATGCAAGCAAGTAATCGAATTAAATGCTAAGGGAAAGTGACTACAACCTTTGTAGATCCGGTCCACCACCTCCTAGGCTCCGTGATGAAGTCCCTCCGCTGTCCAAAATGAACCCATGACTCTAGCATCGGTATCATCGAAGAATGGGCGGGCTTGATCGTCGGTTCGATGCCGAAGATGATCTACGTCGAGGCATCACAAGAACAAGCTCCAACTTCACCAAGCCATGAAAACTTGTGAAGGAAACACCCTATACAACTTGGCAAGAGGTAGAGGATGAAGAAATAGGAAGTGGGTAAACTTTAGAATTGGATTTCTCACTTGTTTTGGCTAGTTGCCATTAAAGGTTGCAAGCTTTTTCTTTTGTTGAAGAAGAAGAAGAAGATGATAAAAGAATATAATAAGTGTTATGTAAATGATAAATAAATCAATACTTATCATTTACTAACCCTTGGTTAGTTGTAGAGAATGGACCATGGTTAACTTGAATGGTTAGGGTTAAGGATGAGACAAGAATGGTGACTAAGTCAAAGTTTCAAGAAACTTCAACTACAAACAAAACTAGCAACCATTCTTTTTCTCTTTACCTTTTTCTTTTTCCAAAATAAACAAAAGAATAAATAAATGAATAAGTAAATAAAAAGAAAACCCTAATCATAAACCTAACCATGGTCTAATTCTTTACACTAACCCTAGCTTGCATGTATCATCAAACATGATACAATCATGTGCACAAAATATATCACATATACAATGTGCACAAACCAAGTGAGTAAATCCATTTAAAGTAAACCAATACTAGTTAATGCAAAGTAATATATCAAATATATAATTATACATTCAATCATCAAATCAACACTTGATCCAATGATCCGGTCATATCGCGTATAACCGGCTAGTATCCAATGTATCGGCTTATCGAATCAATCCTTGATTCGATAACTAGGTTATATCGCATACAACCATTCGACACATTCATCGCGAGAATGAAATACGGTATCATATACACGCATTATTCTCGGTCCCGCACATATCTCATATGCGCTCCTATTTCGTTTCGCTTGAGCCAGGAAACCTCTGTGTAGGACTCTAAAGACTCGTCAATACGCCGGCAGCGGATGATGATCATATCAAACACCCACAAGCCGCAAGCGGTCTGCTAAACGTAACGGCCATCCGGGTATTGAGCGATCAGAAGATCGACGAGCAAGCCCGCTCACACTCCTGTGAATCCAACCAGTAACACTTACCGTATAGTCCGGTCTGTTCGTCTGATATGTTGTATATCTCGCCTAGGGGTGGTAAACGTCAGACCCCAATAGCTCGATAAGTCATGCCGACGTAAGGTCCATAACATTCGTGAAACTACTGATAACTCTTACCAGTATATCACTGCAACCCTGGCCAGGGATTTCCTGTTATGGCCAGTCGAGCATAGCGCAACATCAACCCCCGGAGAGACGAATCCCCTCCTATCGCTCATTGCCTCCATGTGAATCGGGACTGTACCCAATAACCACCTGTTTGCACAACTCAGTAGAGCCGTGGTAGGGTGGAAATCAAAGCACAGTGGGAGACACACAAGACTCTATGACGATCTCGGGTCAACAGACTAAGCTGTTCCAGTGTCACCAGAGAACTGCCATCTGACGTGAGGTATAATACCATCTGGGAGTTCTCGGCGAGTCCGTTCAGTGTACCCAGTCTCCACTGAGCACCCGCATACCATCTTCGATGTCAAACACCAATGGATATGGGATCATCCATCGCCCATCGCATGGGTCGAGAAGATATGCGCTAGTCTACTCTGGAATATCGATGCCCCGTCTCGACATTCCCACGACTAGGAACAATGAAGGATGTACTCATTGGCTACCCAGGCCCCACTAGTATGATCTGCATCATAGTCCTGGAAGTCGAGTACACATCCTAAGGGCTTTATCAACATGTAACAGAGAGACAGAAAGTATACATGTTAAGATAAAGAGCAACCAGATAGCGTACTATCATGTCGAGCAAGAAAGTCCTACCTATATATGTCCCAGCATCCACTACAATATACATCCAATGTACAGTAATGGCCTCTAGGGCATACATATATCTAATAATCTCCCACTTGCACTAGGGCCATCTGTAGCAGTGGTTGCAGTATCTAATACTCAACCATCCCATATTAGTCTCTCTCTGGGAAAAGGCCTTCGTGAGTGGATCCGCTGTGTTGTCCTCTGAGTCTACTCTCCTAACCTCGATCAACCTGGAGATCAACTATCTCCATGATCAGGTGATGCTGCCTCAGAATTTGTCTGGGTCACTGATGGGACCAGGGTTCCAGGGCCGAAGCCACACTTCCATTGTCATACAATGGCAGGAACCTAGTTCATCTTATGAACCAATATACACCCAAACTGCCTCTTTGGTAGTATCATTAATAGAGATGTTACCAGCCTTTATCGTCTAGTTTGCCACGGTATCGAGCTTGGAACTCTTCCAACATACCGTCCCTTTACTGAGGGTAAAGACAGTGCTTGTGACTGACATTCAGTCGTTTTTATCACCCTGGAACTCTTCCAGTGATTCTCCCCAGGATCGATTGATACCATCTCACTACATCTAGTGAGAATCCTAGCATCCAATTACATCTATCTCATAGATGAAAACTCAGGATTTAGGAGGTATCACTTTGATCCTATTTGGAGAATCCTTGTGATATTAGGAGATTGACCGATCGTAGTATAGGAAACTCTTTTCCTATCAAGAGTATGTTGTCTACGTACAATACGAAGATGACCACCTTACTCTCTACTACCCTTTTGTATATACAAGGTCCGTCTACCATTTTGATGAAGTCAAACATTTTGACTATCACATCAAAACAGACGTTCCAACTCCGCGATGCCTGCTTCATTATGTAAAGCAACTTGCACACGTTTCCGCTGCTCCCACTGTTTACGAAGACCTCTGGCTGTGTTCTTATAGACGTTCTCTTCTAAATCAGTATTTAGAAAAGCAGTTAGGGCACCCAACCACCAGATATCGTAGTCATGGTATGTAGCAATGTTAAGAAGGATCCGGATGGACTTAAGCATAGTCACTTGGAAAAGGTTTCATCATTATCCATGCCTGGTTGATGACTAAAACCTTTAATAAGCCTAGCTTTGAAAGTCTCAACTTTTCCATCTACACCAAGTAATCTTCTCAAGATATACTTGCTCCTGATGGGGATTTAACCCTTCAGATATAGCAACCAAAGTCCATACTTTGTTGGTGTATATGGATTCCATCTCAGACCGCTAAGCATCCAGCCATTCTTACAGAGTCCCTACTCTTGATGGCCTGCTCGAATCTAGTTGGGTCATCATCTCATGATGCATTCCATGCTCCCACTGTCATCGAGAAACCAAGGTATCTCTCAGGCGGATGAGGAACCCTACTAGATCGGCGGAGAGGCTGAGGTTCGTTGGATTCTATTGAATGCTTTGGTTCTACCAAATCATCAGCTGCAGTTTTGTATAGCTGGAACCTTTCCAGTTCTACAGAACTGATCCTGCCTCGATCTTGTCCGGATTTTGCTTTAAACATAGGCCGGACAATCCCAAATCTTAACTAGCTTAAGAGATGGGTTCTTCCCATACCATATCTCATATGGAGTGGTAGGCACTGATTTGATTCAAACCTAATTCAATAGGTATGCAGCTTCTCAAGTGCATAACCCCAAAAGGAAATAGGTAACTCAGTAATACTCATCATAGAGCACACCATATCTAATATTGTGCAATTGCTCCGTCTTGATACACCGTTGTGCTGTGGTGTATTCAGAGGAGTAATACTGAGAGAAAATCTCATTCTCCTTTAGAATAGTCCAGGAATTCTATGCACAAGTATTCTCCTCCCTGATCTTATCATAGGATATAATACTTATACCCGTATTTTGGTTCTCTACTTCTAACTTATATTCTGTGAATATCTCAAAAGGTTCGGACTTATGTTTCAACAGGAACATATGACTGAATCTTGAGAGATTATCAGAGAATATAATGAAGTATGAAGAACCAGTCCTGGCATGTGTAGACAGGAGACTTTACATACATCATCATGTATCAGTCCCAAGAGTTTACTAACTCTTTCTCTGTTTCTAATAAACAGAGCTATGGTCATTTAATCTTTGTGACATGACTGGCAAGTTTCATAAGATGTAAATTCAAACTGATTTAAATATGCATCTAAAATGTAACTTCAGCCAGTCGGGTCGCATTGATGTGACCTAGTCTACAATGCCTCAAAAAGGATTCGTTCATTTCTGAATTCTTCCACTTGTGTGTGTTCAATATACAAGGAACTGTAGTTTGATTTAGAACGTCAATACTTTTAGATAACGTGCCTGAACCGATCAAATTTTGATATAGGAAATGTTCAAAACATTATCCAACAATACAAAATTATATCATTTCTTTACTAATAAAGAGACTGATATGATTTTATATATCAGGTTCGGTATCTAATAGCATTTGTTCAGAATCAATGTATTGGTAATACAGGGTGACAGTGACCAACAGACTTGGCTGCAACACTTGCACCGTTTTCTGTCTCATGAAACTTATCACCCGTTCTCAGTTTTTCTACCCTTTTGTAGCCCTATGTAACAGATTACATATCTGGGATCCTGATCCGGTATCATATACCCAGGATACAGAGGATACTGAGAAACAGTTCTGTTTAACGAACACACCCGAAGAAGATGCATCATATGCACTTTCTTCATTTGGGCGGCATAGGAATTCTGGTATTCCCCTATTTCCTGCTCGGTCTTATAACAATTATAAATCGGAGCGGGACCAACGTTCCCCAGCTCAGTATAACAAGCTGGTTCGGTCAATACATCCATATTATTATCTTGATTAAGGCGTGATATGGTCGCTACCTGGAGAGAGAGAGAAGAAAACACTCTGCGTGCGCTCTTGCAAGATCAGATTGGTTATATATTTTATCTAATCAGGATGGCTCCCACTGTTTTAATCAAATCTTCCTTCAAACCCTAAAAGGAAAGACTAGCCGGGATTAATTACACTCTACAAGTTCGCCAATCTTTCAGCCAGGCCAGTGTCGGTACTTTGAGGGAGGTTCCCCGTGCTTTCGCACGGACCTAATTACAGTAAACCTCGTTTTCCCATAGGCGTAACCCCGTTGACACCTTTCTAGATACCTACTTGATCGGCTAATTGTAAAGTGCAAAACTCTCCCAGGAGTAACAATTACTCGCAGTGGGTATCGGGATCCAACTATCATATAGAAGGTATGCAATCTCATTGCAAGTTTCAACACTTGAAACTCCCGATAAAGGTTTTTACCCCTAGCACCTATGACCTTAACTATGGTCAACAAATCATAAGTACTAGTCAAGTTCTACCCGTCATTTCGTGATTAATCAGACCCACCCACATGACCCTTAACTAAGGTCAACAAAGTCACGTGACTGTCCTAACTAATCGCATCATATGCGGTGTAGGAAGACATCACTTAGCTACCGTACACTGTGCCTTAACTAAAGTCAACAAACACAGCACGAATACTAAGTACTCTACTTCCTAAAATGACGGAGGGTTGCGAATGGTTTTTGTGAAAACCTTTAACGCTTTGAACTTGATCTCGTTGCGGAATCAAATGGTTTTTAAATGGAATGTTTTTGAGGCTTTTCTAGTTTTGCTAAAGGGGTCACTCCCGGTGAAGGGATCGTCGGCCCTTTCCTCGTCGAATGAGGTGCGGGATATATCATATATATCACTGTGCAAAGCAGAAACTATAGAAGCTATCAAAAGACAAACCGAGTGATGTAGCATCTGCCAGTTATCGCTAAAGGAGTCACTCCCGGTGAAGGGATCTCGGTCCTTTCCCTATCGAATAAGGTGCAGGATGTTCTATAATGAACACCGCGATGCAAAGCAAGAACTGTAGCTACCTGTTTTATTTTGAAATTCGATTCCACAACATCAATTAGGTTTATTTTCTTTCATTAATCTCATTAATGAATATCCCATCATTTAAGTCCACCTAATCATCACAGATAAATATAACGTACGCTTATGCCATCCGCATTCGCCTCGATGTCCCGTCTGCACCGTTAGGTTAGGTAACTAACGGCAGAGCGAGGCAGGGCTAGCGCGGGTGTAAAACATAAACAACGTCTATATAATATATCATATATACTATATATTATATCTATCACAGAATCACATCACAGATAACGCACAGCAGAAGAAACATATGAAATATTGGATATACTAGGACGTCCATGTTTTCAATACGAGCCAGTATAAAACACGGATTCTACGGTCGTGATGAATAGCCAATCCCACACCCCTAGACCCCTACGAGAGCGGCAAGCAACCCTACCAATTCTAGGGTTAGGAGACTCGGACTCGACTCCTCGAGTCGGTCTCCCACTGGACCCCAGAACCCGGTTACTTGTGCTCCCCTCCTTGGGTCTATCCTAGTGCAGAAAAGTAAATAATATACATCAACGGTGACAACTTCCGCAACCTGGAAGTGCCCTAATAAAATAATATTACATACAAGTTTTTACATGAATGAAAATGGAAAAACACTCATCTCACATAAAAACCCCCGGCTATTCAAACACGACGATCCAATATAACATATCCAGCAACACATAACATCACATGTCATCAACGTAAGTAAATATGTCCATCCCAATTGTCGTTGACATATAGCAACGAAACCGGCGATATCACATATTACACTTACGGTCACAGAAAAGAAAGTGTAAAACTACAACAGTTGGAATCCGCAACCTCTTTAAACATCGCATGCCCAATCAAATGAATTCCTTAGACATCGCATGCCTAACAATTATAAACCCCGCATTTTAGTCTCATTATCGAAAACTCTTTTCAATATCAAGTCGGGCAATTCAACAAGATTCCCGACATTCTGATCGAATGCTCGTCGCAAACTTCAGTAGACGGCCGCACTCCCGACGCCGTCGACAAAGTGCACCAAGGCGGAACACCGCTACCGCGAGCACCCGAACGGATGCTTTCGGCGACGGGGTTCTCCTACAGTCACTTGGTCGGGGCTATGGAGTGAGGCTGTCTATTAAGTTTACCCGGCGAGTATCCGCGTACGCTACGTGATTGCGACGGACTTTTGATCACATCAAAATTCCGTGGCAACCGATCAAGTGAGACTAAAGTGCTATGTTTATAACATTCATTCAAGTCATCTCATAACTCTTTGCGAATTCCAAGTATTGTATCAAGTTCCGGATAAATAGAAAATGCTAAACTTTTCGATCGAACAATCGAACACCCAAGTTTTCCCGATACAGCTCAACACATGAAATAAGTCTAACAACATTCAGTTCGTGCCTCAGTACCAACGGTCCAGCCGTAGAAGGGTCAAGCCAACGCCTCACATGTGGCACGCCGTACTGCCCCAAACCCGAAGGTTCAAAGGGCAGTTCAAGACGGTCACATAATCGAGTTAAGCTTTGTTGTCTTCTAGAGGGTCCATCGAGTTACTTGCACTACTTAGAACGTCGTTAAACTACGGGAAGAAGATGATAAAAGAATATAATAAGTGTTATGTAAATGATAAATAAATCAATACTTATCATTTACTAACCCTTGGTTAGTTGTAAAGAATGGACCATGGTTAACTTGAATGGTTAGGGTTAAGGATGAGACAAGAATGGTGACTAAGTCAAAGTTTCAAGAAACTTCAACTACAAACAAAACTAGCAACCATTCTTTTTCTCTTTACCTTTTTCTTTTTCCAAAATAAACAAAAGAATAAATAAATGAATAAGTAAATAAAAAGAAAACCCTAATCATAAACCTAACCATGGTCTAATTCTTTACACTAACCCTAGCTTGCATGTATCATCAAACATGATACAATCATGTGCACAAAATATATCACATATACAATGTGCACAAACCAAGTGAGTAAATCCATTTAAAGTGAACCAATACTAGTTAATGCAAAGTAATATATCAAATATATAATTATACATTCAATCATCAAATCAACACTTGATCCAATGATCCGGTCATATCGCATATAACCGGCTAGTATCCAATGTATCGGCTTATCGAATCAATCCTTGATTCGATAACTAGGTTATATCGCATACAACCATTCGACACATTCATCGCGAGAATGAAATACGGTATCACATACACGCATTATTCTCGGTCCCGCACATATCTCATATGCGCTCCTATTTCGTTTCGCTTGAGCCAGGAAACCTCTGTGTAGGACTCTAAAGACTCGTCAATACGCCGGCAGCGGATGATGATCATATCAAACACCCACAAGCCGCAAGCGGCCTGCTAAACGTAACGGCCACCCGGGTATTGAGCGATCAGAAGATCGACGAGCAAGCCCGCTCACACTCCTGTGAATCCAACCAGTAACACTTACCGTATAGTCCGGTCTGTTCGTCTGATATGTCGCATATCTCGCCTAGGGGTGGTAAACGTCAGACCCCAATAGCTCGATAAGTCATGCCGACGTAAGGTCCATAACATTCGTGAAACTACTGATAACTCTTACCAGTATATCACTGCAACCCTGGCCAGGGATTTCCTGTTATGTCCAGTCGAGCATAGCGCAACATCAACCCCCAATACCGGGAGAGACGAATCCCCTCCTATCGCTCATTACCTCCATGTGAATCGGGACTGTACCCAATAACCACCTGTTTGCACAACTCAGTAGAGCCGTGGTAGGGTGGAAATCAAAGCACAGTGGGAGACACACAAGACTCTATGACGATCTCGGGTCAACAGACTAAGCTGTACCAGTGTCACCAGAGAACTGCCATCTGACGTGAGGTATAATACCATCTGGGAGTTCTCGGCGAGTCCGTTCAATGTACCCAGTCTCCACTGAGCACCCGCATACCATCTTCGATGTCAAACACCAATGGATATGGGATCATCCATCGCCCATCGCATGGGTCGAGAAGATATGCGCTAGTCTACTCTGGAATATCGATGCCCCGTCTCGACATTCCCACGACTAGGAACAATGAAGGATGTACTCATTGGCTACCCAGGCCCCACTAGTATGATCTGCATCATAGTCCTGGAAGTCGAGTACACATCCTAAAGGCTTTATCAACATGTAACAGAGAGACAGAAAGTATACATGTTAAGATAAAGAGCAACCAGATAGCGTACTATCATGTCGAGCAAGAAAGTCCTACCTATATATGTCCCAGCATCCACTACAATATACATCCAATGTACAGTAATGGCCTCTAGGGCATACATATATCTAACAAGAATCTGGAAGCTTATAAAGCAAAGATGACGCGCTCATATGAAAGATTGACCCGACCGAGAACATTCCGCCAAGGCGAACTTGTGCTAGTGGTCAAAAGGCCTATGATTTCCAATCGCGCCAAGCGGGGAAAGTTTGAGCCAAACTATGAAGGCCCGTACATCATAGATAAGGTCTACCAGGGTGGGGCCTATCTACTCATGGACATGCACGGTGAAAGGCCTTTCAGGCCAATAAACGGTCGCTTCCTAAAAAGATACTACGCTTAATGAGCCACAGCCTAGGTCAATGGTAGATAACGACGACTATGTCCGCTCGCTATCTTCCTAAGCTCAAGCTTTATAAGCAACAGCCGACCTTCTTCATGACGGACCGGAACGTCCTTAAACTAATGACGGATCGAAACGTCCTTAAAACTAATACCGCAGCATCCGTAGGCTAACAAAAAAATATAAAAAAAAATATAAATAAATAAAAACGGTATGTCCATAAGCAAAAAGGGCACGGATGAAAACCCGAGAGGGCTCCGTGAGTAAAAACAGTAGGACTACCGGCGGGTGTTCGTGAAAACCCGAAAGGGCGCGACCTCGTGGAAAAATGTATATAAAAATAAAAAGAATAAAAAAAACGGTATGTCCACAAGCAAAATGGGCACGGATGAAAACCCGAAAGGGCTCCGTGAGTAAAAACAGCAGGACTACCGGCGAGTGTTTGTGAAAACCCGAAAGGACGCAATCTCGTTAAAAGAACACTTACAAGATCCTATCGACCTTGTAAGGAGAAACCACCTGCGTGAGATCCTTACAACTCACAAGGAAGCAACACACTTAGGGATCCTCACGATTCCTAGGGAGAAAATACACTCGCGAGATCCTCACGACTAATGAGGAGAACTCTCTTATGGGACCCTCACGGCTCATAAGATTTGAAAGTCTTAAGTTACAGAGACCTAAACCTGTGCTTAAGCAAACCCCCACAAACTTCCAATATTGCCCTACAAGTGGCTCAATATTGACCCTTGTATACAATCCACGGGCGCGAATAAAACATTTCCCCAACCAAGTCCCATCCGTGACGAGGGATATGTTCGCATGGTGAACAACCCTTGTAAATCCTCCCGATTTACAAAGAGAAAACCCTCATGTAGGATCCTTACGACTTACAGAGGAACAAACACTTAGGAATCCTCACGATTCCTAAGGAGAAAATACACCTATAAGATCCTCACGACTTATAGGGAGAAATACCTTTGTGAGACCCTTACGGCTCATGAAGTCAAAAGCCTTAGTCGACAGGACCCTAACCCTGGTCGTTAAGCCACCTTTGTTCGACATTGACAGAGGCAGATGATGATTCGCTCCTGGTAATATCCCAGTTGTAGCGGTGCTGATGCCAAAATCGGTGTCTAATTTCCGGTTTACGGGGGAAAGCCAGTAGGCCGCACATGCTTACGGAATAGCCGAAATGATGGGGCAACTTGCAATAAAAAGCAGCAAGTAAAAATGTATGCATGCAAAATAACCGAAATGATTGGGCAACTCGTAATAAAAAGCAGCGAGTGAAAACAAAATAAACAGCCGAAATGATTGGGCCCCGCGAAAAAATAGCCGAAATGATTGGGCAATCGCGACCTTCGCGATATAAAAGATGAAATGATAGAGCATCGCGGAAATAAAAAAAATTAAAAAAATGATGATAAAACTTTGGCCCTACAGTTAAGATCACATCGATCCCTGTATACAATCCAAGGGCGTAAACGAAGAGGGAACCATACTTCCCCAGCAGGCTTCGCCAGAAAATGAAGTCAAATCTCAACAGTTCGTCCCAACGCCGAAGAAATTAGTGTCTTCAGCAAACTCCTCAACTCACGGATACAAACACTCCTTGACGAGAGCCTCCTGATCCGCGTCGACTCGCAGAGCAACCAGTGCCTCCGTGGGAAATCCTCGACTCGTTTCAAACCCCAAGGAAACAAATAATCCTTGGCGCTAGAGAAACAAATAATCCCTAGCAAACACCTCAACTCATGGATACAAACACTCCTTGACGAGAGCCTCCTGATCCGCGTCGACTCGCAGAGCAACCAGTGCCTCTGTGGGAAATCCTCGACTCGTTTCAAACCCCAAGGAAATAAATAATCCTTGGTGCTAGGGAAACAAATAATCCCTAGCAAACACCTCAACTCACGGATACAAACACTCCTTGACGAGAGCCTCCTGATCCGTGTCGACTCGCAGAGCAACCAGTGCCTCCGTGGGAAATCCTCGACTCGTTTCAAACCCCAAGAAAACAAATAATCCTTGGCGCTAGGGAAACAAATAATCCCTAGCAAACACCTCAACTCACGGATACAAACACTCCTTGACGAGAGCCTCCTGATCCGCGTCGACTCGCAGAGAAACCAGTGCCTCCGTGGGAAATCCTCGACTCGTTTCAAACCCCAAGGAAACAAATAATCCTTGGCGCTAGGGAAATAAATAATCCCTAGCAAACACCTCAACTCACGGATACAAACACTCCTTGACGAGAGCCTCCTGATCCGTGTCGACTCACAGAGCAACCAGTGCCTCCGTGGGAAATTCTCGACTCGTTTCAACCCCAAGGAAACAAATAATCCTTGGCGCTAGGGAAATAAATAATCCCTAGCAAATACCTCAACTCACGGATATAAACACTCCTTGACGAGAGCCTCCTGATCCGCGTCGACTCGCAGAGCAACCAGTGCCTCCGTGGGAAATTCTCGACTCGTTTCAACCCTAAGGAAACAAATAATCCTTGGCGCTAGGGAAACAAATAATCCTTAGCAAAATCCTTCAACTCAGGGAAATAAACAATCCTTGACGAGAGCCTCCTGATTCGCGTCGGCTCGCAGAGAAACCAGTGTCTCCGCGGGAAAATTCCCGATTCGTCTCAAATTGCAAGATGAAGCCTCTGGCAGCAAGGATTAAAAAACTTGCTTCCTGAACAATGGGACCCTACAAGTCGATCTAAAACGGTCTCTTGCATACTATTCACGGGTCTCACTCTCCAAAGTCGAGTTTCGACAAAGAGGGAAACAACCGCTTACGGGTCCTCTCGACTCATAAGAGGGAAAAATTCTCTTATAGGATCCTTACGACTTATAAGAGAAAACCACACTTAGGAATCCTCACGATTCCTAAGGAGAAAACCCCACATACGAGATCCTCTCGATCCGTAGGGAGAAAAATCTCTACGAGACCCCCACGGCTCATAGAGTTGAAAAGTCTTAGGCAGCAGATCTGAACCTGCGGCCTAAGCTATTGCTATTTCTTAAGAAAGTCAAGATGCGTGCTCTATTATCTGTTGACCATGTTTACTAAGGTGGCATGCTGATAATAAAAGAAAGAAAAGGCGGAGAAATGACACAAGACATTACAGAAAATGTGTATCTTTTATTCATAAACTTGATTGAGTACAGGATATATTGTGCTAAAGAATAAAAAAAATATACATACATTTTTTATTTACAAATACAAACGATACGAGAGGGAAGCATCTTGCATAGATCTAGCAATTGTTCGCGCAATTCCTTCCCCACTTTCTCCTGATCTGCTGCCACCGCCAGCTCAGCCTCCACTTGGGCCCGTTGCTGCAAGACAGACGCAAGATGCTCCCTGACGGCCTGATAAGCAGCTTCCCGGCCTAGGGTATCGCGCTCAACTACATCAAGCTTTCGCTTCAAGTTTAGCCCATGGGAGATGCGCTCCAGGAGACCCTCAAAGATAGTCTTCACTTGGGTAGCATTCGCTTCAACCTCAGCACGCAGATGGGCCGTCTCGCTCGAGGTCTCTTGGCATTCCCTTAGCCTTAAAGCTGCATCTTGTTCCAAGTGGTGGACGTAAGAAGCGCTTCCCTCGATCCATGTTGCTCTTTCATTGCTCGCGGCTAAAGTCTCAGGGGCGGGACGCATCGACTCCAGCTGATGCAGGCGAGCCTCGATCTCCATACAATGATTAACCCAAGATGCGATGATGCCCTCGTCATGGAAATTCACGAGTATCACCAGCATCGGGTTAACCACTGTAGCGAAATCCGCAGCAGAAGTAGGGGTCTCAACGTCGAGATCCTCAATGTATTCGCTCAACATACGCAAGCTGTTCGCGGCGCCTTTCGAAGATGGACATCTCAGGAAAGGACCTGCCGGCATTATGAGGCAAGACTCGAAGGGCGCCGAGACCGGAATGACCGCTGAAAAGAAACAAGATGTGATCAGATAACAGTTCAGGAAGTAAAAAAGGGGGAGTTATCAATGTGATAGTCGCTATACCAGCTGAGGCAGGTGGCAAGACCGGAAGGGTCGGCGGCGCAGCCGATTTTTCATCCCCTCCTTCGATTTGTAGCACTGCAGTCGAGATGAAAAAAAAAGGGTTTAGAAGTAATTCCATCAATAAAGAAAGAAGGATATCAAAGGAAATCATACTCACCAACGCCATCAGAGGAAGAGGCAAGTTCGGATGGGAAGGAGAAGTGTGGGAGCAACACCTGATAAAGATGGTCAAAAAGCACTCCTGAAAGACACAACAGTATGACTTTAGTATATGGATTATACGTCTGAAAAGTGAGATTAATAAGTTGCAAACTCATACCTTCCAACATCTTTGACGGTATGAGAGAGGGCTGAGAGGTGACCACCGCCAAGGCAGTAGTTGAAGGTGCTCCCTCGAGCAGTGGGGCATCAGCGCTGGCTGCACCTGCTTTACGAAAAAAGGTGAACTTGTCAGAAAGGATTGTAAGGTAAAGAAAGACAGCAACTTGGGATTTACCTGATGAGCTACCGGCTGAAACGGAGGCGACTCCCTCCTCCATTGACATGAGGCCGCCGCCCGTGGCCTCATCACCCGACTCGATAGGGACCGTTGTCGTGCTCGCAAGACCTGGAGACGGCGGAAGATCGTACACGGGGAGGGCGATGATTGGAGCGTTTCCGGACTCTTGGGAGGGAGCGGCTAACTCTTCCCCAAGAGTCGTACCCATCTCACCCGCTACTTCTGCAGGCTCTTCGGTCTCCATCGGCTCATCCGCCGTCACCACGAGATCGCCAGCATCAAGCGCCTCGTCCGCCACCACCCTGGGCTCAGTTGTAATGATCATTTCATCTGCCGCCACTTCAGGCTGGGCATCAATGACCTTCTCGGCTGCAGACCCCTCAACCTCCATCTCAGGCCCCGAAGCCTCAGCGACGTTGCCCACCGTCGGCTCAAGTTCGGTAGGTGCCGCCTCCTCTGCCTCCTTGGGTTCAACGGTCTCCGCCTCCCCCTCGGTCGGGCTTGGCCCTGCAAGATAAAATATATAAGGACCAATGGCATTAAAATTCTTACAATAAAAACTCTGAGAAGAATATTACCTGAAGTGGATTTACCGTTTGCGCTCCGAACTGCACGCGCCACTTGTCTGCGAGCAGTAGATAGGGCGACAGGGGCCTCTTCGGATGGAGTATCAGCACGAGGAGCGGTGCTGGGGCCCGCTCCCATAGCCAAGGCAGCCCTGCGTGCCTTTGCTTCGCGCCTCAACCGCTTCCGTTCCTCCCGGGCTGTCGCGATGGACCTCTGTGACGCTTCCTTCAAGGCGTCGTCGTCCTCGTTCAAAGATGCCTCCAGAGCCTTTAAGGCATCTCTCATCGGCTCTTCGAGACAGACCTCCTGCGGTGGCCCAGAAGGGGTAGGAACATCGACGGCTGGCAGAGCAGTTGCGTCACTAGGCGGGAACGGCATTGAGGTTTCTGCCATAAAAAAGGAGAGGTTAGATCGACCATAACACAAGGGAAATGAAAACTTGATGAATCGAAACTTACTAAGGCCTATGGACGCTCTAAGACGTTCCTCCTCCTGGAAAGTCTTCAGAGAAGCGGCAATGGCTTCTTCATCAGTGATGCCTGTTGGAAGAAAGGAAAGAAAAGCGTTAGTCAAAGGCAATGAGGAGGATGTGTTGCAATAAAGAAAATGCGATTAGTAGTTACCTGATTGCGCAAGCTTAGCTAGCCATGCGTCACGCCTTGCCAACCACGCTGAAGCTTCGAGAGCGGCTTCCAAGTCTGTATCGTCCGGCGGCGGCATGACCAATCCCTCGTTAGTCCCATATTCGATCAGGACCTCGGCATAGGGAGCATGGGGTTCCTGACCAAACACAACATCGGCGGCGAAGAGCGACTTCTTTTTCTTCTGCCCTCCGACCCTAGGCTCACGTGGGATTAACTTACGCTTAGCAGCCACCTTGGGACGGCGGGTCCCGATGTCCGCACCCACGCCAGACTCTGGTGAAACTACCACCACTGTCTCCACTGGAGCACAGGGCGCCGGGGGTGCATCCGCAATATCAAGGAGCGGCAATCCGCGTGGAGGACTCTGCGCACGCGAAGGTCCGGCTCTGGCATCTTTTAAAGGGGGGATTACCGGGGTCCTTGGCACCAAAGGAGCGTTGTGATCGCTACCTGGGGGTGCACCCTTACGGTCGATCAGCAACCGCCTTTCCTCTTTTATGACTGCTCCCGTCGAATGACTGTACCATTCTGTGTATACCCTGAGGAGTCGTGGGGCGCAAGCCGGCTCACTGATAAAGAAGTGGGAGCCCGTGTTTAGACGCATGAAATGATGCAGCGGTCTCTCCATCCCTTCTTCGGTCGCGGCAGGTTCCGATAAGAAAGCCTCCAGCGGTACCCCCTGATTATAGCTCAGCTGTTGGGAGAAACGATGCGGGTTATATCTCATGAAGATCGCTGCCCCGTTCTGCCTAAACACCAAGAAGCCCGGTCTGATGGAATATAAGTGAAGGGTCTCCCGGGCTGTTAAAACTGAAGCTCCATCCTTGAAAGTGTCTTGCAATGGCCGCACTGCAGTGGTACACGCTTTTCCGATAGTCAACACCTTGTCAATAAAAGACACACCGGCTCCGACGGCGTGGGAGCGAAGGAGTAAACCCCTGGCATTTCGTGGCGATGGATTTACAATTGATGCGCCGATCAGCTGTATAATGCGAGGAAAACTGCACCTTTCGTAGAACGAGGGCCTTTTATGCATACCGAAAACACCCGATGTATGTAGCTCGAGCCACGACATAAAGTAGTGCATCGGGAAGACCACGTGCAATACCCCGGGTTCGTTAGCATCCGCTGCTCGGCTGAGGCCATGATATAGGTGTGCCAAGCCAGCGATCCCAACGGCCACCTTTACCCCGATGGTCATCCGGTGGGCTGGGTAAAAGACGGAAGGCCGCATACGGTGAGAGTGCATTGGGAGCGCAAACCAACTCAGCCAAAGCCCAAGAAATCCTAAAAAGAAGGCATCTTCGTCCATCTCGGGGGCTGCGACTTCTGCAAAAGACATGGTTGGGGAGTTAGGAAGAAAAAAGTCTTTTTGGTCTATTTCCTTCGCCGGCAGGTTATCCAAACCTAAACCGAAAGGATCCTCAAGGGTGGCAAACTTGGCAGCTTCTGCCGAGAGGACGTTTGGATGAAGGAACCGAGCAATGAAATCCTCAAAACTAACTCCGCGGCTCCCACGCTCAATGAAAAGGGCCTCGTAGATGTTCAACACCTTGATCAGACTTGGAAATTGGTGTTGAACAACGTTCTCCGGCGTGAGCCCCCTATCACCGGCTTAGCACCAAAGACGTACTCATCCGTCGGGAGAAACTCCTCATAATTTTCCCCCATGACCGGTAAGCCGGATACCTCCGTAAACTCTTCCAAAGAGATTGACACTTCCCGGTCCATGGCGAGGAAAGTGTGGGTAGGAATGTTCCACTGCTCCAGGAAGGCTTTGAACCACCAGGTGGGAAGCGTGGGATACTGGAAGAGGGAGACGTAGACTGTGGTATACAATCCTAATCTTATCAACTGCGACTTCTTCGTCGCACGGCAGGTAGTCAATCGGGTGGCGGGGGATCAGACCTATGTTATATGATTGCCCCCAGGGTCGTGCCTCACCTTGACAGATACGGCGTCCCAGTATATCCAAAACCATGGGACGCTGAACCGGAATCGCATCTATAGCGAGATGTAGAAAGCCCTTCGATGTCCAATCAACCATCTCCACGGCGTACTGCACCGGGGGTGGGCTGGCATAATGAATCGCCGTGATGGGTTCTGACGGCACTGAGCATGTGAAGCTGCGTCGACCCATAATAATCTGGTTATACCACGGCCCCCAAAGGTGGAGACTCTTGTACTCCGGGTCGTACTCTTTAATCATGGCCAGGACTTCACGGTCCAAGGGCGCCTCGGGAAATCCCTCCTCCGAGCGGACGAAAGGGAATGAAGTGTCTAGAGACATGATCGCTGCAAAAGAACAATTTAGCCGTTAGTGTTGTAATTCCAACGCTTGGCGTTTAAAAAAAATGCGTTAATTAATTAATTAAATTAAAAATTAATTAATTACACCACACAGCAGTGCAGCGGGTAGGGGACCCAATGGGGACCCACAAAATCTGGATGAAAACGCCTCTTTTAATAAGACAGCCTCATCATTGGGTGAGACTGTCAGTTAAAGAAAAGATCCCCAAGAGAATATTATCATTAGTAGGGAATCCCTAGAGACAAGGAGAAAATCTCCTCTTTCAGAGCAAAGCTCTGTCACAGAATGACACTTGTCAAATTCTGGTCTCAAAGGAATAAAATTCCTTAAAGGAGCATAGCTCTGTGGTAATAATGGAAAAGGTCCATCAGAAAATTTTTACACTTAAAATAATTAAAAATTTTGGAATCTTTAAAGATTCATGAAAAACTTATAAAAAGATTCTTCATTTTTCAAGTCTAAAAGATCTACAGTTGATTCAAGAGCAAAGCTCTGTTCATGAGTTAGAACCCATGAACAAGATCTCTGTAGATCTATAAGTTCTTGAGAGCAAAGCTCTGTTTATGAAACCCCAATGGGGATCTCTTTAGATCAAAAGATCTGTGAGAGCAAAGCTCTTTGGTTGAGATTAAGTTAAATTAATTTTAATTAATGTTTTACCTAAAGTTTTTGACTTTAGAAATGAGCAAAGCTCTGAAGTTCTTGAGTGAGAGCAAAGATCTGGAAAATAAAAATCTTGAAACGGTGAGATTTTTCTAAGGGCCAGAGGTCCTATTTATAAGGCGCTTGCGCCCCTTCAGCTCACCCCTTGATCCAACGGTCAGGAGCTTGCCACCACTGCACTCACGTGCGCGCCACGTGAGCGCAACGGTGGGGGGGCATTTGTTTCCCCCAATCAGAGCAAAACTCTGTTGGAAATTCAAAATTCAAATTTTGAAGCAACGCTTCAAATCTCGGGCGCAACGCGCCACGTGTCGGGCGCAGATGCATCAGCGCAGCGCCCAAGGCAGCGCACCCAATCAAAGAAAAGCTCTGTTCAAAGCAAAATCAAAGGAAGCAACGCTTCAGTTGCGCAAGCACTGCGCTGTGCGACACGTGTCAGCGCAGATGCGCTAGCGCAGTTGCGCTGCGCTGTGCGCTGCCCGACACGTGTCAGCGCAGATGCACTCGCGCAGTTGCGCTGCGCGACACGTGTCAGCGCAGTTGCGCTGCGCTGTGCGCTGCATGACACGTGTCACGCTCTGGAGCATTTGCGCCAAACAGGATTAAGATTCTAAAAGAAATCTTTTTGTTCTTGTTAAAACAAGAAGATTTTCTTCTGTAAAACAGAAGCCCTTGGATCAAAGATCCAACGGTGGGGGAAATTCCCCAAATCACTCAGAGAAAGATCTCTTTAACAAATTTATGGGCACTATAAAAAGGACCCTAGACCTCAATTCAAAGGGGAACATTTTTGTGAGAAATCAAAAATTTCAAGAAGAGAGAACTCTGAAGAAATTCCAAGAAAAAAAAAGAAAGTTAAAAGACCTTTTAGATAGAAGAATTTCTTCTGATAGATCATGGATCTAAAAAACAAGATCAATGATCTTTAATAAAAACAAAATAAAAACAGTGCTTTGCACTTTTTATGAACCATTGGTTCTTTGAAATAAGAGAAACAAGAAAAACTTGTTTTCTTTGATCTAAATTAGATCAAGAAATCAAACAGTGCTTTGCACTTTTTCATGAACCATTGGTTCTGAAAAAGATTCTCAAATTATAGTGCCTTGCACTTGCAAACTGCGCTGTTGCGCTTCTGGATTGGCGCAAGCCACCAGAGAGCGCCACGTGTCAACATCTGAACCATTTGCGCTATGCGCTTTTGAAATAGAGCCATGCTCTCTGGAATTGGCGCAACTCACCAGAGCGCGCCACGTGTCAACAGCGCAAGCGCAGCGCACTGCGCTTGCATGACACGTGTCGTCACCACAAGCACTTGCGCTCTTTAATTGGCGCAAAGCGCCTGAAAAATGCAATGCATTTCTTTTGCTAAAGGGCCAGGCCCAAGTCAAAAAGACCTAACAGGCCAAAATAAATTGCAAAGCAATAAAAAGGGCAGAGCCCAAGTAAAATTGATGCTCTGCATCATTTATAAATGGGCAGAGCCCAAAACAAATTGATGCTCTGCATCCTTTATGGGCAGAGCCCAAATAAAAATAAAAAGTAATGCAATGCATTATTTAAATGTGGGCAAAGCCCTAGCACCGGTCTAATAGACCAAAAATAAATAAAAGCGTTGAATATGTTTCAATTGGACTTAGCCCAATCATGGCCGTAAGTCCTCAAATTAAATTGACTGAGCAAGATTGCTCTTCTAAATCAATTTACCTCCGGTTCAAGGGTACATCTTCGAACTCCTCTGACACCTGTCGTTGTAATCCTTCAACGACGTCAGAGAGGTGACGGGTCCCGACGACCACATATGAATATGGACTGCGGGGTCCTTAAACTCATGGACCGAAACGTCCCTAAACTAATGGTGGACCACCACGTCCCTAAACTGGAACATGGACCACTACGTCCCTAAACTAAAACAATAGAGCCTCCAGATGCTCTTTAGCCGGATCTAAACGGTCCCGTTTAAGTTGATCTTAGCCCCAAATACGCCTAACGTATCCTTAAACATTTAAATGGACTATAAAACTCCAAAATCGACTTTGGTACCGAATACTAACGTATTAAATGGATCACCACGTTAAGTTGATCTTAGTCTCAAACAGGACTAACGTATCCTTAACGAATGTTTAAGTTGATCTTAGCCTCAATACGGCTAACGTATCCTTAAACTAAAAACACCAGACCCAAATCTAAGTAAATACGGATTTGGACTAATCCATGTCCTACGGGCGACGGCATTACTCAGTCTCCGTATACAATCCACGGGCAACCACAAACAAAACAAACACACACGACACGAAGTGAAATTCTGGAGAAGGAGAAAGTGGCTACCGCGATGCCGTAGCGTAATTAACTGCAGGGGCATGCGCCTGCAAGGAAGAGCGTCCCCACAATCAAAAACCCCTCTAGCGAGGGGGAATCTGACGAAGTCTGCTACATCGGCCGCATCCGTCTAAACCTCCGATACACGGTGCCATAAATCAACTTGGCATCTTCGGGGAGGTAGACGGATAAAACCATATAGCATCTGCCCCGAATCTCAGGCAAGACGTCCTCACGTCGTCGCCTTCTTTCGGAGGGGAACAGAGGGCAACCATTAACAAACCGCGATTCGTTCGCGAATACAACACACGAAGTGTGGAGTGGAAAGAGGAAAAGGTCCCACCGGGCGTGCCAGAATCCGTTCCCCTCCGAAAGACGCGCAAAACAGACGTCTTGTCTGAGATTCGGGACAGATTCTAATTGGTGCTATCCATCCACCTCTCCGAAGATGCCAAGTTGATTTATGACACCGTGTATCGAAGGTTTAGACGGATGCGGCCGATGTAGCAGACTTCATCAGATTCCCCCTCGCTTTAGGGGTTTTTTTATTGTGGGGACGCTCTTCCCTACAGGCGCAAGCCCCTGCAATTAATTACGCTACCGCATCGCGATAACAACTTTCTCCTTCTCCATGTGGTCACTTCGTGTCGTGGGTGTTTGTTTTGTGTTCGGTTGCCCGTGGATTGTATACGGAGACTAATTCGTACTGTCGCCCGTAGGACGTGGATTAGTCCAAATCCGTATCTTTCTTAGATTTGGGTTTGGGGGTGTGTGTTTAAGGATACGTTAGCCTTATGTGAGGCTAAGATCAACTTAAACGTTCGTTAAGGACACGTTAGTCTAATTTTAGACTAAGATCGACTTAACGGGATCGTTTAGATCCGACAAGAGAGCAATTGGGGGGCTCTGTTGTTTAGTTTAGTGACATTGCGGTCGATAGGTAGTTTAAGGACATTGCGGTCTGATGTTAGTTTTAAGACGTTGCGGTCAAGGTTAAGGACATCATAGTTCGTGAGCTTAAGGACCTCACAGTCCGATGTTAGTTTTAAGACATCACGGTCGAGATTAAGGACATCATAGTCCGGTATTAGTTTTAAGACATCACGGTCGAGGTTAAGGGCATCATAGTCCGGTATTAGTTTTAAGACATCACGGTCGAGGTTAAGGACATCATAGTCCATGAGTTTAAGGACCCCACAGTCCGTAGCAGTGTGTGGTTGTCGGGACCCGTTACCTCTCTGACAACGTTGAGGAATTACAACGACAGATATCAGAGGAGTAAAGAGATGTACCCTCGAACCAGGTGTAAATTGATTGGGAGAGCAGTTGTGCTCAGTTCAATTTAAATTGAGGACTTATGGCCAGAATTGGGCTAAGTCCAGTTGAAAATGTTCAATATTTTATTCATATTCTGCCTATTAGGCTTTTGCTTGGGCTCTGCCCTTTTACAATGCGTAGCATTGGGCTCTGTAATTAAATGCATAGCATTTATATTTGGCTTGTTAGGCCTTTACTTGGGCTCTGCCCTTTTAAATAATGCACTGCATTTATAATGGTCTGATAGTGCGCCATGTGGCTTGTGTGGCGATTTGCACCAATTAAAGAGCGCAAGACACTAGCGCATGTGGAGGTGACGCGTGTCACGCTCTGCGCTAAGCGCAAGTCTGTTAGCGCAGCGCGCTGCGCCAGTGAATGACACGTGGCGCGCTCTGGTGCAGTGCGCCAATCCAATAGCGCAGTGCGCTATATTTAGAAGCGCAAAACGCATATCATTCTATGGTTGACACGTGGCGTGTTCTGGCGCAGTGTGCCAATCCAATAAGCGCAAAGGTACTGTTCAATAGCGCAGAGCGCATCTTGATCCAATTCAGATCAAAGAACAAGTTTTCTTGTTCTCTCAAAAGAGGTTCTACCTCAAGATTCAAGAACCAATGGTTCTTATTCTCATCAAAAGGCTGTGCCTTTATATAGATCAAAAGATCTAGGAATGAAGTAAATTACTTCTTTGAATTTTTTGTGATTAGATCTTTCTGATCTTTTCTTTTATTGAAGATCTTGATCTTGTTCTTAGATCTTTGATTTTTTTAGAAGAGATTCTTCTTTTTGTGAGGTGTTTTCATCTCTGTTCTTCAAGAATCAAATTCTTTACCTTTAAAGATGAAGAAGATGATCTTCTTTCTTCAAAGGCTTGCATTTTCTTCTCTTTGAGTTTTTCTCAAAGTTTTTAAAGGGTTCTCTCTCTTCTGTATCTCTATCTCTTTTCTTTTTTTTATTTTAGAAAGAAGGATCATTGGTCGTTGGGACCCACCACCTCTCCGACGATACTGAGAGATTGCAGTGCCATATATCGAAGGTGTGGAGGGATGTACCCTTTGAACCATGTCTCACTTATTAGGGGGAAGAACAGGCTGGAGCTTAAGCTTCTCGCTGCTGAAAAAGGCTTCTTTGCGTTCGCGCGCGTTCGCGCACGTGCGTCGCACGTGTCGGGCGCTCATATTTGCACGTACCGCACATGGAGCTTGCGCATATGCGCATTATGGGGGGAGCAAACTCCTATGGAGAACGGGTCTCCTTTTAATATTATTGAATATTCTCATGTGGTGCGCACGTGCGTTGCACGTGGTGCGCGCGTGGCGGGCACACGTGCGTTGCACGCAGCGCACATGCGCATTATGAGGAGAAGCAGGGCTTCTATATATGGAGAACTAAGCTCCTATGGAGAACTAAGCTCCTTTTAATATTATTAAATGTTTTCATGTGGTGCGCATATGCGTTGCACGTGGTGCGCGCGTGGCGGGCACACGTGCGTTGCACGTAGCGCACATGCGCATTATGAGGAGAAGCAGGGCTTCTATATATGGAGAACTAAGCTCCTTTGAGTATTGAATCATTTGAGGATTGAACTCTACCCTTTCTAAGTGGCATCCCCTCTTATTTATATGGGAGTGATAGAGAAGCCATCTCTCCTTTTCCCGATGTGGGACTAAAAAATGCATTCCCCTTGTAGTAGAGCATTACTTTAGATTACACGTGCATAGCACATTTGCTCATAACTTTTGATCTCGGATGAATTATAAGGCTCATAATATATCAAATCGAAGGATTTTTCGAGAAACTTTCGACACCATCAAAATTTAGATGTTTCTCATTCCGGAGTTAGTCAAAATAGAGCTCGGAAAATACCAGTTCGCATCTTCTTCCTTAGATCACATGTGCATAGACATTTGCTCATAACTTTTGATCTCGGATGAATTATGAGGCCCATAATATATCAAATCGAAGGTGTTTTCGAGATGCTTTCAATACCATCAGAATTTAGCTGTTTCTAATTCCGGAGTTTGTCAAAATACAGCTCGGAAAATACTGGTTCGCATCTTCTTCCTTAGATCACATGTGCATAGACATTTGCTCATAACTTTTGATCCCGGATGAATTATGAGGCCCGTAATATATCAAATCGAAGGTTTTTTGGAGATGCTTTCAACACCATCAGAATTTAGCTCTTTCTCATTCGGGAGTTTGTCAAAATACAGCCCGAAAAATACTGGTTCACATTTTCTTAAACGTATCGCTGCCATTTGATGCCTTAGGCTCTTTTGTGCAGAAATTTTTGGCGGGAACAAAGTTCATTAGTGAACTTGGTGTGGTTCCATCCATTGAACATCCAATACCTCTGTATTGCGATAACAATGGAGCTGTGGTTTTAGCCAAGGATCCCAGGTCCCATCAAAAGTCCAAACATATTCTGAGGCGGTATCACCTGATCAGGGAGATAGTTGATCGCCGGAAGATCGAGGTCAGGAGAGTAGATACGAAGGACAACACTGCGGATCCACTCACAAAGGTCATTCCCCAGATACAATTTGAGAGATTATTCGGGATGCTATATATGAGATACTACAGCAGCTGGCCTTAGTGCAAGTAGGAGATTGTTAGTTATGTATATGCCCTAGAGGCCATTGTTGTACATATGATGTATATTATAATGGATGCTTGGATATATATAGAGAGGACTTTCTTGCTCGTCATGATAGTATGTTATTTGGTTTCCCTTTATCTTAACATGTTGACTTATATTAGTTTACTGTCTTACTCTCACATGTTGTTAAAGCCCTTAGGATCTGTACTCGACTATTGGGCCTATGATGAGATCATATTAGTGGGGCCATAGTAGTCGATGAGTACATCCTATAACTGTTCCTAGTCGAGGGTATATCGAGACAGGGCATCGATACACCAGAGTAGACTAGCATATATGCATCTTGACCCATATGATGGGCGATGGATGATCCCATATCCATCGGTGTTTTGACATCAGAGATGGTGTACGGGTGCTCAGTGGAGACTGGGTACACTGGACGGACTCGCCGAGAACTCCCAGATGGTGATATACCACACGTCAGATGGCAGTTCTCCGGTGACACTGGTACAGGGTAGTCTGTAGACCCAAGATCGTCATAGAGTCTTGTGTGATTCCCACTGTGCTTTGATTTCCACCTTACCGCGTCCAAGAGGGCGTGCAAAACGGTGGCTTTTGGGTGCAGTCCCGAATCACATGGAGGCAATGAGCGATAGGAGGGGATTCGTCTCTCCCGGTATAGGGAGTTGATGTTGTGCTGTGTTCGATTGGCTATAACTGGAAGTCCCTGACCAGGGATGATATAGAGATTTACTGGTAAGTGTTGTCAGTAGTTTCTCGACCCATTATGAGCCTCACATCGACACGACTTATCGGTTACTGGGGTCTGACGTATACCACCCCTAGACTAGATATGCAACATATCAGACGAAGAGACCGGACTATACGAGAGTGTTACTGATTGGATTCACCGGAGAATGCACTTGCTAGCTTGTTGATCTTCTGATCGCTCAATACCTGGGTGTCTGTTACGTTTAGCTGACCGCTTGCAGCTTGTGAGTGTTTGATATGATCATCACCTGTTACCGGCGTATTGACGATTCTTTAGAGTCCTACACAGAGGTTTCTTGACTCAGGCAAAATGGAGTAGGGGCACATATGTGATATGTGCAGGACCGAGGATAATGCGATATGAGATACCGTATTATATTCTCGTGATATTTTGATATGAGCCGGATCATCGGATCAAGTGTTGATTCGATGAATCGGTACATGATATATTAGTCGGTTATATTCGATATAGCCGGATTGTCGGATCAAGGGTTGATTCGATAATTTAATGTATAATAATATATATGATATATTGTATTACATTATCTAATATTGGCTCGCTTTATTATTTCATTTTCTCACCGGATAATACATTGATATATATGCGATATATGTTAATTGTATTATTTTCTTTTGTTACAAATATATAATATATCTGTGATATATATTATTGTAACATGATATGATTACTAATGCAACATGTTTAGTGGAGATTAAACAAGGTTAGGGTTTGAATTGGGTTAGTTCATTCATGAACCTTCTAGAAAGTTTTCTTTTGTCATGAGTTTAGATATTTTCTAGTGACTCATTCTTTAACCCAACCCAAACCCTAGCCCTAGTTAAATCTCTACATGTGTTATCCTTGTCATCCATGACCATGGTTACATTATTAATCATATATCATTTCATTATTCATCACAAAAGGAAATAATTCATTTTTCTTCTTCTTCTTCAACCTTGAGCTTTGAGAAAGCTTGCTAGGTTTTCATTTAGTGATGATTAAAAATGAGAATTTGATATAAAAAGAAAGCACAAATACTACTCTATCATCCTCATCTAATCTAGCCAATTAGATTAGGGTGTTCACCTCATTAGAGAGAGAGGGCTTGAGTTATAGAAATTTTGAGGTAGATCATCGGAGAAAAGGAAGACTACAGGCTAGCATGGATCGTTTGAGTCGTGGAGCCTCTGTTGAGTCCGGGAGATCGTGGATCGCGGCAAAGGGACTTCTACTCGGAGCTTATGAAGCGAAGGAGCGGACTACAAAGGTTGTAATCCCTCACTCTTAGTTGTAAAGATGTTTACTTGCATGTTAAACCCTAATAATCCAGCAAAGATCCCGGCTTTGGGTTGTTTCGGCACGTCTAAATTTTAAATCAGGCATGGTTGATGCCTTATAGACCCTTGTATGACTGCCTAGGAACCCTACAAGTACGACAAAAAATGTCAAAAGAAAAATAAAATGAAGAAGGGAGACACGTTACCAGATGCAAAAGGACGGTAGAAAAATAAAAACGTTAGTAGTGATGAGACATAGTAAATAAAATAAATTCATATGATAGAACCAAAATATTTTATCAGAAATTTTAAAAAATAAAAATGAATTGAATTTGTTTTTGTCTCCACCTCCTATTGACGTCATACCTCATCATCTCCTTCACCTATTTAATCCAGCGCTTTTCATCTTCTTTCTCACTTGAAGAAAAAAAAAGGAAAATATTGAAAAAAGAGATAATAGAGAAAGAGAGAGATCTCATTCTTACCAAATTCTGGATTTTCCAATACTTTTGAAACCTAAATCCTTGGATTGGATCGTTTCAAAACTCCATACCTTCAGTAAGTATTTTTATCTCTTTCTTTATTTTCTTCTTCAACATATATGATCATGAATCAGGATGGTTTACACTAAATTTTTTTTTCCATAACTAAACTTTTCTTTTTCAACGTATTATTTTTCATTCTTCGTTTAGTATTTTTTTAACTGATGAGAATATTTTTAAAAGTTGTCATTATTAATGCAATACTTGACTTGAATTGATATTTTTTCCATTTGCAGGAAAGTGTTCGTTTGATTTGGTCAACAACAAAATTGGAGTAAAAACTAAGGTAACAAAAAATCTATTATTCGAAAAATTCAATATTTAAGATATTTATGCTTATATGTAGAAGTAAATTATTTGTTCTCTAAATTTAAATTCCTATTGGTATCTGTACAGTTTTCCATTTAAATTATTAATAAATGATATGACATATTTATTGTAATTAGTTAATCATTTATGTTGATCTCTATAATTGTTTCTATTATGATATTATCTTTTGTCTTTTATTTAGCTATGCATGGGAATAAATCAAAATATATTCGCAAACCGTTATCAGAAGCATAAAAACAACGTAAACGTGAACATGAAAGAATAAGATATAAAAAAAACAGTCATCCAACACTAATACTAAAAATGATGAATTTTCTTTCAAGTGAAAGCGAAAGGCATTTGATTTTGGTATCCCGCACTTCAAAAGACCATTAGAACAAATTCCTAAAATGTTGAATGCAACACATCTTTGATAGATGATGATATCGTTTTGTATCATTCTACGGAAGTGGGCTTTTTGAATAATCACCATATAGTTAATAAAGATATTCATCAAGATTTGTCATGCAGTCAAAAAAACGATAATGATAGTAAGAGCACGCTTCATCCTCATTATATATCCTTATAAAACACAAAGTTTTATCTAATTTTACTTGAATGTTTGATATTAACTATATTTAAAGAACATATTACTCAAAAATCTTTAATTTTTTAATTTTTTTTATTTACAAATATTTTACATGTTTTAAAAATATAAGATTATTTTAAATAAAATCCTCCATAAATATAATAATATAATATATTACATTTCTTATTGCTGATTAAATTCTAATGTGTGTTTTATAATGATACATGATAAGAAAGTTTTAACGATAATTATTTAACAGATTGGTGTAGTCGTTTCCATTATTTGGGACCTCCTACTGAAAAATGTTCTAGATGTGATGCAATTGTGTGGAAAGAAGAAAGGGTTAGAACTAATGATAAGAAAAAAATAAATTATTCAATATGTTGCAAGAGTGGAAGAGTTTCTCTGCCTCTTCTTGAGAAGACACCTGAAATGCTGGACTCTTTATTGAACTATCAAAATATTTCTGAACAAGCTAAACAATTTTAGAAAAAAATTCGTTCGTTCAACTCTATTTTTTCTTTTACATCTATTGGTGCAAAGATAGATTATCAAATTTTGAAAGGAAGGAGACTATATACATTTCGAATTCATGGACAAAACTATCATAAAATAGATTCATTGCTACCGGCTATCGGAAGTCGACCTAAATATGCACAGCTTTATATATATGATACCGAGCATGAAATTGAAAATCGAATTGCATCTATTGGAGATAATTGTAATGCTACGGAATATGATTCAGAAACTGTAAAAAGTTTAAAGGAAATGTTGGATAAATACAACAAATATGTTAAGAAATTTCGATGCGTACGTGATTGGTATAAGAACAATAAGGATAAAGAGTTTAGTTTGCGCATTTTAGAGGATAGAAATCATAAGGGTCAATAATATAATAAACCAAATTCAACAGAAATAGCTGCTCTGATGATTGATGATGAATTTTTTCCTTCATCTACTCGAGATGTTATTGTCAACGATCGAAAAAAAAGATATAATGCAAATCTGCTACTGAAATATCAATCACATATTAATGTTGAAATATGCAATCATAGACGAGCAATAAAATATTTATTTAAATATGTGAATAAAGGATCTGATTTTGCAACAGCTATCATTCATCAAAATATGGTTGAAAAATATGACGAGGTCAAATTATATTTAGATTGTAGATATATTGCAGCATCTGAAGCTTCATGGAGGCTTTTTGAATTTAAAATAAATAAACGTCATCCTGCCGTTGAACGGTTGCAGTATCATCTTTTTGGTGAACAAATGGTTTTTTCTAGAGAAGATAGAAGTGTTCAAGAAATAATGGAGTCTGAGCGAGCTAATAAAACAATTTTAACTGAATGGTTTACAATGAATCTTAAATTTCCTCATGCTAGAAACTATACTTTTGTTGAGTTTCCAAATCACTTTGTTTGGAACAAAAAAAACTTATGTTGGAAGCAACGAAAAAGAAGGAAAGCGATAGGTAGATTACCTTATGCACATCCTGCCACTGGTGAAAGATATTATTTCACGATGTTGTTGACAATGGTGAAAGGAAGGATTAATTTTATTGATATGAGAACAATTGATGGTGTTGAACATGAAACTTATAAGGCAGCATGTACAGCGCTTGGACTTCTTGATGATGATAATGAATGGAACTTAGCACTCCAAGAAGCGTCTAAGTGGGCTACAGCTAATCAACTTCGTCGCATGTTTTGCACGATGTTACTTTTTAAAAAAGTTATGAATTCTCGAGAACTATGGGATTTACATTGGGAGGCCATGGGTGATGATTATAAAAGACGTTTGGAAAATTTGCATCCCGATTTAAAAATTGTATTCGGTAACGAACAATTAAGAGATTTTGCGCTTCATGATATAGATGTGATTTTGTTATATGATAATAAAATCTTGAGAGATTTTCCGTTTATGCCAATACCCTCTCGTAGAAATTTAAACAAGAACAATAGATTGATATTTGAGGAGCTAAATTAAGATATTTTTGAGTTGTCAAGAAAATCTATTGAATTAGAATGTGGTTTAAATGATGAACAAAGAAAAATCTTTGATGCGGTTATAACTTCGTGCAAAAAAAATATTGGAAGGCTATTTTTTGTGTATGGAGGTGGTGGAACTGGCAAAACTGTAAGTTCACGGCAGCACCCCGGCCGTCATTCCGAGGCCAAATGCGGAAAAAAAACTTTTCTTTAAACTAGAAACCGGCGCTACCGCGGACTTTAAAACCCGGATCGGGCCATTAACCTACTCCTAGCTAATAAGAGAAAGGGTAGAGAGCTATACCGAGCGATCCGTGTCCTTCGGTCTTCGGCCTCCATCCCGATCTCCTCGCGGAATCTCCGGTCTTCATCTCTTCGTCAGAAAAGGCACCACATCGCCGGGTTCTTTTACGGGCTCCCACCTCTGGACCGAGGCAACTCGGGCACGAAGTTGGCGAGCCGACGTGTCCAAGAAATGCTGTAGGCTAGTGTAGAGTGGTTTGTCTCATGGGGTTATGAAGTTGCCATTTAGGATGTGGAGATAAAATCTATGGAGATGAGCTTTGGAATTTTGAAGCAAGCCAAAATGAGAATGAATAATTTCCCACCACCAAAAATGAACCCCCCATGCTCCAAGAAGTGGCCGGCCTATGATAATGGGGAAGGGAAATGAGCAATCATCCAAGAGAGAGAAAAAGATTGATCATGATAAGGAACAATGATCACAACCCAATCAAAAACCAAAAACCCATCACCTCTCAAATCAAGTCATGATGAACAAATGAAGTCAAAAGATGGTGGAACCATCATGAAGCTATCATCACAAAAAAGTCTTCTCCATAATAAAATGCACAATTGCAAATAACCCCCTCCACACCAATTTTCAACCAAAGAAAGAAACAAAGGAAAATGGCCGAAACGGAATGCAAGCTGGCAACTTCAAAAAATCGATCCCGTAATAAATTACAGGAAAACCCCGCGACTGTATATACATACCCGCATTTGTATTGCGACCGAATACAAATGCAATGAGACAAAATCTACAATGTACAATACTAGGATCCGGCTTAAACCAAAGCCCGCTAGTATTATCCGTCCGATCATGATCCATGCAATACCACACGTATATGATCGAACCCTGCCATATCTCCATACGGCCTCTACAGCGTTTCCCCCGAAACTTGAGAAACTGTCTGTAGGGGACTCTAAAGACTCATCAATACTTTGGCTGTGGATGTAACCACTAGCACGTCAGAGGTATTAGCCGTACGTAACGGGGTACCAGGTATTGACCAAAAGGGACGTCGATGAGCGAACTCATCCTGACACCCTACTGAGCCTGTCAGTGACAATATCCGTACAGTCCGGTCCATTCATTTATGAGCATCGCATGGCGGGCCTAGGGGGTTGGTAAAAGTCAGACCCCCAAAAGCGGTACAAGTCGTATCGGAGTGTAGCCCAGAACACCCTGAGATACTACTGGAATACCTACCAGTAAATCTCCTGCCTTGGCCAAGGACTTCGTGTAATGGCTCTCCTAGACACAGCGCGACCTCACCCCCAATACCGGGAGAGACGAACCCCTGCTGATCCACTCACTGCCTCCATATGGCTCGGGACTGTACCCAACTAAAACCTGTTTACACGACTCCTTTGAGCCGTGGTAGGGTAGTAATCAAATTACAGTGGGAACTCACACGAGACAAATGACGATCTCAGGTCGATGAACTAACTTGTACATATGTCACCAGGGAACTGCTATCTAACGTCAGGTATAAGACCAACTAGCATGTTCCCGGCGAGTCCTGTCAGGTGTACTCATAACCTAATGAGCACCAGTATACATCTTAGGTGAACCAACTGACACCAGTGGCTTGTGAGACCGGCCACCGCCCCTCGTCGGGGTCTCGACTGTATACACTAGTCTACTCTGGAGTATCGATGCCCTGTCTCGAAACTCCCACGACTAGGGACCTTTTAAGGATGTGCTTGTAGACCCCAGCTCTCACGTATATGATCGCCATCATACTGCTGACCGTCAAGCAAGAATCCTAAGGGCTCTATCAACGCGCAATAGTGACCTATAAGGTCACCTAAAGCAGTACACGATGATAAAGATAAACCAGATAGCATACTATCATCTTGAGTAAGACTGTCCTACCGGTATATGTCCTCCCTCAATCATTGCAATCACGTGCCTGTGATCCAATAATTGACTCTGAGGGCACTATATCCAACAATAACATACTTATGGAATGTAATTTTAGCGAAACTGCGTAGTAAGAAACAAATCGTTCTTGCAGTTGCATCTTCTGGCATTGCTTCTTTGCCACTACCCGGAGGACGTACAACACATTCAAGATTTAAAATTCCTATCGATCTTCATGAGTTTTCATTTTGCGCAATATCTCGCCAATCTAATCTTTCTTCTCTCATCAAAGAAGCAAAACTGATTATTTGGGATGAAGCTCCAATGATAAATCGCTTTGCATTTGAAGCCGTAGATCAAACTTTCAAAGATATTCTATCAAATATTAATCCACAACTTAAGAATAAACCATTTGGTGGAAAGACTGTTGTTCTTGGTGGTGATTTTCGACAGATTTTACCAGTCGTCCGTAAAAATAGGAGACAACAAATTGTGTCATCTGCATTACATAAATCATATCTATGGGATCAATGTGAGATGTTTATACTGACAAAAAATATGTGTGTTCATACGAATACAAGGTCAGAAGAAGACAGCGAAAATTTTGCAAAATGGCTAATCGATATTGGTAATGGTGATGTTAAAGGAATTCAAATGGGAAACGATTGTGATGATAATTGGATAGAGATTCCGGATTCAATGTATCTAATCACAGACTTGGTATTAGTGGATTAATAAATAAAATATATACAGATTTAAATGATAATTATCAAAATCCGCGGTATTCGAAATCAAGAGCAATACTTGCATGTAGAAATGAAGAAGTTGATGAAATTAATAAGAAAGTCATATCTCAAATTAGAGAAAAAAGTCAGATTTACTTGAGTGCAGACACGAAGGTTTCTGTTGCTGATGATTCTGCTTGCAATGAATTTTTACATACAATGGAATTTTTAAATTCATTGATATGATCTGGATTGCCTCCTCATTCGCTTGAGCTTAAAGTAAATACACCGATTATGTTACTTCGTAATTTAGATCAAAGTATTGGTTTATGTAATGACACACGTCTTATCATTAAACAGTTAGGTGAAAGCGTCATAAAAGCAGAAATCATGACTAGTACAAATATTGTAAAATGTGTGGCAATACCAAGAATAATTATGTC
Source organism: Agapanthus africanus (assembly GCA_030015575.1). NCBI lineage: Eukaryota > Viridiplantae > Streptophyta > Magnoliopsida > Asparagales > Amaryllidaceae > Agapanthus > Agapanthus africanus. The sequence continues at coordinate 558,263,774 of JASDDO010000022.1, read as the reverse complement.
AAGTGATAATGAAGATCTCCCTTTCGTCCTTAAACGGCGTCAATTTCCTGTTCGTGTTACTTATGCTATGACTATAAACAAAAGTCAAGGACAAACCTTGGGAAAAGTTGGACTATATCTACGTACACCAGTTTTTTTGTCATGGGCAATTGTATGTTGCATTCTCAAGAGCTAGATCTGCTTCATCCTTAAAAAATTTTCTAGAAGAACAAATTGACATTCCAAAAAATTGTACACAAAATGTTGTTTATAAAGAAGTTCTGCAGAGCGTTCCCATAAAGGTAAAAATACATAAGAACTATATACACAACAAATGAAATCGAGTATTAATCCTAATATTGGAAAATATCGCTCTGATTTAAAAATACTTTTACAGTAAATTTATTTTTAAATCAGAGTGTTGCTTTCCAGTATTGAATTAATACTCGATTTTATTTGTTGTATATATGTAGTTCTTACATTAAATTTTATATAATATATGCATTCACTTGATCTATTCATTTTTGTCAGATTTTTTTTATATCGCGATGTTTATTGTTATTGATTTATTTTTTCTATTTTCTGTGTAGGATGGAAAAGAATAATTCAAATGATTATGATGGGAATATATTCTTAAATAAGGAGTCCGTTCTTTTTGAAAATTTTGAAGATGAGGTCAATTATCAATACAGTAGTAATGAAGGTGGGGATGACAGTGATGGTGTTAATTTTACCATTAGGGAAATAAGAAATAAATGTATCAATGATAAAAAACCTCGGAAAAGAGAGCATGACGTTTTAAAAAGAGAGAAAGCATTGAATAAACGTGGAAAAAAAATTAAACCGGTCCATAAGTCAAAAAAGGGTATGAGTTCCTATAATATTATTTCAAATTTTATATTTTATTATATTTGGATTTTAATAAATTACTTATATTTTATTGTGCATGTCAGTTTCAGACTTGGAGGATCGTGACGACTATGATATTGGTAATATTCAAGCTCGTTGTGCAGGTGAAAATAAAAGAAAATTTGCATGTAAGAGAGCAAAAGGATCATAGAGACAAAGTGAAAGTAGTAAAAAAGAAATTGCTCCTGTGACTCGTTTAAAGAAGAATTATAAAAACGGTATGTGTATACCGATTATCTGTTTTATTTATTTGTAAAAAACTTCGTTCTAATTTTACTAACGTATTTTCTTATACTAAAATACGAAGAAACCAGTAGCCAACATGAAAGCAAAAGAAAAAAAGAGAAGAATCTATTGACTTTGATTTCTGACTAATTTTATCCAGAAAGTAAGAAGAAAATGATACCTACATCTTTAGAGATCACCACTTTTGAAAAAATTGTAGAACGAGATAAATTGTATAATTTTAAGGTACGTATCACGCGATTGTGGTATGGTCGATTGTATGCAAAGTCATCAAACTCGCTTACATTTGTGGCTAGAAACGAAGAAATGAGTTGTTGTTTACAACAACAGTTATCTTTTCAACGTAAAATTTATTATTTAAATATTAATTTTACGACTTTATGCAGGGCGTTGAATAAGAGGTGATAGTTGATAATTTATATGATGACAAATGGAAAAACATGATATTCGTTGATAAAGTATACGTGATAAAAAATGTTGTGACTTTGATAACCGGTAAATCTATTAAAGTTTCGGAAAACAGATGGCAATTATCATTGACAAGACAATCAGAGGTTGATGATGTTTCTGTGAAAGAAATATCGGCTGGCCGTACTTACCATTTTAAAAAGTTGTGCAAAGTACACGATCTTGCACGTAAGCCTGAATGTGTTTATGGTAAGATAGTGTATACTCATAACCGTTTAAGCTTTTTAATTTTTTACTATAAGTCATTACAATATTTATATATTCATGACATTTTATATTCATTATGTGAATTGCAGATATAGTAGGATATGTCGTTGATGTGAGCCATGAACGCATAATCTCTTTAAAGTCTGAAGGTAAAAGTAAATTAGTTGAAGTATCACTCATTGATGATGGTTGTTACGAGAAAGCGGTCACTTTAACGATCTGGGAGAATTTTCTGACAAAGCACATGAGTATTTTTGGGGAAGGATACACTGATAGTTTCTTAATTGCCGCGATAGGTGTGCGTGCAAAAGAATTCAGAGGTAAATTTTGTACTTGCACTGATATAATTTTTGTTATTTTAAAAATAAAATTAAGTTTAGTGGTTATCAATAGTTATTAAGTTTTTACAAGTATAGTGCTATTAATATGGTAAATGATACAATTATAGGAAGTTACATATTAGAAACAATAGGCTTTACGAAAATGAGATTTAAAGCCGATGGTATCTCCGAAGCAGAACGGCTGATGGATGGTAGTATATCATATATTTATTATATTTTGAGTATTACATTTTTACATTTGTTAAAGGCAATGTTGATAAAAGAGTGTCATGTTTTTAGGGTTCGATTTGATCTGCCAACAAAGCAAATTGGGTATTCGAGACAAGTAGGAAGCAACAGCAATAATGCAAATCAGATGGTAGAAACGTGTACCATTGAACATCTAATCAATGAAACAAGACTTTGCCCTCCACCTAATACGGCATGAAATGATAATTTATATGTACTATATATGATATATAATTTAATATTAACATGTATTTAGCATATAATCTAAAGTAAGTTATATTTTTATATTTTTGTTTTATTAAAAGGGTTTGTTTATCTCTATTTTTCTATATAAGTTCTGGATTTTATAGTCAATACCACAATTATTTACATCTTTCCTGATGAACCATGCTATGATGTATGTTCTCAATGCAAGCAAAGTGTAAAGGTACAGCCTGGGAAAAATTATACTTACATTTATTCGGATTGCGGGCATATGGGATCGGATTCTAGGAAAAGGTATTTTTTAAAGAAAACCTTATAGGTTGCTGAATAAAATTAATACATATTATTTGATCAATATATACATATTGTAGGTACCGAATTAAAGCAAGAATTGAGGACAAAACTGATGAAACAAATATTGTAGCTTTTGATCAGCATGCTCAGACTCTTCTCCATTATCCACTGGATGATATGATGCAACTTTATTCACCGGTATGACATAGATTGTTAAAATAATTTCAAATGCAACATAATAATTAATGTATGTCTAACAATTCTTTTTTCGTTGATGCAGAGTAAAGATTCGTATGACTATGAGAAATATCTTGATAAGTGTGCATCTATTGCATATAAGATAAAGATAAGAGTGACTAATAATAATCATAAATTTATCCAAAATGGAGGATTTACCGTCAATAGTTTGGAAAGGGTCGTCCGTCAATTTTATAAAGCCACGGCTTTGGAGCCAACTGGATAAGATGATGGTGAAGATTAGTACAAAGATTAGGATATTTATATAATGATGTTTAATTAAGTATTATTGCTTCCAGTATTCAGTATGATATTGTATAATTACGTGTGGAGTTGTGGTTATTATAAGGGTGTTTATGAGAAACCTTTTTTCATCAATCACATTTAGCAGCTGTTGCATTATTATAAGCTTAGAAAGCTCCAATGGTATATCCCAATAAAGAAAGAAAGATTAACAGAAATTTACAAGCAATTCTCAACACATAGAAATTATTACAAGTAGAGCAAAGACAATAAATATTGAAAAATATATAAATACAGATTGATGAAGTAATTTGGAAACCCATGCGATTATCTTACCCATGACCAAATTCAAGTTCGATTCTCTAAAAAGTTAGATCAAAGAATTGTGAGAAATCAAAATCAATCCTTTAAACCACATCCTCTCATCTAGCAAGCAAATAATAATTATTAACTTTTTTTTACTATCCTTGCGATGAGTATCGCTACGCTTACCATCATTATGAGTAATCCAAAGAAAGATCAATCCAAAAACAACTATCACCAATATCCCAACAATAAAAGAAAGGGACAAACAATGAAGAATCAAAAAAACTAGAGTACACATGATTTGAAAATTCTAAATAATTACTTACCTTTTCTAGAGGAGATAAAAATATTTTTAAAGTTGGATTTATCTCACCTGCCGAGATTGAGAAGAATGAAGCAAAGAATTTCTTTTTTTCTTTGATTAGGAAACTGGGTAGCATGATGAATGCTGGAAAAATCAAAAATCAAGTTTTATTAAGCCGGGGAGAATAAAAATCAGTTCTTAGAGTTAAAAAAAGTCAGCTTTGAGGATTCTCTTTGCGGATTCTGAAATTCTGAAGTTTAAGTTTGCATTTTTTATTTTAGCGTCAAAAAATTGTTGAGAAAATGTACAGATCTAATGATTTATAAAGCAGGAGAAATCACAAAAAGCCTCAAAGTTGGACATTTGGTTGCTTAGAAAAGAAATCGTTAAGAGTAGAGACTGGATCTGATAATCACAATACTAGAGATGAAGAAAAGTTTAGAAAGCCAAGTGTTTTTGCTCATTTTATGCTTATCTATATAGTTCCCAAGGTTGAAAAGCTCAGATCTCTCAAAATACTCTTGAAAAATAGTGAAAAATTTTAAGATCTGAAGTTGGGGTGAGGAGAAACGGACGAAGAAAAGAAGAGATGAATGATATCGGTGTGGAGAGATCAGATCTACTAAAAAGATTTTTGAAGACTGGTGGAAATTGGTAGACTTTGGAGTTCGAATGGGGCGAAGATCATGAAGAAAAAGAGAGATGAAAATATTTTCTGCCTCTAGGATTTTCTACGGGAACCCTAATTCCTGTGATATATATATATATATCCCTTTTAAGGGTCATGGCGTATGGGCTAAAGCCCACTTAATATTTTTCTTAATAAAATTCAGCTGGGTCTGCTCCCGATTTAATTTTAAAAAAACTTAAATTGGAAGACCGTTTGAGAAAAAGAAAGCTTCTTTATTTATCAAAATTCTGATTAAAACCTTTTTAATGACAAGAAAGTGAAGATTGCAATGATTTACAAATAAAATGGTGGAAAGGAGAAGAAAATTGAGATATTAGGTTATTTTTTCATTTAAGAGAAAAAGTGAGAAATAGAGAGAGAGCGGATATTTCTCTCTCTTCCGCCTCTCTCGATCTATTTAGTAAAGCCTAACTCTCTTCATCTGTATGAATAACCCATATTTGGGCGTTGATGTATTGGGCCTGGCCCACAAAATCTATTATTTTTAATAAAATAACCGGGCTTTCCCTGTTTCGTTAAAAAAATGCCAAGAAAGTGAAGAGGAAGCTAATTAAGAATAAAAAATCTATAATTCTATATTGGCTCTGGATTTTATAGTTAATGCCACAGTTCTTTATATGTTTCTCGATAAACTATGTTATATATATTCTAAATGCAAGCGAAGTATAATGGTGCAGTCTGGGCAAAATTATACTTTCTTTTATTCAGATTGCGGGCATATAGGGTGATGTTAATTTATAATATACTTTTTCGTGTATAAACTCATGTAATTTGTGTTGCATATCATATAAATATTTATTAACTATTTAGAATATAAGAATTAGTTTATGCCATATAAAATATAATTTTCATGGTAAGTGATTATCTTGAAATAAAATTGTGTGATTTATTATTTTATTTTTTATTTCTCAACTCTTTAACTTAAGATATAGATGTATCTTACAATGACTGGACGTAAAAGTAGTGATATTATTCTGTGTATGTGCTCTTTGATAAAGTTAGTTATAGAGACCAGTTGTTTTGCAAGTCTTTCAATATGTTGCAGAAATTTATGCCAACTTTAATCGTATACATATGATAAAATTGTGCGAATACAGAGTACCATATAATATTAAAGTTGATAATAATTAATAGTAATTTAGAATATGCATATAAAAAAAATATCATATAATATTTAATAGAACAATAATCAATAGTAAGTTGAAATTTATGTATATTAAATTCGTTAAAAGCTATTTATCTATTATTTATATTCTTTCTCATGTTAATATCATTCATATTTTCTTTATTTTGAAACAAAAAAGTAGAGTAGGATACCTTGCTCATAAAACTACATTAACATAAATATATATATATATATATATATATATATACACACACACATAAAGGAGTTCAAATTTAGGCAAACAAATGGATCCATATTTGTACATAATTCGCTAATAAGGAGATAAAGTGAAGAGAGGATCAATTGTCATCGTCCACAGCTAGCAACAGTTACAATATTATAAGCCTAAAAAGTTCCAATAATTTATCCAAATAAGAAAAGAAAGAGTAATAAAAATTTACAAACAATTATTAACACGGAAAAATTATTACAAGTAGAGTAAAAACAAGAAACGCTGAAAAATACATAATTGCAGTTAATGGATCTGAGTATTGGCCTTTCTGGAATTTTATCTTTCTGGACCAAAAATTTATAAAATTATATGACAACAAAATATGATTAATAGTTCCTTTATTATTCTAAATTTTTCTAATACATTTTAAAATGAAAACCATGAAATATTTTGAGATTGTGTTTGTTCTATTAAATTTTCCATTTGAAAAAATTTATAACAAAATAAATCTAAGTAGTATGCGACTCTGAGTTTTTAATTTCAGGATGAGCATAAAGATCTATCAGAATGCATTTGAAACTCTGTATTATGTGAGAATATAATTACACAATATCATATTTCAAAATCCTCAATTAAACAATTAGTTATAATAGATATCTAATGGCGTATGCAAACTAGAATTAATTCGTAACTCCATATCTCCACTTAAACGATATCTTTGAAGTCGTGTGTTTTTGTTTCTTCAGAGTTGTCTTATCTCCAAATGGTTGTTATACACAACTAACAACCGTTACATTATTATAAATCTAGAAAGTTTCAATAGTCTATTCAAATAAGGAAAGAAAAAGTAACAGAATTTTACAAGCAATGATCAACACAGAGAAATTATTATAAGTAGAGTAAAAATAACAAATGCTGAAAAAAACATAAATACAGTAAATGGATCTAAGTATTGGCATTTCTGGAATTTCATTTTTTCTAATCAAAAATATATAAAATTGTATGACAACAAAATATGGTTAATAGTTCCTTTATTATTCTAAAATTTTCTGATACATTTTTTTAATGAAAACCATGAAATATTTTGAGATTGTGTTTGTTCTATTAAATTTTCCATTTGAAAAAATTTGTAACAAAATAAATCTAAGCTGTATGTGACTCTGAGTTTTTAATTGCAGGATGAGTATAAAGATCTATCAGAATGCATTTGAAACTCTGTATTATATGAGAATATAATTACATAATATCATATTGCAAAACCCTCAATTAAAAAATTAGTTATAACAGATATCTAATAGCGTATGTAAATTAAAATTAATTTATAACTTCGTACCTCCACTTAAACAATATTTTTGATATCGTGTGTTTTTGTGCCTTAAAATTTACCTAATCTCCAAATGATCTTTGTCCACTTTTGTCTGTGAAAGAAACTTCTCGGTATTTATCAATATACTTTTTGAAAAAAAATTCTATAGTTCAAATTAGAACCTTAGTTTACTAGCTTGAACCCCTCAATTCATCAAAATACATTATCATTAATAGCATAACCATCTTATACTTAAGGTTCCATTAAGTAATCGCTAAAATAAAGCTAATTCATCTTAACATTTCAAAACAAATCATGTACTTATGATAAATGGATCTGAAAATATATTTCACGCATAAAATATACTTAAAAACTTATGATTGCAATATCCCCAAAAAAAGTAAAATGAGATGGAAAGAAAATTCATATTATAAATAAGATATCAACAACACCACCAACAACTAGAACACTCCATCATTGAATGGTGTAGGTTCTCCAATACAAAGTTTTCAAACAATAATCATTAAGTTCTTCATATATAAAAAGAAGAAATATCTTTTGATTGTCCAAAAGTCTGCAAGATAGCCACAATGTTCATAGATTTATCATCTTTCTTCTCATCTAAACCTCCATAAATCTCCATTGACTCTGACGACGATGGTGGTGGATAAGAAACACGATCATTGAAAAAGCCCAGATAATGAAAATTGTTTCTCGCCCCTTCAGATCCATTGAACGATATCGAAAAGAGACTGTCATTCACGATCAACTCCTCCGATGGCGGCGGTGGAGGAGATGGTGAATAAGAATCATGGGAATTGAAAAAACCCGGGTAATGAACAAAATTGGTTCTTGCCTTTTCAGGCCTACTGAACGATATCGAACAGAGATCGTAAGCTATAGCGGTATCCTCAGCCGTGTCGAATGTGCCTAACCAGTGTCTTTTTTTGGTGTGTGGGTTTTGGATTTTTGCTGAATATCGTACCCAATTACGTTTGCGAACGCCTAAGTATCCGGTAGAGCCTTGGGTTGTTCTTCTCTGTGGTTGGTTTTGGTTGGGAAGTTGCATTTGTGAGAGGTGATCTTACATTTGGCTATCGAATACGAGAGTGAAGATGGTAAGGGTTATGAGGTGATCAATCTATATATAGGCTACAAAGTAAAATATACAGTAATTTAGATTGGGGTTTTCTTATGTAAATGTGTCTTAGTTGAAATATAGAAAAATTTTCAATATATAAGTGATGATGTGGATTGCATTAATTTAGATTATAGTTTTGTTAGATGATCGAATGTTTGGTATAGTTGAAAGTCTAGAGTTTTGGTACGGCATTAGCATATGAACGAATTTGTATGGTTCTTAACTAAGAACAGTGGAGTTCTAAATGTCGTTTGAATTTAAATTTAGGGTTTTGGTAAAGCAGTTGTAGATTCATGTTTAAATTGTGTTTTACTAGGTTTTTGTGCATGTCTCCTTCTAGGAAAACAATAATTCTTAATTGCTGAATGAAATAAATTATTAGCATGCCTCAAATTAATTTTAAATTTGTTTGTGTTACACATTGTCTATGCGTATAGAGGATCTTTTTAGTTGCTAAGTACAAATCTATATAAATATATGATTTAGAATTCTATTTCCATGAGAACCCCCTCTCGTCCAATTTATTTGTTTACTAAAAAAATTTAGATTCCAAAATTTCAAGACCATCTTGAAAACTCTTAATCGAACTTTACACTTTTAAACAAATTTTAGATTTATCACTAGCTAGGTTTACTTAATGCGTTCTCGCTTATCATTTTTCCAAAAGAGATATTAACTTATAACATTCAACATATTTTGCAAGTTCATGCCTTCATAATCAATGGGTACCATTCTGTTGTGTTTAGTTTAGATGGGTTATGTTATCAGCTATTTGGAAAAGGTCATACTTGTGCATCTCTGTAATCAGATCTTAATATATACTGCATATTTTATTGTTATCGAGAAATTTATCCAACTCCGAATAGATTGTGAAAGCGCTATTCAGGACAATGATTGGATAGATGATGCATGATTGATCAGATAATTGTTTGTATAATATTATATATAGAAATATGAAGAAAAATGTATGATGGGATAGATGGAGCTACGTATTTCCAATGCACCATAATTGCATTTCCTGTTTTCACGGTTGAAGTACGTTTGGTTGTTTTCTTTTTCACTGGACAATATCAAGGATTGTCTTTTCAAATATTTTTATTTAATTTACTCAAATTACGATACTATTAAATCAGTCAAATCATACATTTGTCAAAATATACCTTATTGAAGACTGTTTATATGCAGAGTGCAATAATGATATGAGCTGTAAATGTATATATTTTATCTGTCCAATCATGTATTTTTTCTTCATTCCTGTTTATATATGATATGATATCGAAATAGTCATTTAGACTAAAGCATAACTCGATTTTAATTTTTCTTTTTAACAGAGAATTTATTAATTGTTTTTATCTCTTTATTCCCTTATCACCTCATGTAGTCAAAAGATCTTTGTTGCAAAATTCACCACTTGGTTGCTATGACAAATAATACTTGCTTTTCTGGAATCAGATTTTGATGTATACTGCATATTTTTTTACTATCGAGAAATCTGTCCAACTTCGAATAGATTGTGAAAGCGATATTGGAGACAACGATTGGATAGATAATGCATTATTGGACAGATAATTATTTGTATAATATCATAAATAGAAATATGAAGAAAATGCATGATGGGACAGATAAAGCTACGCATTTCCAATTCACCATAATTGTATTCCATGCTTTCACGGTTGAAGCACGTTTGGTTCTCTTTTTTATCACTAGACAATATCAAGGATTATCTTTTCTAAATATTTTTATTTAATTTACTCAAATTATGATACTATCAAATCAGTCAAATCATACATTTGTCAAAATATATTTTATTGAAAACCGTTTATATACAGAGTGTATTAATGATATGAGTTGAATGCATATATTTCATCCGTCTAATCATGCATTTTTTCTTTATGCCTATTTATACATGACATGACATCGAAAATAGTCGTTTAGACTAGAGCATATTTCGGTTTTCTTTTCTCTTTTTAACAGAGAATGCATTAATTCTTGACGCCTATTTATATTTTATTGAAAACCGTTCTCAACATAGAGAGGTTATCATAAGTAGAGCAAAAACAACTAATGCATAGAGAAAACATAACTGTTGGATAAAAAGTTGTCGGGACTATCCATACTTGATTTTTCGATTTATAAGATATAAGATAAAAGTATTACATGTTAGAGAGCTCATATAAATCATTAATCGAGTATCGTAATATTATAAGCTGATGTAACTTTTATGAGTTACCTAAAAGGTCATTTTAAAATAACTCTATCTTTTCAAAGATTCCTATTAACAAATACAACCAACTCTTTCTGTTGTATAGTTATACTTCTATCTATATATATATATGAGGTAATTTTAGTTATTGTCACTTCAAACTTCAATAACTTAACAAATATTATTATAAGTTAATTTTTATTATACTTAAATAAAATTTAAAGTTTTTCTTTATTTTTTACTCGACTGTCTTCTCAGTCGATTATGTCTCTATGCTAGAGTTTGAAATGAAGAGTTTAAAATTCTCTTAAGTTTCATAAAAACATCTGACTGACTTTTGATGCATAGTTTTTTTCACATTATGCTTACTTAAATGTTTTTATTTAAATTCATGTATAGTACTTTATGTTATTTGTTTATATCGTTCATTTAATTTCTTTGAAGTAATATCCATTTTGATATTTTTTTGTTATTTGCCTATACAACCCATTTTCTTTGAAAGAAAAGCTTTTCATTTCTTTTATTTCTTTGAGGTAACAATATTTACTTAGTTATGTATGCTTGCTGAAACGAAGAACAATAATAAATCAATACAATATATATATATATATATATATATATATATATATATGATTTCAACTACATAGCATTATCTAAAATTAGTTTAATAGGATATTAATATAATGATATGGATTCAGATAAACGATTAGTATTGCATTGAATGGATCTAACCATTGGGCTTCCTGGAATGTCATCTCCTTCAACCCGAAATGTAAGTTCTCTTCCATATATAGAATTGTATAACGGTAGAGTATAATTAACAATTTCTGTATTATTCTATAATTTTCTAATACTATTTTTATAAAAATCATGAAATATGTTAAGCTCAACTTTATTCTATTAAAATTTCTATTAGAAAGAAAGAATTTAATAACAAAAAAAAATCTTAACTATATATAACTTCAAAATTTTAATTTCAGGATGTGCATAAGGATGTACTCAGAATGCAATTGGAATTGTGCATACAGAAGAATATACTGTTAAATGGACAACGAGAGTTGATATTGTCAATTTTAGTATATTATGCTTTATGTTTCGTGATTTCATAACCAATGGACACCATCCAGTTGGATTTAGTTTAGGTGGGATATGCTATCAGTTGTCTGAAAATCATAGTTATGTTTCTTTGCGATCGGATTTTGATGTCTTCTGCATGTTTTATTGCTCTCGAGGAACCTGTCCGGTCCGAATATATCGTGAAAGTGATGTTCGTAAGAATGACCATCATTGCACATTTATCACTCCGTCTTATGAAGTGTTCGAGCTTGCAATAATTGTCGCTTCTTTAATACGTGGAGATTATCCTTGATGTAAAAGTATTTTGCTATGTTTAATGAAATTCTAAAATCAAGATGTAATATCATCGCAAAGTTTAAGTGATATTTATCTTTCATTTTTGATCATGTCAGTTATAGGTTATTTTTATACAATTATGTAAACTTTAGTTATATGAATATTTTATAAATCCTAGCAATCATTATACTTATGATACCTTACTTGCTATAATATTTGTTGTTAATAAGAAATTAAAAATAATATATCTAAAAGAAAATAAAAATCAATAAGCCAAACGATATATATTCATTTATTTTAAATATTAAGTTATAAATTGAATAGAAGGTATAATGCTGATTAGGCAGATGATTGTTTGTACAATATCATATATAGATATATGAAGAAAAATGAATGATGGGATAGATGAATCCAATATTTCTAATTCACCGTAATTGCATTCCCTATTTTTGCAATTGAAATGCATTTGATTGTCTTCTCTACTATTAAACAACATAAAGTATTATCTTTTCCAAATATTTTTATTTGATTTACTCAAGTTACGATGCTATCAAATCAGTCAAATTATACATTTACCAGAATATACTTTATTGAGAATTTTTTGCATGTGGAGTGCAATTATGATATGATCTATAAATATATAAACTTCATCCGTCCAATCATGCGTTTTTTGCATCCATATATATGTGACACGACATCAAAATGACGAAAAATGCATGATGGGACACATGAAGCCAGCATTTCCAGTTCACCCTAATTGCATTCTCTTTTTTCACGGCTGAAGCATTTTTTGTTGTCTTTTCTGTCACCAGACAATATAAAGTAATGTCTTTTCCAAATATTTTTATTTAATTTACTCAACTTACGATACTATCAAACCAGTCAGATTATATTTTGTCAGAATATGTTTTATTGAGAATTTTTTACATGCATAGTGCAATTATGATATGAGCAATAAATGCATATATTTCATCTATCCAATCATGTGTTTTTTCGTCATGCATATTTATATATGATATGACATCAAAATGAAGAAAAATGCTTGATGGGACCACATAGCTATACATTTCCAATTCACCATAATTGCATTCGCTACTTGCTAATTTTAAATTTCAAACTGACTTGGTGACTCTTATATATATATATATATATATATATATATATATATATATATATATAAACCATGATCATGCATTTTCTCACAAGCACTTATGCCTGACTATTTCAAGTACTCAAGTTGTCCATGATGAAGTGTGTATATATATATATATATATATATATATATATATATATATATATATATATATATATATATATAAACCATGATCATGCATTTTCTCACAAGCACTTGTGCCTGACTATTTCAAGTACTCAAGTTGTCCATGATGAAGCTTAAGCTTAATCCGTCGGTAATGAAGAAAAGCCATAAAAAAAGTAAGACGTCGACCGTGACCTTTCTCCCAAAAGATATGCTCATCGAAATAGCCATGCAAGTCGTCTCCAAGTCATCGCTTCTCTCGATGATATTAAAAAAACTACGTGCAACGTAAGCATTTATTACTTTTTATAATTTCAGAACCAACATATAAATTATCTAATATCGTTTTGTATGCATTTTAGATATAAGAGTTTTTATCGGACCTCCAAAGATAAGATGGTCGGGCGTTCAATGTCGGTGATTAAGAAGTATTTGAGAATGTATTGGTGGGAAAAAGGTGCATGTCTAATTTTGCTTCGAAACTGTGCAAATAGCGGCAATCTTGATGCCAACTTTATTCTTGGACTGGTAAATAATTTGATTTAATACATATCTTCCTATATATATATATATATATATATATATTGTCTAATTCATCGATGTTGGGTTTTTCTTTAAATCTATAGGAAGAGATATACAATTTAGGAAGGATGACTTTGGGTATGGAGCATCTTAAGACAGCGATGACTGGTGGCCACTTTGCAGCAGCATACGTGGTCGGGATCATACTATTTTTTGATGCATATACACGGGCACACACCATGTAAATACTGAACAAGGTTTCTTGCGGCGATCTTTTATGCGCTGGTCATGAAGTTAAAGAGTGCACGAGATCAGGCAATCCGATAGTAAACAGATGCAGAAGAGATGCTTTGCAGATTATGAATAAAAGTTGGACGAGGATGATGTTGAAGATGTAACCGAGATCTCCTTGCAAGGATAAGCTCTGTGGAAGGGTTGTGAAGGCAAAAAGTGATGGCTACTGGATTGATAATGATCGACTTTCGAGGGCATTTTGCAGTCAGTTTTGCCGATGGATGGACGAGTGCTACAAATTCTTTGGAAATTAATGTCAATGGAAATATGGCTACCATCTCTTAGCTGATTGTGTTTTCGAAGTTTATTTTTCTTCAATTTTTAGGTTTCAGAAGTATGTGTCATATTTGTTGGGTAGGATGTTGAAATCTGTGATCACTTTGCAATAGTTCGTTTTTGTAAATAAGAAACCAACATCTTCTTTTGTTGCTAAATATAATTTTCATATCGTAACCAGTTTTAGTTTGTTGTTGAATGATAATAGTCTTAGGAGAAAACATTGAAATGAGAAATATTGGCGCCATTCATGTTTTTTTGTGTTCTTCACCACTAAACAACATCAAATATTATTTTTTTCAAATATTTTTATTTAATTTACTCAAGTCACGATGCTATCAATTCAGTCAAGTTATGTTTTGTCAAATCCACTTTATTGAAAACCGTTCAAATACAGAGTGAATTATGATAAGAGTAAAAGTTCAAAAAGTAACACCTTATTAACAAACTAAAATGATATATTTATTAATATTTTATTTTGCTATTACTTTTTGAACTCTTACTCTCCTATATAAGGCCACTTTATTCATTTTCCAAGTATTCCATTATATTAGGCCGCTGTGAGATTGTAAGTTTTTTTTTCAGTTTGTTATTTATTGTTGTTTTATTTTTTTAAATGTAATACGAATATGGTGATGTACTTTATCAATACTTAGAACATGAATTTTTGCTTATATTATACGTCTATTTCAATGAAATGGATGACTAATAATATGCATTTCTTTAAAATATTTTTATGCTTTCACATTTTATATGTTTAGGTTAAATAAATATCATGTATCTTATTATGCTATCATCCATTAATGCCTTGCATGTCTTTTCAATTCAGAGAAACAAAGAAACACATTCTTAATTCTAATTTAAAATAAAAAATATAACTTATAGTCTCTTAAGTATCTATTAATCATTAAGTATAACCAAGATAAGTTGAGAGTACGAGAGACTAAATAGAATTTAAATTTTTACTTGAAATCTACTTCATCGTCTCATTTTCCTTGATTCACACTATCCCCGAGCGTAGCGTGGGTACAATGCTAGTAATTACATAAAAGCCTATGTTTTTGCCCACATAATGGGCGCTCAACTTGTTGGGTGTATTGGAATATAAAGATAACAGGCCCCCACCGTCGACATAAGTTTTTTGTAGTGCAGGGGCTTTAGGAGTTATAAATTATTGTAAAAGTTTTTCATCATAAATTGCAGTTGCTCACCTTTTCCTGGAGTAAGCTATATATTGATCTATTTCTCTACGTCTTTTGCTGGCTGGACGCATTGTTCTTTTTTTTTTGGAGGGGGGCGGGGGATATATTCAGTGAAACTTCACTTAGCTGGATTTGTTTTTTTTTTTTTTGGTATAGTCGTCAATGAATTTTTAGTCGGGTATAAAGTTTGCATAGAAATTTTAACATTGTGGCGAATCATACACTGTTCCTCTGAGGAAAAATCGTTTCCGACTATGATATACCTGTACATTAACTGTAGCAGGAGCTGATTCCTTATCACATATAGTTGGAATCTTTTGATATTATGGCTATAGTGATCCGTGAGATATTCTGTATACGCTTGTAGCTGGAATCTTTATCATATTGGGCACTTATCCCTAATTTCCTAGACAGCTCAGTTTTGTAAATGTTGATGCATAATTGCTTTCACTAATTTACCGCCGTCTCAGTGAAGATTTACTTGCAGAGGACATGTTCCTTTGATGTTTTTTGTTGCATTTTGTAGGAACCCCTTGTACTCAACAATCCTATAAAGTTAGTGAACCATTTCCTTTCAAATGGATCGACAGGAAATGGAAAGAAGGCTTTCACGTTACATCTATGACTACAGCTGGAAGTCGCTGGGGCATAGTTATGTCTAGGGTATTATATCAGCTATACGTCAACTTTAAAAATGTAATGATTGTCTCAGACAATAAGCATCCGGAACTTTTCATGTTTTAAGCAACTCATAAACTAGTTTCGATATTTGTTTGTTCTTTTGTGTATATCCTGCACATCATTGCCTTTTCAAGATCACAATAGCATGCCATTTAAATTTTGTATATTTTACAGATTATCGCCTTTTCAAAAACAATAGCACAACATAAATTTGCATATTCCGCACATCCTTTCCTTTTCAGAAAATAACAGCACCAATAGGTAATCAGGGTTCCTTTTGCGGTTATAGAATAACTTCTACTGCGGCGATCCCTGATCAAGCTGCTCTTATACTAAGCATACCGTAAAGGAAACTGATGGATGAGACTCAAGAGACTCTCCGGACATCAGCCACAGGTTAGGGTCAAATGCGTTTATTTTTGTTCTTTAACTGTTATGGGTGATTCATTTCACTCGAAATTCATATATTTGGATGGCTTGGGCTTATAAGCAAATATGTATAATTTCTTAGGTCTTGACTCTTGAGAGGGTTGTGGTAGGCTTGTGACAGCCAACGGAAAACTTTGTCACATTCTATGACATGAACCAATACAAGAATATCGTTGGGGCGTCCCCTACTCAGCGACGCGCTACATCGGATCCCGGGTGTAGTGTTAAATATGCAAGGGCTTGGTCGTCGTCCAGATGCGGCGCGCTACATCGGACCCCGGGTGTAGTGACAAATAAGCAAGGGTCGTCGTCCAGAGACGGCGCGCTACATCGGACCCCGGGTGTAGTGACAAATAAGCAAGGGTCGTCGTCTACAGACGGCGCGCTACATCGGACCCCGGGTGTAGTGACAAATAAGCAAGGGTCGTCGTCCAGAGACGGCGCGCTACATCGGACCCCGGGTGTAGTGACAAATAAGCAAGGGTTTCATAGGATCCGTCTAGCCTCCTGGAACATAGGTTCCCTTACGGGTAGACTAATAGAATTAGTGGAGGTGATGATTAGGAGGAGAGTTGGTATTATGTGTTTGCAAGAAACTAAGTGGGTAGGTGAAAAGAGTAGAGTCATAGAGCCTTGGGGTTATAAGCTTTGGTATACGGGTAGAGATAAAAATCGTAATGGGGTAGGTATAATCATAGATAGACGGTTGCTTGAGGATGTAGTTGAGATTAGGAGAAAAGGTGATAAAATTTTACTGGTTAAGCTTATTCTAGGTGGAGAGATCTTTAATGTTATTAGTGCTTATGCACCACAGATAGGTCTTGATGACGCTAGTAAGCGTCTATTCTGGGAGGATTTAGACGACGTGGTGCAAAGTATACCTAGTGGAGAGAAGTTATTTATTGGTGGTGATCTTAATGGACATGTAGGTACTAGTCGTAGTGGGTTTGATACTATCCATGGAGGTTTTGGTTTCGGACAAAGGAATGAAGTAGGTGACTCGATTCTAGATTTCGCTTTATCTTATGACTTGATCTTAGCAAACACCTGGTTTAGGAAAAGAGAGTCCCACCTTATCACTTTTAGGAGCGGATCAAATGCTAGTCAAATAGACTTTTTTCTGACGAGAAGAATAGATAGAGGTTGTTGTATCGACTGTAAAGTAGTGCCAGGTGAGAGTGTAACTACTCAACATAGACTTTTAGTTCTAGATTTTCGATTTAGAAGAGAACCTAGGAAGATTAGACGTAAGGTAGAGCCTAAAATTAAATGGTGGCGATTGAAAGAAGGTAATCAAAAGTCTTTTATAGATCGTGTAGTACAAGAAGCGGATTGGCAGTCGGAAGATGATCCAGACAAAACATGGAACAAAATGGCTAGTTGTATCAAGAAAGTAGCTAGAGATCTACTTGGTGAGTCGAGAGGTGGTGCTCCACCATCTAAGGACATATCATGGTGGAATGAAGATGTAAAAGCTGTTATTAAAATTAAAAGGGATTCTTATAAAGATTTGAAGAAAAGTAGAGATGTGGAGAGATTTGAGAAGTACAAAATGGCTAAAAAGGAAGTTAAGAAAGCTGTTCGGGAAGCTAAATCTAAGGTCTACAAGGAGGTGTACGAGAAATTAGACACTAAAGAGGCTGCAAATGATATATACCGGATTGCTCGAATGCGGGAAAGGAAGACTAGAGACTTATGTGCGGTGAAGTGTGTCAAAAATGAAAATCAGAAGGTTTTAGTTCGAGATGAGGATATCAAGGAAAGATGGAGAGATTATTTTGACAAATTGTTCAATGAGAGCTTTACTAAGAATTTGGATGGACTTGTCTTTCAATCTCAAGATATAAATCGTGATTTCATGCGTAAAATAAGACTTACTGAGGTTAAAGAAGCTTTGAACAGAATGGGTTTAAGAAAAGCGGTTGGTCCTGACGGGATTCCTATCGAGATTTGGAGATGCCTAGACGAAATAGGCGTTAAATGGCTGACAGATCTGTTTAATAAGATTTGGCAGACAAAAAAGATGCCAAATGAATGGAGGAAAAGTATTCTTGTACCTATCTACAAGAATAAGGGTGACATTCAAAGTTGCTCAAACTACCGTGGAATAAAACTAATGTGTCACACCATGAAACTTTGGGAGAGGGTGATTGAACACAGGCTAAGGAAGGATATTAAGATAACAGAGAACCAATTTGGGTTCATGCCTGGACGATCGACGACAGAGGCGATTCATTTGCTTCGTCAACTTGTCGAGCGCTTTCGAGAGAGGAGAAGAGATTTGCATATGATATTTATTGATTTAGAAAAAGCGTACGACAAGGTACCTAGAGAGGTATTATGGGGGACAATGATGAAAAAGGGGGTCCCCGTCAAGTATATTGACATAATCAAGGATATGTACGACGGAGTAGTGGCAAATGTCAGAACTTGCGGTGGCTTAACAAGTGATTTTCCGATTACTATTGGTTTACATCAAGGATCTGCATTAAGTCCTTTCCTGTTTACCATCGTGATGGATGAGCTTACTAGAACTATCCAAGATGAAGTCCCTTGGTGTATGCTATTCGCTGATGATATTGTTCTAGTAAATGAGACGAAAGCAGGGGTTAATGCCAAATTGGAATTGTGGAGACAAACATTGGAATCTCGGGGATTCAGATTGAGCAGGTCCAAGACAGCATATATGCACTGCAAATTTAGTAGCCAGAGAAATCAAAACCATATTGGTATAACATTGGAAGGTCAAGAGATATCACCGAGCGACCAGTTTAGATATCTAGGTTCCATCATCCAAAGGAATGGGAAGATCGATAGTGATGTTAATCAAAGGATCCAAGCTGGTTGGTTGAAATGGAGGAGTGCAACAGGGATTTTGTGTGATCGTAACTTTCCGTTAAAATTGAAAGGGAAGTTTTATCGGAGCGCTATTCGGCCTACCTTATTATATGGTATAGAATGCTGGGCTCCTAAGAAGCATCATACACAGAAGATGCACGTAGCGGAGATGCGCATGCTTCGTTGGATGTGCGGTAACACTAGAAAAGACAAGGTGCGAAATGAGGATATTCGTGCAAAAGTTGGTGTAGCACCCGTGGAGGAGAAGATGCGGGAAAACCGGCTTAGATGGTTTGGTCATGTGCGACGCAGACCTATGGAAGCACCGGTTCGACGAATAGATACTCTCGATATGGGTAATGGCAAAAGAGCAAAAGGGAGACCGAAGAAAACATGGATGGAGGTGATACGAAACGATATGGTTGCCAAAGGACTCAATGAAAGTATATTGTTCGATAGAAGTGAGTGGAGACAGAGGATTCATGTGTTGGACCCGGCGTGATTCTCATGTTGGTTCATGTAGCCTACCCCTTATACTTGGGATAAAAGGCTCAGTTGTTGTTGTTGTGTTGTTGACTCTTGAGAGTGACAGTTCTGATTAGGATGAATTTGAGATTGCTTCAGCTGTAGCAGATCTTCATCTGATATTGATGGAGAAAGCAGAGGGCGTGAAATTCCATTTAGTGATTGGAGGATAGGGTCTAGAACAATATCTAGTAATGACATTCATGGCTTATTAAGGATCTAGGATTTCATCTGTCAAAGAGTTGTAACCAGAAATCAGGCAATTAGATCCAGCCTATAAAATCTAATAAAAAAACATACCAGATTCATGATACATGGCGCTTCATCTTAGGAGGATAGAATACAATACTTTGACAATACATCTTACAAAGGGGCATCCTTAATCATTGAGCTATCTCTTGTCGATTCCACGAGTGATTTTATGCCTGTGTCGTATGTTCCAGGGAATCCTGAGTTTAGGATAGCTTGCTTTTAATTAGTTGATGCAGAAGTTTGAGTCTGATATTTGTTTTCAGTTTAGTCTATCTTCTAACTACAAGGGGAACGAATTCATAAATTCAAAGAACCTCTCTCTCTCTCTCTCTCGCGCGCAAATCATAGGAAATTGATGTTTTACGACAATAGAACATTCAATGCCCTTCTATCAATGGGGAAAATAGCAAATTCACATAAAAACTTATGTATCCATGGTTTTAGGTCATGGAGATCAAGACAACGCTGTTATGCCATTAAGAATATCATGAACAGAGAGTGGGAAATTCACCTTTTTTCCTTTCCTCATGCATTGTTGTTGTATAAATATTGCCAAGTTTGTGTGTGTTGAAACCAAGCATAGGATTTATGTAGAAGTGCCCCCAAGCTGGGGACAATTATCAAAACAGCACCTTATCACAAGGTTAGTCAAATTCGGCTTGTAAAACAAAATCTCATTTTGAGTCACCGGTAATATATATTGCGGTTCATTCGCTGTAAGTGCAGATTAAGCTGAATGCAAATCTTGGAAGATGCCAATTTAACATATGGTGTCTTTCATCACGAGCAATGATTTAATGTTGTTTTTGTTGTTGTTTAATCTGCACATGTAAACGCTATATAGAATTCTGTTTCTTGAATTAACAGCGAAGAGCAGGGCAAGCTTATTTTATTTTAACCTGCCTGCTTGCACAAACGAATGGCTTTTTCCTGATTTGGAAAAATTTGTGTGATTAATCAAAATAGAAAGATAACAGTTATGAAACAATTGATTAAGGGCAAGATTACTAATAAGTGATTAATTTAATTCAGGGACTATAGATTATGTGGAATATAATTTATCCTTTTCAGTTGGAATTTATTTGGCTTAATCCGAGTTACTACGGGGGTAGATAAGCCTACATATACTAAGTTTCGGAAGGTAAAAATCTGTATGAGATCTAATTTTAATTTTCTCTTACATCACTATACAAAATTTTCTCTTAAAATAATTTGGCAAGCGATTGCCATGTAAGGCGTGTTGATTTTTTCCTATGTATTTAGTGATTCCAAAGTTATTGTTATATACTTTAAAAATCCACAAAGTTTAAGTGTACAGAAGATATGATTTTTTTTGACATTGTGATTAGATTAGATTAGATTAAATTATATTTGATTAGATTATGATTTACTTAAGAGTCAAGTTAGAATTGCTTGGATGGCAAGTATTAAACAGCCTATTATAAATAGAGAGGTAGAGTTATTCTACTCTCATATCATAGTAATATTTATTCTTCTCTTTATTCTACAATGTAGTCATATAATAAATTCCTACTCCTCTAATACTTATGTTCTTAACATCGTATTAGAGCATCACCTTCCTCTACATTATACAACTCCAAAGTCTTAAAACCCAAGTCCATATCTTCACCAAAACGTTAGCGACCATGGTCATCATCACATTCACCACCGATCTCGTCTTCGCCATTGACGCCGATCTAATTGCCTATGATCCTGTTAGGCCGCTGTCACCAAAATTTCTTGTCGAAAACCCTAACCAACGCCATCTTCTCAAATTCGAAGAAATCCTAGTCGTCACAACAACAGAGCCTTTCGCAAACCCTAACCGCTGTCTGTTCCAAAACTCTAGCCACCATCAAGACCGCGACTTCAAAACCATAGCCGCCGCCATAGGGTCTTTTGTCGAAACCCTAAATTTCGAGCCATCTTAAGGTAAACCCCTTTCCCCAAAAAAAAAATTTAATTTTAAAAGTCGAAAAATAAAATTTCGAAAAGAAATAAGAATAAAATTGGAATTTTTTTTAAAAGGTGAAGTTTAAAAAAGAAATTGGTGAAATCAAAAATTTGAAGTAGTTGAAAGTTGTGCATGTCAATTAATATTTTTTCTTGTTGGCTGATAGTTTGTTAGGGAATTTTTTTATCATGGACTTTCTTCGGGACCTTTTTTCAAAGATCATGTGAGGCAGAGAAACAGAGTATATGGGTAAAGTACCGATTGATGTTGAAGTTGAAGATAATGTTGAAATTGAAATTTCTTAGAAATCTTGAAAAAAAAAGGTGTGGAAATTAAAAATAAAAAAAAAGGAAAATTATGCTTGCAGGGAGTTTGGAAGTTGAAATTTGAAGTTGTTTCAAGTTAAAGAACATTGGTGTAAGTTTACTTGTTCTTGAATTTGCTTGTTAAAACTCTTTGTTGAAATAGTTTGTTTGTTTGTTGGAAGTTGTTCGTATAACTTGTTCGTGGAACCTCCTTGTTCGTTGACCTCAAAATCATTAAACTTGTTGTGTGGTATCGACATCTAAGTCATTACACTGGTATATTAAGCTCAAAATCATTAAACTTGTTATGTGATGTTGATCTCTAAGTCATTAAACTGGTATATTGACCTCAAATCATTAAACTGCTTGTTTAGAGAAGTTATTAATGACAGTTCACAAAGATGTTATGAAATATGACAATTTATGAAAGTGCTTGAATAGGTAATTAACGGCAATTCATGAAAGTTCAACTCAGGAGTTAAGTTCGAAGTTTTTAAAGACAAGCAAGTTTTCATCATAGCACAATATAGTTGTAAGAAAATTCACGGAAGCCACAAGTTTTCATTAAAAATAATTAATAGAAGATCTTCTTAGCTTAAAACAAATTGCAAGTTTCCAAATTGAAGTATTGAAAAAAGATTTCAAGACAACACGATAGTCAAGTTTTCAAGACAATAAAGATGCAAAAAATTCACAAAAGTTTTAAGTTCTATTTTCTAGAGTGATGTAATAAGCTGAGAGCATATCATATGTACGCTCTGGCTTGATGGGAGTGTTAATAATAAAAGATATTTACGAGGGATATGATTTGATATGCGTGAGAGATTGGTAAGATTTGATTTGATTTGATTTGATTATGATTTACTTAAAAGTCAAGTTAGGATAACTTGGATGTCAAGTGCTATGTACCCTGCCTCTCTATTATAAATAAAGATGTAGGGTTCTCCTTCCATATCATTGTAGCCTTATTTTCTATCAATAATAAATCTTTGTTCTTTTCTTTTTATTCTAAAATATAGTCCTATAATTAATTCCTCCTCATGTTAAGGAATATAAATATTAGACCAGGAGGAATTTATTATAGGACTACATTGTAGAATAAAGAAAAGAACAAAGATTTATTGCTGATCGAAAATAAGGCTATAATGATTTGGGAGGAGAACAATCATACCTCTCTATTTATAATAGACTCCTAAGATTTAATACTTAACTGCCAAGCAACCTTTATTTGACTTTTAAGTAAATATAATCTAATTAATTCTACTCTAATCTCACCAAGTTTTGACATATCTCAAATCATCTCACTCTTATTTTTAACACCCCCCTCAAACTGGAAGGCACATATGACGTGTTCTCAGTTTGTTACAAATTGAATTTCTCACTTTAGAAAATAGCACTTGCAACTCCAGTGAATCTTGTCACGCCCCGCTTCCTAAAATACAAAAATTCGGGAATATAACAAATCCAACCATATTACTTAGGTAAGGAAATATTCTTCCATGGTCACAATATGGCTGTCAATTAGTAATTAAAAACAATAATATAATTATCTATCTATAACCTGTTAGTTATATGCATGTCCTAGAGGCCATTATTGTACATGATTGTATATTATAGTAGATTCTTGGACATATATAGAGAGGAATTTCTTGCTCGACATGATAGTGTGCTATCTGTTTGCTCTTTGTCTTAACATGTAGACTTGTATTGTGATAATGTCTTGCTCTCACATGTTGATAAAGCCCTTATGATGTGTACTTGACTACCAGGACTATGATGGAGATCATACTAGTGGGGCCAGGGTAGTCCATAAGTTCATCATTTAATTGTTCCTAGTCGAGAGTGTATCGAGACGGGGCATCGATATTCCAGAGTAGACTAGCGTATACGCTTCTTGACCCATATGATGGGTGATGGATGATCTCACATCCATTGGTGTTTGACATCAAAGATGGTATACGGGTGCTCGGTGGAGACTGGGTACATTGAACAGGACTCGCCGAGAACTCCTAGATGATATTATACATATCGTCAGATAGCAATTCTCTGGTGACACTGGTACATGTTAGTCTGTAGACCTAAGATCGTCATAGATTCTTGTGTGATTCCCACTGTGCTTTGATTTCCACCTTACCACGTTCAAGAGAATGTGCAAAACGGTGGTTTTTGGGTACAGTCCCGAGCCACATGGAGGCAATGAGCGATAGGAGGGGTTTTGTCTCTCCCGGTATTGGGGGTTGATGTTGCGCAGTGCTCGATTGGCTATAACAGAAAGTCCCTGACCAGGGCTGATACGGAGGTTTACTGGTAAGTGTTATCAGTAGTTTCTCGACCCGTTATGAGCCTCATATCGGCATGAGTTATCAAGTTACTGGGGTCTGACGTTTACCACCCCTAGACTAGATATGCAACATACGAGACGAAGAGACCGGACTGTACGGTAGTGTTACTGACAGGCTTTGCGGGAGTTTTAGACAAGCTTGCTTGTTGATCTTCTGATCGCTCAATACCCGGGTAGCCGTTACGTCCAGCTAATACCGCTGACGGCTTGTGGGTGACTAATATGATCATCACCTACTGCCGGCGTATTGACGAGTCTTTAGAGTCCTACACAGAGCTTTCTAGGCTCAGGCGAAACAAAGTAGGAGCACATATGTGATATGTGTGGGACCGAGATTAATACATGTATGTGATACCGTATTCTATTCTCACGATATGTGATATCGGTCGGTTATATGTGATATAGCCGGGTTGTCGAATCAAGTGTTGATTCGATAAGTTGGTATAAATAATATT
Organism: Agapanthus africanus; assembly: GCA_030015575.1. Taxonomy (NCBI): domain Eukaryota; kingdom Viridiplantae; phylum Streptophyta; class Magnoliopsida; order Asparagales; family Amaryllidaceae; genus Agapanthus; species Agapanthus africanus. The sequence goes on along the minus strand of JASDDO010000022.1, from coordinate 558,238,445 downwards.
AGTCAGCTGTATGTGATATAACCGGATTATTAAATCAAGTGTTGATTTAATAATTTAATATATAATTGTATATTTGATATATTAATTTACATTAACTAATATTAGCTCACTTAAGCATTTCTTTTCTCATTAGTGTACACTTAATATATATGTGATATATATTATTGTGTCATGCTTGTTGCTACATGCTACATGGGTGTATGAGACTCACACCATGCTTATGATAATGTGGAGTTTTATTTATTTAAATTAAAACAAAATTAGTTGGAAATTAGTCACATGGTTTGAGCTTAGTGGAAGCTTGTAGAACTATTGACTTAGTCCATTAGTTTTGTTTTACATTAGATATTTATTAACCCAATCATTACCTTAAGCCATGGTTAAGTCTCTATATGAGTTAATATGAGATATTATCTCACCCATGGTTGCTATTCTTACTCATTCCATTATTGACTTCATCTTATTCATCAAGAGAGAGCTTTCTAGGTTTTCAAGAGGTGAAGAAAATTAGTGAGAAAAATAAATCTAAAGTGAGCAAAAAGCATACTTCATCAACCTACACTAGATTAGCCATTTAGTTTAGATTGTTTGCTTCACTAATTCCTAATTAGTGAAGAGTTAGCTTGAGTTAGTGCCTCCTCGACGTAGATCATCTTCGGCCTCGAAGACTTCAAGCAAGCTTGTTCATTTCACCTTGTGGAGCCTTACTAGAGTCCGGGAGATCTCTACTTGGAGCGAAGGGACTACTACATGGAGCTTTTGAAGTGAAGGACTGGTCTACAAAGGTTGTATTTCTTGTTCATTTTGTATGTAAAGTTATTTACATGCTTGTTTACCTTAGTTCTCTAGTTAAGATTCTTAGTCTAGGGTTGTTTAGCACGCTAATTTTTTAATGCGGCATGGTTGATGCCTCTCGAAACCTTGTAGTCGTGCTAGGGAATCTTATAGTGGTATCAGAGTCAAGCTAGAAAATTAGACGATATTATTAGAATTAAGAAACCGAAACAACTCCGAAACAATCGAAACATAACCCTAGTTTTTGTCGAATTTTTCAAAGCCTCTAAAAATTTTTTAAGCAGTTGCAGAATGTTGCATGAGATGTAACATGAACACCAGACAAAAACGAACCCCATCCGCCGGATTTGACCCAGCGACATGCTCCATAAAACCGGCCTGGACGGTTTTCCTTTAATGTTTTGGGTTCGTTTTGGTTTGGTGTTCCGGTCTCTGGGGTTTGGTATTTCAGGTATTGTTTGTTTTTACTAAGATTGCATGTGATATTATCTTTCTGTAAAGGCAATTCGGAGTATTTCGTAGTTGTAATTTTAACATCATTTTGGGTAATCTTGACGACGTTAAAAAGTTCGAAAGAATATCAATAACCCAATTTTTTCCTCTCTCTGGAAATTTTCCAAAAGTTGGATTTTTTCCAAGTTAAAAATATTCAAAAATCATGCAAGTAATTTTATGGACCCTCTAGAAGAACGACACCCAAACTCGACTCTTTGGACGCGGAACCGCGGTCAAACCTTAGAGTTTGCGGTAGTTCCACGGCTCCATGAGTGAGGCATGGGTCGGCCCTTCTACGGTTGGTCCATAGGTACTGTGGCATGTTTTAGGTATTTCTTAACTGTGCTCAAGTGTTGAGCTCTCTGGGAAATTTTGGGTGTTTATTGATTCGATCGAAATGTTTAACATCGTCTAGCTTTCTGTGATGTGATACAATATTTGGAATCTACACTTATTAGTTTTGTGAAAATTGATTAGTTGCTTGTAAATTTAACATTTCAGTCTCGGAAGGAATCGGGAATCTTGTTGAATTACCCGATTTCTTTTGAAAAGGTGTTTTCATGAGTAAGAACCAAATGTAAGATTTACAATGTTAGGCATGAAATCCGAAATATGAGATATTCCGAGTTTATGATGTCTAAGGGCTGCGTCGATTCCAAATGTTGTAATTTGATATTTTCTTTTCTTCGACCGTAAGTGTAATATGTGGTGTTTCGCCGGTTTCGTTGTTGTATGTCAACGACAATTAGGATACACATATTTACTTATGTTGATGACATATGATGTTATGTGTTGCTGTGATATGTTATATTGGATCGTCGTGTTTGAATGGCCGGGGGTTTTTGCGTGAGATGAGAGTTTTTCATTTTCATTCATGTAAAAACTTGTATGTAATATTCTTTTATTGGAGCATTTCCGGGTTGAGGATGATATCACCATTGATGTATATTATTTACTTTTCCGCATTAGGATAGACCCAAGATGGGGAGCATAAATAACCGGGTTCTAGAGTCCAGTGGGAGACCATCTCGAGTAGTCGAGACCAGGTCACCTAACTCTAAAATTGGTAAGGTTTCTTGCCACTCTCGTAGGGGTTTAGAGATGTGGGTTTGGCTATTCATCGCGACCGTGGAATCCGTGTTTTTTACTGGCTTAATATAAAACATGGACCTCCTAATATATCCAATATTTCATATGTTGACTTCTACTGCTGATATTCTGTGATGTGATCACTTTATATACCTGAGACGAATGCTTTATTATTATATATATGATATATAATAAACATTGCTTATGTTTTACACCCGCGCTAGTCCCGCCCCGCTATGTCGTTAGTTAAGTAAGCTAACGGTGCATAACGGGACACTATGGCGAATGTGGATGGCATAAGCGTACGTTGTATTTTCGTTTCTTCTGTGATGCTTAGGAAGCATAATTGATGGGACTTCATTAATGAGATTAATGAAAAGAAAGAAACCTAAACATGTTGTAGAATCAAATTTTCAAAAAGGGTAGCTCTAGTTTTTTGCTTTGCATAGCAGTATTCCTTGATGAATATCCAGCATCTCATTCGATGAGCAAAGAGCCGAGATCCCTTCACCGGGAGTGACCTATTTAGCAAAAAGCTAGCAGATACTACAGCCCACTCGGTTTTGTCTTTTGATTGCTTCTCTAGTTCTTGTTTTGCATAGTGGTATTCCTGAATATCCGGCACTTTATTCGATGAGGAAAGGGCCGAGATCCCTTCACCGGGAGTGACCTCTTTAGCAAAACTAGCAAAAGCCTCAAAAACACTCCTTTTCAAAATCACTCGATTCTACAACAATATCAAGTTCATTACGCAAAATGTTTTCTTAAAAACCTGTCGTAGCCCTCCGTCATTTCAGATAAGTACTATTTAATATTCGTACTACGTTTGTTGGCCTTCGTCAAGGCGTAGTGTGTGGTAGCTGATTAATGCTTATCTGCTGCATATGATGCGATTGGATTAGAGTAGTCGTACGACTTTGTTGGCCTTCTTCAAGGGTCGTACGGGTGGGTTTAATTCAATCACGAAATGTACGGGATGAACTTGACTAGTGGTCTATAGTTTGTTGGCTTTCGTCATAGGACATTAGGGGCAAAATATTATTGGGAATTTCAAGTGTTGAAATTTGCAATGAGATTGCATACCTTCTATGAGATAGTTGGATCCCAATACCCACTGCGAGTAAAAGTTACTCCTGGAAGAGTTTTGCACATTACAATTAGCCGATCAAGTAGGTGTCTAGAAAGGTGTTAACACGGTTACGCCCATCGGAAAACGAGGTTTATTTTAATTAGGTCCGTGCGAAAGTATGGGGAACCTCCCTCAAAGTACCAACACTGGCCTGGCCGAAAGATTGGCGAACTTGTAGAGTGTAATTAATCCTGGCTAGTCTTACCTTTTAGGGTTTGAAGGAAAATTTGATAAAAACGGTGGGAGTCATCCTGATTAGATAAGATAATAACCAATCTAATCTTACAAGAGCATACGCTAAGTGTTTTCTTCTCTTTCTCTCTAGGTAGCGACCATGTCAGGCTTTAATCAAGATAATAATATGGATGTATTGACCGAACCCGCTTGTTATACTGAGCTGGGGAACGTTGGTTCCGCTCTATCTTATAATTGTTATAAGTCTGAGCAGGAAATAGGAGAATATCTGGATTCCCACGCCGCCCAAATGAGGAATGAGCATGCTGGTGCATCTTCTTCGGGTGTGTTTGTTACCGAGAACTATTTCTCAGTACAATCTACGTCCTGGGTATTAGATACCGGATCAGGATCCCACATATGTAATATGTTACATGGGATAAGTAAAGGTAGAGAACTGAGAATAGGTGATCATTCTGTAAGAGTAGGGAATGGTACAAATGTTGCAGCCAAAGTAGTTGGCGATTATCACCTTGTATTACCAACTGGTAATACATTGATTCTGAACGAATGCTATTACATACCGAACCTAATATGCAATATTATATCAGTTTCTTTATTAAGTAAAGAATGATATAATTTTGTGTTGCAAGATAATATTATGAACATTTTTCTGAATCAAAAGTTGATTGGATCAGGCTCGTTAAGTAATGGCATATACATTCCAAATCAAACCACGGTTCTTAATGTACAGAACACACACAAGAGGAAGAGTTCAAAAATGAACGAATCCTTCTTGTGGCATTGTAGACTAGGTCATATCAATGAGACACGACTAGCTAAGTTACATAAGGATGGATATTTGAATCCGTTCGAATTGTCATCTTATGAAACTTGCCAGTCATGTCTCAAAGGCAAGATGACCAAAACTCAGTTTACTGGAAACGGAGAAAGAGTTGCGGAACTCTTTGGACTGATACATAGTGATGTATGCGGTCTCATGTCTACACATGCCAGGAATGGTTCCCTGTACTTCATTACATTCACTGACGATCTCTCAAGATACGGACATGTGTTCCTGTTGAAACACAAGTCTGAAGCTTTTGAGAAATTCAAAGAATATAAGCATGAAGTCGAGAACCAAACGGGTAAAAGTATTAAAATCCTACGATCTGATCGGGAAGGAGAATACTTAAGCACGGAATTCCGTGATTATCTAAAAGAGAATGGGATTCTCTCTCAGCTTACTCCTCTATATACACCACAGCACAACGGTGTATCAGAGAGGAGAAATCGCACCCTATTAGATATGATGCGCTCTATGATGAGTACTGCTGAGTTGCCTATTTTCTTTTAGGGTTATGCGCTTGAAACAACCATATACCTATTGAATATGGTTCCTACCAAATCTGTGCCTACCACTCCATATGAGATATGGAAGGGGAAGAGACCATGTCTTAATTATATTAAGATTTTAGGTTGTTCGGCTTATGTTAAAACGCAAAATCCGGATAAGCTCGAGGCAAGGTCAGTTATGTGCAAGTTTGTAAGATATCCCAAAAACTCACGTAGATATATCTTCTACCACACCGAGGAACAAAAGGTGTTTGTTTCTCGCAATGCCACCATTTTAGAAAAGGAATTTCTTGAAAAAGAAATTGGTGGCAAGGAGGTAGAACTGGAAGAAGTTCCAGCTATACAAACTACGACAGAAAATTTGACAGAACCAGAGAATTCGATAGTTCCCAACGAACCTCAGCCTCTCCGCCGATCTAGCAGTATTCCTTATCCACCTGAGAGATACTACGGTTTTCTCATTGATGGTGGGAGCGAGGATTGCACATGGAAGATGATGACCCAACTAGCTTCGAGTAGGCCATCACGAGTGGAGGCTCTATGAAATGGCTGGATGCAATGCGATCTGAGATTGAATCCATGTACACTAACAAAGTATGGACTTTGGAAGTTGCTCCCGAAGGCGTAAAATCCATTAGGAGCAAATAGGTCTTTAAGAAGAAACTTGGTGTAAATAGAAAAGTTGAGACTTTCAAAGCTGGACTTGTTGCAAAAGGTTTTCGTCAACGACCATGTGTGGATTATGATAAAACCTTTTCTCCAGTGGCTATGCTTAAGTCCATCCGGATCCTACTTGCCATCGCTGCATACCATAACTACGAAATCTGGCAGATGGATGTTGAGACTGCCTTTCTAAATGGTGATTTAGAAGAGAGCATGTACATGACTCAGCCAGAGGGCTTCGTGGATAGTAGGAGCAGCGGAAAGGTGTGCAAGCTACTTAAATCAATCTACAGGTTGAAGCAGGCATCGCAGAGTTGGAACATCTGTTTTGATGTGGTAGTCAAACAGTTTGACTTCGTAAAAAATGTAGATGAACCTTGTATATACAAGAAGGTGGTAGAGAGTAAGGTTGTCTTCCTCGTATTGTACGTGGATAACATACTCTTGATAGGAAATGATGTTCCTATGCTGCACTCGGTCAAGCTCTTCTTATCACAAAGATTCTCAATGAAAGATCTAGGTGATGCCTCCTACATCTTGGGGATTAAGATCTATAGAGATAGATCTAAACGGATGTTGGGATTGTCCCAATACAGGTACATTAACACCATACTAAAGAGGTTTAGTATGGAAGATTCCAAGCGTGGGAATTTACCCACGGTCTCAGGAATCAGTCTCTCCAAAAAGATGTCTCCCAAGACTGATTTGGAGAGGGCTCGCATGCAAGGGATATCCTATGCTTCGGCAGTAGGCTCTATCATGTATGCGATGTTATGTACCAGACCCGATGTAGCATACTCACTAAGTGTAGTGAATAGGTATCAATCAGATCCTGGGGAGAATCACTGGACAGCTGTGAAGAATATTCTTAAGTACTTGAGAAGGACTAAAAAAATGTTCTTGGTGTATGGTAATGGTAACCTCCAAATGGAGTCTTTTACCGACTCGAGCTTCCAGAGTGATAAGGACGACTCTAAGTCGGTCTCGAGAATTGTCTTCACCCTCAATGGAGGGACGGTTTGTTGGTGTAAGTCGATGTAGTACACCCCAGTACTTGTGGGGAGGCGGATTTTACAAAAACGATCAAGTTTAAGGAACGAACATCGACTAACCGCTTAAATCGAAGCTAAACTCTAAATAACCGTATTCTATGAGTTTCTTTACACAAGTGATTAGGGATTATACCTAATGAAACCGGTCCTTCTTCTTTACGTCCTCCTTTGTTCTCCTCGACCTTCTCTAGGTAGTAGACGATCCACCCGAGAGCGAAACTCCAAGCTAAACCTCTAACTTGAGGTAACTAATCAACTTTGATTGCTAATCAAAGATGAGAGGATGATATAGAGTGAAGGTTATGGATTGTTTAGTCTAACTAATCTTTTGATCTCAACACATGAGGATTAAGGATTAGGGTTTGAAGATGAGAGCTTGAGGAGAGAGAATGTGTGATAAGATAATGAGAGAAGAGAGAGAGTGTATCATAATATTATGAAGCATTCTTTTTAAAGAATAATCAATAAAGGAAATGAATAAGCATGCTTCATAAAATATCTTGTGATGATTCATTAGCATGAGTCATTAAGCAATAAATGTGCATTAATGAAGTGAATGAATCACCACCATGACTCACTCTCTTATCCAAAACAAACCTCCTTAGTCACATCTTCTAGAAGCTTCTCGAGTAATTACGAGAACGCCCCTCCAATCCGCAAAAATACGGAAAAACTTTAGACTGTATAAATCCAATAACCGGATACCAGTAACTGGCTTAAACCAAAGCCGACTGGTAAAAACTGTCCGAAAGTCGTACGCGCGTAAACGCACGTATGCGTCCGAACCCTTTGTCGCAAAACCATGCAACCTCTATATCGTTTCGCCTGGAGTAGGAAACTCTCTGTGTGGGACTCTAGAGACTCGACTACTACGCTGGCAGTGGGTTTAACCACAGACCGCAAGCGGCACTAGCTGTACGTAACGGTCCCCAGGTAGTTGTCGATAAGAAGGCCGATGAGTAAACCCATCTGAACTCCTACTGAGTCTGATGTGACAATCTCCATACAGTCCGGTCCGTTCATCCATGACTATCGCATATCGGGCCTAGGGGGGCGGCAAGCGTCAGTCCCCTAATAGCGGTATAAGTCGTGTCGGAGTGAAGCCCATTACACCCTGAGAAACTGCTGGAACCTACCAGCAAATCTCGCTTGCCCTGGCCAGGGACTTTGCGTAATGGCTCTCTGACACAGCACGATATCTACTCCCAATACCGGGAGGGACGAATCCTGTCTAACCGCCACTGCCTCCAAGTGCTCGGGACTGCACCCAACTGCTACTTGTTTGCACGACTCCATAGAGCCGTGGTAGGGTAGCAATCTAAGAACAGTGGGACACACTCGAGGCGAAGTAGCAGTGTCAAGTCTGCGGACTACGCTGTACTCATGTCACCTGGGAACTGTTCACTGACGACTGGTATCAAACCAACCAACAGTTCCCTGTGAGTCCTGTCCGGTGTACCCGTAACCTAACGAGCACCTGTATACTATCTCCAGTACGACGTACTGACGGCTGTGGGACAGACCATCTCCCCAACTGGGATGAGAAGCGTACACACCAGTCTACTCCGGAGTATCGATGCTCTGTCTCGATAATCCAACGACCAGGGACCTGAATAAGGATGTGCTTGTAGACTACCCAGCCCCCACTAGTGTGACTGCCATCACAACGCTGGTAGACAAGCAAGATCCTAAGAGCTCTATCAATACGTATACTCACATATTAAGATAGAAAAACCAAGTAGCATACTACCATGTTTAGCAAGACTGTTATATACATGTGAATATCCCAAGCTTCCATTAAGTAATATACAAGCTAGTATGATACAGTAATGGCCTTCTAGGGCATAAACACTAACAATCTCCCACTTGCACTAGGGCCATGTACTGGCATATCGTAGACCAATGATCTCGAGTAGCCTCTCGAACTGAATCTGAGGAAGGGCCTTCGTGAATGGATCAGCAATGTTCTCTTCTGAAGCAACTCTCCGAACCTCGATCTCCTGACGATCAATGATCTCCCTGATCAGGTGATACCGCCTCAAGATGTGTCTGGACTTCTGATGGGACCTTGGTTCCTTCGCTAAAGCTATAGCTCCGTTGTTGTCGCAATACAGAGGTATTGGATCAACTATGGTAGGAACCACCTGAAGTTCTGTTAGGAACTTCTTCATCCAGACTGCTTCTTTTGCGGCATCGCAAGCAGCTATATACTCCGCTTCCATCGTCGAGTCAGCAACGGTGTCCTGCTTGGAGCTCTTCCAGCACACCACCCCTCCATTGAGGGTAAAGACATAACCCGACATGGACTTGGAATCGTCCTTATCACTCTGGAAGCCGGAATCAGCAAAGGCCTCCAACCTGAGGTCTTTTCCGCCGTAAACCAAGAACATCTCCTTAGTCCTCCTCAGGTACTTGAGAATGTTCTTTACTGCTATCCAGTGTTTCTCCCCTGGGTCTGACTGATACCGGCTTACCACGCTTAGTGCGTAAGCTACATCTGGTCTGGTACACAACATCGCATACATTATAGAGCCTACCGCAGAAGCGTAGGGTATAATAGACATGCGTTCCCTTTCCAAATCAGTCTTGGGAGACATCTCTTTGGAGAGGGTGATTCCGTGACAAGCCGGTAGATTACCGCGCTTAGAATCTTCCATACTGAATCTTTTCAGTACAGTGTCGATATACCTGGACTGCGAAAGTCCCAACATCCTCTTGGATCTATCACGATAGATCCGGATCCCCAGAATGTAAGAGGCATCACCCAGGTCTTTCATGGAGAACCTGTGTGACAAGAATCCTTTGACAGATTGTAGCATAGGAATGTCATTTCCTATCAATAGAATGTCATCCACGTACAAGACGAGGAATACGACACTTCTGGCCACAACTTTACTATATATGCATGGTTCATCTGGATTTTTGATAAAGTCATATTCTTTGACTGTCTCATCAAAACAGATGTTCCAACTCCGCGATGCCTGCTTTAGTCCATAAATGGACTTAAGCAGCTTGCATACTTTCCCGCTGCTCCCACTCTGATTGAAACCCTCTGGCTGATCCATATAGACGCTCTCTTCTAAATTTCCATTCAGAAAAGCCGTCTTTACGTCCATCTGCCAGATTTCATAATCATGGAAGGCAGCAATAGCAAGAAGGACCCGAATGGATTTGAGCATAGCCACTGGAGAAAAAGTTTCGTCATAGTCCAAACCAGGTCTTTGACGAAAACCCTTTGCAACAAGTCTAGCCTTATAGGTTTCCACCTGTCCATCTACACCAATCTTTTTCTTGAAGATCCATTTGCATCCTATGGGTTTTACCCCATCTGGAGCAAAGTCCAAAGTCCATACTTTGTTGGTGTACATTGACTCCATTTCGGTCCGCATTGCATCTAGCCATCGTACCGAGTCGCCGCTCTGGATGGCCTGCTGGAAGTCAGTAGGTTCATCATCATCTATGATGCAATCCTCTCTATCCCCGTCTATGAGAAAACCGTAGTATCTCTCAGGCGGATGAGACGGCCTACTACTCCTGCGGAGGGGTGCGGGAATGTTCTGTTCTTCTTGAACCTCTGGTTCTACCAAACTTTCAGCAGTAGTTTGTGGTTCTGGAATTTCTTCCAGTTCTATTTCGCTCCCACTTATTTCCTTTTCTAAAAACTGATTTTCCAGAAAATGGGCATTACGAGAAACAAAAACCTTTTGTTCCTCTGCGTAATAGAAATAATATCCCTTGGAGTTCTTTGGATATCCCACAAACATACATTTTACTGATCGTGCCTCGAGCTTGTCCACATGCTGCTTTTTAACAAAAGCTGGACATCCCCAAATCTTCATATGCTGAAGATGGGGTTTCTTCCCAGTCCACATCTGATATGGAGTGGTAGGCACAGTCTTGGTAGGAGCTCTGTTCAGAAGATATGCCGCTGATTCTAGCGCATAACCCCAGAAAAATCGCGGTAACTCAGTATTACTCATCATGGATCGTACCATATCCAATAGGGTTCGATTCCGTCTCTCCGATACACCGTTGTGCTGTGGAGTGTATGGAGGAGTAAGCTGAGAGAGAATTCCTTTCTCTTTTAGGTAACCTAGGAACTCGGCACTTAAGTATTCTCCACCTCGATCAGATCTTAGTGTCTTAATACTTTTGCCTGTTTGGTTTTCCGCTTCACTCTTGAATTCCAGGAATTTCTCAAAGGCCTCTGATTTATGCTTCATTAAGAAAACATATCCATACCTAGAGAAATCATCTGTAAAAGTAATGAAGTAGGAATAACCACCTCTCGCATGTGTAGACATTGGACCGCATACATCACTGTGTATGAGTCCTAAGAGCTCGCTCGCTCTTACTCCTTGTCCAGTGAATGGAGTCTTTGTCATCTTTCCTTTGAGACAAGATTGACAAGTGTCATAAGTTTGATATTCGAACGTGTCCAAATATCCTTCTCTATGCAACTTAGTCAACCTTCTCTCATTGATGTGACCCAGTCTACAATGCCATAAGAAAGCTTTATTTAAATCTGGAGACTTTCTTTTTAGTGTGTTCTGGACATTGAAAATTTGGAGTTGGTTTAACACATATATGCCGTTATTTAGAGTACCGGACCCAATCAAACCATGATTAAGGTGGATGTTGACAACATCTCTTACAAACGTGAAATCATAACCTTTATTTGATAACAAGGAAACTGATATGATATTACACGTTAAGCTGGGTACAAAATAACAGTTATGTAAAACCAAAATGTGTCCACTCGTCAATCCTAGGTGATAATCCCCGACGGACGCAGCTCCCACGCTAGCTCCGTTAGCAACCCTGAGGATCATATCACCTTCCTTCAGCACTCTACGGTTTCTCAGTGCCTGCAAAGAATTGCAAATATGAGATCCTGATCCGGTATCCAATACCCAGGAAGTAGAGTTGATTGACAGACAATTCTCAATTACAAACACACCTGAAGTCGAAGCCACAGCTTGCTTCGGTTCCTGGTTCTTGGCGTTCCACGCCTTGCAATCCTTCTTCCAGTGCCCTTTCCTGTGACAATGGAAGCACTCATCCAGGCCAACTACCGGTGCTGTAAACTTTTTCTTTCCCTTCTTTCCCACCTTACTAACACCTCCTCTAGGTCTGGGTGCGGCCTTCTTCTTCCTTCCTTTGGCCCTAGCCTTGGACCCGGAAGAAGATGAACCGCCAACAAACATAGCGGGTGTTTCCCTTGCCTTCTGCAAGGTGCCCTCTGCACTCCTTAACATGTTCAGGAGTTCCGCAAGTTCAACTTCTTTTCCTTGAAGATTGAAGTTGAGGATAAACTGGGCGTAGGTGGGAGGAAGGGACTGGAGAACAAGGTCTGTATAGAGCTCATTATCCAAAGTCGTCCCAAGGTCCGCGAGCTCTTCAATATAGCCGATCATCTGTAGGACATGTTCACCTACCGATGACCCGACAGCCAACCTCGCTCGAAACAGTTTCTTAGAGGTCTCGTATCTTGCTATACGAGATTGCTCTCCATAAAGTTCCTTTGTATGGAGAAATATGCCATCAAGGGACATATCCTCGTGCCTCCTCTGATGTTCATTGTTCATCGAGGCAAGCACGATGCACTTGGCTCTCGCGCAATCTAAATCCCAGGTTTTGCGGATTTCCTTATCCGCATTGCTGGATTTGGGACCAAGGACAGCAGGTGCTGTAGCGGTGAGGACGTACCCCAGTTTGTCATAGGTCAAAGCCATCTTGACATTCCGTAGCCAATCTTTATAGTTTGGCCCCGTCAGTATATTTTTCTCTAAAAGTAACTTAAGTCCAGTCATTTTCAGGGTCGCTGCAATTAGGAGAGAGAGAAGAAAACTCTTTAGCATGATGCTCTTGCAAGTTTAGAGTGGTTTTTAGTTTATCTAAACTGGATGGCTCCCACTGTTTCTCGAATCCTTCCTCAAACCATAAAAGAAGAATTAGCCAAGACTATTCCCACCGTACAATACTTGCTTAACCGTTCAGCCAGGCCGGTGTCGATACTTCGAGGGAGGTTTTCCAACGCTTTCGCGAAGTTCCTTAATTAAATAACCTCTTTTCTCTGGGGGCGTAACCCCGCTGACACTTTTCTGGACACCTACTAGGTTTATAGCATTGATCGTTAAGCGACGAATATCCTGATAAGTAGCATATACTCACAGTAGGATCGGGATCCAAATATCATCGTATGATAATGTTGAAGGAATCCTACCAACATTCATCAAACTCCAAATGGTATGCATTTCTTTGCAAATTTCAGTTTCTTTAGAAATTCCCGATATAAGTTTTTGCCCCATGCTCTTATGACCTTGGCTTTGGTCAAAATGTCATAAGTCACATGTCAAGTTCTACCCGTCATTATCTTGTTAATTTGAACCCATCCGTATATACCCCTGACTTTGGTCAAATGATAATACGACTGTCCCAAACTAACTCATCTATCTTATGCAACAAATGAAAACCCAGTAGCTACCAAACACTATGCCTTGACTTTGGCCAAAATGCATAGCTTGAATACTACTGAATACCCAAATGAAACGACGGAGGGCTACGACTGGTTTTGGCGAAACCATAAACGTAGTGAACTTGATATAACCGAAGGAACCTGATAGCTTTTAAAAGGAGTGGTTAAAGCTCCGCATTTAAAAAATATCTGTTTTAAAAATAACCGAGTGGTTTCTTTTAAATTGTTCCAACGATTGAAACTTTGGTTTGTTTTACTTTGCATTATAGATAATGCGTCCCATCATTAACCTATCATTGCAGAAAACAACGAAAATATAACGTCCTCTTATGCCATCCTCATTCGCCACGGGGTCCCGTCATCACCCGTTAGGTTACTTAACTAACGACAGAGCGGGGGCTGGGCTAGCGCGGGTGTAAAACATAAGTGACGTCTAAATAGCTATAATAAATATAGATATTTTACATTCGTCTGACGCAATGATATTCATTCCAGAACACAGATAAACAATATTGGATTTACAAGCAATCTGTATTTCTTTTGAGCCTGCAAGAAAAGACAGATTACACAGTTGTGATGAATAGCCGTTTACCCCACCCTCGACCCCTACGGGTACGGCAAACTACCCACCCGGCAGTCTGTGTACCCCACCTTGGGTCAGTCCTAGGAGCAAAAACAGTAAAATGAAATAATACAACGGTGGCTACAACCGCAACCTGGAAGTGCCCCGCGAAAATAATATTACAACAAATTACATTTACAACAAATGAATTAATCAATAACCCATTGCTAACCCCGGCTATACACCACAACAGTCCAATACAGTTTATATGCACAAACAGATATAACCATTTCAGAAATGTGCAACCCCCTGCCAACCGACATACTAGCAGTTGGGGGAGGTTTACGAACACATCAAACAATCACAGATATAATCCAATACGCAAATACTGTACAATTCGATCGAATAAACAACTTCAATATTGCTCCAAAATCTGCTCTGTTAAACAGTAACCTGAGCAATAATTAAATATTCCAGAAAACCCCAAATATCACAGGGGACCCACCCAAAAAAATTGAGCCCATGACTCGGCAACTCGGCCGCGGAAGCGCGGCGGATCGGTGGGATCCGCCGCGCTTCCGCGGCGCTTTAGTCGAATCATTGGCTCGAATTTCTTGGGTGTTCTCCTGTGGTCATGTCAAGCTCTCTGAACACACCAGAAAAATTTTAGGACTTCATTTTAAGTTCGACAGAAACTAAACAGAATTAGGGTTTTCCGGCTTCGTTTTTTCGTTCGAAATTCGTACAAATTTGCGATTAAGTTATTTATTGTTTAGCGAGGCTCTGATACCACTGTAAGTCGATGTAGTACACCCCAGTACTTGTGGGGAGGCGGATTTTACAAAAACGATCAAGTTTAAGGAACGAACATCGACTAACCGCTTAAATCGAAGCTAAACTCTAAATAACCGTATTCTATGAGTTTCTTTACACAAGTGATTAGGGATTATACCTAATGAAACCGGTCCTTCTTCTTTACGTTCTCCTTTGTTCTCCTCGACCTTCTCTAGGTAGTAGACGATCCACCCGAGAGCGAAACTCCAAGCTAAACCTCTAACTTGAGGTAACTAATCAACTTTGATTGCTAATCAAAGATGAGAGGATGATATAGAGTGAAGGTTATGGATTGTTTAGTCTAACTAATCCTTTGATCTCAACACATGAGGATTAAGGATTAGGGTTTGAAGATGAGAGCTTGAGGAGAGAGAATGTGTGATAAGATAATGAGAGAAGAGAGAGAGTGTATCATAATATTATGAAGCATTCTTTTTAAAGAATAATCAATAAAGGAAATGAATAAGCATGCTTCATAAAATATCTTGTGATGATTCATTAGCATGAGTCATTAAGCAATAAATGTGCATTAATGAAGTGAATGAATCACCACCATGACTCACTCTCTTATCCAAAACAAACCTCCTTAGTCACATCTTCTAGAAGCTTCTCGAGTAATTACGAGAACGCCCCTCCAATCCGCAAAAATACGGAAAAACTTTAGACTGTATAAATCCAATAACCGGATACCAGTAACTGGCTTAAACCAAAGCCGACTGGTAAAAACTGTCCGAAAGTCGTACGCGCGTAAACGCACGTATGCGTCCGAACCCTTTGTCGCAAAACCATGCAACCTCTATATCGTTTCGCCTGGAGTAGGAAACTCTCTGTGTGGGACTCTAGAGACTCGACTACTACGCTGGCAGTGGGTTTAACCACAGACCGCAAGCGGCACTAGCTGTACGTAACGGTCCCCAGGTAGTTGTCGATAAGAAGGCCGATGAGTAAACCCATCTGAACTCCTACTGAGTCTGATGTGACAATCTCCATACAGTCCGGTCCGTTCGTCCATGACTATCGCATATCGGGCCTAGGGGGGCGGCAAGCGTCAGTCCCCTAATAGCGGTATAAGTCGTGTCGGAGTGAAGCCCATTACACCCTGAGAAACTGCTGGAACCTACCAGCAAATCTCGCTTGCCCTGGCCAGGGACTTTGCGTAATGGCTCTCTGACACAGCACGATATCTACTCCCAATACCGGGAGGGACGAATCCTGTCTAACCGCCACTGCCTCCAAGTGCTCGGGACTGCACCCAACTGCTACCTGTTTGCACGACTCCATAGAGCCGTGGTAGGGTAGCAATCTAAGAACAGTGGGACACACTCGAGGCGAAGTAGCAGTGTCAAGTCTGCGGACTACGCTGTACTCATGTCACCTGGGAACTGTTCACTGACGACTGGTATCAAACCAACCAACAGTTCCCTGTGAGTCCTGTCCGGTGTACCCGTAACCTAACGAGCACCTGTATACTATCTCCAGTACGACGTACTGACGGCTGTGGGACAGACCATCTCCCCAACTGGGATGAGAAGCGTACACACCAGTCTACTCCGGAGTATCGATGCTCTGTCTCGATAATCCAACGACCAGGGACCTGAATAAGGATGTGCTTGTAGACTACCCAGCCCCCACTAGTGTGACTGCCATCACAACGCTGGTAGACAAGCAAGATCCTAAGAGCTCTATCAATACGTATACTCACATATTAAGATAGAAAAACCAAGTAGCATACTACCATGTTTAGCAAGACTATTATATACATGTGAATATCCCAAGCTTCCATTAAGTAATATACAAGCTAGTATGATACAGTAATGGCCTTCTAGGGCATAAACACTAACAGTTGGAAAAGTTCCAAGCAAGAAACCGTGGCAGACTCGACGATGGAGACTGAATACATCACTACCAACGATACCGTCAAAGAGGTTGTCTGGATGAAGAAGTTCATAACCGAACTTGGTGTGGTTCCGTCCATCGAGCATCCAATACCTTTGTATTGTGATAACAATGGAGCTGTGGTTTTGGCCAAGGAACCCAGGACCCATCAGCGATCCAGGCATATTCTGAGGCGGTATCACCTGATCCGGGAGATAGTTGATCGCCGGGAGAGCGAGGTCAAGAGAGTTGATACGAAGAATAACATGGCGGATCCACTCACGAAGGCCATACCCCATATACAATTTGAGAGACTCTTCGGGATGTTGGGTATGAGATACTATAAAAACTGGCCTTAGTGCAAGTGGGAGATTGTTAGTTATATGTATGCCCTAGAGGCCATTATTGTACATGATTGTATATTATAGTGGATTCTTGGACATATATAAAGAGAGGAATTTCTTGCTCGACATGATAGTATGCTATCTGGTTGCTCTTTGTCTTAACATGTAGACTTGTATTGTTATACTGTCTTGCTCTCACATGTTGATAAAGCCCTTAGGATGTGTACTTGACTACCAGGACTATGATGGAGATCATACTAGTGGGGCCAGGATAGTCCATAAGTTCATCCTTTAATTGTTCCTAGTCAAGGGTGTATCGAGACGGGGTATCGATATTCCAGAGTAAACTAGCGTATACGCTTCTTGACCCATATGATGGGCGATGGATGATCCAACATCCATTGGTGTTTGACATTAAAGATGGTATACAGGTGCTCAGTGGAGACTGGGTACACTGAACAGGACTCACCGAGAACTCCTAGATGGTATTATACCTATCGTCAGATAGCAGTTCTCTGGTGACACTGGTACAGGTTAGTCTGTAGACCTAAGATCGTCATAGAGACTTGTGTGATTCCCACTGTGCTTTGATTTCCACCTTACCACGTTCAAGAGAACGTGCAAAACGGTGGTTTTTGGGCACAGTCTCGAGTCACATGGAGGCAATGAGCGATAGGAGGGGTTTCGTCTCTCCCGGTATTGGGGGTTGATATTGCACAGTGCTCGATTGGTTATAACATGAAGTCCCTGGCTAGGGCTGATACGGAGATTTACTGGTAAGTGTTATCAGTAGTTTCTCGACCCGTTATGAGCCTCATATCGGCATGACTTATCAAGTTACTGAGGTCTGACGTTTACCATCCCTAGACTAGATATGCAATATACGAGACGAAGAGACCGGACTGTACGGTAGTGTTACTAACAGGCTTTGCGGGAGTTTTAGACAAGCTTGCTTTTTGATCTTCTGATCGCTCAATCCCGGGTAGCCGTTACGTCCAGCTAGTACCACTGACGGCTTGTGGGTGACTGATATGATCATCACCTACTGTCGGCGTATTGACGAGTCTTTAGAGTCTTACACAGAGCTTTCCTGGCTCAGGCGAAACAAAGTAGGAGCACATATGTGATATGTGCGGGACCGAGATTAATACATGTATGTGATACCGTATTCTATTCTCGTGATATATGATATCGGTCGGCTATATGTGATATAGCCGAGTTGTCGAATCAAGGGTTGATTCGATAAGTTGGTATAAATAATATTAGTCGGTTGTATGTGATATAACCGGATTATTAAATCAAGTGTTGATTTAATAATTTAGTGTATAATTGTATATTTGATATATTAATTTACATTTACTAATATTAGCACATTTAAGCATTTCTTTTCTCACTAGTGTACACTTAATATATATATGATATATATTATTGTGTCATACTTGTTGCTACATGCTACATGGGTGTATGAGACTCACACCCTGCTTATGATAATGTGGAGTTTTATTTATTTAAAGTAAAACAAAATTAGTTGAAAATTAGTCACATGGTTTGAGCTTAGTGGAAGCTTATAGAACTATTGACTTAGTCCACTACTTTTGTTTTACATTAGATATTTATTAACCCAACCATTACCTTAAGCCTTGGTTAAGTCTCTACATGAGTTAATATGAGATATTATCTCACCCATGGCTGCTATTCTCACTCATTCCATTGTTGACTTCATCTTCTTCTTCATCAAGAGAGAGCTCTCTAGGTTTTCAAGAGGTGAAGAAAATTAGTGAGAAAAATAAATCTAAAGTGAGCAAAAATCCTACTTCATCAACCTACACTAGATTAGCCATTTAGTTTAGGTTATTTGCTTCATTAATTCCTAATTAGTGAAGAGGTAGTTTGAGTCAGTGCCTTCTCGACGTAAATCATCTTCGGCCTCGAAGATTTCAAGCAAGCTTGTTCATTTCACCTTGTGGAGCCTTACCAGAGTCCGGGAGATCACTACTTGGAGCGAAGGGATTACTACACGGAGCTTTTGAAGTTAAGGACCGGTCTACAAAGGTTGTATTCTTTGTTTATTTTGTATGTAAAGTTGTTTACATCCTTGTTTACCCTAGTTCTTGTCACGCCCTGCTTCCCAAAAGAAGGAAAAGGATGACGTGGCATGGTCCGCAACCTAACTGTATTGAAAGTGGTCTATTCAATACAGTTACGTTAAGCGTATGAATATTTAACATGCAGGATGTATACCAAAACAAAAATAATAAAAACGAAAGGTATTTATTTCCATTAACCAAACTGTATTACATCCCAAAAGAAAGACTAAAATAAACTAAGTAGTTTAATTACATCGAGGAGAAATAAAAGCCCTAAACATGTGGGCAAACAGCAAAAATTAAAACTAGCTAATTTTCCATTGTCCAGTCTGCATAATCTTCATAAGCTGGCTTCATACCTTGATCCTCGCCATAATACTCATTCTTATCTAACGGACATTCTAAAGATAGAGGAAGAAAAGGAAGGTCCGTCAGCGAGTTATATTCGGGTATGATTGCCTTATAAGAAAATAGGAGTATAAAAATGAATAGGTGTATATAAGAGTATGATATATGCATGCAGACATAAAGTAAGGGGTGTAAATGTTTGAAATGCACAAACTTAAGACGTTTTGAAGAGAGGTATATATGAGCATGAGTATGTTGTAAGTTATATATAGATAAGTAGTAGGAAGTATAGGTGAATGTAAAAGTTCGTATTAGTTTGTTAAACAAGGGTCCGGATACTCACGATTATTTCGTTGTGGCCACGGAACAACAACTAGGGAAGTGAAATGTACCGTTTCACTTCCCGGGATCATGATCGAGTAGTAGGGGAATCCGAGTTCCGAATTTCCTTGCCTAATCAAACTACCCATTCCCGTGATTTAGTATAAAGGTTCGGACGAATTAGAGTTAGTGCGTATACCTCTAGGCATGTAATTTCCATATTGTATAGTCGTCCACATTTTGGACTGGTCACCCGGAATATCGGGATCTTCATATTTGTGTAGTTGCCCATATATTGGACTGGTCACCCGGAATATCGGGATCTTCATATTTGTATAGTCGCCCATATATTGGACTGGTCATCCGGAATATTGGGATCTTCATATAAGTATTCCATACCTAGGTCCACGCATTCTAACCCTAACCGTATCATGTTTTGTATATGTCATGTTATCATAAACTGGAAATTAAAACGTATTGATCTCGTTTAATATGGCCTTCCACAACCACTCGTTTTATTTTCTAAAGTTCGTAAAGTACTTCGTGTCATCTTAGGAAATGCTTAGTAAAAAGAATAATAGTGTTTAATTATCTTTTATTACTTCTTAATAAAAACCATGAGATTTGGGATATTTATCATTTTTAAAAAACATAATGTTTTATGGAAAAATATCCTTTCGATAAAAGGTTGTGGTGTTTATTTGAAAATCTTTTTGTAACACCCGAGCCCAGTAATACTAGTTATATTACAAGTTGAGGGTTTTATATTGCTCATTCCAATTTTCCTGATTTTCTGGGGTTTATTGCTAAATTTTAACCGGTTAAGTCATTTTGGCACATAACAAATTTTAACTCCTAAAATGAAATTTAAAATGTCCATGTTGGCCTACTCGTCGCCACTAGTCGCGTGGTAGCGTCCGCGTGTCGAGGTTCCGTCCCGTTCGGCTAAACGGGCAAGTTTGGACGACTACGCGCGCGTGCAAGTGTCCGACTTGGGGGCATGCATTTTAATCATTAAACACCTCTTTTCAAAATTTGGAACCCGCTTAAAATCCTATAATTTGAATTTGGAACATTTGGGCGCAACCCGGGCTCGATTTGGAAATGTTTCATTTCGCGCCAAAAAGGCCCATTTAATTTAATATCTTAAACTATATATATACGATTATATATCTTCCTTAACAGTAAAATCCCTTCGAATCTTCACTTTAATAATTCATTATCTCGCCTCAGCCAATCACAGCGAGGACTGTACCCTCGTGGGCCCCCTTTCCCATCTCTCTCTCTCTCCGTCTCGCTCTATCTCTCTCCTCCCCATTCTCTTTCTCTCTCTCACTCTAAATCATTCTCCCTCTCTCTCTCCAATCTTTCTCTCTCTCCTCATATATATTCCCATGCAGCCGCCTCCTCTCTCTCTCTCGACCACGAGAAAACCCAGCGAGCCTCAAACCCTAACCCTAGCCCTCGTACTCGCGCCGCCGGCCTCCCCGCGACCTCGCCGTCGCCGCCCTCGCCACCACGAGCCCAGCCGCACCCTCTTCCTCCTTCCTCCGCTCTCTCCTGCGCCTGCACCCAACCCCGACGACGCACCAACCGCCACAGGCCTCGTCGTCGACGTCGCCTCCAGTCACCGACGACGCCCGCGACTCCCTCTCTTCCTCCTCGTCCCTACCTCGTCGTCGCCTTCCACCTCCCCTCGCCAGAACACCTTCAGACCCGCAGCCCGACCCTGCACCATCCCCGGGTTGCCGGAGAACGCGCCGTCGACCCTCGTCGACGTCACCCGCGCCACCTCCGACCACCTCCTTTCCCCCTCGATCACCAGAGCCGACCACCACTCGTCGCACTACCCTCTCCAGCGAACCCGAGGCCGTTCAAGTCTTCGCAGCCGCCGTCGCTGCCTCGCCGGCGTTCCAGCGCCGTCGAGCCCGCCGGGGTTACCCTGGTATCTCTCTGTAAGCAACCTTATCTTTCCTTTGTGCAAGGTTTTTCCCCCCGCTGATCTTGTACGTTTATCGGGTTGCTAACTTCGTTGCCGTGACTTTTGCCGGAACCCGACCGTGCCGTCTTTTGAACCCGACGCTCCAGCGAGGTACCCTGGTCCGTGTGATCCCGTTGTTCTCTGTTGGGACTCGATCCGTGGCCCGTGCAACCATATCGTGTTTTCTGCCGACTTTGCATCCGTGCGTTCCGGTCTGCGAAACCGTCGAGGCAAGTATCCGAATACTTGCTTTAACATGCTACAAACTTAATCATCATATTCTTTATTATAACCACACAGCTATTGGTAACATCGATATCCCTTTCATAACTTAGAATTGATGGTCACAATAAGCCTTAACATTAAATCAATATGGTAGTTTCGTGTAATTAATCGGTATGCTATCAATCCACACTTTAACTAATTAAACCAATTAGAATGCCCTTGCTTAAATTGCTAGATCATCCTTGTAACTATTATTATGCTGTAGTTTTAATGGCTTCATTGCTTCGTGTTGTTAACATTGTTTTACCCTGTGATTATTGCACCCAAGGGTGCTTGAACCTGTTAATAAGAGAGTACAAAACACCACTGTGTCTACATGGAATAATAGTGTTATTTACTGTTTCCTGCTGCTATTCATTATTTGATTGTATACCTGTTATGAGCACATACTCGATTGCACTACATATTGGCCTGACCCTGCTACACATGATATATACATACATACCGACTCATCCTGTCGTACCCTGACATGACTTGTTTCATGATTTCATGCCTAATGCCGACCAACCTGACCATTCCTGCTGTCTATCCAGACAGACCTACTTTACCTGATTTTGTGTTGGCATTAGTCCCTGACTACTGAATACCTGACCTGACATACATAGCTTGGGGGTATGGGGAAATCAAAGGTGAAACCGACTTGTCACTCAACAGTTCGATACATGTTCTGATCAGTCTTACGGGCTTGGCCAGCCCCGGAGTGTTGATGCTGACATCACTCGCCCATCCTACTACCCTTTTACTGCTTAGCGGCACGTCTCGGATTCAGCCCCGAGGGCTTTGACCGTGGTCCCGGGCACGCACGGGATACTATTGAGTTACATCGACGATTCATCAATTGATTTCAAAGACTATAGAGTAGAAACCTGACAGGATAGTTTAGTCACCATTGCACATTACCCTGCTCTGTTATTTCTTAGTACTGCTTTATTCATGTTCATATTTGCATTGCTTATCACCATGTTTACATTATATACTTGATGTCATGACGCGCTGACGTCTGGGTTTTGCATGGCCCAGATTCTTTACCACTGTCGCCGACCGTGCAGGAGTACTTCAGCCAGCAGGTTGATTTGAGTTCTATAGTGGTTAGTTTGTTTATTGCATTTTATTTCCAGGTGCAATCCCGCATTATGGGACGTACCTTTCTATTATTATATTGGATCATTTGCTTCCGCACTTATTGTTCATTGATTTCTTGTTATTATGGATTTGGACATGTATTAGATTAGCTTATTGTCTTGTTCTTGATATCCTTACAACCGTAATGTGACTGTGGATAGATACTTCCTACCCACAGGTAGCATGGTTGGCTATGTCACGTGCCCAATCTTGCGTACTCTGGGAAGCGGGGCGTGACACTTTTGCAAGAGATTTTTATAAGGACAAGTTGCAAGAGGTTTTTATTTGAAAAACTAGACTGCTCCTAACTGTTCCAAAGGGCAAGTTGTGAGATTCTCAAATCGCCTCTTTACCGCCAATTGTGGTCAGGTAAGCACAAGTAAGGAAAGGAGGGATCCGCTCACGAATCACCGTGAGACGGGCCTTTTAAAATTACCTTTCCCACTTGTCTAGCCTAGACACCACAAAGTCTGGTTTAGATAAACGACCGATGCCTACAACATTTCCTTTGTCCTAAATTGGTGTTATTTTAAAATTACCTTTTAATAAGGTACTAAATATTCCTTTTGAAAAGATATCATTATACGGATTATGATCCTTATGGAAAATGGTCCTTCAATAAAGGTCGAGGTATTTAGATGAAATTAATAATTTTTATGAAATTATAGTGTTTTAGGTTCGGGGTAACGTTTTAGAAAATACGTTCGTTTTGGAAAAAACCATAAGCTGTTATTTAAATTTAGTATTTTCCTCTTTAAAAAGGTTGAAGGGATTTAACAACATTATAGTAGTTGATGGAAAAGTGTAAGTAAAATATATGTATGTCGTATCTAAAACATTTATTTCACATATCTTATTTCTTGTGGATATTTTAAACAATTATAACATTTTAATTAAACGAGGGTATTTTGTGGAAGTAACCTATTTCGAGATCATTTTGATAGTATGGGTAAGTGTGGGTATATCAGAGGTGAATTAAATATTCATGGGTTATGACATTAAGCATATCAGATTCCAGGTAGTATGAGATTGCAATATATTTTTGCGTACGGAGGAAAATAAACACCGTTTTAAAACATGGGTTAACATTATCATCATTAGGGTACAAGGAATAGGCATGCACGAATATTATAACATCATTTTAATACGGGGGTTGATGATTAGAAGTTAGAACTAAGGTTATTGAGAAAAGAAGAAGACGGCAGAAAAAGGGGAGAGAGGCGGATCCTACCTTTGATTAGCGTTAGACGTAGACGGGTGAAGACGTGGGCTTGTGCAAAACTCCTCAAAAGCTCCGCGCCACGATTTTTCCTCGGCAATTGTGTGGAGCCGTAGCGTCGGCGTCGTCGATACGAAGACACTGGTATTTTTTTTTGAATTTTTGGAGTTCTGAGGTGTGAGAAATCAGTGTTTGAAGTGCCTATTTATAGCGTTTTTTCACCAACCACAAAATCCAAAAATTCAGTTAAAATACACGAAAATCTGTGCCGGCCAATGATTGCGAATCATCAGCTGATGATTGCGCCCGCAGCCAGAGGATCCTAGCCGTTGGATCTGCATCCAACGGCCCAGGGCGCACCGTCACGTCGCCGCCCAGCGCCACGTGTCGCCACGCGACGCGCGTGTAGCTGCGTGTGGAGACCACGCGTTTTCGCGTGGTCCCCACCACGTGGGCGCTGCCGCGAGGCTCTGGGCCGTTGGATCTTGTGATCCAACGGTCAGGTTAAACGGGTTTAATTTAAATTTTGTTTATAACAAAAATAATAACTATTTATTAATTTAAAATTTGAATTTGGTTTTAAAATAATTGTTAAAAATAGTTTAAAATACGGGAAAATTATGGAAAAATTTTAGAAAATATATTTTATTATTATCTTTAGTATAAAAATAATTTTGGGCTAAAACTAAATAATATATCCATTCCTATGGTTCTAGCTAGTTATTATGATTATTTAAAATCTAGTTTATCCTTTAAAATATTTTTAATTACGAATTAATTATTTTAATCGATAATAAAAATATGTAGATTATTTTAAGGCATTATAAAATTTTATTAAAACATTTTAAGCCTAGGAAAACAATAAATAGATTTTAGAAAACTCCTTTAATCCTATTCAATGCTTTGAAAATTATTAACATTACTTTAAAAATTATTCTTCTATCAACGAAACACGTAAAATAATTATTTGATAGTAGAAATTTTAAATAAAATATTTTTTTGTTAGGTATTAGAAAACACGGTCGTTACAATCTACCCTCCTTAAAATAATTTCGTACTCGAAATTTCAGAAGGTAGATCAAGGAAAGGAAGAAATCACTAAGAAGGGATTACCGCGGTTAAATATTTTGGGTCTCGCTCTCTCGTCCCGTCTTCTCGCTTCCGCGTATATCTTGCCTGGTAGTTCCTTCCCCATATAACTCTAGCCAGCTGGATTATCTTGTCCCTCAAGGTTTCATCCTTCTGGTATCCCGACCGGTTGCTGCTTGTAGATTACGCCAACCTTTTCATAATCTCAGAATGATTAAAAGTATGACTAGGGTTGCCAGCATACTCTCTTAGCTGTGAAATATAAAAGTATTATGCACACCCTCCATAAAAAATAGCAAAGCTAGTCTATACACAAACCCATTGTCTCATTCCAAGATGTTAAACGACCGATGAGTCGTGGGCTGAGCTTTCCTCGCTCCCCAAAACGTATTACTCCCCGGTTAGGAGAAATCTTAAGAAACACGTATTCTATTGGTTGGAACTCTAGTGGCCTTCTCTTCGTATCTACCCAATGCTTTGTCGATCTTGTGCTATACGTAATTGTTCTCTGATGGTTCTTATCACCTCCACTGTCTCGACAATCATCTCGAGGCCTAGAAGTTCTCGGTCCCCAATATCGTCCCAACTTAACGGTGACCTACACTTTCGTCCATACAAAGCGGCGAAAGGCGCCATGCTGATACTAGACTGGTAACTATTGTTGTAAGCAAACTCTACCAAGTGCAGGTGATCTTCCCAAGATCCTTTAAAATCCAACATACAGGCCCGGAGCATGTCTTCGAGAATTTGAATAACCTTTTCTGATTGGCCATCGGTCTGAGAATGGTAGGCGGTACTGAAACTCAGATTCGTGCCCAGACTCTCATGTAGGCTTTGCCAAAACTGAGATCTGAAACGTGTATCTCGGTCGGACACGATGCAAATCGGTACGCCGTGCAATCTAACAATCTCCTCCATATACCTTTTTGCAAGGCTTTCGGTTGATTGACCCACTCGAAAAGGAATGAAATGCGCCGACTTGGTGAGTCGGTCCACAATCACCTATACAATACCGTTTCCCTTAGAGCTGCGAGGGAGAGCGGTCACAATATCCATAGTAATGTTTTGTCATTTCCATTCGGGTATTGGTAACGGCTGTAATAGACCCGCCGTCCTGTGGTGTTTGGCTTTTACTTGTTGGCGGACAAGACATTTGGATACACTCTTGGCTATCTCCCGCTTTATCCCATGCCACCAATAGTTTTTCATGAGGTCCTTGTACATCTTTGTTCCTCCCAGATCAACAGAGTATGGAGAACTATGTGCCTCTTTTAATAATTCC
Source organism: Agapanthus africanus (assembly GCA_030015575.1). Classification (NCBI taxonomy): domain Eukaryota; kingdom Viridiplantae; phylum Streptophyta; class Magnoliopsida; order Asparagales; family Amaryllidaceae; genus Agapanthus; species Agapanthus africanus. The sequence continues at coordinate 558,211,865 of JASDDO010000022.1, read as the reverse complement.
TCTCTCATCTCCCCTTTAGGCACACAGACTCTGCATCCATATCTCAAAGAACCATCTTCGTGGATGATGAGGTCCGTCCGCAGATTTGCGTCCACTTGTTCTCTGATCCTTCGCAACCTCGGGTCCTCTATTTGAGCTGTCTTGATCCGTTCGACTAATGTTGAGTGAATTTGCAAATTCATGAAGGATGTAAGCATTCCGGGCATTATCAACTCGGTCTCTAGTTCAATAAGATCTTAGCGATTCCTCCAATGAGTAGTCAGACTCGAAATCATTGGTTGGCGACTCAAAGCGTCCGGGACTACATTCACCTTTTCCAGATGATATTGTAAATTTACGTCGAAGTTTGCCATTAATTCCAGCCATCTCCTCTACCTCATATTGAGTTCCTTCTGGGTGAAGATATACTTCAAGCTCTTGTGATCGGTGTAAATATCTACCCTCTCACCCAATAAATAGTACCTCCAAATCTTGAGTGCGAAAACAACTGCGGCAAGTTCTAAATCGTGCGTTGGGTAGTTTCGCTCATGCACCTTTAATTGTCTTGACGCATATGCGACTATATCGTCATGCTGATACATCACATCACCAAGTCCCCTCTCCGAAAAATCATTGTGGATGTTTAAAACATCTGGGTTTGCTAAGAATTGCAAGAATGGTTGTGATAGTTACAATCTACCCTCCTTAGAATAATTTCATATTTAAAATTTTCAAGGGAGTAGCCACTACTAAGCACGGAAATCAGTAACGCTGTCAGAAATCCTCGTTGCTGCATGTGTCGCTCCCGCGGGTTACTGTATCACTTGATGCATGTAAAGTCTCTGAAGGGTTTAGGTATAAGGAATTGGAAATGTAAAATCAGTAGTTGCTTCCGGGTAGAAAGGTTTGGAAGTTGAAGGAAGGTTGTGAATTGATGGAAGACTTGAGAGATATAAAATAAAGGCAACTAGTCGAAATTACGAAAACTAGAGGAATTATGGTGAGTTTAACTAAGATTTGCATCGAAGGATGGTTAAGCATGGTATCAAAGAAAGGTTGAAAAAGAAAAGAGTATCTCTGTTGTCTTGCCACGTGGCATCAGCCTTCACGGCCGTCATGGTGAAGGTCTGACATTTGGGTCCATTCCTTTGCGCTTGCTGAAAAACACGCTCCTGTGATGGCAAGGATGGTCCTTTTGGTGTTGCCCCTTGACCGGTTGGTTGAGTGGCGGAAAGTGGCCGGTTTCCCTGTCGTGGTGCCACACAGTTAGCCGGCTTGTTGACGGGGTCTGATTATCTCCCTCTCTGAGGACAATCCCCAATAGCATGATTCGGAGACCCACAGACTATGTAAAGTTTATTCATAATGCGACAGTCTCTCATGAAGTGTCCGGCTCTACCGAAATGGTTGCATATAACGGCTGGTTTTCCGAAGATAGTTGGTCCTGCTGGTCTCTTGGGTTGTGGTCCCCCGTTGAATCTGGAAGATGTTCCCTCAAGAATTTGATTGGTTGGTCGCTTAATACCAGAAAAAAGGTCATCATTCCTCATCCGTCTCTGAAGGTCTTCAAAGTTTCGTGCCGTCTCTAAGATTTCATCATAAGTTGATAAGGTAGCAGAAGACATGGAGGACTGCGTCTTCAGGTCCAATCCTTGTCGGAATCTCTTAGCATAAAGTTCTGGGGTTGCCACCAGATGATGCGCGAACCGACTTAAACTTGCAAACTCCGAAGCATACTCGTCCACCGAATTATCCCACATGCTCCCTTGTTGGAATGGTATAAACTCTCTTTCCATCCTTAAGTGTGCCACGACTGGAAAATACTGGGTATCAAAACGTTGTTTGAACGTTTCCCAGTCGATGGGCTCCTTCAATCTACTTTCTTCTGCCTCCCACCATATCCTGGCATTATCCGTAAGTTGTAGCTTAGCGATGTTCACCCACGCGTCCTTCGGAATTTGAGCGGCACTGAGATCATTGACTGTTCCCTTGAGTCATTCCTCAGCTTTTAAGGGAGTTTCCTTCCCCGGAAAAGTCTTAGGGTGGAGTGATCTGAACTGCCTCACTCCGGCCGAACCTTAAGAAACTGGGGTTAGTGCCTTACTTAATATCTCTACTTGTTGCTTCCTACTTTCGCGTAGCTCCTGATGAAGGGCAGCTGTCTGCTGCTGCTGTTGCTCCAGTAGTCCTTATATCCTTTGTAGCATAGCTGCTTGCTGAGCAGCGGCTTCATTGACTCCATTTCCCCTTCGGTTGCGGTCATGGTGTCGTCCGGCCATTGTGATCAGAATAGGTTAGGTTACAAACAGGCTGAGGGATGAGACACGATAATAGCTTGCATGGAAGAACAACATTCAATGCAAGAGAGAGACTAATAAGATGAGCAAGAGACGCGAGAGATTTTTGCTCAAAACTAAGATTTTATTATCCAACTTCAATAAGGAGAGTACAACCGAAAAGTAAGGACATGCCCTTAATATTCTTACATCGTTTTATTCGGCCAAAGAAAAGGAAAAGACTTATTAATCTCGCTTATGGGAGTTCAACAAGTGGTGATAGGTCCTCGTACTAAGAAAGGTACGGCCATTCCCACGGTTCCTTGTGGGGACAACTGCTTGAGTTTCTTCGGTCTCGAGTTCCTCTTCATACGAAACTTCGTCCGTCGACTCATCCCTGGCGGGAGCCTCGCCCTCCGATTCCCTCTCTATAGGGTCTTGTTCCTTTGTAGGAACATCCTCATCCGGATCATATTCCATAGGATTCTCTTCCGCCGCAGGAGCTTCTTTTTCTGGCCCCTCCTCTATATTCTCCTCTTCCACGGGATCTTCTTCTTCGTCTTCGGAGTCATTAGCCATCACAGGCTCCGGAGTTGTAGTATCGACTTCTTCGTCTTCCGAGTCACTGTTGGAAATAATCGCCTGAGAGTCTACGACTTCGTCGTCTGAATCTCTAGATGTAGCTTCAAAAGTAATATCGGACATGTCATCCTCGTCGGAAAGATTTGCCATGACCAGAAGGAAAGGTCATGGTCAGGGTACAGAATGTCAAGGAAGGGACAAGGGACATAGAAAAACTATGATATCGGTATAGATGGATGAGATTCACAAATATAATAAGTCAGTGAACGGTTTTATTTTAGTACACAAGATGGACCTGCATGGGCCACCACAAAAACCTGTCATGCCCCGCTTCCCAAAAGAAGGAGAAGGATGACGTGGCATGGTCCGCAACCTAACTGTATTGAAGGTGGTATATTCAATACAGTTACGTTAATCGTATGAATATTTAACATGCAGGATGTGTACCAAAAACAAAAATAATAAAAGCGAAAGGTATTTATTTCCATTAACCAAACTTTATTACATCCCAAAAGAAAGAGTAAAATAAACTAAGTAGTTTAACTATATCGAGGAGAAACAAAAGCCCTAAACATGTGGGCAAACAGCAAAAATTAAAACTAGCTAATCTTCCATCGTCCAGTCTGCATAATCTTCATAAGCTGGCTTTACACCTTGATCCTCGCCATAATACTCATTCTTATCTGACGAACATTCCAAAGATAGAGGAAGAAAAGGAAGGTCCGCCAGCGAGTTATACTCGGGTAGGATTGCCTCATAAGGAAATAGGAGTATAAAAATGAACAGGTGTATATAAGAGTATGATGTATATATGCAGACATAAAGTAAGGGGTGTAAATGTTTGAAATGCACAAACTTAAGACGTTTTGAAGAGAGGTATATATGAGCATGAGTATGTTGTAAGTTATATATAGATAAGTAGTAGGAAGTATAGGTGAAGGTAAAAGTTCGTATTAGTTTGTTAAACAAGGGTCCGGATACTCGCGATTATTCCGTTGTGGCCACGGAACAACAACTGGGGAAGTTAAATGTACCGTTTTACTTTCCGGGATCATGATCGAGTAGTAGGGGAATCCGAGTTCCGAATTTCCTTGCCTAATCAAACTACCCATCCCCGTGATTTAGTATAAAGGTTCGGACGAATTAGAGTTAGTGCGTATACCTCTAGGCATGTAATTTCCACATTGTATAGTCGTCCACATTTTGGACTGGTCACCCGGAATATCGGGATCTTCATATTTGTGTAGTCGCCCATATATTGGACTGGTCACCCGGAATATCGGGATCTTCATATTTGTATAGTCGCCCATATATTGGACTGGTCGCCCGGAATATCGGGATCTTCATATTTGTATAGTCGCCCATATATTGGACTGGTCACCCGGAATATCGGGATCTTCATATAAGTATTCCATATCTAGGTCCGTGCATTCTAACCCTAACCGTATCATGTTTTGTATATGTCATGTTGTCATAAACTGGAAATTAAAAAGTATTGATCTCGTTTAATATGGCCTTCCACAACCACTCGTTTTATTTTCTAAAGTTCGTAAAGTATTTCGTGTCATCTTAGAGAATACTTAGTAAAAAGAATAATAGTGTTTAATTATCTTTTATTACTTCTTAAGAAAAACCATGAGATTTAGGATATTTATCATTTTGGAAAAACATAATGTTTTACGGAAAAATATCCTTTTGATAAAAGGTTATGGTGTTTATTTGAAAATCTTTTGCAAGAGATTTTTATAAGGACAAGTTGCAAGAGGTTTTTATTTGAAAAACTAGACTGCTCCTAACTGTTCCAAAGGGCAAGTTGTGAGATCCTCAAATCGGCTCTTCACCGCCAATTGTGGCCAGGTAAGCACAAGTAAGGAAAGGAGGGATCCGCTCACGAATCACCGAGAGACGGGCCTTTTAAAATTACATTTCCCACTTGTCTAGCCTAGGCACCACAAAGTCTGGTTTAGATAAACGACCGATGCCTACAACCTTTCCTTTATCCTAGATTGGTGTTATTTTAAAATTACCTTTTAATAAGGTACTAAATATTCCTTTTGAAAAGATATCGTTATACGGATTATGATCCTTATGGAAAATGGCCCTTCAATAAAGGTCGAGGTATTTAGATGAAATTAATAATTTTTATGAAATTATTGTGTTTTAGGTTCGGGGTAACGTTTTAGAAAATACGTTCGTTTTGGAAAAAACCATAAGCCGTTATTTAAATTTAGTATTTTTCTCTTTAAAAAAGTTGAAGGGATTTAACAACATTATAGTAGTTGATGGAAAAGTGTAAGTAAAATATATGTATGTCGTATCTAAAACATTTATTTCACATATCTTATCTCTTGTGGATATTTTAAACAATTATAACATTTTAATTAAACGAGGGTATTTTATGGAAGTAACCTATTTCGAGATCATTTTGATAGTATGGGTAAGTGTGGGTATATCAGAGGTGATTCACAATTCATGGGTTATGACATTAAGCATATCATATTCCAGGTAGTATGAGAGTGCAATATATTTTTCCGTACGGAAGAAAATAAACACCGTTTTAAAACATAGGTTAACATTATCATCATTAGGGTACAAGGAATAGGCATGCATGAATATTATAACATCATTTTAATACGGGGGTTGATGATTAGAAGTTGGAACTAAGGTTATTGAGAAAAGAAGAAGGCGACAGAAAAAGGGGAGAGAGGCGGATCCTACCTTTGATTAGCGTTAGACGTAGACGGGTGAAGACGTAGGCTTGTGCAAAACTCCTCAAAAGCTCCGCGCCCTGATTTTTCCTCGGCGATTGTGTGGAGCCGTAGCGTTGGCGTCGTCGATACGAAGGCACTGGTATTTTTTTCAGAATTTTTGGAGTTCTGAGGTGTGAGAAATTAGTGTTTGAAGTGCCTATTTATAGCGTTTTTTCACCAACCATAAAATGCAAAATTTCAGTTAAAATACACGAAAATCTGCGCTGGCTAATGATTGTGAATCATCAGCTGATAATTGCGCCCGCCGCCAGAGGATCCTGGCCGTTGGATCTGCATCCAACGGCCCAGGGCGCACCGTCACGTCGCCGCCCAGCGCCACGTGTCGCCACTCGACGTACGTGCAGCTGCGTGTGGAGACCACGCATTTTCGCGTGGTCCCCACCACGTGGGCACCGCCGCGAGGCTCTGGGCCGTTGGATCTTGTGATCCAACGGTCCAGGTTAAAGGGGTTTAATTTAATTTTTTTATAACAAAAATAATAACTGTTTATTATTTTAAAAATTGAATTTGGTTTTAAAATAATTGTTAAAAATAGTTAAAAATACGGGAAAATTATGGAAAAATTTTAGAAAATATATTTTATTATTATCTTTAGTATAAAAATAATTTTGGGCTAAACTAAATAATATATCCATTCCTATGGTTCTAGCTAGTTATTATGATTATTTAAAATCTAGTTTATCCTTTAAAATATTTTTAATTACGAATTAATTATTTTAATCGATAATAAAAATATGTAGATTATTTTAAGGCATTATAAAATTTTATTAAAACATTTTAAGCCTAGGAAAACAATATATAGATTTTAGAAAATTCCTTTAATCCTATTCAATGGTTTGAAAATTATTAATATTACTTTAAAAATTATTCTTCTATCAACGAAACACGTAAAATAATTATTTGATAGTAGAAATTTTAAATAAAATATTTTTTATTAGGTATTAGAAAACACAGTTGTTACAGTTCTCTAGTTAAGATTCGTAGTCTAGGGTTGTTTAGCACGCTAATTTTTTAATGCGGCATGGTTGATGCCTCTCGAAACCTTATAGTCGTGCTAGGGAATCCTACATAAACATGTCCAATACCCACAAGAACAATAACAATAAATAGTGGTGGAAGTAACAAAGATCCAAGGAAAAAGAATACATAAACCATCAATAAGAACTATATCGGTCCTCATAGATCGACAATTCTGTTGAAGTACGCACGTGCTAAGTCATGTATCTGAGCCATGCAAAACCCAGACGTCGGTGCGTCATAATAATAATAATAATAATAATAATAATAATAAACCGAACAGTGTGCTATACAGGATGTCACATTCAAGAGTGAGGTATGAGTATAAACAAATCAAATACATGTGTTATAACAGCAGGCTATAGATAGTCAAACATGTCACGGGTATCTTAAGGTATGTGTTTTTAGATTAACTATCCTACCGATATTTGAAACTAATGAATGAACTCCTCCATGTAACTCAAAAGTATATATCTCGTTACTCTCCGGAACCACGGACATAAGATATATCTCGTTACCCTCTGGGATCACGGATGCAAGATGTATGAATCAAGAATGATTATGTTACCTTACCCTCCGGAACTACGGAAACATGTAATATCCTTTTAAGTTACACTTCAGTTACACTTTTGAATTCCCTATTTCTCCAGATTTCGTTTTCCAAGTCAGGTATGAATATAATATCTATCTAATGCCAACATAGGAACAATCAGGTACAATTTATGTATATCAAGACAATAAGTCAGGGTTGTTGGTATCGGTAAGTACTATAGTCAAATAGGTACTAGCATGATAACAATAACAGTAACAAGATGGCAGGTTACAAGTACGTCAGAGATAGTGTACTAAAATAGATGAAGTATTTATATCACAATAACATCACACAAATAAGTCATGATGAATAACATGAAATATAGTTGTCAAGATTATTAGGTATTATTATATAAATTAAACTATATTAATAGAACTTACCTATTATGAATTAAACTTATCCTTATTAATGAAATTTATTTTTGTTAATCTAGTTAATGGCATTAAATAACGACATTGATCAAAGCGTCTGTCATGCCCCGCTTCCCAGTATACGAGCAGAGGACGCGACGAGACCGCTACGCATTTACTTTGAAGTAAATACGCTAAGCGTATCTAAGCAATATAAAATAAGCACAAGAGACAAGAGATATAAACTGAACAATAACTTTATTTATTAACATTCTTTTGTACAATGCATGGAAAGTATATACAACTGAAATAAAAAGCAATGTTTAAACAATGGCACAACAGAAAAGAAAAGTATTGAAATGGAAAAGTGTACAATGACTAGAGCTCGGGGTCTTCACTGAACCGGTCCAAGTCTTCAGTAGTGGGCTCGATCTCTGACGGGTCCAAATCACCTAACAACATTCAAAGGAGAAAGAAATAGAATGTCGTCAGCGAACAGGTCGCTCGGTAAGTCCAAAAGATAAGAGGAGAAATAGAATAGACAGAGAGTAAGAGAGAGAGAGAAAGAGAGAGTAGATTTTACAGTTGTATTATATTGTTATATTGTTGTATTTAGTATTAACGCTGTTGTTTGTAGCTTAGTACAGAAGGATGCCAGTGTATACGAGAGGAGTCTCACTTGCCCCGGAGACGAAGGTATCAGAAACTCAAGGAACCGTTGGGCCACGGTATAACAGCAACGGAATATAGGTTAGGCGTCTTAATCTTACCGTCTCGTGCCACTTTTAACACCTTCCGTATGAATCTACCTCTTAAACCCCGTAGAGTTTTGATTGTATCGTTTGTCTTGTATTGTAACTGTATAGATTGTATAATTGGATGACTGACCGAAACCATGATATCAGTAAACGGATGTAACCGTAGAATCATGTAAATGGAATAACTGGAGAACCATGTAAATGGAATGTATATCCATGGTTCGGTTCGGTCAAGTTGTATAGATTGAATATATGGAATAATGGATTCATGAATTCATATTGAATTGCAATATTGTAAATTGTAGATTGTAGATTATATTTGAATCATATTCAAGTCAGATTATACTGAGACTCAAACTGAGTCAGACAATTAGCAAAGTAAATTGAAGTCCTGATTGTTTTTATTAATTTGTCTACCTTAGATAGGCAAGCACCCACTTCTCCGGCTCCCTGAGGCTCAAGAGATTGGTTCTGCTTAAACCTATGTTTACTAGGGTTTTTAGGGTAATTTATAGAACTTGAGGGAGTTTTATGTAAAAATACTTTTATATACTTTTTCAAAATACTCCCCAAGTACTTATTATTCGTCTTTAGAGTTGTAATGAATGTAGATTTTATATTGTGATATTTCTAGTGGAAATATCCTAATTTCAGAAATAAGGTATTTATTTGTAATATTGATTTGTATGGAATTCATGGTATTTTAGTGTAAAATTTATTCTTGTGATTTTTAGAAAAAAGGTGGAATATTTATATCATAACAAAATAGGTATTTTAATGATAAATATACATATATTTATACAAAAATAATTTTAATATATTTTTTTATATGCTAAAAATCTCATTTTCTTAAGATGTCGTATTTTAAATCTTTCGAGACCGAATGCTCCTTGCGGAGGTCTAAATCTCGCACTACTAAGCTCGAGGATGTGCGATAATCCGCACCATCCCGAACGGGTTCCCAAAAATGGGTTGTAGCGGCGCTTTGCAAAGATTGTATAAATACTAAATCCTTTAGAAAACGGTTTTATTAAGTAAATGGTATTTATTTGTAAAGATGTCAATTTTCCGTATTCTATGTTCTAGGGTCTCCTAAGTTAACTAGACTATTCCTAATTGGTCTAAAACGACAAGTTGTGAGATACCTCAAATCGTCTCTTCACCGCCAATTGTGGCCAGGTAAGTACAAGTGAAGAAAGGAGGGATCCGCTCACGAATCACCGTGAGACGGGCCTTTTAAAATTACCTTTCTCACTTGCCTAGCCTAGACACCATAAAGTCAGGTTTAGATAAACAACCAATGTTCACAATCTTATCTTATTTTCATAATAAGTGGTATTTATTTGTAAAGATGTATCAATACTAAATATTTTAGAAATGGTTTTATTAAGTCAATGGTATTTAAATGAAAATGTTTGTTTTCTCGTATTCTAGGTTCTCGAGGTATCGTGTTATGTTGCATATGAGTGTGTGAGGAGGTAGGTCGTTACCTCATGATCTACTTAAAGGTATAGCAAGTTTAATGGAGTTAAATATAGAATTGAAACAATGTGGTATTTAAGTGAAAAATACGATAAATTGAAATAGCCATCATTTTATGTAATGAAACTTGATCAATTTGGTTGATTAGTGTTTAATAGTCATCATAAGAGAGTTTAAGCATAATTGTATTAACGAGAAGTGAAGTTTTATAAGAAACTGAATCGGAAATCGGATTTGTTCCGATTCCGTCGGGTTTTGTAAATCCGTATTTTTAGATTGAAGAGATAGGTAGAAATTGGGACTTACGGGTTTTAGGACACACAAGAGGGTGAGAGAGAAGTAGTGGAATCACCGATGTGTTGCGTCGTCGCCGTGAGTTCCTAGAACGATCGTCGGAAGTTCGCCGTAGATTTCGCCGGAGTTTTGCCTTCCGCTCGTTTTCAAAGTACACACGATTCTTGGAATTTTGAGAGAGTTGGCTCAGAGTTTTGGGGTGAGAGAGTAGAGGATATGATGATATTTATAGGGTTAGGGTAGATGAAGAGTTTAAATTAAAAAATATAAAAATATATTAAAATGTATTAAAAATTGTAGTAAATGAGGCTTTATGGATTCTCTAGAAATGGTCTAAACATTTAAAGTATACAGGGAGGTAGGGTAGATGAAGAGACACCTTTTTGGTGTTGACAACTCGGCCGACCGGCCAAGCTCCTATCAATTCATTATATCAATTTAACCCTGTTAAAATAACCTTTGAACAAGGGAAACACTTTATATGCCAGTTATATGCTTGGTTATAAAATGAATTTAATTGATATATTATAAAATTATTTATTTATACGCTAAACTCATAATTAACAATCTGTATAAAATGATATAATAATAATAGTAAAATATTATGGCTTGATATGAATTTGCTTTCACTAGCATGTAGCAAGTATAAAGATGCATACCTGGAACGTGATTTCACGATAATGGAACGACGACGGATACGCGAACGGAAATGAAGACATGACACATTGCACTATCGAAGCTTGATTTTTGCTCTGGTAAAGTGCTTCAGGCGATGACGTGTTGGTACTCGACGGCGAGAGCTGCTCCGGTTGATTTAGGGTTTGTGGCCGAGAAAGAAGAAGACGAGGAAGATGGAGGTTACTACGGTGAAGAGGAGGATGGTGTTGAGGGTGCAGGCGAGATGAGGTTGCTAGCAATGGTGAGGCGATGATGGTGATGGTCAAGTGCTGGGTGCTTGGCGAAGATGGAGTTAGGTCTCGGAGGCGAGGGTGGCAATGGAGTCAAGAAGAGAGAGATAGGGTTTAAAGTGACGTTTGGTGTTGGGTTGAGGTGGCTCGGGTCTAGTTGGGGTTGCCGAGGAGAAGGTCGTGGGGTTGAAGAAGGTGGCCAGAGTTGGTAAGATGAGGAATAAGAAGATAGGTCGGCCATTGATGGGGTTTGGGTTTGCTTGGGTAGGGTTCGGTGGACAATGAGGGAAGGAGAAAGCTTCGAGGAATATAACGATGGTGGTGAGGAGAAGGGGGTGTTCTCGGTTGTCACGCCCCGCTTTCCAGAGTGCGCTAAGATCGGCACGTGACAGAGCCAACCATGCTACCTATGGCTAGGAAAGATCCTTCCACAGTCACATTATGGCTGTCTAGAGATATCAAGAACAGTAGGAATAAAATAAACTATCTAGTACATGTCCATAAGCCAGAATAAACGAGTCATGAAATAAAATAATACGGAAGAAAAAGATTCATATACAATACTCTGGAATGTACGTCCCATAATACGGGCTCACATCAGGAATGAAAAATACTGAAAGGAAAACTAAACTAAACTAAACTAATAACAGATTTTCACTGCCCGGCCTGTTGATCAAAATATGCCTGAGCAGCTTGCGATAAGGATAAGGGATCTGGGCCATGCACAACCCAGACGTCGGTGCATCACAATATCAATAATTCTAAGCAAGCAGGATGTAATGAGATATGCAGGCATGAAGTATGAACAGTAACAAGTCATCAGTAACAAGTAACAGTAACATGAATATAGATCAGTGAACAGGATATAAACAGGTGAAGTGCAGTGAGTAGTCTAAACTGTGCTATAGGGTTATCTACTCTAAAGTTATTCGAAATCAATTAATGTAATCCTCATCGTAACCCATCAGTCTATACCCCGTTCATTCCCCACGGGACCACGGTAAAATGATGTAATAGACTGTGAGTTTATGTCCCGTTCATTCCCCACGGGACCACGGTAAAATGATATAATAGCCATTTGAGTTACGTTCAGCTACATTCTTGATTTCCCCATACCCTCAAGTTATGTGTTCAAGTCAGGTATTAAATAATCTGGGACTAATGCCAACACAGGATCAAGCAGGTACAGGCTTGTCTAAATAGACAACAGGATATGTCTGTAGGGACAACAGGTCAAGATTGTCGGCATTAGTAACAAGATCAGGTATCAAGTCAGGCTGTGGTACATCAGGTCATGTCAAGTAGTGCACGGTATCAAGTCAAGTCAAGTAGTGTATCAGGTCATGTCAAATAGTGCACAGGTATCGAGCGGGTGCTCATAATCAAACTGTAGTAAATATGGGTGCACACAATCAAGTATGGAGTACTAATATGACAATAAAATAAAATAATATGAATGGTATGCAAATAGGTATAAAATAAATGGTATGGATACACAACCATCGATTAGGGTAATCTTTTATATTTCCAATACTAATTAGGATGCACTTTATTAAACATGGGGTGTTTAAATAACAATATTATGTAATAATGAGATCTATAGATGCAGCTATATGTATACTATATGATATGGATGCAAATGGGTATCCGAAAACTGTAAAACTTGCATGTGGATGTATAATATGGTAAACGGGTAACATTTTACTCATATGGATGCGTACTACTATACCTAGCATGTAGCAAAATGATTTAGTATGCGACCAGATGTGTAAATCATGATATTAATACATACGGATATCATATAGCCGTAAAATGATAAACTGGTAAATACGGGATGTACAATTTAAACAATATGTAAGGTTATATTCAATTGGATGCAGTATATGGTAGTATAGTATGTAACAAGATAGGTTTTTATGCACTAGATCTGAAATGATATATACAGATATATACGGATGTCGAATAAATCGATAAAACTAAAAAACAATAATGTGGATTGCAAAATTAATCATTATGGGGTATTATAATTCAAATAGATATAGATTATAGTATTATAGCATGTAGCAAGATTAACTTGTCTAGACGGAACACGAAACGGATATGTACAGTACGTCCGACGTCGGCGAAATGTCACGACGCGCGCACGGCACACGGAACGGATCCAAGTAACGCACGAGGGTGATCACGCAGGTAAAGTACGTCGTCTGGGTCGTCCGGAACGGCAGCGACATCACGGCTCCGACGATCTATACAGATTCAAGAATTAAAGAAAAGAAAAAGGAAAAAAGAGAAGAAGAGGAAGAAGAAAGGAGAAGGAAGAGGGATAGGCTTACTGTGGTTGGTGCTCTGTGGTTACAGAGAGGAGATGATGGTGTTCACGGCGGTGAACGGAGCTCCGACGATCTAGGGTTTGGTGTTTGGGTTAGGTTAAGGTTTGGCTCGGTTCTGTTGCTGGGGCTTTTGGGTGCAGGGTTAGGTGTAGGAGGAAGAATAGAGAAGAGGAAGAGGAGAGGTGGAAGGAGATGGTGATGAGTGGTGGAGGTGATCGGCGGCGAGGTGAGGTGGTGCAGGTGGGTCTTGGGTGCAATGGCGTGTGCAGGGGTGCTCGGGTGTGCAGGAAGAAGAAGAATGAGATGGCGAGGAGGAGGAGATGAGGGCTCGGTAAGGTGAGGGTGAGGAGGCAATGAGGTTTTTAGGGTTAGGGTTGAGGAGGCAGAGGGTTGATGGGTTAAAGAAAGGAGGCTCGGGGGTTTTTAAAGGAGGAGGAAGACGATGGGATATGGGAAAGTTGTTAGGGGAGGTGACGAGAGCGCATGGGCGGTGACCGCATCCGAGAAGCCTACAGTATCTCCGAGACGAGAGAGAAAGAAGAGAGAGAGAGATGCGCGAGAGGAGAGAGGGGGGGAGGAGAAAGAAATTTGTCGGCTAGTGAGGGGGGAGAGAAAGAGAGAAGAAAGAGAAAGAGAGAGTGAGCTGGTGTGGGGCCCTAGGGTCAGAGAGAGAGAGAGAGAGAGAGTTGAGAGCTCTAAGTTTTAGGAGTTAGGATTTTATTTATAAAATATTTTAGTTAGTTTTAGGAATTAAACTGTTAACGAAATTTAATTTAAATAAATTTTAAATATTAAATAAATTCGAATTTTGGCGGGATACAAAATATTCCAAAACACGCCCGGGTCGGGTCAAATGCAAGATAAAATGTAAAATACTATTCGCACCCAAAATACGATAATCAGAAAAATACCATAAATAAAGAAATATGAGAACTGGAATTGGTATAAATGAACTAGGGTGTTACATCGGTGTGTGTGGGGGGTGATTGAGTTTCTGGGTTGGAGTTGGGTGCTGTGATGACGAAACGCCGGCGAAAGTAATTAACGATGAGGAGATGAGGGTGTTGGTGGGTGGAGTCGTCGAAGTTGAGTTCCCGACGAGGTAAGGGTGATGATCTCGGGAGTTGATGGTGGGTTCTTAGTGGTGAGGTGACAGAGATGGGAATGGCGGCTACGAGGGGGAGAAAGATGGAGAAAGAGAGAGAAAGAAAGAAGATGAGACAGAGAGAGAGTTTTTATATATACACACACACTTATAAAGATATACAAACCCCGATCCGTCTCCCCTAAATCTCAGAAAAATATACTAGAAATTATCTACATATACGTAGCCCACTTAAACCATAAATCTAAGAAAACTATATTCTAAACTAATATATTATACACCGTATTTTAGAATGTTTAGGATTTATGTCTAATAAATAACCATCAATAAAATATCATGATATATTAAAATAGGATAAAAGTATATCGACAATTAATATAAAATACTCATAACGTATGGCTACCAGAAAATATATATTTTAAATATTGTATATCTATTATTTGAGATTCATATAGATATGGTCTAAGGATAAATATCAATAAAATATACTCTATCTACCATCAACCTATAACCGATTTCACGCAAGAGAGTCGGATCCAATAAACACACATACTATCCAAACACCAATCACAACTCAAACAATAATAAAAAAATGCCCAAAACATTTTTTTAATATAATTTAAATAACGTACGATCATGGTAGGGTGTTATAAATCTTCTTACATCTTTTGTGTTGTCTTGAAAACTTGACTTTCATACTGCCTTGAAAACTTTCTTCAATACTTCAATTTGAAAACTGACAATTTGATTCAAGCTGAGATGATTTTGTATGAACGGTTTTTAATGAAAACTTATGGTTTCCTTCATTCTTCTTCAACTATGTTGGGCTCTGATCAAAACTTCTTAAATGTGTTTAGCACAACATCTTTGTGAACTGTTCGTTAATAATTCATTTAAACAACCAATTTAATAACTTAGAGGTCAACATCACATAACAAGTTTAATAACTTTGAGTTCAATACTAGTTTAGTGATTTAAAGGACAATACCACACAACAAATTTAATGACTTTGAGGTCAACAAATAAGAAGTTTTAACAAACAAGTGAACAACTTCAACAACTTCCAACAAAAAATCAAATTATTTCAACGATGAGCTGCAATGGGTAAATTCAACGAACAAATAAACTTAGAAGAAAGTTTTTCAACTTAAAACAACTTCAAATTTCAACTTCCAAACTACCCGTGTATGCGAGCATATTTTTTTCCTTTTTTTAAATTTTTAATTTCAAACTTCAATTTCAACATCAATATGAAAAGTCTTTTCCATTGTATCAAAACTCTAAAATTACGATAAGCGTTGAGAGAATATATTTTATATTCTAACACACCCCTCAAGCCGAAGGCTCTTTTGAGTCGAAAAATAGGCTTTTACACAATAGTATTTTTAATGCAAATAAAATCGTATTCAATACATGCCCGGTGAGAATCGAACATGGGTTGCTATGATACCATGTGACATGTCCCTTCCACTGGCCCAAAAACCCAAAGTTTTAATGGGGGTTGAGGGAATATATTTTATATTCTAACAAAGATCATAATTGCAATTATAAATATCAATATATTATATATTAACTCCTTAGAAATGATTGCAAAAAGTCATCATGAAACTCTTTCTAAGCCTTTCCCCTCTAAAACTGTCCTCTCATTTAGAAAAATCATTTAGAAAAACACACCGTTGCCGGTCCCAAATCCGGATGAGAAAAGGTGAGGGTTGTGGTAGGCTTGTGGCAGCTAACGTAAAACTTTGTCACATTCTATGACATGAACCATAATAAGAATATCAATGGGGTGTCCCCTTCTCATGCGCTATATCGGATCCCGGGTGTAGTGCTAAGTATGCAAAGGCTTCTAGATCGCCGTCCGGAAGCAACGCGCTATATCGGACCCCGGGTGTAGTGATAAATAAGCAATAATTTTATAGGATCCGTTTAGCTTCTTGGAATATAGGTTTCCTTAAGGGTAGACTAACAGAATTAGTGGAGGTGATGATTAGGAGAAGAGTTGGTATTATATGTTTACAAGAAACCAAGTGGGTAGGTAAAAATGGTAGAGTTATAGAGCCTTGGGGTTATAAAGTTTGGTATACGGGTAGAGATAAAAATCGTAATGGGGTAAGCGTAATTATAGATAGTCGATTGCTTGATATTATAGTTGAGATTAGGAGAAAGGATGATAGAATTTTACTGGTTAAATTTATTCTAGGTGGGGAGATCTTTAATGTTATTAGTGCTTATGCACCACAGACAGGTCTTGATAACGCTAGTAAGCGTCTATTCTGGGAGGATTTAGACGAGATAGTGCAAAAGATACCCTAGTGGAGAGAAGTTATTTATTGGTGGTGATCTCAATGGACATATATATACTAGTCATAGTGGGTTTGATATTATCTATGGAGGTTTTAGTTTTGGACAAAGGAATGAAGCAGGTAGTTCGATTCTAGATTTTTCCTTGTCATATGACTTGATCTTAGCAAACACTTAGTTTAGAAAAAGAAAATCTCACCTTATCACTTTTATGAGCGGATCAAGTGCAAGTCAAATAGACTTTTTTCTGACGAGAAGGATAGATAGAGATTGTTGCATCGACCATAAGATAGTGCCAGGTGAGAGTGTAACCATTCAACATAGACTTTTAGTTATAGATTTTCAATTTAGAAGAGGACCTAGAAAGATTTGACATAAGGTAGAACCTAGAATTAAGTGGCGGCGACTCGAGGAAGGTAACTAAAAGGCTTTTATAGATTGTGTAGTTCAAGAGGCGGATTGGCAGTCTGAAAATAATTCAGACAGAATATAGAACAAGGTGGCTAGTTGTATCAAGAGAATAGGTAGAGATCTACTTGGTGGGTCGAGAGGTGGTGCTCCACCATATAAGGACACATCATGGTGGAACGAAGAAGTAAAGGCTGCTATTAAAATCAAGAGGGATTCTTATAAAGATTTGAAAAAAAGTAGAGATGCGGAGAGATTTGAGAAGTATAAAATGGTTTAAAAGGAAGTTAAGAAAGCTGTTCGGGAATCTAAAACTAAGGTCTATAAGGAGGTGTATGAGAAGTTGGACAGTAAGGAGGCTGAAAATGATATATACTGGATTGCTTGGATGCGGGAAAGAAAGACCAGAGACTTATGTGCAGTGAAGTGTGTCAAAAATAAATATCAGAAGGTTTTAGTTCGAGATGAGGATATCAAAAAAAGTTGGAGATATTATTTTGACAAATTGTTCAATGAGAGTTTTATTAAGAATTTGGATGGACTTGTCATTCAATCTCAAAGTATAAACAACAACTGAGCCTTTTAACCCAAGCATATGGGGTAGGCTACATGAAACAACATGAGAATCGCGCCGGGTCCAGCACATGAATCCTCCGGTTCCACTCACTCTTATCGAACAATATACTTTCATATCATCTCTCCATATATATATATATATATATATATATATATATATATATATATATATATATATATATATATATTTCTTTTATATACATCTAGAAATATCCACATCTCTCTCTCTTCTCCCAAAAAAAATTAATTTTTTGATTATCATGAAAGAAACCTCCACTTCTCTCTCTTCGGCCAAAAAAATAATTTTTTAATTAACACGTGCAATGCACGTGCACAAAATCTAGTCTAGTCTATATATATCTCTATATATAATGCAAATACGCTTGGTTAGAGATCCACCCTTCTCCTTTTTTCTTGAAAAATAGAAAAAATAAGAAAAATCCTTATTTCTCAAGCCCTCCACATCATCTCTCTCATCTCTCAAGCCTTCCACCCCATCCCTCCCTCCCTTTTTAAATAAATAAATAAATAAGAGTCTAGAACCCTCCACATTTTTCTCTCTTCCCTCTCAAATTTTTTTAAACACGTGCAACGCACGTGCATAAATTCTAGTATCTTCTATCTTTTATATATAATGCAAATACTCATGGTTAGAGGTCCACACTTCTCTTTTTTTCTAGAAAAGAAGAAAAATCCCCACCTCTCAAGCCCTCCATATCACCTCTCTCACCTCTTAAGCCCTCCATATCATCTCTCTCTCTCCTCCCAAAAAAATAATTAATTTTTTATCTAGAACCCTCCACATCATCAATCCCTTTTTATAAAAAAAGCAAATAAATAAAACTATAGAACCCTCCACATCTCTCTCCACCTCTCCCTCCTTCTTAAATTTATATATATATATATATATATATATATATATATATATATATATATATATTAGAAATATGGGTTGGTTAGAGGACCCCCTCGCAAATTGTTTTAAAAAGACAAGAAAAAAGGAGAAAAATCCTCGATTCCTAGGCTCTCTACCTCATCCCTTCCCTTTTTTTTTAAATAAATAAGACTCTAAAACCCTCCACATTTCTCTCTCCCTCCTTTTTAAATTATTTAAACTGACACATGCAACGCACGTGCATAAATTTTATATATATAATGCAAATATCTTTTGGTTAGAGGCCCACACCTCTCCTTTTTCTAGAAAAAAAAAGAAAAAATGAGAAAAATCCTCCCCTCTCAAGTCTCTCCTCTCTCTCTCTCTTTCTCTTTTCTCCCAAAAAAGAATTAACTGTTTATCTAGAACCCTCCATATCATTTCTCCCAATATATATATATATATATATATATATATATATATATATATATATATATATATATATATATATATACCCTCCACATCATCATCTCTCTCTTCTCTCAAAAAATAATTAATTGTTTAATTAACACGTGCAACGCACGTGCACAAATTCTAGTATATATAATGCAAATACTCTTAATTAGAGGTCCACCCTTCTCTCTTTTTTTCTACAAAAAAAAAAGAAAAAATGAGAAAAATCCTCACCTGTCAAGCCCTCCACATCATCTCCCTCACCTCTTAAGCCTTTCACACCATCTCTCTCTCTCTCTCCTCCCAAAAAACAATTAATTGTTTATCTAGAACCCTCCATATCATCTCTCTCAAATATATATAAATAAATAAATATATATATATATATATATATATATATATATATATAACCCTTCACATCATCTCTCTCTTCCTTCTCCCAAATAATAATTAATTATTTAATTAACACGTGCAACGCACGTGCATAAATTCTAGAATATATATCTATATATCTTCTATATATAATGTAAATACCCTTGGTTAGAGGTCCACCCTTCTCCTTTTTTCTAGAAAAAATGAGAAAAATTATCACCTCTCAAGCCCTCCACATTATCTCTCTCATCTCTCAAGCCCTCCACATCATCTCTCTCTCTTCTAAAAAACAATTAATTATTTATCTAGAACCTTCGATATCATCTCTCTCTCTATATATATATATATATATATTTATCTCTTCTATATACATCTAGAACTTTCCATATCATCTCTACATACATACATACATACATACATATATATATATATATATATATATATATATATATATATATATATATATATATATATATATATATAATGCAAATACCCTTGGTTAGAGGTCCACCCTTCACCTTTTTTCTAGAAAATAGAAAAAAATGAGAAAAATTCTCACCTTTCAAGCCCTCCACATCATCTCTCTCACCTCTCAAGCCTACCACACCATCTCTCTCCTAAAAAACAATTAATTATTTATCTAGAACCTTCCATATTATCTCTCCCAATATATATATTTATCTCTTCTATATACATCAAGAACCTTCCACATCATCTCTCCCTATATATATATATATATATATATATATATATATATATAGTATATATAATGAAAATACTCTTGGTTAAAGGTGCACCCTTCTCCTTTTTTCTAAAGAAAAAGAAAAAAATTAGAAAAATCATCACCTCTCAAGCCCTCTGCATCATCGCCCCTACCTCTTAAGCCCTCCACATCATCTCTCTCCTCCCAAAAATCAATTAATTATTTATCTAGAACCCTCCATATCATCAATCCCCTTTTTTAAATAAATAAATAAATAAAACTCTATAACCCTCCACATCTCTATCCCCCTCTCCTGCGTTCTCAAAATTTTATAAACTAACACGTGCAACGCACGTGCATAAATTCTAGTGTGTGTGCGCGCGTGCAAATACCCTTGGTTAGAGGTCCATCCTTCTCCTTTTTTCTGAAAAAAAAAAATGAGAAAAAAAATCTCACCTCTCAAGCCCTCCACATCATCTCCGTAAGCTCTTAAGCCCTCCACATTATCCCTTCCCTTTTTTTAAAAATAAATACATAAATAAGACTCTAGAACGTTCCACATTTCTCTCTTCCCTTCTTAAATTTTTTTAAACACGTGCATAAATTCTAGTATATATAATGCAAATACCCTTTGTATAGAGGTTCACATCTTTTCTTTTTTTTCTAGGAAAAAAGAATAAAGGAGAAAAATCTTACATTTTCAAGCCTCCACATCATCAAAAACATCTCCTCATAATCCAGAAATATCCACATCTCTCTCTCTTCTCCCAACAAAATTTAATCTTTTTATTATTATAAAAGAAACCTCCACATCTCTTCTGCCAAAAAATCAATTTTAATTAACACGTGCAACGCACGTATACAAAATCTAGTCTTCTATATATAATGCAAATACCTCTTTGGTTAGAGATCCATCTTTCTCATTTTTTCTGGAAAAAAATGAGAAAAATACTCGCCTCTCAAGCCTCCACATCACCTTTCTCACCTCTAAGCCCTTCACATCATCTCTCTCTCCCCTAAAAAACAATTAATTGCTTATCTAGAATCTTCCATATCATCTCTTCCAATATATATATATATATATATATATATATATATATATATATATATATATATATATATATATATATCCATGGTTAGAGATCCACCCTTCTCCTTTTTTCTAGAAAAATTAAAAAAAGGAGAAAATCCTCATCTCTCAAGCCCTCCACATCATCTCCCTCACCTCTTAAGCCCTCCACATCATCTCTCCTCCCAAAAAACAATTAATTGTTTATCTAGAACCCTCCACATCATCAATCCCCTTATTTTAAAAAAATAAATAAATAAAATTCTAGAACTCTCCACATGTCTCTCTTCCCGTCTCAAATTTTTTAAAACTAACATGTGCAACGTACGTGCATAAATTCTAGTATATATAATGCAAATACTCTTGATTAGAGGTCTACCCTTCTACTTTTTTCTAGAAAAAAGGAGAAAAATCCCCACGTCTCAAGCCCTCCACATCATCTCTCTCACCTCTCAAGCCCTCCAACTCATCCCTTTCCTTTTTTAAAACAAACAAATAAATAAGACTCTAGAACCCTCTACATTTCTCTTTCTTCCCTTCTCAAATTTTTTTAAACACGTGCAACACACGTGCATAAATTCTAGTATCCGTAAAGCAAATAGTTGATAAAAACTTATTACAACAATGTAAGAATTAAATATATTAACAGGTCTATGAAAACATCCACGGTGATCATTTGAGCGGTGTTAAAGGCTTTAATGATGCAAAAAGTTGCTCACCAACGGATATGAGATGAACTTTAGTTTCTCTCAATAAATTCTTTAGAACCTAGAAAAATTAAGAGACAAGTATGAACAACAGAAAAAGACAGTTCCTCCTTCACAATTGATAATGCTCAATAACGGTAATTCCTTATATCATGACACGTGGCGAATGACGTGTCACATGAATAAGCCAGTTAGGCCCCTGAGGGTCACGGAGGGGGAACCAGTGTACTAAAGTCGGGGCTTTCCTCAAACCCTGTCTCCGAGGTTGCACCCCACTCCTTGCCCCCGAGCACTTCAGCAACCAAGCCAACTGTCCCTTTGCTCTACTCCGAGGTATCACAGGCCCGAGCTTCCTCGGCCATCCGGCTCGCCTCCGAGCCTTCCTTCGGGCTGAGCTTCCTCGCCCTCCCGGCTCGCCTTCGAGCTATTATAGAACCAAGATGCCTCGGCCTCCCACTCGTTCCTGAGCCTCCCGCCGAGCTCATCTTCCTCAGTCTCATCGACCGACCGACGGCACTAATCACAGGTGCATCCGCCTCACCTCCGCGAATCTCTCCATGCGCAAGATATCCACCGGCCGCGTCCCGCGTTCCACGCCATCACCATCCCCCATTAACGAGCCTGTCTTGTCATTAATGCGAGATCCCGCCCATCACACGGGCGTGACGCCGGGAGCGTAACGGCTGGCGTGATTCTCGCGCCTGCCTGCCTGTTGCCACCACTATATAAACCCCTCTTTCGGATGGTTCAAGTAAGTCATTTTTCTCCCCACTGGGCCGTTACTCTGCTCAAATATTCGGTCTAACTTGATCGTTGGAGGGTCCTCGGTGGCACAACCTCCCCGGGACTTCCTTGCAGGTAGCTCGGCCGCATCAACCTCAAACCCATTGAGATCCACACGCTTCAGGAGGCAACCTCCAACTCAATCTCAGCCGTCCATCGCTGCTCACAGCAGATCTACGGAAGGTAACATCTTGACGTGATCCGACATCCGTCGTCTGGCGCCGTCTGTGGGAAATTCTTGATTCTACTGAACAAAGTTCATCTTCCGATATCAACTCAATGTCGAGCGATCACTGCGACGATCCAAGCACTAGCCGTCGCTTCTCTCACAACGGAGGCGCGGATGAATCTCCTCCCCCGAACTCCATCAACGCCCTAGCTGTCCGGATAGATCGACTCGTGTCCGTCGTGGATGCGCTCGTCCGTGTCCAAACGATAGGGCAAGCTCCCCAGGTCTCCGCTCCCCCACCTCGGGATCGGGACCCCTACAGAGGGAGAGAAGACTCTGCTCGCGTCGGCGCTGCCGACCACCGCCTTGCTGCCTCCCACGGCCGTAGATCTCCCGGGCCAACATATTCTAACATCCGTTGGGCGCCCCACAGTTCAATACCGAAGTCCGTCGCCAGAGCGCCTCGCCCCGAGCCCCTCCGTGCCCCTGTCCCTCCCGAGGAGATGTCGATCAGCTCGCCTGCTCCCAGGCATGACCGACACCCCCTCCCTCGATGGGGTCGCGCGGACGGGACTCGTCACGGCAGCTCGAAGATTACCTCACCAGGGGACCTGAGGAACCTCATCGAAAGGAACCGGGGCCGCGGCCAGGCATAGGTCTCCAACAGCAGAGGCCAAAGATCAGAATGTACCGAATCATTGGGATACCACGGCCGACTCGACGCCCTCGAAAAGAAGATCGAGGGTATGCATCGGGAAGGTCATCACTCGAGCGACGGGGCTAAGTACGCCGCCGACTCGCTCACAAAACCCTTCACCGAGGATCTGCTCGCCGTCCATATCTCCTCCCGGAACAAGCCCCCAAAGATCTCTCTCTTCGACGGTAAGTCTAACCCGAAGGACCATTTGGACGCATTCACCACAGGGATGGGCTTCCAAGACAACTCCGACGCCGCCTAATGCTGAGCTTTTCCGGCCACTCTCATCCAATCCGGACGAGACCGGTTCCGAGGATTCGCGCCCCGCTCGATCTCAACCTTCGACGAGCTGGCCACCCAATTCCTCGGCCACTTCATCGGGAACAGACTGCAGAAATGGACCGTCGACCATCTCTTCACAATCAAGAGTGAGGACAAAGAAACGTTCAAAGGGTACGTCACCCGCTTCTACAACGCCCTTCTCGAGGTCCCAGAGCACCGGGACGAGATGGTCATTACAGCACTTAGGTCTGGTCTTAGGCACAAGGAGTGGTTACGCTCCTTTGCATTAGAGCAACCTAAGACCATAGCCGAAGTAAAGGCCTAGATCGAGCGTGAGATCCAGCTCGAGTCTGAGGTGAACGCAAATCTCTCCGGGGCAGAGCAAACTGACCAAAAGAAAAGGGCGAGGGAAGAGAAAAAGAGACTTGAGCGGCCATAGCCCTACTCCCCAAAGTTTCAGGAGTATACCCCGCTCAACGTTTCCCAGACGGTACTGCTAGAGGAGGCTAAGGGTGAGGGGTTCTTCCCCGGCACTGGGAAGCAACCCTGCTTGGCCCGTCCTTAGGGATCTAAGCCCTCGCTAAGAGGCAGCCGAGCGACTACCCTGCTCGGCTATCCCTGGCTGGTAGTTCCATACCCCCACAACCCCAGGGATCGAAACCCTCACCAAGCGGCAGCCGAGTGGCTACCCTGCTCGGCTATCCCTGGCTGGTAGTTCACTACCCCACGACCCTAGGAATCAAAGCCCTCACCAAGAGACACCGGGCAGCAACCATGCTCGGCCCATCCTTAGCAGGCCTCTTACGGCCCCTCCCGTGCTAAGGATTGAAGCCCTCATCAAGAGGCAACTGGGCTCGCCTTTGCTCGGTTATACCTGTCTGGTAGTTCCCTACCCCGCAACGCCAGGGATCAAAGCCCTCGCCAAGAGGCATCGGGCATCAACCCTGCTCGGCCTATCCTTAGCAGGCCTCTTACGGCCCCTCCCGCGCTAAGGACCGAAGCCCTCACCAAGAGGCGACCGGGCTCGCCCTTGCTCGGTTATCCCTGGCTGGTAGTTCCCTACCCCATAACTCCAGGGATCGAAGCCCTCACCAAGAGGCAGCCAAGCGGCTACCCTGCTCGGCTATCCCTGGCTGGTAGTTCACTACCCCACGACGCCAGGGATGAAAGCCCTCGCCAGGGATAAAAGCCCTTGCTCGGCCTATCTTTAGGAGACCTCTTACGGCCCATCCTTAGCAGACCTCTTACGGCCCCTCCCACGCTAAGAATCGAAGCCCTCACCAAGAGGCAATCGGGCTCGCCCTTTCTCGGTTATCCCTGGCTGATAGTTCCCTACCCCGCAACGCCAGGGATCAAAGCCCTCGCCAAGAGGCACCGGGCAGCAACCCTGCTTGGCCTATCCTTAGCAGGCCTCTTACGGCCCCTCCCACTAAGGATCGAAGCCCTCACTAAGAGGCAATCGAGCAGCAACCCTGCTCGACCCATCCTTAGTAGGCCTCTTACGGCCCCTCCCGCGCTAAGGATCGAAGCCCTCATCAAGAGGCAAGCGGGCTCGCCCTTGCTCGGTTATCCCTGGCTGGTAGTTCCCTACCCCGCAACGCCAGGGATCAAAGCCCTCGCCAAACCATGCTCGGCCTATCCTTAGCAGGCCTCCTACGGCCCCTCCCGCGCTAAGGATCGAAGCCCTCATCAAGAGGCAACTGGGCTCGCCCTTACTCGATTATCCCTGGCTGGTAGTTCCCTACCCCCACAACGTCAGGGATCAAAGCCCTCGCCAAGAGGCACCGGGCAGCAACCCTGCTCGGCCTATCCTTAGCAGGCCTCTTACGGCCCTTCCAGCTCTAAGGATCGAAGCCCTCATCAAGAGGCAATCGGGCTCGCCCTTGCTCGGTTATCCCTGGCTGGTAGTTCCCTACCCCGCAACGCCAGGGATCAAAGCCCTCGCCAAGAGGCACCGGGCAGCAACCCTGCTCGGCCCATCCTTAGCAGGCCTCTTACGACCCCTCACGCGCTAAGGATCGAAGCCCTCATCAGGAGACAACCGGGCTCGCCCTTGCTCGGTTATCCCTGGCCGGTAGTTCCCTAGCTCGCAACGCCAGGGATCGAATCCCTCACCAAGAGGCAGCCGAGCGGCTACCCTGCTCGGTTATCCCTGGCTGGTAGTTCACTACCCCACAATGCCAGGGATCAAAGCCCTCGCCAAGAGGCAACCGGGCAGCAACCCTGCTCGGCCCACCCTTAGCAGGCCTCTTACGGCCCCTCCCGCGCTAAGGATCGAAGCCCTCATCAAAAGACAACCGGGCTCGCCCTTGCTCGGTTATCCCTGGCCGGTAGTTCCCTACCCCGCAACGCCGGGGATCAAAGCCCTCGCCAAAAGGCAACCGGTCGGCAACCCTGCTCGTTTCATCCTTAGCAGGCCTCTTGCGACCCCTCCCGCGCTAAGGATCGAAGCCCTCACCAAGAGGCAACCGGGCTCGCCCTTGCTCGGTTATCCCTGGCCGGTAGTTCCCTATCCCATGACGCTAGGGATCTAAGCCGTCGCCAAGAGGCCGCCGAGTTTCTTCCTGCTCGGCGCATCCCCAGCGGGCAGCCTCCTGCCCATCAAACGCAGGGGATCTGAAGCCCTCTTCACAAGGCCGCCGAGTTTCTTCCTGCTCGGCGCATCCCCAGCGGGTATCCTCTTGCCCATCAATGCGGTGGGTCCAAAGCCATCCTCGCGAGGCTGCTGAGTAGCTTCCTGCTTGGCGCATCCACAGCCGGTAGCTTCCTACCCTACAAAGACATGGATCCAAGACCCGCCGAATAAACTCTTACTCAACGCGCGATCAGCGCCTCAACTCCGGCAAAGGGAGGATACCGACCTTCCCACACTCGTCCTTCGTTCGACTCATACTCGATACGCGACAACAAAAACGCCGTGTCGTCCCCGAACAATCCACCATGAGGAATTACCAGCGCCAAGTTGCACAGAAAGAATCAAGCAGTCCACTCTCGACCCGACCCATAAATAGATCGGAACGAGAGTGGGGGGCTAATGATGATGCTCAATAACGGTAATTCCTTATATCATGACACGTGGCGGATGATGTATCGCATGCATAAGCCAGTTAGGCCCCCTAAGAGCCACGGAGGGGGAACCAGTGTGCTACAGTGAGGGCTTCCCTCAAACCATGTCTCCGAGGTTGCACCCCACTCCTTACCCCCGAGCACTTCAGCAACCAAGCCAACTGTCCCTTTGCTCTACTCCAAGGTATCACAGGCCCGAACTTCCTCGGCCATCCGGCTCGCCTCCGAGCCTTCCTTCGGGCTGAGCTTCCTCGCCCTCCCGGCTCGCCTCCGAGCTATCACAGAACCAAGATGCCTCGGCCTCCCGCCCGTTCCCATGCCTCCCGCCGAGCTCATCTTTCTCGGTCTCATTGACCGACCAACGGCACCAATCGCAGGCGCATTCGCCTCACCTCCGCGAATTTCTCCATGCGCAAGATATCCGCTGGCCACGTCCCGCGTTCCACGCCATCACGATCCCCCATTAACGAGCATGTCTCGTCATTAATGCGAGATCCCGTCCATCATGCGGGCGTCACGCCGGAAGCGTAACGGCCGGCGTGATTCTCGCGCCTGCCTGTCTGTTGCCACCACTATATAAACTCATCTTTCGGATGTTTCAAGTAAGTCATTTTTCTCCCCACTAGGCCGTTACTCTGCTCAAATATCTGGTCTAACTTGATCGTCGGAGAGTCCTCGGTGGCACAACCACCCCGAGACTTCCTTGCAGGTAGCTCGGCCGCATCAACCTCAAACCCATTGAGATCCACACGCTTCAGGAGGTAACCTCCAACTCAATCTCGGATGTCCATCGCCGCTCGCAGCAGATCTACGGAAGGTAACATCTTGACGTGATCTGAAATCCGTCAACTAGCATTTTGAGTTCTCTTGATCTTCATCTCCGTTTCGTTATCCAGTTGTCATGGATTAGAATGCTTTCCTTATGATTGTGCAATTGCGACTCGCCGACCATCGAACTATATAGAAGAACATCTATATTTGAGAATCCAGAAGTTCAAAAGGAAGACCAGCACTGCTGATTCAATTGCTAGGAATCTCCTACCTTATGCTTGTAGGCCATCAGTTTAATCTCACTGAGTATTAGATCAAGTGTTGAATCTGGATTAGCCTGCAACAAATTTATATATAATCTTTGTTCTTTAATCTCTAGCTCAACCACAATATTAGTTTCCAGCATAAAAAAGAAAGGCTAAATTTCGGTAAACTATCCTTAGCTTTAAGTATTTTCACATAACTACCTTAAAAAAAATTATTACAAGAAACTACCTTAAACTTTGATCATAAGAAAGTTTTCACTAAACCACCCTCAAGTGTAGCACATTGAAGAGCTTTATGATAATGCTCATAGTTTAGGGGAGTAGTTTAGTGAAATCTTGCCAAAAAAATAAATTTATTTAACAACACAGTCCTATATGTGCTCCCATTTACACTTGATACAACAAAAACAAAATCAACAGCACAAGATTTCTCTCTAACTGAAAAAATCTATCATTACAAATCTCATCACCATGAATCTCCACAAAAGCACTCTCCTCTCTCAAATCTATGAAACCCAGAGCCATCTCTCACCAAAATCTTCCTCGTTGTCACCAATGAAACAACCTTCAAAAATTCATGGCAATCTCCACACATCCTTATACTCTTCACAACCCTCACAACTCCCCTTGGCTTCCCCACTAAAATCCCATAAGCCACGGCTAGCTTCACACTATGATAAAACAAGAAATGCTTCTTCTGATACTCCTCCGCTTCATGCAGCACAAAGCTCGTATCTGGCTCGTACCCGGCCTTCATCGCTGCAAGAATCAAAACATCGAGCCCGCTATAAATATCTTTCGATTGAGAATGAGATCGATCTCTAGCATAAAAAGAATGCACCGCGTTTTCATGAACAATCCAACTCTTTGCAGGGTTTTTCTTCAGCCCTTTCCGTCTCATCTCGTCTCTTACTTTATCTGAGCAATGCCACCGCCCCGAAGATGAATAAAGATTCGAGATCAATATATATGACGATGGATCTTTTGGCTCTAAAGCTAGAAGTTTTTGCATAGCTTGCTTTCCTATGGCGAAATTCGAGTGTAGCCTGCAACTCTCAAGCAACGCTCGCCAAACTAATGCATTGGGCTTGAAAGGCATGGTTTCTATAAAAAAAACCGCTTCATCAAAATGACCCCAAAATCCTAAGACATCGACAATTGCCGCATAGTGCTCTGAAGCTGGCTTAAGATTGTAAGAGCTTGTCATTGAAAGGAAAATATTTTGGCAGGTCTCAATCGATTTTGAGCTTGTGAACTTACAAGCTGATATAATCAGAAGAAAACTGATGTGATCGGGCTTTTCGCTTAATTTCTCCATTTCTAACCACACATTTAAAGCTTCATCACCCTTTCGATGAAGAAGATAGGAGGTGATCAATGCATTCCATGAGACTAAATCATGTTGAGGCATTTGATTGAAGAAACTGATGGCATTCTCCAAGTTGCCACATTTAGAGTACATGCTAGCTATAGCATTGCCTACTCCTATGTCAGTAACAAGATTGGATTTAAGAGAGAAACCATGGATTTGCTCTCCCATTTCTGCAAACCCTAGAGTTGCACAAACCCCAAGAACAGTTGCCAACGTGACTTCATCGATGGCTTCCATAAGATCATCTCTTTTCAACCCTGAGCGGAAAAGGGAGAGCGCTTCTTCAGGCTGCCCATTACGAGCACGTGCACCGATTAGAGAGCTCCAAGTGATCGGAAAACATCCATTTTGGATTTTGCGGTCATAAATCGTCTCTGCATCTTCCATTCTATCGCATTTCGCACACATATCCAATAATGCTGCTTCGATCCAAGCATTCGATTCGAAGCCCGTTTTGATCACAAACCCATGAATCTGTTCGCTACTATTTCGGTCCTCCATCATAGCACAGGCATTAACAACACTTGTCAGTGTGAAATCTGAAATCTGAACATTTTCCTTCAAAATCTGTTGAAACAGCTCTAAGCCTCTCGAGCCTTGGCCGTTTTTGCAAAATCCAGCTAAAAGAGAATTATAAGATACAATGTTTTTCTCAGGCATCTTGTGAAAGATTTCAACGGCTGATTCCACAAAACCAAATTCCATGTATCCATTGAGCATGCCAGTCCAGGAGATCACATCTTTGACCGACATTCTTTCGAAAACACCATTCACGTCTTCAGCATCGCCAAATTGAGTGTAGAACTTGATAAGAGCATTACCAACACTCAGATCCGAATCCAAACCCATCTTCACTGCATAAGCATGAATTGCTTCGCCTTCTTGTAATGAAAATCCTTTGTTCGCCGCAGTCAAAAGGGTCGATATCGAGATCCGATCCCCAATTTTTCCCTTCATTCTCATATCCTTAAACAATTCAAAGGCTTCATTATACCTGCAATCCTTGACCATAGCCAAAATCACAGCATTCCACGACGAAACATCCCTTTCAAGCATTTCATCAAACAGATTAACAGCATCATCGAAACATCCACAGCTAACATACATGCCCATCAACGCATTGGCCACATAGACACAAGAACAATGCTGGGTTTTCACCGAAAGCGCGTGAACTTGAGAACCCAGCTCAGAATCACACTTCCGTATACAACTCGTCAGCAACCCGACAAAGCTATACTCATTTGGGTCGATACCCATCTGCCTCATCCCATCAAAAAGCGAAATCACATCCTTTTCTCGACCCGTTTTCGCATAAGCGGAGATGAGAGACGAGAATGAGGCGACGTCGGGGGACGGCATTTGATCGAAGACCTTACGGGCATCGGAGAGGCGGCTGAGCTTGAGGTAGAAGTTGATGATGGAGTTAAGGAGGCGAGTTTCTCCGGCATCGAATTGGGATTTGGTGATGAAGGAGTGGATGGATTTGCCAAGGCTTAGGTCTTGGTTCTTGATGGAGAGAGAGAGGAGATGAGTGAGATGATGATGAGGGTTGTTGGGTTCATGGGAGGAGCTGGAGATGGTGGGGGTTGAAGGAGAAGGGGTTTTGAAGGAGAGAGAGGAAGATGATGATTGAAATCTTGAAGGGGAGAAGGAGAGGGGGAAAGTTGGAATGGAGATGGTTGTGGCGGCGGCGGGGGCCATTCATGAGGTTGGAGTTTGGATTTTGTATTTACAAGGATAGGAATTGGATGGGAGGGAGGGAAAAGAAGAAGAGGATGTCACTTGTGCCCTTCAAAGATGTTATCTCGCGGGGGGTGGGGGTGGGGGTGAGGGTGGGGTGGGGTTGGGGGGGTGTTTAAATAAATAAAGGTAAATTACACCCAAAAAAAACACACTTAATTTTTCACTAAAATACCTTAGAGTATTTTGAGTACACTAAAATACCTCTTGCTTGGTTTTGAAGGGTGTTTCAGTTTAAAACAAATCCCTTGTAAACCATAGTTTAGGGGATTTTAGTATAATAAAAATACTTTAAGGTATTTTAGTGAAAAAACCGTGATAGTTAAGGTTGTTCTTGTGTATCTACCAATAAATAAATAAATAAATAAATAAAAGCAATCAGGCATACCTTTTAGCTTGTATGGTAAAGAATTGCCTCTTCAAATTAAAATGTTGGTTTAATTTCTGAAGGGTTGTAAAAGGGTTATCTAAAATGAATGATGGTTCAATAAGCGATAAAAATTTTGTTTGAATTGAACCCTCTTATCTATCGAACCGATGCCTTAGAAAAGAAAATTTACCGCCGAACTATTTTCTTTGCTAAATAAGAAAATCGATATATGTTGTTGGTAAACAAGTCGAGCTTAAGGTTATTCATATTCTTTGAGTCACTGAACGAGCTTAAAAGTTTTTTTTTAAATCTATTCCTTTTTATTATCAAACCAGCCCGAGCGAGCTCTTCGCAAGCTGAGCCTTGCGCGAGCTCTTCTAAGTGAGCTTCGATTCCCAAAAAAAAATAAGATTTAGAAAATTAGCACAAAAGAAAAGTAATTACAAGAGTATATACAGAAGTCATATGGATGTCAAATCTATATTTAACAAATTTTGCAGTAAGTGATAGACGAATTATAGCGCCCTATTTGACCAAAGAGTAAATAATGGACGATTTCATAACTGTGATTTATATATTTAGGATGATGAAATAAATCTTTTTTATTATTATTATTATTATTATTATTATTAAATATTAAACTAGCTATAAATTACCAACCTACGCGAAATCCTTAAACAAGCCTAGGTCGAACACAGGTCAAGTTTGGACATGCTATATTCATGTTCACTCGTTTATTTGTCGTGCTGTTTAATTGTCGAGCAAGCTTTTAGCGGTCCAATCTAGAGCTGACCTTTCAACATTTAGACGAGTCAAGTGAAAAATTCATTAATATAAATTGAACCAGATTGGAGATTTTGTCAAGGTGAAATTGACATTGTTCAGCATCAAATGATGGCAACAACAAAGATGATGAAGGTGTCAAATGGCGGACAACAACAATAAGAAGTTGGACTTGATCGTCCCAGCGCTGACTTGTTTTACAGGATATCGGAGCACTGCCTAGCTGCGCTATATACAACAGGATTTCGGTAAGACCATTTTCGGCCGAATCAGGATTTTACCACCATACCATAAGGCAACCATAAATCGACTCTAAATCTAAAACTACTCGAATCAATATACGATTCATCCAGAAATCTGATCAACAAAAGCATAAAGCTAGGTATAGATCCACTAATTATTTGCTTAAGGTATGCTCAGATCAGTTCAAAGAATGGAAACTAATTATATTTACAGAATCTGCAATCATGTAGAAACTGTCCAGTTCAACTAACAACAGCCTGTGAAACAAATCTGCAGTTTCATAGAATGACACACATGGAGGCTGAGTTGCTGTCAACTCTCTCCTCGGCTTCTTTCGATTCCCTGCATTGAGACGGTGATACAAATCAGTGTAAGAAGCAATGCTTTTGCATCGGTACGTGGTTCGCGTTGAAACGTAATCATGTAACATGAGGCATTTGAGAACACTTCTTGTCGGAAAAAGGGAAAGAAGAAAAAATAAAAAAAGATATCCGGATACGGGATCAATAAAGATGGACTTATTGCTTTCACTGATTCAACGAGAATAGGCTTAGATAATAATTATAATCTTATTTACCAGTTCCAAAGCATAGCATAAAAAAAGATGATTTGTGAAATTTTTTTCCCTCTTAAAATTGTGGGACAAGATGGATGATTAGGCTCCCTTTGTTCCATTAAACAGGGACAAATGAAAGAGGATGAGAGAAAAAGAAAACTTTTAAGTTATTGTGTCCCTTGGCTTTAAAAGAGAAGGGTAGTTCAATATAGCTCAGGCCATATTCGGATACGTGATCGAAAATTATTTTTTTATAATGAAGGTGTCACAGACGGAAAGTAGAGCTTCACAGACTCCAACTCCAATTTTGGTAACTTAATTCTGTAATATGTTCGGTTTAGATATAGTTGAATTTATGAAAGATAATTGAGGTAGGAATGGGTCCAAGAAAGATAATAACTAATATCTAAACTTTTATGTTGAGAAATTGCGATAATCACAACTCCAGAATTAAAGCCAAACAAGACGGACTTGCATCTTTAAATCTTAATTAGATAACTTCGCGAAACTCTAGCTATCCTACATAGCTTGTTTCCGTATTGAAAACGAAAGTTCTTAACACGTGTCGGATCATCTACTACTCATAGAAAAACCTGTAAAATGCACAGTTAACGGAAGAGTTTGATTCCAATGTCCAAAAGTTCTATACATGATCGTTCATAACACAGATTCTTATGAACTATGCATGTAGCGCGCAAAAGTTTACTGAAACTTACAATCATGTAGTGGAACTCATGGTTCAATTGTTTGGTTTTTAGAAAGTTAAGGCATTTATCCCTGTAATGTGTTATCAGTTTCCCTTTCTACAGTAAATTCAGCACATCGCAAGGGTGTAGCGTATAGTAGTTCAACCATGTAGATTTATGGTGCCCTCATGTCCATCTCTCCTACTGTTTAACACACATAGATCTCTTGATATGTAAAAACAAGAGAGATGAGGCAAATCATCTAATTGACAGGTCAAATTGAGTCGTCTCTACATGAGGTTAGTTTAATATTAGCTACTAGCTGATATTCCGTTTGTGCCAGTCTCGATATGACTTGGAAGTGGAATTATGAGGTGCTAGTTGATTAACTCGAGAATGTCATATGCTAATAAACAAATTAAGAGGTGATAAGTGTTTGATAGGATTTAGAAGAAAGGTGTTATAGGCAGTTAATGTTGGAAATTTTAATAAAATATTACGTTTACTATTTTATTTTGTTTTAAGTGAGAATAAAATGATAGGGCACACAATAAATTTTGAGGATTTTTCTCTAAAGTAATCAAACCTATATTATGCCTGTTAGGCCTAAAGGTTTTCATCTTCAACTAAGATAATAATTGTATCGTGAGCAAATAGTTATGATTTAAAGACCATTAACCTCACATTAAAACCCCTCCACTAACTGTGAGACATTACTCTCATTGATTTTGGTGAGCAATGATCACATTTAATCTTGCAGAGGTGCGATATTATTCTCATCAATTTTCTTAACTTATCTTACACATAAATCTATTACTCTAAACTATTGCATAAATATATATTAAGTAGTCATGTTTTCATATGATTTAAGACATATATTGTGTTATAATATGTTATTCATAGAAATGGGTAGAGAAAAAGCGTGGGTTATAGCTCTTGCTGTTTGCTTTGTGCAAGAACGAAGAGTGACATGGTAATGTTCGTTGGCTGTTGTATCCTAAAGACGATATGTTGAGACCTGCTGCATCGGTATAGAATCAATAGCTTCTTACCCGGTTGGCACAAATTACCTTAGAGAGAGAGAGAGAGAGAGATCCTTGCCTTAGTCATCAGCTTCACCAACAACCTAATTTTTTTATTTTTAATTTAATATCTTGTAAATTTTATTTATTTATTATGATATTATTGTTAACCGGTTATCTTAAAATGAAATTTGGCTATATGTGCCTTTGCTTTGTGCATAATTAGTTATAATTCCATCGTCTCTACTCTTATTTTAGGCTTTTCTTGTAACTAGGAAGAATTTGGAGGATGCCGGCAGGTCCCTCTATCCATAATTTCCTCAAAGTCAATAGTTTCAGTAAAACTTTGTCCAAACATTTTCTTAGAGGCTTCACTAATACAATACCCCATTTCGATAGGAAAAGGCATCCGGATGATATAATTGTAGGACATTTTGGATTAGAGTACATACTACATAGATTGAAAGCTACAACGAAAACATAAATAAAAATAGGCTAATTTCACATAAACCGTCTTATGGTTTACTCGAGTTTTCCAAAATCATCATGTAGTTCAAACTCATCATGAAAACCCCCCGAACTTTTATTTTGTTACACAGAAACACCATGCGGTTATTTCTTACAAATAATTGACTAAATTAACCGCTTGTTTTAATAAAAATACAGATCATCTAGATACATTGAAGTGTAAATCATGCCTCTATTGCCGTTTAGTGGGCAACTAATTTGCCCTAATTTGGAGAACAAGACTTTAAGTCGGAGGATTTGGAGAACAAGCCTCAATTTCAATTTGTATAGAAATTTGGAGAAAAAAGAGAGAATGAAATTAGGACGGATAACTTAGGATTAAGCTACAAGAATTGGTCAACTGTGGATTAACATGACCCGTGAGCCGCCAAAAAACTTTATAAACCAAACTATATTGGGGTTTTGTAGAACGAACTGAAAGTTTAGGGGGTTTTCGTGATGAGTTTGAACCAAACGGTGATTTTGGAAAACCCAAGTAAACCACATAGTGGCTTATATTATATGAAATAAAATAAATGAAATAAAGAATAATGCTTCAAGAAATGGATAAGAAACTTACAAGGCCTCAAATTCCCTTATCTCAACAAGTTCTTTCCCCACAAAATCCATCCACTTCACTCTCCCCTTCTTTCCCCTTCCACAACCAGCTGGCTTCTTCAAGCTACTCCTCAAAACAACCTCAACTTTCTCATCACTCAAACTATTCTTCTCAACCTCAATAACATCACTAGGAGATGATTTCTCCTCTAAAACAATAGAAACAATAGATGGACCATGCTTGGCATCTTCCAGTTTCAAAGGGCAAGGTGAGTAATGGGTAAAGGAGGACTTAGAGAAGCAAAAGCAAACCCTCATTAATTTTTTGAAAGATAACAATTCACAACCCAATACAAACAAAAAGGCAGTAGGGCAAGTGAAGACCCATATGGAAAATGTCAACAAAATGCCCTCAAATGAAACACAATGCAAGAGCATAAAAATGCAACCTTCATGTTTCAAGCTCCAAAATATGAAAAAGAAAGTGGGATTTTTTTTTGTTGATGGCCCAAGAAATGAAGATTAAAGCCTTTACTTGCCTTGTCAACAATCTCCCCAAGACTTTTGAGACCCAAATCTTTGTTCTTGGTTAGGTTTTGGAACAAGAACCCCCCCCCCCCAATTAAAAAAATGGATGACTGGACACAAAGATGCTGCTCTAGTATTTTGAAAGGAGAAAGCCAAGTAAGATGCTGCTCAAATCCCTGTATTGACCATTTTGTCCTTTCCTTTGCTTGATACTAGTTTTCTCTCCTTATCTAATCTTATGACCAAAACATGAAAAAGATGATATCATATATCATTTGCCTTCTTACATCACTCTTTAATATCATGATGGTGGTGGTGGTGGTGGTGTTAAATTCGCTACACAGCTGTCAGATGTTTAGGTTCCAATTCCAAGTGTTACATAATGCTCTTAAAGACCATTAGAGTCAATGGCCTTGGACTAATGATCACAAAAATTCCCTTTTTTTTGAGAAGGTTTCCTGTATTTGACGTGGGTAGCTAAGATCCTAACGATTGGAAGTTGATTAATCTCCTTTCTTTTGTATGTGGGACATGCATGATTGAATATGAAATAAATTTCATGACTAGTCAGAATTACGAGACATGCAAATTATTTTTCTTTTACGATAAGTCAAGACTGGCAGTTTCTTGATTTCAAATTTACAATTTTCCTATCAGATGAAATCTGTGGAGTCTACATGGATTCTTATTAGGTAAAAAATAAGCATGATATCCACTACGCAGGGAATTGTATCATCTATCCCATCTTATAGCCAATAGATGTCCTTATGGATGATGTGGATTCCACCATCCTGATATGATATGAAAAGTATTTCTCGAAAAGAAAAAACTTTAAAAGGATGCTCATCGTAATTGCAAAACCCAAACTAAACAGTTGTGGCTATAGGGTAGTAATTTGCCAGAAAACTAAGCAGTTCAGTCCCACTTTCAGTAAAACACAAGCATCAAGTATTCAGTTTATTGCAGCTCCCTGGAAATAATAGCTCACCTGCAAAACTCATGTATATATATTTTTCTAAATAATGGAAATAAATTTGATGCGGCAGAAGATGAAGGCGAATCGTCCTGATTATATATTTTATTCATAGTTATGGAAACCAGGCAATTCAAGCTAACAAGGCTCAAGTTCTGCTCAGGATGAAAATTAACTAAAATGCTGAAGAAGGTTTACTGAAATGCTGAATGATTAATCAAGCTTCCCAACCACGAAGAAGAGTAGCACGGGCAACTCGGTTGACCCCGAGAGTGAAGGCTCCCATGCGAAGGTCGCAGTCGAGGGACTTGCACATCTCCTTCATATGCTTGAACCCTTTGGTCATGTAAGTTTTCAGCTCAGAGTTGACTTTTTCTTCGTCCCACATGAATCCTTGGATATTCTGTAAGTTTGATGACATATTAGCTTGAAAATTACCAAAATCATACAGAGGGGGAAAAAGAACTGGGAATGAAAATTTTAGTTTAGTAAAATTCTAGTTTTAAAACCAGTCATTTTTTATTAGGATTAAATCGCATATAAACACCCTTTATCTGTCAGTTGTTTCTAGCTATGCTTGGGTATCAAATCGGAGTGTGCACAAGTTCAAAGGAAAGGACATGTGTATAAATGAGCACTAGCACCCGATTTAAACTCTAGAACTTAATTTACATCTGACATGAGAAATCCATGAGGCAGACGAAATTGTAAAATTCATAATTTCATCTTTCGTAATTACTTTGTCTTCTTTTGTTACCATGGGACAATCATGCTGCAGTAGAGGTATATAATAAGTCCACGATACAATAGATTTTTGTCACTTTTCTCGCTATAACGATAATCTGATTACAACTTTCAAGGAAGATATTGTTACTAACGAAAAACCCTCCTAGGGCCTCTTTCCTTCATTTTTCTCATATATATATATATATATATATATGAAAATGGAAAATAAAACTAACAAAGGAATCAGATAAATGCACGATTAAGAGTAGGTAAGAAAAAAAATCAATTGATTTGGTATTCAGCACGAAAAGAGTGTATTACAACTTATGTTTAAGATAAATTTTTTTATGAAATATATTTAAGATAGTTCTACTCGAATTTGAACCATAAGATAGTTTTGATGAAGATGCTTTAAGACTTGGAATAAATTCACATGATAAGCCTCACCAACTTGAGGTGAAATATGTAATAAATATAATTTAGGGTTTTGTATAGATAGATGAAATTGAAATTACTCGATTAGAAGTTTACCTGAACCCACTCAAAATAACTCACAGTAACTCCGCCTGAATTTGCAAATATGTCTGGGAGAATAAGCACGCCTTTTTTCGATAAAATCTGAAAAGTGAACAAAGGAACAGTGGGTTATATTGTAAAGCATTTAATTGATTCCAGTATACACCTCATCCTACTTTAGAAGTACACTCAAGGTCGCTCACCTCATCAGCCTCCGGGTCAGTTGGATGGTTTGCTGCCTCGATGATGAACTTGGCTCTGATGTCATTTGCATTTTCCCTGTGCACAATAGTAATGTGTTATATAAATTAGTTTTCTCGCTAGTGCTGCACGTGCAACCAAAAAAAAATCTGAAGGAAAATTGTAAATTTGAAATCATAAAATATCTTTTAAGCAAAAGAAGTCCATATCTAATGACTTAAATGCATTAATTATACATACATAAATGAATTGTATAAAATTATTATTCTATAGATTTTGAAGGGTTTATTTGCAAATAGGATTAGCCTTAAGGAGAGAGTGCCCCATGCCATCCCAAAGTTAGAGAGATGGCACTCAAAGAGGTGGATATGGAGACAAGTCAGAAGCTGCTCTCAACTAGAAGCTCCAATCTACAAGGTATAATTGATAATGTAAAACACATGTACTGTGAGAAAAGATTAAATAAACGGAGGAACCTGTTGATAACACCACCGAGTGCTGCCGGAATGAGAACATCACAATCTTCAGTAAGGAGTGAGTTGGGATCAAGTGCCTCACCGCCACTGAAACCTTTGATGCCACGATTTTTTACAGAGTACTCTAGTAATTTCTCTATGTCCAGGCCATTGCTGTTCTTAATTGCTCCGGTGACATCACTGACTGCAACTACTTTCCCACCAGCTTCGGTGATAAGTTGGGCTGCCCAAGAACCAACATTGCCAAAACCCTGAATTTTTAAAAGTACCAAAATTATCAGATATATGTGTGATAAATAGTCAGCTCAGGGAAATTAAGTGCAGATCAGTTAATGCTCTGTGCTGCCTTATCCCTTTTTATCCACAAAAAGTGCAGATCAGTCAAAGGAAAGGTATTCCAAAATCAATCATTTGATATAAACCAAAATCGGTGACAAGAGATCATACTTGATGAGAAATCATATGGTAAACAGGTCTATGAGCCAAAAGAAAATAGAATTTCTAAGGAAGCAGCATAGTATCTATTTAGTTGTCTTACATGAATTCACATGCTAAGTGTTGTAGGTAATCACTAGTTTAAATCAGATATCATCCTAGTATATATTCTAGAAAGGTGAAATTTCAGATAATTTACACAGGATATCGTAGTGTTAGGCACTACTTGAAATAAGTAGAGTATATAGAAGCATGTGAGTCTACAGACCTGTATAACGAACCGCTGGCCTGAAATGCTCTTTCCATACTCCGCGAGCAGAGCTTCTGTTGCGAATAGGACTCCCCTCCCAGTAGCTGCATCTCTACCCAGGGACCCACCCAGATCCTTTGTGGAAAAAAAATTCAGGAGCGAATCCAGGACAGTTAATATCCAGAATGCGCATATGTGCCAAAAAAAAAAAGAAACCATCTAATGAACAGGGTTAGATGAGGGCCTACAACCAAACATAAAAAGGGATATATATTAATGATAAAACTAGTTATTAGCTTTTTTCATAATCAATCATATAAAAAAGATGCTTTCAATATCTATCAATCATGCAGACTGATCTATGGGTTCTATATCTTTTATGAAGAGGTCAGCTAAAACAATGTTCAGTTTCTAGTCACATAACAAACATTTGTTGCTACCGAACTACATTTCTGAATGCTAAGATGATATGCCCCATTCTTTTTACAGCGCTTTTCAGTTGCTATTAATTTATTCAAGAAAGTTTTCGGAAATTTCAACTCCCATGGAATATGCTTATGCAATAAAACTTTAGTAGCTAGGTGAACTGACCTCTTTCTTGTTTTCATCACTGATAGGTTGTAAACCCTAGTCCATCCACTAGCAATTGTTTCACTAACGATCCTAGAAATGCTTTTGCTGGACTCTCAGCCACCACAGAAAAGATGGCTCCGAGAAATATTTCCAAAAAAAGCAAGTTTCATAGAGATCTGCAACCTCCATTGTGCTTCACATGCTATCAGATACCATTGTGCGCCCTTTTAGTGAGTGAGACACTAAAAATCACCTTGGGGCCCCCACAATTGATTACATTGATGTGAGAAACCACTTTGTCTAAAAGATTACACTAATGGGCTGTGTGGTTTAACAATATACTTCAAGCAAATTTAAATCAAATACTGCTCATCAGTCCACAAGCGAGCCATCGGACCATGTGAAAAGGCCTCTTGCTTAAACATCAATCACTAGAAATGTGTAATCTAGGAACTAATCAACGATTTTCTAATTGTCAATGATAACAATGATGAATCCGAGGCCATGACCCTTTGAAGCCTAATGCATAACCACTCAAACCGAAAGGTTAAGCTAATGGATAGGACTAACAATGTCAAGTAAGCAAACTTAACACTCAACAACTAACAATGGTCACTGAGCAAAAGGACATGATAACTATATTGCAAGGATACTCAAATGCAAAACCACTATCAGATAGTAACTAGATAATAACTGGAAGTCTGAATATCGCAGCTTGAAGTCCAACATTAATGTTCTTACAGTAATTGATTGCACATGATGTTAAATAGATTTATGTGGTATTGTACTTACAACAGGTTTTCCTGTTACAACGGCAGGAGAGTAGCCATGGAATTTGGAGTACTCATCTAGTATCCAAGCCATTGTCTGTAACCAGTTGAAGACAATATGAGTTAAGTTTGTATTAACATATTGAAAATATATGCTTCTATAGCCATAAACATCTATGTAGAAGGGAAATAACTAAAATAACAGATCAGTAACCTGAGCATTGGTTCCCATATCGGGGGCTGGCACATCGGTGTGAATGCCAATTAGATCATGTATCTTTTGTGTAAAAACTCGGGTGAGTCGCTCGAGCTCCGATATGCTCAAATCGCCCGGGCTGCATCCTATCCCCCCTTTAGCTCCTCCATATGGAATGTTTGCTACAGCTGTTTTCCAGGTCATTAACTGTGCCAACGCATTTACCTCGTCCGGGTCAACCTGTATTTTGTAAATTACAGTTCAAAAGGCTGGTGTTTCAAACCTTAGAAAGCTGACAAGGATACACCATGGATGTCACATTAAGTACTAGTAGAGTTTACATAGCGAATGCACCGTTGAAAAACAGTTCACAAAAACAATAGAGTACAAATTACTTGAAATTTGGCAGGAAGTAGTCATAAAAGTAATTCATAAAGATTGTTGTGAAAAAATTCCACAAAATTAATGCAATGTGGTCATTGCTCAAGAGGATAGGAGACAGAATATACTAAAGCACAATTTAACATGAACATACTACCAGGGCCCTCAACCTCAAAAAGAATTAATGTTCTTTCGATATTACAAAATGCTAAAGAATATATTATAGTTGGATGTTAAAATAGAAAGAATTTGCAGTTTACAAATAATTTAAAAGGGCGGATAAATTAAGAATAAATTTTGTTGATAGGTGACCACATTTCAGGAAGACAAAAATGAGTGTAAAAAAGCTATTGAAGCAACAATATATATGAGAACATCAAGAAAAGACATAAATGATACATGGAAACACAATACCAATTGATTGTAAAAAAGGAAATTTTGGATGGTCAAAAATAAGTTGCTCCCGCATGGACAGGACGGAGCTTAAGCACGAATTTCAAATCGACCTGTCTTTAGGATTTTTCTGTTCAAGCATAACTGTGTCCAACATTCTAAATGTCCTATGTTGGTTTTGTGTCCGCCAAAGAAAATTGCATATCAGATGGTGGATATTAGGATATTCGGGGCATTTGGCACTAAATTCCAAAAAAAACCAAACCTTTTAACTAAAATACAAGAAACCGACAAATATTTTCTAAATACACAAGAAACTACTATAAAACTTTCAAAAAAACACAAGAAACTACCATAAAAACTTTCAAAAACTATGAGAAACCCCCAAAATCAGATGTCACGTCAGCAATAAATAGCACAAAACTGCATACCATTGGGGTTTCTCGTAATTTTAAAACTATTTGGGGATTTCTCGTATTTTAGCTATGAGGTTTGGGTTTTTTTTGGAATTAAGCCTTTGGCAAATATTGGTTGTAATTACGGATGAAAGTTGTGTCATAACTCAAAAATGTAAACTTTTGGAGTTGCATGCACCTAACTCATTAAAATCATCTATTTAATTCAATATATACGCAAATTCATGAACAATTAGGCTCATTGATGTAAATCAATTAATGGCCCATGATGCTTTATGGCATAAACACAAGGTTGGATGAACATGGGTACGAGAATACGGATACGACACGGTACGATACGGCAACACGGCAAAATCCCAAAATATAGGATACGGGGACACGACTATATGTATTCTCTTATACAAACAATTAAGATATCATACATTATGACTACATTAAATAAGGAAAATTTAACAATTCTTAAAAAGCTATATGCTAATAATATACTAAAAATATGTTTATACGCTACATGGATTGTACACATACTATACGTATTTGACATATATACGTGTCTGATACGTGTCGTGCAAGTGTCTTGCAGACATGGATAAGACAACCCGTTGGAAGTGTCGTGCAATCTAGCATAAACATAAACTCTATAAAATACCAAAAAATTGACAAGATAATACAAGTATACTTATCTTGGATATAACCAAAAATATTGCTCAAATAAATGAACAATTACTATTAGTTCTTGTTCAAAGCTCCAAGTCTGGAGACATGTCCGGCAATAAGTCGGGGGACACGTCAGTCAAACACAAAGATGCCTGGACATTGAACAAAAAAAAAGGATCTAAATTATATTTGCATACATATCGCAGAGACATGTCCAGTGTCAAAAAAATTGTTGGAGCCGTGTCAGGAACGTCCAGTGCATAAAAAGACATTGTGGGAAACAAGTCGGGGCATTAAGAATAATGATTGTGTCTATACACAAGACAAACATATATGGTTAGCAACTAAAGCTTGAACGCATCTTTTAGGTTGAGTGATACAATGAAGTCCAGTGCACAAAAAGGACATTATGACACACATGTCATATTTTAAGTTGTGAGTGCTATAATGAAGTCCAGTACTTAAAAAGAACATTATGACAGACATGTCGAAGACATTTAAAATAATAACTATGTTTATACACAAGGAAAATATATATCGCTAGCAACCATAGCTTGGGCACATATTTTAGTTTGTGGGATACAATCTCTTTGGTCTCTCTAACGTTACAAGTGAGATTAAGCACCGTTGGAGCTAGCTTGGCTCCATACAGGCTTGTCCTTTTTTAATATATGTTAGTTTTAGATATGGCTGGTAGGGTAAGAAATCAGTAAATTCTCGTGCACAATCATATTATATACAGATGCCTAAGTAGATTATACTTCTTTTGTTGTATTACTAGATAGGTCCATTATTGTGTCCATGAACTATTACTACATTGAGCTTAATGTCATAAAATGTTCGGAAACATCTCAAGTCCGAATTTTAAAATGAAATTCAAATCCACAATCTTTGACATGATTGTTACCTTCTAGGAATAAGACCCGTAAAAACCTTGTAATTGTTTGAAAAGCGGCCGCTTTAGCGTCTCGGGAGCTCAGGCATGACAAAGTTTAGTTGTAACGCCTTGCTACATTAGCCGTTAAAGAATTTGCAGTTTACCACCAGGGCCTTTCTTGCATTACGCAGCACTAAGCCGCTCAGCTTAAGTGTCGAAGG
Organism: Agapanthus africanus; assembly: GCA_030015575.1. Lineage (NCBI taxonomy): Eukaryota > Viridiplantae > Streptophyta > Magnoliopsida > Asparagales > Amaryllidaceae > Agapanthus > Agapanthus africanus. Next base: position 558,167,498 of record JASDDO010000022.1, on the reverse strand, counting down.
CCAGCTCTCGCCTTATGTTATTAGACGAGATTCTATTTAACCTTATGTTATCTTGTTATTTCTTCTTTCTATATCCCGTGTGTATTTAATAAACAAATAAAAAGTTGTGTTTGAGAAGAAAAGCCTCTTATAAGGCAATTATGAGATGCAATCAACAGCTCTCTCTATCAAACCATGTTGCTCATTCCTTACTCTCTCCTCTTTATGTTTATCATCTATTGATCGATAGCTATATACCTCAGTAGCTAGCAAGATGATTCATCGATAATAGACCATCAACGATTATTGAGGACAGCTAGAGTCGGATAATTTGTTGTTTCTAATTAATTTTTTGAACACGTGTTACTTCACGCTTCAATTTATTATGTACCACTTTATGAATTATTTTTCATTCAATCATTATTACTAACTACATAGTTTGATATTCTATCTAGTCGTCAAGTTATTTATAAGTTATTAATTGATGGTATATTCGAATTATGGTTTGTTTGATGTTCCAATTTTGCATGCTGATTCATTTTTTTGAGAAGTTTATTAAATGCATTATATTTATCATTCATCTATCAATTGTTGAAACAAGTCATCATATAAATAATGTTATTAATTATTTTTCTACTCAATATTTCCGCATTTTTTTATATCCATCACCCAGCTTCGTCCTATGCAGTTGCCTTTTTGGTGCGTATGACTTTGTTCTCTTATCTTTGATTTTCGCTTTAAATGTTGCTAATTACAAACTAAAAAGTCCTAGTACTTTTCCACATTTGTATTATCTAGTAGTAAGTCGCAAATAATAGCCTCTTTTCTCCTTATTCCGCTATATGAAAAACTAACACAAAATATCCCAACTATATCAGCGAGTGACTTCAAAAAATGAGTCATATGCTAATAAAGTGCAAGTTGGTCCGTGTCTATTTTATTAAGATTATTCAAGAAAGAAAAGCCGGTCCAACATATTTCTCGGATGCAAAAAACAACTTAACCCAATCAAAGCATAACTACGTGTCTTATTTCCCTACAAATAATTTGTATCTTTAACGGTTTGAGAAGGCATTTTGTTGGTGATTGGTAGAGCAATGCACACGGTTTAATAAGCTGAAAATGTCGTGGTGAGGAAAATATGGTTGGTATTGTTATCATAGAGGTTAGTACCATACTTGCTTGCGTTACAATTCACTCAATTTAATGTGTGATTATACCAAGAAAAGCACATTTGGCGTGATGAGGCTCACGTTTGATGTCGAGTTACATGCTATTGCATGGCACTTATATCGACTCATTGGAACTTTCCCCATATGCATAGCTATTTTACTGACATTATTTGCAAAGTCATATGTGTTGATGTGGCATGCCAAGATGTAACATCTTCAATGCGGAAGCCGATGATGAGAGAGTATGGGTATATATGGAAAATAAGCAATATGTATTAACATCTTCAATGCCGAAGTCGATGATGAGAGAGTATGGAGAAGATATATGAACAAACAGCTATAAACGGCTAGACGCTTTAACAAGCACTAAAAGCACAAATTAATAAGAGAAGACACAAATTTACTTAGTCAGGCTAAAGTAGACCAATTATATGAGCAAAGGCGAAAAAGGAGAGAAGATATTTTAATAGGGTCACAACTTTCAGAACAGATAGCAAATATCTTTCAAAACTGAGAACCTCTATCTTATACGAAAAGGCATAAAAGATTCCTAAACCCTAAAGGTCGAAGAACTCTCACTCAAAAGGCCTTAAATATAATATCACTAAAAGACCCTTATACAAGTCATTTTACCTCACACAACGATCTTTACTACCAAATGAATCTAAGATTAAAAAAATAAGAAGTGAAAAATAGCTGATTAGAAAGAAAATTAAACCCCAAACCGGATTTAAAGACTAGGTGTATCTAGATTAATTGAGTTACATGGACTACAATAGCCCTCCTCAAGTACAAAGTTGCATCATAACACTTAAAGAAACAAAGTAAAAAGGTAGAACTTAGTTTTTCTCGCTTTCAAAGGCCTAATCGTTTTCATTGCAAAGGTTCGAATTGCCCAAAAAAGTTCATATGTCGCATACGAAATTTTGACCTCCTGAAATCGCATGGAAAAGAGAACGTCAACCATGGCAGGATAATAAGATCAATCTACCATGACCTGAAATCAAGACTCATGAGCTTGAGTCCTGAAAACGATATTTTTGGGAGTTCATCCATGTTGACGACAGTTGCTTAACTTATATTTGACCCTACGATACTATGAGCCTCGCAGTTGGATTGTCCTTTTCTTTTGGCTATAACTTAATACCACAAGAGCATTTTACGTCAAGAATTGACTTTTTAAGAACCTAATATAACAAAGATACTAATGGTATCTAATAACCTAAACGCATATCTATACCAATGTTGAAACTATCATGTTATGAAACTTGTTATTTTCTCTTATGTAGCATAGCATAAGTTTCTTTAGCTTAAAAAAATAGCTTAAATAGAAAGAGGTTACACTTTCTTTACATGTAACATTTGCTATACGTATGTATCAATAGTGTAGCCAATGCTATTTGTAAGTAAGGTTGTGGATAGACTTTTTTATATCGGAATAGATTTAACACATGATATGCCTAGTAAACTTATTATGATAAGTAAACTATCTTTCAAACTCTCAATCCTTTATAAACTAAATACTAAAATTTCTAATTTTTCTCAGCGACTTTCAATCTCTGATCTCTAAATCTTGTCACCTTTTTTTTTTAATTCTATTTCTACTTCGGTTCCTCATCCTAAGTTATAGTTTACTACATGAAACCATAAATATTTTGTTAGATCCTTAATCTTTGGATTCGACGTTGCATCTTGTCTAGGTTTCTAACTCGTAAAGTTTCATAGATTCAAATTATTTGTCTTTTTACTCCATACTTTCTTGATTTGAATGATTCATCAGCGGTTCTTCCCTTTGAAGCATTAAAATCGACCAAAATAGTCATCCCTTCAGACACTTATTGTTAGCGATCATAAATATTGGCTTTGCTGGTTTATCCTGATAATTTACTCGACCATAGTAATCTAGTTTGTTTATCACTAGTTATAAATTACTGTTTTTTAACATTTGTTATTTTGCTTTCTCAAGCATTTGATTATTTAATTAATTTTTGGTGTGGTATAATATTATTATGAAGTGGAATGTGAACTCATTACTTGAAAATTAGATTTCGTTATTGCTTGTAGTTAGTATGGGTTGTAATAATTTCTTAAATAGTTATCCTTAAAATTTACCTATTTCCAAAACTAGTTTTTATATTTTTCAATTTATTATGAATAAATTTATAAACATTAGAAATAAATTCAAAATGATTTGTGTATGCTTTATATACCACTATTGAGCTTTGTTTTTTCTAGAAGCGGAGGCACTTCTTATCGCTATAATGAATATTAAATTACATCTTAAGGGTTCATTCAACACTCTAAAACCAAGTTCATAAATACAATGGATTCTATGTACATAAATAAAAAAGATCTCAAATTCATAAGGATATATTCATATTACAACTAATGTAATAAAATGGGTGGTGCTCAATCTTTCACTTGGCTAATATCCATAAGTAAATTTCCAATAAAATGTTAAAACGAATTTGACATCAGTACACGTTCTATTTTGACCTAAGAGGAAAAAATAACGAAATAAAGTCAGGTCTGAACTTATTTAATCATATACATGTTCTTCTTTTTAATAAATAGGGAACAAAATCTAATATTTTCACTATCATCGAACTCATCAATTCAGTCAAAATACTTTTTTGATTTGATATATGCCTTATTTAGGAGTCATGCACAAAATTAACAAGCACACTTTATAAAATCTATATTGGTATGATCTAAATTTTTCATTTAGAGTAAGGTACTAATACTGGGATGCTAGCACCAACTCTCTTTTTTCCAGAATTCTTCCATTTTTTTTTAACTCTGGAAAAATATAGAATTAAATAAAGAAAAGAAATCAATTACTCATTTCTTCACTTGTCTTCTCCACTACAAATAATTCATTTGTTATCTTAAAATTTTCAGCATACTTATATTCTAGCTTTGTTTAGAGAAGAAATAAGATAAATGATTAAATAATATATGAGTAATCAATAATAAATATCTTATGTTGATAGATTGACATACATCTTAAATTGATAATAACTAGAATATTTATATGTTAAATATCACATTCATCAAAGATGGATCCATGTGGAGACCAGAGGGGGCACGTGCCCCTTCTGAAATTTCGAGAAAAAATTGATTAATATCGAGTAAACCGAGTTTTTCTATTCTTAAGACATATAATACATATATTCATGGCAACGAAATAACAAAAGATTATCTTAGCTCAAATGGTAAGACATTTTGCTTCCTCACAATAAGTCTTAGGGTTCAGACTCCACAACCCACACAATACTTTCTTTTATTATAGTTTTTCTTTCTTTCTTAACTAAAATTTCTTTTTATGTTTATAATTAATTAATTTAAAATTTGGTTACCATTTATAAAAATTATTTGACAACTTTTATATAGCATTTAGGGTTAACTTTTTAAGAAACCTTACTGTATTTGATGCCCCTCTAGTGAAAATTCCTGACTCCGCCTCTGACATTCATTCAATTATAGCAATATCTTGGTACCCATTTTCCACATCATGAAAACTCAACACCCTAATGAAATGTTAAATACAATAAGAAGAATGCGGTGCCAGCTACATGAATTTATTTTCATTCATCTCCATTAGAAACTTCTTAGTTCAATTTAGGGACATGTATCTTTCTTTATATCCTCAATAATGTTTGTTTTAGTCTAAGCACTTGTCTTAACAATACCTTCGAAACTATAACTCTTAATTAGTGCATTTATTTGTCTACAAGAGAATGCTGGAGATTGATTATAGATCCACTTAACGACAGCCTTTGGAGGAAAGAAATCGGTGTATTTCATTTCATATTTCTTCATTTTGTTTAATTTACATTCCAAAATCTCAATCAAGCTCATGAATCATAGTATCCACTTTTGATGACAACATCAATAATGTCATTTATCATTGACATTAGTGATAACAGTTTATTTGTAAATCAAATTATTTTCGAGTGGGGTTGAATGCCTACGCTTGGCCAATTCAAGATCCTGGTTTATCGAAAATAGAGATAGCGAGAGGCGATGGACTATGAGAGGCAGTTTTCATGGAGGAGACCGGCACAGGGAAGATGCCAAATTGGGATGGTAGCGAGGAGAGGGCGTGAGTGAAGGTGGTCATGGGTATTGGAGAGGTCAAGGTTGGGATCACAGGAGAGAGGAAAGGTGAGAAAACCCTAAGGTATTTGAGTTTGGAAGGGGGATTTATATTATTCCAACGGCAGGAAATTTCGTGATGGAAAGGTGGATGATCCGAAAAGGAGGGTGAGGGAGGATCGATACTTGGAGGATCATCATGTTAGAAAGATGGCGGAGGATCGATACTTGGAGAAGGATAAAGAAAGGAGGCGGAAGGAGGATTGATACATGGATGAGGACTAGGATACGAAGAAGAGAGAGGATCGATATCTAAAGGATAGATAGGAAAGTGAAGATGGACTTGGCTATCGTGGGAGATCAAAACCTGATGGGGATCGAAGCGGGGTGAGGGGAGTTTACATGACATGGTCGGAGGTGGTGGAAGGTCGGGGGATGTATTATGAGAAAAGAGGTTCTAATCGTGCTACCCCGATCAAGCGATCTTGGGAACCCTCGCCAATAAGGGTGGTCGGTGAATGGACCACATTGTTGTCGAAATCTGCAAAA